>FR990099.1:18140170-20540170 GCA_905404275.2 Hedya salicella | reverse complement strand
TTTTCTGGGGTTATTTATTGCCAGCGAATGAACGAAAAACTGAACCATTTAATTTTTCATTTTTTCGCTTCAATTTAAACAGACGTAGACGTTAGCAGCCATTACTGCTTTAATAAAAATGTTTTATTTTATTGTATTAACTTTTGGCAAGGCTTATTCATATCTTATAAAACGGAAGCAAAAGAGATGGCACCATTTGTAATTGTGTAAAATGTGTATTCACCAGCCTAACTTGTAACATTTCATTTTACAGAAGGAGTTAGTCTAGACTTTGAATAATCTATGCCCAAAAAATCTTCATGACAATCATGACATTACTTCTTCATTGTGAAAATAAAAAGAGATAGCAATAACAAACGAGCTTGTCCTAAGGCACCGTTTATACTGGAGAAGCAAGCATAACGTATTTATTATGTATGAAAAAAAAAAAACAATTAAAAAGCATAATTCGACCTAGGTTCATGTAACATTAATTATTCCTTATGACCTCAGGAATACGTGGTTAAATTTTTTCCCCTTCCTCATGGGCACCGTGTATAATGATTGTATAATACTTTTTCTACGATTGAACTACCAGTATTTTATGCAGTCGTTATATAATGTATGCTTTTTCAGTCGAGTACCGCGTTTAGGCCACAAAGCTTGCCGAGTGGCCAAATTAAGGTACGAGATTTAAAGAACTAATTATATAACTATTGTATACAATACTTTTTCTACGAGTAACCTATAAACTACAGTAAATGAAACATAGCTAAAAAAATAATTACAAAAACACTGCGTTCTTTTCTTGAAATTCATTTTAGTTCTGTGCGGAGTTGCATAATATAGCTATTATAGTTCAGGAAATAAAATGTAAAGTATAGATTGATGGTCCAATCTAAAAAGTATGCCTTTTTGTATGGTTTGCGGAGTTCTTATTCACAGATTATAGATAACGAGTAGAAAAAAATAATAAAACACTGCTAAAAAATTAGCAAAATCACTGTGTGTCTTTTTTGAAATTCATGCTAGTTCTACGCGTAGTTCTATTAAAGATTATAATATTTATTATAGTTCAGTGGTATTCTGATGTGCGGGATTCTAGGTAACGGGTCGGAGAGAGAGCCAAACACATGTAGTCCGAATGACATACTTTAATGACTGTTTTAAGACGGTAGTTCATCCAGCCGGTTTCTTAATACTGTAGCAAGGGGTGCGTGAGTTGTTACTAAGCACGGTGTTTAGCCACTTACTTGCGATAGGAATTACTTCTGGAGCAGAATGTAAACAGCCAGTCCTTTGTGCACTTAACGTTTATTTATATACACTCACAAGCACAAGCCAAAGCGAAGATCAGTAGTGAGAAGGAGAAACAGAAAGGCAATAGCACTTAATACTAAACAAGCACGAGCAATAATTGTACTACAGCGGGCGGAGCGCAGCGACATGCGTTTTGCGTCAAACCGTGAAAGCGACTGGCTGGCGGCTCGCGATGCAATGCGCGGGCGCTGCGGCCGGCCTAAGAACCGGCTTCGCTATGACGCGCGATGACGTAGGCCTGTGGCTGCGCGCGCTCGCCGTTACAAATTATCTACTAATAAGAAGGGATCGATTTGTCCGCTTCAACACACAAAATATTGAATATATATATTATATTATGGAAGTTGATTTGATTTATTGTAATAAACTAAATTGATCTATGTATATAATTAAAATGAAATTGAAATAATTAAAAGCGTTTGTATAAGTTATAAAAAAATGCATTGACATAATAATGAAATGAGCTAATTACAATTGATATATATAAATAATTTAATTCGGAATAAATAATAAAAATTAATTAGACATTATATTTTAAAACTTAAAATTCTTTATACATAACCTGCTTAAAACTTAACTAATAAAATACAATATATTATATTTGGCATGATATAATGCCCACATCACCCCCCTCCAGAGACCTGGCTAAGGGCGATAATAGTCAGGAAACTTAACCACACGGCCTGACCGTGTACGTCTGATGTCATTTTCCTCGCCCGAAGTTGACCTGGTGGAGGTTTTGTTGGTGTTGTCATGTGTTTGTATTTTAGATGTTGTGTGAGTGATGGTTTTGTCGTGGAGTATGTAGGCCGGCTTAACGCGGTCCACCGATACTGTCACGGGCTTACCATTGATTAAAAGAGTATATACTTTTGAGTCCCTTTTCAACACCTTATGGGGTCCCGTGTACGCTTGTTTTAACGACTTGCTCAACGTATCATCCCTGAGGAAAACATGCGAGGATGTTGACAGGTCGCTAAAAATGAAGGTGCGACGGGGACCTATATGACGAGAGGCTGTTGTCGGATGCAGGTTCCTCGTGAACGTGCGTAGTCGCGACAAGTAGTCCGTCACATCAGGGAATGAGTCAACACCTGGGTTGAAAAACTCACCAGGCATTCGTAGCGGTTGTCCATAAACAAGTTCTGCGGATGAAGCTTGGAGATCCTCTTTGAAAGCGTTCCTTATGCCTAACAACACTAATGGGAGCGATTCAACCCAGGTGCTGTTGGCGTGGCATGTGATGGCGGCTTTCAGCTGGCGATGGAAACGTTCAACCATGCCATTGCAGGCAGGATGGTAAGCGGTGGTACGCTTATGTGCAAATCCTGCCAAGTCAGACAATTTCTTAAAGAGCGCAGATTCGAACTGCCGTCCTCTGTCTGTGACGATGTCCACTGGGCATCCGAATCGAGCAATCCAACCACGCAGCAAGGCCTGCGCGACTGTCTCAGCGGTCATATCATGAATTGGAACTGCCTCAGGCCATCTCGTAAAACGGTCAACGGCAGTAAGGCAATACCTAAAACCCTGGCAGAGTGGAAGAGGGCCGATCAGGTCAATATGAATATTTAGAAACTTGGCCTTGGGTATTTTGAAGGAGGATAGTGGTGTGGAGACATGTCGAGTGACTTTCGAACGCTGGCATGCCAGACAGTTCCGTGTCCACTCTCGGCAGTCTCTTCTCATCCCCGGCCAGACATACCTATCAGACACGAGTTTCACTGAAGCATTAGCCCCTGGATGGCTGAACGAGTGAAGACTCTCAAAAACCTGCCGCCTTAACTCTGCTGGAACGTAGGGTCTGGATAAAAAACCGCTCCTCTCATTGCAGTACAACACAGCATCAGTCCCGGGTATTAGGACTTTTGTTAGGCATAACGAGTTGTCGCTTGTCAGTAACTGTTCCAACTCTGGATCAGTGATTTGCGCTGCAGCCAGCTTACTCTCGTCAACCGGCAACGTGATCTCCTCGACTCTAGAGAGGGTGTCGGCTACGACGTTGTCCTTACCCGCAATGTGTCTAATATCTGTGCTGAACTGCGATATAAAATCCAGGTGGCGGTATTGCCTGGGGGAGCAATTTTCTTTACGAGCGTGAAAAGCAAAGCATAGAGGTTTATGGTCTGTATAGATCGTGAAGTCTCGGGCTTCTACCATGTGCCTAAAATGCTTGATCGCCTCGTATATCGCCAGGAGCTCTCTGTCATAAGGTGAGTATTTTTGCTGTGCAGGACTCAGCTTGCGTGAGAAGAAGGCTAAAGGTTCCCATCCTTTCTCCTCGTTGAACTGCTGGACTACAGCACCCATAGCCACATCCGATGCATCCGTTACTATACACAGCTTTGCATTTGTATCTGGATGAGCCAATAAAGCTGCTTGACCCAGATCCTGCTTACAGCGATCGAATGCATCCAGCTCCGCTGATGTAAAATTGACCGGATGTGAACCTTTTACCGTCCCTGTCAAAAGAGCATTCAGGGGGGCTTGATGCTGGGCAGCGTGGGGAATAAACCTGCGATAAAAATTCATCATACCCAGAAATCGCCTGAGCTCCCGGACGTTCTTAGGTGGAGGAAAGTTGTTGATTGCCTCGACCTTGGTAGACAGGGGCTTGGTGCCTTCAGCAGATATGCGGTACCCTAAAAATGTTACCTCTGGGGCTCCAAATACGCACTTTGAGGTATTTATGACCATACCGTATTCCTGCAACCGGGCAAACAGCTGACGAAGGTGGACCTCATGGGTCTTCTCGTCCTTTGAGAAAACTAAGAAGTCGTCCAAGTAGCTGTAGCAAAAATCGAGTCCGCGCAGCATTTCATCCACGAAGCGCTGGAACGTCTGCCCAGCATTGCGCAAGCCGAAATTCATGAAATTGTACTCATAAAGACCAAACGGCGTCGTTATGGCAGTCTTCGGGATGTCTTCAGCACTGACGGGGATCTGATTGTAGGCTTTAACAAGGTCAATGGTCGAAAACACACGACAGCCTGCAATACTGTGTGTGAAATCCTGTATGTGGCGTATGGGATACCTGTCTGGTATTGTGCGCGCATTGAGCATCCTGTAATCGCCGCATGGTCTCCAACCATTGTCCTTTTTAGGAGCCAAATGTAGTGGTGAGGCCCAAGGGGACTCGGAGGGTCTGGCAATGCCGCTAGCGAGCATGGACGAGAACTCCTCCTTGGCTATCTTCAATTTGTCAGGGGCCAGTCTGCGGGGTGCACAAAAAACCGGTGGTCCAGGTGTGGTCCGGATATGGTGTACTGTCGTGTGTTTAATAGTGCGGTGTATGCCAGACGGGCGTGTGATGTCAGGATATTCCCGTAGTATTGTGTGGTAAAGTGACTCACCAGTTACAATCTTGACAGAGGAAATGACATCAGACGAACAAACAGGCGAAGCCGCGGTCGAGAGCGTTGTATTGCTGTCAATGAGGCGCTGGTTCCTGCAATCGACAATTAGATTATAATAAGATAAAAAATCCACACCTATTATGGCCCTTGTAACATCGGCTACTACAAATCGCCAGACAAAGTCACGGCGCAAACCTATACTCAGATTTAAATGCACGTAGCCGTATGTTTTTATTATTGTACCGTTAGCGGCGCACAAATTATAGTTTGTCGGCGTACGGCGGTCCATTAATTTACTACGCGGAAAAACACATAAATCACTACCTGTATCAACAAGGAACGGTACCTTGGTCCTGGAGTCCACAACGAACAAGCGACCTGTGTTTGGGCAGCCGCCCGTCGCCATTACCGACTGCCCGACGCATTTCCCGACTGGTAATCACAAGGCTTGATGCACTTTTTAGCCTGCTCACCGAACTTATGGTGATACCAGCAGGTCGGGAACTTGCGGTAGTTGGAGTTTGACCTCTTGGACGTGGAGCGCTGCTGTGAGTGACTCGACGATCTCCCTCTGGGCCGGGACATTCGACCAACCTTGGCGTCCAGTGCCTTCATCTGTCTGGACAGTTCCGCGATCTGAAGCACTAGAGGATCAGTCGGAGTGGGTGGAATCGCTGCTGCTGCAACCTGTGCTGCAGGCGCGACGACGTCATGCAGGCGATCAGCAAGCTCCGCCAAGTCCTCCAGAGATGATTTTAATTGCGACGCCACAATATCTTGAGTCCTTTGGGGTAGCCGGTTAGTCCAGATGGAACGAAGGAAGTCTTCTGGTAGTCCAGGTCCTGCCAAATTTTGAAGGTGTCGCAGGAATTGTGAAGGTTTCCTGTCTCCTAATTCCTCATGAATCAGGACCTGCTGGACCTTTTTCTCACGCGACGCAGAAAGGCGCTTTATCAGCTCCGTCTTGAGCTTTATGTATTTGTCATGAGCTGGAGGTGAAGTGATAATGTCCTCGACTTCCGCTGCATACTGAGGTTCAAGTTGCGCCATGGCGTAATAAAATTTAGTTTCATCCGACGTAATTTTGGACAAGGTAAACTGCCCTTCCAGCTGCGCAAACCATAAGGCCGGCTTCTCCGGATAAAACGGTGGAATTCTTACACCGACCCGGCATGACTCTGCCGTTAATCGCTCGGCGCCATTTTTTAACGGTACTCCTTTGTCTTCCGCGCTATTGCTAGTCATACTGTCGTGTCTTTCTCGGGGTCACCAATGTAGCAAGGGGTGCGTGAGTTGTTACTAAGCACGGTGTTTAGCCACTTACTTGCGATAGGAATTACTTCTGGAGCAGAATGTAAACAGCCAGTCCTTTGTGCACTTAACGTTTATTTATATACACTCACAAGCACAAGCCAAAGCGAAGATCAGTAGTGAGAAGGAGAAACAGAAAGGCAATAGCACTTAATACTAAACAAGCACGAGCAATAATTGTACTACAGCGGGCGGAGCGCAGCGACATGCGTTTTGCGTCAAACCGTGAAAGCGACTGGCTGGCGGCTCGCGATGCAATGCGCGGGCGCTGCGGCCGGCCTAAGAACCGGCTTCGCTATGACGCGCGATGACGTAGGCCTGTGGCTGCGCGCGCTCGCCGTTACAAATTATCTACTAATAAGAAGGGATCGATTTGTCCGCTTCAACACACAAAATATTGAATATATATATTATATTATGGAAGTTGATTTGATTTATTGTAATAAACTAAATTGATCTATGTATATAATTAAAATGAAATTGAAATAATTAAAAGCGTTTGTATAAGTTATAAAAAAATGCATTGACATAATAATGAAATGAGCTAATTACAATTGATATATATAAATAATTTAATTCGGAATAAATAATAAAAATTAATTAGACATTATATTTTAAAACTTAAAATTCTTTATACATAACCTGCTTAAAACTTAACTAATAAAATACAATATATTATATTTGGCATGATATAATGCCCACAATACTATAACATACTTATATATATTAGTCACACAGTTTAAGATTTGCTATACTATTTATAATCTAATTATCATAGCTATGTTAAATCTTATTACCATAGTTATATAACTGAACTTGTTCATTTCATAAACACATCAATAAAATATTTTTATATTATAAATTGTTTGATTCGGTTTTTGTGCACTAAATCCACTTTACGGTCTTTCAGTATTTTAATATTTAGTCCGCAATCTTCTAAAACACTGTAAGGTCCGTGAAACACTTTGTCCATTTTAGTACCTTTTTCACTTTTTAACAACATTAAGCTTTCCTTTTCGTACACATTTGGTTTAGCATTTTGGTCATAGATTAGTTTACGTTTATTTTTATCTATAATTATTTTTTCGCGTGCATCCTTATTCGCTAATTGCAATCTGTACCTTAACTCTATAACATAATTATCACCGGTTCAACAATATTATTACTTAACCTATTTGGTAAACTACATTTCTTTCCGAATACAAGTTCAAAGGGTGCATAAAATGTTGATGTATGCACAGTGTTGTTGTATGCAAAACACCAAAATGGTAGCCATTTTCTCCAAGTATCTATGTTTTCATCGCATTGTATACGTAAGAAGTTACGTAAGCTTTTATGAGAATTTTCGAGGGCACCTAGAGATTGATGGTGATACGCCGTAGAATATTGTTTTTCAATCTCTAATAATTTACAAACCTCTACCAAAACTGACGACATGAATTCCGTCCCTCGATCCGTTGCTATTGTCTTAGGAATGCCGTATTTTAATATGAAATTACTTACGAACGCTGTTGCGACGGTCACGGTGTCCTTTGTAGGTATTGCGTATGCTTCCACGTACTTACTAAGCTCGCATTGTATTGTCAATATATATACGTTACCTTCGAGATCCTTATCTAGTGGGCCTACGAGATCCAGAAATATCTTATCAAATGCTGATTGGGCTGTTGAAGTTATAGCCATAGGTTCCTTTAAAACAGGTGAATGTTTCATCATTTGACATTTTGAACACCTTTTTACAAAATTTCTTACATCGCTTTCTAAATTAGGCCAAAATATTTTCGTTTTATATTATTTACCATTCGTCTCACGCCAGCGTGGGCACTCGTCGGTAACAAATGAAAATCTTGTAATATAAACGTTTTCTCATCATTGTCGACAATTTTCCTTATACCTCCTACAAATAATAGTTGAGGACCGGTCCACTCTTTTCTTGAATATATTTCGGTCGACATATCTTTTATAAATGACTCATTATTCTTATCTTTAACCATGCATAGTTTTATTACGTTATTTTTTCCACAAAATTCTTTTAATTCGTTCACAAATACGTCTCGCGTGAAATGTGACTGGAATTTCAGATTTATATATATCGTGTTTTCGATCGGTACGAACGCAAATCACTTTTCTTCATGTGTTATTTTATTTTGTCTCCTTAAACTGCTTAGCTTTTCATCATCAATAAACGTCAACTCTATTAGATCGCTTGGTTTCCGTAATATATCTGCAACTCGAGGTTGATCAGGCCTCTTGTCCGTAGATATATTAGGGTGACTTTGCGTGTTTGTTCCTATACTTGCCATTTTGTTTGCCTGAGCTCTGTCTTTTAAATCGTCGGAAGTTATTATTACCCTAGATAATGCATCCGCTATTACGTTATCTTTTCCCTTTATGTAAATTATTAAATCAAACTCTTCCAATGCTAACCGAAATTTTATTAGCCTACTAGAGGGATCCTTCACGCCAAAGAGGTACAATAAGGGCTTATGGTCGCTCATTATTGTAAATTTTCTGCCATAAAGGTATGGACGAAAGTACTTAACACTCCACACAATTGCTAATAGCTCCTTCTGTATTATAGGATAATTTAATTCCGCTTTGTTAAGTGGGCGACTCGTGTATGCTATTGGCCTCATATTCGAATAACATAATACTGACGCGATTGCTTTACCAGATGCGTCTGTTTGGAGGATGAATTCATTATTTTCGCTAAAATCTGGATACTGCAAAATAGGTGGTGTAGTTAGTGCATTTTTAAGATGAAGAAACGCTTGCATTCTTTGGACCATTCAAATGGCACATGTTTCCTACATAATTTATTTAACGGTAATGTGATTTCTGCAAACATGGGTATGTATTCTCGGTAATAATTACAAAATGCGACGAATCTTCTCACTTCCTCCGCATTTTTAGGAACTGGATAATTTTGTAATGTTTTTGTTTTCTCGGGATCCGGTAAAACTCCTTCAGAAGAAACGACGTGTCCAAGGTATAAGATATTTATCTTTAAAAATTCACATTTTAAGGGACTGAGTTTTAAGTTAACTTGTCTAAACCGTTCAAATACTTTAATTAAATTTTTGTTATGTGTATCCAGATTTCTGCCAAAGACAATGACGTCATCACAATAAACAAAACATTTTTCATATGTTAAACCTGAAAGTGCGACTGACATTACTCGTGAAAATGCGCTTGGGCTAATTTTTAGACCCATAGGTAGACGTTTCATTTGGTATTGACCCATATTGGTGGTAAATGCTGTTATCTTCCTACTTTCTGGTTCTAAACTGACTTGGTAAAATCCTTGATGATTTAGATCTAAATGAGTAAAATAGATACTTCCTGATAATGCATCCAGAATTTCCGTAATGTTTGGGAGAGGGAATTTGTCATCCTGTATAGACTCATAAATTTTTCTAAAATCGACAATAAAACCTCCATTTCTTATTACCTTGACTATCTTGTTTTTTGGGAATCAATAAAATAGGACTTGACCACTCACTCTTGCTTTCTTCGATAATATCTTCTTTTAACATTTTAGTAATTTGTTTATTTATTTCTGGTTTCAAGGCTTCTGGCAATCTGTACGGTTTTGTATATATAGGCTGTGAATTTGGTTTCAAAGATATTGATTGACTCATAATATTTGTTGTTGTTAATTTGTCTCCGTCTAAATGAAATATATCCGAAAATTTAGCACAAATAATCTCTATTGACTTACGTTCTTCTAAATTCAAATGATTTAAATTCAACTGCGGTAATAACTGTTTCACTCTATTTAAATTTGAGTTTGTTTCGTGTAATGTACATAACTGAAAATCATCTAAATCATCCGTTTCTATCTCGAATACCGGTAACCGAATTTCCTCATCACTTGTGTTTAAAATTTGTATCGGAATTTTCCCATTATTTGGGCTGACTATACCTCCTGCCAAAAATATATTTTCCGTAAATTGTTTACGCTTAATAACCTGATCGGATTGTTTATTCGCCTTGATTGGTAAAAAATGAATTGACTCGCTACGTGCTGGAACTGATAAATAATAACTATAATCGCTATTCTTATGAATTTGTACCACACTTTCCTTTCCGTTATGAATCAGTGCTAACTCGTTATTTGATAAGTCTATGTTCGCTAAGTTAGTTCTCAAGAAATCCAATCCTATAATACCGTCGGCCTGACACGGCAAGTTATCGAATAAATAAAACTTATGGCTGACTGCATTACGGTTCTCAATGGTTGTTACGTCAGCGTAGCAATTCGCCGTAACTCGCCCGCCTATGCCGGTTATAATAATGTTGTCTCTGCATACGACTGCATCTTCGGGTATCGCGTTTCGGTGTAACACTGATAAGGTTGCACCGGTGTCAATTAATAAAGTCCGTTTCTTATTCTTAATATAAACTGTAATACAATTTGTATTATAATTGTAAGTAAATATTTTATGCTCGAAAAAATTGGAGCGTATTGGAATCATGATTTTGCGGGTGTGTACTCACCTCACCTGATTGAGACGTATTGGACACTGCAGGCGATGATGAATAAATTTGGTATTTTCTGCCTCGGGATCCTCTATAATTTCCCGCTCTACCCCGGAAATTCTGTGGGTGCTGGAAACGTGGTTGTCGCATGTATTGGTGTGCGTGTGGTAACCTCGTTGGCCGAATGTACCACGGCTTATCGCCGTTCCGCGATGCCTATAATAACCTCGATGGCCCCTATTTGCGTAACCCTGATAACTGGGCCTGGACCTGCTGTAAAAATAGTTGTACTTATCCCTATTCACGGAGTTCATGAGTACGCTCAGCGATGGCTGCTGGGCCGATTCTTCGTCCTCGCCTGCTCTTACTGCGTCCTTGAGGCATGCGTATTCACGCGCTGATATGATCGTTCCCAGTCTCCTATTCCGTAACCCATCTGCAAATCTCTTAATAGCCATCTTTTCATTCAAAGGCCTCAGAATTTCATAAGCGTACTCGTTACAGTCGGCTTGTGAAATCGTGAGATTGACAAACATGTCCTCGATCCTATCTCCAAAATCCTTGATTGACATATCCCGTTGAGCCATATTACTTAGCTGGGTTAAAAGAGAACTTGCTGATTTCTTTGTCAACAAATACCTTTTCATATCTAAAATGAAGTCTTTAACTGTTACGTAATTTTGTTTTAATTTGAGTTTAGCTGATTTGTTGACGCGTGTTTTTAATACAAAAGAAATCAACGTTCCCTTGCAATTATCCGTCCCTAAACAAGTCTCATACATTTCTATCCCTTCTATATTTTTTTCCGTAACTTCCTCCGTGCCGTTCATGACGGGAATTAAGGTGGCTGCCGTTTTGATATCGAATTTATCCATTTTGGATGTTATGTTGACAATATCCTTTATATCGAAATACAATATTTGTTTATATATTAATTCTATCTGCTCTATAACTAAATCTAAAACATAAGCACTTTCTTCTAATATCTTAAAATCTAAAGTATTAATTATATTTTCATATTCTTCATAGAGCGATTTTGCCTTACATAATTTATTTTTTACGTAATCTTTTCACTCTGACCTCTTTATACCTAACTTTCTTAAATTTATTTGTATGTTTTTTAACTCACTTAAAATGTCCTGCAATTGCTTTTCCATTGACCAAGGTCACTCGTCATTGCCAACTTTCCTTAATTTCCTGTTTCCACCTACGGCTCGGCGGCTTTCGGCTTCCATGAAAGCTTTCTCTGGAATCCTTCGAACATCTCCGATCTAATTGGGCGTCTAATCCACTTCTTCTGTTGCTCCTTGTATTTTCGCACAATGTAGAAGATGACTGCTATTCCAACAAGAGCAATTATTGTACCCAAAAGCCAGTTATTGATTGTCATATGACCGGATTGGTCTGATGATGCGGCGTTGCTCCCTGCTGCATTTTGGGTGATGATGACCTCTTTTTCTTCTTGTTTAGAATATGTCTTCCCCATAGTGCAGTTAATTTGGCCGAAATTTACACATACACCACGCTATTATTATAATGTAGACGACGCAGAAGAAAAATATTTTTAGTCCGACACTTCCGAACCACTCTTCAATTTCTTTTTGCCTTAAATTGTCCCTTTATTCGCACATTGTTACACAGAATTAAAATCCATAGTCCTTATAAATGACCCTGAATTAGCAAGACGCGCGCCCGCGCGTCACTGGCAAGGTCGCCATCTGATGTGCGGGGTTCTAGGTAACGGGTCGGAGAGAGAGTCAAACACATGTAGTCCGAATGACATACTTTAATGACTGTTTTAAAACGGTTGTACATCCAGCCGGTTTCTTAATACTATAACATACTATATATTAGACACACACTACAGGTATATAAGATAGACCATAGAGTGTAGAGTGATGGTCCAATCTATAAAGTACGCTTTTATAGTATGATTGACAGGACAAATTTCTTAATGAATATGTTGGCAGGGTCTGTCAAACGAGCAAGTGCTCCGCTACGTGGTGGAGGGCGGTGTGATGGAGCGGCCGGAGCACTGCCCCGACCGGCTGTACGAGCTCATGCGCGCGTGCTGGGCGCACCGGCCGGCGCAGCGGCCCAGCTTCCTGCAGCTCGTCAACGACCTGTCCTCCACCGCCGCGCCCTACTTCCGCCACCGCTCCTTCTTCCACACGCCGCAGGGCCAGGAGATCTTCGCGCTGCAACGGAGCGCCCAAGGTCAGTCGGCTAGCTATCCCCACACGACACAAACCGTTTATCGGGTGCCACTCGCTATTGGAACCGGATGATGCTATTACAACAGACTGCACGAACTTATTTTGATATGTCGCCGTTGTGGAAATAAAAACTGAGAGCTGAAATTATTTACTGTCAAACATATCAGTATCGAAACAAATTTTAAATTGCTTGTGTACACTGTGTTTTTTTTATTCTAACTAGCGGTCAGAAGACTTTTCTTATAGGGAGATATGTGGAAACGGAAACAAATTAGACTTTTCATACCATGTGTGTTTGTAGTATAGTTGAATCATCGAGAGCGTGGAATTGCATATGCAGTAGTATTGTTTGTGTACAGGCATGCTATATTTGAATTTTCTATTTTCTTGTACTATCAGCATATAAAGAGGTTGTTACATATATATATATATATATATATATATATCTCGAAGAACTAAAAACAAAAATAATGTCAGTGTGAAATTGTCAATATTATTTACGTTGTGCGTATATTTTTACATCTGATTTGATTGTATTCTCAATTAATTATTGTGTCCGCCCCTACGACTACGAATAATTTCTATATTTAAAAAAAATATGGCTGTAAGTAATTTTGGTCCTATTGAGAGTCAAAGTAAGCAAATAATTTTCAACTGTTATAAATATTTTGAAAATGAACTGACGAAAAATTTAAACTTGCCTTACACCGCTGCCCAGTTAGTTGAAAAAGCTACAGGTGTTTGCCTCTCTACTGTTTATAACATTGTGACTGAGAGCAACAGCGAGAAATTCGCAACAACAAAGAAATTCACCTCCCCGAAGAATAAAAAGTTGCGTCCTTGTCCGTCATCAGCAGTAGACGATTTTGATCAGGAAGTCATCCGGAGAACTATATACAATTTTCATATGTCCCATAAGCAATTTCCAACCTTAAAGGGACTCCACTCTGTGTTAAAATCCGATATAGATTACAAATTTGGCATTTCCACCTTACGAAAACAAATACAAAAATTAGGATTTAAATGGAAAAAGACCGAGGACAACCGAAAAATATTAATGGAAAAACACAACATACGACTGCTAAGAATAAATTACCTTATCAAAATTGCGGAATATCGATCTCAAGATAGACCACTAGTTTATACTGATGAAACCTACATCCACACTTCACATGTGTCCGCAGAAGTTTGGACCGATGGAACAGAATTTGGAGTAAAAAAACAAATCAGTACAGGCCAGCGGTTAATAATAGTGCACGCAGGAGGAAAAGATGGTTTTATTCCCAACGCTTTGTTAATGTTTAAGGCAAACCAAAAAACGGGAGATTACCATGACCAGATGAACTTTGTCAACTACAAAAAATGGTTAAAAGAAAAATTAATACCGAACCTCAAACCGAATAGCGTACTTATCGTGGATAATGCGTCCTATCACAACAAACTTTTGAATCGTGCTCCAACGTCAAATTCTAATAAACAAGAAATGATGGATTGGTTGACAGAACACAACATTTCGTATAACCGGTTGATGTACAAAACCAGTTTGTATGAATTAATTAAACAAAATAAAGAGCGGTTTCGCGAGTACCACATAGATGCAATTTTAAAAGAACATGGCCACTCCGTATTACGATTGCCACCGTATCACCCGACATTCAATCCGATCGAAAATATTTGGTCCATGGTAAAAGGATATGTAGCAAAAAGAAACGTTTCATTAAACATGCAAGGCATTATGAGTTTAGCAACTGAACGAATGAATACCATCACTGCTGAGGACTGGGAAAATATTTGTCACCACGTCGAAAGTGAAGAAAATAAATATCGATGTCAGGAAGGAGAAATGGATCAAATAACAGACAATTTTATTATCAATACTTGTGACAGCTCAGATGAAGAACATGATAGCGAATAAAAGAAAAAAACAGAGGACTACTACTTGTTCCACTTCTTGGCTATGTCATTTTATTAAGTTAAGAGAAAATTATTCTCCTTTTGTTGCAAACGGTACATCCACTACAAATGCAATTCCATCTTCTCGATAATTCAACTATAACTCAACCAAAATGAAGGGATTAGCAGATTTTTTTTGTTTCCGAAATGTCTCACCTGTTAAAATTAAAGGAAATAAGAAAAACACGGTGTATGATGTCAGCATACTGTGTGGCGGTATAATTTTGGTAACTCTAATGAATTATTGTTAAGAATTGTTAGTCACCGTTCAGCTGGCGCGGCGTCCGGATACGCCACATCGTATTGCACGTGAAGCATCTGATATGTTAGTAAACTATGCATAATCTGTGGCCGTGTGATGCAACGTCCTAAATCCGCAAGAAGCGTCGCTATAAGAACATGAGCGCGTGGTAGGGTAAGCCGTAGTAATGTTGGCGGCCCCTCAATCGCTGCCAATGATTACAACTTAAAGTTAACCGATAAGGTTCATATTAAAATAAACACCTGCAGAGGTGACAATAACACTTAACACCTCATAATGAAAGATAACAGTTTCGTTCAAGGGTACTTTACGCCTGTCATATTTCAATTGTCACAATACGCCTGGTTTCGCAGAAGAGGAGCAGGAGCTGCCGGGCGTGAACGTGGGCGCGGTGGCGACGGGCTCGGGCTCCAACCTGTTCGGCGTGTCGGGGCGCCTGGCGTCGTGGGTGCGCGAGCTGTCGTCGCTGCGTTCGCACGCGTCGGACGACGCGGCGGCCGAGCCGCTGCAGCCGGCGCCGGCGCTCAAGCCGCAGGGGCCTAACGGCGTGCTGCGCGAGCCCGCCTGCACGGGCTGCTAGCGCGCCGCTCCCCCAACCGCATCTACCTCCGGCCCCGCGCGGGCCTCGAATCTAGCCGTAAGCGTAGTTAGCAAATTGTCGGCGGGTCGGCGTCGGCGCGAGGACGTCGCTGTATATATTTTGTATCGATGGGCGGTCGCGCGCGCGGAGCCGAGCCGCCGAGCCGCCGCGGCCGCCGGGCCGACGACGCCGCCGATTTATTTTTATTTATAGTGTAAATTTATATCTGTAAGGAAAAGTTCTTAAATCTTCTCTGCATTTATGACTATAATTTATTGCATACGGAGTGTGCCGACTTGCAGAGGCGACGCTGTCTAGGGTTTAAATCTAGTTAATTGTTTCGTTAAGGTTCGTCGCCGGCGCGACCCGCGTGACGTCGCGTCGGGCGACCCGTTTTCATATCAGGAAATTAATATTTTTGAAGCGATGTTAGAGCCGGTCCGTCGACCGGCACGGATCCTATATAGTTTACCTCAATCGATAGTTGTATCGGTGTCATTTTTGACATAGCCTATTAATGTTAAGTTTATCACGTAAGATGTAATGTTTATATTATTGTGTAGGTGTAAGATGGTGTACGACTTGTTTTATTAATTTCCTGATATCGAACCCCGAAGTTACGACTGCTCCCGCCGCCGTGTTGACGACTCCTCATCTCTTCACGCCACAGTCTAAGGGAACGTTTCTGGTTACACTACACTATGTTATTTCGGCATCTTGCTCTTTAGTCTTCTGTTATCGGAAATATTGATGACCATATTGGTATGGAAAAAACATAAATTACCTTGCCTAAATTAGGCAATTATATTTTGTTTCCACACTTTCTTCAGAGCTATTTTATTCTACTACTTATTCAATTATGTAATACTCAATCGGTTCCAAATTAAGGTTTCATTAAATTAATTGTATTATCAACATACGAGAAATTGTTTTCAATCGGATTTACCAATAAAGACTTGAATTCTAAATTTAGACTATGTATTTATTGTTACTTATTATTATGTTAATAATTATAGTTGAAATTATAACCTTATGTATTGACATGAATAAATCTACCCCTGTATTAAGCCTTAATCATTTTCAATATATATATATATATATATACAAATAAACGTATGTAAATAATTACTATGAAAACAATGTGTTCTGTATCAATTATATAATAGACATTATTGTAATTATATAGTCATTTTTAAATAGTAATTGTGTTATTATTGTTGCATATGAAAATTTACATAATGTAGAGTTAAGTATGTCGCATCGTGCAGCACTAATGTATTGTAGACAACAGAGTCCTTATTCGATTCGCGCCAACAAGTATGGCTGCGATGTTGCTAGCGAAGCAATATCTGCTCGCGCGCAACGTCTGGTTTAGTATACTTACTGCAATAACACAGGCATTTCAGTTTGCATGTGTCAAATACGGATGTAGTAGTTGCAGTCGCTTGACCGTCTTCTGTGTGCCGTGACCGTGACAAAAAGTGGAGACCTTTTTATACTGATCCGGAAATAGAATAATGTATTCGGCAGAACAGAGGACGGGCGCGCCATTAGATCAATGTTTGTTTCTGAATATAATGTGAAGTTACATAAATGTTATTTAAATAGCAATGCTAACAATGCAAATATCTATACTTATAATATATGCAATATTATTGTGACATCATTTTTATATACAGTTCTGAAATTAAAATACGTTACAATAAAATCTAAATCCCGGATAGTACTTAACGCTCGCAAGTGAGATGTCTCGGGGCTGCCGAGTGCCCTGGGACATTCAGAGTCGGGAGCGGGCGCGCGAAGCCTCACGCGAGCCGGGCACGCCTGTGTAGACCGGCCCCCGTATTGCCTAACGCGTTTGACGCTCGCAATAGCAATCAAGTGTCATAATTTTGTATGGGCTATGACAGTTGATTCCGATACCAAGTGTCAAAATTTCGTTAGGCAATAACCCCGCCGCTCTTAAAATATCAACAAATTTTTATACTTAATTTTGTAGTTCAAAAGTACACTTTAATTTTCAATACAGTCGGTAATCAAGCCACAAGTAAAATATAGGGGCATCGTGCAGCGCCTCCGAGGCGCTGTATTAGTGTTCTAAGTGTAAACGAGTGCCTTGATACATCCAGCCTTCAGCGGAATGCAGGTTGGCTGACCGCGTGCCGCCGGCACCGGTCCAGGACCGTGCCACAGGAATATAATTCAGTAAAGGTTGGGTGGGCATGGGGCATGTATAACGAATTGCTAGCAGTTAATATTGTAATGGTTATATGATTCCGTTCAATGCACCGTAGCCTCTCACGTCGCGCGGAGCGACGGGACGGGCGACGGCGTCGCCGAACTTGTGTGTCTCTGTCGGGGCTCAAGGCACGTTGCATTCGTCGTAGGTTATCTCACGAAGCGTCTCCCTTTGATTTCAAATTATTTTCCAAAGTTGAAATCCAAATAATTCTTTAATTTTAGAAAGTGCATAGTGCCTTTTGCTCAATTTATGCAAATATTGTAGGTACCGATAAGTATAGTAATTTAAATATAGAGCAATGATTTAGTTCCACCTTGGATTGGCTGCGAGCGCTCAGCGCGGCGGCCGCTGCGCGCTCGCGTGTCCGCGTGATGCCGAAGGGTCCGCGTGGGCACAGAGCGAGCGGCGGAGCGGCCGCGGCGAGTCTCGCACAACGTTGCCTCACACAGCGTTCCCTGCGGGGCTGTCTTAACACTTGCGCTCTTGTTTTCGACAGTATTTATTTTATTGTGATTTCCACCTTTTATTGTAGCCGCTGTATACATACCTCATTTTAGTAATTATATTATTATGCGCATAAATTATTGACTGATAATAAATATAATATTTCCAAATGATTGTGTTCCTTGTGTGATGTGTGTGCGTGTTTGTGTCTGGTGTTAGTGTCGGGGTAGCGTTGTGCTCTATGCTCAATTTAGATACAATTTCACCATACTTTTGAGGTAGTGTTCGATGTACGGGTCATTCCGCCGCTATGGACGCACGATAGGCGTGACTGTAACCTAAGTTTGTGAGACTAAAGACTATTTGCGTGTCTGCCACTACACTCTGTTTAGATTATTTTAATTCGTCCAATCTTCATGGTGTAGCTATGTTTTAACGAGTGATTTTAACACATTTACCTACCGATAGTCACAAACTATTACTTTACTATCGCTTTAATTCTTTTAGTTGTTAGTTATTTTAGACCATAGGTATACGATATGTTATGAAGTAACGGGGACAGACAAGGCTTACTTTTACTATTATTTCTTAATAGTCCACTTTTATGCTTTGAGGCAGCGCGACCTATAATTGTGATGCATATTGTGCAAGTGACGGTGGAATGACACTTATTAATAGACCTATTTAATTTAATGACAACCGAGTACCTATTAATAATAATTTTAATATTTATATTAATAAAAAAGTTATGAAAATAAATATTGTTTTTAATATGTAGCCTAAAGTTAGTTCAATCTTCAAAGTCGGGTCATACTTGTTTTCGTCATTCCTGAGAAATCCTGTCCTTGTCGTCCATATTTTCCGAGGCAGTAGCGGTCAGAGCCGTGCAGACATGGTGCTGATTTCTAGTTCTTGGGGCTGATAAATAAATAAATAGTAGGGGATTTTACACAAATCGAACTAGTTCCATGATAAACTCAATACAATACGCAGCTTGTGTTGCGAGTACCAGACGGCGATATGTTTTTAAAATAGGAAACTGCAAAGCTCAGGAAAAATATGCCTTTACCGGGATTTCAACCCAGGATCGTCAGCTCCGCAGGCAGGGTCGCTCGCTACCGCTGAGCCAAACCGGTGATCAAATTAATAAAAGTGAATGAAGTGAAATTATTTACCCTACGATAATTTCATTTCGTCTAACCATTTTTCACAATCGATCTCATTTCTCAACTCACGGTTATCTTTACAGCTGCTGGGTTTGTTAGTTTAGCAAAAATATACTGCAGAAATTTGAGAAATATAGTTTGCCCCTTTTTAAGTGAGTAACGCAGTTTACCCTACTAACTAAACTAATGAGAATTGGTTAATATCTTATTTATTTGGTTATAAACACAATAAACCGTAAGGCTTACATTACAGCGTGCTTTCGTATGCAGTGATAATAATAATCCAAATATAAGTAGCTAAATAAATGTGTCTTAATTTTTCTTTTAATAAAAAAAATCGATAGGTGTAAAAATAATTGGCTTCAAGAATTAAATGATCTCCGTGGTCCAACGATAATCCAGTTTGAACTTATTATCGTACTTCAGCGGTTCCCTCGGTATGCGT
This sequence comes from Hedya salicella, assembly GCA_905404275.2. NCBI lineage: Eukaryota > Metazoa > Arthropoda > Insecta > Lepidoptera > Tortricidae > Hedya > Hedya salicella. The sequence goes on along the minus strand of FR990099.1, from coordinate 20,520,414 downwards.
CCCAGCACTCTGCACTCGCAAGGTCTCTCCCGAGCGTAGCGATCCAAGAGCAACCACGTCCTGATAGCCCCCTCTTCGCCATTATGCTTCAGTCCTTTCAAATACTTGATGTAGTATTTAGGTAGGCCATGCTCCTTCGCTCCACTTATCATGATCTCCTTCAAAGCCCACGACGGCCAGCGCTCGACGGGTATATCGTCGTTGTCTCCCCGCGGTAACGGGTTTACTCTTTGTATGTAACACCGACATGTAAAATCGCCCATGTGGGGTGTGTGAACAGGGAGGTACATTACGTAGTATTTTTTCACGTCGACACCTTCTTGACTGTGAAAGGAAAGAAGTCTACATTAAATTATATTGGTATACTGATCGGTGATAGATAAAAGAGTTGCTTCTACTTTGAGATTCATAAAGACTTTCAAACTTTCAAAACAAAATGATGTCTGATTAAGCCCTCGTATGCTTAATTAAAGGTTGTGTTATGTGTTACGAGTTGTCGTGACCATGACGCCGCCGACACTTGTCTGATTAACGTAACGAGTCGTAAGGTTAATTTCGCACAAGAGTGAACTCTTTGAAGTAAGAGCTTCAAAGAGTTTTGCGTACGAGTGATACCTACTTTAGCATTTAACGTAAAGCGTTCAGAAGGTTAAGCGCGGATCCTTGAAAAGCATTTAGATTTTATATTACAATTAAATAGAGCTTTTATGACACACATAACAGCACATTTATGACAGCGCATGAGAGGGATTTAATGGGTTTGTTTGACATGACCCTCGTCACTCCTGATAAAGGTGAAGACGAGGTTCAAGATGTATCATGGTTACCCAGAAGGAACCTGTTCACGTTGAAAATAATCTAAATCCTAGTTAAACCTCAGAGTCCGAGAAACTTGGCTCCGCGCTAGTGACGTCACGCCAGTAACGCGGCAGCAGATCGATGGTACAAGGTTCTGTTAAACTATCCTTGACGTGTCCACACGCTCGTCCAGGTCACTTACGCTAAGTGCTCCGTACGTGTCTGCACTTGGCAGGTAAGCTATTGTCAGTGCCTTTGAATATGTTTATTGTTTACCCAGTTTACCAGTGGTCACTGACATGACTATATGACAGCATGTACGAACACAGGGATACAGATGTGGCGCCGCTGACGCCGGAGTCGCGTTGCTCGAAATCTGAGCTTAGAGGAAATACAGATACGGGAACATAATTAAAATCAGTGAGCAGAAATGTAAATCAGCATAGGTAATTAAAAAATGTGGTCATACAGTCCCATCACAATGGGACCGGCTGCTCACAGCTTTTACTCAGTAAGGTTGTGTATGCCTGAAACTCAATCAACTTACTGATCTAGAAGGGGTATATCATCTTTGTTCAATCTCCATATGACGCCCCAAGTGTGAGCATTTGCAGTGGGCACCAGAGTCGCTGTAGGTCCTCCCCAAAAAGAAGAGTAGCTTATAAAATCCACACGGTAGTTCTGTTCGTATAAAAATATTTTATTAAACGTACTTAACCATATTCCTGAATGTATTTCAAGCCGTGGGTATACACGAATATAAGTATATTATCTTTATGGTGTAATACGAATTACACTTTAAGGCTGTGTTTCCATCAGAGGTGTAGTAAGTTGCATAATTAAATGTGAGGCAAGGACTCACAGAGTCATCGTCTCTAATAATTCGTTTCCCAGAAACGTGGCTCGATCTCTAAAAACAAAAAATCACTACCAACGAGCAAAGATCTGTCACCCAGGTTCTATAGTTATTTCTAATACAAGGCTGCAAAGTTGTTAATAAGCGAGAGTGCTTTAATTGAAAACCGAGTCAATCAATCAATCAGTAAGCGAAGGAATCTATAATTGAAGCACGAGCGAAGCGTGTCACATAACTTTCTTCGCCTACTCGTCTTTCAATCCAACCACTTGCGGCAAATAGCAATTTTGCCACCTTGCAAAACAATTAAATATTAAACATATATAGTTTATTTATCATCGCTTTTAAAAAAAAAAAACGCATTTTAAATGGCAACATTTTCCTACAGTTTTAGTGTGACGTCGTACTAGGGTTCCGTACCAAAAATGGTAAAAAATTATGGTGCGACTTGGTCTGTCTGTTTGTCTCCCTGTCTCCCTGTCCGACTATTAGAGCGCCATATCTCAAGAACTACTTATGCTATCCATTTGAAATTTGGAATATTTATAAACATGGTCAGTCCACATGTATTGCAAAGGAAATATTTTAAAATATATTTTTACTTTCTAAAAAAAGACGTTTATATGAGGGGGTGGCAAAACTTCAAAGTCTAGCTCCTAGGTTAAGTAGGATATTATATGAAAGGGCTTGATCTGTACATTTTTAAACATTTTTTTTATTGCGAGTAGATTTTGTTTTATGAAGAAAATTGTGAAAAAAAAACACCGACCCCCCTCTTTATCTCCGAAGTTTACCAAGAGAAAAATATGGAATTTGTGGAATTATGTAATTTAATATGAATATTACACGTCAATTATAACCATATATCTATCTGTCTTGCTTTTTTTTAATTACCTAAAATCAGTCTTGTATAACCCGGTTTGATTAAGTTTGCCCCTCATTTGTATGTGACGTCATATATACCAGAGGCAAACGTAACTCAAGCGGCAAGTTACGTCGGAATAAGTGAAAGTTTGTACGGAACCCTCGGTGCGCGAGTCAAACTCGTACTGGACCGTTTTTTTTCTTTTCATCCCCATTGTTGTGAATTGCACCATGTTAACATGTATCTATCATCACGCGTGAGTTAGTGACAGACTACTTCACTACAACTTTTGATCAAGTCAGTAGGACGAATAAAAATATATAGGACTGTCATCACCTCAGCCGAAGTACGTTCACTACGGGGCTTTCACTAAATCTTAACTTAAGAATTTTCCTGCCCCTGCGGCCGCCTTTTCTAGGCAATATTTCTATCTACACGTACTTTAAAGGCCACTGCTATTTCAGGACTGGGCAGCGTGGGAGACCCTTAACAAAATGGTCCGACGATCTGGTCAAGATCACAGGAAACCGTTTAGGCTGATGTGATGATGATGATGGTGACGACTGTTACTTCAGTTTGGCTACAGGGCTAATAAATGTTTGGGCTATTGGTTGGTTAATTTGGTTTGCTTTGCTTTTGCACTGTATAGGCATTTTTTATGTCATAGGGAGCAACAGAGTAGACGGATCGCCTAATGGTAAGCGATCACCGTCGCCCATAGACACCTGCAACACCAGAGGAGTCAGAAGTGCGTTGTCGGCCTTTCAGGCTTGAAGGTCGCATCGGTCCGAAAATATTGCCGGCGACAATTTATTCCACAATTCAGTCGTGCGAGGCAGGAAATTTCTAGCAAAACGCACAATTGTGGACTGCCGACCATCTAAGTGGTGAGGATAGAAAGGTTTTGTTGTTGTTACTAATTGAAGTAATTGACACTTAAGTATGCCGCACCAGAGGGGCTACTCCGAAATCCTAAAAACGAAGTTCGTTTGGCGCCATCCCGCTCACTCAAATACAGCATAACATGAGAGCGAGAGGGACCGCACGTTACGAACTTCGTTTTTCGGGTACCGGAGTAGCCCCTCTGGTGTGGCCGTGGAGAGGTAAGTAGTCCGTTCAGAAATATCTTCTCTTAACTATATTTACGCGTACCTAATAGTGTAGCGAATATATTTTGAACGGACTAATCGGGTATATCTTTTTGTAGCTACTTTAATTCGGCCTCACTTACATCAACTCGTCCGATGGTAACAAATTCTGCTGTCGGGTTGAGGATATGCATTCGAAAAGAAAACAAATTGCTACTGTAGCTAAAGTATAAAAACGTATTTGGTTTGGCTATTTCTGACTTGATCATTTTGAGTTTTGCATTTACCTAATATATTACTATAATATTAGTTCTAGATGAAGATGTCATCATAGGTAATCTATGACATGTTATGACAGAAAAGAAAATCATTTTCTATATGCGATTCACAACTCACCCGTATAACAAACGTCTACTCACAGACTAATAAGAGATATGCGTCTAGTAGGTACACCATTAGGTACTTATATAAACTCCTTACAATGAACCACAGACTGACATTGTAAACAGTTAAGGCTGTCGCAAATACCAACAACAAGCCCCCGTATTAACCACAGACAATAAGAAATACCACGTATCAGACTGCCAACTAAGAAACAAATATTATTTACACTAGGCAACTATATTTAATCTGTACGATTAGTGTTGACTGACGTAATTTTTTTTCTATTCGAGATTGCTATATGACAAGGGATCGTAACGTATTCAGCCAAAGCGGTCTAGGTTCATTGAATGAGGTCTAATATTTAGAATGAATAGTTCCCGGCACGTACATTTGAACACGTAACTTCAGTAATTGTATTTACGTGATCAAATTATATGCTGAGAATTATACCTCAGTGGCAAAAAAAAAAAAAAACATTTTATTTGTTAAAAGATTTATATTTCAATCTCTTCTTAAATTTGTCGTAAGCTTTCTTCTGTATTGCAAGTAATACGCGGTTTTTTAATTGGACTACATCTGTCCCCTTTAATATTTTGTTGGTTGTGTTGCACCAATTCATAATTGTAAATCGGACAGTCAGAACAATGAAATGACTGAGAGTAGTTTTGTGCTCGGCGCAGTCAAAGAAACAAAATTAATTATTGGACATAATGTTTGCTAGTTCTGCGGGCGATTATTTTGCAAGATCATCACGATTTAAACACTTCAACCACTTAAGTAGGTAATAAGTATTTTCTCAGAGCACGAGAAATGGTGTAAAATAGCGTCCTTTCACAAAGTACTACAAACACAGCACTCTTAAAACATTTTGCAAAAAGCAAGACAGGATAAACTCGATGACACTTTACTGTGACAGTGACAGAATGAATTTCGACAAATAATATGTAGATGACAAGACGAGTGAATTGACAAAGCAACAGCTAATCACAGCAGAGAAAAAAGCCAGTCAACATTAAAATGAAAAGTTCTCCATCCAGAGAGTTCTCAAAACTCCTCCAGTTCTTTGCCAGTTATCTGCAGAATCGAATGCAATACGTCAAATTTGCCGGATATGAATCGCACTCCTTTTACACTCGGTCTGGTGTGAGTCAAGGCAGCACACTGGGGCCTACTCAATTTTTAATCATGATAAATGATTTGCCTAATGTCGTCACCACAGCGAAGTGGTTAATGTTTGCGGATGATATTAAACTATTCCATAGTGTCAGGGACAACAGTGATCAAATACAACTACAGATAGATATAAATGCTATTTCTAAATGGAGTGAAGATAATAGACTGCATTTGAATGCATCAAAATGTATGTTTATTACCTTCTCCAGGATTCGTTCTCCTTTAACTTCAGAGTACACTCTTCGCGGTGTCGCACTACAGCAAGCTGATGAAATACGAGACTTAGGACTGACGCTTGACAAACAACTCGACTTTAGACAGCACGTAATGACGACCTGCAGGAAGGTTTCTAGAACTCTGGGCTTTATAATGAGAGTCTCTTCACAGTTTTCGACCGTCAAGGTGGCGATTATGTTATACAACGCTTATATCCGTAGCAGGCTGGAATTCGGAGCTGCAGTATGGGACCCTCATGAGGATAAATATGTCCTTATTGTGGAAAGAATACAAAAGAAATTCGCCAGATACGTATATAAGCGATTGTATAGCTACTATCCATTTTTATACCCATCTATGTTTGTGACCGGTATGGTTGGCCTTCACACACTCGACTTAAGGCGTAAACTACTGCATATAGTGCACTATTATTGTCTCCTTAATAATAAAGTGGACAATCCGTCTGTCCTACAACGCATAGGACTGCTTGTGCCGCGAACAAGCGGTGCGGGGGCGCGGTGGCGGCGTGGGGACACCGCCGATTGTTTGTGGGGCCCGCCACGCGCACCCAGCGCGGCGCCAACGCCCCCACGGCCAGGGCGCTCATACTTCTTAACGGTATTGCTCTCGAGTTTGACGACGTGGATGTGTTTGCCGCCAGTGTTGGTGTATTTTATAGGAAAGTCCTTGGGTACTTAAATTGTACAAATGTAAATATAAGAGTACCTTTATTTGTTAAAAGCGCCGTAAAATAGATTTTTTATTTTATTATTATTATACTGTTTGCTATTTATTTCCTATTTTGTTTATACCTAACTTTGTTCTTTGTGTTTTTTATATTTTCGTGTGCAAATGTTTTGGTTTTTAATCTGTTAATTTGCATATTTACTGAATAAATCGAATTGAATTGAAAAACAACATGGCGCTAACTTACGCGTTTTGTTATACGAAGATTACCAGCTGTGGTATTAACTAACGCGTTTGACGCTCGCAATCAGAATCAAGTGTCTTGTTTTGTATGGGCTATGACAGTTGATTCCGATACCAAGTGTCAAAATTTTGTTAGACAATAACCCCGAAGGCTGTGCAAGCGCCGTCGTACCTAATGATACCGTTATAAATCGGCTGAAATTTGGGAAAGGTAAATGGTTATGGTGATTTACTCGCGGCTGTCATCCGAGTGTCTACAACCAGCCCCCCTAATTCCCTTTGCCTAACGCGTTTGACGCTCGGAATCATAATCAAGTGTCATGATTTTGTATGGGCTATGACTGATATGATTGATTTTTTTATGATTTTGTATGGGATAAAAAATTCCTTAGGCTATAACCCCCTCAGTTCTACAATACTTCGGTCACATTGCAAGGAAAGGCGTTTGCAACCTCGATAAGCTTCTCGTACCCGGCAAAGTAGAGGGAAAGGCCTCGTGGATGCAGCCCAATACGAGCTGAATCGCACCGCTCTGGACTTTGAGGACTATTTTCACATCGCTCTCCACATCGTCATCCCCAGAGACAGAAACAGGTGGAGAAAGATCGTTCGAGAGAAAGTCTGCCCTCCTTATGAAGAGTGCAGTAACTCGTGTTTTTGTCAAAATTGAGGAAGATACGTATCCGGAATCAGCAAGACGAGCACTAAAATTTCGTCTTGGACATGCTATGTAAACGTTGTCAGGAACCTGACTTTTCACTAACGATAACTGCAGTAACTTAGAATTCTGGATAAAGTTTACAAAGCATACGTGCAGTAAGTTTAGATACTGCACGAATTTATAATAATTTTGTTACAGTTCAGTATTTTTTTTGTTTAAAGTGCAGTATATATAGTTACTGCACTTATCAGTGGGAGACTTCATTTTTGACATTATTCAGCAAACTATTCAAAAGTGCAGGGAGTATAGTTACTGTACTTATAATTGGGAGAAACGTTGTTTAATATTATTGCTTATTAGTCATTACTGCAGTAAATGATAGTTACTGCGGTTATGTTTAGAAAATATATATACACTTTCGTAATATTTTTGACTACATAGTACAGTATGACAAAGTTACTGCACTTTTATCTAGGAGAAAAGACATTTTTTTGCGAATCAAATGTGTGGCGCGGGTACGGTAGCAGAGGCCAGTCAGTGCAGTGTAAATGTTCAAGCCGGGACCGCCCGTGTTTGATCTAGTTTATTTTAAAGGTAAGTTTGACTACGATTATATAAAATTCTATACACGTACCTGTGTTGTAATGTTACATTTTGTTCGAATTACGTACCATATTTTAGCTAGTTAGACTTGTAAACGTGTCTGTATTTATATTGAAGTAAACTTTTACTACTTACACAAGTCATGAATCTTTTTCCGTAACTATAAACCAAGCTATTCGAGTGTTCCTCCAATATTATCAATATTGTTTCAATCGTATCCTACTAAAATTATAGATGTGAAAATTCGTACTAATGTAGATATGAATGGATGCAAGGATAGATGGATAATTATGGTCTTCGGTTTCCGCGATTGTCTCACATTCAAATCAAATAATTTAAACGGATTACAGATGGATGTTTATTACTCTTTCACACGAAAACTACTAAGCGAATTTGGATACAATTTTGCACACTGATAAAACATGATTACAAATAACACATATAGGTACACATACTTTTATCCGGGGAAATTAAGTAGGTAGTTCAACCGGGAAACATAAGATAACGAGTCTGTGTGGATAGAATCGTGGGCAAAAGCTAGTCATTCACAATCATGATTTAAAAGTTTGTTTTCATTTATGATTTGTTACTCGCTGCTAGGTACTTCTGTATATATTTCTTGATCCATCCTATTATACTGGCTAGCTCTAGATACTTAAATTGGCTGTATATAAACGATTATGAGATACTTGCCTAACATGGTACTTGTTACGCGAGTATGTTTAAAGCACCTTTACTAGTGTCAGTAGATACCTCTTACGAATTACGATACTTCAGTGCAGTGGTGCTAAGTTCACGGAAGGACGAACGCGATACTCATCCTACATAGCTTCGAAAATATATTTTATATGCATATAATATGTATTTATATACATCTGCGTTAACTTTTCAGCCCTTAGGGCCAAACATGATTACAAGACATGACATCACATTGTGGTACAACGCGACAGTGTGCCACGATGCGACGTAAGACTTTATATTAATGATTCAAGATTTAAAATTAAAATATAATTTTCAATCTCACGACGTCGCGTCGTGGCACGATGTCGCGTCGTAGATCGTAACTGCGTTTAGGCTCTTAGGTATCTTTGTATTTACTTCCCTTTTTGTAAAGGTACCTATATTATATCGTACTATGTATTAGTTAAGGGTCATTTATTTATTTATTCACAGGGTGAGTATTCATTAAGTTGTACTAAGAATTGATTACTGTATTGAATATATATTGTTTTAAGTTGTGCTAAGAAGTGTGTATAAACATGAAACACATTTGCTTTTGCGTAAGAATATAATAGAACAGAGATGACCAATTTACATTTGACATGGATTGACAGTCACTGAGTATTTGAAAAAACATAGACATTGACAGAAAATATAGAAATATAAACGATTGCAAAGAGGCGTGAACATGCTGGCCCCCTTGAGGCTCATAGCTTCAAACTCCTAGAGGGACGATTTTTGTGATGGGACGTCTGCAGCATCCAGACCCGCTAAAGATATCCACCACTCTGATAATGCCATCATGGCCTGGATACACGGCGGTGACTCTGCCCATCTTCCACTTCATAGGCTGCACAAAATCTTCCTTAATTACCACGAAAGCTCCAACGTCGATAGAAGAACTCCTTCGGTTCCATTTGCTCCTTTCTTGCAATTGAGACAAGTACTCGACACTCCATCTACGCCAAAAGTGTTGACGCAATTGCTCAATTCTTTGGTACCTATGTACAGCATTACTAACCGGGCAAGTAGGTTCCGGTAGTGAAGTCAGTGGACGGCCAATAAGAAAGTGACCTGGGGTGAGTGGTTGCAAATCATTGGGTGATGATGATAATGGGGTAAGTGGCCGTGAATTTAGAATAGCTTCGATTTGATATAAAGTGGCGGTTAGCTCCTCATAAGTGAGATGAGCCAAACCAAGAACGCGTTTGAGATGATGCTTAATGGATTTTATACCGGCTTCCCAAAGACCACCAAAATGGGGAGCGTGGGGAGGCGTGAAATGAAATTGGATACCATCGCTTGAAAACGTATCCTATAACTTGGCCTTGATCTCATTCCACCCACCAACGAAATTAGAACCATTATCACAGTGAATATGTGACGGCTTTCCACGACGAGCAATAAACTTTTTGAGTGTCAAAATAAACGTAGCACTCGTCATGTCGGTAGCTAATTCTAAATGAATTGCTTTGGTCGCAAAGCAAACAAATACACATATATAGGCCTGGATGTGTTTCGCGCCTCGTCCTTTCTTAGTATTAATCATAATTGGACCGGCATAGTCAATTCCAGTCACGTTGAATGGGACTGACACTTCAATTCTAGAGGCAGGTAAGTTTCCCATAAGGGGATATTCAATACAAGCAGCTATACTATCCTCAAACCAAACAGACGACTGAGGCAATAAACGCCGGCGGCCGTAGGGATGGCGGCATGTCGATACTGGATTTATTTAAATGTCGATAAGATTGATTATATTTTTTGTATAGCTTAATACTGTAACTTTTTCAGTATCGTGCTGATACCGTAGGTCATTAGACTATCACACTAATTATTTTACATATAATAACACAATGACAGTCATTAGGGTACGCCGATTTTATTATAGTATAACTATTAAAGATGACAATTAGTAGAAAAGGATTACAAATGGAGTACCTACATGATTTCTTAATCACCAAGTGATTAATACTTTCTACACGCAATACCGCAGGTCATTAGATTATCGCTATAAAGTACCTAATTGTAGTTTTAAAAGTATTTATTTCATAATATAAAATATTGTATGCATTACTTTGTTTTCATTTTTGCATGTTATCTTATCGACATGCCTTCTACCGTGTGCTTTCTACCTGCCCTATGCGGCCCGGCTGATAACAGGCATGCTGCATTAGGGCGTACGGGTGCGAAAGAGACAATACGATGCTAATTGTTTTACGATCCCAGTCGTCTATTTGGTTTGAGTATAGTATAGCCTCTTGCATGTAACGCATTTATAAACCATAGAACGAGCTAAATCTCTACCCCCAATTGGCCAATATCTTTGATGTACATCGGCGAGCAATAATTGAGGACCAGCATGCATAGACTTGATATGCTGATCTTCAAAGATCCTTGTGCTTAAAATATCACGTTTAGGTAGTACTAGAGGATGCTTGACATCGAAGCTTGCGTTCGCTTGTGATAGCCGACCTTGAATGCGGATAAGTCCCCTTGGATATAAAAAGGGCTGTAACTTTGTGAATGAAATCTTTTGTGGAAACTCTTTATTTGACTGCATTATTTCAATTTCCGTTGAAAAATGTTCTGCTTGGACACCTTTGATTAGTGTAGTCAAAGCATAGTCTAATTCATCACATGACAGTGGTTCATTGAGACGTTGCACTGGTAAGCGAGTCTTTGTATTACAAATAAATCGCAAGACATAAGCCAATACTCGCTTCATTTTAGCTAACGTAGAGCATCGATCAAGTTTTGTATTCACTATGTCGTTTTGAGGTTTGGTTACAACGTTCGAGACTATTCGCTGTTCGGGCAGTGCGACAGGGTTAATGCATTTATGCGTAGGCCAAAGTTGTTCTCCTGACAACAGAAAGGCAGCTCCGTGCCAGCATAGCTTGTTATTTTCAATCGCATCAGCTCTAATGCCTCGATAGAGATCGTCGGCCAGGTTTGCTTCAGAAGCAATATATCTCCATGTAAAAGGAGCAGTAGCTTCTTGTATTTTTGATACTCTGTTCCTAACGAACGTTTTTAAGTTGTTTGGCTGGGTTCCTAACCAACCAAGGACAATAGAAGAGTCGCACCAGAACACGAATTTGTCGATGATAAGCCGAAGAGATTTCTGAATCTTTTGACAGAGGCGAGATGCTACTAACGCACCACACAGCTTAAGCCTCGGCAAAGCCATAGATTTCAATGGTGATACTTTAGCGTTTGCGCATAGTAAATGACAGTGGACTGTATCATTGGAATCAATTGATCTGACGTATGCACACGCTCCACACGCCACTTCAGATGCGTCGCAAAATATGTGGATTTCTGCTAGCCGTGGAGTATTAAGCAACACGTGTCTGGGAATCGCCATTGAATTGAGATGGTGTAGTGTCTCAACAATTTGACCCAAAGGATCAAATATTTGTGAGATTGTGGTCAAAATTGTGCGCTTTGTAACAACCTTTCCGATTGTAGAAAGCGACACTTTGTAGCCGATCGTGTCCGATTGACTATTCCATAATAAACCGAAAGTCTTCGAGACTGGAGATTCGCTAAATGTGTATTGACAATCAGCTGCGACTTCGCACAGATTTTTCAGAACAGTTTCATTGTTTGATCTCCACTTTCTAAGTTCCAAGCAACCAGATAACAATTGAGCATTAACTGCTTTGGAGATTTTGGTAGCTTCCTCTATTGTTTTTGCTCCAGACAGCAAGTCGTCGACATAGAAGTCGTGTTCAATTATTGTGCCGTTTGAGTGGTCGTCGCATTCATCTGCAAGTTTCTTGAGACATCTTATCGCTAGGTAAGGCGCTGAAGCAGTCCCGTACGTGACAGTATTCAGTTGAAATATTGTATATGGATCATGCTTATTCTCACGCCAGATAATTTGCTGTAGCGGTCTTTGTTCAGGACGCACGAGAACCTGTCTGTACATCTTAGCAATATCGGCTGAGATCACAATAGCATGTTGTCTGAATCTCAGCAAGATTGCCAGAGTGTCATCTTGAATGACAGGTCCAACCAGTTGAATATCGTTGAATGATAGCTTACTTGATGTATTGGCAGAAGCGTCAAAAACAATTCTCGGCTTTGTGGTCAAGCTATCTTCTCTGATGACCGCATGGTGAGGCAAGTAGTACTCTTTGACTTCGTTATCCGTTGTTGTCTTTGACATGTGACCCATGCTTTCGTACTCATGTATGAATGCCTTGTAAGAATCGAAAAGCTCAGGATTTCCATGAAGTTTCCTTTCTAGCGACAGGGACCTTTTTTCAGCCATTGAGAAAGAATCCCCAAGTGCAGAAGCTTCTTGTTTCAATGGAACTTGTACGAGGAATCTTCCGTCTGAAAGACGTTCTGTAGTATCCTTGAAAATCTTTTCGCAAATGTGTTCCTCTTCGGATCAGGGTTTGACTTCAGCTACCTCTTCGAGCTCCCAAAATTTTGTAAGCTGGTCTTGAACTTCTATTGTTGAGGCAAAGTGACATCTGATCTTTGGGGTTGCAGGAACGCTTCCGAAAACCACCCAACCTAATTTAGTTTCTTGCAAAGTAGGTTGATTCTTGCCGAGGTGGATTCGCTTTGTTTGAAATAAGTTCCAAAAGATGTCAGCTCCCAGTAGCAGATCAATATCTCCTGGCGTTGCAAACTCGGGATCAGCCAGCTCGACATCGTACGGAATATTGATACCCAGTAAATCGATTTTATACGCAGGGAGGGGCTCAGTTATGTTAGCAATGACATAACGGTCAATCGTAGCATCAAATTTCCCGTGTATGGACTGCAGATGTAAGGAACATTTGTTTTTAATTGACGATGGGCAATTATTAAATCCAGTGACAGTTGTGTTTATAGGTAGCATTTCCGGTCGTAGTATCTTTGCCAGCTTTTCGGTGATGAAACAGGATGTACTACCACAATCCAGCAATGCACGTGTCATGTGTCCATTGCCTTCGTTGTCAAACAATGTGACATATGCTGTAGAGATGAGAGCTGTAGACACCTGATGAGACGTCCTTGCGGTAGTTGTTATGAGCTTGGAGTCAGCCTTGGTCTCTTGCTTCGGCAGCATTACTTCATCCTTGACATGTAACAGTGAGTTGTGCCTCTTGCCGCAAACACGACAGCTTGATGTCTGCAGTTGCTGACAGTATGGCCAACTCGTAGACTATTTCCTTGCGTTTGGGAATCGGCTCTTTCAGAAAATCGACTCAGTGATATATTGTGTGGACTCCGTTGCATACCGCACATTTCCATAGCAAGCGCGATTCATTGGTGGATATTAGTCCTCGGTTCACATGAGGCTTCGATGGAGTAATTGGTTTGACCTTGTTGTGACCTTCTAAGCTCTCGAGAAGATCTGCTCGTTTCTTCAAGAACGTGTTGAGAGTGGCGTAGTCAACGTTGTCAAGAGATCCTCGAAACTTCTCCCATTCCTTCAAGGTGCTAGGGTCAAGCTTAGTACTCACTATATGAACGAGAAGTGTATCCCAACCTTCAGTGGTCTCCCTCAAAGCCTTGAGCGAGCGAAGGTTTTTATTGAAGGTATCAACTAACTCACGCAAATCCTTTGATGTTTCGCGTGGTTGCTTGGCGTCAAATAGCGATTTGACATAATTATTTATCAATAGCCTATTGTTATCAAAACGTTCGATAAGAGTCTCCCATGCAATAGGATAGTTGCTTGTTGTGAGCTCAAGTGAGCTTATCAAGTATGATGCGTTACCTTCCAAACTGGCACGTAAATAATGAAATTTGCTTATATCATCTAGAGAATTATTGTTATGCACCAATGAGCGAAAGGTGTCCCTGAAATGAAGCGAATTTTAAATGGTTCCGTCAAACTTGGGAAGAGATATGGTTGGCAGCTTTATTGGGTACGGCCTACCATTCGAAGAACCATTATGATGAACGCATCGGCACCGGCACCCTGATTGCACTTCAACATAGACTGGAACTGACTACCCTCTTGACTATCATAGAGGAGGGAGCCTGACCGCGTGCGTCTAGTATGCGCTAACAAAGCCCTACCTTGTACCAGTGCGTTGAGATAATTTGTTTCAAAAATTTCGCGTTCGATATATTGCTCGTCGGGATCCTCGCACAAATAGTCCAGTAATTCTATGTAATCAATGTATGGGAAAGACAAACAAATTAATAAAGTTTTGAAACTTGTGTGGCATGACACCTTTGGGTGTGGTGTTCAAAACTCATAACTCTCCCCCCCCTCCACCTGACGCTACACCCCCCCTCGTAGTGAAATGTGTCCCTTTTATCGGTTTTTTCACCTTTCCTCGAAAACGGTTACACATACGGACAAAGCGTTAAAGACAAAAATAATCTTCATCAAATGGGCAACAAAAAAGGTTAAAGCCATATTTATATAGGCTTTATGGTATTCGAGGTATAGCTAGTTCAATTTTGGTAAAATAGACTAAAGCCAAAAAAAAATACGTTGCCTGCTCAATTCCTTCTTAAATCAATCTATAAAATAAATAAAAGAAAGCGCAGGACTTAAATCAATAGCTGGTCGGCAAAATAAGCTGTCATTAATATCTATAAACAGGAATATCTACAGTATTGGCTAATGATGATGCAGATGTTCTCATCATTCAAACGGCAATTGAAAAGTCTGTAAGGAATAAAAATGTCGTGGTTGTTGGGCAAGATGTCGATCTTTTGGTTCTTGCACTAGCTTTGACTCCCGCTGAACAAAATATTTACCTATTGAAAGAGAGCCAAGGTACAGTTAAAAGCAGACTGTACAGTCCAAGTCTTTCTGATGCAGGATTGGTTCAAAGATGCAAAGACTCTATTCTCTTCCTTCACGCAATGACTGGATGTGATACAACATCTTCATTTTTTGGAAAAGGCAAGATACAAGCTGTTCAGTTATTCAATAAAAGAAAAGATCTGCAGGACCTTATAGGCATCTTCAACAACAAAAACGCCACTCATGAGCAAATCGATACTGCTGGCGAAAAGTTCATTCTAGCGTTATACGGCGCGAAGCCATCAGAAAATAGCCTTGATGAACACAGATTTATATTTTTCAATAAACTTGTTGGGCAAGCAAAAAGCGCAGTGCTACTATCAAAACTGCCGCCTACCTCATCTGTGGCACATCAGCATTCAAGGCGGGTCTATTTACAAGTTCAAGCATGGCTGGGTAATATATTAAATCCAGAAGAATGGGGCTGGACAAAAACCGACGCTTTCTTGAATCCTATACCCACAAAACAATCACCAGCTCCGGCTTCAATACTTAAATTGATATCGTGTGCTTGTAAGCAAGGCTGCGGAAAAAGATGCGGTTGCGTTAAAATTGGCCTGCGCTGCACAACAATGTGTAATAGTTGCCGGGGTCTAAGCTGTTTTAATAAAAATCAAGATTGCAAAGAGCTTGAGCAAGATGAAGGGACTATTGATTAATGTTTTTATTTTCCTATTTAGACTTTTGTAATATTAAAATGGTTGTAACGATTCCACCTACAGCTTTTTATTTACTTCATTCCAATAAATAATGACTATATTGTCGTTAATCTGATGAAAAATTTCATTTTAGTTTTTTAACTAGCTACAGCTTGAAAACCGTCAAGCCTATCAAAATAAGATATAGGACATTTTTGTTTACAATTTAATGAGGATTATTTTTACTTTTGACATTTTTTTTGTATCTATTATAGTTTTCGAGAAAATGTGATAAAACCGATAAAAGGGACACATTTCACTGCGAGGGGGGGTGTAGCGACAGGTGGAGGGGAGGGGAGAGTTGTGAGTTTTGAACACCACACCCAAAGGTATCATGCCACACAAGTTTGAAAACTTTATTAATTTGTTGGTCTGAAAAACACATAATTACCAGATTAAAACATTCAATTTGTAATTGGACATAGTCAAACTCTAATGAAATGATTCCATTTTCGCGACCCTCAACTCTAGTTCCTCACGCTTCGCATCCGGTAATAAAGTTTCCGAAGGATATTTCGAAACATTCTTTTGAAAAATTGTAAGTCGCGCTTTAATAGAACCACGTTGTCTAATTAAATTGGAAAGTACAGATTTGTTTGACGCTTTTAGATTTGATGTTGACATTTAGCAAAAAAAAAAAAAAACAAAATTTGAAACAAATTGACGTACGAAGTTCAAAACTTAATATTATGAAACAAAATGAAAATTTAAATTTTGTTATTTAATTTAAAGGTTAAATTTTATTTGCCGACTGTACTAGTAGTAGGTATGATATGGAATGGACTCACTTTTATCAGCGGTCAACCGACCCCACCGCAGAATTCCTCGACCAGATGCCAGCTCATGTACCAGCACATATTAAACGGCCCGGGAATTCTGAGTCAATTTTGCGTGTCGTTTTCTAATTGATGGGTATTCTGGTGAAAGATAAATGAACGGTGAAATAAATAAATTGCCGATTTGCCATTGCGTTTTTACTTCGCTCCTGCACCGCGGCGAGTTTTGCTTGCACGACGTTGTTTAAAATGATTAATCAGGAGTAATTATAAATGAAACTACGATTTTTGAATGTGCAACGTGTACTGTCAATAGGTAGACATTTTACAAGCAATATTTATAAGCGCCTTGCAAACATGCAGAGCAATATGTATTATAATAAGTTTGGCTCTTAGGCGCAGACATTAAACAATAAATTTAAACATGCCCCCGGGGTTGAAAGCACGCCTTTCAAGCAGACTCGTCGACCACTGGAAGTGGACAAATCTTGCTGAATGCTCTTCGGACGATGCCTGTTGCCGTCTTCACATCAGCCACTCGAGAGATGCCATCTGACCCTGGGTGAACAGCGATAATTCTGCCGAGTCTCCACTTCAGCGGAGGGAGATTATCGTCCTTCAGGACCACGAGTGTATTCATCTTGAGGGAGTCATGATTACTTCGCCATTTTACTCTGTGCTGAAGTTCCGCAACATACTCCTTACTCCACCGAACCCAGAAATGCTGACGAAGCTGCTCGATTCGCTTAAATCGGGAGAGATGCTGGTACGTGTGGTCTCCAAGATCCTGTACTGGCAGCGACGTTAATGGGCGCCCGATGAGGAAGTGTCCAGGAGTGAGGGGAGAGAAATCATCTGGATGCGACGAAAGAGGGGTGAGCGGACGAGAGTTCAACAGCGCTTCGATCTGAGTTAGTGTTGTGTTAAGCTCTTCGTAAGTTAAGTGACAATTGCCCAACACTCGATGTAAATGGTATTTTGTCGACTTAACACCCGCCTCCCAAAGACCACCAAAATGTGGTGCATACGCAGGACTAAAATGAAATTTAGTTTGTTCGTTAGCCAATCCTTCAGCCAACGAGTTGCGGTTTGATTTTAAAAATTTAGCAATATCATTACTTGCGCCGACGAACGAGGTACCGTTATCAGAGAATATGTTTTCTGGTTGTCCCCTTCGAGCCATAAATCGACGCAACGCTAACAGATAAGTTTTACTACTTAAGTCTCCTACCAATTCTAAATGTACCGCTTTAGTTGTAAAACAGATAAAAATGGCTATGTAGACTTTGACCAGTATACAGCCACGTCCTTGACGGCTGGCTGACATAAGAGGGCCCGCGTAGTCCACTCCCACATTCCTAAATGGATGACCTCCAGGTGACAACCGAGGCTTAGGCAAGTTACCCATTAGTGGAGCAAGTACTTCGCCTTTCATTATTTTACACCGTACGCATTGATGATAACATGCCTTAGCCAAATTTCGACCTCCTATTGGCCAGTAAGTCTCTTTAATGGTTGCCAGCAAGAGTTGGGGTGGTGCGTGCAGTAGCCGTTTATGCTCAAAATTAAATAATATCTTAGTAAATCGATGATTGGACTGTAATAATATAGGGTGTCTTTTTTCATAAGAGAAATCAGAATTGGAAAGACGACCACCAACGCGCATTATATTGCCTTTATCCATGAAAGCATTTAATTTTAAAAGCTTACTCTTTTTTGGCAAATTTTGTTTGTTTTGTAGTAAACTGTGTTCTGGAAAGGATTCGCGTTGACTGACTTTAATTATCAATCTTAGTGACTTTTGTAACTCATCATTGCTAATGTGAGGTGACGTTGGTATTTTACGACATTTATCAATAAAACGTAAAACATAAGCTACGGTACGTTTAAGCCGTAATAGATTTGAGAACCGTTCAAATTCTATCAATGAGATGGTTTTGATCTCAGTGTGCAGTGAAAGCTCAACGCGGGTTTCAGGCAGTGTGTTACTCGGATTAGGACTTGGAGTCAATGGCCAGTGAGACTGGTCTTGAAGCAAAAATTGAGGACCCGACCACCATAATTCTAATGAATTCATTGCGCTTGCATGAACTCCACGTGAGATTAAATCTGCTGGGTTTTGATCCGTTGGAACGTGTCTCCAAGTACAACTGCCGGTAATACTCGTATCCAAAATATCAGACACTCGATTCTTTACGAATGGTTGCAACCTACTAGGCATCATCTTAAGCCAACCTAAAACAATCGTAGAATCGGTCCAGAATGTCGTGCTCCTGACCTGAGCTCGAAGTGACATTATGACTTTTTGATAAAGGTGAGCACTAACGAGTGCACCACACAGCTCGAGCTTTGGTATAGTGGTGGATTTAATTGGAGCTACACGACTTTTGGCTATCAATAACCGCACTAATGGATAGTTTTCATTGTCTACACTTCGAACATATACGCATGAACCATATGCTCGTTCTGACGCATCACAAAAATGTGTAGATCAATTTCTAGGCATAAGTTGCCTATAACATGCCGCGGGACGCGAACGTTATTGAGAGCGGGCAATCCTGCTAATATTTCAGTCCACATTTTCGAAATCTCCGGTGATAACTGGTCATCCCAGGCCAGTTTGTGTAACCACAATCTTTGCAGAAGCATTTTCATAGTGATTACACACGGAGACAAGAGTCCTAAAGGGTCAAAGATCTGAGCAATCACAGACAACTTGTCTCGTTTAGTGTTTCCATTAGAATCGAAACTACCGATTGGAAAACACAGTTCATCAGACTCTGAATGCCAACTTAAACCTAAAGTTTTGCTGGGCTCAATAGAACCGATGTTTAAATCGACCGTGGATTGAGAAGAATCATTTAAAAGGCCAGGCTCATTGGTTTTCCACTTGCGCAAATTCATGCCTGCGGACGCGAGTGCATTCGTCACTTTGTGGCGAATTTCTTCCACTTCGGAGATCTCATCCCCACCTGTCAGCAAATCGTCAACATAAAAATCATGGACTATAATTTCTTTAATTTTCTGATCATCACAATCTAGACCAATTTGCTGAAGGCATCTGGTGGCAAGAAAAGGAGCACTCGATGTGCCATACGACACTGTATTTAACTCGTGCACCAAGAGTGGGTCTGATTCAGAGGCACGCCAAATAATTTGCTGCAGGTGTCGATCGTCAGGGTGCACCACTATCTGCCTATACATCTTCTCAACATCTGAAGCTATTATGTATTTGTGTTGCCGAAAACGAATAAGTATAGACAGAAGATCGTCCTGAACAGTGGCGCCAACCATGAGAATATTATTTAAGCTAACACCGGAAGTAGAAGGACTGCTAGCATTGAAAACAACACGCAATTTCGTTGTTAAGCTGCTGTCTCGCAATACACCATGATGCGGAATGAAGAAACCATTCTTCTCTTCCGAAACCTGCCTGCCTTCTGACATATGACCTAGAGCAGCGTACTCTGTCATAAAGTCAGTATACAAGGTTTTGAACGAAGGTTTAGTCTTAATTCTACGCTCTAATGCCAGCATGCAATGTTTTGCGCGTTGAAAAGAATCACCTAAAACGCTTTCGCTTTGTTTTAAAGGAAGCCTCACACAAAACCGGCCGTCGTCCAGACGCGTAGTATTTTCAGTGAAGTGTTCCTCGCACATCCGTTCTTCAGGCGAATAATGAGACGACTTATGGCTGACTTCCTCAAGTTGCCAAAAGCGCGTAAGTTGGCTTTGGATGTCGTCATTAAATTTATTATTATTACCTGCGTGCGAGTAAACAGACCCGAAACAACATTTAATGGTAGTAGACGGTACATGGCCGCTGTTTATTGGACCTGAAACTAAATATCCAAAACTAGTTTCACAGAGTACACCGGCTGCCCACTACCTAGTTTGATCACTTGTGATCCTAATACGTCCCAAAATATATCTGCTCCCAATATTAAATCTACAGCTGCAGGTTGATAAAAGTTGGGATCAGCCAAACAGATGTCGGACGGAATATTTAAGTTCGTCAAATCTATTTGACGACACGGGACATCATCCGTAATGGTAAAACAAAACAATTAATTTTAGTCGAAAAAGTTTCATTCAACGACTTAATAGGTATTCGACACATTTTACCTACCTGAGAAGTCGAGTTGTTTATACCTTGTATCGTCTTATTTATATAATCAATAGGTAAGTTTAATTTACGACACAGACTCTCAGTCATTAGGCACGAAGTACTTCCACTATCGAGCACTCCGCGAGCGACATGTTCGCAATTGTTGTTGTCATAAACCTTTAATAAAACAGTCGATAACAAAACATCTTGTCCGCGGCGCTCACCCGTTTGCAACCTTGCAGTTAGCGTTGACATAGTCGCAGATGAAGCATCTGGCGCGTTGCTCCCTGAGCTAGCCGTGGAGGTACCAGGCTGCGCGGACGCTAATTGATTACCGGGAGAAATCAATCTATTAGTCACATTTTTATCATCGCAGCGGCCGGACGCGTTATCGATATTAGATCTCACTCTGGGATCGTTTATGTGAACAAGTGTATGATGTTTACGTTTACATAACTTACAACCGGGCCGTTTACAATGATTTGCATAGTGTCCGCTGCGAAAACAATTAAAGCAAACCTTTAAATTCGGTATTAAATCCAGTCGTGCAGTGTTACTAAGCGATAAGAACTGTAAACAACTACTTAGATTATGTTCACCGCTGCATTTTGGAGTTGGAACATTACATTGTTTCGTATCCTGTACTGAGACCATCGCTTTTACTTTTGGAGTGTTTTTATGTGACATACTCATACGACCGACAGTGTTACTTGTGGACATTTCCAACGTTTCAATTAAATCAGAACGATTTCTCAAGAAAGTTAAAAACAACTCGAGAGTTATAGGCGTATTTTTCTCCAAACGACCTTTGTACGCTTCCCATTCGCGATAAGACTTAGAATCAAGTTTATGAGATACGATGTGAATAATAAGTGTATCCCAGTACTTAACAGGTTCACCTAAACATTCTAAGGAACGCAAGTTTTTATTTAACTCATCTATGATGCGTTTTAAAGCGGATGAAGATTCTCGTGTGATAGGTTCGATGTTAAATATTGCCGATACGTGATTCTGTAATAATAATCTTTTGTTGTCAAACCGATCACACAACAGATCCCATGCTACGGCATAGTTTTTAGACGAAAATTCAATCGATTGAATGACTACTGCCGCCGACCCCTCCAATGAAGCTCGTAAATAATGAAATTTATTTATTTCGTCAATTTCGTCATTGGAGTGAATGAGACTTAGGAATGTGTCGTGGAATTCTAACCAATTCTGATATAATCCCGAAAATTTTGGCAGCTGTATAACTGGTAGTTTAACTGGTTGACGATTACTAGCGCGCGAGCTACGGTCGCTTCCCAGTTCATCCTGTTTTTTAGTAAAGGAAGTTAATATATGTTGTGCCCTGGACATGACACCATAATACTGGGACTCGAACTCAGCTCGATCAGCCAACTGAATGTCAGTACTCACAGCCAAACATTCTAACTGTAACTGTACCTCGTCGTAATTATTGAATACCTTTTCCATTCTGCTAATTCGTAACTGCAACTCATTGGCATCAACATTGGTTATCGAAGAAACATTTAAAGAGCTCACGTAAGTTGAAAATGTTGTTAGACGTCCTTTGTAGCTGGATCGTTTTTTGATTAATTCTTTTTCTTCGTTCATTTTGAGAGGCGTGTGGTACTAACTGAAATGTTATACAATGCAATATCAGCTTAGACGTAAGAACAATGTATATAATAATAACTGCTGATTTAGTTTGTTTAAACACTTATTAGGGATGAACAATTATTTAATTTTAACATTTACACATTTATTTTTGATAATTAACTGTATATAAATCGTAGCAATGAGTAAATGACTAGTGAAATTTTAATCCATTGTTTCCCTTTAGCACTGACTTAGGTACCTATAATTATTTAACAATCCTTAACTTCACAGTTCGTTAATTAATTTAGTTAATTGAAAATCTTAAGCTTATAATACTGAATTACTAGTATTCAATTAACTAATACGAAATGAAATAAAAGTGAAGTTACAATCTTATGGACCGTAAGTTAACCTAATAGTTATTGAAAAATTAACAAAGTAGAAAACAATACTAACCGTAATTACTCATAAACCTTAGCTACTACCTGATTAACCGAGTGATGGGTGGAAATTAAGGATAAATGAAGGCTTAACACTGTCTTCTTGTTCAGCAATCCAAATCTGCCACGATGACCGCTGACCTCTTTGTTCTCAAAGTGCGTGACCCCTTATACTTGATGAAATTCCTCAATTCCGCCACAAATTATCTCCGTTTTATAAATATACTGGACTAAGGACTTCCAATTAATTATTCGGTTCGGTATAGGACCATGTTTAAAATGATTAATCAGGAGTAATTATAAATGAAACTACGATTTTTGAATGTGCAACGTGTACTGTCAATAGGTAGACATTTTACAAGCAATATTTATAAGCGCCTTGCAAACATGCAGAGCAATATGTATTATAATAAGTTTGGCTCTTAGGCGCAGACATTAAACAATAAATTTAAACAACGTCGTCTCCGTTGCTGCCGACTGTCGTGGCAGGCTCGCTACACGGGCTCGTAGAGTTGGAGCACGAAGGAAAAATATATTTGCTGAATTGCGATTGACTTTTTTACTTAGCTTTGTTTTGATGTATATCTATTCGTCGCCGTTTAGATCCGGCTCTAAGGACCAAACTTTCATGTATAAACATGAAACACATTTGCTTTTGCGTAAGAATATAATAGAACAGAGATGACCAATTTACATTTGACATGGATTGACAGACACTGAGTATTTGAAAAAACATAGACATTGACAGAAAATATAGAAATATAAACGATTGCAAAGAGGCGTGAACAAAGTGATTATTGTATTGAATACATATTGTTTTAAGATGTGAAAGTATTAACTTAAACTTTTGTGAAATTTTTGTTTCTTTTATTTTATATTATTTGCATTAATTATTCGTCGGCCGTAGGTTCCATTGAGGTATGGGACAAAATAAGAATTTTCAGGAGAAGCCGACAAAGTTTTTTTACGGACTTAATCGCTTCTAACTTTTTTGTAATTAACCTTTTTTGGATCCGACTTCGGAAATAACCTTATATTATAGTGCACTACCTGCCTGTGTATTTATTTCAATAACTAAGCTATTTTAGTAAATAGATGTCCCTTACACCAACGTATTTTTATACTAATGTCCCTTACTTGCCAAGTATTTCGTACTTTTCGTAGCCTCGTCCTTTACATTAAATTGACGTCTAAGATAGATTTAAAATATTTATGGCTAATAGCGTAAAATACGTGTTAAAAGAATGTATGAAAGACAAAATAGTGTAAAACAGTTGCGGCAAAAAAAAATACTCATCAATTTTGTTGTAAGGCTACATGTGCAACGCAAAAAGTTTCAAAAATCATTTAAGAGATACGAAAATGTATTGGAACTGTGTGCCGTGTGTTTTATGTTTTTTAGCCGATTTCTATTCGTTGAAATGAAACAATATTAGTTTAACTATACCTATTTGTTTTATTACCTAAATTATAAAACATAAGTATAATATATATACTTTCAAATAAAAGAGTAGTTAGCTGCAAGCTGGAAATAATCATCCTAGAGCATTATTAATCAAATGTAAAAAAAAACTTCCTACGGCGTCATCACTCAATAATGATATTGAGATCAATATTTAAGTACTGAGATAAATAAAAGTTACTAAAACTAAAGATTATCATCCTCAACATTGTCTTCATCATCCGTTCGCGCTAAAATTTCAATTATTTTTACGCGATGTGGTAGGAGCAAATAATCTTTATAAAATCTAGCTGGCATAGCATTTTCTCATGATATTTTAGGTCTGTATATTTTGCCAACGATATTGGTTGCCTGCTGTAATACAAAGGTTTAAGGTTTATGCTCTTATTTTCGACTACTAGATCAGGTGAGTTTGCTGGTGGGGAAAGCACGCTAACAGAAGTTTTACAATTTCCCTTAGCTTTCCCTTTTCCTTTCCCACTTTTTGTTTTAGATTCTAAAATATTTTCTCTGTTTTTGGTTTCCGGTTTTGTATTTACTTTAACTAAATCTCTTTCTTTCATTGAGTATTTGGTCTTAATGGTTTTCAGGTCGTTTACTTCATCGTCGCTATTCTAATTTTAGTAACTTGAAAGTCTGTCAACTTTCATGGAAAACTTTTTGCAAACATTTCTAACTTCATAACACACGATAGCGCACGTGCTTACACTATTGCTGTCTTTTTCTATCCCGCAACGTATTTCTGAGCGCGAAAGAGTGAATGATATTAATGCGAAAGCTGCGTGCGGGCATCAAAAACAGTCGCTAATCAGTGTGCATTCACCTGTTATTTGATCGAGATGGTGCGTTTTATATGGTTTCGTAGCCAAAAATGGAAAAAACGGAACCCTTATAGTCATGTCCGTCCTTCCATCCGTGTTACAGGCGTTTTACTCAAAAAGTACTTGATTCACATTGATGAAATTTGGATTATGTGTGTCTTGTATAAGCCGCTACTTAGTTTAGTAGTTAAATCACAAAAATAAATATTTCTAGTGGGGGGAGGGGGCTCTCCATACATTCAACCAAAACTGAAAACCAAACATTTTTCAACAAATAGCAATGTGTGGCACATAGTTCGACAGTTCTTTTAAAAAGCTGGAGGATTCTGCAAAAAAATTACTAATTATTTTGTAAATATATAAACATACCATTTAGAAAATAGAGAGGGGGGGGGGGGGGAGCACAATTTTTGAAACTGTAGAATTTGGATGTCATAGTCAAATTGATGATCCCGAGCGTAACGAATATTGTTTGGATATTCGTAAGAACACCAGCGAGCCTATGGTACTCACCGAGCTCTTGCGATAAACGAACTGGTCGTCCAGGCCTCCCCTCCAAAGGATGGGAGACAATCGTTCACAAACAGAAGACTACTTCATCCCTAATAAAACATTACAACTGCTACAACAAATTGTCGCTCCTGTCACAATCACAAGCTGACGGAGCAAGTGTGAGAGAATTAGTATGCCGAAGCCTACCAATCTCTACCTAGGAGTAAATTAATAGTCCATAGGATACTCATTCTGTGAACGAGCTACGAATCATTCGCGATCAAAGAGTTTTAAGTGACTATGACTTGATTAAGGCTTTGTAACACTAGGACTAGCAAATCTGAACTAATTTTGCTTTATTAATTGCGCTGATATCCCCATTATGAGCTAAAACATGAAATGCTGGAAACAAACGAATGATTCACAGCTTTTTTAGCTAGTTAAGATGATCACTATGTACACAAGAATACTGTATTACTATCCTGTGGAACATTCCTAATATATTACGGTTTTCCTTATAAAATATCAGAAACAATTCATCCTTCATTTATTCATTCCGACTACAAAATTAATTATAACTTGTCAGGCAAGTTTGACAATGACAACTATACTATCTTTAACTATAACCAGAGTCAACTATCAATATTTTTTACTGATTGTCAATATTTGTGATTAAGTTAAATTGACAATAATATTGATTAGTTCAATTTATTGATATAATATAAATATGATGTTTACTAAAAGATGGTAATAAAATGAAGCGCACTGTGATATTTCAAATAATGGACAGTTACTGTGACGCACCTTTTTATCAACTACCCTACTATAATTAAATAATTAAGTGCACTCTGTCAGTGGTTTTGGAAATTATGTAAGATAAATTATAAATTAATGTATAATGATAGCAAGAAAATAATATTCCTATATTATTGACAAATTAAAGATCAAACAAAGATAAACATAAGTTGTACTAAAGTACACACAATTGAAATGAACACAAGATAGAGACAATGTAACATCTAAGAAAAAGCTTACACACTCACCAGAATCCATCGACGTATGAGCTATGGAGAGGCACATAGGATTAACATATCACACGTTTATATGGCCAACAAAGCCTTCTGAAAACATTGCTACTACAAATGTTTTATGGCTAGCATCAACTACTAAAGCATTAAGACAACTAATTTATGTACTGTTTTACGATAATCTAAGCTTTCCCTCCCAACATAACCAGCAATGCACTCCAGCGTAACGCCGTTAGAACAGAACAGTTATGTTTGAACCCCAGTAAACACTAATTCCTAACCATTCATTGAGACAGCTCTATGGAGAGTCACCTCAATGACATCCTAAGCACTTTCCTCCCGGTCCAACGTAACCAGGAAAGCTCTCTAGTTTGACATCGTTAGGCAAGAGAACAGAGCAGCCACGTCAGAGGGTAAAAGGCCCCACAATATACAGTGCAACAATTAGTGATTAATTTTAAGGACTTACCAGGGTTGCTTCTTTTCTCCCTCGCTGACGTTTTCTTTGAGAGTTCTTCTTGTCTTGAGGTCCGGTGACTGAATGAATCATGGTCCGTGGTCTTCTACACATACCCCTTCTGGGCATGTAGGGTGCCATAACAGGGCTTGGTCCTTTTTGGCAGAATCTGCTCCGTCCGCTACTGCGGGCGGGTCTTCTT
The DNA here is from genome assembly GCA_905404275.2 of Hedya salicella. Lineage (NCBI taxonomy): Eukaryota > Metazoa > Arthropoda > Insecta > Lepidoptera > Tortricidae > Hedya > Hedya salicella. The sequence continues at coordinate 20,493,259 of FR990099.1, read as the reverse complement.
TGGTTGCCTCTTGGCAGGCGTCAGATAAAGCTGCGGGGGGGCGGCCGTGGTTCGGGTCTTGCGACTGGGAACTGGGGGCCTCTCTGCGGCTTTATTTTGGCTGTAGGGACGTTGTTGGTGTTGTTGTTGCTGCTGCCGCTGCGGTATCTTGATTTGTTCCCAGTGACGGTGATGACGACGACTGTTGGCCTTTCTGCGGCGTTGAGGAAGTTGGCCTATCTGCGGTGTTGTGGGATCCTGGGCGAACAGGGGACTTGGGTGGCGGAATGAGCTCTCTTGGAAGAGCCCGGCTTCTTCTGTCCGGGGGACGCGCGTGGAGCGGCGCTATCCCGACGAGCGACGGGACTGTCGAGTTGTCCGCACGGTGGAACATAGCGCCGGATAGCTGGCCGATGAAGTCGTCCAGTCCTTGCCACTGAGGTCTCGGTGGATTGTCTCGTTCCGCATATAGCGCGGAGCCGAGACAATGGTGCGCAGGGCCTGGTTCTCCTGCGCACGCAGCCTTTTCTTGCTGGAGTCTGACGTCAAGGCGTACCATGCGGGTGCCGCGTAGGTGAGACGAAACCGCAGGTACGAGGGTTGCTACTTATATATCCGGAAACAAAAAAACAAACAAACGTACACGGCTGAAAATAGTTTTATTGTTTTTCAAAGTATTCCCCTTGATGATCTATGCACTTTTGCATTCGCGTGAACCAATTTTTAAAGCACTTCTGCCACTCCGCCTGAGGTACCTCCATAACGTGTTGTTTGAATGCGTCGACAGCATCTTCAGCGGTCGAAAATCGTTGACCGCGTAATTTATTCTTTATATTTGGAAATAAATAAAAATCGTTGGGTGCCAAGTCAGGGCTGTACGGCGGATGACCCGTTAATTCCACATTTTGACCCTCCAAAAATAGAGTTGTTTCGCGTGACGTATGACAGCTGGCATTGTCATGATGAAGAATGATTCTTCGTCGCTGGTTAGTTTTACGAATTTGTTCAAATACTTCCGGTAAGCAAATGGTCGTGTACCACTCTGAATTAACCGTTCTACGGTTTTCTAGTGGCACTGTAGCTACATGGCCATTAATACCGAAGAAGCAGGCCACCATTTGTTTCAATGTACTTTTTGCACGAGTAACTTTCGTAGGGTTCGGCTCATTTTGAAACACCCATACCGTTGATTGTTGCTTCGTTTCGGGATCGTATGCATAGATCCAGGATTCGTCACCTGTATAGATGTTATAAACGGCTTTTGAGTCACCACGGTTATATTTTTTTAACATTTTATTGCACCATTCGACGCGAGCATGTTTTTGCTCATTTGTTAAGTTGTGGGGTATCCAACGCGAACAAATTTTTTTACAGCCAAATAATTATGTAATATGCTATTAATGCTGGTCATAGAAATACCCAGAGTCGCCTCTATCTCGCGGTACGTAACATGTCGGTCGTCCATTATAAGTTTTCGCACAGCCTCGATATTTTGTTGTACAACGACCGATTTCGGGCGACCTGCCTTAACTTCGTCCGTAAGCATACTACGTCCACGATTGAACTCACTAAACCAGTGATACACAGTAGTTTTAGATGGGGCTTCATCACCAAAAGTTGAAGTTAGTTGATCTATGCACTGTTGTTGCGTTAAACCACGCCGAAAATCATAATAAATCATAGCACGAATATTTTCACGAGTGAGTTCCATTCTTGCTGCGAGATGACATTTAAAACCCGTCAAAAACAAAACACGAGCGTTAATAAGGAAGAAAAAATATACCTTATATACTTAAAAAAGTTCAAATTTTACCATGGCGGTCAAATATGCTATTTAAGAAGATTGTAATCCCGGTTTCCGGATATATAAATAGCAGCCCTCGTACGTCTTGTAGATCCCCAGCTTTGTGTGCAGAGGGAGGCTGCTGGCAAGGACTCGTCGGAGAAGGGTGCGCGCAGACTTCGTCCGCCGTGCGGTGATCTCGACGTGTCGGTTCATGGTGAGTCCCCTGTCAATTGTCACGCCCAGGTACTTTGTCGTGTGCGTCCACACGATTTCTTGTCCGAGCAGTTGGAGAGGGGTGGGCTGCTTGCATCTGCCTGTTATGATGGCCTGCGTCTTCCCCACATTGACTGACATTCGCCAACGGGCAAACCATTCGGGCAGGGCGTCAAGTGAGCGCTGGATCTTGCGTGCCGCGTGCGTAGGGTTCATGGACGATGCGTATAGTGCCGCGTCGTCGGCGTATAGGCCCAACTTGACGTCTTCCCGCACTGGTAGGTCGTCAGTATATAGGGCGTAGCAGGCCGGGGACAGGCAGCTTCCCTGTGGGACACCCGCGAGGATCGGGCGCTCCGTGGATGTGGCGTTCTCCACCGCCACATGGAATCGCCTGAATCATGTTTTCTGGCTGTCTTCTATGTTCTCTTTTGGCCAGAGAGGCCATTTTAAAGTTTCTGTAGTTGGCGCGTCACTCCTATGAAGGACGCGCCGGGAGAAAACGTCGATGGCAGGCGCCTGTCCGCCGGATGGCTTACAGGTCTTGTGAGTCCCGCCGGTTTATGGAGCTGGCTGCGGCCAGCTGTGATGAAGTCTCGAAGATGGGAGATGACGCCTTTTCAGGGCCTTTTCCTCCATCTTCTGTCTTTGTCTTGAGTATGCTGATGTGTGATGAGCTTGAGGAATGCAGGAAGACGAGCCTCCCCCAGATTCTCCACGCCGCGCAAAGGAGAGGCCGATATGCCTCGATCCTACGTGGACGACCCTGGTGGCCGCTGGTCGACGGGAGCCGGAAGAGGCGCGGGTCACTGCATTCGCTTCAGCTCGCATTTCTGGTTTTTCGCTTGATGGTCAGCATCGTTGATGGCCGTGTTTTAATTGGTAAGCCGGTGCGAGAAGCACGGGCGACGAGCAGTCCCTCACCGAAGCCCCCAGCAGGTCCCCCTCAAGCTGGTAGGACAGCACGGCATGATGCGGCGTCCACTTTGTCTCCAACTCGAGGAGGTCATGATGAAGAATCCGGATCGCTTCCACTCCTCGCAGATGCCTCTCACTCCGGCTCAGCAATTGAGGATACTCAGTATGAGCATTGTTGAAGTTTACACTTTACCGCCGGGAGCTGAGCTCAACCGGGGCGCGCGGATGGTAGTGCGACTGCGCGTCCGTGCCTACAGAAACACGGGTAGGTCGTCAGTATATAGGGCGTAGCAGGCCGGGGACAGGCAGCTTCCCTGTGGGACACCCGCGAGGATCGGGCGCTCCGTGGATGTGGCGTTCTCCACCGCCACATGGAATCGCCTGAATCATGGTGGGTCTACTGTGGCTTACCTCTCGACGAACACCCACACATACACATTTTTCCGAAATTCCTGTATAGCGATTGTTATCCATACTACCAACATAATACACCATTTTCCCCATACATTATTGTTAAACGTTGGTAAACCTGCTCCTAAATCCGTGTTTATAATTGGCTCATCATCGAATCCTCCAATCACAGCTTATAAAAACATGGCTGTGCTTGTAACAAAATAAAATACTTAAATTATCCATACATTATTGTAACATGTTGGTAAACCCGTCCCTAAACCCATCCCTGTAATTGGCATATTGGTGATTCAACCAATCACAGCCCATAAAATCCCGACTCCAGTTTATCCAACACACCCATGACAAATCTCTCTTAATATTATCGATATCCCCGAACAATCCAATCACAGCTCGCCAATTATTGTTACTTTGTTATCAATGTAACAATACCATACTAAATAAATCTAATTATATTAAAAATTTTGATTGATTTGATTTGATTGAAATAAATAAAAAAAATAACAAAAATTATCACCAATCTCAATGCACAATTCAGTTAAAATCCCTTCTTCTTATTGGCTTAAAATACATCTCTCAACTTAACTAGTCTTGTCATTGGTCAAATCCAACGTATAGTTCCATAATTCAAATATGGGTAGACAAATCCCGCATACATGTTTATATTGCCATAATAAATATGAAAAAGTTCAATTATTACATATTTTTAGATGTTGTTTAAAAGACTGTTATTGAAAAAGAACTCAAAATTGTAATTAGTAAAATTAAAAATTGATTGTTTCATTTATTTCAATCCATAGACTATAGTTTAATATATGAATGAATGCCTTCAATTATTATTATTTCTAATTGTATAATCGGAATTTATTATTTAAATTATTATTGAGCTATTTTTTTAATTATTTAATTTATTTTAAGTAAATTCATAGACAAATAACCAAGACTTAAGAACACTTAAACTCTAACAACACCTAATCTATAGAGTCAAATCTGTGGTCAATGAACCTTAATAATGTGTAAATTTTTTGATGATAATGAATATATTTGCTAAAAGTTAGCTACCTATTTCACACAAGAAACTAACCATCTTACAGGATCTTGTGACATTAAATCTAACTGAATGTAAGACAATCCTACGATATTTTCAGGTCTGTATACATACAGTTATACTGTGAAGTTTTATTTAGCACATAAATAAACGCATGGAAACTATTAAATTAAAGCTCTACGTTAATATGTATAGAATAATATATTTCTTAAACAGTTACAGACAAGCCATGTAAACAACATTGCTAAGCAACATAGCAAAACCATAATCAACGTAAAGCTAAGAAAGGAGGTCTTTCTTCACACCCGCATTACTTTTTAGAATGGAGTCTTGTAGTCCAATTCTGTGGCGTAGCATAGTTAGCCTTGGTCCAAAAAGTGGCTTAGTAAACATGTCCGCCAGTTGAAGATCAGAAGAAACTTGCTTAAGAACGAAGTCACCATTCTGCAGATATTCTCTAATAAAGAAGTGCTTTATTTTTATGTGTTTCGTTCTTCTGTGGAACTCATAAGGTGGATTCTCAGAGAGCTTGATGGTAAAACTCGTTGTCAACGTAAATGACTGGCTTCTCAATCACGCCTACTAATTCCTCGACGAGTTCTTTTAACCATAGAGCTTCTCTCGCAGCTTCAGTTAGGGCTACAAGTTCCGCCTTTGTTGACGAGATTGCTGTACCGGATGACCCCACAATTATAATATTATAGTATTATATAGATTTAATATAAGACCTGAAATGCCTACATAGCTTATAAGCTAATAAAAAATATAATTTGTTCAATAAATTCATTTCATACCTTTCTATCTAACCCCGATAGAAAGATATGAAATCATTACTTTGACTAAACAGTCAAAGTAATAAACTCTTATCTACGAATCAAATATCAATTGTATAAAGCCCATAAGGTTATAAATTGCATAGAAAACTGATGTATGTAAACTTTCCATAGGAACTGCGCAACATTTCACAACTATTCTCTAACATCGCATAAAGACTCATAATTTTCCATGGAAATCTAAAATGTTGCACAACAATTGATAAATTAATAATAAAATTACCCCCTCCCTAACCAATATACGGCTCGAGTATAAAAGCCGAAGCTAATTCTGTTGACGATAACCCCACTATGTGTGACATACGAATGAACACACAAATATAGAAATAGTCCTCGTACTATTCAGTTGTAATCGGTACTACATACCAGCCATTGGAAATACTTACTAAGGAACAAATCAAGGGAAAGTTATCATTATCGTCAAGTGAATTAGCTTCAGTCAGATAGATATCATAGTTACAATAGAAAGCCAAAGTATTGGTTTAGGAACGGGATTTCGATACAAACTGTGACTAATTATTCTCCACTTCACCTATACTGCTCTTAAAGCTATCGAAAGGGGTTCAGACTGCTTTTACAGTCCTCAGTCTGCACATTGGTCACTTCGAGCCGGATTGATCCTAGGCTCAAAAGAATAAGATGTCACAAACAAACGAAAGTCCGTCTCCGTCGTCAGTAAGGACGACCGACACCCCTGGTGGTATTACCGACACCTCCGAGCAGAGCTCCGAAAACACGACCACGACAGACGAGACGAGACCTCCGAGTCGTCGAGGGTCACAAGAAGTGCTGCGAGAAGCGGCGCTACTGCACCGTCGTTGGCACCTCCGCAAGCACCTACTGGTGCTGGGCGGAAGCGGCTGGCGGCGGTGCAGCCCCCTGGAGCCTTGGCCGCGCCTACTGGCGCACAGCAGGCTCCAGCTCCGGAGCTCTACTGCGACGTGCAACAGGCGGGCCCTAGTCCCGGCCCCGCTCCCGCGTTCCTCGTGGGCGCCGCCGGCGAGACGCAGGACCCCAACCAAGCACGAGCCCCCGCCGATGTCGTAGCGTTGTCAGAGAACGACGCGCAGCGGTCGGCGATGGCACCGAGTACCGCGGTCGAAAAAGCCATTGCGCCAAGACAGGCGCAAACAAAGGCCTCATCGCGGAAGTCGACAAAGGAGAGGCGAATACAATTAGCGAAAGCGCGGGAAGTGCTAGCTGCAGCCAAACTAGTAACGCTGGAAGCGGAGCTAGAAACTAGTGAGGAAGAGGACAACGCGAGTGCCACGATGGAAGTGAATACAAGCCGGCAGGTCGAGACCTGGTTGGACCGGCATCACCTCCCAGCCCTTGATATGAATCCCCATAATTTTTCTTTTCAGTTACAGTATACGGCGGGAGCGCCCGCTTTTACGCAGGCGCCCGGCGCGCATGCGCACCCCGTCCCTGCGGCCACGATGCCCCCCGCGCCCCCTGCGCCGATGTACGCCGTGCCTGTACAGGCCACGCATGCGCCGCCCGCGCCTGCGCCTACGGCCATGCAGTACCCAGGGCTCCCGCCCGCCGTGCTTCTCGGCTCTGCGGGACCCGCTGCGATGGATGGACTGGCGGTACAACCGTACGCGCCGAACAACGACATCATGACCATCACAGAAGCAATCCGGAATGCCATACTGGCAAGCAAGCAAGATCCCCATACAAGAAAAACGGCGGATCTACCAGTCTTCACAGGTTCCCGACCGCAATGGCTGTCATTCAAGCAGGTATACACGGACACTGCCCCGTACTACACGCCGGGCGAAAATACGGCGCGACTGCAGACAGCTACCCAAAACCTGAAAAATACGGCGATAAGTGATTTCGTCATATCCGGTGCCAAGCCGGAACTCATCATAGAGAAGCTAGAAGAGTGCTACGGCAACACGGCGACTCTTGCGGCACTGGAATATAAAAATCTCCGTGAGCTGCCCAAGCTCACCGACAGCGCGCAAGACATCTGTTCGTTCTCGCTTAAGCTCGGAACGATAATGGCTACGCTATAACTCGTCGATGCCCATGAAAGCAGATATAGCTCGGAAGTCCTGCGATCGCTCCACGATAAGCTCACAGTGCATTTACAATCAAAGTGGTATACCTACTCAGCTGACAAACCGAGTCGCGAAAGCGATGTCATGCTGATGGTGAACTTTATGAGAGAAGAAGCTAGATTACGAGAACCGTACACCGTAATCAACGATGCAACCCAAGTGCCGCCGCGCCATCAGCCCTTCCAGCAATGTAGCCATTACAACGCGCCTTACGCACCGCGCCCGCCTGGCCAATTTACACGGTACAGTGCGCCACGTACATATCCGCAGCCCGCCGCTGTCGCGCAGCCGCGACCCCAGAGGACCCATACCGCCATGGAGAAGAAATGTCCGGTATGTGACAGTACACAACATAGTGGGGGCGGAGAGTGCGCGAAGTTCATAAATATGTATTTAGACAAACGGCGGGAGATCGCGAGAACGGCGCAACTGTGTTTTAAGTGCCTGTGTATACGTAAAATACAACATATTTGCAAGAAAATGATTTGTTCAGCGCCTAACTGCGGGAAAAATCATCATGTACTTGTGCATAAAGATTTAATTAAATCAGTTACAGATACAGCTGCATCTGAGTCGGTGTCATGCGCATGGACCCGTAAAGCTCAATCATATTTGAAAATCCTCTCGGTCGAGGTAAGGGGCCCTCTCGGCAGCCGCGGCGCCTGGGCGCTGCTGGACGATGGATCATCCGTCACGCTGATCGACGAAGCCCTAGCCGCGGAGGTGGGAGCGCCCGGCGAAGTCGACCCACTGCACATTGAGGCGCTTACGGAAAACGGCCTGAAAAATAACACTTCGCGGCGGGTGCGCATAGAACTGCCGGGAGAGGGTAACTCGTGTAAAATTGAAGCAAGAACCGTGAGTAAACTTTCTTTATCTCCGCAACACGTGAGTGAAAGTGTAATTAACGAGTGCGATCACCTGAAAGATATAAAAGATAAGCTCATGTATCATACCGCCCGCCCGAACATCTTGAAAGGTCAAGATAACTGGCCGTTATTATTAGCTGAAAACGTAAGAAAAGGACGATGCGATCAACCAATCGCGAGTAAAACGGCACTAGGCTGGACCCTCCACGGAGCTCAAACAAGAGAGCCCGGGCACCGTGTAAATTTCATAAATAATATGAATACTGACGAAAACTTAGATAAACAACTCGATTATCATTTCAGTATTGATTCAATCGCCATAAACCCCGTTCGCCCCGCTTCGGACCCGGAGGAAAGAAATACCCGTAAACTGGAGGAAACCGCCCGACGTGTCGGCCCGCAACAGTTCGAGGTTGGTCTGTTATGGAAGAACGACCAGGTATGTCTGCCATACAATTATAACTCAGCTCTGAGGAGGCTCCATAGCGTTGAAAAACGTATAGACAAAGATCCCGCGCTCCGCGTCAAGTACGAGAAGGAAATGGACGATTTAATTGAACAAGGTTACGCAGAAATAGCCCCGGCGACGACTACGCCGAATAAGACATTTTTCCTTCCGCATTTTCCCGTGGTAAACCCCATGAAGCCGGACAAGGTTCGTGTGGTCCATGACGCTGCAGCAATCGCGAGAGGTACAAGTTTAAATTATAATTTACTCTCTGGTCCGGACCTACTCCAAAACTTACCCGGCGTAATAAGCCGATTTCGAGAACACGCCATAGGAGTTACGGCGGACATAAAACATATGTTCATGAGAGTCGATGTGTGCCTAGAAGATCGCGACGCCTTAAGATACCTTTGGAGAGGGGATAGAAGAGACGAGGCCGCGCCAAAAAATTGATATTCGGAGCTACATGTTCGCCGACATGCGCTATTTACATAAAAAACATGAATGCTATGAGATTTATAGACCAGGAGCCGACCGCTGTACAAGCCATCATAAAAAAACATTATGTTGATGATTACCTAGATTCGTTTAAAAACCCACAGAAAGCGATCGAGATGTCCTGCAAAGTACGAGACATACACGCTGAAGGCAACTTCGAGCTACGTGGATGGCTGCTTTGGGCTCCGAGCGACTTCCTGCGGACACAACAGTCGCCCTGGACGAAGCCGAAGCCACGCCCACCGAGCGAGTACTCGGCCTAATATGGAAGCCAGCATCGGACGAATTAACTTTCAACTTGGACCTCGCTTGCCTCCCACCTGAATTAATGAAGAACGAGCGACCTACAAAAAGGCAAGCCCTCCGAATAGCCATGTCGATATATGACCCAATAGGATATGCGGCAGTAGTTACAGTGAGAGCTAAGATCATATTGCAAGAGGCTACGCGCAGAGGTATTGGCTGGGATCAAAAGCTACCTGATGACCTGGCGGAAAAATGGAAAATTTGGCTGAAAAGGTTACAATGCCTACGCAACATAGCTATTCGAGACAAGTAATACACGCTTGCCGGCCGTGCACCATAAGAAAAGCTATGCCACCGAGCCCACCCACCGGTAATCATCCACACACGCGTCTCGCGCATCATAAGAGGCCATTCACATACGTCGGACACGATTATTTTGGGCCGTTAACAATAACTGTCGGACGTACCACACAAAAACGGTACGTTGCATTGTTTACCTGTCTAACCACTAGAGCTGTGCATTGAGAAATTGCAGGTTCACTCACTACAAACTCCGCGATCATGGCTCTGAGAAGATTCATCGCGCGCCGAGGATGTCCGACCGAAATCTGGTCTGACAACGGCTCCAATCTGCGAAGCAGCGACAAGGAGCTGAGGCGCGCGCTGACCCCAGGCCTCAACTCAGAGGCCATTCACCGAGGCATCAGCTGGCGCTTCATCCCGCCGTCCGCCCCATTCATGGGCGGCTCGTGGGAAAGAATCGTGGGCTTAACCAAGCGAGCCCTGGAAGCAGTGCTGCATGAGCGGCACCCCAGAGAAGAGGTCCTCACCACTTTCCTCGCCGAAGCGGAGTTCATAGTCAACAACCGGCCACTCACACACGTCTCAACCGATCCAGAGGCCCTCACTCCAAATCACTTCCTGCTGGGAGGCTCGGCGTGGAACCCCGCGCCAGGCACCTTCACCGAGCAAGACATCGTCGGACGCGTCACATGGCGCGCCGCCCAACGCCTCGCCGATATGTTCTGGGCGAGATGGGTCCGGGAGTACCTACCATACCTCCAGGACAGACGGCACCCCTCACACAAAGGTGCCGGCATCGCCATCAACGACGTGGTCCTCATATTGGACAACACGCTACCTCGCAACACATGGCCACGAGGAAGAGTCGTCGCTACATACCCAGGGAGCGAAGGCATCACCAGAGTCGTCGACGTCGACACAAAGGGTGGCATCCTCCGCCGCCCTACGAAGAAGCTCGTCGTATTACCCACGGCGCCCCAGACACCGCAGCGCGAAGACAGTGCGCCGCCCACGGCGCCCGAGACACCGCAGCGCGAAGACAGCGCGCCGCCCACGGCGTCCGAGACACCGCAGTGCGAAGACAGCGCGTCGCCCATGGCGCCCGTGTCATCACCACGGTCCTGAGCATCGAGCCACAACAGCCGACGTCTGCGTGCATCAGGCAGCATCAATGGGTCACCGGCGACGGCGAAGTTTCCTATGACTAAGGTCATAGTGGCGGGAGAATGTACCGGATGACCTCACAATTATAATATTATAGTATTATATAGATTTAATATAAGACCTGAAATGCCTACATAGCTTATAAGCTAATAAAAAACATAATTTGTTCAATAAATTCATTTCATACCTTTCTATCTAACCCCGATAGAAAGATATGAAATCATTACTTTGACTAAACAGTCAAAGGAATAAAACTCTTATCTACGAATCAAATATCAATTGTATAAAGCCCATAAGGCGATAAATTGCATAGAAAACTGATGTATGTAAACTTTCCATAGGAACTGCGCAACATTTCACAACTATTCTCTAACATCGCATAAAGACTCATAATTTTCCATGGAAATCTAAAATGTTGCACAACAATTGATAAATTAATAATAAAATTACCCCCTCCCTAACCAATATACGGCTCGAGTATAAAAGCCGAAGCTAATTCTGTTGACGATAACCCCACTATGTGTGACATACGAATGAACACACAAATATAGAAATAGTCCCCGTACAATTCAGTTGTTATCGGTACTACATACCAGCCATTGGAAATACTTACTAAGGAACAAATCAAGGGAAAGTTATCATAATCGTCAAGTGAATTAGCTTCAGTCAGATAGATATCATAGTTACAATAGAAAGCCAAAGTATTGGTTTAGGAACGGGATTTCGATACAAACTGTGACTTCTTATTCTCCACTTCACCTATACTGCTCTTAAAGCTATAGAAAGGGGTTCAGACTGCTTTTACAGTCCTCCGTCTGCACAATTGCAACGGTTGGTTGCTTCTGGCTCTTCCACATAATAGGGCCTGAGAACAGGAAAATCATTCCCGATGTTGAATGTCCCGTAGATGCGTCGCCACCAAAATCAGCGTCACTGAAACATATTAGCTTCTTCTCCCGGCTTTTTGCGAAAACAAGTCCATTGTTTATGGTAATTTTAAGGTATCTAAAAATTCGCTTGACTCTAATTACATCAAGTTTTGTAGGTTTTTTTAAGTTCCTAGATGCAACATTCACCGCATAACTTATGTCTGGCCTTGTAGCGACCATCAGGTACGCTAGAGCTCCGACGGCTTGACGATTAGGGAAAGGTAGAATCTAAATCATCATCTTTTTCATCTCTGTCAAATTTTACTGCCGGGGCTGGAGTCGATTTACAGTTAGCCATTCCAAATTTTTCTATAATCTTCGCAGTGTATGATTTTTGGTTAAGAGTTTTTTTTCTTTCGCAGGTTTTATTTATTTCAAGTCCGAGAAAATACAAAGCAGGTTTTGTAGTTATTTTAAATCTGTTGTGTAACTCTTCTAAAAAATCTTTTCCAGACTTTTCATTGGTTGAAGCGACTAAACCGTCATCTACGTAAAGCGCAATCAAAACTTGTTCACGTAGGTAGAGGCAAGGGTCTTTAGCGCTTTGCTTGAAACCTGAACTTATTAGGTACTCTGATATGCAGTCGTTCCAGCATAGTGGAGCCTGCTTTAAACCATAGAGAATTCTTATCAGTTTACATACTTTCTTAGTACCATCATCAAATCCTTCTGGTTGCTTCATATAAATTTCTTCTTTTACAGCTCCGTTCAGGAATGCTGTTGAGACATCAAATCGCTGCAACACCATGCCTTTTTGAGCGGCTATCCCCAAGACAGCTCTTATCGTACTTAGTCGGGCGACTGGACTGAACGTCTTCTGGTAGTCAACCCCAGGTTTTTGTAAAAACCCTTTAACTACTAGTCTCGCCTTATAACGCTCGATAGTGCCATCAGGATTTCTTTTAATTTTGTAGACCCATTTGCAAGACAGAGGTTTGCGATTTTTAGGTGAGTCGACTAGTTCCCAGGTATTCATTTCATTTAATGATTTCATTTCACTCTGCATGGTTTCTAACCATTTAGTTTTATCATTGCTGTTCATAGCAGTGTGAAATATTTGAGGTTCTGTTTTGTTATTCGTATTCATCGCTGCCAAAACGTAGTCCTCATGTCCTTTCGGTATGTCTATCTCCGACCTATTACGGAGATTGTATGGCCTCCGCTCCTCTTGCTCTTGTATAGACACATCGACAACTGGTTCTATGTCATGGTTTTGATCTAATAAATTTTCTCCATTCTCGTCAATTTCAACGGTGTCATTAAATTCGTTTTCATTTGGATCACCAAGATCTTCTATGTTGTCCATATTGTTTTCATTTGTTCCATCAAGATCTTCTATGTTGGCGGTATGGTCATCATTTTTGACAATGTCATAAAACAACTCATGTTTGTTTGATTTGTGATCCGACAAGAGGTTTGGGGAATTTTGTTCGTTATCATAAAACATTTTCTTCAGAATATGAACATCTTTGGAAATCATTGTACTTTTCTTTGATGGTACATAGATTCTGAACGCTTTTGAGACTTCGGAGTAGCCAGCAAACATTTCAGGTAAAGCCTTTGACGAAAATTTGCTTTCACGTTTCCATTTCTTTAGGACGAATGCTTTAGCACCAAATACGTAGAGATGGTTTACACAGGGTTTTCTTCCCACCCATCTTTCAAATGGTGTTTGGTTATCTATACTTTGATTAATGCCCGGAGCACTTTTTTTTTTGCATTTGCAGTATGAACAGCTTCTGCCCATAAACACATAAGGGCTTTTGGTCCCAGCATCATGCATCTCACTTTTTCTATTAGGGTTTTATTTTTCCGTTCCGCGATGCCATTTTGATGAGCAGTGTATGGAGCAGATAACCTTCTTGCTATTCCGTTTTGTTTCAGAAACGAGTCGAATTTCTGGTTTCGGTATTCTGTACCATTATCGCTTTGTAAGCATTTTATCTTGTTTTCTGTAAAGTTTTCGACTTCTGCTTTGTACTCCATGAATTTTTGCAACACTTCGTTCTTATTTTTAATGAAATATACTCGGCAGTATCTACTGTAGTCATCGATAAAAGTTACGATGTATCTGTTACCGTTCAGGGAAGGTTGCTTAAATGGACCACATACGTCACTGTGGACGATTTCAAGGCATTCAGTCGTACGTGAGGTGTTTTTGTCAGGTGGCTTGCTGGGAACTCTGCTCAATTTTCCTTGTATGCATATTTTGTATGCTCCCAAAGAACTTTCCTTGTCAAAATTGAGTCCAATTAGGGTTTCATTCTTCAAGGCGAGCTTCATGTCTTTTTCATTCATATGTCCCATTTTGCAGTGCCATTGCTTAATATCTGTTGGCTCATGTTGTTTTTGATCATGTTTACATTCTGCTTCTGCAGCATTAGCTTTATGTCTGCTTATGATCTTTAATCATTGATTTATACTTGGTGAATTAGACAGACAATCCCTTATCAATCATTTTTCCAACAGAAAGGAGATTAGCACACAAGCTTGGAACATAAATTGCATTAGTTAAAGATATTCTTCCTTCTTTAATCTCAATATCTGCAGGAGCTGATCCTTTTATCTCTGCAGTTTAGTTTTTTGACGCTAGTGGTTGAGTCTTTGATATATTGTTAATTTCAACGATGGGTTTGTCCGAAAAAGTCAAGTGCGATGTGCATCCACTGTCAAGTATCCAGCTTTCTTTTGCTTTTTCACTAATTAAGTAGCAACTGTAGAGGTTTGTTTCGCTTTTGTTTTGTTTGAATGAACTGTTCTTAGGTTTTCTATTCCTTTTTGTAGTATTTTTTTGACCAACATTTTGACGTTTCATGACCTTTCTTTTTGCAGCTTGTGCATAAGGCGTAGAAAACTTCTTCAGTGCTGCTAGAATTGCTTGTACCAGGGACATCACGGCGACGAGCATCACTCTCTTCAATAATTTTAATTTTTAGCTTTTCAGGATCTGGCAGCGAGTCTTGAGATTTGATTGCAGTTCTGAAATTTTCATAATCGGGAGAGGCTGTACAACATGATTATAGAAAGTAGGTCACTGTTGATGTCTATGTCCATGTCTTTTAATTTAACGACTGTGTCCATTATTCTATTTAGGTGATCGCGTATATTATCGCCTTCGTCAAGTTTTGCTAATATTAACTGCTTTAAAAGAGTTGCTTTCATGGCGGGACCCTTGCTTGCATATATTGATTCGAGGGTTATCCAGACATCTCTAGCAAATTTGCAGTTTTTTACTTCCCTCAGTTCACCAGGTGCTATCAGCTCTGATTTCGCTAGTTCGTCTACGTCGAGTTGGGCTTGCGTCGCGTCATATTTCGGATACTCTGACACATTTTTCCATAGCTTATTTTTAATTGACGACCGGTTTGGCTCAGTGGGAGTAACGTTGCCTGCGAAGCTGAGGTCCTGGGTTCAAATCCCGGTAAGGGCAAATATTTGTGTGATGAGCATAAATATTTGTTTCTGAGTCTTGGATATTTTCTATGTATATAAGTAATATATCTATTAAATATATCGTCGCCTAGTACCCATAACACAAGCCTTATTGAGCTTACCATAGGACTAGAGTGATTTGTGTGAAATTGTCCCGTAATATATATTTATTTATTTATTAAAAAAAAAAAAGAATTTGTAATCTTTGGCATGTATACGCCAGGTGTCATAGTTCTCTTTATCGAGGGCTTCCAGCCCTACTTTATTACGTATAGTAGACATACCCGTATTGTTTAAATTCCTTTTATGTTGAAAACAAAGAGATTTAACATAATACTTATAGAGATGACATTGAAAGAAAGAAAGAAAAATATATTTATTCCATAGAAAGCACACACAGACAGGACATCATTTGCATAAAATTAATATTGTTTTTTTAGGTTAATTAGGTAAATTGTCTGCAATGGGTCCAGCAATGTGTGCGTTAAGGAAAAGGCTTTGATAGATAAATAATTGAAGTTGTTTCAATATATCGGAGTTCTTTATGTACATTTGTTTTGAACATATTATAGTAACACAAAAAATAAAACTTGGATGGTTATCACACTGCCACCGCATCCGGCTACCACGCCGAAACGGTTTATTATTATTACTTATTAATGTGTACTTTTATAATTTTATACATATATTATTATTTACTTCATAGTAATATTATCGATAACACATATCGACATAATATTACACTAGATACTACCTAGTAAGTTTAGTACTGCTACTGAACACCGGAGGGCGTTTTTATTAGGTACCATAAGTTTAGGGACATTTTCTAGAATCATCTATTGACGATTTTGTTTTATTCAAATTACTAAATAAATATACATAATACCTACAAAAATAAGCTGAAATCACGTTCAGTGCTTGTGCCGTAACGTGACTTACAGGATTTCAAGACACAACTAGGCATATTTCCTGTTAAATTATTTTTATTTCTAATGGTTTGTTGCAATTTGAATGCGTCATGTCAGAGCGACGTGTCATATAGTTGAATTATCGAGAAGATGGAATTGCATTTGTAGTGGTTGTACCGTTTGCAACAAAAGGAGAATAATTTTCTCTTAACTTAATAAAATGACATACCCAAGAAGTGGAATAAGTAGTAGTCCTCTGTTTTTTTCTTTTATTCGCTATCATGTTCTTCATCTGAGCTGTCACAAGTATTGATAATAAAATTGTCTGTTATTTGATCCATTTCTCCTTCCTGACATCGATATTTATTTTCTTCACTTTCGACGTGGTGACAAATATTTTCCCAGTCCTCAGCAGTGATGGTATTCATTCGTTCAGTTGCTAAACTCATAATGCCTTGCATGTTTAATGAAACGTTTCTTTTTGCTACATATCCTTTTACCATGGACCAAATATTTTCGATCGGATTGAATGTCGGGTGATACGGTGGCAATCGTATTACGGAGTGGCCATATTCTTTTAAAATTGCATCTATGTGGTACTTGCAAAACCGCTATTTATTTTGTTTAATTAATTCATACAAACTGGTTTTGTACATCAACCGGTTATACGAAATGTTGTGTTCTGTCAATCAATCCATCATTTCTTGTTTATTAGAATTTGACGTTGGAGCACGATTCAAAAATTTGTTGTGATAGGACGCATTATCCACGATAAGTACGCTATTCGGTTTGAGGTTCGGTATTAATTTTTCTTTTAACCATTTTTCGTAGTTGACAAAGTTCATCTGGTCATGGTAATCTCCCGTTTTTTGGTTTGCCTTAAACATTAACAAAGCGTTGGGAATAAAACCATCTTTTCCTCCTGCGTGCACTATTATTAACCGCTGGCCTGTACTGATTTGTTTTTTTACACCAAATTCTGTTCCATCGGTCCAAGCTTCTCCGGACACATGTGAAGTGTGGATGTAGGTTTCATCAGTATAAACTAGTGGTCTATCTTGAGATCGATATTCCGCAATTTTGATAAGGTAATTTATTCTTAGCAGTCGTATGTTGTGTTTTTCCATTAATATTTTTCGGTTGTCCTCGGTCTTTTTCCATTTAAATCCTAATTTTTGTATTTGTTTTCGTAAGTGGAAATGCCAAATTTGTAATCTATATCGGATTTCAGCACAGAGTGGAGTCCCTTTAAGGTTGGAAATTGCTTATGGGACAGATGAAAATTGTATATAGTTCTCCGGATGACTTCCTGATCAAAATCGTCTACTGCTGATGACGGACAAGGACGCAACTTTTTATTCTTCGGGGAGGTGAATTTCTTTGTTGTTGCGAATTTCTCGCTGTTGCTCTCAGTCACAATGTTATAAACAGTAGAGAGACAAACACCTGTAGCTTTTTCAACTAACTGGGCAGCGGTGTAAGGCAAGTTTAAATTTTTCGTCCGTTCATTTTCAAAATATTTATAACAGTTGAAAATTATTTGCTTACTTTGACTCTCAATAGGACCAAAATTACTTACAGCCATATTTTTTTAAAATATAGAAATTATTCGTAGTCGTACGGGCGGACACAATAATTAATTGAGAATACAATCAAATCAGATGTAAAAATATACGCACAACGTAAATAATATTGACAATTTCACACCGACATTATTTTTGATTTTAGTTCTTCGATATATATATATATATATAACAACCTCTTTGTATGCTGATAGTACAAGAAAATAGAAAATTCAAATATAGAATGCCTGTAAACAAACAATACTACTACATATGCAATTCCACGCTCTCGATGATTCAACTATACTAGACTAAACGACTTGTTATACGACACGTTTGGCTCAGTGGGTTGTACAACGGCCTACGAAGCTGACGGTCCTGGGTTCGAATCCCGGCCAGGGCAAGTGTTTGTGTGATGAGCACGAATATTTGTTCCTGGGTCTTGGATGTTTTCTATGTATTTAAGTATTATAATTTATATATTTATTATGTATATCGTCGCCTAGTACCCATAGTACAAGCTTTGCTTAGTTTGGGACTAGGTCGATTTGTGTAAGATTGTCCTTGATATTTATTTAAAAAAAAAAAAAAAAAGAATTCACCTCCCCGAAGAATAAAAAGTTGCGTCCTTGTCCGTCATCAGCAGTAGACGATTTTGATCAGGAAGTCATCCGGAGAACTATATACAATTTTCATCTGTCCCATAAGCAATTTCCAACCTTAAAGGGACTCCACTCTGTGTTAAAATCCGATATAGATTACAAATTTGGCATTTCCACCCTACGAAAACAAATACAAAAATTAGGATTTAAATGGAAAAAGACCGAGGACAACCGAAAAATATTAATGGAAAAACACAACATACGACTGCTAAGAATAAATTACCTTATCAAAATTGCGGAATATTGATCTCAAGATAGACCACTAGTTTATACTGATGAAACCTACATCCACACTTCACATGTGTCCGGAGAAGCTTGGACCGATGGAACAGAATTTGGTGTAAAAAAACAAATCAGTACAGGCCAGCGGTTAATAATAGTGCACGCAGGAGGAAAAGATGGTTTTATTCCCAACGCTTTGTTAATGTTTAAGGCAAACCAAAAAACGGGAGATTACCATGACCAGATGAACTTTGTCAACTACGAAAAATGGTTAAAAGAAAAATTAATACCGAACCTCAAACCGAATAGCGTACTTATCGTGGATAATGCGTCCTATCACAACAAACTTTTGAATCGTGCTCCAACGTCAAATTCTAATAAACAAGAAATGATGGATTGGTTGACAGAACACAACATTTCGTATAACCGGTTGATGTACAAAACCAGTTTGTATGAATTAATTAAACAAAATAAAGAGCGGTTTCGCGAGTACCACATAGATGCAATTTTAAAAGAACATGGCCACTCCGTATTACGATTGCCACCGTATCACCCGACATTCAATCCGATCGAAAATATTTGGTCCATGGTAAAAGGATATGTAGCAAAAAGAAACGTTTCATTAAACATGCAAGGCATTATGAGTTTAGCAACTGAACGAATGAATACCATCACTGCTGAGGACTGGGAAAATATTTGTCACCACGTCGAAAGTGAAGAAAATAAATATCGATGTCAGGAAGGAGAAATGGATCAAATAACAGACAATTTTATTATCAATACTTGTGACAGCTCAGATGAAGAACATGATAGCGAATAAAAGAAAAAAACAGAGGACTACTACTTATTCCACTTCTTGGGTATGTCATTTTATTAAGTTAAGAGAAAATTATTCTCCTTTTGTTGCAAACGGTACAACCACTACAAATGCAATTCCATCTTCTCGATAATTCAACTATACCTCGAGGTAACAAATCATGGATTACGCTTTGGTTCGCGATATCCTGTCTATAGTTAGTTAATATTGAATGTCTTTGGTTGAAAACTTCATATTTTTATTTATTACCAGGCCTCGGAGTATTTTTAGCACGGTAAGACTAAGGAGAGCTATGGAGTCTGTGTTAACATTAAAATTAAATTCATACTCATACTCATCCTCATTAATTTAATTCATAAAATAAATAATAGCTATAAAAAATACACCACCATCTTCATTGACGAGTAACAAATAATATGAAGGTAAACAACCCCATAGAATTAACAATCAATATCCATAGAACACGTAGCTATAGGAATAAGTTCTTCAAAATCTTCACATGGTACGTGTACGTTGTTCATTTCATCAGTCCAGTTGTAAAATGTGTAAATAATTGAGACTTTTTCCATGTTCTCTGGAGTGAAACATGTTCTATGTTGGTCAAAAATCCACTTATGACACGAAAAAGATCTTTCCACATCGACTGAAGTTAAAGTAGCATGTTTTAGAACTTCCTCAAATTGTTGTGAGCTTGCCATCGTTTGTATTTCATTAATATCTGGGTTCCTTTCGAGAACTTTTACAAATTTATCACTAATTGTGTCAGGGCCGAAACATGTTAAAAATTGTGTAATGTCGTCTATCACTTGAAACGCTTGCTTTAATGTAATATTTGTACACTGTAATTTTGTAATAGATTCAACAATAACCTGATAATTGTCTTTAATAAAACTAAGCTCGTTTGGCAAGTTCATATCCATCAATGCGGTTTGGGCGTTTGCTATTGAGATGGCTTCTTTTCTTGAAAATTCAAAAACAATACTTTTTATTTGCTCATAATGATCCGCGTAGTAAAATGCAGCATTCAACCATGTCCCCCATCTGGTTATTACAGGCCGCGGCGGTAGGGGCACATCAGGGGCCATCGTCTTAAATATTCGTGTTCTCTGTGACGATTTCAGAAATATCTTTTTTACATTTGATATTAAGGCGTTGACTCCTTCATGTTCTGATCTTATTTGTTCAGCAACACGATGTAGTGCATGCGCTAAACAAGTAACATGTTTCATGTTGATAAATTTCCGTTTTAAAATTTTGCCTGCGAGAAGCATATATGCAGCGCTGGCCGTGCAAAATATTAAAAATTTGCCAATGTTACCTTCGAAATCACCTTGCCACAAAAACATAAAACTATTTTCTACCACTTCAGCGATCGAGTTTCCATTGACTTTTTCTAATACCTTACATGATAGTAAGAAGGGTCGACACGAGGATCCTTGTAATGACTTCACTATAACATTGACAACGCAATTACCAATAACATCTACTGTTTCGTCCACGGAAAGCCACAGGTAACAATCTTTAAATGAGTTCCTTATTTTGTCCATAACTGGGGTGTAAATTTTTTGGAGAAAAAATTTTCTTAAAGTTGATTCGTGTGGAAGTCTTTTATTCGTTATTTGGCAGCAATATTTTTCCATGAATTTTCGGAATTCGAGATGATTAAGTCTGTTCCAAGGAATGTTGCAGGTAACCAGGAACAAGCAGAGATCAATATAGAAGTCGCTTATAGCTCCACATTTCTTTTGGTGCTTGTCAGAATTAACATGTTTCAGAACGTTGTCCTTTTTCAATCTAGTTATAAAACTTTCACACACAGTGCAGTATATAACTGCTTGATCGGTATTATACTCTAACTCTTCATAGGGTTCTATCCAGCGCTGTATAAACGAAGAATGTTGACGAGATTTTGTATTGTGTAGAATGCTGTTGACATGCTTTAATATAAAAGTGTGTCTTAATTGCGTGAGATGTACGTCACAAGACATACACGTTACTACACATTTTTCGTGATCGTATATAAGATCTTTGTACGGTTCAATCCAGTGCAAAATTTCAGATATTTGTGGATCCGTCATAATGAAATCAGCAATTTATTCCGAAATTTGCCTTAAATGAATATATTGAAGTAACAAATAATACGTCTTAATATGTTGATACATGACATATGATGTCATTAAGTGCATTATCTAAAGCGGCCAGTGACAACGTATAGTTCTTTATCTCAACAGTAATTATAGTATGTAGGTACGTTAAGTACTTAAATAAAATATTGGAGCGATGACACTGCAATATGGGTAATATAATAATATTAACATACACATATACATATTATTACATTTTTATAATATAACATTTAATTAAATATATGTAAACAAAATTAATTACATTTAAGTAGTCTAAGTATTTATAAAACGATTTGGACGAACTTAATTAATGAGGATGAGTATGAGTATGAATTTAATTTTAATGTTAACAAAGACTCCATAGCTCTCCTTAGTCTTACCGTGCTAAAAATACTCCGAGGCCTGTTTATTACACTTGTCAGCACGCTCTGCTACCATGTGAAGTTTTATTTAGCACATAAATAAACGCATGGAAACTATTAATTTAAAGCTCTACGTTAATATGTATAGAATAATATATTTTTAAACAGTTTCAGACAAGCCATGTAAACAACATTGCTAAGCAACATAGCAAAACCACAATCAACGTAAAGTTAAGAAAGGAGGTCTGATGGAATCTTTACAACAAAATTAAAGAAATTTGGCACTTATTGGACACCTGTAGAAATTAACAACGGCGATGCGTTCGGCGTCCCGTCACAGCGACATATATTTATTGAGATAAAAAGGCATCACTGTAAGGCTAACTTTATTATATTATTTTCAAAACTAAACCATGTAAAAGTAATTCATTGATTGGGAATGCCCTTACCTTATTTGAATTGGGTTGGCGGTGGTAATAACATCATTTCAAGCTGCTATTAAAAAAAAATGTCAGATACATTGTTATGTAGGGGCTGATTTGATTTTGAACCACAAAAAAACAGTAGGGTAAGGGACACTTTTTTCAAGCTAGAATTTTTTTATGCGCACCATTCGAAAGAGCGAAAAATTCTGAACAAAACTGTATACTCAACTCATTTTGCGCATTTTGTCCCTTACCTTAATTGAACCTACGGCCGACGATATATGTCTGTGTATATGTATTATAAATATTATGTTCTCAACATTGAAGTGACTTAAATAATTAGTTACTACGTTTATACTTAGGCAAACCTAACACATTATTCAATTATTCTGTAGCGATAACTGCAGTAAGTGCGTCTTTGTAATCATAAGTGCAGCAAAACGGTTACTTACTGCAGTTATGGTTAGGGATAGTTATGACAAATTCTATAGTATACCTAATAATGATTGCGTTTTCGTATTTTTTTCTCAACTAGAATTATTTTTGATGTTTTCAGTAATACATACACATTCTGTAAACGTTGTCGATTATTTTGATGTAAGATTTATGTTTGTCACTAAAATAGTCTATGAGATACGCTTAAAAAAATAAAACAATTTTTAAACCGCTTTCTCGAAAACTTGTTTAATCGAGATACTGCACTCTTCATAAGGAGGGCAGAAGTGATGCCGAAGGGAGGTCACGCCCATTATTCCCGAGGAATACGACACAAGGAGGAGGAAGAGGAAATGGTTATAGTAAAACTCTTGATCACAATGTTTATAAGAGAACTTTATTGTTTTAATTACCGTATATCTATAGCATGATCTGGCAATTAACAAAGAGTATTCTCTAGAATCACACTAAAGAACCATGTTCACAGAGTGGCCGTGCCCAATAATAGAAGTATACTTTAATAATCATAATATTAACTAAGTATATATAAGAAAAATATTAAAAACAGTGACTTCAAAATTAGCCACTTAATTTCCAAATAGAGGAAATAATAATCATTGCACGTATTTGTATTTTAAACTACTTTATTAAGCTTTAACATGAGAAGGGAATAGTTGATTTACAATGTCAGAATATCAAAACCGTAGCTTCCCTTTCCGAGCGAACGTACAACACCGATAACGCGATAGCGGCAACATTTTTGAGATCACTGTTCCCCGTAAATAAACTTACTCAAAACATCACATAGAAACAATCAGTAAATCGCTTACACTATAGTTTCATTTGGTGCCTGAGTTGATATGTTCCAGAAATAAACGCGAAATAATCACAATTCTGTCTAGCTATTTACGTTTTGCGTAACTAAACGAGGTATTCGTTTTGTGTCTATATTCTCGTAGAACTAAATCCCGCCAAGTGCCAGTAAAAAAACCCACTCCGCCTCGCCCAGGCGGGCCTCGGCTATGCTATGTTAAGTATACGCTATATTATTATCGTTTAATACTTAGACGTTATAGTAAACACTCGAGACGCGTTCGACTGCTATGGAAGACTCGACGCTTTCTAGAAGCACTTTCAATACATCACCAGTCGTTCGCCATTCGCCACTCACCCGTACAACAAACCTCTACTACGCCATTATTTCGACTCCTTACTGTATTATTTATACAAAATGTACAATTTCTCAAAACCGCCCCCCAACAATTGTCTTTATATCCTGATTATGTGTAACGATACGTGATATGACCGATCTAGTCGATGATATGTGCGCGTCGGTCGCAGCCGTCTCGCCACTTACCTAAACCTAACCTGATTATGTCAATGGTGTTCTATAGTCGGTTCGTACTTATGCTCTCATGTAAAAAACAACCAACACATCGAATTAAACTCGATGTCAGTAGATCAGGCCGCTACGACCGACGGATAGACAAGTATTCGCTCACCATTGTCCTAGCTCTATATATAAACACCAGTCCCGCACTTAAACACTGTGATAGGAAATAATTGAAAGACTGTGGTTTGGCACTTTCTGTGTGTCAACTAATTTATACATGTCACTATGGTTTTTGTACTATTTCAAACGTTGCAATTATACATAACATTATGATTATATAACGGACAATAGCAAGCTGCGTACTCGTTTACTAGATTATAATTACTATTTGATATGATATACAAAAACTCTATATTCGATAGGTAAGTATACGGGATCTGAACTTTAAACCTATTTAGCTTCACATTTATATTAGGTACAAACAATTGTTATAATGAGCTTATCTTTTTAATTAATATTGCCAAACATCAAACTTGGTATTGTGAAAGTTAAACGTACTGAGTTTGAAAAATATTCTTCTTTCAAAAGTCCGGAATAAAGATGCTCACAAACTCACAATGAAATGATGATATTATTGCTAAATGGATATGTTTCAGAACGTAAAGTAGGTGATAGTCGACATGACGTAGATTCATTATTTTAATTATTAGAACGACTTAAATATTAGCAACACACGTTCTAAAATTGTAGTAGGCCATTTAAGTTAGTAAAATATTTACAATAAAAATATGGAACCGTTTACAGTTTACCAAATTACAGCATTATTTGAAGATTAGGCGAGAAAATCTAACAACTAGATGAATGAAATTGGCCACAGATCGCGACGTCGAGGCGGCCTCATTCCAATTGCCATATACCTATTCATGTAAATTTGAGCGATCTTTGGCTATATCACTCGTGAACGCTAGCGTCTATCAATGAACATTGGACCGTGAACGCAGCGAAGTATTTCATCGAACGAGATCACGTCAATGTACATTTGTATTGGTCAGCGATCGTGAGCGACATCGCCGAAAATCATTTTTGTCAAATGGAATAAGACATAGAAATGAGCCAGCCCGATCGCTCGCTGAAGGAAGTGGCCGCATACCCAACATACCTATGCTTTATTACAATGTATAGAAATGATCGCAACCATCATTAACTCTCCTCGACGTCACGCCCAGGTAACAGGTAACACGCACAGGCACATACAAATCCAGCAAAAGAACTGCCTACAAATTAATTACTTTTTATTTACATCAACCCTAGGCAACTAGTCAATAAGTTAGCGATACATGTGAATGACAGATATCAAGAAATAAATCGAGTTCGGATCAACATAGGTAAATTTTTCTAAAACAGTTTTAAACCATATCATTATTTTACATTAATTTATCTTTCAATATCTATTAACATTAGCTATAATTTATAAGATCTCCAAGTTTGTGATAATCTTCGATTTAAATTTAACAAGATATTCGTTACCTACCTATTTACGCGCTGCGGCGCATTACGAAAAGTGACAACTTAACCGAGAGGGAGAAAATATCGTTTCCTAAATCGATTCCTGTTTAGAAAAACAAGATCAAAAGTTCATTTGGTCGGACCAAAACTTCAGTCGGTAAAATGAATCAAAACTAGTTCCTTCGCGCAACATAACCTAGGAGGGCTCAGAAACGGGGGCTGCGGCGCTTATTGTCAGGGCCTCCGTCTGCGAGCGCTCGCCAACGTCTTTCCGGCGGTCACTGCGATCACGAAGCTCGGTGTGTGCGGGGCTTAACGAACAGTACTAAAATAATATGCGTTGCGGTGGAGCTTCGGGTCGCGTTCGGGATTGGTGCTAGTGCGGCGCGCACGGCAGTCACGTGTGCGCTAGCCACAGCCACGCCGCCGTCGCCAGCAGCAGCGGCACCCACAGCGCCCGGGCGCTCGCGCCGCGGCCGCACGACAGGATCTCGATTTCCTGCATCAACGAATAAATTACGTACTTTACTATAGGAAACATTACCCATGAGTGAGAACGATTACTTATAACCTCGAGGCATCAATTCTAAACAAAATATTATGTGTAACGATTAAATTGAAATGTATTAAAATGAAAATATTCAGAGTATGATTAATGAACTGAACGAACGAAATGAACAAATGTGTTTTCAATTAATTTGTACTAAATTTCACTGTGTTCTCGAAACGAAGTAACCATTTCGTTACTACAACTACTATTGTACAACAGAAAAATAATGAACAGTGAATAAATATTTCACCTTGCACCCATGTGACGGCTTGCGCACATATTTTGACTAAGGTGTAGAGTTTGTGAAGTTAGAGCTTGAAGAGTTAAGGCGTTTAGAGTTAGAAGCTTGGCTCTACATGACATCTGATAATTTTTGACAGTGTGAGCCATATGGCCTCGTCCTGGCAACATTTTACCTGCATGAAAATGTTTTTGGTCGGATTTCACTTTTTTGTTAATAAAAATGTCATAAGCATATGACAATATTTTTTTATTCTAACCTTAAATACGTATTTTTTTTATTTGTAATATAATAAGGAGTCTGTGCACTTGTATAATTTTCAGATGTCTAGTATGAAATTAAGTTTGCCTGGGAAAATCCATACCAACTTCCATCCCCTAATTTAAAGGGTGAGGGGCGATTTACTAAAAATCCTGAAATATATATTTTAATATTGATAACATAGAGTCCTTATATCAAGTTTCAGACCTTTAGCATCAAAATTTGCGGAAGTCTCATACAAACTTCCATTCCCTAGTTTAAGGGGTTGGTGGGTAAAAGTTCCAAGTTTTAGAATGTTTTTGCTGTTTGTGTACTAATACTAGCTTACATACCAAATTTTAGCTTTGGCCAGTGACAAAATCGGGATTTTTTACATATCAAAAAAATCTAAAATATGAAAGCTATGTAATTGAAACTTTATATGTTCAATGAGTCTACTATTGACATCGTATCCCGAATCGTCATCGAATCTTGTTAATATCCAAACCCAAGTTATGAAGGTTCAAAAAAACGACAAAGCGCTTCGAGAAAAGGTAGGTAGTACTAGTGCCTTTGCGCCTCGCTTGGCTTGTCTTGGCGGGGACACTACCGTGGCCCCAGGAACTAGAAGGTGAACTGGAAGAGAAAATAAAATACTACTAAGAGTGAATATGGCATGATGTACCTCGAGGTGGTAAGCGACGCAGTGTTTGTACCGGCGGCGGCGCCCGTTTGTGGACAGATCACTATGCGGTAATATGGCATGATGTACCTCGGGAAGGTAGGAGATGCAGTTCTTGGGACAGTGGCGGTGCGCATGCGCGGGGTGGCGGCGGAACACGGTGCGCGGCGGTCCCACTATGCGGTAATATGGCATGGTGTACCTCGGGGTGGTAGGAGACGCAGTGCTTGGGGCGGCCGCGGTGCGCGTGCGCGGGGTGGCGGCGGCACACGGTGCGCGGCGGTCCCACTATGCGGTAATATGGCATGGTGTACCTCGGGGTGGTAGGAGACGCAGTGCTTGGGGCGGCGGCGGTGCGCGTGCGCGGGGTGGCGGCGGCACACGGTGCGCGGCGGTCCCACTATGCGGTAATATGGCATGGTGTACCTCGGGGTGGTAGGAGACGCAGTGCTTGGGGCGGCCGCGGTGCGCGTGCGCGGGGTGGCGGCGGCACACGGTGCGCGGCGGTCCCACTATGCGGTAATATGGCATGGTGTACCTCGGGTTGGTAGGAGACGCAGTGCTTGGGGCGGCGGCGGTGCGCGTGCGCGGGGTGGCGGCGGCACACGGTGCGCGGCGGTCCCACTATGCGGTAATATGGCATGGTGTACCTCGGGTTGATAGGAGACGCAGTGCTTGGGGCGGCCGCGGTGCGCGTGCGCGGGGTGGCGGCGGCACACGGTGCGCGGCGATCCCACTATGCGGTAATATGGCATGGTGTACCTCGGGGTGGTAGGAGACGCAGTGCTTGGGGCGGCCGCGGTGCGCGTGCGCGGGGTGGCGGCGGCACACGGTGCGCGGCGATCCCACTATGCGGTAATATGGCATGGTGTACCTCGGGGTGGTAGGAGACGCAGTGCTTGGGGCGGCCGCGGTGCGCGTGCGCGGGGTGGCGGCGGCACACGGTGCGCGGCGGTCCCACTATGCGGTAATATGGCATGGTGTACCTCGGGGTGGTAGGAGACGCAGTGCTTGGGGCGGCCGCGGTGCGCGTGCGCGGGGTGGCGGCGGCACACGGTGCGCGGCGATCCCACTATGCGGTAATATGGCATGGTGTACCTCGGGGTGGTAGGAGACGCAGTGCTTGGGGCGGCGGCGGTGCGCGTGCGCGGGGTGGCGGCGGCACACGGTGCGCGGCGGTCCCACTATGCGGTAATATGGCATGGTGTACCTCGGGGTGGTAGGAGACGCAGTGCTTGGGGCGGCGGCGGTGCGCGTGCGCGGGGTGGCGGCGGCACACGGTGCGCGGCGGTCCCACTATGCGGTAATATGGCATGGTGTACCTCGGGGTGGTAGGAGACGCAGTGCTTGGGGCGGCGGCGGTGCGCGTGCGCGGGGTGGCGGCGGCACACGGTGCGCGGCGGCGCCTCACGCGCGCGCACGTCGAGGCGCTTGGCGCCGCACGGACAGAGTGTGTCCACTACTAGCAGGATTAGGTTGCTGTGCGGGATCTTTTGGACGCTGAACGGTCTGAAAAAAAATAAACATAATTAGAAAGTGGAAAGAAGAGCAACGTTTACCCGAGAATAACGTACGTCGGTCAGCTGCAAAGAAACGAGACGCCCATGCCTTGCTTGCGAGGTTTGTATGACAGAGTGGTCACATTACTTTACAGCTGACATTAACTGTCTGTACATTGAAAATATTTAAAAAAACCGGCCAAGTGCGAGTCCAACTCGCGCATAAAGGCTTCCGCACGACTGTAACTTTTACTTAACCCAACTTAAAATTTTAGGCCTAGTAAGTAGTAGTAGAAGGGTAAATTTTCATGTATTTACTTAAATCACATAAAAACTATTTATTTTAAAATTATAAAAAATATGAGATTCTCACAATGAGCCCTTTCATTTGACATGTCACACGATATATGTAGTTTGCAAAACTTTATTTTTATATTTTCTAATTTACCCCCCTAAAGTGGCACGTTTGATAAATTAATTTCTTTACCTTTATCTGTGACAGACGGACGGACACACGAGTGATCCTATAAGGGTGCCGTTTTTTCCTTTTGAAGTACGGAACCCTAAAAATAAGTGATACGGACTATTTTAATTTAACTGAGAAACAAAAGATATTTTTTTTTAGTTTTAGTATGTTTATATGTTGCGGCTTCATCATTTCAAAACGGCTGAATAAGTTTCATTTATTTGTGGTACACGGGTGCTGGTCATCCACAGATACTTTTTACTCGGCTACGATAATGAAAAAAGAGGGTTACGATGTTGTTCTCTTCTGCTGACGAAGTCGCACCTTCCATACTTACTTCGTTTTTTTAGCATTAGAAAAAGGGTAAATAATCTTGACGTGTATTTTTATTCAAAAACTCTTCAAAAAAATAGTAACTATTACTTATAAAACCAAAATAATATAAATTACCATCCTTGCTATATGATTGTTACATATTTGCTGTGACTTATTTTTTGATAGTGTTTTTCAATAAAAAAATACGTTAAGGTTGTTTACCCTTTTTCTAATGCAAAAAATCGAACTATGGTAAATTATAAGCTTCGCCCTCTCTCTACGCTTATACGCTATCCTATCACACTATCCGCTCACTTACATACTATAGTCAATCGATCGAATATGTTCTTATAGGCATTTTTATCATTAAATGCCATTGATACATGAAATTACGGGACAATATACTATCCCAAATTTTCGCCAAATTATGGGACAAGGAAAATGCATCTCTGAAATACGGGACCACCCGTAGAATATGGCAAATCACGTGATTATGGTTCAGTTGTGCACTATATTAATTACCTTTCGCAGCCGGAGTTGTGACAGTTGGTCAGCTTGCCCTTGAGCGGCTGCGCGGCGTTGAGGCGCGCGGACTGCAGCGTGAACAGCTCGGCGCTGGTGTCGCATGGTCGCACGGCGGCGGAGCGCGCGGCCTCGCGCGGCGGCTCGCGGGCCCCGGCCGGCCCCCCGCCGGCCCCCACCGGCCGCGCCGCCTCGTCCGGCTTCTCCGCGCCGAATCCGTCGATGATGATCTCGTATTTGCCGCGGTCGCGCTCGTCCTCGTCTGCGTCGCCATCCTCGTGTTCGTAGTCTTCGTAATCTAAACATTTTAATAATACTCGGATTTCAAATATTTACTACTTGTAGATAGATGTGTGTACCAAAAAATCAAGTAAACGGGTATCCAGACTTGATGGAGAAACGAGCTGCAGGATTTGATATTGGCGTCTCTCCGATCTCTGACTTTGCTATTGTGATATACGTTAGGAATAAATACCCACGTATGTAAATCTAAGTTTAATCGTAATGTCGCCACAAAAAAATAACAAATAAAAATTTACAGCATTTTGGTCAATACAAATGTCAAGCACAAACAATACCTAACCAATTGCGGTGGAAACCTACTGTAAATATATAGCGTATCACATAGGTAGTAAAAAAATAATAAATATGTAAACAAAATCTTTCATTTCGTAACAAATTTTGAGCATGTTTGTATTACTTAACAAATTTTTATTAAAATTTGTACCTTCGCTAGCCGATGAGTCAGCTACAAAAAAAAGATAAGCTCCTTAATATCTCAATATAAAACGTCGATTCTAGAACAGAAGGTATAAGGCACATATGGTGGTGGTAAGGATTGCCAATTAATATTTGCTATTATAGATAAACCGTGTAACTGAGTCCTCGCCCACGGCAAGAGACAGACGCGGCACAGGGCTAGGACGACGAAGGGGTTTGGTAGGTATGGCTACGCCTCTTTACCAGTAATTGGATTCAGTAAGGGAAGCGTAAGCCCACAAACGGGATTACCGTCAGCGGCCACTTAGAGCTCCCTGCAAATCTTTCTTTTACCGCAAACGAGGTGTCGGTTAAAAACGCTGATCCTATGCAAAATTGCCAACTTACCCATGTCATCATCCGCATAGGGGTGAGCGTGCGCATTGGCCGACTGCCACAAGGGGAACCAGACCGCGATCAGATTGGTGAGGTAACCTCCCAGCCACGAGAGAGGTTTAAACGGCTGTAACATACATAACAATTAAGTACATGTACACTCCGCTTGAGTTATAGGTATTCAGTATGTGGATAGGCTAACAATTTAGGTACGCCGAGCGAGCGTAGCGAGTGAAGAGTCTCCGTTCCACCTTTGGCAAACATGCCTTCGTATGTCTGTCTGTCCAGCTGTTCTCATCTACAGGTCGCATTTCTCAACCAATTTTTGTGGAATTTTGTGAACAGGTTCGATAATTATATGTATTTTTTTTTGTTACTTTTGTTCATGTTTTTTTTTCAAAATGGAGGGTTATGGGGGTTGAAAGACTCACAAGGTATATATAGCTAACAGAGCCACTAGTAGCTATGGTGGACGAACTATTATATTCAATTCTGTTTTAAATTTAAAAAAACAGTAGGGATTTTATTGATTCACAAAAAGTGTTTTTATTTTTATTTTTCATATAAGTACTTTAATGTTTAAAATATTAATATAGAGTTATACTTCAAGAGGATTATGAGGACAGCAGTCCAGCTTTAGGATTCAAAAAATATGCGTCAGCGTCGAACGCAGCGCTGACGGACTCGTCGCTTCTATTATATGACCCCTAAACACAAACTGTTATTTTTCATAGGACGGACCAATATATTCCAAGCTGTGATCTGGAACATCTACCACTACACCCGTGTCTAGTTATATTAGACACGAACTGAAGGTGGTCGAGTGCGAAATTTGTGAAAACACTCTAGTTTGTTGGATAGTAGCGACAGGTTTTGTGATAAAGCTGAGACTTACTGTAAGTTTACTGCTGTCCCCGCTGAAAGGGTTCCTGGAATCGGGGCACCGTCCCTGGTGATCGTGCACGGTGACCTTCTTGTAGATCCTGTCCTGTACCAGAGAGTCCATTATGGTGCCGTCGACTTGGCCGAAGAACAGCCCGGTCTGCGACGCGTCCTCCGAGAGGATGATGAAGCCGTTGTCGTCAAGGATGTAGCAGTCGAGAGCATCCCCCGCGCATGTTTTCTTACAGACGGTACCGGCTGTGCAC
Source organism: Hedya salicella (assembly GCA_905404275.2). Classification (NCBI taxonomy): domain Eukaryota; kingdom Metazoa; phylum Arthropoda; class Insecta; order Lepidoptera; family Tortricidae; genus Hedya; species Hedya salicella. Next base: position 20,460,997 of record FR990099.1, on the reverse strand, counting down.
TGAAAATAGTTTGGTAAATTGTATGTTCATAACATGTCCAATGTGTATAGGTATTCATTAGAACCTACAGGATTTTTAAATATTTGTAACAAAATCGGGAAAAGACATAATTTTGTCGATATGGAATTATGGAACCACTAATGTCCAAATGCAAGCCAGCTTGTATTAAGAATTACTGCCATGGGAGAAATTATGAGTAAAAATGGAAGCGCTTTTTCGTTTTATTAGTCACATGTAAGTTCTATAAAAAATAAGAATGCCATTTGGCATTAAGGCCGCCATTTGTACTTACTTTTGTTTTGTGCAATAAAGTTTAAATAAATAAGACACAGTCAATGGACCAAATTACTAACATTCGCACGTCACATATGGTAGTAAGAACGAACGTGGAGGTGATTTTCCGGAACTGCTTAGCGAGCTATAAAATGGACAACGCAGTTTGTTTCAATAGACACATGGAGACTACATGGTACACAGTCGATGGTCGATATGAACCGCTATCACTCCTATATATCGCCTTGTTTGGTAAGCAAAATTATGGTACGTTGAAAGTAACAAAAGAAAACCCAGACAGTACTCACCGTTGAGGTGACGTTCAGAAAATGCTTAGCGAGCGAGTCGAGCTGGAAGTGCAACCCCACAACGGCGGCGGGCGCGCGGTGACCTCGGGACTCCACGAACACCGCGTGCGTGGCCAGCACGAGTGGCAGGCGCGCGCTCGGCTCCTCCCCCTCCGAGCCATCGCGGAAGGGCACTGAGAACACGAAGCTCTCGGGCTCGATGGAGTGGTGCTCCACTGCGCGACGGTACCATTCCGAGTCGAACGCACGGGCGTAGCGCTCGCTAAAGTGCCTGGAATTAAGAGGAATACATTGTTGACACGAAGGCTCACAACTTCAATCGCAAAGGAGATAAAAATCATAACCCCCTTTTTTCTTTAGCGTAGTCGGGTAAAATGTATCCTATAACCATCTGTAAATGTCCCGTGTAACAAATAAGCTTGAAATAAAAAAAATGCTTGAAAGTGTCCTTCAAATCCGATCAGACATTTAATTTTTACAACTTTATAAAATTAAGAATTCTGTCGCCATCACACTGTCCGATCCGAGCTCGCGTTACAAATCGAGTATCTCTTTCGGACCGATGAAATTATTCGTAGCGGATATGAAAAGATTGCACAAAGAGTGTGAAAATTGTAAGAAAATCACTTTAGGTTAAATTGTATGCGAGTACGTCATGCATGATACGAAGGAAAATGTTATAAAAGGGACGAGAAAAAACCTTGGGAACACTTAAATTGAGTATCTGCTTCATAAACACCCTATGGATAACCTCCATTACTACTACTAGACTAGGTACATGAAATCATGAAAAAAATGATCATCGTCTATGTATCTGTCAGAGTATTCATCGATGGGGGAATGTTTTTTTTTAATAATTTTACGTCAATGTACGTATTGTAATATTTTTTAAACCGACGTCCAATCGTATATACTTAACGGTTACTTGTAAGTAAATTGAAGAAACATGTTTATGCTTTAATGGTGTTAATTATTATGTTTTTTTCGAGTCGGTTTTATTTTTTGTTGTCTATATTCTCAGGCCACCTGTAAATCTGTAAATTATGTTTCCTCGTTCCTATAATTGGCTATTAACTCGGAAACTATGTCTTCCCAACTGCCATTATTCCTGAAGCTTATTTACTTATATAAATAACAAGTGCAAAATGTATATACGTACGGTTCAGCGGAGTCCCCAGTTCTCGAGCTGTTGTTGTTGTCCGTCCACTTGAAGAGGCCGCTGCGTGTGGCGATGAACGTCATCGACACCACGAACTTGTGGAACCGCCCTTGCCTGCAAAGTCGAGCTACGTAAGACCTTTGGCCGAATCGGGTTCTTCAACTCCGGTACCGTACATGTGCGTTGAAAATAAACGTTAATTTTTGGGGACACATATTTGGCAATAACTTTGCAGTGAGTGGGGAATGAATTAATGATGCAAGAGGATTATTTTAATGATGAGAATGAATGATTGATTTAATTTAATAAACCTTAATCATTTTCTTTTTATGATACCGTTTTAAAATCTGTCTTCTTCATATTCTTCTAGGTGCCAGTTTTGGTTGTTTTTTTATTTCTTGATTTAATTAAGGTGGCATTCCGAGATAGGCTACAGACCGCAACCTCACGTCCCGCTGCACTCCAAATTGATCTTTAATGGTAATGAAAAAAAAGGTTCAATTTTCAGTGTGCTGAGAAGTGTCGCCGTGCAGCCGCTGCACTTCCACTGCACACTGAAAATTGAACCATCCTATCTTACCATTAAGGTTCAATTTGGAGAGCAGCGGGAGATGCGGTTGCGGTCTGCAACCCATCTTGGAATGCCACCTTTATACTAGCCTACCAGAGGCGTGGCGTCAAGAAAATCATAAGGGAAGCCGAAGCGTATTAATTTTCTCATATTTAAAGAAATAGGTGGTTATAAGCCTTTCCTTGGGCAACCCGGTGGGAATCAGCATATATGGACGCCACGCCACTGTAGCCTACTAACATAATAGGGTGGTACGTATGAAAATGGTTTCTTGAACTTTGGCTATCAAGCTAAAGCAAATGACAAAAAAAACATGTTGACATATCGCCTATTGTCTTAGAAGGGTTTAAGTTTTAAAAAAAACATTAATCAAATATTAAATTTCAATAAAGCAATGACTACGTTTTAGTAACAACCGCAAATTATTGAATCATGAACATGATTTTAAAATTAATTTAACCTCAGATGAATTTTTTCACAAGGACAGCCGGTGTAACTAAAACTTAATCAAAGACTTATGGACTATACACTTGAACTTAACCACATCCTTGGGGAGCTGAAACTTCATTATTACACTGTTACCTGCATCCTTGTCAGCTTGTGCATGGTTTTGTCATATATGGGAACGAAGAGAAGATACGATATCGGAAACTTTATAAATATAGGTGAGTGAATACGAAATGTATGTAAACGTTTATTAAATTATGCTACACGTAGTGGCTTCAATAAATAACAAAACGGGCCCGGAGTAAGACATTTCGTGACTTTGAGCATACGTCTGAGGCAGCTGTCCCACTTTTAATGATAACGCTATCGAAGACAGTGTGAACTGTTGATAATGTTTACCTGGTTGATTTTGATTTATATGGAATCTATGTACATCTAGATAAATTCTTGAACGAAACAATAACCAAGAGCTAGTTGTTTTTTCGAAGGTGGTGAGTGGACCCCGGACTTTTGCCGCGATGACGTGACAATAGGGCAAGTTGGGGAGTAAATGGAACAGTCTACTTTAAATCAGGGACTGAATACCGGTATTCTTTCCATACAATATAATAAATAATTTTAATATATTTGTATAAATAAGCGCCTTCTATTCAAAATTGTTGCGATACTCGTATACTCATATAAATCAAAAGACTTTTCTTCATTCCTTACGTTCTATGTATTTGAATTTATCAGATTTAGTAGTACTAAGTGCTCAAAACGATTTATATAAATAAATTAAACTTATTATAAGCCTGCACAAGTAGGTACTCAACACATTATCAAGACAAGTATTTGGGATTTGTACTTATTAAAAAAAAAAACACTTTTCTATTTAAACCAAGGACCGTTATCGCTGCTAATTTAAATATTACCACAAGTAAGATATAAATAAAAGAGTATTTATACTGAATTTTGAAATTAGCTCAATAAAATATAAAAATACCTACCTTATAATAAGCGACATACTGGAAATAAATACCGGTTATATTATATGGAAAGACTACCGGTAGTCAGTCCCTGATTTAGAGTAGACTGTTCCATTTGCTCCCCAACATGCACTATTGTGACGTCATCGCGACAAAAGTTAGGGGCCTAATGGTGAGACAGCTGCCTTAAACGTCAATGGGAATAAAATAAAAAACAAGTTTACACGAGGTGAAATCCAGTTCTCTTAAAGATTCCTGATTCGATATCAGGTCTTATCCTCCGTTACGAATTAATTTATCTTAAACACGATAGAAATAAAAAATCGCCCTTTTGTCTATCGCGATTCAGTTGATCTAAGAACGTCTAATGTCTACGTAAATTGACAAAAACATGTAAGTAGATATACCACAAATTATAGTCTTGGGCGATTTTTCATTGCGTTCATATTAGAACAAATAAAAATCATCAAGCTTTGTTAAGAATAGTCTTTAGCAAGTGTGAGTGTGGTATAGGTTAGGTACGTCGTATTTACTTCTTTAAATTTGTCACAAATTAAATAACCACAAAAACTTCTTCTTCTAGCTATATGTTTTCTACTTTTCAGATTTTAGACGATATAGCTCGGTGTGTTGCTATATTTTGTAACGATGTTATGCTGTAAATATGTATCACGACCAGGCTGAAATTTTAGCAGTATGTTACTCTAACATATCTACTATCATTATGAATATTCGTTGGTACTGTACCTTGTCAGTAGTGCCATTAAAGTTGCTATCGGGCTATTTGTGTGACAAACACATTAAATATTAGTGATCAACATAAAATTAACATAAAATGCGTAAAAAACTTGAAATAATTAGTGCATTATCATTTTCAAACAGCGAAGTGTTTATATATTTTGGGGTTTTAATCTTTCGATTTCCTGCTTTTTCTTTAATTGTGGTATATATAATATCTTATTTTAATTTATGTGCCAATGAACATGCTGCAAAATAAATATATTACTTACTGGTTGTGGTGGCTGGCATGTCCAGTGTGTGCGTCCAATTCTTTTATTACCATAGCATCCCGCACTAATGATTGAACTAAATTTTTGTCACCTGAAAAGGGAGAAAAGACACTTAAGCGACATGTAAGTGTATTGCCTAACTAGATTATTGTATTTCACATATACGTGCAGAGCATTCGCATTCTATTTTTGTGAAGGATTGTTAGAGATTATAATTTGAACCTTGTAGTTTACACAATCGTGATATCACCAGTGGGGCGTTAACTCGTATTGCATTAGGTACACTCCGCAGCGTGTAAGTTACTAATGCGTCAAAACGTTAAGTTTAATTTATAAATAACATTATCAGCAACGCGTTCGAGTCGTTCGTTACCATAAAAACAAACTTACACTAGAGAACCAAATAATGATCCCGGCCCGTGCCCGACATCAAGTGTATGGCAACACCCTGCTTATAATCACTCACAGTAGTAGGAGTCGCGGTCTTGCTTCTTGTGCGCGTTGTGCAGCGTGAGCGCGCGCGGGCGCAGGCTCATCCACTTCCAGCCGGGGCGGCCCGCGCGCGACAGGAAGTGCAGAAGTTGCTCTTCCGGCGAGTTGAACGTCTGCTCCGACGTTGATGCGTACTCGCAGTATACCCTAGAAATCAAATAATCAATCATCATCTTTTCAACCAGGTCTATTACTAAACATTGGTTTCTCCAAACATATTCGCTACAAACGGTCGCACGCTTTCTTTTTATGAACTTCCGATGACTTTTATTAAGTTATCAGTTCATCTTGTGGCTGACTGCCCCACTTCACCTTAAACCCCTTGAGTACGATTCACATATCTTGGGTGCAAACTAAGCTAAATATGATTGCGGTCACGATGAAATATAAACCCTTCCTTTGAATCCTATGGTATAAATCGTAAAATTTCCGTAACGTTAAAAAGCAGTTTACTATTATTTAAGACTTAGCTAGTCATTTAGATGAACTACATGTACATACAGCATTTGTCTAATAAGTAAAATATCATTTGGTAGCAAGTAAAATAATGTTTAGGGCCACACAAAGAAAAAGAGTGACTTTTCTTACCATTCTGGATGAATTTTCCAGTTGTCGCCTTTGAAGTATTCCGTGACTGGAAAAACACATGCAGTACTTTTTATTAAAGGTATAATAATTTCATCGCATCATTAAAAAGGACATTATTAGATGATGAGGACGTTGCCTTCATAGCAAATCTGCCTATAGGTAAAGGTATGCTGTTGTACTGCGCATCAAACAACAATGCAGGTGAAGTGAAGTGCCCGGTCAAACAATCCCCAGTGTTTGAATTTTAAGTGAATATTCTAGTACTTTGCTGTTTGATGTAAATATACAATAATTTATAAAGTAATTGATGTGAATATTCAAATGGCAGCTCATACCTCAAAAGAACAACCACTCTTGCAGGCCCCATTCTGAACATGAGAAACTAGGAGACGTGGGCTATTTCGCCTGTGACAAAGATTGAAATTATCAGAAATGAACTTACCATTGATTGGACTATGTTTGACCTCCTGTTCGGCCAGTAGTTCATACATGCCGTACCCATCAGGTAATACTAAAGCGAGCGAGTAAGGCGTTCCCTCCACTGGACTGTAGAAGTACCGCTGCCTTCTAGTGGCAACGCGTCGCATGCTGCCGTACTGAACTTTAACGCCGATTTCTGTTTCACCTTCGCGTTGCTCTATCATGTCATGTCGGAGCTGAAAGCAGTATACAAAATAAAATACATAAAATAGACAAACACCATTGGCGCAAACACATCTATGGTATTTTTTGTGCATAGCAATCTGTAAATAAGATGCCTAGTGCCTACTACAGGATAATATACCTACACCAAACAGACGCTTTGATGCTACTGTTTCCTTGTGTTTATCTTAACTTGCGCATAGTTATTTGTAAACATATAAACTAAAGTAATTTGTAAACTTACAACATTTGTAAAAATGTATAAACTGTATAGATGGCATCCTGTAGGATAATATATCTACATCGAACAGACATATATTGCTTTGATGCTACTGTTTCCTTATGTTTATTTTAACTTAGAGAATTTACGACTATTCCAATTTTTCTATAGCTAGCTAGAGGACGTGGCAACATTTCTATCCACCTAAAATTATGATCATCATTATATATACTGAAAGAGTTTCACTGCTGGAGACAATCCCACTCCAAACAATCACTCTCTTCGCCGCCCACATCAAGTGGATTCCTATGATGAACGATGGACCCGATGAGCTCGTGACTGCGGGTCAGAAAGTGCGAGCGTGCGGTTATAAAAGAGTAAACTACTTACATCAAGCAGCAAGGACGTCAGGTTGATGCGTGAGTTCTCGTCCGAATCTACGAGCAGTTCCACATCGGTCAAATCCACGCTAGAGTATAGCGGACGAAGCGTCTCTGTGTACTGAAAAATGTATGAACAATTATTAGATACGATCCAAAAAACTTCAGTAAATATAAGACAACATGTAACAAAAGCCGATAATATTTTGGTCACCAACTAAAACCTGTCACAATTGTCACACCACTTGCTGGTACTTACTTCCTCATTGGTATACTGAAACAAAAAAAAAATGTTAGTTTTTCATTCAGTAGTCTCGTGGTAAGGTTTCATGATATGTACAGCATAGAAAGTTGGCTGACTTACCAAAGGCCTGAGATCCGGATGATATAAAACATGCCCGTTGTTATCCACCATGAATGAGTAACCGTTTACTCCCAACTAAAAACAAACGTGTAGGGATGAAATTTCTATAAGTCATAGTCAACTGTGTAAAGCTTGTAATGTGCTTGCCAATGAGACTGGATTTTACCTTATATGGTGGTACGAGCTTCTTTATTTGATCGACAGGTACATCAGTGCCCACCACACCAAGCAAGTTAGCTTCTCGATGCTGAAATAAATCAAACATGTAGGTTATGAAGTTAGCCAGGACTATTCAATTTGACTGAGACATAAGAAACATCATAATCTGTAATTTTTATTTCAATTCCATACATATATTTTCCAATATAAAACAAACTAGTTAAGTTATATTGATTTACACCACTTCACGTGGTAAATGTAATTTATATAACTTACCGTATGGTTCCTCCTGTCGAAGATCGGCACGGTAACTGACGTCATCAATTGACCCATCCCATCGTCGTCCAGGTTGCTGCTCTAAAATTTGGATACAGCATAGCTAATAATATAGTACAAGGATACCAAGAAATATTTTTGTCTTTGTAGTTAACTTAGGTTTACATTAAATATTAGTTCAGAGCTTCCAAACGCAAGCACAAATAACCTCTTTTAGCAACCAGCTTGATAGCTGATTTCCTAAATGGTGAGTAACTATCTCAAAAAAGAGAATGCAATGCATTAAGGTACGCATAAGTACTACTTATGCGTCCCCGTCCGCCGAGCCTCTTACTCGTCACGTGCCTGCTGTTCTGGTAATTTCTACGTCCTGCCAGCACCACCTTAATTATGGCAGGCCGGTCAGTGGTGGCATAGTCCATGTGGTTGAACGATAGCCAACAACAACGATCATTAGTATCGATGGATACGACCAAATTGTACTTTTAGATAAACTCACCCTTCCACCAACGTAGACGGGGCTCCAGTGCACTGGGTGCATGGTCTGATACATGACTAGTGGTCGCGCCAGCACCTCCACCATGTGCAGCACTTTGGACCTGATCTCCGAGTGCTCGTTTATGGACACGTAGAATCCTGACGAAAAAAATGTTATTTAATGCCTCTATTCATGTCACAACACAGTTACCTATACATATAAGACACGTGATCTTCTGATCTGTATTTTGGATTGATATGAGCTGAGACTTCATCTTCATAAAATTTGTTCATACTATGAACTTCGTACTCTCAATTGTATGCTGTACAGAAATGTCCAGATATGTCAAAAACAAGTCTTTAAGTTCTTGTACTCCAAAATTGTATGGTAAATATTCAGTTTATCAAGAAAATATTTTGTGATTCGTGATCACAAAATATTTTCTTGATAAACTAATTATTTTTGCTTCTGACACTTTTCGATAAGTGGAAGATAAGTGATGGTGTGGTAACGAGTAACTAGCCTATTCTCTTGGTCTTTTCCCTCCCTTGTTTATGCCGTCGCTGACCACGGCGTAGCTGAAGATGCGCACGGGCATGTACTGCCAGTTCCACGTGCTGAACACTCCCCTCACCCCCTGACACCGTGGTAGTTTCTTCTACACAGTAGGTAGCATATTTGTCCACACACTCACCTTTATTAGTGCAAGCCATGTCCTTCATGTTGTGCCCGGCGGTGGCGTCGCCACCCACACCGTAGCTGAAGATGCGCACGGGCATGTGCGGCCAGTTCCACGTGCGGAACACGCCCTTGACCCCCGCCGCGCCACCGCCCGCTCCCACCACGGCGATGGCTTGGTTGCATTGACAGCCAAGTCCGGTGCGGTTATACTGTGGGGATGAACGATTTTTTAAAATTTTTACTTTAGGATGTTTATGACCATATTGTTATATTATGTTAAATACGAGTATAACATGTATATAATCACTTTATTAAGATTAAGAAGTAAATAATCGAATACAAGTGTAAGCGTTGTTTAGCGATGAGATCGCCTATTGTCTTATTTTTGTGAATATGTTGTATGGTAGAATAAAGAGTAGTTATATTGTAATTTTTGACAAGGAGGTCAATGCAATAATAGGGATAAGGAAGGACGCTGTCCAACAAAATAGGCCTCCCGAAGAATTCAAATCTCGGCCACGGCAAAGGTTGTGAGATAATCGTTTCGTTAACACAGTTTTCCGGAGCCTTTTATCTCTTGTATGTATTAAGTGAAGAAGATGGAAGAATAAGACGTACATGTCGTACCTTTATTTTGCATACAAAACAAACAATAGTAATATATATCTGAAAAGTGATATATATATAGACATATAGACTTAAAGCAAGAGCATTTATTTATCTATACTATTATAAAGTAGTAAAAATGAAATGTCTGTATATTGAACATATTTTCAAAAAAATGATTGTTGTGGACTATTTGGAGGTCATTAAAACGAAAAATATTTTTTTTGGATTTTATGTATGTTTGTATGTGTCGTTGTGGCTTCATCACGCAAAATCGGCTAAACGGATTTCAACTATTTTTGGTACACGGGTAGCTAGGTATCTCCAGATGGTTATAGGATACTTTTTACCCGACTACGCTGAAGAAAAAATGAAGGATTATGATTTATTCTCCTCCGCGAACGAAGTTGCGGGCGCCGTCTAGTTTATATAAATAAGTACGTATACATATAATCATCTAGTACGAGTATACACAGAGCATTTCTTACTTTGGGTCTGGGTTGACTTGCCCTTACGGATGTCTACTTACCCTATGTAAAATTTCGAAGCCAGTGGTGAGGGCGCCAGTCAAGTTGGCGACGCCACCCGTCGCCTCGGCGCCCCACAGCGCGGTCTTCAGCTCCCTTATCGTTTCCGGTACAGCCTGTAAACAATAGTGGTTTGTAATCTCGACAGTCACAGTTGGCTTTATACTCCTGAAGAAACATATCAAAAAGGGGACTTTTCGAATTCACCCGAGAGTAAAGTGACCGATTTGTACATCATGCGACATTTTTAACCATAAACATGACGAGTCTAACGCGTTTGACATGTCACATCTATACTATATATAAAGTTGTAAAAATTAAATGTCTGTACATTGAAGTTGTAAAAATTAAATGTCTGTAATGGACTGTTTGGCGGTCACTGAATTGAATAAATCATTTTAAGATTTTTTGTATATTTGTATGTTCGTATGTGTCGTTGTGTCTTCATCACGCCAAATCAGCTAAATGGATTTAAACAATTTTTGATACACGGATAGCTAGGCATCCCCAGATGGTCACTTTTTACTCGGCTACGCCGTAGAAAAAAAGAAGGTTATGATTTTTTTTCTCCGCAAACGATGTCACCTTCTAGTTTATTACATTTTTGTTGATGTATATTCGCATCTCGAAAGAGACCAAACCTTATACATGCAATTTTGATAATCCTAAATATATAAAAAATATAAAATTAATATCACAAATCAAGGACCCTAGCAGCTGTCAATATTTAGAACCGACCAAAAGATAAGACATCAATTTCGACATTGGGCGGTTCAAAATTTACCTAAATATCTTGTGATTCCTACTCACAATCATGACTTTCATGAGTACCATTGATTCTAATAGTGTTGCTATTTTTATATTAGTCCAATTCTCCCGTGCAAGTGGTGCGTGTGGAAAAAAAATCATTTTTTTAACGCAAGCAGAAAATAAAAGAGTAACGACAACTATTTTTCAATATTCGCAATACTAGAAGATATGAAAAAATGTATAATTTCTAAAAAAAATGCCATTTTGATATCAAAACCAATTAAGATATTTCAAGCAAAGATTTAGTAGGAAAAGTTAGAAACTTTCTTATATGTGTCTGCATAAAATATTTTAATAGTAACCAAAAATACACATCTAACTAAGCACAGAGAAAGCCCGTAATATTGCGTTCGATACTCAATGTTTTGGCACGAGCCGAATAAGGGTCAAGGTCATGGCGGCATAAATTGACCAATCCGATCGAAAATGCGAGGGCAATAGAGGGAGATCAAAGATATCATCCGCGGATTATGTTGCGACGCGCGTCGCGGGAAGCTTGCTACGGCGGCGTAGCAGTTACGTAGTATCAGTAGTCTACTATAACATGCACTAGCACAAAATAAGTAATAGTACAAGTACAGAAGGCGCCCTCTTTTCATGGTGACAGAAACCGCTTTTTACGCGTAAATATCTACAAATACACAACACGAACACGAAAGCTGAAAAGCTTCCGAAACGTCGGGAAATCAAGTCATACACGCGATATAATCAGTTTAAATTGTTTTATTTAAATGAGTGATCATCGTGGAAACTGGAGAAAATATGATATCTATAAATAGTTAAAGTGTATACATAATATCTATAAAAAGTTGTATTACTTAGAACGAAGGTCGTTATTATAGGGCTAAACCTAGAGATTTTTGTAGCACGAACGTCAGGTGACTAGTGCTTGACATAAAAATAACATCGACTATCCTGTTGTCGATAAGTACAACTTCAACGTCTTTGAGGAAAACAAGGACGTATTAGCTATTAAGAAAATATTAATATGTAAGTGCCAAAATCGTCACCCGCGTTTAATTTCGTTTCTCTACTTAATACCAATGTTAAGCAAGTAATCATTTTTTTTTACTTTAATTATTCTCATTCATTCAAGAACAATGTGACATATCAATGTCTGAAAGAATAAGACATTGATATGTCACATTGTTCTTGACATTGCACCTTAATATCGAAAAAAATAAATTGATCGTTTACTTTGAGAATCTAGCAATGAAACCGTCAATATTGCCACTTTCTATGTACCTACTTCGATGAGTTGCAGGACATAGTGAATATTTTCTTAATAGCTACTACTTACTTTATATATTCCTCTAGGACGTTGAAGTTGTACTTATCGATAACAGGATTATCGATGTAATTTGTATGTCAAGCACTAGTCACTTGCCGCTTGTGCTACAAGAATCTCTAGGTATACATACATATAAATCTAAAACAGTAAGAGAAATGGTAAACAACAATCAGTCATGTCGCTAAGAAGTGATCTCTTCAGGACAATCTTAAGGCAGTATGAGTAAGGCGTGCACAAGAAGCTGAGACAAATTATAAATCATAGCCATCAAATATAATATAATTAAATCATATTTTTGAACGACCTTCTTAAATTTCATTAGCTAATAAGTCGATCCTAGTGTTCTTTTATATTTTATTAAGGTCTTTACATCCAAGATTGGTCCGAAAGTTACCTAAAGCCAACAGACGGAAATTAGCTATGCGCGAGTCAGATCTAGGTAAATTTAAGCAGTAGCTGATGACAATCTATTAACCTGGGTAAAATTTGGAACAGCAAGAGCTGATCAGAAATCATTTAGCGGTTTCCCAACGACGGTATGTTGAAAAAAAATACAACCGAATTGGTAACCACCTCCTTTTTTGTAAGTCCGTTAAAAACGAAGCCGTTCGTTATAGCTAGTTAGAGATGGGAGTTATTTTGATGAACAGATAAGAATAACAGAAAACGCTTTTGGATTCTTTCGATTATATCGTGATAGCATTGATACTGAGAGTTCCAGACACTGAAACAGTATTCCATTAGACTCCTTATCAGCATAAAGTATTCAGTAATCAGAGTCGTTAATTTTTTAACGTTTTACAGTTACGCCAAACGAAATCTAATAGTTTATAGGACTTACTAACAATTTCATCAATATTGTAATCTGTATAACATAAAACTTTAAAGTAAAGTTTGTGTTTCAAGCTTCCTTTCATTTGACACGCGTATATAACTTTGTACAAACGTAAATCGTTATCGCGATGAGTTCCGAACACAAACATTATTGAACTTATGTGGGTATCACTTGAGTACACAACGTATAATTTCGCTTAATTAACTTCGTACTTCGTCACATGTTAAATTGTAAAAGCAATCCAGTTCCGAGCAAGGTAAGTTAAATTTTCAGGACAACGCCAATGAAAGATACGGGGTTGAGGAAGTAATCAGTAGATTTGGGGAGATCGTAGAGTCGATGTTAGTCGAAGATGGCTGCCGGGGTTATTGCTGGCTCGTATATTAGCGAAGTTGCGAGTTCAAGTGGAGGCTCGTTTGAGATTGTCAAGTCACTGGGATACTCGCACCACACAGTATGATATTTGACCTCAAAAGCGGTCATCCCTATTTTATGTTTTCATTTGGTAGAATTATCTAATATAAACATAAGACTAAAACTCCCGAGTGATAATTATGCATAATACTGATGTAGTGATTTTTTTTCAACATTTCTATGGATTTCCTAAAATATCATAGAAATTAATTTAACTTGAAAATAACCCAGTCTTGTGTAATAATGCATATGTCTTTAGATAAGACTATTGTCCGGGATAATTTGGGAAAAAGCTTAGGACTTTATTTCAAATATCAACTGAGATCTGAATAATTTTGTCTATTTTTGTTTTTATTTTTCTATGGCAACATAGTAATGAATTAGGATTCCATTGCACGATTATTTGTTTAATTGAGACACTCTTAGCCTCTTCCATAAAAATGAAACCGATATTCCAAAGGACCTTCGAGATATTGCTATGTCAATATTTTGAAGCTAGGGTTGTCAGTTACTATAAAGATAAAGATAAGATAAAGTAATACATTTAAAAAAAATGTTATATTATTGTGCATGTAGCAATCTATACGTGTAAATAAAACTTACTTATACCGATATAATATGCTTTTTAGGATTCCGTACCTCAAAATAAAATTTGGTATTTTTTTTCAATATAACACAATACATGTAACATTTTCCAATGAAGAGTATTATGTGGTACAAGGAAGGGGTCCGCTCTCGTAAGGTTTATACTAAAACCCTGTGCCAATACGTAATGCACCAAGGAACGGGGGGTACCATGGAGCCGCAAAAGACCCATGGTACCACTTTGCCTCAACAGGAACTTATCCGGCCTGTTGAGGAATGTCTGTCCGGGCTCCAACCGGCTGACTTAATGCTAAGAGAGCACGAGGGCGTCAACCCTCACGCTGGTACACGAGTGGCAAGTGACCCTGTGGATAGCGCCACAGGCGGTGTTCTTCGTCCTCCAGAAATATCCGCAAATAGGCATCGTCCGTGAGGGATACACGACCACGTTGAAAATCTGAATACCACCTGTATATTGTCATCTTTGAAGGTGCTTCATTACTAAAAGCAGCAATCATCCGGTCTCCACGTTGTTTTTGTGTTAGTCCACCTTTAAAGTCGTAATAAATCATGGCTCTTTAATTTTCACGGGACAGTTCCATTTTCACCAGCGACTCAACAGTAAGTAATAGATTCCTGAAACTTTCAGTGCAGCCCTCGTATCCTATGAATGTAATCTTACATAAAATATTAGTACATGGCAGAGATATTATGCAATGGTCAGCTTTATCTATCGGTTTCTTATCAGAACAAGTTGGAGACGCCAGGAATAAGTTTTGGCGGTTCGATAGGGAGCACTATTGCCGGAAATCTGACCGCAAAAGAACCATGCTGGATTTGTTTCACAGGACATTGGAATCGTCCGATCCCTTGATTTGTAACGTACGGTTGCAGCACAGATTAAAAAAGTTAAAAACCCGCCCACGGTTTTTAATCTCTTGAAACAATTTGAAGTATCTAAAGCGGTTGATTCTGTTCCCGTCGCAGAAAATTATACTTCGCAAATTATAGACGGATATGATGCGGAATATACAGAATTATTAAGAAGCGAAAATATATACATATGTGTTTTGTAAATATTATGTAAATAAATTAAATATACTTGTTGGTAACAACCCTAATTTCAGAATTATCAGAAAAAACTTTGAAACAGAATTTCTCAGAGGTCATCAGTCCGTTAAGATTGATTTTTTTTCAGGGCAAGAGCACAATCAAAACAATCATTTCATGTTAAAATTAAATCCTAATACTTGTAAAATAAGTTAATATAAATAAATAACTAAAATATATAAAAATACATTTCACTCAATTTTCTTAATACCTAGAGCTGTGCTATTTTCTTATATGAACTGCTTGTAGTTAGCATTATTTGATATTGCTAGGAGCAGTATTAATTATTATGAAAAAAATGGAAAAGAGAAATTTCAGATTTTCATATATTTTTCACGATTTATTTTTTATTATGAATTGTGTGCGTAATTGCCACTCCGGAGTTTTCGTCTTATAATTGTGTTAAATAATTCTACCAAATGAAAACATAAAATAAGGATGACCGCTTTTGAGGTCAAATATCATACTGTGCACCAGTGCAAGTAATAGGGAATATGCATGAATTTTAATTTTTGATTTATTAAAAGCTCAATTATGTAACAAACAGTAGACAAAAATATTTTTACGAATAACTATAAAAACAACCAAGATATAAGCCATCAAACATTTCATTCTATCTCTTTCTAGCAAAACAGAATTTAATATGGAGTTTATATGGCTAGAGTGCACGAAGACGTAACAGCGCATATCGAACCTCTCTGTTTAATTAGTAGTTTAAAATGCCTATATCTTGCATATTTTTTGGTCGATTTAAATTTAAATTTCACATTTTGAAATAGTTTTTACGGTATTTTGATATTAAGTAAAGAAAAGCGACAAAAAAAATTCATGCATGTTCCCTATTGTGTTTATTCTGTATGAGTGAGATATCTTAAATGTCTTCCAATCATGTCAACACATCAATAAAATAAAAATAAAAACATTTTACTTAAGACTAGGTACAATGTCTTCACTACTTTGTAAAAGTCTTAGCTCATTCTGCTACAACAAAAAACGTAGTAAATAATTGTACTCGTATACGAGTATGACGTTAGTACGAGTAGGCAGTGCTTTTGTGCATATATGGGCTCCACCTTACTGTTTATCACCATACGGGTAAAAGAAGTTTATTATAAAAATGCATAGTTGTACAGTCAAAAACGTCGCCACAATATGAAATATGCATAATTTCTAATTTAATTTTATTAAAAGCTCATTCGTGTAAGAAACAGTAGTTTTTTTTCGAATAACTATAAAACTCACCAAGATCAAATATTCCATTCTATCGGTTTCTTGCAAAACAGAATTTGATATGGAGTTTATATGGCCGTAGTGTACTATGACGAAAAGTACATGACACCTCTCTGTCAAATCACTGTCTAATGAGTAGTTTAAAATGCCTATATCATGCGTATTTCATGGCCGATTTTAAGTTTAAATTCACTTTTTGAATCGATATTTTGATATTTTGTTACAAAAGACGATGAAAAAAATCATGCTGTTCTTATTCGGAGACTGATTAGGTACTGACGAGCAGAGCGTCAAAATGTTTTTTAGTACACAACCTGCCGCTACGGCATGGCACAAGACACCACTGGTTAAAATCTAGTCAAAAACTATTTATTTATATTCGCATCAATAATGATTATTGCATGTTAGCAGTTTTTGCACCGTTGAATTTAGGTCAGCCGACGGGTCGCGAATTTGTCGGAAATAACGCTAATGACCTGATTGGTGGGGCGTTCAGTGGAATAAGCCGCGAGCTGTCGCTGACGTCCGGCGCGACACAAGCTCGATCACCATACGTAACAGTTTGCGATTTAAATAGATCTAACAAACGTATTTGTAGGATATACAGATATGCAATGTTGCTTATATTTTCAACCGACTCCCAAAAAAGCAGGTGGTTATCAATCCGGTTGTATTTTTTTATTTATTTTTGGGTAACTCAGAACTCCGTCATTTATTAACCGATTCAGATTTTTTTTTGTTTTAAACTTCAGATGATGATGGAATCTACGAGGAATTGAAGGAACTCCTGAAATATTGTAGTTATACATAGGTCGATTTTGGTATTATAAGAAACATAATAAGCATTTGCATTTAGAAAGTGTAGTACATTGGTGAAGAGGAACTGATGAAGAAGACCACAGAAGGTCACTGAAACTCCTCACCGATAAGTGATTTACGGGTGGCAATGAGATACATCTCGATTAAAATAGCGAAGCTTCTTCAGTCTCAAATTGAAATGGTCCTGATGAGAATGGTACCATCGAATTGATTTGATGATGGAGGCACCGGATCTCTGTAATAAAATAATGTATCCTAGCCGTGAATGGGCTTGTTCGAAAGTAAACAAATTACTGCATCATTCAGTTTCTAAAATTTACTTACAAGTAACCGTTTGTCTACTCAATCTATACAGTATACACGATTAATGTTATTAATACGCTTTTATTAGGTCGACCTGTATGTACCTAACTATATAATGGAAACTAAGGTTACTAATTTAACCATCTTCCAAGGATCGTAGCGTCATGAAAATTGGCAGCTGTATGTAGTTCTGATGACAATACAATAATATGGTACTGTCGAACTGATCTGATGATGGAGCTGGATGATATGAACTGGAACTTCATGATGGAACATCGTATCATAGCTGTGTGTGGATTTGTTAGAAAAGTCTTGTAAAGCGTGTTTTTCTAGTGTTTTTTAAACTATTTTTTTTTCGAGTCAGTACCATCGTGTTACAACCTCCTAAAATCCACCATTATTCAATATTTTTACACATTATTTAGATGGCACCGACGCCAAAATAAGATTAATTGTATATTCTCAAGAGATTGAGTAGACAAACCGTAACTTGTATGTAAATTAAAGAAACTGAATTATGAATTTATTTTTTACCTTTGAAGTTTTTTCTAAGTCGTTTTTTTTTTATAAAGTTAATTTATTGGGATATAGATCGCAAAACTACACACAAACACGATCACCAAATGCTGTTTGCAATCTATGACCCACAAACATAAGTAATTCTTATTGCCTTTTCGTGTACATCAGACGGGTAGCTCAACTCTTCGCATAGACATAACATTATCTGTCTTTCTCGCACTATATTGTAAGGAAAGAGACAGACAATCTTTATCGCGTGACAAGGAGTCGCGTATTACAGTTGTGTTACAGGTGCAGTAGCCGGCCCTTTTAATCATTTTACTGAACTTCAGAAAAAAGTAAGCTCAATCTGTGCATACTTAATTATTTTAACACGGTACCTTTTTGAGGTACGGTATGCATACCATAGTATATAAAAATACACATATGTATATGATATACAACATGCCTATTACTGTTAGTAACTATCAAAGTGTAATATTATAAAATTCGTATTAGAAACCCTTAAAACTGTATCTATTTGTGTGGAAATATCTGACAGGCAGAGTTACCCGTTTGATCATCGTTCAGCTAATTTGTAGGACCATGATTTATTCGGTCATTCTCAAAACTCAGTTTTTTTGCATGCGCGGGGGGCCTCTAGTTTATTTATACGTAGCATTAGAAGGATGCAATTATTTTAAAATAGTTAATATTTTTGTCTAAAGGTATTTTGGATCTTTTAGTTCTAACGGTTCGGTATCTAGTTTATTTATTCTTTACAACACTTGTTATCCAATTACCGTATGCTGTCCGGATCCTATCTTAGCGGGGAATCTTGCGTCTCATTTTAGCTAGGAATTGAAATGAAAACATTGTGACAATCACAATATTCAGTGGCCAAATATATAATGTTTAGCATACTTAAGTAATTTCTACACTACGACCACACTTTTAATTTATACACAAAAATTTCTGAAAGTCCTGTCGAACGGTATAATTCACGTTGCCATTCCTTTCCGGAGTATTTATTTCTAAACTACGATAGATCGTGGTATCACCGTAACATCAAACGATAGCGACTAGTGGTGCCGCGGCACTCGAACAGAGCGGACGTGATAGTATTGCTGTTTCTGTTCGCAATTCACGTAAGTATCTTATTACCGTTTCTTCGGTCTTTAAAATGTATGATTCTCGTTCCTGTGTTTATTGTTTGTTTGTTAGCTTAACGTTTTGCAGTTTTTTGTAATGAACATACCACGTGGCCTTAATGTATAACGATATTTCTTTATTTGCAATGACATCTTGTATTTTAAAACATAATTAAAATTGCTCTTGTTTTAAGTACCGTGGCGCTAATTAGCGTAGATTTTCTAATTCCCGTAGTATAAAAATCATAAAAAAAGAATGCTTATATTATGTTTTATTCTAATCCAGTGTGATCGAAAAAATACCCAAATATTGCAAATATCTTTTAATTGTTCTTTTATTTTGTCTTATTTAATATTTACACAAATTAATAATTATTGTAGACGTCAAATATACTAATTCTAATTACCGTTTCAAATAAAAAAATAATAATTATAACACGTTGAAGATCTTAAAAAAAAAACTATTCTAGGGGACTATTTTGAAGTCAGTGAGGCGTAAACATTTTTTTTGGATTTTTTGTATGTTTGTATGTGTCGTTGTGGCTTCATCACACCAAATCGGCTGAACGGATTTCAACTAATTTTGGTACACGGGTATAGTTAGGTATCTCGAGATGGTTATAGGATGCTTCTTACCCAACTACGCTGAAGCGATGAAGAGGGGATATGACTTTTCCTCCTCCGCGTACGAAGTTGCCTTGAACCTTCTAGTTTAAAATAAGTTGGAAATTTAGGAACAAGACACCCTATTTCTAGTATATAGATACAGTCCATATTTTCCATAATAATCAGTCACATTTCAACTTAATTTCTAATCAGCGCAGTCATCAAGCATTAAATACTCGTCGAAGCCTAAACGCGGCATCACAAGCTGCAAATCGTCACTGATACGGGCGCGGTCGCACCCTCCTACTTGCCACAGCTACGCTCTCTTTGTGGTGGAGATTTTATCAGTAAACTTCTCCGGGACTTACTGAAGCAATGAATGCGATACTACGAGTATTGTTTAAATACCTAGTTCTGTTGGCCGGCACCCCGGCGACTGTATTTTTGTTCCACATGCGGCTGATTTATTGAACATTATTTTAAGGTTCATTTCATTATTTCCTGTCATAATCACTCTTTAAATAATTACCAATTAATGCATGAAATACTCATCTAAGTCTAAACGCGGCATCACAATCTACAAATTGTCACCACAAGGGCGCGGTCGCACCCTCCTGCCTGTCACAGCTACACTCTCTTTGCGGAGGAGACTATACCAGGAAACTTTTCCGGGACTTACCAACTCAATGAGTGCGATGATAGTCTTGATTAAATACCTAGTTCTGTTCGCCGCGCACCGAATAAGGAGCCGCGTTTGCATTCAAATTAAACGGTTAATTAGGCGCGTTCTTGACTTGTCGGAGCTGTAGTCTCGATGTAACTGGGACATCAACGTTCAGCAATTTAGGTCTAATTATTTTAGTTACTTATCTATTTAATCTACAACTAGAATATATTTTTCGTCATTTTTACTTTGAAAAAGATTAAATGTGTTTGGTAGGTAATCCCCGTCATATATGCGGTAAAGGAAAAGTTGACCAATATAGTTCTTTTTTTGCATAAAGAAGAATACCCTAATTTTTACACAGCAAAATGAACGATCCCCGAAGGAAACTCACCATCCTGTGGTACGGGAAGCCGCAGGAACAAAGTAGTAAGTTAAATTGTACAAACTACCGATTTAACTGTAGTATTACACTTTAATTTGAATTATTTTGTAACGTTATGGTATTACCGTAGCAAATCTAGATAATTTATGGGATGGGGACTCGTCAGTAATGCCGGAAGGAAGGCTGGGGCAATGGTTATGCGAGTGATAAAGCAATTTTGTCAGAAGGGTGGTAATTGTGTTGGTATTTAGAATGAATTTTCCCTTTTCCCTTCCTCCTGTTTCTGTTTTCTTTTAGAAAAACGTCTTTAATCTGGTCCTCGATGTAAAAATAAAATGGGATCTGTTTTTATTTTTAATAAAACGTTTAATAAAAGAAACATGGCAAGTACGACGCCGGCCTATTTCAGAAGCTTATTGGGGCTCACAGAGAATAACTACTTAAGACAATTATTTTAAAAGGATGTAAACAAAGTAGAAATGTATAAGTGGATTCTGAGTTATCAAAATGAAACTGCTATATTGTATAAAGTGAAGTTTCATTTTAAAAACTCTTACTTCCTTTTAATTATTACATAATTATCCTAATAATTACTCGTACGTATGTGACTTTGAATCTTATTCCTCAGACATCGGATTGCATACCAAATAAATTGGCTCTTTTTAAGTTTAAATTACGCAATAGCGTAAGTAGATAAGCTATATGAATTAGAGATGCAACGGATAGTGGTTTGGCCGGATACCGGATATCCGGCTGTCGCAACCGCCGGATATCCGGTATCCGGCCGCCGAATATTCGGCCGAAACATATTTACCTAAAATACATAAATGGAGTAAATCGACGGCGCGCGGGCGCGATGGGCGGTGCATGTTGCAACGTGTTTCTCGTTATAGGCATGTTGTAGGCAATTTTTGATAGAAAAGTGAACTTAATTCACACTCAGTGCGTATCGAACGGTGGCGCGGTATTGCTATTTGTTTTTTACTTTCTAATGTTTAAAATTATTTGTGAAAATGACTGACTTTATATTGATTACTTTGTGGATTGAAATTTATGATACTCAAATTTTCTCCTTATATTAGATACTAAATTATTATCCGGTATCCGGCCGGATACTACGCAACTATCCGGTATTCGGCCGGATAGTAAATTGTGGCCGAATAGGCCGGATACCGGATAGTGACCGGATATCCGTTGCATCTCTAATATGAATTCCATTCAATTCAAGAAACCGTCAATTTGTTAATATTAGACACATATGTATGTTACACATATGTACGAATGCCTACTAATACTGAGCCGGTATATTAACAATTCCGAGTTTTATGCAGAAAATCTTCAATACAACTAAATTAAAATTATTTCTCAGGGTGCGTTATCTTTAATTAAATCTCACCTCCGCGTTTTTGCTGGTAGCCATTGTAACATTGAATAGGTTGAACCACAATACAAGGACGATCAGTGCTATTAACGCAATCGTTTTGTACAGTCAGTGCCGAAAATTCCATGGGTATTCGGTCCTTTTTTATTCTAATTTGTATAACGTTAAAGCTGAAATATGTCGAGGAATTTTAAGGCTAACTGTACCTAAATTAGTAAGCAAATGCAGGTATTGCGTGCGGCGCGCGGGCCGCATTAGCGATACGTATCTATGTAAGTAACATCGGTCTGCCTTCTTTACTTCAAAAACGTAAATCTACGCAATATTTAGCTGGGGAAAGGATTGAGGTTATATAATCGTAATTAACACGCAGGACCAATATATATTTAATAATTAAGAAAAGCTTTATCAAAAAACACGTTGCGTAAAAATCTTCAAGAAATATTCAATCCTCCTAATGTATATATGAAGCGTGGTTCATACAAAAGTAATATTTCGCGTAGACAATTTGTTACTATTCTGGTAATATTATGTCCCTGGCAAAGTGACCGATACTTTTAAAATGTCCGACCGACATTTGTCAAATTGTCGTTCACAATCATCGTTTACATGATAAAAATGGACGTTTAAAGACACCAACGACATTTATAAATTATGGTTAGCCAGACATAATTTATGAGACCAACATAATGAATGAATTATTGATCTATGGTAAGTTGAACTGAGAAAAATAGTTTCGTAGGTAAGCGAGAAATATTAGATTTAATGGGCATATTTCCGAGATGAGCTATTTTACATGACTTTAGTGGTCGATTTTTTTGAATTTTTGGAGTCGGTCTCTACCTATAAATTTATTAGTGCGTAAGATATTTGAGGATTTACAAGCACCGAATTCAATGACGACGCTTCCAATGATATCATTAAATTTCTAACATAATACGCATTTTTCTTTTTAATATGCAAAATAAATATTTACATATCTACAGAAAGCATCTTGTTACTTAGAAGATTTTATTTTATTCGAGACAAGAAGTAGGTACGATAATTATGTATGTCAAAATTTTGTTTAACAAATAAAGTCAATAATAATTATTGCAATAAACTAAATAAATAAAAGTGTATTTACTGTCCAGTGACATGCCTACACACATGTCTATAGATAAGTTGTTCATATTGACTGGTCAAACCATGTGATAAAATTAAAGAAAAAAATAATTCTACCGATGAACATATACGATATGACAAAGGGCACTAGCAAAAGAGCGTATCTCCACAGCAGTATGAAAGTTGTTTTAAAATAACTGTCGAAATATGTGCCGCACGTTGATGCAGTACTAGATTTATTTCAGCTTGAGTTATATTTTTATATTTTTTTAATATTTAATTGAATTATATTTTTTTAATATTTAATTGAAAAACGGCTTACACAAGATACCAATACTCCAAACTTTATCTTGAGGTTTTTAAGTAAAATGCCTGTGACATACAGACGGATGCACATGACGAAACTATAAGGGTTCCGTTTTTGCTATTGTGACTACAGAATCCCAAAAACACGAATTCAATAAGTGCAGGTGTAGTTTATTTTTGTAACGAACATGATGATATTCAACCCGGATATTTCAATTTGCATATCTCCTAAAACTTTGTCCAAGACTAGCGTACGATGGATCGCTGCATCTCGTCAGACCTACGGTACAAAAAATCACTGAAATGGACAGGCTGTACGCCAAATATGGGGATAGCGGCGCTTCCGGCTTCCAAGATGCAAATAACAAAAAAGTATTGAGCCTTTTGCAGTACCCTGGCTACGACAAAGATCCTGTTACCATCACCGACGACTTTCGGCCTTGGCAACGTACAATACTCTCTCACCGCGGACCGACGAGAACGTCTCGAATCTAGAAAAAGAATTGTGATAAACAGTATGTTGACGACAAAGGCTCTAAAGTTTTCGCAATTCTTTTGTCTGCGGAGCTGAGCCAGCCGAAGCTGACGAAACTGATGATAGTGGGTAGTAAATTTGTATTATCTGAACTCCTAGATGAGGTGAATAGAGACAATGCAGGTACCTGCTATGAATCTGACCATGGTGCAAGTTGGACCGACACTATACAGACGAAATCTCGGACTTAGCATAGTATTATAAATTATAACTCTACAACAGTTTACTTAAAAGATAATAAGACGAACGTTGATGCCAGAACTGGTCATGACTTTCTGTCAGCAGGCGATTTACTGGCTTTGGTAGGGTCTACAGATAATCAAAGAATACAGAACCAGCCAAGCTTAGCGATTTTGGACTTGGAGAGGGCGTTTGATTCGATAGGAGAAACCAAAGCGACTATTGATGTATACATGATAGGCGTTAGGCATATCTCTCAAGCTGTTCACTACTGCTTCGAAAGCTGTCATCAAGGGTTAGGGTGATTGGGGGTAAGACAGGAGTGTAAGGAAGTTCGAAAGGTTAACTTAATTTCCTTTCAGAGCATTTTCGGTAAAATTTTAGTATTTCCCATACTTGCGTCTTACCAATCACCTTACGAAAAATTATAAATGAACTCACCTGAGCTAAAATCTTCGTATAACACGAATGAATCTCCGAAACAGTGTCACTATAGCGGTACACGTTGACGAAGTCGTTCGGCCCGAGCGTGTCCAGCAGCCCGGAGACTGTAGCCTTGGCCAGTCGCCAGTACGATGAGCCCAGGTCGTCAGAATCGTCCAGGAGGATGACCAGGTCTTTGGGAGACGTGGCCGCCTCCACGAACCAGTTGGACGATCGGAAGTCGTAGAAGTCGCGCGCGTGGTGCGAGTAGCCGTCTTCGGGGGGCCAGGACATGGCTAAAAATATGGACAGTGCTTGGTTTTAATTAAGTTTCATTTAGGTAACGTGGATGCCTAATGTAGCAACGAAACAACGCTATTGTCACTCGTGTTAACAATAACGCCTGTTTTGCGCTTATATTGTGGACGACGCTTATATGACTTGCTGTTATATGGAACTTCGTTCATGGCAGAGAAAAAATGGTAAAAAGTATCGTGTAACCATTCTTAGATGCGCTAATACATCTATATTAAAGATTGTTAAAACACGAAAGAAATAAATGTTACTTATTGTACATTTTTCGTTTGTGCATCGCAAGTAAATAAACATAAAGTTTAAGTAAATAAATAAATAAGCACATCGATGGGACGTAGGTGGCGGCAGGCATCTAGCGGCCGGCAAACTTCCAAACTCCTACAGCACAACGCCATACCTTCGTGGTCTCAGGCCTATATTTGGGTTTGGGATTTAATAGGTACCTGGATACCGCTCCAAGAAGCCCGCGGACGAGGCGTCGTACTGCCTCGAGAGCCAGGGGTTGATCTCGTAGTTGTTCACGAACAGCGGATCCAGCTGGTCTAACCACGCCATTTGTTTCTGCACTTCGCAGATCTTAAACTTTAGCACTCTATTGAGTCCGTACTCTCTAGTAGATTAGAAGGGGTTATTACCTATTACCTATGTCAATACTGCATAATGAAGAACCTGGTTCTGGAGCAGTAGTGCCACGAGAGCGAGGGGTCGATCATGTAGATTTTCACGAACTAAGCGGGTGCTCTGACCACGCGATCAGGTTCTACACTTCGGTGATCTTACACTTTAGCCCTCTATTGAGTCCATTCTCTCCGCTAGGCTAGGTTAGAAAGGGGTTATTACCTGGATAACGCCTCATGAAGCCCGTGGACGAGGCGTAGTACTGCCACGAGAGCGAGGGGTCGATCTCGTAGTTGTTCACGAACAGTGGATCCAGGTGTTCCGACCACGCGATCTGGTTCTGTACATCGCCGCCTGTTCGATAAAAAAAAGCTTTAGAATGCGATATTGACACGAGAAATAGAAAATAATCAGGGTCCCAGACCGGTATCAAACCAGCGTCTAGTAATACGAGTACGTGTTATGGGCTCAAATAATAGATGAAGTCCCTTTAGTATATCTAACTGGCAGTTACAGTGGCGTGCACAGGGTTTTTGGCCAAGGTAGGCAGTTTCTCTGTGCCTGTATAGCGCCACGGTCGTCCAGAGTAGGCAGTGCTTTTGTGCCTAAAAGGATTGCACGCCACAGGGCAATTGGCCATATGACTTTTTATAGGCTATACCTATTCTGTCATTTCTAATTTTAGTCTCGTGCAACTACTACCCGTCTCTTTCCATATAGTACCTATAGGACGAAATACATAATACCTTGGCTTCAAACCTTGTCGGTGATATAATTGTACCGATGAACAGAGGCCATTAAAATAAAAAAAAAACAGAACTCTATATGTATAACTTTGCTGCACGAAACGCGATTTAAAAACGTGAGCATGCTTACATAAATTGAAAAATGCCACGAAAACAAAAGTCCGGCTTATTTGACAGCAAAATGAATATTCAGCGGAGTTGGCACTGCATCGACCAATTAGATTTTTTCCTTAACCGCCCATTAAATGAAGGGTAATTGGCAAACTTGGTTCATTGGGCAGCCGTGATTGCTTTCTCTTAGACCGGCGGGCGGAAAAATTAATGGTTCGGTATTGGTTTACTATGGCTTGTCAAACGAATTCCGGAAATGTTGCGGATATCAAAAAAGATATTGTTAAAATTAGACTATTGTGCGAGCTAAATTTAAGGTACTGGTTTGATATCGTAAAATAACTATTTATTATATTTATTTCTGCCCAGGATTCTAAGATCGGTTCGTCTAGGTATACGCAGACAATTTTATAGTTGTTATTTACAAGAAAAGAACTCATATTGCGTATTAAGTGAAGGATCTTATTTTTATGCTAATACTCGTACTGTATCGTATTTTACTGTACTGTATTTTATTTTATTTTTACGCCTTTTATTATAACTATTTTGTTTCTTTCCGAATAAACGATTTAATTTAAACTCATTATACAGAAAGCAATTCTAGCGAGCGAATAATGTTTCGTTGTTATAAGAAAGGATTTCAGTTAACGTCGCTTAAAGGCGAGGGGCGGGAATGGCTCCGTCCACTAATAGGTTGAAATATGTCAATTTGGCCATAAATTACCCATCGCGACGCCCCGCTACGTGTCAACACTGCAGGTAAATTACGTCCCGGGGCGGTGTATTCAATTTATATTAAAATTTTCTCTAATTCCCCGTGGTGTCGACGTGCTGTCTGATTAAGGGGACTGTTCGGATTTTCATAAATTCTTTCTGAAAGGATTCCGCGAACACCCCATAACTGAATTTCATTTACTAGCTTTTGAAAATGTGTGTTACTAGCTTTTGAAGTGGGCGTCACTTCATGACTTAATATCGTGATTATGAGCGGTTTACTTCAGGAAAGGACAACTTACTCCCATCGGATTCTGTTGTGAAGTAAAGAATTAGAAGAATATATTTCAAACGCCCTTAAATAAACCCTTAACCCGTAAACATTGAAGTAGTATGTAAATAGGTGAAAATCGTATGAAGCACCGATCATAACGGCGCAATAAAAATTAAACAGTCTTAAAGCAACGAACAGTAAACTGTCATTAAGTGGAAGTGACATTAGTGTCCACGGCTAGTTGGTCCTTTGTCACGTTCGTCGAGGACCTATTTGCCGCCGAGCACTCGAAGAGTCTCGCTCTTTGTCTTAGGTTCAAAGGAATCTCGCCCTTTGACCTTTCGCGTAAGCGGCTTAAAGCTAATAATAAATATTAAGAAACTCGAAGGCAACTAACACGGATATCGATATTTACTTGTTATTATTTGTACTTTATTCTTAGCTTTTATGTAAAGTGAGGGATTACTCATACGAAGTTGCCTTTCCGGCATTTTTGTTATGGTATACGGGTATGCGACCCCGGCTCCCCGAGCTGCTACTAGCTCATACATAGTCTTCCGGGACAGTAGTATCCTTTAACCCTTTCTCCTGTCAAAATTTTTACAATTCCTTTTTTTACCCTGTTATCCTTCCTCCTATTCCGCCAATCGGTATGCCGTGCCGATGGATGCGTGGTTAGAGGCGAGTTTAGCAAGTGGAAGGAGGTAGTCTCTGCCTACCCCCTAATGGGAAAAAAGCCGAGATTGTATGTATGTTTTATGTACACCAAAAATATTTCACGTATAAAATTGTCGGCCAAGACTTACAAGCTAATAACGCTTTCGCTGTAAAAAAGTCATCAGATCCCAGGAAAAGCCAAGCTCAGCCCTGACTTTACTACTTCTACCACCTTGGTTTAAGAAGAAGGGCTCGATCGTTTACTCTTCTTATCATATTGGGCCAGACGGCTCGATGGACTTATTTACGGTAGGATTTTATGTCACAGGTCTTCAATGTTATGATATGTATAAGATCTATAAAATGTTGATGTGAGACGGCATGAACACTGCGGTGTAGCTCGGTTACGGCGTAGTGGTCGAAGTGCCGGCTGGGCGCCAGCACGAGGCGACGCGCGCGTTGAGGGAGCTGCCATGTTAAAATGTTTGCTTAATGTCAACATTGATGTATGGTGGCATGACCACAGAGCTGTAGCGGCGTTTACGGCGATGTGGTCGAAGTGCCGGCTGAGCGCCAGCACGAGGCGACGCGCGCGTTGCGGGAGCTGCCGTGTTAAAATGTTTGCTTACTGTCAACATTGATGTATGGTGGCATGAGCACAGCGCTGTAGCTGGCGTTAACGGCGATGTGGTCGAAGTGCCGGCTGGGCGCCAGCACGAGGCGACGCGCGCGCGCGGCCAACGTGCCGTCGTCGGCATGCACGTTGAGCCAGCGCGCGTCGTAGTACGCGCCCGGCCCGTCGGCGCCGCCCGACGACAGCGCTGCCGCTTCCGCGGAGTCCATGATACGCTGTGTACAAACAAACAATACCTTAATCCATATATATACTTAAACTACTTAAAATAATGTCTGAAGTTATTCTTTAGATTACATAAGCAGGATAGCGGAAGTTCGGTTGTGGCTGAACATTGATCGAATTCGGATTCGACGCATTATATTCGGTTTGACACGGCATCCGTACTGACAAGGAAGAAGCGAGGGACAAGTTATTTATTCCCCAAAAAGTACGCGAGGCCATTGAAATAAGTCATCATCCGAATTTTAATTCCGATGGTAGATGGTCTGTGCCTCTAGTTGGAAAACAGTGTTAGGTGCTGCGTCGGGGAGTGTGAACACTGTTTTAGTTTCATATGCAACCCAGCTAATTGACAATGAAAACGAGGGTAGTTTTGTGCCTTCGCCACCCGCGCCTGCGCCTGCTGCGAGTAGCTGGGCTGTCAGAAGTGTCAGAGGTTTGACTCGCAGTGCGACGCAGACAGTGTCGGTGCCCACTCGTCGCTCATGACTGAGGTCCTTGTAATGGACCCAAACATGTCGAGCCGAACTCAGCTTTTACGGTGTGAGTAACCGCTAATGTAGTCTAAATATGTCTGTGCCTCACGCTAATTTTCTAGTTAAAGTTATTCTTTATCGAGTCTCTGAATCTATCTGAATCTAGAAAAAACTGTCTTTAAATATATATGTATGATGTCAAAGAATAGATTTGCATGAAGAGAGTTCAGTCAGTCACAATTCTTTGATACGTCTGACGATAGGCGAAGTATGTGTAGTAATGCATATGTTTTTACGCATTAAATAAAATTGTGTGTAAAGACTTCATATTTTTTGGCTGAAAACCCTAAAAGATTTATTTATTTATTTATTATTCAAAAAAGTTACACAGCATTACAGTAAAACCAAGGCACTGTGAACTACAAAAAACAAAAACAAATAGAAAAACTTAAATACTAGTTTTTGATTTAGGCGACGCAACTCCGCGGCTCCGTTAAGATATAATTATATTTAGAACACGTAAGAATAAAGTTGAAGTAACACAATCGCACATAAAATTTCAGAAAGTAAATTGTAGGTCAGTATGGTGTTATATATCCATACCAATAGGTAATTATGAATATACAGAAGCAAATCATGATCCTTCAATGCACAAATTATAGATTGGGGTTATAACTTACTTTCAATGAAAACATTTGTTCGAATTTCTCGTCATCCTTCGTAACGATTCACTCCAGCAAAGGGACTTTCTATGGCCGGGACACTACAAACAATCTTGGAACGCGAACGTGAAAATAAGGTTAGCAGAAAAAATTTGAACCCTTTTCCCTTTGACTGTTGAACTTTGCGAGTTAGCCGGTCGCCCAGGTACTTAAAGTTAATTAGGCATGATGAACAGGGAGAAGTTACAATTTGTTCTCGAAAATGTGAAAATAGAATAAAACGTCCAGGTCGCAGCTAAGCAGCCCCGTTTTGAAAACGCGTGTTGGCTGGAGGCAAATGACGATGCAATGGAAAATATGATTTGTCATTGATAAATATTAGGTATAAAGAAGAAGTTGATGATATTATGTTAATCTATATTTAGAATTTAATTAACAAAAATATATACCATTCAGCAGATCTATGTCGAACAGTTCAGGAACACCATGCGGAAATTCTCCGATAGCAAATTTAATTACTTATATGTGTAACAAAATCCGATGGAATAAGTTTCTAGTATCAAAATTATGGCTGTTGATTGTTGACGGTGAAAAATTTTCTTAATTAGCATTGTACATTTAAAAAAACAAAAAAACCTTTTTGTGATTTTAACAATGCAAAGTCCTGTAACAAGTATCAGATACAGCTACACTAGACATCTATTTATTCATAGATGCAACATAGGTATCTCCACAAAGAGATAGGACAACAGCTCCCAAGAAACCTGACCATAAGCTTAAACTTTCACATACTAAAGCATTTTCAACCGCAATATTTCCCCTTCCCTTTAGCGTTATTGCTTTTACCTTTCAGAAACTTATCGCCACAATAAAAGGGTTGCAGCAGGCTTGAATCGATAGCAAATCGATGGGCGACTAAACGAGAGGGTGGAAGCACAAAGAGTGGACAGATAAAGGAATAGACAATTGTCGGCAATTAGTAGAGAATTCAGGCTCAATCGTGACGCGCGGCGCATTAGTGGCCGATGAAAAATGACAAATCGCGCAACCTCGTCTAATGGCCGGGCTTTGAACATTTAATTGCAATTCATGCTTCAGCTACCTTTGTTTTCGTGTTTATTTAGAACTAATTTTTATGATTATACAGGATGAGCCAGCGAGGGGCTCCCATGAGAGGCAAATGGATACTGTTAGATTGTTTGCATCTCGCCTTTTCACAGACTTTATGCATCTATAGAGAAAAGTAATCCCCCTGCCGAACATGTTTTCACGCCTCTTCCTTGTACTGATAGATACTGACTGTACGTAAGTTGGGAGCTTGGTATGAATCTACAGAGAATTTGCTTTTTATTTGTGGCCAAGTTAATGTATATTTATAGAATAGCTCCGCTTTAGAAAGTTTTGAATTAGCGCGAATGAATGGAATCATGAAGATTAGAAATTTAAAGTAGAAAACTACCGTGAGACTCGGGAATATTAAGATTAAAGGGCTCGTCCATTAATAGCGTGACCTGTGTTAGCAACTATTTGTTGCCGGCCTTAAACAGTAATCAAACAACAGTTTTTGTACAACAGCATTTTTTGCCCTGTGTCATAGTGAAATACCGCTTCACACTAGCTTTTTTCCCTTCCAGCTGACTTCGAATTTTGAACGCAGGTCGAAATATCAATAACTGGTATCCCAATTCTCGTCAATATGGTGAGAACCATGTTCCGGAATTGTGAGGCGACAACAAATGGGGTTTTCTTAGCGGTAAACGCGCAAACTTGTGTGTGTGTCTTGGCAGGGGTTAAATTGCATTAAAATATCCAGACACCAATCGGAGATTCTGGATAGGGTGCTCTTGATTTCGGACACAAGTTGTTCGCGACTTTCTTCCACAACGGGATGAGGGATGTTTGCTCGGCTTGTGTAAAATATTTCTCCGGTACTGTCGTCTGCATAACAGTAAAAACGTTGACAGCAATCGGTTGACAGCAAGTCATTATGCATAATTTTAGAGCAAATCAGGGCTTTATGCTTCTGCTGGTTTAAAAGCTGGAGTTGGCTGGCTTTGCACAAGCCTTCGGGTGCAGTCCGTAAGAATTTCTTCTCCCTCCTATGTCGAGCAGTACTCGGTGTTTACGATGTGAGTAAGCGTTGATATAACCAAAATATGAATGGAGTCTCTTCATAAGTATGAGAACCAACACATTGCCTTGCTTTGAAGTAACTTAATCCTAATCAAAATAGGTGGAAGGTCAAATACTTTTGTTACCGCGTCTATTTACTGTTTACCCACGTCCAATTCGTTTGAGCCGACCTAAATCAGACAATAATTGTTATGTTCGACCTTCAAAGAACCCCGCGGATAGATAAGTGAAGGTTGGCCTGGTCACGTAGCCGACATTTGGCAACCCTTTGATCCGGGGCTGTTTGATAACGAACCTAGCTGTTGTAACTTCAGCAGGTAAGCTTCACTAGATAGGTTGTCTGACGAGTTTTTCAGGGCTTTCGATTTCGTTCTTTAAATATCGCGACGCGATATGACTATCCAATCTCAACGTTTATGGATTCGATTTTATGAGATAGGCATAAAATATCAAATAACAATCCCGAGCACAGCTAACGATACTAGAGAATCTTTGTCCTATCAGATTCATCAATGTGGGTGTCTCTATTATGTTTTACAGGCAATCGTTTACGTCCTCTTGTCGGTTGTCCTTTGACATCTTTACAAATAAATTAATTTAGAGTGCCATTGAAAATGAGGGGCCATACACAGGGTGCACTGAAGGGGATTGTTAAGGAGATCTAGACCCGCAAAGGGTTGTAGCGCCGCTGAATTAAGTAAGTAGTAAATAGTGGACGCTATATCGCTAGAACTACTTTATTTAAGTGTACCATCAGAATTATAAAGCGTCTAACTTGTCATACATGATTAGTTTTCAAGCTACTATTATTTGCTGGCATCGTGACGTGTGAAGTGTTTACAGTGAAGTGTAGTCTTAACTGAAGTGCGGAGTGTCTGTGGCAGGCGATTCTCCGCCACGCCATAGATGTGCCGAATCGCATTCACACTGACACGAAAAGCTCTTGTCTGGCTTTACGATTCTGCATGATGGGTAATGTTAATACTATAATGGTAACAGTATACAATGTGTATAAGCTCTTATTCTGACAATATCTATCCGCCGCACGCTCCGCATTTATTACAGCACACATCCAAATAACATACACGTAATAAATGATATACTGAAGCCACCCTCGACCATCAAGCTACGTGTAAATGAACACCGGTTCATTTACAAGATTAGTCCAATAGTGACGGATTTTCCGGGCCAGACAGACAGCCAGAGGCGTCGGAAAGACTACGTAAACAGCCAGATTTCATTTAATGAGAAACATAAACATGATAAACAATTGCATTAACAATCTGTTTTGTTCTCTATACATGTTAAACGTTATCGTTTTCGAACTTTTCAGGATATTTTAAATCTAGGCAGCGTGTTGAATCCTTTCAGAGTACCGAGTATTTCTTTAAACGCGTGAATCCATATTTGCGAGACATGTGGGGGATGCTAACAATAGTCTGCCTGACGTCTGGCGAGATGTAAGTGTTTTGTTTGGGAATTTCCCAACGCTTGGGACTTTTTATTTCCGTTTCTGTAAAGCCGACTTGCACGCGTATAAAATGCAGGTAGCAGTATTACAATTTACGAAGTGATTGTCAGGTTTTTTTTTATTTCGCGGGGATGTTCCTTTTGTGAGGCATCAGATTACGTGTAGACACAGACTGTTCACATTATCGAGAAATGTTTATTTTCTTAGGATTTGATGCAGTCTAATCGTTCGTAATTTTTTCATACCCAATTAAAACTAAACAGATGTTTTTATTTTACATAAATTTGTAAGGATTACTGTATGATTATGGAATAAAAAACTGGCCAAGAGCATGTCGGACCATGCTCAGTGTAGGGCAACCGTTCATACAAAAAAGCACTACAGATAAAAAAAAATACGATATGAAAAAGTGCACTAGCAAAAGAGCGTATCTCCACGGCATTTACGTCCTTTAGCTGAGAAGAGCAGTTTTTTGGCAATAACTCAAAAACCGTATATTCGAGCATGTTGAAAACAATTTCATTAGTTTTATCTTTGTCATTCTTTTCATATTTTTTGGACATACTGTTTAGAAATTAGAGGGGGGGGGGGGGGAAGGGCACGATTTATGCAAGTTTTGGAGCCGATTATTTCCGAAAATATTGCATTAATCAAAAATTTTTTTAGAAACCTCAAAATCTTTTAAAAAAAACTCGAAATATGTGCCTCACAAATATTTGCTGATTTTTTTATTACACTTTCAGTAACCTGTATGGTGTGCCACCCTAGAAATATATTTCATTATTATTTAACTATCAAACTAAGTAGCTTATACAAGACACCTATCCTTTAAATTTCATCAATATACATCTAGTAGTTTTGAGTAAAATGCCTGTGACATACGGACGGACGGACGGACATGAAAAACTATAAGGGTTCCGTTTTTGCCATTTTGGCTTCGGAGCCCTAAAAAGGAATACCACATACCTACTATTACAAAATTGTCAAAATAAAATGTGTAGTTAAATGTTATCTTTCTGAGTAATTAGCAACACATTGAAGATAATTAAAAACAAAGTGATACGGACTATTTGACAGTCACTGAATCGAATAATATTTTTCTTGGATTTTTTGTATGTTTGTACCTACGTTTGTATGTGTCGTTGCGGCTTCATCACGTCAAAATGGCTGAACGGATTTCAACTATTTTTGGTACACGGGTAGCTGGTCATCCACAGATAGTTATAGGATACTTTTTATCCGACTACGCTCAAGAAAAAGTTATAATTTTTGACGAAATTGCGGGCACCTTCTTGTATACTGTACATACATAAGTATTAATATATTAGTAAAACAGACCCAAATACGTTGGGTAATAATTACTTAACTTTTTTCAGAAATATAATTGTCAGTGCCGATGGCTTATTACTATACTTTTTTCCAAATTAGATTGGTTACTGATTAATGAAGTGCTTTTTTGGTGTATTTTAATTAAATATCTATTATTTCATATACTTACATAACTGTTAGCGTTAGGTCCATTCTCATGTCGATTGATACCTTAGGAAATTTGTATCTCCTGGTTGGTTTACAATAGACTCGTGAATCGGTCAAGTAGGCCTAACGACTCGCTGATTGCTACAGCCCTAGGCCATGGCGCGGCGCAGAGCTAGCGCGGCAAGAACACCTTAACGAACGGGCTTGTCCTCTTGCCAAAACGTTACTCACGTATCTGTCTGCTGCTGGCTTTTAATAATGTGGAAGATTACTAGTTCAGACGGATTGTTTAAATATAATATTGCTGCATTACGGCATAGTTTGATACGTTAAAGTATCAGGATACTGAAAGTATTTCAGAATACATAACATATACAAAGGTTACTGACAATTAACTTTTTAACAAAAGAAAAACCACTCAAAAGAGAAAAAATCACTGCATAATTCAGTTTCTTCAATTTACTTATAAGTAACCGTTTTTCTACTCAATCTATAAAGTATATGCATACAATTAATCTTATCTTGGCCTAGATGCCATACAAAGAATGTCCAAAATATTGAAAATTGCCGATTTTAGTGACGACAGTTGTGACACGATGGCAGCGACTCCAAAATAACATTAATTGTATATACCGTATAGATTAAGAAGAAAAGCGGTTACTTGTAAGTAAATTGAAGAAACTGAATTTTGCAGCTACTAGCTTCTGCCCGCGACTTCGTTCACTTTAAGGGTATTTTTCCGGGACTCAAACTGTGTCCATACCAAATTTCATACAAATCGGGTCAGCGGTTTAAGCGTGAAAAAGTAACAGACAGACAGACACACTTTCGCATTTATAATATTAGTATGGCCTTTTACTTTTGAGTGGTTTTTTAATCTTATCACCACCTTTACTAATAGTGGCAGTGGTATTTCCACGCTAAAAACAACAAAATATTGAAAAATTTGTAAATTTGGATCTACTGGTAGTATCATAGTGAAATAGCGGATTGCATGAGCTTAACGACTACCTGATTGCTGCAGCCGTGAGCCAGGGTGCGGCGCAGAGCTAGCGCAGCAAGAACACCTTAGCAAACCACCTTGTCCGCTTGCCAAAACCTTACTTACGTGTCTTCCGCTGGCATTTCATTTCATTTATTGAATCATAAAATTCATAAAAGATACGTAACAGACAGTGTACACCATGGCATTACATTGATTCATACTTAAGACTAAAGAACTATTCTACAAAATGTTAACTAGTATCTTATTAATGACCATCCATACGTCACTCTAGCACTCTCTTCCATTTGGTCAACAGACTTGAAATCCTTGTCGCGAGCAACTGCGGTGCTGCGGCGAGTACGGAGTTAAGGAGTGCGAGTGCGCGGGGAAGGAGCGAGTCTCGGCACAGCTTCGTGCGCGAGGGCGCAGTTGCTAGGAGGGCCACACTTCGTCGCTAGTAATCGTCAGGCACATTTAACTTGAGCATTCTTCCCGCGAGGCTCACACTGTCAGTCGTATTTCTTATGATGTTAAGGAAAAAGCAAAGCAAGTGTTCATTTCAGCGCAGCTCTAGGGATTCATGACCCAAGTGGCCCTGTAGGAAGGAAGTTGGATACATAATGAATAATAAAAGTATTGCGACTGTTTAAAATCGCTATGTTCCATATTGGAATTTATTATTTGTTATATTGTGAGTATCGATCATGAATCATGAATGATTTCCATTATAACTTAACAAAATTCTAGGGCACAGGACTTGCTTTTTTCATTTTAGTTTTTTACGCAGTCGGGTTTTTGTTTTTTTAATTATTATTTTTTATTTTGTTGTGATGTAATATTACTGCATGACGAAGTAGTTTATTTTTTAAAATATTAGATATGTAGGAATACACTTACCCACTAATAAGGTATCACAAATAAAAAAATATTGCGATAACACAATCATAATATTTCATACAATACTAAACTACATAATAATTTCAGAAACCCGTTTCGTAACCTAATATAAAGCATGGGGATGCACCACATTGAATAAAAATGCTGAGTCTTCCTCAATATATTTGATGTAATTTTTCATGTGTCAATAATTAACACTTTCACTAGCAGGCACCCGGTAGGTGTTCGTTCAGCCTTAGCAAGTTTTCGGTAATTTCTATATATACGCAATCTCCTACGTATGTCATCGACAACGCAAATCTCGATAGAGAAAGTGTTAACGGCAGTTTTAATCGTTCATTGGTTGGATTGAATTTGATATCTAGTTGTTTACTTGAGGGTTGTATATTGCAGACAACAAAACTTATCGTACTAAAGCAGAAATAGATGGATATTTATCTATCGCCAGGCATAGCTTTGTCACAGACTAGAAAATAGCATTAGACTATGTTCCATGACTGGTCGTGTAAAGTTCCGTGGATTAAATTACCGGGCAGTTAATGGTGTGGTCACTTTGCCAGTCATTGTGAACCCAACAATGGAAACGGGGTTCGGCTAAAACCGTGCCAGAAACGAATATGTATGGGGTTGTTTATTCACATTATGTTGTGACTTTCGGACATGAAGCGAAATTTCCACGTTCAAGAAAAAGGGTGTTACACTCGAGTGGAAAGTTTGTTACTTTGTCTTGAACTTTCTCGTGAACATATATTTTATGTATCTACTTATGTAAAAAAAATGTGTGCATCGAAGTAATTTTACTTTCAGGCTTATGTCGCCTTATTTTATGTCAATAAAAAATGTAGTAAGCTTGCGTGTGATTGATATCATGGACATATAAATAAATGCGAGATTTAATTGATTGTATCGGAGAAAATGGTAAAAGTATGTAAAAAATCAACTTCATTGTTAATCTATATATAATATATGGATATACTATTATACAAGTGTAGTACCTAATTGCGTTTAGTGTTAGGGGGGTTGTAAGAAAAATCTTGATAGCGCGATGTAAGTTTTTATAACAAACGACAATCGCCATTTCTCAAGCAATGTGCGGACAAAGTTTCGGCAACTTGATGTAAATATTACTGTGTCGTACCTATATGACACAGCAATATTTATATAAAGTTGCCTTATTACTTTGCAAAACATAGCTATCTTATCTTTGAAAAGCAATATTAGTTTGAAACCACTTAAGTCTTGCTCGTAATACTATTATGTAAGCTGTTTCCCGTCTTATCTGTGCGAATGTCCTCGCGACGTTAATTTCAAAGTTTCTGAGTAATTAGCAACACATTTTGCAGGGTCTCGGACTATATATTTAAAACTGCGACGGATATTTCGTAGTCATTTACACAAAGGAAACATAAAAAAAAACAATTCAAAAGAATTCTAAAATAGCAACAAAGTAAACCAACAGACCGATTCAACAATCCCCTCTTTCTAGCACTATACGCTTCCGTTTAGTCTCGTGTAAACGCTCCCACCAGAACACGTTTATAAATGAGGTGTTTTTAGTTGTGAGAGGAAATAGCCTCATTGGAGGAACGGGCTTTACGCGCAGAGGCGAAGTAATTAAAACTTGCAATCGGCGGGCGGGGTGCGTCGCGCCGCGACGGATACCTAATAAAGGGGTTTCTTCGATAACATTTCAGGTAGCTGAAACTTATCTTTTAGCACTGCTAGAGTAATCCTTTAATGAAAGGAAGCATTTTTTGATACAGAGCATCGCCACTGATATTTGGGGTTGAGAATAGTAATTTATATACTATATGAAAGCAATGGAGTTGGATATCCGGACTTGTTTGCATGTCGCGGGACATAACGTCACCCGTCCGTCTCAGGCTTTACTGAATGGAAAGGGGTAGGCAATATTTGTAGCACGAGAAAGAGTGCGGCACATTAGTGCCAGAAGTGATACTTCTTAATCTGCTTGAAATAATTATTAGATAATGGGCCGCGTCAATATTAGATCTCAGCTATTAAGACGTGCGGTGAAAGGACGTCCTTGGAACAATACCGTGTACCGTAAACGCGCTGCTTTATTTTGTTTCAGCTACAGTTTCATTAAGTGCGAAATGTTAGCGTCGTTTTTTCTCGGGACGCCCGCAGCGAGCAATCCCCGCGATTTTTCAACTTTATTGTTGAGCTAAATTCTGTGCGATTTGGGTCGCCATTGCCGGATGTGCGAGCTGCTGATTATGGCACCGGTAACTCTACAAGGTGAGAAACTCCGTCAACATCCTTGCATTTAAAATAGAATAGAAACAATTTAAACTTATACTGTAAGAGGATTATAGTTCCTTTGCTATTTTCGCGAAATAGTGTCTTGGTTGGACGTTTGCATGCGTGTTTTTCTTTCACCGAAACAGTTTGGTGGCTGTCTGTTGTATTTGCATGCGAATTAGTTTTTTGTGAAAACTGCATGCAAATATATGAGAACAATTTATTAGTCACCTCTAACCAAGACGCTATTTTGCGGAATAGCAATGAAACTATATTCCATTAATTCCGCAAAGAAACGACTGAATCTATAAATTATTTGATTTAAACGTAAACATTGCAAGACAAGCTTTTTAAACAAATAAAAAGTATACCTATCCGGACACACTATCATAATTGTTATATATTAATATTACCTACACTTGTAGAGTCTATGTATGAACTAGTAGACGAACAAGTAAATCTGCTAACAATTTTTGTAATTCCTGTCGATATCTACATAAATTAATGAATCTGAATCGAAATCGCCCTAGGCCTAAACTCTCGTATTAATGATCACAAACAATTCATTGAGATACTACTACGTCTACACATAAGACAAGAAAATATCCAAGCCCTAGTAACAAATATTCGTCGTGATTACATTACAGAAATATTGGGTGCGGCCGGATTCTAAGCCAACCTGGGATTGCTAGCTTCGTCGTAACTCTGATCGAAGCGTGTTCTTTAATACTTTTAACCGACTCCCAAAAAAGGAGGAGGTTCACAAATCGTTTTTATTTTTTATTCTCTGTTGCTTGGGTAAAAATGCTTTCGTATGTCTGTCTGTCGACCCGGCCACGACATTGCGGCGCGGCAAGCGTTATATCTGTTCATTGCGCGGTCGAGATGGTCCGGCTGTTGTCCTCTGCAGGTCACATTTCTCAACATTCTCGTGAAATTATTAATTGTGTAGGTATACTGTTCAGATTGAGTAGAAAACCGGTTACTTGTAAGAAAATTGAAGAAACTGAATTATGCACTTATTTTTAGGGTTCCGTGGCCAAAATGGCAAAAACGGAACCCTTATAGATTCGTCATGTCTGTCTGTTTGTCTGTCCGTCCGTATGTCACAGGCATTTTACTCAAAAACTATAAGATATACATTAATGAAATTTGGAGCATAGGTGTTGTGTGTAAACCGCTACTTAGTTTGATAGTTAAATAAAAGATATATATATTTCTAGGGGGGGCACTCCATACATGTATCCGAAACAGATTCTTTTTTTTCAGCAATTATCAATGTGTGGCACATATTTCGACAGTTCTTCTAAAAACACTGAGCTTTCTAAGAAAAATCTTTGATTTAGTAAACAGTTTCCAAAATATTCGCTGTAGCAAAAATTGCCCCCCCCCCTTCTCTATTTTCTAAACGGTATGTTCAAAAAATGTGAATAAATTCACAAATATAAAGCTTAATAAATACTTTCAACGAAAATTGTTTTCAACATGATCGGACATACCGTTTTTAAGTTATTGCCAAATAAACTGCGCTTCTCAGCAAAAGGACGTAAGTGCCGGGGAGATACGCTCTTTTGTCAGTGTTTTTTTTTCCACATCGTATTTTTTTTCATCTGTAGTGCATTTCTTTGTATGAACGGCTGCGGAACCCTTCATGGGCGAGTCCGACTCGCACTTGGCCGCTTTATTTACTTTTTAGTGTTTTCTTTTTGGAGTCGGTTCAATAATAATCTAACAAATGACATTTGCTGAACAGGTGCACGCATTGAAATGCCC
This sequence comes from Hedya salicella, assembly GCA_905404275.2. Classification (NCBI taxonomy): domain Eukaryota; kingdom Metazoa; phylum Arthropoda; class Insecta; order Lepidoptera; family Tortricidae; genus Hedya; species Hedya salicella. The sequence goes on along the minus strand of FR990099.1, from coordinate 20,419,789 downwards.
CATCTTAATAAATAAGCAAAGAAAACTGCAGACATAAGGAAAAAATACGGTGCAAGGTGTGCGAAAATAAAATTAGGTCTTTATCACGAATAGCGGGAGTACGTGAGCAGCTCGCATTTGACGACGGCGGCGAGCAGGCACGCGGTAAAAACGAGATAAACTGCTCAGATAAACGCGCTCGCTGAATAGATTCCGACTCGTTGCTCGATATGTCCTCGAACGCTTGATAGCGCGCGATGGGAAGCTTTGTTCTACGCGGTCATCACTAGTTACACTTCCGCATTAATTCAAGTTGAAAATAAATATGACTAACGTGGAGATGCCTTTACATTACGCTATGTTTACATACAAGTAAAATTCTGTAAATTTGGTTTTTAAGATGTGTCACAGGGTAGTTCTACTCGCGTTTCAACTGCTATCAATCAGTTTAATGCTTTTGCGTATTTTGAAGAAATGAGCCACGCTGTGAGCGAAGATTGGAACGATATATATTTCGTGTAACTGTGTTTGCGGCGGTGTGTTCATAATGTTATGATTATGGTGGCTTAGTTATTAAATATTTATGCGACAAAAAACTAAGACCGATTGAAACACCATTATCAACACATACATACAGCACAATCCTTGACATTCAAAATAATAGCGACTTGAAATGATGGGAACCATTTCCTAATTTTCATTTCCTAAGCATTACGCCTTAGGTACTAGGTCTTCAAACAAATCCATATCAAAACGGGATGCCAGATTATAACAAAACTTTTTGCATTTACAATGGGAAAATGAATATCCACGTCGTTAAATATTTTGTGTTAAGTACGTAAAATTCTTGCATTTTGTTATAAAATAAAGGAAATAGCTCAACGCCTTATCGATGCGTCAGGTGACCAGAAGGCTGGCGGCCACTTAGGATAGAGGATTAGCCAAGCCATCCAAATAGGTTTTTAACTTAGCTTCAGATTCTTTCTATTTTCTTACTGTAGATTTATAATTAGTTGTAAATAATGTGTATTTTTTGACGTGATAACGTCTTATAAATCGATGAACGCCGGCTGCACCCTCGAAAAAGCATAACTCATTGTCGTGAGAATGTCACGTTCCGCTGTCACGTTCCGCCTGAGCCGAGCGTGCAAGCGAGGGCGCGGAATAAGCGATAGAGAGGCACGATTGGCCTAAGCGTTCGACTTGTGAATTCATAAAAGTATGCAATTTTTCATCAATGTTTTCTTATGACGTTATCAAGTAAAATTATAGCCAGTAATCCGACTTTACAGACAACCATTTTTTTGTTCTATTCTTATGTTAACCTTATTTGTCAGATTTCGGAATCTGGCAACTTTTAAACAAGAATCCTAAAATAGTTATTATTTATATGAACTGTCAAAACGTTCAGAGAGTATGAAGGTTCAAAGAAAAAATAAACGCAGTGTTTATATTCTCTTTGGAAAAATATTTTTGTGAAGTCGTCATTGCTATATGGTGAAATTGGTACCCATCTTTAGTAGTTAATGATTTAAAAATCACCAAAAAAGGAAAATGTGATAAAGTAGAATCAGAAAGAGCACTTCATTCTAAATGTAGATAATTTATAATATTGATTCCAAATGGCAACATTTAAAATTTCCAAGTCACATTAAATCGAGATCGATTTTGTTCATCTATTTTCAAGGGATCTAAAAATGTTCAATCCTCTATTTGATTAACTCGGAAAATAGGTATTTTCAATGAAAAGAGAGGTTTACCTACAATATCGCAGATATATCGGTAAATTGAAGATCGAAATCGGACCCTGCACTCAGTACTAACGTCAAAAGTTAATAGGCTTTGTATAATATCCTTACTAAGTCCACGGTCGTCCTCTCCTCTATTACTTTACTGGGCTGTCGCGCACAAGTTCGCACTTCAAAGAGTTATTCCGGGACTTCGTCTTAAGTACCTAAGTACAGTCGGAGAGATTATTCTGACCGTTTTTATCTTCATGGTTGAACATTGCAATGCTAGTTATTTTTCGTATCAGGGATAATCTTATATGTATAACGTAACGTGACTAACTATTGACAAACAGGCAGGAGTTTGTAAATTGATTATTTTTTTAGTAAAGGTGCATTAACCCTCTCGAGACCCACGACTGCACGTATTACGAGGGTTGCTACTTATATATCCGGAAACAAAAAAACAAACAAACGTACACGGCTGAAAATAGTTTTATTGTTTTTCAAAGTATTCCCCTTGATGATCTATGCACTTTTGCATTCGCGTGAACCAATTTTTAAAGCACTTCTGCCACTCCGCCTGAGGTACCTCCATAACGTGTTGTTTGAATGCGTCGACAGCATCTTCAGCGGTCGAAAATCGTTGACCGCGTAATTTATTCTTTATATTTGGAAATAAATAAAAATCGTTGGGTGCCAAGTCAGGGCTGTACGGCGGATGACCCGTTAATTCCACATTTTGACCCTCCAAAAATAGAGTTGTTTCGCGTGACGTATGACAGCTGGCATTGTCATGATGAAGAATGATTCTTCGTCGCTGGTTAGTTTTACGAATTTGTTCAAATACTTCCGGTAAGCAAATGGTCGTGTACCACTCTGAATTAACCGTTCTACGGTTTTCTAGTGGCACTGTAGCTACATGGCCATTAATACCGAAGAAGCAGGCCACCATTTGTTTCAATGTACTTTTTGCACGAGTAACTTTCGTAGGGTTCGGCTCATTTTGAAACACCCATACCGTTGATTGTTGCTTCGTTTCGGGATCGTATGCATAGATCCAGGATTCGTCACCTGTATAGATGTTATAAACGGCTTTTGAGTCACCACGGTTATATTTTTTTAACATTTTATTGCACCATTCGACGCGAGCATGTTTTTGCTCATTTGTTAAGTTGTGGGGTATCCAACGCGAACAAATTTTTTTTACAGCCAAATAATTATGTAATATGCTATTAATGCTGGTCATAGAAATACCCAGAGTCGCCTCTATCTCGCGGTACGTAACATGTCGGTCGTCCATTATAAGTTTTCGCACAGCCTCGATATTTTGTTGTACAACGACCGATTTCGGGCGACCTGCCTTAACTTCGTCCGTAAGCATACTACGTCCACGATTGAACTCACTAAACCAGTGATACACAGTAGTTTTAGATGGGAATTCATCACCAAAAGTTGAAGTTAGTTGATCTATGCACTGTTGTTGCGTTAAACCACGCCGAAAATCATAATAAATCATAGCACGAATATTTTCACGAGTGAGTTCCATTCTTGCTGCGAGATGACATTTAAAACCCGTCAAAAACAAAACACGAGCGTTAATAAGGAAGAAAAAATATACCTTATATACTTAAAAAAGTTCAAATTTTACCATGGCGGTCAAATATGCTATTTAAGAAGATTGTAATCCCGGTTTCCGGATATATAAATAGCAGCCCTCGTATTATATCTATGCAGAGTTTTCGCTATATATCGGGAAAACGGTGCTACAGACTGAGACATAGTACACATAGCGATGCTGGGAAGATGCTGGGCCTCAAAGGGTTAACGAAGAATTCTTTGCGGCCAAATGTTAGTCTTACATAATTAAATAGGTACAGCTTTTGTACACTAGTACAAAACAGTCAGTTGTTATATTTAATAGGTTTGGCTTTATTGGGAATCGAAAAATAAGTGGACAAAACCCCAGCACCGTACGGTTTCGTCATGGACCTATAAAATAAGCGGACGGAGTCTTTAGAACATTCAACTGAAGCCAGCTAATGGCGGACCGCGCCAATGTGTGCATTACAACAGAGTTGCCGTACAACAAAAAAAATCCCCAATCACGAAATAGGATTCAAATAATAATTTTCCCGTAAAAAGGTTAGAACACAATACATGTAAGATACAGATGTGGATAATATCAAAATAAACGGATTAAAACGAACAATCAAATAGTTATCATAGAACCTGCAGTTTCTCATTTGGTAAACTTACCTTTTTTTGTAAAGAATTAGTAACCATTCTAATTATTCGACCTTCGGTGGAGTATAAATTTGTAGCTTCAAAATGAATAGCACCGATTACGCTTGTTTTGGATGGTGTTCAATTATTTTATTCCTACATTCTCTTATAATTTCTATGTCATAAATTATTTCTTTGAGCTTCGTCCACTCTATGAAACCTAAATATTATTTTCGATGAGTTTAAGACGTAATTCCACGATAATTAAACAAATTTATATACTAAAATAACAATCACTCACGTTTTATAAACTTATTTTTCATTAAAAAAATATTAATTTAACGAAATACCAATCCTTAACTTTTAGGGTAATTACCCCATTTTTTTATTGAGCACACCGGTTGTATGAAGTTTATCGTATGACAATTTAAAATGTTGAATTTGAAAATAATATTGATTTACGAGTTCGATACCTATAAAAAGCAACGGTCTGAGTTTTTTTCCTCACTCCGCTGTGGTTCCGACAACATTGGACAGCGCAAGACGGCATATTTCAATTATATTGTGTCATTCTGAAAGATGTGTATTCGACGGAGTCTCGTTTAGTTACGGCGGCCGACTGACTTACACTATGATTTGAATGTGTGTGTGTCTCTCGTAAGGACAAGCGATTTGACAGATACTGACTTAAAGTTGGAGATCGAATTCGAGATCAAAAATGTAAATAAATGGGCTGCCCCCATAAAGAATTGACGCAAGCGGTTAATAAAATCGTTGTAGTACTCATAAAAACTTAAACAGCAAATATTCTTTTTTTGTATTACACATTTGTGTAGTTCAAATAAAATATACGGAGATTTAATTTATACCACTGGTAATTATCAGGAGTTGTGAAAATTTGGTATAGTAATTATAATAAAAGTAACAACCAGTTTCTTTGTAATTTAATTTTCAAATATTCTATAACAACATGCAGAAACATGAACTCTCCCTTCAAGTATTACGTAACAATTAGGAGGGGGGGGGGGGGGGGGGGGGTGTAAAACCGTTAATACAGAATACAGAATTTATTGGTAAAAAAGCAATACAATTTTACAAGTCATTATTATTAAATTCATACACCCTTAGTGGTTCATTTTAATTCTAATTTAATCCATTATTTAATTTTGTTACACCATTATATATTATCATATTTCTGAATTACTTAAATGTCCATGTGATGGGTCAGCGATCTGTTGTCATGAACTCATCAATGCTGTAATAGGCTCGGTCCAAAAGCAGTGATTTTAATTTGTGGTTAGATGTGTGACTAGAAACAGGTTAATGGATTTTCTAACGCTTGTTTGCTAGTAAGTTGATCCTTGAAACCGTTGTCACCGATTAGGCAGTATAATTCTGAAAGAAAAGTGCCTTAATACTCGTGAGGCAGTGTAAGAGTAAATTCGTATTGAGATGTACCAATTGTGCATGCCACAGTAAGTTGTTGTATATTTACCAGACTTCGTCAGAAGGACGGTCATGTTTTTTGAGAGTATGTATATCTTTGACAGTAGCCTAAATAGCTTGATGGATTTTGACGTATGAGATATCGTTAGATTATTCGTCGTGGTAATAAGAGTGCCATTTAGCCTACAATATCTTGCAGTTAGAGCTCTGATCTTAAAAGTACTAACTTGTTTTCAATGTAACTCAATTGAGGGCGTTTCAGGCCCGCGGCTTTGGTAATACTGAAGTCAATAAGTACCTGCATCTGCATAATGACAAATGTTTATTAATTGTTATGATGAAATGCCTTATTTCTTGCATACTTCACGCGTAACCTTAATTGTATTAGTTTTAAGTTCTCATATAAGCGAATTGTATAAATTCTTATGAGAATAAAGAATCTTTAAACCGATAAGGTGATAGGTTCTTTTACTCTAAAATTTATCTCCTTTCCTGCAATCTTGGGTTATATGGCTGTAAATTCCTTCTTTCTTTATATAAGGCATGTTGGGAATGCATGTTTTTTAATAATAAACAAATTAAACCCATACTAATCCTCTTCTTTACTGCGAAATGCGCAAGAATATTTGTTGATTTGTCCTTCTGTAACGCGATAACGGGCGAATGATATTTTATATAGACTTACTAGACTGAGTGACATCTAGGCTATTATTTATCCTAGAAAAATAGACGGTTTCCGAAAGAGAACAGAAAGTAGGCTACGCGGGGGAAGCCTCAGGAAAATCCTAAATAATAAGCCTACATTTATGATCGCTGACATCTTTATGCTAGTCTAGTTTATCATTATCATCGGCTGAAAGACGTTCTGCTGGTTATAGGCCTCGCCCAAAAATGCTCCCACATTCAGCGGACTTCTGCGACATTCACTAAGTAATAAATCCGTCGTGTCAGGTCGTACGAACTAAGGACAATACTGTCTAAGCAAGACTTTAAGTAAAGAACCAGCATACTCGTATGATCATAGCCAGAGAATAGATAATAGTACAAGTACAGAAGGCTCACTACTTTGATCTTTACAAAAGCCGCTTTTTTCTTAGCAAAAACATTATGATGTATAGCCCTCCGACGTCGTCGACTCCAGCGCAAGCCAAAGGGAACGTTAAGGCTGTGTACGAACGGTGAATATGAATTGGCTCACTCGCCGCGTCGCCGATAGTGAGGGCTGTCAACGACTAAAAATAAAATAATAATGTATCGCCCATTTATTTCCTGCATTCAATATAGAGAGCAATAAATGTATATTCTTCATACATTATATCATTATTTATCTCTAAATTAATAAAAAGACTGTTGTCTTACAGACGCGACAGGGGACGTCGTTTTATAATATTTAGTGATTTAAACGGTTGTTAATACATAGATATAAAATACACACTAAAGCCTTCCTGAAGAATCAAGCTGCACGTTAGTTTAAACCGCATCAAAATCGGCCGTGTAGTTTCAGAGTTTATCGCAAACTTACATACAGACAGACAGACGCGACGGGAGACTTTGTTTTATAACATTTAGTGATTTGAGCTTTTCGAGCAAGCAACATATTATGAATACTTTGAATATAATATACATAAGTCGTCAATAGGTTACTATAGTGTGCATTAAAAATAACATTGAGTTTGTTTGAAAAAATCAAAAGCAATAAATTATTACATAAATCTTGAAAGTTGTTGTACAAATGTTAATTCTTTTATAGAGTAGACTCGACTCCTAGGAGTCAAAGTTTATGGTCAGAGGCAACCAGGAAAATAGTGAAAACTCTATCAAAACCTGTTTAGTAGTTTAGGTGAAGAAAGCGCCCACATACCTAACTGGATATGCGAAAAGTAATTAGTAAAATACTTTTACTAGGTATTTAGAAAAAATCGAATACCATTTACTAATTATTTAACGTGAACATGATAATTTATTATAAAAATTCATAGAAACGAGAAGGAAATATATTATTTGAGCAAAATAACTAAATAAACGTGTTGCCAGCTTGCTTGAACAGATTTTTTTAACAGTTCTGGTAGGACCTACCTGCATACGAATTGTTGTATTAGTAAGTATGTATACCCTGTATATACCTACCTACTTACTACACTAGAATCTAAATACCCAAATGTCAGCAAATAATCGATTCTAAATTACATAAAACCAGATAAAATTGTTCCGAGTATATTTACCTACTTGATTAATCCAGTGTTAAATATGGAAGTAGATATTTTTATTATTATTATACAGTTACTACCTAGTATCTATTATGTTAATTTACATTTCTCGCGACACATCAGAAAAACGAGTGATTTGTATTTCTGTCATTGTTCCTGCAACCCGCTGCGAAACAATATTTTTTAGCCTCATTTTTAATCATTTAAGCACAAGTTATCTCATAATCTTCCCAAATAGTCTGTCTTTAAACATTAAATACACGAATGCGGCACGCTCAGTAGCGACTTAAATCCAGAAAGCGAGAGCGTCTAGCATGCGCGAGCGTTCCGAGGCAGAGCGTGGCAGCCACTGAATAGGGCCCTCTGGAGGGGCTGCCGGCATGTACTTGTAGCGACGAATCGCGAGTGAGCCCCGCCTGTCATAGCTCTAAAAAAATCCACTGCAAAATATGATAGCCTATGTCACCCCACACACAAGTTGATTGTAACGATACGTCATACGTCAAAATCAAAATACATCAAGGCGTTTAGGCTGCAGAGCGTACCAAAGTATTTATTTACCCACAGACATATATACATACTCTCAATGGCGTGCGGTCCATATAGACACAAACGCACTGCTTACTCTGAAAGACCATGGCTCCATATAGGAACAGAGAAACTGCTTACCTGAAGCACTGAACAACCATGGCGTGGCCGCGCATAAACTGCCTCCCTTGGCCGAAAACCCTGTGCATGACACTGCAATCTCTTGAAAGATACAACCTCGTTGTGACGCACTCGGGTAAAAATACAGTGAAGCAGTCACAAGAATTGATTCAAAAGCGAAATTACTATAACAGTATGAGATTGGCGTCAAAGTGTCCCCGGGGCTGTGGCAGCGCGACATGATTCAATATGTCTCCGGCAATCTCTGATGAGATTACACCACTTACCGTGCCGCCCCCGGCTCCTCGGTTTTAACCGTGAGTAAACAGCGTTACGTCACAGAATAGTACGTACAAGCACAGAAGGCTATCTTCACTAAAGCCGCGTGATTGCCTACGAGCGAGACAGGTTACAGCGCGTGAACGAAAGAACAGGCAATTTTTGCAACCATTGCGGCGCTCAAAAAGTGTTCGCAAAGAGTGTGTTTCACGTCAACGTGTCTCAGGGCTGCGGTCGCGCGACATGATGCAACATGTCTCTGGCCACCTCTCGTGCTGTTACACCACTTACCACTTGACTAAACAGCGTTACGTCACAAAATAAATAATACTTGTACAGAAGGCTCTATCTTTCGGTCTGAGTGAAAGCCACTCGTCATCGCGTGCGAGAGAGAGAGAGAGAGAGCGAACTGTGCGTGTACAGAAATTGAACGTTCGTTTATTACGCACGATGGGTGTCAATGTATATCGTCAGCCTCAGGACTGAGACGTTCCTGCATGGCGTAATCGCGCGGTTGTAAATGTTGTAATAATTACGTTCATTCAGTCTTTCAGATAAGCTAAAGCTGATTAACCAATACGTAACCTACATCGACTTTCGAAAATCAAAGGTTTACGAAAGGTAAGGTTATTTTGAGAGACAAAAATATAATCTCGATAATCCGGTACTTCAAGGCTTCCTACGTAGCGCGGCACTAAAAAGAGACGCGGCCGATGAAGCATTAATGTTCTACACTAAATGTTTAATTTTGTCAAAAAACTATTACTACTCATAAAACTATATGGCTAAGAAACAGGAGGCATCTACATAATAATTTAAACTACAAAGATCTATGCTTATAGTAATATGTGGTCGGATTACATTAAAAAAATTCTTAATACGAAATTTTACTAATCCAAATTTGGTGCTAATCTGGCGCCTCGTCGTTAAAAAAACCAGTATATGTATTTACCACAATGAAGAATACTAGGAAAACCCAATTCCATATAAATACCTATTAAATCTCACTTCGAACCATTTCGAGTCAATAACAGTTAAAGCGCTATTCAAAGATCCCGCATTCCTAATCTAACGACATTCTTTGATCCGCCCTTTTTCTGTATTGCCTATACGAATATCAATATATTCTAATTTCAACAAGATACATAAGGGATGACAGTACCTTTATGCCAGTGGATATTCTTTTATTCAGCTAAACAACCCAGGGCAGGGTATATTTGCATATTTTTTCAGCTTAACACGACTCGCATAATTTTAATACATTTTGTCAAACTGAAAAAGGAAACACCATTTCAGGTCCCTTGATTATTGTAGGTAATTAATTCTACTTAATTAGTAGAAGTTTGGTTCCCAAGGTAGTCCTAAAAGTCCTTATTGTTCTGGATACAACAATAGGTCCCAAAAACTTAGAATGCATAATTAAGTTAAAACACAAAATCGACCTGACCCTCTGCGATCAGTTAAGTAAAAGCTTCTTCGTTCAAAATAAACTTCTCTCTGCGCAAACTTTATTTTGGTAATAAATGAAATGTTAGATATTAAAGCGTGTTCTAAGTTGTAACTAAAATATGACAGTACATAAGAGCATTACCAGAGTGGTTGCGGGGCGCTGCGGCGCGCATTTTGCACTCCCGTAAGCCTCTGTATTGACAACAATGAGCGTCGCCGATGTGGTCGCGGGACTCCCCACATAGACGATTTAGGATGTGTCAACTGAAGCTCCATTTAAACACGAGGGCTAACTTGCACTGGTTGTTAAATGACATAGCACATGAAAATCGCGTTGAATGTAATTAGTATTTTGAAGCAAAAGTTGGTTGGAAATCTATTTAGTGATACATTTTGCAATTATTTAAATGGTTCGCTTAGCCAACAGATAAATGTTCAGTTAATATACAAAATATTAGTAGTTAGTGACACTGTACGATAATTTATTGATACTTCGCGTTTTGTCGCGTTTTAGCAATTATTGATCTCTTTTGATGGGTTATTTTGAGAAAGGTACTTGGGTTCTGATAATGACTCATCTCATACGCACTAACTACCACCAGTTGTTTTATTTCTATGTTAGGAACCGCAGCAACCAATAACTGGTTGGATGTAGTACATCAAAATGTTGAATAAATTCTAGCGACAAGTCGTGATTCCTCCCACATTAATTAACCTCAGGAGGGTGGTCACTAAAATCCTAGTAGATATGAAAGCGTTGGCCGTTGACCCCGCCCCCGACCCTCGCTACTCGCACGCGCAAGGGCTTTGCTCCGGCCGATATATTTTGTGCAATACATGAGACTTTCATGGACACTTTCGGATCACTTAATGAAATGAGTTTGGTTAGATGTCAATTCTCATCACTCAGATTAATAAAATTACGTTAAAAGTTACAGAGAAACCTCATAAATGTATGTGTTGGGCGTTTTCTGATCAAGAAGATGTTTGTTATACAAACTTAAATTCAATATCATATGATCAGCTCGATTTTGGTAAAGGAGTTTGACATATAGTAAAGAGCAATTTAAATTTGCTCGTTTGTAAACAGCAAAAGCTTTTCTATTCTTTTTTATTCATCATTTCTTTGCCGACTGGTTTGGCTCAGGTGGGAGTAAGGTTGCCTGCGAAGCTGAAGGTCCTGGGTTCAAATACCGATAAGGGCAAATATTTGTGTGATGACCATGAATATTTGTTCCTGAGTCTTGAATGTTTTCTATGTATATAAGTAAATATCTATATTAAATATATCGTCGTCTAGTACCCATAACACAAGCCTTATTGAGCTTACCATGGGACTAGTTCGATTTGTGTAAAATTGTCCTGTAATATTTATTTATTTCTATCATTTTTATTCATTCATTTCATTCGTAAAGACAGCGTTGAAGCTGTTTCTAAGAGTGACACGAACTTTGACTGTATAGTCAAAGTTCGTGTCACTCTTAGAAACAGCTTCAGAATAATTTGCTTTCTAGACGGTCATACTCGTATGAGTATGACCGTCTAGAAAGCAAATTATTCTAACCAACCAATCCGATTAGAACGTCCGCAGCCGCCAAGATGGTCTACGAAATGATTTGAAATTTAATTCTATCGCAGAAATTAATTGAAATATTAAGCCGGCTCTTAACTTGTGTACTTACTGGTGAAAAATGCTCAGTCTTAAAATGCCGCATTCCCGGAATACAATTTGTTTTAGTCTCTCTGTTAGGACGTAGCAAAGGTGTTCTAGGTCTTACAAATTAAAAAAAATTGCGATGCCGCTATTTCTACGTGTATCACGAGCTGGGACTGTATGACCGTCTAGAGCAGCGGTTCTCAATTTTTTTGGCGGCGTAACCCTATTGGAAATCGAAATATTTGAGGTGCCCTAAAATAGTCAAAAAGTAGTTTATGGGTGTTCTTTATTAATATAGAAGGTAGTATTGTTTAAATTTACCTTATCACCGCACTATACAAATTCAATTTAGCAAAATAATATTCAGCTGCAACCTATTTCTTTCTCCATTATAACCTGTAGTATTGCGGAGACCGTACAGAAGCTTTGCTCTAGGGCTCCGTGGAGCACACTTTGAGTATCGTTGGTCTAGAGAGTAATCATTTTAACCAACCAATCCGATTAGCGAGCGTTAGCAGCCGTTAAGACGGTCAAGTGCTACGAGGTGGAGCCCGAGTTCCACTCAATCAGCAATTTAATGTTAAATCACAGACATGAATTGAAGTATATATCTATTAAGCTGGCTCTTGATTTTTGTACTTACAGAGCAAGGAAAACGCTGATTCACAAAATGACACTTTTTTACACGTTTTTATTTAAATTGCAATGTTTGGATTTAACCCGGTTTGTCTGGATCAAATCTTGCAAGTTCAATTTGACCCACCTCCCTGTTTCCGATTGAGCAAAAATTTGGCCCATTCATTTCATTCCGATGGCAATCCAATATTATAATGCGAGCAGGCCGTTTCTCAAAAGCTTGTAACTTGTATTACAAGTGGAAGTCTCTTTTTAATACATATTGTTGGAAAGAGAGTTTCAATTACAAGCCTTTATGAACCGGGCCCCTGATCTGACGATAAAGCCAGAAGGTGGTTATAGGAACTCTGTAATAAAATAACGCATCCTATCGAGTTTGGGCTCTTTGGAATCGCCTCGATGAGTAGTCGATGGATGTTTAAAGAAAAGTATAGTCGCCAATAAAAGCTTGTCACCAAAATGTAACTCTTGACAGAAACTTATTATAATTTAATATTAAATGAATTATGTAAGTATAAACAGCAACACACTTAACTGACCATCAGTCTTATGTCAATGTCAATAAGGTCTAACGTTGGTCACTAAGTGGGTGGCTGATGGTACCATAGGCATTTACGTATCAATGATAGCTCTTTTTAGCCTCTCGGATGTTATTAGCAGAGGTCGGAATTTTGACGGAAAACATAAGATGTCGCAATGTGACTAGTACTAGAAGCATGTTTTTTTATCGACATTGATAGTTGTGAAATACAAGAAGAAGCGGTCTACCGTATCAAAAATATATTTAATAGAAACTCTTACGTGAGCATTCGTTGTAGTTTTGTATAGAGTTATATAGACACAGGTGCAATTTCTTCTTCAAAGTCGATTTCGGTATACACAGTAGATGACATTTTATCTGTTTTGTGATAGATGGCATCATGAAAGTCTCAATCAAATTATTAAAATCACTAATAATCTTAACGTCGAGCCACCTTGAACATTGTTGTAGTATAAAATATACTCGTAAATGGTTTTATAGTGAAACGGTGGTTTTTTTTTTCATTTAGTGGACCATACTTTGTTCTATCTCACAACGTCACAACTTTTTTATCGATATCGATAAAAAAATGATTCTAACACTAGTTACATTGCGACAGTCTTTTGTTTTGCCGCGAAAATTCCGACCTCTTGTTATTAGCAAAAGTTATTCTAACCTTTACAAATGAGTAAAGTCAGTCTCGTAACTATTTCTTCCACAAACTTAGAATGATCGTCTAGGGAGTTAATCATTCTAACTAACCATTTCAATTAGAATATTCCCAATTAACTTTTTGTTTAACTTATTGGGGCAAAAACGTTTAATTTATATAATTGCTGCTTAATATCAATAACTGGCTCATACAAAAACCTATACCTATATTTGCTTAATATTTAGTGTATTGAAGTCACAAAAAATTTAGCATTTAAATTAATGAACAGAAAATAGAGCTTAAAGTGTAAGTTTTACTTCGGTTATTTAAGTGAGTAGTGGGTTAACCATTCCAACGAACCAATTCAATCAATGAGCGCGGTCGCCCACTATGACTCTCAAGTACTACGAGAACGTGCTACTAAAGCTGCCAGCATTTCAAATCACTGAAGTTTCAAGTATTCTACGCTTTCATTTGCTTTGTTTTTGATATTTATTGTAAACATTTTCAAGAATGCCAAGTAATCTACATAAAAAAATTATACTCCAAATCTGTCAGTTAAATTTAATAATCAATTATATTTAATAATTCCAATTGTTCGTGTCATGTTACTAAGAAACTTCTTAAAATTGTAGTAAACAAAGACAATAAAATAGCTGTTTAATATGTGACCTACATGTTTACTGCTACAATTTTATTTGTATGTATGTTAGTCTATAAGGCACTTATATATGGGCCGTGTTGCCTGAATTAAACGATTTCATTCATTCATACAATAAACATTTAGTTTACCCTAAGTGTCACATTCAAGTTATTCCAGATTAATCGCGGTTGAAATGTCTGAACATAATATTCAGTTACGCTAAATCATAAGTCTGTTCTAATATTATTTTTGCTGTACGCAATTATAAAATAAGTTAAATATATTATTAAGTAGATTGATTTGATTTATATATGTAGTACATGAAGTTACCGAATGAACCGCGGTCAGCGAAGATTCGCTTGAGCACTACTTGCTACCACACCGGTGCTCTACAAGTGACAGGAATATTTAAACCCACTCAAGTTTCAATTAGCCTACGCTTTTATGTCATGTTTTTTTAATCTTTACTCACACATTATCAATAAAACACGGTTTAAATCTAGGTTCACATAATATGCAATTAATCTGACCATACATCGCAGTCCAGGGGGGCATTTTGCGGGCACGTCCATTAATAAGGTCTATATATAAATCAGTAAATTTTCAAGTTGCTATTGCCTGCTATTTGGTGGTGCCTGCTATGCATTTCCGAGTATACCTAAGTAATTAATTCGGTAACTTAGATACCTAGTGGTAGTCGAATGTATTGAAGCTATTTTGATTAAATAGAACAAATAATTTAAGAGTGAATAATATATAATTATTTAAAAGGTTAAAATTTAAAAAAAACGTATTGGATATCACCATATATTTCGAATATCATTAGCAGACACCGGTTTCGCGGGGGCAAAAATGTACCAGTGCAAGTGATTAATTAAAATTCGACTAAGTTCATCGACATCGATAAAAATAAATTTTTAATCATCATTATCATAACTAAACTAATGGCTAAGTTTGAATACGTTTAAGTATGTGCAAACCTCTTTCATTTATACTTATCGCAACTGTGTCGAGTCACTTTTGACAACCATTGAATCGTTAAATAATTCATCCAGTACTACAATATTATTTTGCATTCCGATCAATTAAAACTACCTTTTTGTTTCTTAAGGCGGCTAAATTGCCTCGCAAGAAAAAAGATCATTCATCTTCATGGAAACCTGACCATTCAGATATAGATGATAAAGGTAGGACTTACTTTTGCAAGAAATGTAAAATTCATATATCACGAAAAAAGTTTTCCGTACAAAGGCATATAAGAAGCTAAAGGCATAACAGCGTCGCTAAAAACCAAAACGTATTTAACCTGGATTTGCTAAAATTTATTCTAGCTTGCAACATACCATGGACCCAGGTGGGTAATCCCATTTTCATCTATTGTATATCTGATTGCATATTTGGGAAATATGGTTCGAAACATATATTCCCAACGAATCAGTTCTGAGAAAAACGACCTTAGACATCGCTTATAAGGAGATGATGAAACAGATTAAGACTAAACTAGGAAATTCTACAATTTATGTGAGTGTAGACGAAAGTACAGATGCCAATGGGCGTCAGATTGGGAATGTAATAGTTGGAGCACTATTAGAAAATGAAATAGGTACCCCACACATAATATCTAGCGTTTGTCTAGAGGAAGTAAATAATGTTAGTATAACAAATCTTATTCAAAATGCCCTGGAGACGTTGTGGGGAAGTAACCACAACAAACATGATAAAGTTTTGTTGCTTCTTACGAATGGCGTAGCCTACATGCTGAAAGCTGGTAAGAATTTGAAAAAGGTTTTTCCGAATTTAGTACACGTCACATGTTTGGCACATGGAGTAAATAGGGTGGCTGAACAAGTCCGATTATTGTTTCCTGCTGTAAATAATTTAATTGCTTATACAAAAAAGGTATTTCTGAAATCACCTTAAAGAATAAAAATATTTCACTAAATGTTACCGAACGTTCCTTTGCCACCACAGCCGACGATAATACGATGGGCAACATGGATGAAAGCGGCTATTTACTATCATAAATATTTACCAGCCATCAAGCAAGTCGTACGAACATTTAATAACAAAGAATCAACGTGTATATTAAAAGCAAAACGGGCAATGAATGATATAAACATTCTCAACGATTTAAAATGGATAGCCAACAATCTATCCATCATACCAAGTACCATTGAAAAATTACAAACAAAATTTAAGTCTAGAAGCCAGTTTGAATAGTGTCCATAATTTAAAAGTACATATATCAAGATTACGTTTGAATCCTCAGGGCAAAATTATTCACAAAAAACTTCAAACAGTGTTAGAGAAAAACGTCGGCATTTCAACTTTAAAAACATTAAATGATTTGGTATCCGGAAAAGAAATAGAACTGAGTCATATAGCAGAAATTCATCAATACTATAAATTGTCCCGTAATATTTATTTATTTATTTATTCTTCATTCAAATTCTTGAAATTACCCAACGGTTGTACATCATTTGTATCGATATCAACTAATAAAATTAGTTTAATGTGTCCTCGCACTATTAAACGTCAGTACAGATTTGCCCCCGCCAAACCGGTGTATGATCATTAGTATTTGTTTAAAATTTTTGACTATCAATTTTCGCCGTTTGCCAGAAAACATCAATTTTAAATAAGAGAACATCCTCTCAAATTCAAATTCAAAGTCAAATTAAAATTGGTTTAATGTTGATGTAAGATAATTGCGTCATGAAAACAGGTATAAATACTACGTAAGTTACTTATACTATTTACGAATACTGCCTCGGTAATTATAATGTTTTATTTTGTAAACCTTACTGACGTGCCCGCAAAATGCCCCCTGGATTGCGATGTATGACTCTAACTTGTGGCATACTTGACAGTATAATGCTTCCTGTCACTTTAGCGCTCATAATTGTCCAAAAACGTGCAATTAGATTACTGGCTGGAGTGAATCCTCGACATTCTTGCAGGGATTTGTTCGTAACGCACAACATTATGACGCACTACTCACTTTACATATTCGAAGTATTAATGTACGTCAGAAAAAATATGCCAACGTTTAGATGCGTTGAAGTGTCAGGCAAGCAGAACCGGTCAACAGGAAGACTAAGAACAGTCCCGCGTCGCATGGCATTTGCAGGTAAAAACCCGCGCGTAATCGGCCCCACCTACTACGAACGTCTACCCGCCGAACTGCGAACTGAACCATCTGACGAAACATTTAAACGACAATTGAGAAAGTTTTTATTGAAAAATCTATTATATTTCGTGAAGGAATATATGGATATATAAATTGTGTATATTTAGTATTGTTTTATTTAGTTTTAGTATTTTTCTGCCGATCCCATGTAGGTGATATTGTCATTTTTATGTAATTAAGTTATTAGCTTACCTTTAAATCAGTCTATCATAAATAATCAATAGATAATGATATGTTACCTTTTTCATCTGTGACATTTCCATTTTGTTTAGCTATTATGATTTTATTTTATTTTATTATTTCTTTGTATTTGACGATCATAATGTAATTTATTTTATGAAATAAAGTAATCTAATCTAATCTAATACAGTGACACCATAAAATGATGAGGATAGAAATACGTCCTGTTAAAGCAGGTATTATATCTAGTGCATGAAATATAGTAGCAAAACCGACCAACCCGACCACGCGCGGCATGAGTATTTCAACCTACTCAAGTTTCAAGTACTCTAACGCTTTCATTTCATATGTTTTAAATATTTTAGTAGAGCATTGTGTAGATGCTGTTGTAGCAAGAATTCTGAGGACTATATCAGGTCACATTATCAAACATTGACGATTAAGGACGGTTTAACTCTAGGAAGCTTGTCAAAATATTCAGTTAAGAACTTATAAGGCCGGTTTAGCTCAGTGGGAGTAGTAATGTTGCCTGCAAAGCTGAAGGTCCTGGGTTCAAATCCCGGTAAGGTAAAATATTTGTGTGATGTGCATAAATATCTGAGTCTTGGATGTTTTCTATCTATATAAGTAAAATCTATTAAATATATCGTCGTCTAGTACTCATAACACAATCCTTAATTGACCTTACCGTGGGGCTAGCTCCGATTATTTTTTTATTTTATCCCAATATGATGTTTGGTGTCTGATAAGCTAATAAAAAGTGGAAATATAAAAAACGTTCAGTCAAATTTAATCGCGTTCATGAAATTTAGTAAAGAAATGAACCAATTCGATTGTTATTATATTTAAATAAATAAGTCGCGGCAGCCAATACTTACACAAGTGCTACGTACCACGAGTGTTTCAACCCACTCAAATATCAAAACCCCATAGTATATAACTCAATAGAAAGAGATCCCCAGTCGAGTAAATGTATTTAATTTTTTTTTATTAGCTCTAACGTGATGATAACACGGTTGCGTTCACATGTGCAATGTGCATAGTGATATATGGCGTTTGTATACATATATGATATGTCTTAATATGCTTGCGGGGCGCGAAGTGTACAGTTGCTTGTTAGATCGTATGTACACGTCTGATCTAATGAAATAACAACATTGAATCAAGATTTAATTAGGCTCCCAACGGGAACATGCTCTTCACGCACACTGACTGTACCTTCTGGGTAACAAAATCTGGGTAGAAAAGTCGCTTACGTTTTGTTTTCCATTGTTGTATTTATATAAAAAGATTAACCAGTATACACAATCGCATTTATAATCTGGTTGGATCGCTGACAGGAAACTAATTGAATTGCTCAAAAACTTTCGCCAAAGTAGTAGTGGGTGAAACATTTGAACGAACCAATTCGATCAGCGCGCGGCGAACTGAGACTTCTCAAGTGCCACGTGCTATTTGCTGCGAGTATTTAACCCGCCGACTTGGCTCCGCTTTTAAATTTACTTAATGTTTGTAGGTGATTCAATGTAACGTTTTCTGTGTATTAAGTTTCTTTTGCGAAATATTATTTTGAACCCTAATAATAAAAATAACGCGGGGCAGCTTATGGCGAGCAGGCGAGCTGTTCAGGAGTAGCGACCCTACGTACCTCAGTGGTCCTGAGGGACCCTGACCGGGGGTGTTGGGTCAGAACCCACGCCTCTGGCTTACCTTAACCGGCCGGTCAGAGTGGAGACGCAAGAGCTGCGGCTAGAGGGTGAATGTGGAACGTAAGTGGCGAGTTGGCTTCAATAGAAAGTTCAATGACACCTCTCCGCCATTAGCACTCCGCACGGATGTTGTCCTCACGCCACTATATGTGTCGCTATTTACGGGGGCCCATTTAGCGGGGGGCAATTCATCGTCTACCAGTGCCTTTAGCCATGAGCATACACCGGATTGGCGGGGGCAAATCTGTACTGACGTTTAATAGTGCGAGGACACATTAAAATTATTTTATTAGTTGATATCGATAAAAATTATGTACAACCGTTGGGTAATTTCAAGAATTTGAATGAAGAAGAAAACTACATACACAAAAATAAACTTTTTGCGTAATAAACTTTTTTAATATTTAATATAATTTTCATAATATACAATCAAAAATTTTTCCACATTTTCAGCCTTTAATCTTCGTCGCCTGGGTGACAATATCCATTTTAGCCAACTAAATGACCTTTCTAGGTCAACTGTAGTAATTGGAGCAAATTCAAACAATTTATATTATTGATGAATTTCTGCTATATGACTCAGTTCTATTTCTTTTCCGGATACCAAATCATTTAATGTTTTTAAAGTTGAAATGCCGACGTTTTTCCCTAATACTGTTTGAAGTTTTTTGTGAATAATTTTGCCCTGAGGATTCAAACGTAATCCATACTAATATTATAAATGCGAAAGTGTGTCTGTCTGTCTGTCTGTCTGTCTGTTACCTCTTCACGCTTAAACCGCTGAACCGATTTGAATGAAATTTGGTATGGAGATAGTTTGAGTCCCGAGGAAGGACATAGGCTACTTTTTATCCCGGAAAAATACCGTAATCCGCGATAAACGAATTTAAGGCGGACGAAGTCGCGGGCAGAAGCTAGTCTTGATATATGTACTTTTAACTTATGGACAATATTCAAACTGGCTTTTAGACTAAAATTTTGTGTTTGTAATTTTTCAATGGTACTTGGTATGATGGATAGATTGTTGGCTATCCATTTCAAATAGTTGAGAATGTTTATATCATTCATTGCCCGTTTTGCTTTTAATATAAACGTTGATTCTTTGTTATTAAATGTTCGTACGACTTGCTTGATGGCTGGTAAATATTTATGATAGTAAATAGCCGCTTTCATCCATGTTCCCCATCGTATTATCGTCGGCTGTGGTGGCAAAGGAACGTTCGGTAACATTTGGTGAAATATTTTTATTCTTTTAGGTGATTTCAGAAATACCTTTTTCGTATAAGCAATTAAATTATTTACAGCAGGAAACAATAATCGGACTTGTTCAGCCACCCTATTTACTCCATGTGCCAAACATGTGACGTGTACTAAATTCGGAAAAACCTTTTTCAAATTCTTACCAGCTTTCAGCATGTAGGCTACGCCATCCGTAAGAAGCAACAAAACTTTATCATGTTTGTTGTGGTTACTTCCCCACAACGTCTCTAGGGCATTTTGAATAAGATTTGTTATATTAACATTATTTACTTCCTCTAGACAAACGCTAGATATTATGTGTGGGGTAACTATTTCATTTTCTAATAGTGCTCCAACTATTACATTTCCAATCTGACGCCCATTGGCATCTGTACTTTCGTCTACACTCACATAAATTCTAGAATTTCCTAGTTTAGTCTTAATCTGTTTCATCATCTCCTTATAAGCGATGTCTAAGTTCGTTTTTCCCAGAACTGATTCGTTGGGAATATATGTTTCAAACCATATTTCCCAAATATGCAATCAGATATAAAATAGATGAAAATGGGATTACCCACCTGGGTCCATGGTATGTTGCAAGCTAGAATAAATTTTAGCAAATCCAGGTTAAATACGTTTTGGTTTTTAGCGACGCTGTTATGCCTTTGGTTTCTTATATGCCTTTGTACGGAAAACTTTTTTCGTGATATATGAATTTTACATTTCTTGCAAAAGTAAGTCGTACCTTTATCATCTATATCTGAATGGTCAGGTTTCCATGAAGATGAATGATCTTTTTTCTTGCGAGGCATTTTTAGCCGCCTTAAGAAACAAAAAGATAGTTTTAATTGATCGGAATGCAAAATAATATTGTAGTACTGGATGAATTATTCAACGATTCAATGGTTGTCGAAAGTGACTCGACACAGTCAATGTCAGATATCGGTTGTTTATAGTTGCGATAAGTATAAATGAAAGAGGTTTGCACATAGTTAAACGTATTCAAACTTAGCCATTAGTTTAGTTATGATAATGATGATTAAAAAAATATTTTTATCGATGTCGATAAACTTAGTCGATTTTGAATTAATCACTAGCACTGGTACATTTTTGCCCCCGCGAAACCGGTGTCTGGCCATGAGACACTGTCTGGTAGATGTCCGGTTGTCTCAAGCTATAGCCCAGTAGGTATATAGTCCATCATTTCAATTCCAATACCCAGTATATTCAGATCCCCTCAATATCCAATAGTTCTTGCATCTAGCGGGTGCTATCTCTGTGCGTGTCCCATGACAGGGGCAGGAACAGTACACGCGCGGTGTACCCCTTACATATCATTAAATTGTAGAAAGGGATTCTACGCGTTGACTTCGGCTCCGCGCACGCCTCGCAAAGGTCCGGGACACCATTGTCCCGTGAGCGGGTGCAAAATAATCTTTAAGATTCCAAAATTTCTGTAAACATTTTGATAAAATAAAGGAAACTGAACTGGTCAGAAACGTAATAATTTGAGCGTAATATACAAACAATTCTTTTCATATTATGATACCAAAAATCAGACTCAGGCCACCTGATGGTACACACTGAGATCCAGAAATATGGATGAAATTGAACAAATTAATGGAATATTAAAGATTTCGAATGTGCTCTCAACGTTGAGGATTGACCTGGGAAGCCTCTCAGCTCAGTGCTCATATTATATTTCATAAATAAAATTCATAAACACGTTAACACGAATCGCACTTAAAGAAGGAAGTATTCAATGCAAGACGTAGTCAACAGCTTATTTTTTTATTTTACTCGTTCCCAATAAGATCCGAATTATCTGCTATGGTAAAATCAAAGGCGGCCTAGGAAGTTTGAGCGCTCAGATCACAGACAATTGCATTTAACTTACAAATCTTTGATTGCATATTGCATGGAACCGAACGCGAACCGGCTAAGATTACATTCACGAGGTGCCCGCAGTGAGGCGTTGCTATTAAACTTTATACGAAGTCTCCCCCCCGCCCAGCGCCCGTTGCACTTTATCATGACACCAACAAACTAGTTTCACGATTTGTTGCTGCACTTTATACATATTTTGTAACTGTACTTCCGTTTGCATTGTCTGCGGTGCAGTTTTAGTTAATGCTATGGATGAAATTTTAACAGTAATTCTGCAGAGAATGCCGCGGATTGTTGAATTGCGATGTAATTCTTGATTTCAGTGTCAAAAATGCATTTTTATTTGCATTTTAATAAGAGCCTATAAAGACTTTTTGTTTTCAGGAACAAGTGGCCAAAAGAAAAAAAACCGGTTTCAGTCATGCCATTAAATAAATGAGGCATGTTTTAAAAAGAAAAATCCACCCCAACTCTTTTAAAAGTAAAACCCCTTTCCGGTTAATGCCAATACTTGGAAAGTTTATTTGGAGGACGAAATTCTTTCCCATAATGGGGGTTATTGATAAACCGCTCCGAAGGGTTATCGGGAGTGACATGCAATTTCTAAAATGGACGCGTATAAAACTCTCGTTGAGTACAGTGCGTGTTACCTAAGCGTCCTATTACTGCAGGCGTCCCGGCGCGCTACCAGAATATTGAGTAAGTAGCCTGCCGGAGTTGCCTCGGGATGAGCGGAGCACGAGCCGCGCGAGCGGGCCGACGAGCGGAGCGGCGAGCGAACGGCGCGGCGCTCGCCGCGGGCGCGGGCGGCGGGAGGGAGCGGGAGAGAACCACCGTCTCAAGACTACGAATCAATAAAGTCCACTCGTATAAGTCCGGGCGGTGCAGCGCTGGATATGGGTCACGGTGCACTCAGCCCGTCGATGGTATTTAATAACCCCGCGCCTCGACTACACGCCCGACAGATATTACTTTATCCTTTAGAAATGTTCGATATTACTTCCACCGCGTCAGAGTTTAATCCGTTGAAGGTGTTGACGGCCAACCGAGAGGATTTTAAATGCTTTTTCGAATTACGGCATCATAAAATTGAACGGGTCTGCACTATTAGGTATTCAGGATGTGGTTAAGTTTACAGGCGTCGTAAATGGCGTCGGGGATGATTGTCATAGCAATTTCCGACGCCGATTGCGGTCCAATGGCGTGAATCATGTCGGGATTTCTTGTCACAAACAGCTGCTGTTTCGCAATTTGCTGATGGCGGTATTAGGGTCGGCAAGTGCAGCGGTCTAGCTCCGCCCCCGCGCTGCGGCGCGCCTCCGGAATTTGGCGGTGCGCCTTGCACTTAGCTTAGGACGGAATTTAAACACACAAGTATACGTACGTATATAAGTGCCCTAACATATTACAAGTGACGCAGATTATTCTTGTCGAGTGCAAGGTTGAAATTACGTGGAGGCAAAAAAAAAACAAGTTTATAAAAGTAAAGTACTATAATAACAATAGAAAATATAAAATTAATACGAGCTTGGTGGGAGGCTTAGTAAATAGCATCAAGGAATTGTATAATGAACAACAAGTGGATAGCGTGAGAGCGGCGTCATACACATATGTAACTAAGCTAAGGTAGTCCAATGAAGGAGGAAACTGACCCTAACAATAATAATTTTGTCCTTTGTCAATTTCGATTTGATATATCGAATAATTCAAGAAAGCACAAAATATTTACTAATTAAAGGGGTAGAAACGACGTTTGTGATTAAAATCAATGCTTGTAATAGGAATCTGGAGTATAAGTACCTAGTACATACAATACAATTCCTTATGAATACAATGAGCTGACGGAATTTTTATGAATTTCTTTCAATTGAGGCTTATGCAGAACCTGCTTAAAAACCTACTTACTTACTTGTCTGATAAATTGGTATACTCTGAATGATAGTCGAGACGGATTGCATGGGCAGCAGTGAAAATATTTGAAATTAATGTGTTTAAATTTCATAAACGATTTAACAACGCTCGACAGTACGCTGAGTTGTTAGCTTCCCCTACTTACATTTGAATAACATGAAGATTAAGGTTGTTTGTTGTTAAAAGTAAATCAAACTGTACCCGAGCGCCCGCCACTCACGCCACACATAAAACAAGGAAATGTGGACATTTGCCGCGTGCCTTTACTGCCATCACCACCTACTGATACTCAAGTCTGCTCTAGGCATCGGAACTTTCTACACCGTATAAACTTTATGTGGAATGGAATTTCAGCACTAAGTATTTACGAATGGCAGATCGATAGGAAAGCAGAGATCGGGGCCAAGTGCACCGTTTCATGTGCAATTTCGCTTATAAAAGCGATTTAAATAAGAACGGCATCCATATTTACATTAATGTTTCGTTTTATTACCACAAACCCATGCGACATTTTAAGCGTGCATTTTAATAGTAAATTGTTAACGAAATTTCAGCTGAATTCAATTTCTGTGGGTCAATACATGTGTATAAAGTTGCAGTGCCGCCGAATCGGGCCGATAGATTCGTGTTTGCGTTAATGAACAGAGTTTGTGTGGGAATTACTTCTAGCCGAGATACCCATCGGGCTGCCGGCCATAATTAATTAGCCGTGCGTAATGCGCGGTGCTGCTGAATTATGAAATTGCAACGAATGAAACAAATAACGTATTTTCCGCTGGATACATTAACGATAAATTTAGGGTTAACCGACGTGATTAGACTGATTAGTTTTTCCGCTTATTAATAAGATGACCCAGAGCAAGTTGCAACTATGGGGCTAGTGAAAAATAACATCTTTTAGGGTCTACACTACGTCTCCATATATGATTGTACCAATAGGTAGGTACCTTAATGTCGCTCAATTTCAATAGTGCTTCATGTTTTTAATATGAAATGAAAATGAATCTCTTCATTAAAATTGGAATTAATGTTTTTTTAGAATTGCTGTCAAAAGATCCGATAGGTAATTTTTTGTTCGGCAAAGTAAAGCATGGGCGGGCGGGTAGAGGTCAGGGGGTACCCGTCATCCCGCGCCACTGTTTACAGTATACCTATTACATTATTATGATTTATCGCTCAATCGATGCTCCGCGCGTAGCGAAGCTTCCGTAATTTCTGCTTCATTTTGCTAACGTTTGTGTACGTAAAGGAATTTGAACTACGCTTCAACACGTAAAGGTATCGCCGCCTTTGATGCGAGAGGCGCGCACCAAAAATAGCGAGAAATAAAATTGGTTTACTTTCAATAGCGGTTGTATTTTCGACTGTGTCGATATGCGCGTAAAATACGTATTATTGTAAACCATTGGAAGTAACGCTAGTGGATTTGAGAGCGATAGGAATATTTGTTGGCTTGGGGATAAAATTCACGATACAGTAACGACGATTGTATAGAAACGTACCTACGTTGCGAATGTACTACTTACTTATAAAACGTTTCCATGAATTAGACATTCATAGAGAACAAAAGTATAAATATTACGTTATATGTGAAACTTTGAATAGTAAGTAAGTGCTTACTGATATAAAAAAAAACAAAGTGTTTTTCGTAATGAAAATTGGTTTAAAAATATTTGCATTGAAAAACAAACATTAGAAGTTGCGAGGTGCATGATAGCTATACTCATTTTATAAATGCAAAAGTTTGTTCAGATGTGTGTAACTCAGCGGATTTATATAAAACATGACATATTACAAGGGATAATTAATTTTCCGATAACAGGTGAAACCACGGGAAATGCTAGCGTTTAATAAAGGACACTTTAATTACAGTGTGTGTTGTAAATACTTTACAAATAGTTGATTGCGAGGTGTATCATGTTGTTCGCAGCAGAAATGTCGCGCTGCATTCCTGATTCCTACACTATACACTATGCCATTGTGTAGGAACGCAAATATTGCTCCATGAGAAAATCTACAATCACGAATAGCAGGGAATATATAGGTGATATAAGGGTAGATAGTGGTTATTTGGTCGGGTATGTTATTAATGTAGACTTAAGTGAATGAAAATATTTAGGCAGCCGTCGCGGAAGCTCCCAGCATATGAAATCGGTGAACCTTTACGGACGGCACTATCCGAAATAGGTTTGATCTTTGTGGTTAATTTGCATGGGATGTACACTGAAATTGTAATATTGAGTGGAAATTTCGATTTACATTTCTCTCCACGTTTCCGTTTACTTTACACAGGCTGTAATTGGACCAGGTGCCTACTTCAAAAAGTTAGAAGTGTTGTATTAAGCGTTTTGATCGTTATTACGTATGGCTTGTCGAGGATTATATTAATGTAACTTTAGACTTTGTAACTTTTATCAATTGGGGCTAAGTTGCTATGACAAGTAAAAAAAACCGGCCAAGAGCATGTCGGACCTTGCTCAGTGTAGGGTTCCACTACTATCCATATGAAGAAATGCACTACAGACGGAATAAAATACGATATGAAAAAGTGCACTAGCAAAAGAGCGTATCTCCAAGGCACTTACGTCCTTTAGTTTAGAATAGCCGTTTTTTGCCAATAACTCAAAAACTGTATATCCGATCATGTTGAAAAAATTTTTTATTGTAAGTTAAGTAGGTTTTATTTTTGTGATTGTTTTCATATTTTTTTGACATAAGTTTAAGAAAATAGAGCGTGGGGCGATTATTTCCGAAAATGTTCAAATAAAACAAAAACATTTTAAATACTTCAAAATGTGATCTTTTTAAAAGATCTGTCGGTATATGTGCCACACAATGATATTTGCAGATATTTTTTTTTCAGTTTTGGTTACATGTATGGAGTGCCCCCCTAGATTTATTTTATTTTATTATTTAACTATTAAAATAAGTAGCAGCTGAAACAAGACACCTATACTAAAAAAAATAACAATGTACATCGTGTAATTTTTCAGTGAAATGCCTGTGACATACGGACGGGAAGACGGACGGACGGACAGACGGACGGACGGACAGACGGACGGACGGACAGACGGACGGACGGACAGATGGACGAACATGACAAAACTATAAGGGTTCTGTTTTTGACATTTTGGCTACGGAACCCTAATACAATGAGGCAACTCGTGTCGCGGTGTAAAACATTGACTTTGCTTGTATTTTACATCATCGCCACTCGTTGAGAATAACCTACTTACCGCACTCGTATCGTAAACAACTTTTTCACGGCCGGCGCGACGGCTACTTATGCCAGTAGAACCTAAAAGTAGGTGCTCATCCAACAATGCGTTAAATTGGGAGTGCAGAGTCAGAATGCAAATATGGACACAGAGGAACGAGTGCATTCAGCGAAATTCCCGGCTTGCGACGCCCAGAATATCCCCCTTTGAGTCGCTAAAGCGCTATGCATGCACCTATGTCGCCGGGTAGCTCAAAATTTACATTATATACCGCTCCGCAAGCCTTCAAGGTTGGAATGAAACTTCTAGTTGCAGTTGTTTAGGTACTTGTTTATACCAAGCTTCTCTGCTGCAACCAAGTTTCTCTGTAACGCTCGACATTTGTCGTGCCGACGAGATCTTTTGTAATGGGATAAACATTATCAAAGGATTAAGTAGTATAATTTCTTGCGTAAAAAATAATCATTATTAAATACTGTTTATGTGGTATGTACATTCCGTATGTATTTAAACAGCCGTTTAAATTGTTGGAAATGGCGGAAACTAAAGAGAATATTAATGGTTGTTGTTTATATATTTCTTTGACGTCCGGTTATGCTCAGTGGGAGTAAAGTTGCCTGCGTAAATCCTGGTAAGGGCAAATATTTGTGTGATGAGCATAAATATTGGTTCCTGAGTCTTGGATGTTTTCTATGTATAAAAGTAATATATCTATTAAATATATCGTCGGCTAGTACCCATAACACAAGCCATATTGAGCTTACCATGGGGCTAGTTCGATTTGTGTAAAATTGTCCCGTAATATTTATTTATTTATTTTATTTATATGTTGTCGACATACTAATAGATATAAGGAAAAAGCTATTTCGATATTTATTTACGTGAAGACATTTTAAACTATATACAATAATGGTAAAAGTATGGACGTAAATGTCTCTCTAGGCCGAAGATGTCGTGGGGCAACAGAGGAACGTAATGAACAGCCAATGAAAGATTTTGATCACCGATTGAATTTGCTGGAATCGAGGAAATGGTTGCGAGCTATTGAATTGAGGCGCTTTGATGGAATTGCGTGCCGAGTACAAATCACAGAACATTCCAGTCCCTTGGTTAATTGATTCCTGTAGGCCTTCATTAGGGAGGGCGGCGTGCGAATCAACAAAAACGAACTTTTACGGTAAGGAGAATGCCAGAGTTCGGACAAAAACCGCAAATGACATTCGGGAGGTGGCGCGGATCGAATAATTACGTCGCGTCTCCATGGCTTAAGCGTCAACTTGGCTTTCACACTCACAACACCACTCCTTCGGGAAACTTTGCGCCGACTTCGCCGAATTACTACATGTTTTACCAAAATGTAAGTACACGCTTAACAAACTTTGTTGAAAGTAAAGCATGTCTGAAAGTAAGCACACGACGGTATCGAGTTTTATTGCTTATTAAGGCTGGGGTATGCTTGCGTTGAGTGCTTTTAGGATGATTGAGGCAGATCACTGAAACGTCGTGATCATTTTTAGGGAGCAGCAGTAACTCTTACGATCTTTCCTTTCTGTACTTTATATATATTGAACGTCGTCCGACGTCTGTGAATGTGCGACAGAGCCGGCTGCTTGGAACAGCGCTGTTCCCACGATATTGTCAGTTCCACGTCGGTTGAAAAGTTGAACGGGATACAGACGCATCGGCAGTGGCACGTTGTTGGAAATTTAAAAGAATTCCAATATCAGTGGATGTGCCGAAACGGGGAGCGTCGCAGATAACGCGGAGCTAGGCGCGGGGCAAATACTGAGCTCGCTACCAGAGCACGCAACTTTAATCTGAGCCTATCACGCGCTGCCCCATTTTCGAAACATACCATACGGTTAATCAATCTTCTAAATGTACTGAGTATGACATATGTAAAACTTCGATTTCAAAGTCTACCATCGAGAAGGATGTTCTGCATATGAAAAATGAGCAAGGACATTTACGCGCACAGCCTAAATTGAGTTATAACTTTAGGATCAGAACAGGTTGGAAATAACAGTTGTCTATGTAAAATGATTTAAATGATGCTTGTCGGGATCGAAACAGAAGTAGTGTGCTACAGTGTCTTAGACTGGATGATACCTGGATTATGTGGTGTGTTTGCAACTTGCGTTTGTACATATCATGCACGTTTTGATTTATAGGATCATTCTCCAGTGCTTAATTTATTTATTTTTATCTCTAGGCTAAAATTTTATCAACCTTAAAATTGTATTTTTGGTAGTCATCTATCAGTAGCGTGGCGTCTAAAGAACATGCCCACCGTCTTGTCTATTTTAGGGCGTTCGAGCACTTCCCTATTGGTCTTGAGGAGAAAGGTAAGCCAAATCTGCTTCAGCTTGTACAGGGGTTTGGGTGTCACCACGCCACTGTTAGCTACATGTTATTCTAGTAAGGAGCTGTCTACAGGCTACAGGGAATTCACCAATATTTGTTGTTCCAATATGGGCTTACCTGTTGGTATTCGATGTCACTTTAGTCTCCATTTTATCACAGGCCAAACTTTCAAACTTGCCCTCCACTAGTTCGAAAACAGTTCTCAAGTAAGACCAGTACATAACCGAACGTCGTCAGCTAGTTTGAGTCAAAGTTTCGACAATAATCCATCGTACTGCAGTTAATAACGGAACTGTGCGGGCGGGAGTATCGGCCAGCGCTGAATATGTTAATGTAGCCCGCCCGATGTCGGCGCAATATCTCAGCACTTGGCAACTGGGTCGTCACATTCCTATTGCGCCTTTTTTCGTGTGTTACTGTAGTTCATTTACTTTGCTTAATTTTGAGCAGACACTTTTATAAGTTTTATGAAAAAATCATTAATATAAAAAACATTTCGACGAATTGAGAACCCCTTCTTTTTTGGGAGTCCGTTGAAAAAAAATACATTCTTAATAGTTTCATTTCATGAGAATACAAATTGATCGGCTATTTGGATAAAAATATTCTCAGTCTCAAAGTGTCTTGTCTCTCTTTAAAACGAAAATCCCATGTATTTACGTTCCCAGCTGCCGATTTCCGCTGTGCTACACGTTTTAACAGCCCTTGAGTAGGTATACACAGAGATTCGCAAGCGATAATTTCCACTACACATTTCGAAAATAAACTATCCATAATTTATCGCCCGGGGAATGTATTTTAACAGCGTCTATTTAAGCTGCGCAAATGAATTCGAGGCGGCGAGTTACTCATAAATGCATATCCCAAAGGGCTGAGACCCACACGGGATTAGCAACGTTGGTAAATTCTAAATGAACGAGCTCTGTGCTTTCCGAAATTCAATTTGGTAACGTGAGACTTGAAAAAATATGCGCCACGGAGTAAGTTAAACGAGCATCACGAGAACATACGATCGGAATATTTGAGGAGGGTAACCTTACGGCGGATACACATACGTGACCTGTGCTGAGATAACTGTTAAATTTTTATACATGCACATTTCCAAGACTATCCTTTTCAGCATCAGATCTGCGATGTAGAACAGTTTTGCCTGTATTAGAAGTTTCCTAAAACTAATCTAATTCTGCCTCACAGTGTCGACACGTATAAATGAACATAACAGGACAATTTGAAACTGATCTGCTTATGAATACTACACATGAATACGTGATGGTATAATTACATGATGTAGATACTATATTAGGATTAAAAGATAAACAACTGTACACTGTCCACAGTTAAAATTCTTAGATGCCACTGGCTTCTATGGTAAACTCTAATGAAACGCGAAACATATATACTAACTTAATCATTTAAGTATACCTAATTGGAATTAATATGAATCTCGAAATACAAAAACAGTATCATAATAAATTGTTTACGTATGTAACCATCAAATAGTTTTAGGAGTTGCAATTCAATTAAAATTGATCAACGGAAATAAAACAATTTAACGGATTATATCGCGTATATTATCTCATTTTAGTTCCCGACGTTTCGGAAGCTTTCCAGCTTTCCATGGTCACGGGAGGACTGAGAAAAGATGTATTTTCCTCTGTCAAAGTTACAATTTGTGCAAACTACTCATTTTTTTGAAAAAACACAAATAAAGGTGTACATACATGCCAGATGGGCCTAAGCTGTAAAGACAGTTACACATGTGCCAGAAGGGCTTAATTATTTTATTCTAATAATTTACCAAGCAGCATTTCACAAATGAGGCGTACTGAGGAGAAAAGAAACGCTGCAAAGAAAAACTCCCAGGCTACCTCATTACTAATTATAATCTTTACAAAGCAGAGACTATTAAACTACTTTTAAACAGATAAGATATTTTACACCGTTCGGAAATTAAGGTTTTGCAGTACTGTGTCTCGCTTGTTCCTTGATGAGATATATTACAGGATCCCAAGCTGGTGGTAGTGACAATCCATCTTCTCTATTGAAACCTTAATTTCCGAACGGTGTAAAATATCTTATCTGTTTAAAAGTAGTTTAATAGTCTCTGTTTTTTCAATATTATAATTAGTAATGAGGTAGCCTGGGAGTTTTTCTTTGCAGCGTTTCTTTTCTCCTCAGTACGCCTCATTTGTGAAATGCTGCTTGGTAAATTATTAGAATAAAATAATTAAGCCCTTCTGGCACATGTGTAACTGTCTTTACAGCTTAGGCCCATCTGGCATGTATGTACACCTTTATTTGTGTTTTTTCAAAAAAATGGGTAGTTTGCACAAATTGTAACTTTGACAGAGGAAAATACATCTTTTCTCAGTCCTCCCGTGACCATGGAAAGCTGGAAAGCTTCCGAAACGTCGGGAACTAAAATGAGATAATATACGCGATATAATCCGTTAAATTGTTTTATTTCAATTGATCAAACGGATTTAAATCAGTTGTTTGTAATTAGTGACAATCACGGAAACGAATGGGAATCATGCAGTGACCGAATTTAAAATGTTGGCATTTTCCTTTGACCGAATAGATTCTCCTACTCATAGATAAATTATTCATTATATACAGGACACACGTGTACATTGAAGTTTAAGATAGTTGTAATATTTTATTATTATTATTTAAATAAAACACGTTACAAAATAAAGTTTTGCTTCTAAATGGCATATTTTATGCATCAAAGTGTGTGAGCTATTAAACCCATATCATTTTTCAGTATGAAATATAGTTTTCCCTAATGCTATGGAATACTTGTCTTCACTGTAATAAATATCCCCGTACGCATGTATTTCATTATTCTCGGCAAAAAGTACTTTAATTAACAAACATCGCAGAAAGACGCGGACGGGCTGTCTTTCAACTTTTTGCTCTAGGATCTCTAGCTAAGTAGAGGCTATTCATTTCGACCTTTTATTATTTAGCATCCTTAATGAGTTCCGAGAGATACGTCTATTGTTTTCTATTTATTATTCTTTATTATGAACGGTCCTGACATGAATTTATGGCCGGCGGTCAAATTGCCCGTGTACAAAGATAAACATAAAGATGCGTAAGTTTAGGGAATTATTTTGGGTAGAACGGCTTCATACAGAAAAACGTTTTCGTGGAAAAAGTGTGACGTTTATCTAGATTTGCTTGTCATAATTAGACAATGCAGAGTGAAGTAACTTCATTAGTGAGTAATAGGTGACCATAGATAATATTTAACGCACGTTAAACGTTTCTTTAACCGACTACCAAAAAAGGAGGTGGTTTTCAGTTCGGTAAATAATATTTTTTTAATGTTTGTTACTTCAGAACTTCGCCATTTATAAACCTATTTTAAAAAACAGTCTTTGATAGGAGGTGCATCCAGATTGATTCCCTGTAATTTTAGTGAAATTCTGATGATGGGATCCATGAGGAATTGAAGGAACTCCTCAAACATTGTAGGCATACATATAGCGATAATGGTATAAGAAACATACTAAGCATTTCCATTCAGAAAAAGTAAATAGGTGAAGTGGAACTGCTGAGGAAAAAGAAGGTCACTGGAACTCCTCAAAGATAAGTGATTTACAGGTGGCGACGAGTTATATCTCGATTAAAATGGTTAAGCTACTTTATGGTCGCAAATTGAAATGATCCTGATGAGAATGGTACCATTAAATTGATTTAATGATTGAGCCGGAAGGTAGGCACCGCATCTCTTCAATAAAATAATGTATCCTAGCCGTGTTTGGGCTTGTTCGAATAATCACGCAGTATACTTTTAATTAACGATTAACTAAAATGTTAGAAATAAATTTACTTTTTAACAAAAAATGAACCGACCCAAAAAAACACGAAAAAGAAAAAAAATAACTGCATAATTGGGTTTCTTCAATTTACTTACAAGTAACCGTTTCTCTAGTCAATCTGTGCAATATATACAATTAATTTTATTTTGGAGTATAATCTCCATAGTTCACGTTGTAATTATTTGTAGGTACTCGTAATATGAGTATGATAATTAACCTGACGAAATGTATAATAGGATCCTTCCTAGCCTAAAATATAAAGAAAAATAATGGACCAATCAAAGAGATTTAACATAATACTTATAGAGAGGTCATTGGTCAGGTTCTCATAGAAAGACGTTCATCCCAAGCGTCAGTGGCATCATCTAGTGTTGAATAGCGAAACCACTAACTACCTAAACGAATTAAAAATGCATTTCAGCTATTAGCCACTAGGTGATGTTAGTAAGTTACGCGTGATGGGGTGGTGACATGCCAATATCAAAGTATCGATAATTTGGATAAATGTACATGATACAATATTTCATTGTGACATAGATACAAGTCAAAGCGCAAAGAAAAATACGATTGCTCTCACACTCGTCACACACACGTGGTCACACCAAGACTCGAACCCGGTACCTCTCGATTACGCGTCGAGCAGAAGCTTAGAAAAGAGCGAGAGGTACCGGGTTCGACTCTTGGTGTGACCACGTGTGTGTCACGACTGAGAATGTGAGTCAGGTTCATTACACGTGTTCTCATAGATGGCGCTAAGGTTATAATACCTTTTAAAAAATTAAATAGGTACGAGTACATGGGTCAAAACGGGTGGATAAATTCGAGGCACAGAGCTCGCTGGTGGAGGGGTTGACACGCTCGACGCGTAATCGAGTCCTGGTATGACCATGTGCGAGAGCAATCGTATTTTTCTTTGCGCTTTGACTTGTTTCTATGTCACAATAGATAGTTATGTGGTATTAATTTTCCCACATTGAAACACAGAAACACAACAATTTGTGTTTCATATAAATAAAAAGATTTCATGTTTGAATAATTTCTAACAAACAAGTGATGAATTTAGGAGGTATTCAAATAATTGAAATTGTTTCAATATATCTGAGTTCTTTATTTACATTTGTTTTGTACATATAATAGTAACACAAAAAATAAAACTTGGATGGTTATCACACTGACACCGCATCCGGCTACCACGCCATAACGGTTTATTATTATTACTTATTAGTCTGTACTTTTATAATTTTTTACATAAATTATTATTTACTTCATAGTAATATTATCGATAACACGTATCGACATAATACTACACTACATACTATTTTAGTACTGCTACTGAACACCGGAGGGCGTTTTTATTAGGTACTATAAGTTTAGGGTCATTTTCTAGAAATCATCTATCGACGATTTTGTTTTATTCAAATTATTAAATAAATATAAATAATACCTACGAAAAGAAGCTGAAGTCACGTCCAGTGCTTTGGCCGTAACGTGACTTACAGGATTTGAAGACACAAGTAGGCATATTTCCCGTTAAATTATTTTTATTTCTAATGGTTTGTTGCAATATAAAATTGCGTCATGTCAGAGCGACGTGTCACACTAGACTAAACGACTTGTTAAGAAAAACTTGAATGCGTAATCCATGACTTGATACCTCGAGGTAACAAGTCATGGATTACGCTTTGGTTCGCGATGTCCTGTCTATAGTTAATACCTATACGGATAATCACTTCAAAAATCTTAGTGGCGAAAAATATTGAGTAAAAATAACCTTTTCACTTCTTCTGCTCAAAAAGTACGTCATATTAGCTTCGCGAAACGAGACTAAAATAGTACATTTAGCCCCTAAGGTTTGAAAGAAAGCCATATAATCCCATACAAATCTCTATGACACTGAAAAGGAAAACTTGCGGCCAGCTTACGAATAATTAAAAACAAACAAACCAAACTGATCAGATTGGGCAAACTTTCAGATAAAATTGCTCAAACTGTACTTTTAGTTTTTCATGAAATATACAATTTTAATGTTAAGTATTTTTTATTTTCTCGCAGTTAAAGTGAAAAGCAGAGTGTTTACCACATGGATAAAAGCCATTATGACACTCAGACGAATTTGTCCTCGCTCACTTCATGAGCTCGTCCAAATAATCACTTCGTGTCATAATGGCTTATTTTAGCCCCTTGTCAAACAATCTACTATTTTCTCTGGCTAATAGTTCTGCCGAGGCAGATATACACACATTAAAATGGAGGTACAGTCAGCGTCAAATAGTGTGTTTTGTGCCTATAGTAATAAAGATATGTTACGATCCATTCGGCCGCCGACGTAACCAAGCTAGGTAACCAATTACGTGAGAAGAATTGTTTTTCTTGCTACGAAACCAGCTACGTACAAAGAGGTTTTTTTCTTCCTACGAAACTGGTTTCGTAGAAAGATTTTTTTTTTCAATAGGCTTCTACTGACTGCGTTTATCGTGGTTCCCGATGGAACAGCGAAATAAAAATAGGCTATGTCCTTCCCTGGGCCTTCAGCTATCAGTATACCAAAATTTATCAAGATCTGTTCTTCAATGTTAATACTCTTTTCTAATATGAATGGCTGATTATAATATCTTTTATAAAAACATAATTTATCTGACACTTATGTATCTATTGAAGTGTCAACTTGAAGTGATAAATAGATTTATTACATTCACACGCAGTAAATAATTTTCCGTCGGAATTAATATACATCGTAATTGTAATGAGTGGATCCAGAGAAGTTGAATTTATTACAACTCGAAAAGGTGGAGTTTCATTACTCTATAATGGTCGTCGATACCACCGTTAAAAGATTTATCGTAACGGTAATTCATTCTGGCTATGCTATGAGAATAACAGAGGTTGTTCTGGACATGTTACTCTAAATGACCGAAATGAAATTGTCAAAGAAAACACTCAACATGCTTCAGGATGTCTACAAAACATGGCTGAAAATAAAATTTTATTAGAGCTTGACCGGCTGAAAGACAGAGCGAGTTGTAATTTTATTTCGATTCACAAACAATATGATGACGTGGTTTATTCCTTAGAAGATGAAGGTATACATATGATTGCGAATATTCCGAAGTTTAGTGGTGTTAAAACTGGTATTATCAACGCACGCAATAGAGTGTTAGGTACAAGTAAAATGCGATTTTCCTCAAGTAGTGAAGTAGTCATACCAGAAAAATATAAGAATTTTCTATTAGCAGACTATTATGATGATGACACCGGCAAGAGAATTATACTGTTTTGTTCTCCCAGAATCAGAAGTTTAATTGGTGATTTTGAAAATATATCTTGGCGGATGGTACTTTCAAGTCCTGCCCCCCTAATTTCAAACAACTGTATACAGTCCATGGAGTTAACAAACTTAATAACTCGATAAGTCCACTCATCTATTGTTTGTTACCTGACAAAAATATGAAAACTTATGACATAGTGTTTCAACTTATTAAATCGTCATTTCCGAAGTGGAAGCCAAGAAAGATTACTATTGATTTTGAGTCAGCTGTAATCAAAGCTGTGCAAAATGTATACTGTGATATCGAAGTCAAGGGTTGTTATTTTCACTACAGCAGATGTCTCTTGCGGAAAGCAAAGCAATTAAAAATAACATTAAGTACACAAAAACGTCACGTAGCGAGATGTATTGGCTTAGCACGATTGCCTCCTGAATATCTGGAATGCGGATATGAGTATGTTATGTCAAAGAGCCCATCAAACAAGAAAATTGACGATTTCAATAAATACTTCCAGATTCATTGGCTTAAGAAATCAAACTTTCCAGTATTATGCAGTTGCGATAAAGAGAAAATCAGGACTACTAATAACATTGAGGGATGGCACAGTAGAATTAACCGGTACATCGGACGAACTAATCCTTCACTGGGTCAACTGTTAGAAGTTTTGAGCAAAGAAACAAAAGTTGTTGACATTTTCAAAAGTAAAGCTTACAGAAAGAAATCTGAGAATTACATGGAAATCGACAATGAAATTAAAAATTCACTTGATGAATTAAACGCGGGCAAAATCACTGTCGGACATTGTTTGGAAATTATTTGTCCTTATTTTTTTCATTTATAGTTTCAATTACACCGGTATGTACATTTGAAACTTAGCAGTTGTAATGAGTTTAGTTTAAGCAGTGGTAAATATTGGTTTATATGAATAAAAGTAAATTTAATTTAACGCTGATTTCATTTTCATTTTTGCTACTAGATTTTGCTGTTACCGAAATTTGGTAAAGCTGATAAAAATCGAGATCGTTTGGTTGATGGATTCACCTCACGCCTTTCAAGGATATATTTATAGGGTAAATTCACCAGTAGCCGGCCATGAACATTTTTTACTGGTTCGAGTATGACAAAATTAGAGGAATGTTAATCTAGAAGTTACTAACTGCTGGTGAACTTATTTATCTTAGATATATTATACGATTAAAAAATAATACAAACGCGTGAGTACAAAATACATATATTATTGTTAATTACTTAGTGCGAAACAAAGGCTGTGACAGCAGTTACTAGATCAAAAGGGAGCTTCATTATACGCACTATATCGTGTACATGGTTCCTGTTAAAATCTTCGAGGTTATCGTCCGCTTCCGCTATTTCGGACCAGTCTTGCTCAAGTTGAAGATGAAAATGGCAGGCTCGTGTCCCTGGAGACGTATATAAATTGAATTTATACAATAACTTGGCCTTCAAGAGGTCCGGTATCTCCTCACTTTTCATTGGGCACCCTCCGAATACACATGCTTCATTCTCTGGCGTTCTTTTTATTAGACCGTGATGATTATTTAAAGTGAAATTTAGGAAATCCATTTTTCCCACTTTTGTATTCGTGTCACACTTATAGTCAATGTCAAGTGGACAAGAGAGTTATTGCTGAATTTCACACATAATATGACATTTGGTAGCAAATTAAATCGGCATAGAAACTACTTACTTATTTTCAGACCCCTAGCCAATTAGCAATGCATGTGTAAAAAAATACAAAAATGTGTATTGTCTTTGTACGTAGCTGGTTTCGTAGCAAGAAAAACAATTCTTCTCACGTAACTGGTTACCTAGCATGGTTACGTCGGCGGCCGAAGGGGTTACGATATATTTGACGCTTTGGATGTTACAGACTTCCTGCAAGCCAGGACTAATACTATAACTATACTAATATCATAAATACGAAAGTGTGTCTGTCTTCCTGCCTGTCTGTTTCCTCTTTACGCTTAAACCGCTGAACCGATTTACTTGGAATTTGGTATGGAGATAGTTTGAGTCCCAGGAAAGGACATAGGCTACTTTTTATCCGCGATAAACAAATTTAATACGGACGAAGTCGCAGGCGGAAGCTAGTAAAAAATAGAATCATACTAATATAAAAATGGCGAATGTAACTCCGTCTGTCGAATATCTCTTCACTCTTAAACCGCCTAACCAAAATAGATGCAATTTGGTATGGATATGGTTTAAGCCTTTAGAAAGGGCATAGTATAGTTTATATCCCGAATGCATAGTTCCCAAGGGATGAATAAAATAGTAGGCCACGAGAGCAAAGCTCAGGAACATCCTAGTAAATAATAAATAAATATGAGGGGACAATTTTACACTAATCAAACTACATACTCGTACACTCAAGAGCAAAAATTTCGGGTCTGTAAAATACCGTTATACTTATAATAAGTACATTAGTGCGGGGTTCCAAAGATTATAGTCACGTCGTGATCTTTATTTAATTTTACATCTTAACTGCAAAAACAACAGTTGATAAAATAACGTGTTAAGGTTTAAATCGGACTCCTAAAAACCCGTAAAAATAAAAACGTTAACGGAGCGAGATATTGCAAAAATCGTAATTTTTGAGCAGGATCACGGAAATTGCTTATACAGTTGAGTATTCCGAAGAATAGTATATTATTTAAATAAAACTAGTGTCAAATAATTTAAAAACCCTATTGCTGTTATTTAAATTTGGGTGACCCGAAATGTTTGCTGTTTAGTGTTGTCTCAGAGTAATATGCTTAATAAGGCTTGTGTTATGAATACAGTATTAGTTGAGGCTATATATAATAGGAATATACTTGTATACATAGGAAATATCCAAAACCCAGAAAAAAATATGTATGATCGTAAATTTGGTACGATTTTTCGTGCACCGATTTCAGTACTTATTGCGCTATAGATATGGAAAATATCAATTTAAACGATTAAACATAGTTAATATTGTCGACATCTATCATTTCGGTTGAAATTTCCCGCACCTATAGGACCCTACCATTAATATTAACTATGTTTAATCGTTTAAATTGATATTTTCCACATCTATAGCGCAATACTATTTATAATCGCTGCACCAAAAATGCTACCAACGAAAAACCGGGATTTCAAGCCAAGACCGTCTTTTTCCCACCGTTGGACTAAACCGTCCTCGAAAGATAGTCGAGGTTAAACAAATGAAATCATGGAAAACTGACTCACCATGACAGCATTGGTCTTGAAGTCCATGTGGTTCTTGACTTCGGCGGCCAGCTCTCGCACCAATAGCAGGCCGTCCTTACGCACCACCTCCACGTTGTACTCGCGGTATTTCTGCATAACACAAATAGACAAATAATGTAAATGGAACGTTCATTCATCATTATTCAACTTGCGGTATTGTTTATGTTTGTTTGTGTAGCACAATTTATGCAACTTTTGGAGCGATTATTTCAGAAAATATAAAAATCATAAAAATCACTTAGAAACGTCAAAGACTTTTTTAAAGAACTGTCGAAATATGTGCTCACATTGATATTTGCTAAAAAGTTTTTTTTACTATCGGTTACATGTATGGAGTGCCCCCCATAGAAGTATATTTTATTATTTTTTAACTATCAAACTAAGTAGCGGCTTATACAAAACACCTATCCTCCAAATTTCTTCACTAAACATCATGTAATTTTTGAGTAAAATGCCTGTGACACACGGAATGATGGACGGATGGACGGACGGACGGGCGGACGGACATGACGAAACTATAAGGGTTCCGTTTTTGCCATTTTGGCTACGGAACAAATATTGTAAGGGACTATTATAAAAAAGGTCACTGTATCAATTTTTGAATTATTGTATGTTTGTATGTGTTGTTGTGACTTCATTACGCGAAATCGGCTCAATGAATTACAACTATTTTTAGTATACGGGCAGCTGATGGGTCCACATATGGTTATATCATAGAATACTTTTTACCCGACTTCGCTGTTGAAAAAAGAGGAGTTATGACTTTTCTCCTCCGCGAACGGAGTTGCTGGCGCCGTCTAGTTATGAATATATGATACTAACGAGCTGATCTGAATATGGATCCAGTAGCCGAGGTGGTCATAGGAAACCAGTAGTAAATAAAACCGGTCAAGTGCGAGTCTGACTCGCGCACTGAGGGTTCCGTACAAATTTTCACTTATTCCGACTTAAGTTGCAGCTTGAGTTAAGTTTGCCTCTGGTATCTATGGCGTTACATACAAATAAGGGGCAAACTTAACCAAACCGGGTTATTAAAAAATGTTTTTTTGAGATAAAAAAAAGTAAGACAGATAGATTATAAACAAAGATCAGAAACAAATGAAAAAAAATCCGACGATACTGGACTTGAACCAGTGCTTTGAG
The DNA here is from genome assembly GCA_905404275.2 of Hedya salicella. Lineage (NCBI taxonomy): Eukaryota > Metazoa > Arthropoda > Insecta > Lepidoptera > Tortricidae > Hedya > Hedya salicella. The sequence goes on along the minus strand of FR990099.1, from coordinate 20,378,531 downwards.
CCAGACCAGGGCAGCACGCTCTAACCAACTGAGCTAATCGTCCATCAGTTAATTAGAGCGTGCTGCCCTGGTCTGGCTCAAGGCACTGGTTCAAGTCCAGTATCGTCGGATTTTTTTTCATTTGTTTCTGATCTTTGTTTATAATAATAACGCTAGTGGAGTGATCCACTAATAAATTGCATATATTGTGATTATTATCATGATATTTGTAAAACAAAAAGTAAAGACAGATAGATGTATGGTTATCATAATTTTCGTGTAATATTCATATTCGATCACTTAATTCCACAAAATTCCTGAGTTTTCGTCTGGTAAATTTCGGAGATAGGGGGGGGGGTGGTATTTTTTTCCACGTTTTCGAAAAAATAGGCTTGCAAAATTTTTTTTACTTTCTATTGTATTTATATTGAACACTTAAAAAAAAATACGTTCAGTTCAACCGTTTGAGTATCTCCCCCGGTGCAGTGTATCGAGGGGTTCTTATCGTTTCGACCATTATTTTCGTATTTCAAATTATCATAATTGTAATAGTAATATAGCGAATGAATTAAGTGAACTGCTTAGCTGACATTATCAGAATGAAGTTTCCATTTCTAGTATGAAATTAATCTGACGAGAATTATTAAATCCAATCCAATAAGCATGACTTGCGCGTACGACCTACAGATACACCTATACGTTGTTCGCGATTATATTGCGCGTTCATTATCGCAACGAGCATCACAATAATATTTCAGAGCAAATAGACTAGTGCCTGTAATATCTGCGTAGAGCAGGCACGCGTTATTTATCGCTTCACGAGCACAGATAAACATTGGCAGGCATGTAGCGTTCGCATAATTTGCGAAAATGACAACAATCGTGTCGCATCGCGCTACATTACGCGCTGAGTTATTGGTCCCAACATGGCGCCGGTTGCGGCCGAGACCTGTCAAATTTAAAAATGGAACGAACACGTCCAGAATTTGGCGGATGCTGCCTGCCAAATTATTGTTATTCGCCAGGAGCGCCCGCTCCGTGCTTCGTTGTTATTGAATTCTGGATTGCGCTCCACGCCGCCTTTGTTGTGATATCAAATCCAACGAGATCTACTTAGCACCGATAACGCAATATTTCACCCCCTTTTTTGGGGAATAATGCGCCCCACTATACGATCATCGGGTAGTCATAGCTATGTAAACAGTTTTTATAATATGAATACCGACCGAGGTATTTTGCTGTTATAGTCTGAGAAAACATTGCAAATTTGAGGTGAAGGTTTACAACCAATCGACAATAATCAGTAAAGTTCGGGCGAAAAGAAATTACCGGGGAGTATGAAAATAAAATTCTGGATGCCTACATCCGGAAAAACATTTTTCATGGCAAAACAGCTGCCGTTCACTCAATAAACTTCGCTTTAAGGGCACCTTCGACCGCGGGTGAAAAATGGCGCCGCGAGGCACAGACGCCGCGCCGCTGAAGCCCACTCCGGCATATTAGGTACCTACATTGTTTTGAACGACACTTCAGACCCACCCTAGGCCCGAGTTAATCGATAGGCCGCCGTATAAGTAGTTTGACCTTTATCGATAAAACTATGCGAAATAATTGTTGATACAACGAAAACCTAGCTCATTTACAAAACGGTACAGCACCTCAAGATTCTCAATACGGTGTGAATTGGCGCAAAATTCCAGTTTTATTATGGAGGAGGGTCGTCTCCGACCCTGAAATTCGGCACTACGTACATATGTGGAAAATCTGCGGTCAAATCCGTCCCACCTGCATTATAGATAACGGCTGAGGGATTGGTCATACCAGCTCCAGACGAAGATAGCTCATATTTTATAAATAAAGTACTCTAAGAAATCGTGTTGTTTTTCTCCGCGTGGGTTTTACGTAAGACTGTTATTAGTGAATCTCGGCGAGCGAAGATAATATTAAATGTATAAGGCGTAATGTGGGAGGTTTAGAGAACGTATTTGTATTCGATATTTGTTTCGTTTGGGAGTAATCGTAGTGAAGCGAGCGAGGGCGGGGGCCGGTTGCATAACGGCCGGGCGCGGGCGCCGGCCGGCGGGGACACATTGGCTAACAACGAACCTAAATTCAATTAAGGCAGTTAATTTAATCCGCTTTGTACGTCAACACCACCCTCACAGGATTAAACTTGTTCACAAATATTTCCTTATTTAATTACTTCGGTGGTATAGGTAAGAAACCACAAAAAAAATACTGAACCCGTATTACGAAAATCAATTTTTATATTCAGACTACCTCCACATACTACGGAATATAGACCTCTTCTTTATCATAACACTCTAGTTCGTCCTCTGTTAATCTCATTTCGTGAGGGGAACATATTGTCAAAGCGCATCGAGTCGGTGGTCTACTCCGAAGTCAGTTTTTAATACGATGGCAAACCATTCACGAACCATGTCGTGTTACTATCACTATACTATCTTTATTCCTTGACAAGTATCCAGCCCACCTCTTCAGCTGCGTTAAGTGTTACGTAAATAAGTTTTAACAGTTATATTACAGGCGGCTAGTTAAAATAGGAGTTGGTATTAACAAGGCTTGCGTTTGCGTGTACGCGGAGCCGTTTCTTGTCGTGCCGGACAGGATTTGCCACTCGAGCCGCATTTGTGCCCGCCTCTCGCACAAGGGAAGTCCATTTACTCGCAAAAAATATGTACGGAAAAGGGTAAGCTGGACACCCGCCTCCCGGCCCGCCTCGGAAATGCGATGTCAAAGGATATTTGTACAAAACTTCCGGATGAACACTGCGTGTATTACTGGCGCGCATATAGCAGTGTTTTGCATTTGCATAAATAGCTTCACATCAGCGGTGTCACGACATAGAAGGCGTGTTTATTGTGCCATTGACGAAAGGTGAGAAAAAATACAAAAAGGATTAGTTGAAAGTTGAATAATCGAACTTGTTACTTAATTTTTTTGTACCAGAGTCATGACAAACAGCAGCCATTAAAACTGTTGAGTGAGTAAAATAAATAAATTTGCTAGACATGCTTTAATGTTGCATCTAAGTAACTAGCCAAGAAGCAAACAAGAATAGTCATTAAATCTTACATATCTAAACTTTATCTAAAATAAGAATTTGCTAAATTTAAAAAGACTCCGTTTAGTAATTTTAATCTTAAAAACTAAATAGTTTTAAGCTACCGCTACTTTAGCAAGTTAAGAATACCTAAAACCTAGTTAAGTATTTCAAAAACTGTAAAGTATTAACTATGTCTACAATTAAGTATAAAAATGCGTTTTTTACTCAACTCAGATTATTTGACGGCTCACTTAAGACTCAATGGTATAATTCAAGTACGAGTATCAGTTTAGAATCGCAAAGTAAAAACTGAATTTGTAGATAAACTTAAGATGATTGTAACACCAAGCTCTTTGAATTGTCTCACTGAAGACCATTGTATTCTTTTTTTTACTAAATTTAATCAAGTTTAAGTTAAAATAAGTTTAACGGGACGTTTTTCGACAAACTGTAACCAATTAATGGAACGGATAAAATAATAAAAACAAAAAGATCTGGCGGTTTTCGTCGGCGTGTTCTGAAATATAATAAATATCGTCAAATTGTGTGCGACCAAGTGCTTCAAACACAAGATATATTATACTGAATGAATATTACATATTATAAGCGTTATGGTTTTTCTTGCATAAACATTACCATAAATTGGACGGCAATTTGCATTCACTAAATCAAACTAAAGATTCTATAAAATCCCATTAAGTATTAAGTAGAACTACACTAATTCGGCTTTTAGTATAAGTTAAGTATAATATCTCTAAACCGGTACTACTCCAAATGCAATTTGTCTATACTTTATCTAAAGTAACCTTACAAAATCAGTATCGTCTAAAGTCATACTTCGTTAAGAATAATAAGACTTAACGCCATTTTACACTTTTAATAAAATAAAAAAAACGAAAAAATTCCGACGCTAATTCATAAAAAATAAAGTATATTGAAGTTAGATTTTTGTTATAGCAATAAAAATGGCATTTATATCTCAAACGGGTACCCCTTATCTTGCACAATCTCTATTGTCCAAAATACATTTCGCATAACCGTCTTCACACAATAATTTCTAGCCGAACGATACTATCGCATAATTATATACTTACCACAATTGTTATGTCGCATAGTATTCATTTGGCACAATTTTGAATAGCAGAATACTAATATCGCCAACTTTTATTTCACAGAATTTTATGTAGCACAATATAAGTTCCGCCGAATTTCTTTCGGCATAATTGTACCATAGCATACCCACAGAACCGAATCGCTGCCAGAAAAGTAGGTTAGGTTAGGTTGAAACTGCGTCCCTCATAGAAACGAAGGTAAGGCAGGTAAGTAAGGCAGGTCCGACTTGGCTTAGGTTAGGTACGACGACGAGCGAAGCGAGGAGGATTGTTAGGCTGAACTGCGACCCTAACGAGCGAGCGAAGCGAGCGAGCCGCGCAGGTCCGACTTGGCTTACGATTCCTAACATCACCAATTTCACCTTAAGGCAGATCCGACTTGGCTTAGGTTAGGTACGACGACGAGCGAAGCGAGGAGGAGTGTTAGGTTGAACTAAGACCTTAACGAGCGAGCGAAGCGAGCGAGCCGCGCAGGTCCGACTTGGCTTAATTAATGCTTTCTACATCATTACTATAACATAATTACACTCAAGGATGCAAACGGAATATTATGCCATATAAATTTCGGCGACACAATTATTCGACCATAGGAGTATTGTTCTAATCGACATTATGCCAATGTACTATTCTGCCAAAGAAACATGTGCGAAGTGATAGTATGCCAAGAAATTTAGGCAAAAAGCAATTGTGCGAAATGATGATTCTGCCAATGGTTGATATGCGAAACGAAAATATGCCACTAAATTTTCTGCAACACATTAGTAACCCATCTCAAACATTTACAGAAAAGTAGTAGTCTGCGCTGTATGTAAGCAAATTTATCATTTAGCAACATAATATTCCAAATTTAATTGCTTTCAATTTTACACGATAAACAATCATGCGTTGTTATTTTTAAATACCTATAGGGACATAAAGCGGTCTTTTCTAAACGTAAAAAATAGTTAAGTAATCGCCATTTTGATAAACTTTGAATGAATTATCTTGTTAGTAAAAGAGTTCGCCATGTTTTACTAAACCATTCCATGAGTAAAGAAGTTTTAAAATTATCTTTATTAAGAGATGATTGAATTTGTGGAACTCAGTGTTTTGATAGTTTTAAGTAAGTATTGTAGATATGTTTAAGTTTATTTCTTGACCTTCAAGATATCTTGAAATCGAAGTTTAGAGATCTGTTAAACCCCCATTCTTAAGTAGGGTTTAAGTTTGTCTAAGCAGTAGTATTAACTCTTTCTTGATTTTTTCTTAAATACTGTGCCCACTTTGTCTTAACTGAGTCTTGGGGCATATCTTCAAGATATCTTCAGGGACATAATGGTTTTAGCCAAGACAACAGCAAGAATTTGTCTAATTGTCTTCAAGATATCTTCAATCCCTTTTTAAGACATTTGATTGCTACTTGGGTATCTACGTGTTGCTTATCAGAAAATACCTTAGAGTTTTAAACTACTGGAGATAGCAAACCATTTAGTGGAAGACGGGTTAAACACGTGCGTTCCTGTTTCTACAAACGCTCATAATAAAATTTATCGTATAAACTGACTACCTAAATTTTTTTTGGTAATGACACAGCTTGTAGTTGTCCCGTGAAGCGACGATTTATGAATTTAGAACCTCTTTTCCACATTCATTATGATTGAATCTTCATTAAATGTTTTTTTACATAAAGCTCCACGAGTTAAATGCTCCAAGACTATGGCAGATGGGAATGCGCCGAATTCGTCCATATGCCACATCCCTGGTTTAATGCTCTAAGGAACATATCTGCCCAGTAAGCAATTTTTACCAACATTATAGTAGGAGAGAAGTATTGAATGAATCTTAGAAGTCCCAACGGATAGGCTGCTGTCACTACTTTTGAGGGGTTCCGTACCAAAAAGGTACAAAAGGAACCCTTATGGTGCGACTCTGTCTGTCTGTCTGTCTGTCTGTCCGACTATTAGCGCGTCATATCTCAAAAACTACTTACGCTATCTATTTAAAAAAAAACGACGAATATGAGGAGGGGCAAAAGTTAAAAGTCTACTGGGCTACTGGGTCAAATAGGGTATGATATGAAAGGGCTTGATCTGCACATTCTCGAACTATCTTTTTTTGTTTTTATTGTGATTAGATTTTGTTTCATTAAGGAAAATGTGAAAAATATCACCATCCCCCCCTTCTTCTCCGAAGTTTACCGAACGAAAATTTTCACAATTTGTATAAATAAACCTAAATATAACACAAAAATTATAGCCATGTGTCTAACTAGCTATTTTTTTTAATTTGCAAAAAACCTATTTGAACAACCCGGTTGCGTTAACTTTGCACCTCATTTGTATGTAATGTTGTCGATACCAGGTGTAAACTTAACTCAACCGGTACCGGGTAATAAAGTAAGGGTAAGTGAAAATTTGTTCAGAACCCTCGGTGCGCGAGTCTCACTCGCACTTGGCCGGTTCTTTTTTATAATGATTTGGAAGTGATTTACTCGAAGCAGAGATAAGTAAATCTATCTAATGACATTAAAATTCTAAAAACCAGGTCAGTCAAGGGATTCAGCGGGCGTTGGTAAGCAACAAAAAGACCTTTGAATCTATATAATTTAAGTTTTCACTGCCGATTGAAACTATTGAAAGTCCATTCGTCCTGCCGACTCGCGGCAGTTCGCACCTGCCACGACGCTTAACGGATGACTTGCTTCATCCTCGATCGATAGCCCATAGTCGGGCTTTGAAGTGAGGGATGGAGCGACCTTTGATCCCGCCAGGTTGCGGTGGGACCGTCGAAAAGTTTTCACGTGCACCGCATTATAACCTATATTAAAGTAATTATGATTCGATATTTGCCCTTTGTTGTTTCCACTTGATTTAAATGAAAGTAAATAGAGTGATTTATTGATTGATTAGCATAGCTGCCCGAGGACTTTCTGGTCACTGACCATCGTTAAAATTTGCTGACTTATTTTACATATGCATAGTTAGCGAATAGTATTGTTAAGGTAAAGGTTTTTTTTTGTTGTACCGTTAAATACTAGCGGATTTGTATAGAAATATCGAATAGCCAAATAATTTTACTATAACCAATGAATGCTGCTTCTACGAGTAACAAAGTGACCGTTATAATGATATATAGGTACCTAACCCCTATACTATGTTTATTTATATGTTTTATTTAAACTATATATTTTTTTTTAGCTATGGTGGCATACATAAAAAACAGTTTAATCAGTGATCTTAAATGGTCGAACAAATTACCTTGTAGTATGGCTATCAGGCAGAAAAACCGCCCAAGTGCGAGTCGGCCTTGTGCACCGTGGGTTCTGTACTAAATATACGCTACAAACGGCCGTATCTATGAAAATCCAGTGTTAGCAGAGTAAGACAGACAGACAGCGGAGTCTTACTAATAGGGTCCCGTTTTACCCTTTGGGTACGGGACCCTAAAAAGATCAAAATCAAAATCGGTTCTTTCGTTTAGGTTTAGCTACGATGCTATAGATAGATTTACCGATAAACACGTACTATAACGTACACTTGACACACTTATAATAATCAGATGACTTGATCTCTGAAAAAAGCCTACTATATGCTACTATATAGAATACTGTTAAAGTTGCTCGACAAACGCAATGGCAACAGGTACGCTGAGTTTAAATTAATTGTTTAAGTATTTTATCTTTATCCATAATATAACAGTAACGTAAAACTTTTTAAACTAGATAGTCTAGTCCAAGTACGCAAAATGTCATCCTCCACAATTAGGAATTTCACTCCGACGCCGCTAAAACGCCAAACTTTTAATTCCCAAGGCGATTAATTAAAAATGTGTTACTAATGAAATTAAAGTATCCGAAGGGGCTTGCGAGCGGGCGGCTTCTTGGAATTTCATATTGTTTTATCTGCACCGAGATTGAGCGCCGTTCTGGGACCGTTTCGTTATCTCTGATCGTACCTATTCACTTTCACAATAAACTCACCATATCAGCCAATACTAAACCTTATAGTCTAATTTTAATAATAACCTGCGTGAAATGAAAATTTAAAACTGTACACACAAGTTTACACTATAACTTAGTACAGCAGCAAAACATAATTAAGGTCAAACGGGGCAAATGCGACTATGTGCCAAATGCGTATTTTGACAATAACATGACAACGCGTCATTTTGCAACTATCCCTGCTCTGTTTTTTATGGGTGATACACAATTAGGGTTGTTATTTTAAGGAAAATAAAAAAGTTTATATTTTCTTCAAAATCACTAGATGGTTTCCAGTTATTTAGAAAAATATAACAAATAACAAAAAAGAATAGACCACACGAGTGACAGTTAATCCACAGAATTGAACTAAATCAGGTTTTACACAAAAAATACTCTCATTTTTATTTTTATTATCATTGGGTTTTAAAAATCTAATAGAAGTATATCAAAATAAATGAATTACTAAATGAATAACATAATTTTAAATTAAAAAAGACTTTTTGGTCCACAGAAATGATTTCAGTTCGACCACTGCAAGTAATATTCAAACGAAAATATTAAAATTTTCATCACTATCGTCATTATCGAATAGCGTTGAAAGTTTTTTATATTTCTTTGGGGATGATTCAGATTCTGAATCTGAGAATACATTACGAAAGTGTGGCTACTTTCTAGGAGTCAGAGGCTGAGGTATATATGCTGGAGGTTCTGGTGTCGGAGACGTTCTAGGTCCAGTGACAGTCGAAGAGTTGGCCTAGGTGGATCAGCATTGGGAGACACTGAGCTGGGTGGAGCTGCACTGGAAGCTTTTGAGTCGAGAGAGGCTGATCTAGAGCGAGCTGATCTATCTGATTCTAAGCCGATAGAAGGTCCTGAAGAAACTTGACTGGGAGGGTCTGAATTGTAACGGACGTGGCAAGTGGTTCATCCTCTTTTGTTGATCGAGTTCTCACACTTGTGACACTTTGCCCTATTTCATAATGCGGGCATTCAACGTAGGCTGGACAAGTCAAACAACTTAATCTCCTAGCATGAAGTACATTGGATTTTATTTTTCTCCACGCAATTTGATGAATTTGAAATGTTCCTCTAAAAGATCGGAGTTTACAATCAACTGTTAACTGCTTTATTTCATCAACATACTCGTCATCAATCGGAATAATATAAATATTTTTAACATTTTGTCTCAGACATTCAAAGAAACTGTTAATCCCACTGATGTCCTTGCCATTTCCAATAGCATTGTCGCATTAACGTTTGATACACCCACCAACGCCATCGGGTGCACCCTTACCATGTCCTGCTTCACTAAAATGCCAAATTATAGCATCAGCTTTAGAAATTTTACTCAAATATTTTGCAATCAAATAAAACATTGTTTTATTTCTGTATTGTGTCGAAGGACCATCACTTAATATGTGCAGCACTTTCAAATTTGGTGTTAATGTTTGGATTTCCTCTATTACTGGCTTAAGGTGGGCGCAGATAAGAACTGGGTCACGTCTCAGATTCTCAGACACAGTGCAAAATGATGTCGCTTTTATTTGGTTTCTCGGAGGGTGAGTGTCACTAGAGTAATATACACAGGTGTGAAGAGAAAGTTGTGCTTTCGAGCCACCAAAATGAGCAGACTGAACTTCTTCGCTATATTTGCAACCACAGTTTTCAGAGAAGTCGATGTGCAGTGAGCCTTCTGATGGCGACATATTATGTTTTATGAAGCGAACAGCTTTAAACTGGTTGATTATGTTTGCTAAATGCTGCATAAATTTGATCGTAAAATTTCTAAAAGCAATTGCTGGGTTGTTTTTACGGTTTCTTTTATTGTTTTTTTAAATTGTTTTTCTTAACCCTTGGTAGTTACATTAACATTCTTCGTAATCCATCTGTGGTAAATAATTGTATCATTCCCATCAGTGCTTCTGATATTATTAAGTTCCTTGGACCGGCATTGTTGGCATTTTCGTTCTAAACAAAATACACTAAGAATATTTTTGCAACAGACAGATTTAGCAACATCGGTTGCTGAAGAATAAGGCAATAAATGAGCTTGATGCAAAGCTTGAACAATGAAATCGTTATTCGCATGAAGAGCACACAAACAAGTGTTTATTGACGCTGCTTTAGGTAAAATAACCCAAAATGGACGGCATCGTCGAAAAGTTTCATATGACACATTTATCCCCGTTTTATTGATGAAAGTCTTATGAAGATTAAAAAGAGTGTCGTTCAAAAGTCTTATTTGCTTTTTACTTGTCTCCGCGTGATAGTTTCTTTTTTTCCGGCTGTTAATCTGCTACTCTAGTCGTCAACTAAAAATTCGGTTATTTGTTTTCGTATTGCTTCCCTTCTATTCTCAGTATTACCAAGTTCCTTCTTTCTTTTTAGTCTTAACAAACGCATCCTATATTTGTCTAATTTTTTTTCTAGAAAAGCTAATCTTTTCGACAAACGCATAATTTTAGCTTTTATTTGGCGTCTATTTCGTGCACTGACTTTCCTTCCTGCAGCAATTCGTGAAAACTTTGTAGGTGGCGGTGGTTTTTCTGTTATTATTTCCTCTACCTGTTTTGATAATTTAAGATTTTCACGCCTTATCTTGGATTTTACTCGCCAGATTTTTCGAATCTTCCTTTGCTCTCTCGGCGTATAATCCTTAATATATTTAATAAGCCCTTCCTCTTTTTTTGCTGGTACCTCTCCCGGGCTTTCCTGCGTCGCTCTTCAATAGCACCCGTATCTAATTTTGCACGACTTCTGCGCATACTCATTTTTTTCTGTTCACGCCTACGCTTCTTCTTTTCTTCTTCGCTCAAGTGAGTTTTTCTAGGCATTTTATCTGAAACAAAGTAAGTGTCATACCAATATGCCCCAAACATGCATTATTGCACAGCTATTTTGTCAAACTCAGCGTGAATTTAAATATTAACTACATAAAAAAAATTACAAAAACATGTAGATGTTTTTATCTCATATTAAATCGGACTTAAATTGAGTATTGGAATGAAGTACAGTGCTAAGGGTAGCATTATTATTTCACTTAAATTATTATTTGTTAACAGTTGAATTTATTAATCTAATACATAATATATATATTTACATACTCAGTAACCGAAATTGTATAGCTCAAAAAGTGACACAAAACAGCAACAGCTATTAATTTCACGCCCCTTAAATCTCAAAATTTACGACCAAATACATCACATAATGCATGTAAATACATATACAATACATACCTATGTATTAAAAATATACAGCTTTAGGTCACGCACAGAATGTACCTAGTTTAAGTCTCTTCTGTGGACATATCCAAAACAAAAGACATTAAAGTACTAATTTTCCGCTTGGACTTATATTCGCATAAATGATGCCTAATTATTTTGTTTATGTGAGATAAAAACGTAATTTTTATTACACAATCTGTTAACTATTGATAACCATCGTTTTTTAAACTATGAATGACCCTTCCGTGGACAGTGGTCTCTCGGGTGGACCCATTCCACTCGAGAGACCAGTGTTCACGGGAGTGATAACTTCAGCAAACCACAGAAGGGTTTTTAAACTTAAATTATCATTATCATATCACGTGCGTATTTTTTGAGGTTAGAAGCTACTCCATTCGGTTATGCAAAAAAACCCTCTGAGGTATACTTAAGCCATGTTAAATATTTTTTTTAAATATTTACTTACCAATTTACACTGATTACAGGAAAGATGCACTGATCTCTGACAAATATACTAATATTTTTATTAAAAGCTTCAGACGACAATTTCCGCACCGTGTCTCATGACGTTCAAAATGGCGACTGACAGCTGAATAGTGTTACCAGTAAATTACTCGATCAGTTATGGTAGTTTTAAGTATTTTAGTCACTGTCTTTGGAATTATAAGGTCCACCGGATAGTCATTTTACTGTATAACCCTATGTTTACTAGTTGTCATGTCCAGAGTATTACGTGTATTAGAGCAAAGTGATCTGAAAATTACATTTCAATGTTATATGTACTAATTACGCGAACAAAACTAAATGTCAAGCTACAAATTAAGAAACTACTATACGTTGAACTTCTTAACTAGGAACCTGAACAAGCCACAGAAGGGAGATTTATTATAAATATGTTTTTTTTTCACGTTAGGATACCGTTTTGTTTTTTAAATAAGTAGTCAATATGTATGCTTAGATAGTGTACGTTTCATTGAAAAAAATGGGAAGGTTACAGCAGAAGGTTTTTTTTATTTTTAATCCGAACATGCTTATATGTATGACCCTTATACTAATATTGCTAAATTTTTGGAAAGGAGGGTATGGGTAGTTTCAATTGTTCGAATTTTAAGACGTCTTTAAAAGACGCATTTGTCCCATAGTCGCTATTGTCCCGGTTGACAGGTCGACTGGACAATTGTATCTAAGGGCCCATGCGTATTACGTACATCGTACGATATCCAAACACTTTAGAACGGGTCTCCTTCGGAATTCCTAATGTCGTTGGTCCTAAAGGATCGTTTGACATAACGCATATTTTTTACGCAGCAATTTATCAGTATTTGACGACACGTTTGGCTCAGTAGGTTGTACAACGGCCCACGAAGCTGGCGGTCCCGGGTTCGAATCCCGGCCAGGGCAAGTGTTTGTGTGATGAGCACGAATGTTTGTTCCTGGGTCTTGGATGTTTTCTATGTATTTAAGTATTATAATTTGTCTATATATTATGTATATTGTCGCCTAGTACCCATAGCACAAGCTTTGCTTAGTTTGGGACGAGGTCGATTTGTGTAAGATTGTCCCTGATATTTATATTTATTTTATATTTATTTTTAAAAGATCATTGTATAGATTAGGTTAGGTTAGGTTTGTTTTATAACAATCCTGAAAAGTATACAGTTTCGTAAAACTGAAAACACGTAGATTGTTGGTTCAGCAACTTTTTATTTTTGATTCGATGAGATCTTAATTATTGTATGTGTTGACATTGTTCTTTTGAGTGACGCTGATAGACAACTTAATCTTGTTTTACCATTTGTACTTATTGTGCTCGCAATAAGTCAGATTTAGTAATCAACAAGAAATCTAATTATTTTAAGAAAATAATCAGAAAATCAGATAGAGAAAAATGAAACTTTTTGTAATAATTTAAAACCTATCGGTGGCTTTTATCGTCGTGGTCAAAGCCATTTCGTCAATCTTATTTTGTACTGATATGGCCGTTTCATAATTACAAACACCACTGTTATAGGCCTGCGTACGAACACAGATAACGCGATGTAACATATCAAAGTCACAGATATATTGCCTTTCATTCTAATACACGAACGGAGGTTCATTTGAGAAGTTAGACGAGACAAGGCTGCAGGGTTTTGTGCGGCCGGATGCGCCGCCGCTGGACGCACCGAGTTTAACCTAATTCTGTTCTCTTCTCTGCTGTGCTAGCCTTCGCGCCTAGGACGCATCGTTGTGCGCAACTGGGCCAAGGCAATACGACAGAACTCGTAAATTATGCTTGGAACAGGCTAGGACACTATTAAATCATGTTTATTTAATCTAAATAAATGAGACAAACATACATATTTTCAACTCGATGAATTATATATTTAATACGTCTCCTACATTACAGATACGTGTGTTGAGACGGAATCTTACACATTGGAAATGAGTAAGATTCCGCCTGCAATGTTTTATTAAAAACACTTATAAGTTTACATTTTGACAATTGGAAAAAATATCAATGTAACAACTATATTCAAAATTAAGTCATCGGAACAAAATTAGTAATAGCTTTATCGCGTTCATTTTATGCGTTACTCATATTTCATCTAAAGGCTGTGAAATTCCGACCTAGGTACTCGCATATACAAAGTCACCGTGTAAAAATCTGACTGAAACATTACAAGATTAACCACAAGTATACATAAGTTCGTTCGTAGACAAAGTGACTTAATAAGAAATGTGTAATATCGGAGTGATAGACCCGGTATCGGTACGGTATTAGTAGAGGTAGCTGTGTAAGGTATTGGTAGTGGGTAGTGGTCGGCGCTAATATTGAATAAGTTCTGATGGGAAACTTTCTCCGCGAAACATTATATTACTTTAGGGCTCTTGTTCTCCCGCAGAATTTTGATTGTTTTATAACTAACATAAATAACGAAATACATCAATAATATATGAACCAATGTACCTACTGTTTGTAGATGGTGTAGTTGGGATCAGTATTGTTTGTTATAAGGATAATTTATCAAAGTATGTTATTGTACAATCAATTAAATGGTAAGTATTAAAAGGAATCGGCTTTTTAAATTGTTAGTAACCATTGAATTGAAAAAAAAAAACCTAATATGTGAAAACATATTCATTATTTTGTATTTCGTATTATTTTGGACCTTCATTTGTCCATGTTCTTTTGCAATAACAGGTGGCGTTGTCATGAAATATGTATTTACTAATCAGTAAAAAGAAAATCCTTCCAATTCGTTTTCCGAATGAAGTCAATTATAATATATTTTCTGTTTGTAATTGAAAATACTAAGTAGGTGGTATAATATCTAATTCTTCAGAATGAAACGAACTCAATGAAAAGGAAACAAATAATTAATTCAAACCCCATGAATAATTAAGAACTAAAGAACACTTTATTGCCACTTTGATTTCAAAACTTATTTGGAAATTCAAAAGGATATTAAATAGCCGGCATAGCTATTCGTTTAAGTAAGTTTATTAAAAGCCATTCGTGTCGAGCCACAAAAAAAAAGAAGTACACTATGACTCGCACTTTTTGGTATGGACTGCGGGGCTAGGCGTATTCCATCCTAAACTCACATGTCAAACTGACAAGCTGTCACTGCTAGGCACCGCTAGGTTACCGCCTCTATTTTGCGTTATTTGTTTATGTTTAACGTGAAATATAAGTCAGTGAGAATTAAATGAAGCACAATAATTTTAGTTACCCTTCTACTTATTTAATATTATTTGAGTGCCAATGTTTCGTCCATATTTGTTCAGTGGTTAACATGATTGAGTACCAAACATCTAAAGTAATAAATAATCATCTCACTTTTTCATATTTACGAATAATTGTTGTAAATTATAAAAAATAATATTAATGGAAATCTGAAGTGGTTGTGATATTTGTAGTTGTTAGTTATATCTTACCATTAAAAAGTAAGTAATCGGCAGTCGCTCACGCAACCTGCAGTGCTACGAACTCAATTCTACGTAGCTACGCCGCCGTAGCAGTACAGTAAAGGTAATTGAAACATATACCTTCTTCGCTCTTGTTACAATGACAATAAGGACTAAAAAGGTATGTATTTCAGATTCCCTTACTGTACATTACCATGGTTCGAATATCGACTAATGTAAGTACTTCTACATATAATTAATAATCGAATAACAACATTACAGATAGACTTCCGATCTTTAAAAAGTGCACATTTATTTGATGCGAATTTAAAATATTTAAATAAACACAAACAGTCAAGGTTTATGTATAGTCGAGGAATGAAAGAATTCGTCACTTTTTGACTCTATGTGATAGTATTAACACTTTCGCAACCGACATTTTTGTAGCGCTACGCTCGTAGTCAATAACATGGGAAAAACAATATGTAGTGAAAACTTGCTACGAGCAGAGCGCCCGCGAACCTTTTCATTCCGCGACTGAACTTAACTAGAAGGAGCTCTTAACTTTCGATTTTGCTTTTGCCATCTGTTGATATCCAGCTATCACTATAGTCAAAATTAAAATGGTCAAAATCCGTATAGCCGTTTTGACATGGTAAAGCCGCAAAGAGATAATATATAGAAATAATAATAAAAACAACTCCGAGCCCTCCACCGCCCGGGACACTCATGTTAACACGCTTTTATTAGGTGACCTGTATGTAACTAGCTATGTAATGGAATCTAAGGTTACTAATTTAACCATCTTCCAAGGATCGTAGTGTCATGAAAATTGGCAGCTGTATGTAGTTCTCTGATGACAATACAATAATATGGAACTGTCGAACTAATCTGATAATGGAGCCGGAAGATATTAACTGAAACTTCATGATGGAACATCGTATCATAGCTGTGTTTGGATTTGTTAGAAAAGTCTTGTAAAGCTAGTTTTTCTAGTGTTTTTTTACACTATTAACGTTCATGAGTGACGAACTTTTTTATTCCGCGACTGTACAGAGAATTCACTTTTACCACTTTACAGTAGCATGAGTTACTCGAAACAAGTATTTCGTACGAGAGACTGCTAAAATGTTCCCAAAGCCCTCCGTGAATTCAAAGTTCAATATAAAAGCATCTCACTGAAACAGTGCGTCGTCGCCAGTAGTTTTCGCCGTGGTCTCGAACAAAGCGCGGCCCGCGGTCCGCCACGTAAGTAGGTCGGCTGTCGTGTCGGCGCGTCCGACCGCCCCGACCGCCCCGCCCCGTAACACCAGCTTTGTCATTATGAAGATTCGTGTTAGACCGCCTTCAGTGAGTCCGTGATACATACAACTAGACACGAGAAGTAGTCACACATCTTCCAGATCGCAGGTAAAATAATATTGGTCCGTCAAGCTTATGAAAGAAGGCTTAAGAGAACGAAACCAAAAGCGAGGCCTATAAATACGAATAGTGGATGCGTATCTAGGGGTCATTATATTATAGCAGCGACGAGACGCGTTTCACGAATCTTATAGCAAGAAGTGTTGGCGCCTGAAGAAAATATTTTTAACCAATGTTTTTAACTAGCTTCTGCCCGCGACTTCGTCCGCCTTAAATTCGTTTATCGCGGGTCAAAGTATTTTTCCGGGATAAAAAGTAGCCTATGTCCTTCCCCTGGACCCAAACTATCTCCATACCAAATTTCATTCCCATCGGTTCTGCGGTTTAAGCGTGAAGAGGTAACAGACAGACCAACAGACAGACACACCTTCACATTTATAATATACTAACTTCTGCCCGCGACTTCGTCCGCCTTAAATTCGTATATATCGGATAATTCCGGGATAAAAAGTAGCCTATATCCTTCCCCAGGACTCAAACTATCTCCATACCAAATTTCGTCCAAATCGGTTCAGCAGTAGCGTGAAGAGGTAACAGACAGACAGACAGACAGACACACTTTCGCATTTATAATATTAGTATATATTAGTATAGATTAGTATGGATATAACCTGGCCGGGGTTTTTCTCGACGGATTAGTAAAGTTTGCATCAAAATCTATTCAGCCGTTTTCACGTGATGCGCGTGCAAATAAACGGACTAACAGATAAACAGACAGACAGACAAATATTCTAAAAACTGTTGGAATGTGTTCTGTTATCGATTCTAAAGGAACCCAATTTTTCGAATATTTTCCTATGTCTTACTTTCAACCCCTTTTCAGCTTTATTATTAAATGTATAGATAGATTATTCAATTAACTTTGTTGATACCCATCTTCTAAACTGAGAATTAATTTTCAAAATGCTTCCTCGATTGCTTAATTCATATCTCAAGGTATTCATTTTAGCGCCACCTGTTAGTTTAGCAAGGTACTGGAGAGTAGTTGTGGGCTCGTGGCACATATTTGAGAAAAGTTTGCACCTCATTTCTAAGTAACGCTATAATATTCAGGTGCAAACTTAACTCAATCAAGTGTAGTGGCTACCCTCCTTATTAAAAGTTGAATTTTTATAGCCTATAATCTGGCCAAAAATTTTTCCAACAGATTAATAAAGTTTGCATCAAAATCTGTTTAGCCGTTTTCACGTGATGCGCGTATAAATAAACAGACAAACACATGAACAGACAAACAGTTGCACAGATAAACAGACAAAATCTCTAAAAACTGTTGGAACGTGTTCTGTTATCGATTTCAAGTATCCCTGGCCAACTTTTTTTTTTCGAATATATTCCATGTACAGACTTTCGAGCCTCTTCAGCTTTATTATATGTATAGAAAGATAGAAGAAAGATATATGATCTATAGATAGATAGATAGAAGATAGATAGATGTTGACAGCAAAGAGATCAGATAAATATACCAACTAACCAGACAATAATATACGATTTATATATTATTAAACGAGCAGTTCTTATATATGTAATTGGGTTATTGGAAACGATTTGAATAAATTTGGTATGTAGACTAAGCTCTGCCTTCCAAGTTTATACGGATTCATTTTCTAAAAACGACGTGACGTTGTATGCTGACGATACCAGTCTTTTTTACTACGGTTACTCCTTACCAGAGATTGTATCCCAAGCACAAAGTGACCTCAACCTACTTAATAAATGGTTTCAGAGCAACCTTTTAACCATAAACATAACAAAAACAAATTTCATTGTATTTGCGCCGAAAAACAAAAAACTACAAGATTTTGAACCACTAAAAGTCAATAATCAACCTATTACGAGAATAAACCAAGAAAAATATCTTGGTCTCTTAGTAGACAAGAAGTTAACATGGAGGCCACATATAGAAAAAATCAGAAATAAAATAACTGCTCTAACTGGATCACTCCGCAATATTGTGCGATGCCTCCCGAAACGAGTGCGTTACACAATATATAATTCTCTGGCAAAACCGCATATTGATTATCTGATAGAAGTCTGGGGTACTGCAGCCGCAACCCATTTAAATATCTTCCAAAGAGCCCAGAATAAGCTAATAAAAGTTCTATTTAAGTGTAATTTTCTAACACCAACAAATACAGTCTATCAAAAACCAAAATTCTGAACATCAAACAAACATACATGTATAACACTTGTATACTCATCCGAAAAATACTGCAAAAAGATCTACATGTTCAAATATCCTTCACGAAAAAACAGCAGATTCAAAAAATTAAACTAAGAAATGCTAATTGCCTAGTACTACGCACTCCTCGTACAAACTATGGAAAAAAATGTATACTATATGAGGGAGAAAATATATATAACAAGGTGCCCGACGATATAAAAAATGCAAAATCTATGCCTACTTTTAAAAGATTACCAAAAACACACCTCACTCCAACCATTTAAAACAAATTCGGTCAAGAAAAGGTGCTATATGTATATATAATTTAACATAATGATTTCTGTATTTTTGTAATTACGTTTTATCTCGGCGTTATTATTATATTATAAATTCAGCCTAAGAAAATAAAAATAATGCAGAACCTAAAAATACTATTTCTAGAAATTATCACATAATCGAATACGCATGCCGGCTTCTAAACTATAAACTACTACTAATAATCAAATAAAATAATAATAATAAACTAATAACACAAAATAACAATACTAATACATACGTTATACTAACAACAAATAATCATACGGTGAAGTGGTACTACTACGCATTTGTTAAGCTAAGACGCTTCCAAACGCTTGTATATCAATGTAATTGCGTTATCTAGTACTTACCTACGTATACATCACTTTCGTTTACCGTACTGCGCGCGCATACCGACAGCGCGCCCGCGCAGCGATGTTCTATGTACCGCATGCATTCTGCGTCTACCCGGTTAGTTGTTTAAATGTTATTTAGTGTATTTGTTAAAACCACCAGCATATCCGTACTACTTAGTTTACTCTAGTTTATTTTATACACTATAATGTATCAACTTTCTCATATAAGTGAATTAATGTTATTCTTTTTGAGAAAATAAAGATCTTTAAACTGAAACTGAAAAAAGAAGAAACTCGTGGCACCCTGAGCATAATTCGGTCAGCCAGGTTCATAGAATAGTTTCTAAATGGCATCTTTGATCAATACGATACGATAATGCTTTAGATATTTGCCACGTTTTTCAGCTAACGTAGTAAATATTGATTGCAATGCTGTTCCGTTTTGCCACTAATGTTTTTTCGGCTATATCATAAATATATGCTTACTAATGGAGACACCCGATTATTAATAATGGCGAATATTGTCGAAAGTGGCATCACAAGTGATGCCAACGGAAATTTCTTTCCAACAAAATGTATTAAAAACCGACTTCCACTTGTAATACAAGTTACATGTTTTTGTGAAACGGGCCCCTGATGTTACAAATAAAATTTATAAATATTCGTTTACAACATACTATTTTAATTTTAATTACGGTACACACTAAACTTATCTGACATTTTAAAACAATTATTAGTGATCGCCGCTTAAAGAAAAATAAACACACCCTAATTCAAAGAGGCAAAATCTTTCGATATGTCCGTTTCAATAACTAACCGTCACTGTTCGTGTTTAAACAGCTAACACCATTCAACACCACCGGAACACGATTACAATAATTAATCGAAAACTAAACAACATTGTGGTGGCATTTAATTACGCCCGCACTCAAATTATCATCAATGTCAAGTAAAATTTATAACGTGAATTTCCAAGACGTAAAAGTTCACATGGAGGCAATAAAGGCTCGGCTTTTCTTACGTCGCGACTAATGCGGCCCCGCGAAGTGGCTACGTAGTGACAAAGTTGGGTACGTCAAACCTCGCGTCATCCTCTTTTATTAACTTAACTTCGCCTAAACAACGATAGGGGTTGCTGTGACCCGTGGGAGATAGGGAGTTATTATCCTAATTCGATTGTTCTTGCTGTATTGGAGAAGTAATTTATCTTATCTATCTTACCTATCATTCTAATGGGATTGTTTATGGACACACAACACAAACATGACCATGAACACGCTAGATGGGCACTGTGCTCGTAGCAAGTTTTCGCTACATACGCATGTTCCCAAATTTTGAACTGTCCTTGGCAGTTAACACGACTGTGAATTTCCTACTCAGATTATTAATTTCCGCAAATATTAAAATTCCGTATTGCACTGTGTTTTGAAGACATTACATTTCAAACATAGAAACTCCATCTAGTAATGGGTACCTTAACTTAAGAAATCTCAGTGTCCGAAATGCTTAATGTATATTTGATTACTTACATTTTGTATTTGATTCATTTTAGTGTAGTGCCTTCCGAATTCCCATAAATCCACGCCGAATTTCAACGCCCAGTTTTTGACTCTGAAACAAGACATAAATGTCATATACAACGGGCAGATATGATACAATTCATGCTGGAGCTCCGGCGATAAAGGTGTTTTTTGAAAAAGTCAACCCTCCCAAAGCTTTGAAATGCGATATCAATTATCCATATAAAGGCAAAAGGATTTGAGGAAGCGATACGAAGGCCCTAAAGGAATCTTTTAAACATTTCTCATAATTCTGTCACGGGGAAGTAAATGTGATTGGGGAGCAGGTTAAGCATTTTTTCCGGTTCGGCGGCCACCCCTTATTTCATTTAAACACTCTGAGGTACGCCTGACAAATATAAATGTATAGCGATCATTGTGATAGGATGAGTCCAAATTTAATTAACGTTTCAAATGATACCCGGGTCGCGCGATTCAAAATGTTTTTCATTAATTTTCACAGTCTTGCTCGATTCTTTATGAATTTTATTAAACTCGTATGCAACGAAAGTTATGTTAAATTAAAACTCGTGTTATTAATAAAACGCCTACTTTATACATTGATGGAAAAATTACTATTGTTCGTTGATTAATTCATACGCAACTTGGAGTAAAATGATGAATTATTATTATTACGAAAGTCAACATGGCAGAGCAAATAGCGGTCGGCAATGGAACCCCGGGGCACGTATTCATTTAGACAGACTTTTAACAAAGGGTACCGCCTTGCACTTTGTCAAAGCTGATTTTCATGTGGCTTTATAGCGTAAACGTGACAACTTTATAACTGTTTAGTAGTTTATCAGGAAATATAATTTTGCACACCGAATCGGCAAGTACCACAGCCACTAGCTATACAATAACTAACATCTTGTATTTTACAATTACTTGTAACTGCAGATAAACAATTTGAATTTTAATTTAGAAAGGCTTGCTTCCAAAATAGCTTGTGGAATTTACCTTGAAACTTTTCAAGGTAGGTTAGGTTGGGATTGTGTTAATTTGGGGTTATGCCTAAGTAAAAATGTTTAGCTTTGATAGGGGGAGAGTAAACTTAAGGTATGGAAATATAAGTGGTAATCAAGGATTTTATCGTAGGCGTTTTCCAAAAAAGAGGTAAATTTTTCGACTTGATGTCATTCCTCAGAATTGGCTGTTTGAGTTTTTAATATTCAGGATCAATTGTATCTACTTTAGAACTTAACGTACCCAAAAATGAGTGCAACTTTTTTTGTTTTTTTTATTTTGTTTTACGAAAGGTTTTTCGTTCTGGGAATGTTGGAAAAACTGTTTTCTTTTTCTTTACTTGTTCTGATATATTTTTCTAGTATGAGTTTCAAATGTTCAGTTTCTGAGTAAGCTGCACCCAAATTATCATTAAAGAAAATGATGTCAATTTTCTGAAAAAGGTCCAAATATCAAGTAAACTTGATAGAATGATGGATCTCATGTTCAATTATTGTATCATGCTTTTGCTGTTTACAAACAATGTGGAATGAATAATTTAGTATAGGTATACTTACATACTTGAGCTTGACATTTAAGTAGACAGAATAGACTGCCAGTAAGTAAAATAAACTGAAGGGATTATAAATCCCAATATTTAATACCTATGCGCTCTAAATGACTTGATAGCCATATCCACACGATAGAGTTGTGTCTGACTCAACATTATGTACAGGTCTTTTATCAAAAACTGGCGCGGATTTAATATGAAATAAGTACTCGTTGCATACAAAATCCGCGCCAGCTCTTGTGAAGCGACCTGTACCTACCTACGTAAATCGAATTATTCTCATAAAGTGGAGTCCCAATGAAGAACAATAAATGTTCACTGGCTCGATTAAAATGGAATCGATTATTTGTTAAATCAGTCGGTCGTATTTATTAAGGGTCAAATGTATAACAGTATCGCCACTTACATAAAACAACTGTATGAATAACATTATAAATGCTAACCTTAGTATCTAGCTAATCATACTTGATGTTGTTGTACTTGTTGTGTTTGATTACTTCTCCTCCCTCAATCTCAGTCCCGCTACGTTCCCCGATTACGTGCGCTTATTACAGTGTAGTGTAGGTAGGTAGGTACTAGACACGAGGTGATGCATTGCATGCATCGTCTGCGCTGTCTGAGTTGGCGCGTGACGTTTCACATCCCGCCAAATCTATACTATCATAAATAAAAATTAAATGTCTGATACATTGAAAATATTTTCAAAAGAATAAGTCAAGTGAATTTTCAAGTAGTCCTATTTGAAGGTTACTGAATCGAAAAATGTTTTTTGAATTTTTTGTATGTTTGTGTGTTTTGTTGTGGCTCCATCGCGTCAAAATGGCTAAACAGATTTCTGGGAATCTGTAGGTGGTTATAGGATACTTTTTACCCGATTACGCTGAAGCAAAAAAGAGAGTTTATGATTATTTGCCTCCTCCGTGAACCAAGTTGATTAAAAAAAGTACTAAATGTATATATTTTTAAAATTACTTTCTTGGGGTTGGATATGAGGCTATTATCATTTTAGGTATATTTTACTTAATAATGATTGAACCATATCATATCTCAAAGAGCCCAAACTAGGTATGTTTTGAAAATGATTTTTATTTTAGTTTTAAACAAGTGACTAAAATATAATGATGTGATATGTTTTAAGAATCTGCTTAATAAGCCCTTCCATTAGATACGACACACGATAGGTTTCAGATAAAAAAAAAACCATACAAAAAAGATGACGTCACCATTCCTCTCCTTTTTCGGGTTCCGTACCAAAAAGGTACAAAAGGAACCCTTATGGTGCGACTCTGTCTGTCTGTCCGTCTGTCTGTCTGTCCGACTATTTAAGCGCCATATCTCAAAAACGACTTATGCTAACTATTTGAAATTTGGAATATTTATAAACATGGTCAACCCACATGTATTGCACAGGAAATATACGATATAAAAAAACGACGAATATGAGGGGGGTAAAAATTAAAAGGTTAGCTACCGAGTTAAAAGGGGATATCATATGAAAGGGCTTGGCCTGTACATTTATGAACAATTTTTTTATTTTTTTTTATTGTGATAAGTTTTTGATTTATTATGGAAAATGTGAAAAGAAACACCATTTCCCCCCCTTTATCTCCGAAGTTTACTAATCGATAATTTTGAAATTTTCTCAATTTGTATTAATAAACATAAATATTACATGAAAATTATAGCTATGTCTCTAACTAGCTTTTTTTTTCAATTTACAAAAAACCTATTTGGACAACCCGGTTGCGTTAAGTTTGCACCTAATTTGTATGCAATGCTATAGATGTCAGGTGCAAACTTAACTCAATCGGTACCGGGTAATAAAGTTAGGGTAAGTAAAAATTTGTACGGAACCCTCCGCGCGCGAGTCCGACTCGCACTTGGCCGATATTTTTTTTGTTTTTTTCCTGTGCTAGAGATTAAATTGATTCTTATGGCCTAAAGATCAATCGTTCCAAATGTCATGCTTTTAACGCCATTGCAGCTTTTTACTGAATTTCGCGGTGCACTATGCTAGCGTAAAATAGGAACCGGTGTATGATCTCCTATCATACATGCAATTCGCCCAATTTGCATCCGTGTAGCCACACAAATGGGTACCCGTTTTCCTGTAAGTAATCGAGTAATCAATGGTACCTTTCAGATACTGAAAAATCCTTTTTGCGGCCGATAAATGCTCTTTTCGAAACAATTATTAAACTGGCTTAAATAGCTCGTAGCATTAAGCTATGTCTGGCCTGGTATTTACCGCTAGGAACATCAAACAACCAAGTAAGCTTTGGTAAGGATAAGACTTCTGAGGTGAGAGATTCTTTACCTTTTTCGTATTTATTGTTCTCCTGCGGAGTTGACGTATGTTTAAGTGTCTTGCATATTAAAACGTGTCAAAACTGTTTGAATGTACGTCTTTTGATTAACGCATATTTTTTCGTCTGCTCGTTACACATTTAAACCTAAACAGAAATCAAATTTCCCTAAATCTTTTAATGAGAAATACATTTCCAATTCTGTTTTGACGGTGACAAATGACATTTCCCTTTTATAAAAGATAACAATATCATCAACATAAACTACCAGGAGGACTATAACGTAGTATTCATATTCTCTCTGAGGAGGACAGTTTCGTCACCGAACCTTTTTAAATAAATATATGGAACCTATTGGCTCCGTGCACGAGTTCAGCTCCACCTAGCGTCCACAACTTTGTTGGCTCTGACGTTTTGACATTTAATCGCGACATTGTGACAAAATATTATTTTAATCCAAAATTATCGATACATTTATTTCTAAAATTACTGTGATACCTTAATTTGGGTGGAGAAAGGGTTGTGAAATCAATTTTCGTCATTCAAATCAAATGGGGTAAGTACATTTGATTCAAAAAGTGTGTTTTATAGTTTGAATATGTCAGGGTTTGTAAACTTAATTTTTAGTTGTAGTTTTACTATAAAACAAGAAGCTAAAGCTACTTTAATTGGAAAACATTATATAATAATAATAAATATATATAATTATATCGCTAGTGATAAATTAAATATCGTTTTCAGATCGAAATGAGTATTACTTTAAGGACCTTTGGGGGCTTTGAATAATAACGCCTAGAATAATTGTTTCATACGGCCTACGCGCCAAGCGTGAGGCATAAAATGGATTCATGTAGTTGTGATCAACTCGTACTTACACGCGCCAATACGTACACAAACGCACCTAAAGTGTTGCTAGCGCAATCACATTCCCTGAAAATGTGTGATAAATTGCGTACCGGCCATATTTTATTTTTCAGTTTTTTTTTACATATGAATGTACTCATATTGTACCTAGGCTAAAATAATTGTACTTTTTCATAGTTAACTAATAAACGAAGTTTAAATTGGCCTATATGCAACGTACTCGTCTCGTACGGGCCAGCGGCTGAAAATTAAAATTTGATTAACAGACGCCGATAAAAAAATGAACTCATTATATACCAAGAAGTCTTAATAATGAAATTTAAAAAATATGCTCCTGTCGCCGTTGATTGTAATTATAAGTTAGCCGGTATGTACCGAGTACCTAGCATAGGTAAGGACAATAAATAGACTTTAAATGGGTATTAAAACAAAACAACAATTTTTCTGGGTTTCCCTAATCCTTGCAGCAAATGTTGGATCATATTGTATTTCTCCCAGCAAACATTCACTCTCATGTAACTGACATTTCGAAAGTGCTTGTAACTAGGCCTACTTGAATAAAGAATATTTTGATTTGATTTGATTTGAAACGATATTAGAAAATTGTACCCAAAATGTACTTCACCTATACCTACTGACTTGATTACAAAATTATGATAAATCTCTGTAAGTATTGTTTATCCCACAAGATTGAGGTAGGGGTTACCGTTATCCGGAGAACTAAAAGTAACTAAATTGGCCAAAAATAACCCCAAACGATAAAGTAATTTTAAGGTAAAAATGTACTGCACTTATTTTTGTTAAAATTTACAGCTGTTTATTTCAGCGGGTTCACTTTAAACTTTCAATAAAAAAGCAGTGCTTTCAAAGTTAAGTGCCACTTTCTCAGTTTAACTTTGATTATGTTGTTTGTAATTTAATCAAGCAAAAACCTCACAATCTCAAAAAATTGATACATTTTGAAGAAAATGTTGCACTGTACAATATACATATAAGAAACGAAGAAAATGTATTAATTGTAGTGCAGTACATTTTGGGTACAATTTTTTCACATCAACATTTTTGAGTACATTCATATGTAAAAAAATCTCAAAAAAATAAAACATGGTCGGTACGCAACCTGTCGCACCTGAAAATGGAGGTATACTCTTGGTGACTGGTAAAATAAAAATAAAATAATCATAGAACTATTCTTGACTTCAAAAATTATTCAATACATTAAACGTAGGAATGTTTTATTAAATTATTAATTCAGGTAATAATCCATTATTACCGTACCATCATGTTCATCATAAAGTTTGTTTATCATCAGGACAGAATTATGAGTAAATAAATCCGTTACATTTGCAACACTATTTTGTCATGCCGCTTATAGAAAATATGCTATTTAGATTACTGTTTAACGTAAAAATACAAGTTAAAGAATAATATTACGAGTGAAATGTTATCTTAGAATGTTTATCCTTCTTATCCGATGCATTGTGACATCCTTTCCCTGCACAAACCCTCATATTATTTGAAAATGTGGGAGCTGTTTGCACTTGACACGCGTCCTTGCGACTGACAAGCCGATCGGCGTACTTCGCCATTTATGGCCAAGTTTTGGTGGCCTAACCGTTGCGCGAGGACTGTGTTTCTAGGCGTTATTATCCTAAGCGGGGGGGTTATTACCTAACGAAATGTTGACACTTGCTATCCGAATCAACTGTCATAGGCCATACAAAATCATGACACTTGATTCTGATTGCGAACGTCAAACGCGTTAGGCAATAGGGGGCCGGTTTATTAAAATTAGGTAACCAAGTCTAAACAGATTACTTTGAGATATGACTGATAACAGCGCCAACATTAGTTTTACTTTTGGCCACTATGAGCGCTGCGATCGATTATATTACATCCACCTAGTACTTCGCACCCAGCGAATAGGTGATAAGGGTTGATTTCATTTATTATTCCAAAATCGAGTCTCGTGCTATAGAGCGGTTTTTTCAACAGGCAAACTTTTCCTTCTTCGACTTGCTTAATAAAACCTTGAGGTTGTTGCATGTAGACTTGCTCATCCAGGTCACCGTTCAGAAACGCTATATCCACGTCCAAGTGCTGCATTTTTAAATCCATTTCTACCGCTAAAGCAATAACTGTACGCAGAGACGAATTTCGAACAACTGGTGAAAAAGTTTCATAATATTAATCAACACCTGAAACTTGACTAAAACCTTTAGCAACAAGTCTTGCTTTGTACGTCTCCTTCGGAATCCCGAATGTCGTTTGTCCTAATGTATCGTCTGTCCTAACGGATTTTTTTTTCAAAGACCGTAAATTCTTCAGGATTTATTAAAAGATCATCGTATAGATTAGATTAGGTTAGGTTTGTTTTATAACAATCTTGAAAAGTTTCATCAAAAAATGCGTTAGGACAAACGATACATGAGGACAAACGACGTTAGAGATTCCGATAAAGATCTCTTCACCCCTCTACCTTCAGCATCCTTTTTAGGGTTCCGTAGCCAAAATGGCAAAACCAACAACCTTTATAGTTTCGTCCGTCCGTCCGTCTATTCGTCCGTATGTCACAGGCATTTTACTCAAAAACTACATGATGTATATTGACAAAATTTAGAGTGTAGGTGTTTTGTACAAGCCGCTACTTAGCTTGATAGTTAACTAATAAATAAAATATTTCTAGGGGGGGCACTCTATACATGTAACCGAAACTAAAAAGTACTTCTTTTCAGCAAATACAAATGTGTGGCACATATTTCGACAGATATTGTAAAAACATTTTGATGTTTCTAAAAAAAAAATTTGGGATAGTGAATATTTTCGGAAATAATCGCTCCGAAAGTAGCATAAATTGTGTCTATTTTCTAAACTGTAAGTCCAAGAAATATGAAAAACATTACCAAGATAAAGCCTAATAAATACTTTCAACGAAAATTATTTTAACGAAAACGAAAATAACTCATCTTGCATAGCAGTCTGTCAGCTTGCACTATCTTCTGCATTGATAGCTTCAGCAAAGCTTTGGGGCTCATCAGGTTCACTTATAATAGCAGCATTGCAATCAAGAAGAGAGAGGATTTCGAAGAGGATACCGTTCTTCAGGCTCGATCACAGTCTGTTTAGTTATTTATTTCTGTTTTTCGATCATAGTCGGTTCGGTTACATTTTCGTCATCAGAAATATCTTCGGGCTAAGAAATAATGAACTATTGTGAACTTGATCTGTTATTGGCCAAGTTATTAGTTTATTTTTCGGTTGAGACCGCGTGTACCAATTCTAAAATAAATTCATTATGGTCACCCAAAGTAGCTGATTGTGTGATTTTAGCCTTTATATGGGCAAAAGAATTTTCAAAAAATACCACATCTCGTCCTTTCACTAACCTTCTCGCACAACTTGGTTCGCGAAACAAATAACTTTGTCGGTTGTCTGTATATCCGACAGAAATATATTGTGCAGCTTTTGGATTCAACTTCTTTCTCAGAGGATCTGGAATCTTCACCATCGTGCGACAGCCAAAGACTTTCAAATGAGACAGGTTTGGCTTTCCAGTATGCCATAGTTCATAAGGCGTCTTCCCGTCGAGAGCTCTATGCGGACATCTGTTCTTTAAGAACACAGCAGTTTCGACAGCAACGTACCAATAACCTTTTGAAAGTGAACTGTCCAAAAGTATACAACGAGCCTTTTCTACTATAGATCTATTTGTTCTTTCAAAAATACCATTCTGTTGCGTGTTATACGGCAGTGTGGTTTGATGCTAAATACCTTTGTTGTATAAGTATCCGGAAAACTCTTTATTTACATACTCAGTCCCATTATCGGATCGCAAAGTTTCAACTTTGAATCCCGTTTCCCTCTCGATCATCGAATTGAACATTCTTAGATGGAATAAAATATAGAAAAACTATGCGGCTAAAATTATCTATGAAAGTCAAAGCATATTTATTTCCCTGAAAAAAGTTTTCATTCATTGGACCACAAAGATCCAAATGGATAAGTTCTAATTGTCATGTTGTTCTTTTGTGCGATACGGATTTGAAAGGTTTTTTAACTTGCTTATCTTCTATGCACGCGATGCAAAGATCTTTATTAACTTCGGTGTATAATACGCCTAGACTAGCCTTTTTAAGTTTGTCTAATCCTATACGGCATAAGTGACCAAGCCATTTATGCTATAAACGAAAACTTGCTACATCACTCTGTACTTCGAACGCTGATAAGCGTTGTTTGGAGGGACTAACTGTACAATCCTGCGAATATAATCCACCACATCAGGATCCATGTAAAACCGCATCACCCGTACAAGATAAAATCTCAGAATTAAAAAATTTACAATCTTATTTATTAAAAGCAATACTAAAACCATTTTCAGTAGCTTTCTTAACAGAAATCATATTTGTATTTAAATTAGGAACAAATACTACATTTGAGATACTTGTGACCTTAGTGACACTTTTCGTTTCCAAATAATTTATAATAGGCACATTACCTATTACTGCACTTGATAATATGTTTCGAAAACTCCTTATAGTTTATCAACCAATCAGATCTTCCAGAGATATGTGCACTAGCTCCAGAATCTCGTACCAATTATCAGACGAAATTACTGAGGAAATTTCGTTTAGTGCGTCTAATTAGCTGGCGAGTTTATTCTTGCCGTTGCCCGAGCCTCCATCTTTTCACTTTCTGTTGAATGGACAGTCCGGTTTGACGTGTCCAGGCTTCTTACAATTATAAAAATCTACTCCTCGTTTCTTATATTTTTTCTTCATTTCTACATACGCGCAAAGCTGTCTCAGAACTAGAATTTTCATCGTTGACAGATCATCTTCAAAATTCTGATAAAACTTTCGTTTTAACGAACTCACTTGTAATGGTAGTCGTAGAATTCTTTAAAGCCATTATAAGAGGATCAAAGCGCGACGTTAATCCTCCTAGAAGAATAGCTGCGACAGAGCTATCTTCAATCACTTTGCCGATATCTGCCAAGTCTGTACAGTAGACATCAAGGCATTTATGAACATATCTAGGTTTTTAAAATTCTTCAAATTATGCACCGTGGTAATTAAATCTGATACCATGACTACATATAAGACTGAAATAATACATACGATTACTACCATAATGGAATGGATACAAACGAATGGACTAAAAATTAACATTGACAAATCCCAAATAATGCAATTTTATAATTCTAAATCAAACTGTACAAATCTTGACATAAAATATAATGATGAATATATAAAAAGGCAAATGTAGGCAAATTTTTAGGAATTGATATAGATAACAACATGAGGTGGAAAACACACACTGAAACATTATGTAAAAGGATAAATTGTTTTGTATTTGCCCTTCGAAGAATTTCAAAATTATCAGATCCAACACAGCACTATTAGCATATCCGTGAGGATATATTGGATCTATTCTTCGCTACGGTGTTATTTTTTGGGGAAATTCCACAAAAAAAATCTTGTTTTTGGTGCACAAAAAAAATGTATCCGTGCCATCTGTAACTTCAGAGAAACGGATAGTTGTAAGCCTTACTTCATACAACTAAAGATTTTGACACTGAAAAGTCTTTACATTTACGAAGTAGCAGTCTTTGTTAAATCAAACCCCAATATGTTTCAACTAAAGTCGATGGAGTCTAAAACCATGCGTCACAAATTTAATATCAAAACAATACCTGGCAAAACAGCATTACTACGAAATAGCTTACTAGGAACGGCCTCTAAAATATATAATTATTTGCCGGAAGAATTGAAATAATTGGATGTAAACATATTTAAAGTAAAATTGAAAAAGGAACTCGTTGACAGAGCCTATTACTCTCTTGGAGATTTTTTTAAGGAAAAAATTACACTGAACCAAAAATACTTATGATGACATTTTTATTATATGCATGTAAATCTTAGAATAAAAATGAATATAGATTATAAATGTGCAAATTCAATTCAATTTCTTGACATGCTAACAGCTTAAAGCTATGTGAATGTTATAAATGTAATAAATAATCGTTAAGAATGCATGCTATAGCCTAGCTAGGGAATAAAATAAGTTTTACAAATTTTCACATGCCGTAAAGGCCGAATATATTAAGGATCAAAATGTTTTATAATTATACCACCTTATGTACTTACCATATATTCTGTGAATAAATGATGATTTGATTTCTGTATAGCTTGCGTTCTAGGGCTAGACGCCGAGCCATTGACTTGTCTTCATAAGCCGCCGCTAATGCTTCCCACACCTCTTTTGCTGACTCACTACTTCGAACGGGTGCTATCTATTTCGCATATTATTTTATGTCCGAAACTGATTTCGCCGAACAGGTTTCGCATTAATGATTTCGCCGACTGTTCGTCTCGCCGAATCATTATTTGTCCGAATCTAAATACGCATAATTTAGTATCGCCGAATTTTAGTTGCTGCAAATTCAACCTCTAACAGTAAAAAACTGCTGCCAGTAAAGTATGTTAGGTTAGGTTAGAACTGCAATCCCGAACAGAAGATGACTGCTCCAGAAAAGTAGGTTTTCGGCATTATAAAGTTATAATGCACAAAGACGATTCGGCGAAAATAGATTCAGTGAAAACAGGATTTGGCGTAATGAAATTATGTTCATAGATCATTATGCCTATTGTGAATATATCATATATGAATGTCAAATATTTTGGCTCCACTCACAACAACACCACACCAAGATACGACTTTATTATTCACTTTTACAGACCATTCGTGATGATAACGTGTTATTACTTACGTTGTGAAGAGTTTTATTGAAGTGACAAGACAGCTGATCCTTCTAACTTTGAAAATATTCGTACATAGAACAATCAGCTGTCTTGTCACTTCAATAAAATTATTCACAACATCAAATCTTATTATTATATTTACTAGTTTTTTCAACAGGAGCGCAAACCCATAAACGGGAGTGACATAGGGTTGGATTGCAGTGGGCAAGGCAAAAGGATTACGGGGGAAGGTTGAGCCGGTTCAACCTAAATTAAGGCTGGGAGAGAGATTTAGGCTTTGGCATGAGACTATGGACTGATCAGCCCCTTCTGCCGGGTCGCCGCTAAGACATCGACCGAAGAGTTTGCAGTGGCCATACTTTCGATGGCTGATGTGAACTCATCGTCCGTATTAGAGAGCAACGTTTCTAGGACGCCGGTTAAACCGATCTTTTAACATGCTGCTTCTGAGGGAGTGGATCCTCATCGCGGAGGAGAAAAAGTCATTAATTCTCTCTTTTTTTCTTCAGCGTAGTCGAGTAAAAAGTATTCAATAACCATGTGGATACTCAGCTACCTGTGTAGTATGTACCGAAAATAGTCAAAATCTGTTTAACCGATTTGGCGTGATGAAGCCTTGTGGCTTAGCATAGCAGATGTCAACCACCGTCGGTGTAATAGGTCTGCAGTCTGTGAACATGTCATTGACAAACCAAACCACTCAATTAAGTTTGATAAACCTTCTATCCTTGCCAAAGAAATGAATACTACGCGAGGCTATTGAGATTAAAAAGCATCCTAATTTCAATAGAGAGGATGGATTGTCACTACCACCAGCTTGGGATCCTGTAATACATCTCATCAAGGAACAAGCGAGACACAGGACTGCAAAACCTTAATTTCTGAACGGTGTAAAATATCTTGTCTGTATAAAAAGTAGTTTAATAGTCTCTGTTTTTTAAAATATTATTATTAGTAATGAGGTAGCCTGGGAATTTTTCTTTGCAGCGTTTCTTTTCTCCTCAGTACGCCTCATTTGTGAAATGCTGCTTGGTAAATAATTAAAATAAAACAATTAAGCCCTTCTGGCACATGTGTAACTGTCTTTACACTTTAGGCCCATCTGGCATGTATGTACACCTTTATTTGTGTTTTTCATAAATGGGTAGGAAAATACATTTTTTTTCAGTCCACCCGTGACCATGGAAAGCTGAAAACTTCCGAAACGTCGGGAACCAAAAATGAGATAATATACGCGATATAATCCGTTAAATTGTTTTATTTCAACTTTATAATAGTATAGATAATGGGACGAAAACAAGTTTTGTATGGTTAAAAACTTAAGTAAGTCACCTGTTGTATGTAGTACTGTACAAAATTGATATGGAACTCATGGAACGTCAAATTGTCTTTACGGATACGCTACTACTACATACAACAGGTGACTTACTTATGTTTTTCACCTATAAAGTGTCAGCTTATTTCTAAGCGACATTTTACTCCGCTAGTTAATCATCGGACTAGTCATGACGCGTGATCTCGTGTTACCTGATAGTAATAGGGTACCTAATTACTCTTTTCACGAAGTGGATCCTTTGATCCTTCAATAAAATAAAACCCGATATTGTACAATTAATATGTATACATAATACGCAATAGCCTTATGCCTTGTAGGAATTTCGTATTAATTATAATTTGAATATAGGCTATGATAATGTCATTACAGTACATTTTCTCAGTTGAAGCCTAAACAAATATTACCAAATACCCAAGTCTAGTTTTCATCTTGGAAACCTTATTTTTATTTTTAGGAAAATCCATGGAAATCGGATTTAGGGATGTTTCACAAATATTACATAGCGGTGAAGTTATTTAATTTATATAAATTAGGCTCACTTATTTCCTGGGCTTAGGCCGAGTAGAAAAGGTGTTTAGGTTAATCTTCCACAAAATACATGGTGTATTTTGTTAAGAAAAAAATATCCTATGTAACTCTTCCACCTGTTACCTATTTATATACAATTATTTAAGTCTAATAGTTGGTTTATTGTTCCGTGAAACTTGGACAAATGAAAAAAAAAACACCTGTACCAAAACTACATCTGCGCACTTTCCTGCGTCAACACTCAAACGAGTACGTTTATACTGGTACCTAGGTAATTTCCTTAAGATTTATCTAAAGATTCGTCTCCAATAAATATGTTGCAAATCAAGTCACTTTACATTAATTATAATCCTAACAAGAGACAACACAATACTGGCCGCTATATTTAATAGCTTAGAATGACCAAATTGTCAGAAATTCCTTTAAGAATTCCTTATTTGAAATTTCAAGTGGTTCCACAATGTCCTCATTAGCAATCACGGAATGTTTCGCGGGCATTGTTCGTGAGAGTTCGGCCGTCACCGACAGGAGTTCGGAATTTAAAATGTTTCGGTTGGACGTCAGGTGCGCGCAAGCGGTTGTCTCGGCGCCACGCCTAAATGGGAACACTTCAAAGAGCCTTTAAGTCTGTTATGACTGGATTGGAGGGCCAAATTAGGAAATGGCTAGATTTTTCTCTTTGATTCATTTCTTGTAGACATTATAGGATAGCACATGTATACCAATTTGCGTTAGACAAAAGTGGAAACACTCGAAAGCTAACACTCCAGCTGTTTGGAAATCTTTTAAAATAGTTAAGTTTCAGATACCTTCTGTTCCCTTTTGTTATTATCCAATAAAGTTGATGTACAATACATTTATGTCCGTTGTACTACTAAAAAAAGCAGCAAGTATCTATTCAAATACGAATAGTTTTTCCGAGATCATATTGTTGTAATTCAGTTGCGGTATAAGAAACGTATTAAATGTGCCTCAATATTGATTTTGAATTACCGTGAGGATTGTCAAAAACTGGAATTGCCAACGTTTTTCTACCTATAACTTCGATACAATTAGGGGGTGGGGGCGGTTATTTCAGACCGTTTACAACCGTAAGCCCTCTATGTTAAACTTGTCTATAAAGGAAAATTTAACATTTTTCCACCGGTCAACAGCTGTCATCGCCATTTTTATTATTGTTATTTTCAAAAATGGCAGCTCGCAGCTTGTGCCAATGTCAGTTTTCCGAATTCAGTTCAGTCAGTTATTAGGAAGTAGGTTCGCCATTTTTAACATTAGTCAAATAATTGGTCAAATAATTGGTTCAATGTATATCGTCGCCTAATACCCATAGTACAAGCTTTGCTTAGTTTGGGACTAGGTCGATTTGTGTAAGATTGTCCTCGATATTTATTTTTATTTATTATTATTTATAATCATAGTGGTCGATGCGATTCATCATGTAGATAAGTTGTTTTAAAAAGTCTATAATCGTTCGTTTCTTAAGGAAATAACAACAGCCAGCACTATTTTGAACGATAGTCTGACCGCCTAAGTTTTGTTATTACGGGATTAAGATTTAAAATAAACCTCGGTTTTGGAGTCCTTTTAAGAGACAACAATTTACTAAGTAAGTGGGCGGACCGTGTGGGCAGTAAACGTATTTGTGTTTAGGAAATCATAATAACATCGCCTACGCAGACAGAACTGTTGTAAGTAATATAATAATATATTACTAGTAACTGGTGTTGCTATAGTAATATTAGACGCGGCGTGTCTTATTAGTAATCGCGTCAGCAAACAACTTTCGAAGTAAAGGCTGGTTCACACGTATTAGGTTGGCAAGGCGTGTTACACTGTCATTCTCATTAGTCAAACTCTTTAGTTAGCCCATGGTTGTTTTAACATGTTTAATAAGAAAAGTATATACAAAGGAATACTTTATCATTTATTTATCACGCAACAAATGCAGCCATCTTAGGCTCATGTGGGAAGCCGTTGGAACTGAATTTCTTCGCCTTCCTTCCTGCGATCACGGCACTAACTCAGATCTTCAAACAGAGACCTTTTTAAGACCAAAATTTTTTAGTAAGTTTTGGTCTAAATACATTGAGGGAAAGTATCTTAAGTATTGTAATTTTACTGAAACGAGACTTTATTTTGATATTAAAAACAATTTAAACTGCATTCAATTTTTTTTGAATAATCGCCTGTCTGAACCGGGAATCGAAGACCATGAAATCTTACATTTATTTAGTTAATATAATTAGATTTTGCTTAAAATTAATTTAACAAGTGTTGTACTACAATTCTCAATCTTTTAACAATTTCGCTTCCTGTTGATTTTTTTATTAAAAAAAAAAAAAAAAATTAAATAAAAATATGTTTATTACCAATAATGCAACTTATCTTAGACAATAACTTACAATTAAATATCTTAAAATACTCTTAAAGTAACTAGTCTCAGCGTATGCCGGGCTAGTGGCCCAGCGCTGGTTTTCAGATTGGTCCCTTTGACAGGGTTGGTCGTAACACTACGTATTTAATAATCAAAAATACAAAAGAATAAATTAAAAAAGAAATGGTTTGTTTCTTTATTAAAAAAATTGGCTGCCTAATTGACGGGCGAATATTGTACAGCCTAAATGCGCATGTAATGGTAGAACCTTGTTCTAAGCTATAAGAAATAAAATAAACATATACTCGACGGATATGTGTGTTTGTGTGTGCGTGTGCGTGTGCGTGTGTGTGTGTGTGTGTGTGTGTGTGTGTGTGTGTGTGTGTGTGTGTGTGTGTGTGTGTGTGTGTGTGTGTGTGCATTAGTGCGTGTGGGGTTTTATTTTTGCCTTTGCATATTATCTTTGCATGGTGAATGTTTAAAATAATACGTCTAGCATCTGTTCGTAACTCCTGTACATTTTCATAATGCTTCTTGTAAACTAAATGTTTTACATAACCCCATAGAAAATAATCATTATCTTGAAATAGTAAATGTAAAATTTCGTGGTCTTCCTTTTATTTAAGATACTGTGTTACTTGGATAAAAAATCGTCTCAATTGAGCCTTTTGATCAGGGTTCGATTTCCGATTCAGACAGGCGATTATTCAAAAATCTTTGAATGCAGTGTAAATTGTTGTTAAAATGAAAATGTAGTCTCATTTCAGTAAAATTGTTTATCTACAATATTTAAGATACTTTCCCTCCATGTGGCATAGTTTTGGGACACCCTGTATACTCAGTTCTTGGTGACACGAACCAATGCTACCTAGTATATGTATGTTAATCTTTGTGCAACCGAGATTTGTGAAACTTATATATATTTTAGTTTCGCCAGCACCCGTATGATTGTATGCAATGTTTGTGTTTATGTTGGTGTAATCGGTTTAGAGCCGGATCGCCGGTACGTAACCCGATTTGCGTTCCGGCTGGATTCCTACGGGGCTCTTTAAATTTTGTAGCACAAGCTGAGCCGGCCAAGAAATATATGCCGCACGCTTGTGAAGATCGGTCGTTGGTTTTGCGTATATAACTAATACAAATAATGTCCGAAAATGAGTTACTAACATATTCCATCATTTAATATACCAAAAATACATTGTGTCAATGCCAAAATGGCAAAAACTGAACCTTTATAGTTTCGTCATGTACGGACATTGTCCGTCCGTCCGTATGTCACAGGTATTTTATCCAAAAACTATAAGATGCATATTGCTGAACTTTGGGGTCTGGGGTCTTGTATAAGCCGCTACTTAGTTTGATGGATAAATAACAAAAAAAATATTTCTAGGGGGGAACCAAAACTGGTTTTTTTTCAGTAAATATTAATACGTGGCACGTATTTAAGCAAAATTGATTTAGTGAATATTTTCGGAAATAATCGCTCCGAAAGTAGCATAGCATGCCCATGAAAATAGAGGCAAGGGGGGGGGGGCTTGCCTCTATTTTCAAAAACTAATGTCCAAAAAATATTTAAAAAATTACAAACTTAAAGGTTAGTAAACACTTTCAACGAAAATTATTTTCAACATGATCGGATATTGCCGTATTTGAGTTATTGCCAAAAAACTGCGCATCTCAGCAAAAATACTAAAGTGGAGATACGTTCTTTTTTACTATTGGCCTTTTTCATATCGTATTTTTTTCATCTTGTATTTTTTATTTATGAACGGCTGCGGAACCCTACACTGAGCATGGTCCGACATGCTCTTGGCCTGTTTTAAATGTTAACTTTTGTCATTTTGAAACCCTGGCGAAAATAAATTGGTGCTTTAAGTTTGACGTGTGTGTCTGTGTATCTGTCTGTGGCATCGTAGCTTTTGAACGGGTGGACCGATTTTGATTTAGTTATTTGTCTTTGAAAAGTAACTTCAGCCACAGTGTTCGTAGCTAAGGTGAAATCAGTTCAGTTATTTAAAAAATATCAACTTTTTTCTAATATGTCGGGGACTTTTTATGGTTCACCGTATCCTTGTCTTTCAAGAAACCTAATCTAACCTACTAAATATAATGTTTGAGAAATCTTAAAATATTTACGGTTACGAGAAGACAGAAGAGAGCAGTTGAAATGCAGATATATCATGCAAATGTTACAAATGGTTGCTTTATATGTCATCAATGGTAAAAACATTCAAAGAAATTCTTCTGCAAAACTATTGTAATCTAAGTACTAATCAGAAAATGCCACTTCCCTCGACACAAGCCACTATCTACTGGCATCAAGTGTTTACAAAATGCTGAGTGCAAGGCAGTGTCGAAGTCGAAGTGCATGCATGTCATTAGATGGTGAGTGCAGTGCACGCATTGCTTTGCTGGAGCGTTGTTTATTGTTATCTAACTCGTTGGCTGGGACCATGCAAAATGTTCTCACAAACTGTTAAGTCCCACATATTAGAGTATTCTAGACAGCAGGGGTATCCAAACTCTTCACTTCACGTTGCATTTACAGCAATGTCGACACGGCGCCCCAGCTAGTCGAATTAGGGTGCAATAATATTATGTTGGAAGGCATAAAGGTTAAAACAATTATTTTGTAACTGAAAATATCTCATTTTCATTTCCGGAGTTTAGGAGCGCTTCACGGCTCCCCTCTTCTCTCTACGGCGTACCAGGGAGCCCCAGCGCTCTCTTTGGGAACGCTTGCCATAGGGAATTCTTATTTTCAAGTAGACACTGATACGCATGAGGCGTTTTGGGCGGAGATGGGTCCAGAGCAAGTGGAAAAAATTGCGACCGGTCGCTATCCTTGTACTGGGTGTGTCTCTATGATAGCTATCTGCCCGGTAGTTAACTTGATGAATGGCCTCGGGGGGAGCTCACAGTTGCCTCGATCCCCGAGGCAAAACTGATTGGGCTCCTTCTCGTGGTTACCGCCCGTTAACTGCCTGGTTCAACCGAGGAAACAGGTAGCACCGAAACAACCAGTTGAGCTTCTAGTTGTGTAGTCCAAACCTTCCTTATCCCGCACTTCCTACACATTCAGCTGCAAGCAATGACGTGGCATGTCGCAGCGGGCTCTCCATCCACAAATAAGGATGGTGAGCGGTAGAATGCCAGCCGCGTGTTTGTGCCGTGCGTGGGGACCCGTACGGGCGGAGAATGAGATCCTGGTAGGCTGAGTCGGACAGGGGTCGGAGTCGTTACCTCTGGAAGACAACACGCCACTTTGGCTCGGGATTCGTTTTACACGGGAGGTCTTGTCCTAGCCAGGCATGATCAATCGGCTGTCGCGTCCAATCATCAGACTGGACACGATGCGACCGCGGGCGAGTGTCCTGGGGTGATGGAGTTCGTAGTCGGCGGAGCACGATTCCAAAGTCGCCTGTGGAGGTGACGATGGTCTTGGCACCGTGTGCAACTCACTTTGGGGCGCTATATCGGGCTGGTATCCCTGATGCGTCAAAGCATCCCCAGTAGGAAGGCTCCAAGGAAGGTGGGGAGCCAGTCCGATGAAGTTATAGTTGTAGATTTTAAATGGATCCTCAACCACCAAAAACGACGAGAAAGGGAGAAGCCGTGCCCTTAAAGGAAGAGGCTACAGTGCATGGCGCTACACTGAGTACCACTGCGGGCCGCAATACTGCCTTGGGCAGGGATGCGGGAGCTGGTCCCAGTAATGTAGGTAGGAGTGGAGGCAGAGGACACGCTGGACCTGTACACTTCAAAGGTGCCGTCCGATCTTTTCCCCAAGTGATGAAAAGCGGACACGCGCAGAAGGTTACGGCAAGCAGACCGACTGTAGCGGGCACTGGAGGAGGAGACGGCAAAAGCTTGCCGAAGCCGCCGTTCCGCGGATCGCTTCTCAATCCGACTGAGAATGTGCCGGCACGTGACGTGGGTGTTTCCAAACCTGAGGGGGAGGACAGCGGGTACATTCTCAGCATGAGGCAGAAGAGGAGGCAGAACGCGGGAGAGAGCTCGTTTGTCGTCACAGACGGGCGCAGATGCAACACGGGTCGCACCTGCTATCGTGGCTGAGGTAGGCCACAACAAAAGGCCACTGGGATTGAGGGGCGATTCGACCCTGCTGACCAGTGCCCCCAAAACTCTGGCGAAAAGGATACCATGGTGGAACCCGGAGATTGAAAAAATGAGAAGAAAAACCAGGGCTATCTTTAATGACGCAAAAGCCTAAGAGCTACGCACGCAAACTCACAGAATATAACAAGGCAGTGAGAAAAGCAAAGAGGTCCGCGTGGCGAAACCACTGCGACCAAATAGGGTCAATACCAGAGAGTATGGGACTAACAAAGGCACTAGCTGCAACTAAGTCAGTTCCGCTCACATCCATCAGAGACATTGACGGGAAAATGACTGAAACTGGGTTGGAAACCCTCAACGTGATGTGTAATACACACTTCCCAGGCTCGGTAATACACCAGGGTGAAATAGATGACGTCGCTATTAGTGCACAGGAGCAAACTACAAGCACAACAAGGCACAACTGGGACACATCGAACACAACAAATTAAAATGGGCCCTGTCAACGTTCCAACCCTACAAAGCTCCGGGGCCAGACGGGATATACCCCGTTCTACTACAAGAGGGCGCAAATGTACTCATTCCCCATCTATGCAGACTGCACAGAGCGTGTATAGTATTCGGACATATGTACCACGAGTATGGAGAATGGTGAAGGTGATTTACCTGCCAAAACCAGGCAAGGCAGATTACGAAGACGCCAAATCGTATAGGCCTATAAGTTTGTCATCGTTCTTTATAAAAGCATTAGAGGAACTGATGGACAGACACATAAAGGATGGCCCATTAAAAAGGCATCCATTGCACAAATTACAGTGTGCCTAACAACCAGGGAAGTCAACGGACACGGCATTACACCCGGTAGCGACCAGAGCTGAACAGGCCAAAGAGAGTAAGGAACTGTGCCTGGCGGCTTTTCTAGACGTGGAAGGAGCGTTTGACCGCGCCAAGTACCGAGCGATCGATGAATCAGCTGCAAGACATGGCATAGAACCGACCATATGCAAATGGATTGGCAATATGCTAAACGGTATAGGTTACTAAGGTCATCCCTAATGGGGGATGAAATAATGGCCACAACAACAAAGGGGTGTCCACAAGGTGGAGTACTCTCGCCTACTCTATGGAGCTTGGTGGTGAACTCACTATTGGAGGAACTCAATAGCGGTCCTATCTATACGGTAGGGTATGCGGAAGACCTAGTGGGGTACCCCTTATCTTGCACAATCTCTATTGTCCAAAATACATTTCGCATAACCGTTTTCGCACAATAATTTTTAGCCGAATGATACTATCGCATAATTATATACTTACCACAATTGTTATGTCGCATAGTATTCATTTGGCACAATTTTGAATAGCAGAATACCAATATCGCCAACTTTTATTTCACAGAATTTTATATAGCCCAATATAAGTTCCGCCGAATTTATTTCGGCATAATTGTACCATAGCATACCCACAGAACCGAATCGCTGCCAGAAAATTAGGTTAGGTTAGGTTGAAACTGCGTCCCTCACAGAAACGAAGGTAAGGCAGGTAAGTAAGGCAGGTCCGACTTGGCTTAGGTTAGGTATGACGACGAGCGAAGCGAGGAGGAGTGTTAGGTTGAACTGCGACCCTAACGAGCGAGCGAAGCGAGCGAGCCGCGCAGGTCCGACTTGGCTTACGATTCCTAACATTACCAATTTCATCTTAAGGCAGATCCGTCTTGGCTTAGGTTAGGTACGACGACGAGCGAAGCGAGAAAGAGTGTTAGGTTGAACTGCGACCCTAACGAGCGAACGAAGCGAGCGAGCCGCGCAGGTCCGACTTGGCTTACGATTCCTAACATTACCAATTTCACCTTAAGGCAGATCAGACTTGGCTTAGGTTAGGTACGACGACGAGCGAAGCGACGAGGAGTGTTAGGTTGAACTGCGACCCTAACGAGCGAGTGAAGCGAGCGAGCTGCGCAGGTCCGACTTGGCTTACGAACTTGACTGCGTGCCTCACAGAAACGAATCGCTGCCAGAAAACTAGGTTAGGTTAGGTTGAAACTGCGTCCCCCACAAAACCGAAATGCTACCAGAAAACTGATGGAGTAGGACAGTTATAAAAACACAGAACTTGTCATTTTTATTTTATATAAGTATAAGACATGCAAAATAGTAAAGAAAAAGGATTATTCCTTAAATAACTATGCTAATCTTAAAT
The DNA here is from genome assembly GCA_905404275.2 of Hedya salicella. NCBI lineage: Eukaryota > Metazoa > Arthropoda > Insecta > Lepidoptera > Tortricidae > Hedya > Hedya salicella. Next base: position 20,335,538 of record FR990099.1, on the reverse strand, counting down.
TAGCACCTATAGCCTTCAAAAATCCATTGTATGTATAATCAGCTTGATTATTTAGGATGACATTAATGCGAACACCCACAACTAAGCATGAGCTCCTACTAAAAATATATGAGCAATTAATGCTTTCTACATCATTACTATGACATAATTACACTCAAGGATGCAAACGGAATATTATGTCATATAAATTTTGGCGACACAATTATTCGACCATAGGAGTATTGTTCTAATCGACATTATGCCAATGTACTATTCTGCCAAAGAAACATGTGCGAAGTGATAGTATGGCAAGAAATTTAGGCAAAAAGCAATTGTGCGAAATGATGATTGTGCCAATGGTTACTATGCGAAACGAAAATATGCCTATAAATTTTGTGCAACACATTAGTAACCCGACGTAGTGATACTTCCCGAAATGGGAAATTTTTCAGTACAGTCTCGGCAATAATGAATGAAGCACTGAAGAAAGTGTAGAGATGGTGTAACAAATGGATCTATATCGGAATCCCTAACGTCATTTGTCCTAATGTATCGTTTGTCCTAATGTCATCATTTGCCAGAAACCGTAAACTTTTCAGGATTGTTATAAAATAAACCTAACCTAACCTAACCTAATCTATACAACGATCTTTTAAAAAATCCTGAAAAAATTACGGTTTCTGAAAAAAATGCGTTATGGCAAATGATAAATTAGGACAAACGATATATTAGGACAAATGACGTTAGGGATTCCGAATGAGACCCGTAACAAACACCAACTGTTCATGAATCCAGGCAAGACGGTGGTAATACCATTCACTAGAAAGAGAACCCTAAAGGACATGCAGCAACTAGAACTGCATGGAAGGGTACTTAAGATGTCCAATGAAGTTAAATATCTCGGTGTCACGCTAGATAAGGAACTAAATTGGAAAAAAGCATGTTAATCGTAACATAACAAAAGCGCTTAGAGTGTTTTGAATGTGCAGATCGGCATACGGTAAAACGTGGGGATTAAACCCTAAGGTACTGAGATGGATCTATACCATGATGGTAAGACCGATCATACTGTACGGAAGCCTGGTCAGGTGGCCAAGAACTTTAAAGAGCACATGCAGAGGCGACCTAATTAAGGTCCAAAGAACGGCGTGCATGGCTATAACAGGGGCGTTTAGAACTACGCCAACAGCAGCGCTAGAAGTATTACAAGACCTACCGCCGCTACACATAGTGATACAGTCGGAAGCGCGCAAATCACTGCACAGGTTAAAAACCATGGGCTTATGGAGTTACTGTGCGCCGAAAACTAAGCACACAACCATGGAAAACAACAATATCCTCGACAGAATAACTGCCATGAGCTGCGATAAAATGCAACCAAGGTATATATTCCATAGGAACTTCAAAGTGCAGGTTGCCACAAGGGCAGAATGAGCCGAGGATCAAAACCCACTGACAATGGATGGTGAGGATAGTATTTGGTACACTGATGGTTCAAAAATGGCATCAGGTACGGGAGCAGGCATTCATGCAAATGACTACAATGTCAGTACAAGTATGGGAGGTTATGCAACGGTCTTTCAAGCAGAGACATATGCTATAATCGCCTGTGCCCAGAAGAACATAGATTGACTAACCAGGGGGAAACACATCTAAATACTCAGCGACAGTCAAGTAGCACTGAAGGCGTTATCAGCGCCCAAAGTGGACTCTAGACCTGTACACAACGGCATTCAAGCATTAAACAAGCTGGGAAGGCTCAATAAGGTACAGCTGGTATGGATTCCAGGGCATAAAGGCTTCATCGGCAATGAAAACGCAGATGAACTAGCTAGAAAAGGGTCTGCAACTAACTTTGTAGGACCTGAACCGTATGTGGGACTCTCACAGGGAACCATAGTAACGGCCATTAAGGACCATGCCAAGAACCAACATCAACATGAGTGGAAGAAGGTGGAGGGCCTGAGGCATGCAAAGCTACTCATAGAAGGGATAGAATCAAGCTGGACCAAGAAACTGTGGAACTACAGCAAAAGACAACTCAGAATCATAATGGGTGTGTTCACAGGTCACTTCGGAGTCAAAGGACTACTGGCCAAACTAGGACTCTGACAACACGCACTGTAGAATGTGCGTTGAAGAGGCTGAAACAATGGAACATATATTATGTGAATGTCATGCCCTCGCCAGACAGAGAATGAAGGAATTTGGCGTTGGGTACCCAAGGTCAAAGGAATTCCAGACGCTACCAATGGCATCTATCATCCGGTTTATGGAGTTGGTAGAACAAAACATTGAGTAGCAAGAAGGGGTAATTACACAAAAGATCCCACTGGGTCGAAGTGTATCCGTCGGGATCCCTAGTAATAAGATAAGATAAGAAGATAAGATACGTATGACGACTTGTGGCGACTTTTCATGCATTTCATTAAGATGACGAGTGCGGTGTATGACGAGCTTTGCTGGAGCGTTGTTTATTGTTATCTTGTTATCTGACACGTTGGCTGTTTCATTGCAAAAGATGCGCATACATGAGATTATACCACAGGGTTTTCATGCAGGTACCGTTGTACTTATGTATACCACACAACTCATGGCGACTTTTCAACGAGGTCCATGTATGTACTTGCACTGGTAATAACTTGTTAACCGATCCTCGTTACAATCAAAAAAAGATTTGAGTAGGTATATTTTTGTTTGCTTAAATAGGTACTGTCACTATAATGATATTTGCTTGTTCGAAGTAAGACCTTCGGCTTATCCATACTGTTAATAAACATGCAACTTTATCGTGACTTTTGCTCCGGATTTGTCTATTTAAAATGTAATGGGGATTTACGTTTGTGTCTCTTTTACATGCAATGGCGCTCTGTCGCCAAAATAACTGCTGCCAAAGATAGCTTCCATAGTTACGGTGACGTGTAGCGTCGAACTATGAAACCTATACAGAGCCTGCTAAAGTTAGTTCATTAAAGACAGCGGAGGAACGATGATATCTCGTTGCAGCGAGTCGATAACGGTTGTTTTATTAATCAGTGTCGGCGAGCCGGCAGACGGGGCATCAGACGCGCTTCGCCCTTACGTAAGCCAGCCTCCGTAGTACGCGGACCTCCCCGCGCTCCCGGCGACCCCTTAAAACCCCTCCCGCCTCCTAAGCCCCCCTCTCTCTCCAGCTAGATCAATACCGAAGCCGGCGCCTTTGACATGTGACCCGCGTGCCGCTCGGCAAATATTTACGTTGTGGAAACAGATCATAAGTTCTACAGTTCCACTCGACTGTTTGTGCGGCCCGCGTTCGCGGGCGCGCGATAAAAACGAATTTAATTGACAATCGTCTGTTTTATGACTCAATTAATTTTGCTATTGCTTTTAGGAGCGTAGGCTGAAGGTCCTGCTTCACAAATTTGGAAAAATCTCACAATGTACTTTTGAGAGTTAGAGTTAGGTAAAGGTGAAGACTGGATGTACTAGGCTGGGGTACATAGGGTGTTAGGTGACGTTACTTAGAGACGAGTGATGCTTATGTCGAAGCGTCTCGTTTAGTTGTAATTAACAGCCTGGGGAGCCGTTTAAGTGCTCCAGTCTATCGCGGCGCGCTATTTATTAGTCCACTTATAAACACGTTGCGTACTGACTGGCTGGTGATCTGTCTTTTATTCAGCACTCTATGGCTTTGTTCTTCAGCCTTTTGGTTTAGATTCTAGGAATTGAGATACATGGGTTGAAATAATATTACGATCATGATAGCATATATTTTTTTTTTTTTTTTACATGGACATTATTTTGGATCTATGTACACAATGTGTACATTATTGCGTAAAATATAATAAGGTAAACCAAAATGTTACATTTAGTTGAAGAATGCCTTTTCGAAACAACATTTTCCAACATTTGGAATTTTCAGTTAGGTCATTATTAATTCAAAGGTGCGAAATATTAAATTTTAGGTATTGTCCAAAATTGATTGGTTGTTTAACTTCCTCTAGTATTACGTTTAATGACACAAAATACATCGACAGTGAATTCCCCTTATATTATAGGTAGTCAAAAAGATCTTGTTTGTATGACACCAAAAAAAGTGAAATCAGCGATTTTGTGATTGTATAGTTAGTGATAACTCTGTAAAGTCTTTATTTATTTTTAGTAAGTAAAATTTGACTTTGATGGGATATCTGGTCTAGAATCAACAACTCTCCCTGCTTTAAACGTATTGTTTCGAAAATCTGATCATCTTATATTTCCTTTTCAAAAAATGTAGTCGATCATACATAAACTACCTAACCTTTTCACATTTTTGTTAAAACGTGGGGTGTGCGATGTTTATTAAAACTCCATTGCTAAATATTGTCAAATTAAAGGTACCATTCCGAGATGGCATGCAGACCGCAACCGCTGCACTGAACCTTCATACAAAGAGGAAAAGTTTAAATTTTCAGTGTGCAATGTAAGTGCAGCGGCTGCACGGCGACACTTCTCAGCACACGGAAAATTTAACCTTTATACCTTTACCATTAAAGTACAATTTGTAGTGCGGTGCAAAGTACGGTCGCTGACTGCGGTCGAAATTGAAATTGTACCTTAACTGGTAATTTGAAATTCGCGCCCTTGATACGATCTAATTATAGTCCAACACATCTTGACCTCTCAATATAGATCTAAAATTCTAATTCAGTAGGTATAATTTAGTTAGCATTACCAATGACCATTAAAAGTATAGGACTGACGGTTGCCATACTTTGGATCGTGTTCCGATCGCAAGGAGATATTCTGGCAAAAACTAATGGCGCTTTAAAACTAAACACTTAACGATGTTATAATTGGGAACATTAAGTTTCTCAAAGATGTGCATTTTATATTTCTTCTCGATAGTATACGTTATCTGAACTCCGAATCCACAAACAGTTTACTCGTATTTTTACATCGTGTTGTTTTTTAGATATCTTTTTTAAACACTCGTCTTGACATTTGTAGAGTTCCCTCGTATGAATACATTTTTACTTTGTTCTACATAGATTAGTAAGTAAAATTAAAGAGTTAGCCGTCAATGTAATGTTTTTTTTTTTTTCTTACTAATTTCTGTAGACCAAAGTAAAAATATATTCATACGACGGAACTGTACAAATGTCACGACGGGTGTTTAAAAAAAGATATCTAAAAAACAGTACGATGTTAAGATAAACTATCCGTAGATTCCTAAGTTCATATAACGTATACTATCGGGAAAAAAAATATAATGCACACCTTTGTGAAACTTAATGTTTCCAATTGAATAAAGAAACAGTATTGTAACAATTAGTTAGCAAATAGCTAACTAATTGTTATAATACTGTCACGCTTGCAATGTTGAATAATTGTAAAAAATAATTCTTATACATAGATGGCGTTGTACATATCGGGGAACGGCTTTTTGTACGGAGATGGTCAGTCAAGCGGACTGACCATTATCACCAAATCAACAGCTATATGTACGGCATAGACGTAGCTACACTATATTTGCAACTCCAATAAAGCCACAATCCAAGCGCGATACTATTTTTGCCACTACAATGCCCCATTCTGAAACTTCGTCCAGCCCTTCAACTTTAATATCAGATATTGGAATCTTGAAAGTAGTTTATTTATTACATTTAATATTAAAGTAAGCAAATTAAGCAGTCTATATTTATCATGGTCTGGTCAAATATTAAAATACCTACAAGATTAGTCTGTGCCCAGTCGAGTACCTAGAGGTCTCAGCTTAGGTCGTTGACCTTTCAGTGGATGTTCCCCTGATACTTCATACGCTTAGTTTATTAAACCACTGGATATGGCATGCCGTTTTATTACCGAATTATTCTTTCACGCACATTTAGCCCACTTAAAAAAAGCAAGGTACACACATAAAATAAAGCACCCTGCGAAAATGTTCCTATCTACAAATTTTCTCTTAACCTAACGTAACAGGCCGGTTAAGTCAAGTTTGCACCTGGTATCTACGGCATACATACAAATGAGGTGCAAACTTAATGCAACCAGATTGTTCAAAACTGTTTTTTGAAAATTAAAAAAAATTACATTTTATTTTATTCTGTTTTTGGTACTTTTGGCTATAGCGGCAACAAAAATACATCATCTGTGAAAATTTCAACTGTCTAGCTATCACGGTTCATGAGATACAGCCTGGTGACAGACGGACAGACAGACGGACGGACAGACGGAAGGACAGCGGAGTCTTGTAATAGGTTCCCGTTCTACCCTTTTGGTCCGGAACCCTAAAAAATGTTATACACGCTGACATAACATTTTGCAGGGTCAATATAGTTAAAATTTGGCTTTGTATCACTATGACATTATTCTGATTTAAATTCGTTAAAAGTAAAGTCTGTATGGCATCTCCAGTAGTTCTAGGCTCTAAGTTCATACGAGGTAATCCGTCGGGCGTCCCTGATCTTATATATGTGTGAAAGGGCGTATAGTCGGTTTTATTAAGGATCACATGTGACCTTTTTCGATGTAAACTGCAGCCTGATTGTCGGCGTTCCCCTCCGTTAGCTCAGATAACAAGGACTTTAAAAAAATATGTTTCTTGACGACGCTTGCCCGGGAAAATGTGACGTTTGTTTTCCGAGCTTATTTTGGCAGAGCAAAAATGTTTTCAGTAATGTTACCATTTTTCAATATTTTTGCAACACTATTATTATTTTTTGGATTTTTGGCATGTTTGTATTTTTTGGTATATTTGTTTGTACGCCAAAATGGCTAAATGGATTTCAACTATTTTTGGTACACGGGTAGCTGGGCAAACACATATGGTTATTGGGTAATTTCTACCAGACTACGCGGACACAAAAAAGAGAGTTAGGCCTATTTCTCCTCCTCGAACGAAGTTGCGGGCACTTTCTAGTAAGTAATATAATATATCCATATCCAAACACTTAGGCTTTGTGGTTTATTCAGATTGAGATGGTTTATTGGTAAAAAATGTAAAAATCAATATAATATTTCACGTCAATGTGTTTTAGTATGGTTAGTTCGTATACTTCAGTATCAAATTCTTCTCATTATTTACGTAACATACGCAATTTGTTAAATTGGGAATTAGTGAAAATTTATTTATATTAATTTAAAATTATTAATTTTTAAATGTTCGTTTGGGTTAGTGCCGATATAATAATTTGTCTAAGAGATATTTCCTTACTTTGTTTAAAAAGATTACGTCACTTGGTGAATTTTTGAGTTCAGTTGGAAGGGCATTATAGGTTTTTATGGCGGCGATTTACACGGCGAGCGATTTGCGAGTATTAGCTGTGCGCGCGCGCGGCGCTAGCAGCCGAGGCCCGCGTCCTGCGGCGCGATCGGCACGCTGCGCACATGTTGTGTACGCGACTCAGATTGAGTCTGTCGTATAGCAAGCTTATAGGATTTAAACGCTTTGTACCGTCAAGATTTTATGTTCTTTGGACAATTCGCATGCCGGGTAAACAATAGGTTTTTCTCAAACATGCAATAAAATATTGACATTGTGTTCCTTGTAATAGACCCCGAAGTCTCACATTTCGGGTGCGGCGCAACGACGGGCACATAATGATAATTTCATACGAAATTGCGGGCCAAGGCCAGCAAAGCGACCGTCTTTGGTTTCCATTCGCTCCGAGCGCCGCTGCGCCGCCGCGCCGCCGCGCGCCGTGCGCCGCGACGCTCGACGAGAGAACGAATAACTATGTACATTAAAATAGCGTTTAAGTAAAAAAAAATATATTTTCTGCAACTTGCTCGAAAATGTTCCCATTAGTGTAGTAAAAACACACCGCGAAGTCCATCGTTATATACGTTGATACGGCAATCATTTAAAAAAGTGGCATTACTTCCCGGACAGGCCTGGGAAGTGTAGATTATTGTGCAGGTTTTTACTTTTAATTTCATCCAAGACTTTGAAAATTCAACATACATTTAATAGTAACGTACAAAAACCGAGATTTATTGTTTTCTGCGTTTAGTTAATGCATGGTTAGTGCCAATAATAATGGAAAAAAAGCAATATTTATTGTGTCCAAATCATAACACAGTTTTTTAGTCTTAATGATCTTCTGGGACTGATAAATATTTTGTAGAAAAGGTATGTTCTTTTTTAAATGTTGTGCGATTAGGAATTGCCGATTCAACTAAAAGTAATAATGCATATATTCATTTGAACTATTGCTATGGGTTTTCTTTTTATTTATTTTCATTACTATATTTCATGTGGAACTAAATATACAATTCGGACCAAAAACTTTTAACTTTAAAATCCTTAAAATAAAAAATTAAGGCGGGACGTGAATTTCATTTTGTCAAAGATTGTCTGCCGTGTTATTTTTACGAAAAAAAGTTACATAAATATGTGTCAAATTTCCTCGCATATTTGGAGAAAAGCAGTATACATGCCTCGGCAGGAATGTCATTTCGTGGATTCGTATCTATTGAAGGACTCGTCCACGAAATGACTTTTCCCGGCCTCTGCAGTAATATACTATTATTATATCTTGGTTTTTATTTTATTGCATGTTTGAGAAAAGCACTTTACAAGCCTCGGTGCGAACAGAGATTGTCGTGATCTATAACTACTCGGCCGGCAATCCCCTACAAGTAGGCCTCAAGGTCTCTTTTACGTGTCTGATTTTACAATAAACAGAAAAACATTCGCAGTCTGTAGTTAATAGCAATATTAATGCCACCGACGAAAACCAGGGCACACCTTACAGTGAGATGTATATTTTCTTAAGGTTTATTAAATCATGTAACTAAACCAATACTTTCAGATAGGTGTCAAAAAAATAAAAATAGAACCTATATAAAAAAATCTTACCAAGTTTAATTGTCTCCACGCGTTAAAGATAGAAATAAATAAAATATTAGCAACCCAAAAGCTGGGACATATTTACTTACTCAATCGATCAAGCACACGACAACAATCGTACAGTTTCTAGGAATTGCAACTGCGCTTTTGCTTAAACCCTAGACTCATGTAAACATACCTATTTCATGTGTCACGTACCTACTGTTTGCTATGTGCCTGTGTTGCCATTAGTGAATTACTCGTCACTAATTGCAATACAGGCGATACAAAAAAACCGTACCCCGATTCCGATATTCCAATCGCCAATTATCCTTCCATTCAACTTTGACAATTTGACACAATATGTAAATACATATTATACAGAGGTACAGTGTTTAACTATTGTAGCTGTTTACGAACTAACTGTTACTGTGATATAAAATACAATACTCTTATTATACACCTCACAAAACAGAGTACAGAAAACAATACATTCAATGAGAGGTAAACATCAGGCGGTCTTATCGCTAAACTGCGATAAGACCGCTGCTGCTCTTCCAAACAATAACCTTTGGTTAGGTAGGAGACGTTGAGAAAAAGAAACTGTACGTATAAGTAGGTGGCGCATAGGGCATGCAGAACTGGTCCCAGCTCCAGATTTTTGATACCCGGTTCTGGGTGATATAACATTGGACTTTTTTGTCATTAAGTAAATGAGAGAGAATTTAAGACGATACAGCACTATTACAATACAATACAATACAATACAACCATTCTTGATTGCACACCAACAAAAGAAACAGTACAATAGAGCCTTATTATAAAATATGGTAGACAATAGGCAGTCTTATCGCTAAAGAGCGATCTCTTACAGACAAACTTTGGGTAGCAGAAATGACACAGAATAGCTAAGAATGATGTAGGTGGTTGGATAAGATTATAAATAAAACAAAAATAAATAAATACAAACATACTTATTATGAGGAATATGAATTGAAAAAGTTTTAAATTATGTAATCAACATATGTATTTGCTTACTTCATTCTCTTCTTATGTTAAGGTCTATTTTTATTATATGTTATGTGTTTTTGTTGAATACAGAACTTTACTTCAGGTTTGGCACCGACTTCAAAAGGTGGTTCAAATGTGATCTGTACCGTACATAAAAGATAATTTTTAGCTTTTTAGTTTATTTTGAAGTCAGTTCTTTTTTTATGTATTTTTTTTTATTTTTTACCTTTTAGTGATGGATTTTAGTGATATAAAGTATTTTTTAGAGCCCAGAATGGGATGATTGAGGAGGATTTGATTGTAAATAAAAATCTAAATTATATAAATTGGCTAGGTCAAAACGGTTAAGTCCAGTAGCTTTCTGGTTAAAAAAAAATACAACTAACAGTCTCATTTTACCCATAATATTTAAAGAATTATCTTGCAACTATTGACCGGTAATAAGGACTTGTACCTTCCATCATCAGCTCATCATTAAATGATGACAAGTAGACGAAAATAACTGAATAACTTTAGAAAAACATATACAAAACATTGTTATTGCCTATAATATTTCAGGGTTTCTCTTGATTTCCCTGGGGTCCCATCATCAGATCCTGACTTGGTGATAACTTGGTGAGACTACCTCAGAGACACACTATAAAGGATATGACTAACAGTCTTAACGTACGTACCTATAATACGTGTATTTTTTAGAGAATTATCCTGTAACTCTTAACCGTTAAGGAGTTCTCTGGTTCTCCACTATCAGCTCCACTTTGCTACCCTGATCTTAACTAACTTCTGCCTCTAAGCAAAATATGATAAAGAATTATATTGCGATTAGTGAATTAAATAACACTGGTTGAGCCCTTATTAGTGACTGGTGGCTTGTGTCTTCATCATCAGTTTCTCTACACCAAATGATGATTTTCGAGTGTAAATGCTTGTTCTTATTTAATAAACACCGAAATCACCATAGGTGTGCCCATAATTTTGAGGAATTCCTTCGATTCCTCATCGATCTAATCATCAGATCATCACCAAAATTGTATGGGACCAACTTGGAGATTCCTACTCTTAACCGGAAAAATAATTTTCCAAATCGACTCGCGATCAGCAAATTAAATAACACTGGTAGCCCTCAGTGGTAACTGATGGCTGGTGTCTTCATCATTGGTTTCTCTCCACTAAATGGTGATTTTCAAATGTAAATGCTTAAACTACTGTAATAAATACCGAAATCGTCATAGATGTGCTCATAAAAATCGAGGAATTCCTTCGATTCCTCATGGATCCCGGCATTAGATCTTCACCAAAATTTTGTGGGACCAATTTGGATATACGTACTCGAGAACAAAAAAATAATTTTCCAAATCGTCGTGTAAATGACAGAGTTCTGAGGTAACAAACATAAAAAATAAAGATACAACCGAATTGAGAACCTCCTCCTTTTTTGAAGTCGGTTAAAAAGGGTATCTTGCGACGATTCGAACAAGCCCAAACAACAAACATGTCGGTTGCGAAAGTGTTAAGTGTATTACGATGCGTGCTACAGGTTTACGTAGCACAGTGCTACGGCGCTACGACCGTTCTACGCGTAGCCTTACTATGTTTACTCTGTGCGTAGCTGTGAGCTATGCTATCCTATTCAGTCTAGTTTCTAGTGCAAATAACAAAGAAGTAGATGTGTGTACCAATCCTTACTCTTGTTATAAATATTAAATATGGTTGATTGGCACTGCTTTCCCGTGACAACAGAATAACAGATCGTATTATATTTGCATGTAGCTACGCTAAATGTTATAGATAACATAATGTCGGTATTTAATCGAAAGATTTAAGCATAATGCGTTAACATAGGCTACGCGTAGGACGGTCGTATCACCGTAGCTCATTGGTACGCAAACCTGTAGCACGTATTGTAACAGGCTTAACATCTTCGCGGCCAAGCTTTTCGTAGCACTATGCACTTTTCTCTACATACGGGGAAACGCATGGTATCGGTTACGCATCTACGAGCGGTTCACGGTGTTGACTGCTACTTTTTTCATGTACTTACTGAAGAATTAGGCCGCGGTTGATCTTAACACTATGTCAACCAGGAACCCATTAGATGGGCGCTCTGTTTGTAGTAAGTTCTCTACATACGCAATTTCCATGTTTACAAAAGCGCGCGCATAGCGCTATGAAAATGTTAGTCGACAATGTGTTAACACTTCGCAACCGATATTGTCGTAGCGCTACACCCGTAGCCGATTAAATGGGAAAAACACTATGTAGCGAAAACTTGCTACGAGCAGAGCACCCGCCTAACGAGCCCGCGCGGTTTAACTAATATAGATGGCAAGCCGTGTCATTACTGAACAAACTTTTCGTGCATTTTAGCACTGAGTGAGATAAGCACGTACACGCAGTGCTGTAGCACACTACGGAAATATTCCTATTTCTACAAATGCACACAATTAAAATAAAACATCTACCAAAAAATAAACAAACTGACAATTTACCGTATCAAGTAACCGAAGATTTCGTGTTTACTTTCTGAGAGGGGTATGTATTCGTATGGCGTCTTGATCATTAAATGCTCTAAGTCCAAAAAAACAGTACCTTCTACCAAATCACCTAAATATCTTCATAATCTCATGAAATTCAACAATAATATTATGAACACGATAGGATACTGGTCAAAACTGTTAAAATCGTGCAGTCAAACTACTTCAAAAAATACAACAATTTCGGACCATGATCCCGTAATTAAATAAAGTGTAATTTAGTAGATCAGCTTCAGATACAGCTGATGCTTTAAATCGGTGGGCGAGGCCATACGCGTCCCACGCGTACGTGGGAAGATTGGCTATCAAATGAATGGAACAATTACGGACCTATATTCGGCCCGCACCGGGTATATTGACTCCCAACACTTTCGCTGCCCTGATTTTCGTAGCTTGCGTAGCCTATAACATAGGAAGATGCGTGTGTAGCGAAAGTTTGCTACGGGCAAAGCGCCCACCTAGTGTTTCTAGTACTGAAAGTTTATTAACACATTTAGTACCGCGAATCCGCTCGGCGGGCGCTCCACTCTTAGCAAGTTTTCGCTACATATGGTTTTGCCCATGTTTTACCCATGGCTACGAGCGTAGCGCTACGAAAAGGTCGGTTTCGAAAGTGTTGTCGCTTTTTCTTTTGTAATTTTTTTAAACCGTTAATATGTTACGACGGTTAGAAAACAAACCTATTGCGAGTTTTAATGGATTAATATTCGGTGCATATTTTTTTTATCAGTACCAAATCGTTTTATAATTTTATGATATTTAATTTAAAATTCTTTACACAAAAAAATACTTCTAGTAGGTTAGTTTTGTTTTAAAACCGTCGTCCTACACTATTCTACAGGATGACCATTTAAACGATTTTCTGACACAGAGTATATTATGACTTTCTATAATTGTAGGTAACAAAGGAATCAGACCAAAAAGCCATATCGCCACTACCTTTGTTTTTAATAAATAAAGAAGTGCCTCAGGTATCTGGTGCTGACCAAAGGGAAAAATCAGTAAGTATGTCAGAAGTTTATAGGTACTGACTTTTAATGTTATCGGTGTTAGATTTTCTTTAAGTAGTACAAACTTATTTTACGTATGCTTCGAGAACCGTGCAAATATTTCTGAAAAAATACCTTGATCATTTACCTGTGTTAACGATAAATAATTTAACAAACCACCAAAACCAATAAGATGCATTTTCATATCTATACAATTATAAAGTCGTAACAATTAAATGTTTTTACATTGAAGATATATTCAAAAAAAGTTTAGTGAACGGACTATTTTAAAGTCGCTGAATCGAAAAATATTTTCTTGAACATCTTGTACATATATTGTGTTGTTGCAGCTTCATCGCGCCAAAACGGCTAAACGGATTTCAACTATATTCGGTACACGGGTAGCAGGAAATCCACTGACGGTTATAGATACTTTTTATTCGACTACCCTGAAAACAAAAAGGGTTATAATCCTTTTAGAGTGCTTAAAATACTTGTTATATTTTTAGATTCAGTGATCTTTAAATACGAGTAGTCCGTATCACTTATTTTTTAGAAAATATCTTCAATACATACATACATACATTCTGTACATTTCATTTTTACAACTTTTTTAACAGTATAGATATAATAAGTATAAATAAATTGAAATAAAAGTAATAAATAAAATAAGTATAAATAAATATGTCAATTACCAATTATTGGTTACTTGAAGAACAATTTAAAAGTTATAGTTAAACTGTCATTGTGTTAACATTGACTGAATAACACTATCTTCAACTGCACGTTAATTTCAGGCACGTGCGACGTAAAAATAAGTCAACCATTTAATATTCTGCAGTTTTCCCGTTGGTTCAGAGCCAAGGTCAAATGTTAAAGTTCACACAAAACCTGAATTAACAAAATGGCGGAGGGGGATCGGAATCACGTGGCCACATACTTGTAAAAATAGATATACAATTTAGACAAAAAGAGATGGAAGTAAAGGTCATAGTTAATAAATTAGATCTGTAAAACTGACAAATATACTTTCGAATATAATAAGAATACTCCAAGAAAGGAGCTGTTGGAGATACTAAACATAATACGGAGTTGTAAACATTAAATCTGTTTATTGTAAAATCAGACATGTATATAAAAGTGCCCTTGAGGCCTACTTGCAGACTTAAATTTTGAATTTTAGTAATATATTATAATAATTGTCTGTACATTAAAGCAGGCACAGTCCGAAGGGGGATGGGGTCACAGGGGAAATGAACCCCCTAAATAGTACAGGTCAAATTGAAAAATCCAAAAATTTACAACATAAAATAGCAATTGTTTGCCAATAAAAAAAAGAAGACTTCCATTAGTTTTTTAATGTGTGCAATAAGTGTTTTGTATTGTGCAATAAAGTCTAATTTTAATTAAATTTTATTATTAGTGTAACCCTCTCAAATTTCTTGTTGCGACCGCATCTACATTAAAGATAGCTTATGGCTATGGCTTAGGATATGATTTGTCTCCTTCGCACATGAAGTCGGACGACCGCACCTTTTAGTTTCGGAATACATCTTATGACTTTGTACAAAGCTATGTTTAAAAAAACCACTTATAGTACATAGCTACTTTATATCACTGCAGTGTTATTTATCACTTTTGTTTTGAACTAGGTACGTAATTAATTATGTGCTTAAAATGAAATAGCAAAAGCAACTATGTAAAGAGAGCACCATCGTTTTTTACGCCTTCCTCGACCATAATTAAAAATACTATGCATTACAAATACACTTTGCAATTAAGTTCTCGTTTGAGGAATCCTTTTCTTGTTCGTTTGCGCTCGCCCACTCGGTTTCTCGCACCCTCTTTCGCGAATTATTGTACTGCAATTCTCTTTTATTTGCCGCCTTTTATTTTGCGTTCCCGGCAAGTGTTGCGAGGCTCGGCAACGGGGCTAATAAGGAAGTTTTTCTCTCATCGTCGGTTAGCCGAACAGAACAGTCATTTATCACGAATTGATCCATCCACGGAACTCTCAACTGTCACTTGTGAACTTTTTCGTTTAGCAAATCGCGGCGTTCAGACGGCGTCGCGTCATTACCGAAATTCATCTTCTTGGGGGTGAGGGGTAGGGGGACCTGTAATTGGCTGTCAGTAAGCTGCTTAGCGGCGCGGACGAGGCCTGCCCGCCATGGGGGTTGTCGATTGTTCGACGCAACCATAAAGGCGACAATTAATCGTGTCGGCATAACACGCCGGCAGTCACGCCATTGTTTCAATACTACTGACAACGTAAACACACGTCAAACACATGTATATATGAAACATAAATAAAACACGGTGCTTTAATCTTTTCGATCGCGGCAGTGATAAAACGAGTCTTTTTTTCCTACTATGCAGTTAAACTGGTAACAGCAGTTGATTCTTTGTTTCTTTTCAATCTAAACTCCTGTAGGTATTACTGAAATGTTAAATTGTTTTGTTTTTGCCGCCTGCATTTAGTTCTGGTTCACATTTATATTGATGGAATCTACCAGTTACAAATAAGAGAAACTCTAGTAGGAGATATTTTGTAGCTCTAATATTTAATGAACAAGAACACACGAGAGAAAAGAAAATACCTTTATGTGAAAGATTCCGTCTTCAAAGATGTCCCTAAATTTAAATATTTAGGATGTACTGTCACAGACGCCAATCAGACGGATGACGAAATCAACATCCGTATCCAAAACGCCCTCAGATGTACAGCCGATCTCCACAAGATCCTGGTGTCCAAGCTCATACGCAGAAGTACTATGATTCGAGTCTACAAAACCGTTATAAATTAAATAAATAAATAAATATTACGGGACAATTTTACACAAATCGAACTAGCCCCATGGTAAGCTCAATAAGGCTTGTATTATGGGTACTAGACGACGATATATTTAATAGATATATTACTTTTATACATGGAAGACATCCAAGACTCAGGAACAAATATTTATGCTCATCACACAAATATTTGCCCTTACCGGGATTTGAACCCAGGACCTCAGCATCGCAGGCAACGTTACTCCCACTGAGCCAAACCGGTCGTCAAATTATTTATTATTACGGTTATTAGACCAATCTTAACTTACGGGTGCGAAGCTTGGACTCTGACCCTGAAGGA
The DNA here is from genome assembly GCA_905404275.2 of Hedya salicella. Taxonomy (NCBI): domain Eukaryota; kingdom Metazoa; phylum Arthropoda; class Insecta; order Lepidoptera; family Tortricidae; genus Hedya; species Hedya salicella. The sequence continues at coordinate 20,319,098 of FR990099.1, read as the reverse complement.
AGAGAGTAAGCTATTAGTGGCGGAAAGAAGGATATTGCGGAAAATTCTGGGACCGACCCAAAGAGAGGATGGAAGTTGGAGACTGAGGAAAAACAAAGAGATCGAAGACCTAGTGCGCGAGCCTAATATTAAAGGAGAGACCAAGGCGTCCAGACTCCGCTGGCTCGGGCACGTTGAGAGGATGGGAGAGCATCGTGCTGCCAAGGCCGCTTATCTTGGACATCCGAGTGGTTGCAGACCCGTAGGACGGCCTAGATATCGCTGGAGTGATGAAGTCCGTATCTGTCTACATCCGTAACTGGCGCGAGCTAGCTCAGGATCGCGAAGCATGGCGTAAACTGGTGTCGGAAGCCAATATCCACTTTGGGTCGCTGCGCTCAGCTAGTTAGTTAGTTAATGTTTAATGATATTTCCTCTGCGCGAAAGCCGTAAGACACCCTGAAGTACAAAAATGTTGCAGTAACTTTAGGTATTAAGTGCGCTGTTCGAAACTTATACATGTTAATGCGTCAAACTCCATTACAAATACTTATAAGATAGTTTGAGAATATCTTTCAGCCGTGTTTTCGCCTTCTTCGTAACTACGAGTATGTTCCCTTTGTCACAAGAGTTGTATCGGCAAGCTTTCCTTTACATATTGGCCCTTAATTTAACACTAAAAACTACTACCAATAAAATAATATAACAAATGAGGAAGAATAACAGGGGTTCTAGTGTGAGTTTGGTTTTAATCCAAAATACATCTCGCACGAATATTATTTAGATAATATTATTTATGCCGGAAACGTAATACATGCGATCTACATGTTTTACAGCGTTGGAAACTTACACTTTATTTATGCTTAGAGTTGATTATTACAAAACCATGCATAAAAAAAAACTTAATAAATAAAGGAGTAAAGATTAAAGAAAGCATAAGACGCCTTCATTTTATACTTGTTAAAAGTTAGCCCTCCTATAAAACTATCAATATTGGAACTTGAGATCGTGTAGGTGTGGGTCGCTGAACTTTCCGTGTACCTAATTGCGACCTCCGTTTTTATCGCGTGCCGCTGAGATTCCCAAAACCGTTCATAGCTTTGAGCGTTATCAATTGGTTTTTATCGATATTATAGTCTATACAAACGTAATCCGATTTACCTATTGAGCTGAAAGTGAAGTTTTTTAAATCTTTATTTAAAGAGCTTAGTGACTATGGTAACTGTAACAATCTGTCAGTATAGGTGTATATCCTATTTCCTATTTAAATTTAGGCTTAAATTTGCCGAAATGCTAGGCTTAGTCGAATATGAACGTAACGGATTTCATTTAGTATATAATTTCCATGTAAAATGTTAAACTACCTACTCTATTACTTCAAAACAGTCTTCCTTTTAGAATGTAGTTCGTTCACTGATTGTGGTTAGATATTTGTTTACTGTACTTTTTTTAAATAATGCGGTTAAGTAATTATACTGCTTTAAGTATAACTAAGAATGGCTTATTCGCATTCTACACATCTAGAATTTTCGAAAACCCCAATATATTTCGTTATCGACATCGCAAGCTCTATACAAAAACTCAACTTTTAGGGTTCAATAAATGTATTAGTACTGAAAGGACCATGTTACGGGGTTAGTATTAAGTAATGCCGACAATGGGTGGCGTGACTTACGTGGACTGGGGGTAATTAGCTGTCGTTAGCCTCGTAAACTGACGGGAGTAGTCGCCCGCGTGGCTCCACTAAATGATGCATCGCGTTCACCTTAAGGTGAAGCCACTTATAGACTGTATTGTTCACAAGGGACCAGAGAAAAAAGTACTAAGAATGTGGATAACACTTTCGCGGACACAGGACCATTTCGAAAACAGCCTGCTGCGTCACGATTAAACACACAAACGGAGTGTCAGATTTACTTGTTATTAAACATTGGCCACAACTGTGACAGTTTTATACTACCAAAACCCTTTTCTTGTGGCAGTACGGCATAGCCGTAACGTCCATAACCATGATGGATCACAGCACCCGTTCGTACCCTTTAAGTGGGTAGTGCGTAAAGTCGAGGTTATCCCGAAGCTATTGCTGTGACACTAGAGACCTTGGTGATGTGCGTAAAGCGACACAAGATACTTGCCCTCATGTAAAACTTATGATTCTTCGGCTGTGGATGGAGTGACAGTTTTGTTTATTACATTACTACAGAGGCTGGGACGAAAGGGGTCGCCGGCCGAAGACATATCGACCGGATAGGTCTGAGGCGGGCAATCCCATATTTCCTGCCGAGGTATGTAAAGTGTTTTTTCAAACATGCAATGATGTATTTGCAGATGACGCAACTATACTTTTTTCTGATTTCAAACTTAATGTTTCCAATCTTGAGTCAAATATTAGTGCCACACTGCAGAAAATTGTTGAATGGCTTGGACAGCTCAATCTCAATGTCATTCTAAGCAAATGAAATTAAATAATGAAATAATCATCTTTATTCTGTAAGTAGGCCACAAGGGCACTTTTACAAGTCTGACTCTACGGCGTTTTCCAAGAGGAGACCACTGAAGAGAAGAAAGCCGAAACAAACTCAACAGTCAGTTATTTTTTGGAAATAACTCTTATATCTATTACAATATTTGTACTTAGCCTATCCTAAATATATGTTTTGAGTATATAAACTCAATGTGTTGTTCTTCAAGAAAACATATCAAAACTTATAAAAGTAAAAAAATATATATAGAGTATAAAAAGCAAAATAGTGATTTTTTATTTAAAACAACTTACATACGTTTGATATGCCACCTGATAAGAACCGTGTCCTGGTAAAAGTAAATTATTTGGTTTCTGTTTTGGGCCATGCATTTTTGCCTGTTAAATAGTCCTCTACCCTATAATAAGCCTTTGCCATTAGGGACTCTTTTAAGTACTTTTTGAGAGCTGGAAACGATAATTTTAAAGCATCATCTGGTAGCTTATTATAAAAATGTATACATTGGCCTACGAATGATTTGACTACTTTACGAACGCGGAACTTTCTAATAGCGATTTTGTTTTTATTTCTAGTATTAAAACTGTCGATATCTGAATTCTTAGTAAAAGACTCTAGGTTCTTAATAACATAAATAATATTCTCATAAATATATTGGGACGCTACGGTTAATATGTTGATGTCTTTAAAAAGTTCTCTTAAGGAGTCACGGGAGTTCAGGTTATATATAGAACGAATCGCTCTTTTTTGTAAAACAAATATAGTCTGTATGTCAGCTGCTTTGCCCCAAATCAGAATACCGTATGATATGATACTATGAAAATAACTATGATATACTAAGCGAGCAGTATCAACATTGGTCAATTGTCTAATTTTTCTAATAGCGTAAGCTGCTGAACTTAATTTACCTGTAAGTACTGCTAAATGGGGACTCCATTGCAAGTTCTTGTCCAGTGTTATACCTAAGAATAATGCCCTATCCACCATTTCTAAACATTCACTTTTGAGCGATATAGTAGAATCCACTGCTCTAACATTCGGTAAAGCAAATCTAACACATTTCGTTTTCTTAGCATTCAATTGCAGATTATTAATATTAAACCAGTCAAGTATTTTCGCTAGTACACTATTCATTTCGGCATAGTCTGTTGCTTTCCGGTCAACTTTGAAAATTAATGATGTATCATCAGCAAATATGCATGACTCATTGTCACGTTCCGCTGTCACGTTTATTATGTTTATATTTGTAATATTTTCATAATTTTTGGATATACCGTTTAGAAAATAGAGGGAGACGGGGTGCCATTTATGTTATTTTCGGAGCGATTATTTTCGAAAATATTCGATTTATAATTTTTTTTTAGAAACCACAATGTTTTTGATCGTACTGTCGAAAAAGGCGCCACACGTTAAATTTACAAAAACATTTTTTGTATTATTGATCAGTATAATTTCGATTTAAATTAACCCTGTGTCAGTAAGCTTTGTAAATTTTTACTTAAAGGTGACAAGAAAGTATACAAAAACACCATTATCAGTAGAAAAACTATGGTCGGCTTCTTTGCCAATACTTTTTATGTTAACATTAAATTGTTGACATCAAATAACCAACTGATCTGGCAGATTCTCAAATATAAGATAGATCAAGGCGCTGTTTTACTATATTGCATCTTTAAAACCGTCTGAAAATACACAAAGTCCAGATTCGCTTTTCAGGAACATTTTCAGTGTCTTAATCTGAATTTGTGAATCAGCCAGTTCCTATAGAGTAATTGGTAAAATTTCTTACTCATTGTGGGGTATGTCCTCTAACTGGTTTGCGAGCGCGGCGACCGCTAGCAGAGGCATGAACAGCGCCAGAGGCGACATGCTGCCTCTCACCGCCATCGCACTCCCCACATCACAGGCACGAGAACCACACAGCACTCCCGCTCACATCTAACACGATCGCACTACACTCCTTGTGTCAGAGCCGGTATGTTTGTGAGTCATCGAGTGTGTAAATTATCAGGTTATGTCGGACGAGACGGCGGTGCGGGCGGGCCGCTAGCGAGGACAAGCGTGTCGCGCGGGAAGCGCGCCGGCAGCGCGCCGCCGCGCGGGCCCCCGCCGCCCCCGGCTTTCCCCGCAGCCGCAGTAGCGTTGCGCGCCGATCATACGCCCAATAACACAGCCTACTACTTATTACTGAGATTTATTTGTACAGATGGTTGATGGTCAGCGACCGGAGCGGTGCGGTGATGGTAATCTGCTTAATTGGCCCTGAAACACCTGTATGTCGGGAGGTAAAGTCAAGCGGAGCATAGAGGGTGGTGCGTACGGCAGGGTCGGGAGCAGTGTGCCGGCAGCACGCTGGCGTGCTCGGGACGCACATGCGTGGGCACAACGCCAGGAAATCCTTTATTGATTCCCGCGCTCCCGTTTTCTAAGGAATGTCGCAGGCGGTGTGGCCGCCAAAGCCGCTCGTCATTATATTCCGCGCTAAGCGGATCACCGCGCGCTATGTGGATTGCTTTCCTTTCATTTCAATTCCTCCTACGATCAATTAGGTAAGGCAAATAAATAAACATTTACCTGAAGAAAATATCAGTTCCGGCTGACAAAACAAATAATACCCTCAATAAACCTGCTACATACATAGCTACTTACACTTAGGTAGAAACATTGGCTGCCAACCTAGTCTCATCCGATTTACGACTAAAACCAGCACGGCGTGATACGTTCAGATGCCTACTTAATTACTATAGTTTAGATAGTCTACTTACTTAAAGTCACTAACCTAATAACGTAATTTTCCTAGAAGCAATGTAGGATCCATTGAGTGGATTATAGCTAAAAAGTTATGCGATCTTCATAAAAACTTAAAAAGCCATAACTTTCACTGCTCCAACAAAATGATATAAACCTACAGCACTCCTTCAAGAATTAAGAGACTGACGTAAGGTGTTAATTTAAATAGGTAGTCTGTGTTAGTAGAGTTTTTCAAATTACCTACCCGAGATGAGATAGATTTGGTCAGTCGGGTCGGGTTTTATCCTGGGACGTGTCTTATTATCCGGAGGTCTCGCGATTTGAAACATACTACTTGAATTCTTACTAATTTTAAGTAAAAGGAACTGATAAGCAACCCAATTTGATGACAAAGTAAAATCAGCCTATACGCATTTGTGTATCATTACAAATATGCCACCGAATTGAAACACAATAGGAAGTTATTTTTCATGTTTAAAGTTGACGATTGCAAGTTGTTGCTAAGCGAATTCTACCAGCCGCGCGCAGTTTTGCGCATATGGACTTTATCTAAATACGGTTAATATCCCAGTGTCCGACACTGTTCCATTAGTTGGCACCTTCAACCTTAATCCATTGCAATGGAAGTGACAAATAGGAGCCCAATTATTGGAATTATAATCTAATAAATAATAAGTTAAGCATTGGGACGTCGTTGTATGCTTAGTTTAAGTCGTAAGTTTAGTTAGATTAGACACGATTCATTTGAATTCTACCGTGCCCGTATATTAAAGCCAATGCAAGGTTGTAATTCAATTAATCCGCGTCAATCCATTTCTATTAGACATTAGACACGTAACGTAGCAGTACAGACTTGAAGTAACGGCGATCAGAGGTGGAAATACACCAGTCCGTCAAATGGGTTGTCAAACATAGTTTGAAGAAACGAAGTCAAGAATAGTTGATACGAAAGTAAGGGTCAGATTAGACTCCTGTGACCAGACCGGTAGAACTGTACAGTGCGCTGGTATCATATTACACAAGTCAAAGGCGGATCCAGAGGCTCTAGGCTGGGTTTAGGACAACTACTACAACTTGAAAAGTTTTTTTTATATATTTTATTTTCTGTGTGACGCTGGGCCGTGACGTGGCCATCCAGTATCAGAATAACAACTCCTCTATGTTGCTGCAAAGCGTGTAAACAAGGTGCTGATGACCGTGCGATATAATAAAAAACCATGATTTGTTACTCTAGGAGTTTCTCTGGACACCTCCATCTTCAAGCCCTGTATATCATTGTAGCATCGAGTGTTCGCCAAGACGCCAGACTACTAGTCGAACATCTCAACCATTCGACCAGCAAGCACTGTGATGTGAGTATTTGTGCGCTAGATTCCCCATCTGCTCTGACCGCTGCACATACTTTAATTTTTGATAGGCTTTACTTTAAGAGGCGTATTTTAAACTTTAATGTCTCGTGCGTTAAACGTGACGCGTTGACTCACTGCGTCTTATGTTGAGCGGTGTTAATTATGTGCCTCTGAATAATCGTGTCTAAAGCACTAGCCAACCACAATCATGATTCAACCCGCAGAACTGCTGAACATAGGTTTCTAAAACTTCCATGACGAATCCATCGGCTTCTGGCGACGTTAAATAACAACAGACGTCGATCTTAAGTGAGCTGAACTCCAACCCAGGGTTTTCCGGTTCGTAGTTTCCATTCAAGAATCTTCCTTCACACATCATCGCACGTCAGTTCTTTGAGCTATATATATAGGCTATAGGTTCCAATGTTTGTCTCTGTCTGTGGGATCGTAGTTCTCAGAAATGTTTAACCTCAACGAAAAAAGAGGGGTGGTAAGTGGTGATAAGATTGACTAGTATATCTGCTTGTCAGTTTATCTTTGTCTGTCTGTGGCGTTTATCTTTGTCGATCCGTTCAAGAGCTACAAATAGCTCTTGAACGGATGAACCGATGATTTTGTTTTCGTACTTGAAAGGTGACTTTAATTATTTTCAAACAACTGGAACGATTTTCGGGGTTTTTAGGTTTCTGTCTGTCCGACTATTAAAGCACCATATCTCGAAAACTACTTATGGTATCTATTTGAAATTTGGAATATTTATAAACATGGTCAGCCTACATGTATTGCAAACGAAAAAAAATAATAATAAATGTTTGCCCCCCCCCCCCCCATATTCACCGTTTTTTTTTAAATAAAACAATATTTTTAATATTTCCTGCAGATTTTTAAACATTTTATTATTATAATTATATTTTGTTTTATTAAGGAAAATGTAAAAAAAAAAACCCCATTCCTCCCTTTATCTCCGAAGTTTACCAAACGATAACCATGTCTCTAAGTAGCTAATTTTTTATTTATTTTCAAAAACCCTTTTCAACAACCCGGTTGCGTTAAGTTTGCACCTCATTTGTATGCACAGACATGGTGCAGACTGAATCGCATAAGGACTGGGATCGGAACCTGCGCGTATCTTTCGCGGAAGTGGGAATGTAGCGAGGCGGCGTCGTGCGTGTGGAGATCCGAAGCAAACCATACACCACATAGTGTTTGAGTGCCCTCTTACCAGATACCACGGACCAGCTGAGGACTTCAAACTCCTAACAAACAAAGCGCGCTTATACCTGCAGCATTGTAAATTTTAGGTAAAGTTTAATTTTTGTAACCATCAGTGTAATCGCCATACGATAAATAAATTTGTATATGATATAGATATCAGGAGCAAACTTAAGTCAACCGGAATCGGGTAGTATAATAATGTTAGGGAAAGTGTAAGTTTGTACGGAACCCTCGGTGTGCGAGTCGGACTCGCACTTTGCCGGTTTTTTTATCGGTTCACCAATTACTTCTTAACCCGCCAGCTTGTTAAAATGGGTGTTATATGCTTTTATACTTTTAGTACCTCTGAGGTCCGTTGATTTCAAAAGCGAAAACCGGCTTGAATGTCTCCGGGCTGAAATCATAAACAGAATTGCCGAAAAATTTCGGTTATAAGTCCCAAAACCCGAAAGTTATTATAGATACGGATAATTTTCTTCGTTTGTATATTACTTATTAGTTTTGTGACGCGGGCAAAAATAAGAAATTGTCTACGTTAATTAGTTAAGTAGTCATTTCAAGTTGTCTTAGTCTGATCGAATCCGAAACGAAAAAGTATACACACCAACATATATATAGAATCAAATGGGTTTAGTTAAAAACAAAACAAATTAAAGTTTAAATTATTTTATTCTCTCAATACAGTTGACAGTTAAAATTTCGTTTAAAAAATTATTGTCACGAGTGTTTCAAGTAGAAATATTTTTATTAAAAATCTCATATCAATTACAGTAATATACGTCCTTCACAATTTAAAACTGGGGCAGTAGCTGCTGGCACTTGAATGCTTGAAGGTAAATCAATTTAGATTAAGTTAATTGTAAGACTAATTATGCGCCATTGAAGTGTTCCATTGTTAGAATACGTAGCCATTATAAATTAATGTTCCAGAAGTAACATTTCCATGGTGCATAATCGTTAAAATAAAAGCTGTTCGTTGGGTAAAATACCTAAAAGAGCAAACACAACTCATTTCCATTACAACCTATAGTTTTTCGACAATATGTCAGTTAAAATTGTATAAAAATAAACTATACATTAGTGCTCTACTCGGCGTAGGCACCTCGCTTACCTACATGTAAACGTTTCGTCTGCGCATGCGCCTGGCCGCGAATAACGACTCATTGCGAATAAAATCGACTTATTTTCTTAGGTTAAAAGTAACGCAGAACTAATTTTCCCTCATATGATTATTTGTGCGTGTTTTTATTACTTTTTCAGAGGTTTTCATTCACAACTATTATACTTATTGTTCTCGGCCAAACGGCGTGCGCCTATGCTAAAGCTATATTTACAGAATATCATTAAGTTATATGCGTATAAATTAATATAATCTAATAAGTACTTTGCACAAAATGTCACAACGCTATTCGTTAGTTCCCTATGAGGTCCGCCACCGTCCGCGGCCGCGACAACGCATCGCCGTACGTTTATACATTCCTTGTACTCTGAATACTGTGTTTTGATCGTTAAATGCAGTCTTCACAATTTAATATGAACGTTTACCTAAAGATCACAAATTACAGTTAGATACCTAGGTAATCTCATAAATAGTTTCCTAACCTACCGTCACTACTAACTAAATAATTTGTACAATAAATCTGAGATTTCTTACAGACTTCACTGGTGACAGAATTATCATAAACGTAAAATAAATAATATCATAAATTACATAATAATAATAATATTTGACCACAGTCTTTAGAGAAGGTATAACATATAACAAGAAGCATTATGGAGACAAATGGAAATGTCTTTAAAATAGGAACACACAGAATTAAAATGATATTTGGTCTTTAAAAGATTCAACCTCGAATTCACACTGAACCACGCGTCACTGCTGCACAAACTAGTGCCCTCCGTGGAATGCCTGCAGTGCCTCTTGCACCCGCCAGACCGGCTTCAATACGAACTGGTTCTTTCACAACGAATTACTGTAGCCTCCACTGTATCTATTTGTTAATTCATGAATAGTTAACTAATATTACCCTCGTAATACTGCCTCAAGGCTTTGAAAACAAATATCGCTACGCACCTCAAGACGTGTTACGATCCGCAAACACGATTTTGTTACTTTAGACGGAGATATCGTTTCCTACTTATAACGATCAGATCTAAAGAAAACATATGATGCGATATAGTATTACGTCACATCTATGAAACTACACAATTGAGGGTATCAAATTACTTGTAGTGCGAGTGGTCAGTGCCTCGATGAGTCGCTCTCGTGGCCGGAATCTCTTCCGTTCTCCCGCGGCGAGGCTCGGTGTTCCCTCTCGTCTCTATACCGATCTCGTCGGTCTCTGGACCGGTCTCGGTCCCTCTCGCGATCTCTGTCACGGTCTCGGTCCCGATCTCGGTCCCTATCTCGATCTCTGTCTCGATCTCTCTCGCGATCTCGGTCGCGGTCATCGTCGCGGTCCCTGCGGCGGTCACGGTCGTAGTAGTGGTACGAGCGTCGAGATTTTCTGTCACTGGGTGTTACCACTTCCACCTTTATGTTAGCTGTGGCTGTGACCTGTGAATAAAATATTAACAGTCAGCTCCAAGCTCCACAAGGTATATATACTTCAATATGTCAGTTTAATAAATAACTAATAACTTCTTTTTTTTAATACGAGTACTATAAATTCTACAGTAGAATACAGGGCCAAGTGGTTTTGAAAGTTAGTTTAGCAATCGTTCTGCCTCGGATAATTTGTGACTAGACTACCCAGTTAATGCCCCTAACAAGCAATAGACGGATATTAAAAAATCGTAGGATTTCTATTCCGCTTGGAATGGTATATTAAAATCGAATTTCAGAATAGTACTTCACTATGAGGGAACTAAACCGATTAAGACAAAGATTCCTACCTTTGTCGTAATAGCTCCAGAGTGTGAAGTCTTCGTCGGCGTTGAGCGGCCACTGTTAGAATCACTCCCGTTGTACGTAGTGGTCTCCACAACCACTTCGGGTTGCACAACAATAGACTGCATAGAAGATTGCACGGACTGGCCAGAACTGTGCCAGCTGGGTTCCTCCGTGATGGTGGTGAGCGACGGAGCGCACGAGCGAGGCGAGGGCTTATTGCGGTTGGACTTGTCCGAGCTGCTAGACTTGCGGGCCTGCACGGGCGAGCATTTCGGTGACGGCGTTGATAATCGCTCTGGGTGCTCCAACGGCCGAACCTGCAAACGAAGTGATAAGACTTAGACGCCGGGTACATTCTTACAATTCAGTATTGCTTGAACGAGGGTATTTATTCTATTGTTTGTACATTTTAAACTTCATTACCAGAGAATGCAAAGAAAAAAGTTCAACCTATGATCAATTTTTTACCGGTGATTAGGATGCCATCAATTTTTTCAGACAGAAGTCATACACGCTGCTGGCCAGAATGAAAGAGGCCAAAGTGCCCTACTACGAGTAATGTATCCAGTACATTACGTTACTCTTCGTGGCATTATATTGATCACTAACCTCAGCAGCAGGTCCTAGTAGCGCCAGCACGATAGGGAAGAACAGCAATCCATTAATTAGGCCCAAGATGACGAGGGCTAGCAGTAGCCTCAGGAACAATCTGGCGACGAAGCCAAATTCGCTGGTGGCGAGCATGGAGGCGGCAAGCGCTGCGGCTAGGGCGCCGTGTACTACTGGTGCTAGGACGCTCTCCACGGCGAGTGCTGCGCGCCGCCGCTTGCAGCCGATCGACGTTACGAAGGCCTGGAGAAAATATGAAAAAATAATAAATAAATAGGTAATGACCTGAACTCAAAACGACTAGGTACTCTCGATTCATATTTAAATTCCAAAATCTGACGTTTAATAGCGCACATTCGCTGTGATTAGTCTATTTTCGTTGAAGTGTAGATATTTTCATCAATATGTAATACTTATCTTAATTTCATTGGCTACATGAAATCTCATTCATATTTTTACAAAACAACATTGAAATAACTGAATAATCAAAATAGGAACTGTCACATTTTGGAATTGAATTATGATTCAGAATATACTTGGCAGGTAAAGGAATGATAAAAGTGTTGGCTATTCTGATGAAACTTCTGAGTTGATAAGTAATATGGAAAATAGTCACCGGTAAGATCTTAGGAAAAAAATACCAAATTCCGTTACTATTTCTTACTAGTATTCGTTTAAAGTAACCGATGTTTGGTAGCTGCATATTATATAGACTAGGTACGCAGACTTGCGCTGTAAGTAGATAGCAGCACATAGCAGATAGTAAAATTGTTATCATGACTATAGCGATATATATGATATCAAAATAGTTTTAAAAAGTGATCTTTGAAACTATTCTAAAAAGATAACAAAATTATAGGGCAATGCTTACCAAACATAGGTGCACGGTGAAGTGCACGCCCCGTCCGATAGCGAGCACGAGCAGCACGGCGGGCACGGCTGACAGCTTGACGCCCAGCGCCGCCATGGTGCCGACCAGCTGCAGCACCAGCAGCGCCAGCGACAGCGTCACCAACAGCGCGGCCCACGCGTTCAGGAGGAGAACCATAACCGCCTGAGGATTTTAAAATGACGTTACTATAAGGGATTCAGGAGTGATGACAGGGTCGCTCACCGAAAACCAGGCCGCCTTGATAAACTTGTGGCAGTCGGTGAATTAGAGGGGAAAAGACCACGTGGTTGATCACGGACTTCCTATATCATAAAGAAGCTCCAAACCAGAGCAAATGAAAGCAGCACGTACAGCCATGGAGAACATTCAGCGACTCGACTATCAGCAATGATGAATACGACTTAGAAGAGCAGACAGGGTTAAGGTCATCAGAAACCGATAGAGAAAGAGTCGGACCGTTCTTTATGAATCTTTGGGATGGGAAGAGTATGTTCAGCAAAGGAAGTTACGGGTTGAAATGATAATGCCTCAGCTGGGATTCAAATCCGCATCTCCACAGATTCTCCAGGCCAACATGCGGAACCTAATTAACCACCGATTACATATATTTTTTGAAACTTAACCCACGGATGGATCAATTAAATGCCATAATTGATCTTCCATTTAGTGTTGCTTTTGTAGGACATAGAGACAAGTATGGGTGGAATATTTTGACAATTCATTGAATGCTCTTTAAACTGGACCCATGAGATAGATACGGAGATCAAAGATATATTTTGCAAAGTAGGTTAATTGTTGGCAGAGTAAAAAGTAATACCAATAAAAATTGCACTCACAATAAACACTGCAGCTAGAGCGCACGCTAAAGCGAAGAGCAGGGACGTCCGTAGATACAAATACTGCTCCCAAAACAGGAACGGAATTCCAGACGGAAAGTTTGCAAGCCCCTTCGCTTCGAACTTGAGGCACAGCTCGCGTACAGACATTATTAGGTTTTTTATGTTATCCGTGTCACTGAGGCCGGATAGATAGAATGGGAGTTGAGTGTAAATAAGTGGCGAAGATTTCGGTATCTTGAGGTCAGTGTCTCCAGGTAAATGTGTCCATCTCTTTGGTTGAGGCTTTAGATTTCCTTGAGATGCGCCATACGCTAGTGCATCATTAGTCGCCCAAGCTGACAGATAATTGTAGAAAGCCTTAGGATTGATTATGCCATCCTTGTCGACTAAACGATGACCATTCTTCACATCCTTGATAAGCGATTTGTCGATTGGATTATCTACATGCCCTGTTTGTACTAAGAGTTTGAAAGCCAGCTGCCCCTCGTCGCTTGCGTTCTTAAACCAGAACTCGGATGTTATACATCCATTAGCAAAGTCCCTGTCAAATGCATCTTGCAGATCTAACAGCCAGTCTCGGAACAAGCTCAGCCAGAACTTCGTGAGTCCTCCGTTGTCGTTCTTTATGATGTTCGGTATCCTCACAAACTGGTCGTGGTACTCGTACAGAAGTTTCTGGTTGGTTGGATATTCGAAGTCACCTTGCGTGACTGCGTACATGTTATAGAAGCCGAAATATTTTTCTTGGCGTGAGAGGAACTCGTGTTCGTCTGTATTTTCAGGTACAATGTCGGTAAGGTCCAGGCCGTCTTTAACTTTCGTAGCTCCCCAGATGCTCGCTAAGATGACTGCGATCAACGCTAGCATTGAGGTCACCTAAAAACATATTTTAAGTTAGAGCCATTATGACATTATACAAAATAAGAATTGCAATAATAGACAATCATCGATACAAACCTTAACATCTGGTCGCATTATAAAAGGCGTGTAATGAGTCTTAGCCCACTTAGTGAGAGACAGACTCAGGCAACACGACTTCTTTGCTTCTGCGCCTCCATTATCTGGATCTAAAGGTTGCCTAGTTGTATCTTTCACAGCGTTCTGAAAAAAAATCAGAACTTTAACATCAAGAAGTTCAGTTTTAAATTGTTCAAGTTCAGTTTTTGATCTCAAACATTTTCAAAGATTTATTTTCTGGTTATATATATTACCTTTTCAGTCTTGCCACCACGTGTAACAGCTCTTCCGCTTGTTCGTTTCACTCTAGTGGGCAGAGGGCTTTCTGGCATTATACAGCACAGCAGATCGGCGCGGGCGGCCGATCTCCTCCGCAAGTCTAGTGAGATCATCGCTGGGAACACCAGCAGCATTGAGCCTAGGTTGAACAGGAGGAGGATGGCAGCCTGCAACATCAGAAGTTCGAGTTTAGTTTAGACAACGCATTTGAAATATTATGATTGCCTTAAAAGGTCTTTTGTTCATGAATGAGCATCATTATAATTAACTGAATTGTCTTAGTGTAGGCGTAATAGTGTACGTACCTGAAGGCAGAACACACGCAGAGCTGGTATGGGCAGCAGCGCAGCAGCCAAAAATGCCATAGCGTTGCATAGCGACGCTAGCAGTACGCTCAAGCCACTCTTCTTCAGCACCAGTCCAGTCCTCTCCTCCCTCGGCACGTCTCCGGATTGCTGCACGTAAGTGTGGGTGAGGAGGAACATGTCCTGGACACCTAAACCTAACGCTAAGAAGGGCACGATTTGTGTGCTGGTTGCGTTGAACGGAATACCTGAAAACGGTGCAGTAAAGTTATAATAATGTACTTGAATAGCTTATAAATTAAAAAAAAAACATTCCGTCGAATTGAGAACCTCCTCCTTTTTTTGGAAGTCACTTAAAAATGATATTTTTTGTCAAGGACATGGTGTAAGAAAAGTAAAATAAATTTAAGAAATAATCACCTAATAAGGCACAAAAGCCTAAGCCAGCGGCAACAGAAATGGAAAGTAGAAGCACGCCGGCAATGCCTACTCCCGCCTGAGAACGGACGGGGTCTTTCCATTGCATCAACGTAACAGCAACATAAATTAACTGAAAATAATTAAAAATCAAATTAAAGCAAATGAATATAAAAATAATAACTATGTGGAACAAATCAGGTAACATGTATGCATCTAAAAACTTACCATGATCATATATCCTAAAACGATGTTCTTGAGTGATAATTCAGAAAATTTGCCGAGGATGTCGTTCAAAGTCGATGTAGAAAATGGGTAGAAGCTGTACCAGGCCGATACTGACGCAGCAGTTTTTCTTACTTCCTGTAAAACATTAAAACGTTTCATCAGTTTATCTGATAGTAACATTTAATATATTGTTTTGTTAAGGTTTTTCGAGTCGGTACTTACAGATGCAAATTTCCGTTGCCAAGCGTCGAGTATGGTCGCGGCTTTCTCTTGGTTCCAGCCGACATGGTGCACCTTGTGGCTCTCCGCCCAGTATTCGAACATCTCGCGCTCGCCCATCAGCTGCACGACGGACTGCAGCGCGCGCGCACTGCGCAGCGCCGACGTGTTGTTGCGTGTTACCCCGCCCACGATCAGCTGCTCCGGCCAGTGCATGTACGCCGCCGCGAACCCGTAGCACCCGTTCGACAACACAGCCGCCACATCTGGAATCTAAAACCGAATACCTCAAAACTCCCGAAAGAATACAACACAATACGGAACGTATTCATTACCGATCACAAAGTGTCACCTGCTCCGAACGACATAGTTACGGACAAAGAGTGTCGCAAGATTTACGAGGTTTCCTTGGAACTGGTACGTCTGTATGTATCGGGTGGCGAGCATTATTGATAGTGTCATTGTGACGGCGATAGCGGCGGCAAACGAGGCCCATTGAAGCGTGTACAATGCGCCCGTATAATGCGGGGTCCGGCTGCGCGGGCGCAGGGAACAATGCGCGCCCGATCTGCACCGCGGCCCTTCGCCGAACGTGGGTGGCAGGTTGCGCCGCACCGAGCCGACCTCACAAAAACGGGCCCTACCTACTCGCCGCATTCGACTGCGTTTCCAATGCGGCCCCCGAGAAGTTTCCTCCTCCAAATATAAAATATTGCACAACTGAGCAAAAGGCTCAATAAGTTTAAATTTTGCTTCAAGATATATTTTAACCTTTCCACTTTCCGGACGATAATGTCATTATATGGCGTTCAGTGTGTAATTAGCATTGGAACATAACTTTCTCGGGTCGCGACTGAGCGAGCGACGCGCCGGCAGGTAGCCGCCATCTGCCGTCGGCGACCGCTTTCATCCCGTCTTATTACCGTTTCCAAAAATACTTTATTATTATGGAAAGTATTTAAAGTTTATGCGTTAGACTCGATAAAGTTATTTTATTTGTCGTGATCCTACATGCTTTATTTATGTGCCAGTTAAAACCGTCGTAAATTGAAGTCTTCATAAAAAAACCGGGAGTTGCCGTAATAGTCCCTAATGTGGGTCTCACGGTGCCGTAACAAATCATAGCGTACGGATTTCGATCTCATTCTTATTTAAAATACACAAAAGAGGGGATTTTGGTATACAGAAAATGTTACATTCGTGTCTAAAATTCGTGGCTAAAATGCATTGATTGGTGGCAGGTTGCAGCGAGCGTTACATCGTCAAGTAAATTTGCGTAACTAACTATTTTCAACATATAATCGTATTTATGGTCAAGATCACAATGAGATGGGACTAGGTAGTAAAGAGACGTGAAGTACCTGTCCGTTCTTGTTTGGTGCAGTCTCTGGACAGTGGGCATCGGTGGGGTCCAGGCACGGCTTCTTCATGTAGGCGGACGTGATGCCAGCTCGTTTCATGTACGCCTCCATCGTGCTCAGAGGAAACTGGAACTTCATCTTTTTCACCTCTTCCTTTACCTCTTCTAATGCCTCTTGCGGATTTAGTTGCGTCCATTGCAACTTATGTTGAAGGAAACTGGAAATGTCATATTATTTGTAAGTCAACGACTTCAAATGTTTGATACGGATCGAAGATTCTGTTGATCGCTTTTGTTTTACAAATTACTTTTTGTATGCGTATACATACATATTTATCTTTCTTTTTTATTAAAGGATAGGCTGATAATCAGGTTCCGTTGTTCATAATATTATCAAAAATCTCCACTTACGGTACAAAAATAGGATAATCGGGGCCCAGCAATTGGGATCCTTCCCAGAAACAATCGAGCGGCGTGATAATGGCGCACGGGATGATGTTGTCAAAGATCTTTTCTATGTGATACGCCTCGAAGTCGGGTATGCTCGGACTGTAGCAGAGGTCTTTGAGCCTCCACTCCGTGTCATACATATGAACCGTAACTCTAGTTGCTGCCTTGACCACCTGTAAATCAACACATAGACATTATTATCTTTTTTATTTGACAATGCATTTAATTATGGATGTTTGATCAATTGTCAAGTTCGGGTAGGTACCTCTAGATGATCAAGAAGTGCTTTCGCGTGCAATAATGACGCATCGGGATCTTTGGCAGTCTGGATGATAAGCTGATGCGTCGACGAATCAGTTTCGCCTAGGGCCTTTGCAGTGTATTTCAGTTCCGCTTCCAATCTGCCACCCTCTGTAACAAAATAATAAAACCGTAAGAACTATGCAAATGCGTTTAAACACAATGTAACGCCGGTGGGCTTATAGACGACGCCGACAAATTAACATGCAAAATGCACTACCGTGCAAAAACTGTCGACAGCTTTAGGTTAATGAAAATGCAATCAGGTTCACATTGACCCTCGAATGCTGAGGTCCATTAAAATAAATCGTCGTTTTAATGCGATAGTCGTTATAGGCACAGACAACTTAATTTAGTTGTTCGTGTGTTGTCACTACATTATCTTGGTAAAGTAATAGATAATGCGGCGAGTGCTCCTATCATTTGCATACGAGTTTGTCTTAAATGTGTATAGAACCATACACGCGACGGTAAATAGCTTAAGGAGTCATTATAGCGTCCACGAAGTTGCCATTTCTCGTTTTTACGTCCTCGATATCTGTGGTAGGATTGTCGACAAAAAATGGTTCTAATTTTAGCTATCCCATCAGCACCCACGGCTTATTGGAGAGTGTCGACACATTTGTCAGGGGCGCGACGCATGCTGCGATAGTTAGCGCGCCCGCTCGTGATTTATCGGAACACAGGGACCGCTATCGACTCCACGCTCCACGCCTCGCACCGCATTACATGGCATCCTCGGCTTTAATTAAACTTTGCTTCATGGAATTCGACGGACTGATTAAATAAAACATTTTGGTTTGTTTAGAAACGCGTCCACTGTTCGCTTAATGGATTACAGCGTTTTGGGAAATTTGTTAGTCCTTAAAATCGCTATAAAATCGAGTTGTAGATATGATTGTTCGTTTGGTACAATCAACTGATTTGTTCTGCATAATATAAGTGGATATGTCCGTTTTTTGTAGTGGACTGTACACTGATATAACCATGTACCTATTTCTTACTCCGCGAACAAAATAAAATCAAAAATGCAGGCACTCTACCCAACCTTTAGGCTGTAACATACAGAGAAGATACATTCTATTCCTTATAATAAGTCAATTCATTATCTTGAATTGAAGGCAGGTGCCTTTTTAAAATACGCACAGCAGGTAAGCTGAAATTGGGCATCGAAAAAAATTGTAGGTCGAAACGTCGATGATTTCGGTGTTTGAGAACAACGTAAAGAAGGTGTAGAGGTGAAACAAAATAGGCTTTAATTCGGTGCTTTAAGAGTTTCAAGGCAAGATGTATGATGTTGGTTTTGCTATACGCTGCGTTATCGGGGCGGGAATTCGTTGCAATTAACACCCAGCCGGTGATTTATAGGTCGGTTTGTCACATATTCGCATGCACTAAATTAGGCCTGCGAGGTGCGAAAAACAAACACGACTGATACCGATTTTATGCCAGTGCGAGGAAACCAAATTAAGTCGATTACGGTTGATTATTTGAAACGATAAAAGCAGGGTCTTTATTTTTGGGTATAAATAATAACAGGACAAGTGCGAATCGGAACGAGAGTTTTGGTCCCTGTATTAGAATTTTACTGTTCTATCTTTGTATGAACTAATCTGTATATGAACGTTTTTTTTTTGTCGGATATAAAGTGTTATTATTCAAGTGTTTTTATACATGCATTAATATGGATTGCAATTTTCGGTCTGAAATAAATATTATTAATTAATTCATTAATTCATTCATTGCTCCCGCCAAATTTTGTGATTCTTACGGTACATATACGTAGGTACGTGATATCTGATAGGTAGGTATAACCTATTAACTCGTAAAGGGACATAGCTACCTAACATTTGATTGCATTAACATTGAAAGTCGACATCTCTAAACGAATGTAGTATTAATTTTAACTCAATGCCTCTACCTAAAAAAATCTTGGCTGACAGACAGAAGGAAAACAAATTGATCAAGTAGGGTTTCGGTTTTTATCTTTTATGGTAAAGAATCTTAATAAACATTTGAATATTATTACAACTTAGCGACTCAATAAATGCGGTATTCACGATACGCACGTAATGTAATTTGGTGAAAATGTTATGGCGGCACCACACGTCGTAATTGCGTCTCTTTTGTTTTTTTTATATCAAACAGAAGGGATGCAATACGGATATTTGGCAAGGAATACTTGCTAGCCTCTGGATGCAGGCGCGCCCGGTATCGGTAGCGCGCTGTAACTGTCTCACAATGTGTTAACGCCCTCGCTTCACACGGGCAAAGCTTTTTATTTCGGTCGCTAATTTATAGGGTGATGCCACACGGTTTCCACCGATCGCAAGATTCGAAAGCTTAACGAGAAATGGTGACGACTATTTTTAGACTCCCTATAAATAATATATGTAAAAATGTCGTTAATCACCTTTAACAAACTGAAAGAGAGAGAGAGAGAGAGAGAGAAGTCGCTGGACATTATAATTTATCAAGCAGAATAAGTTAGTTGAGTACATACCTACTAGTTCATTGAACTTTAAATGACAAGCTTCATTGCTTATTTCTTGGTATTATTTATATACGGTCGCCGTGAATTCCTTCATAACCACAAATGATTAACCTACTTTGTTTGAGGTGTTAATTTATATTTATAACTACCCAAATAAAGGCCCCAATTGATCACCTGTCATATGTCTGTCAGGTTATTGTAATGCTAAATTCGCTCATTCGCAGAACACTTTGTATGGAAATGAGCTTAATAAGTATTAAATTTTACAAAGAGTCTCTGGCAAAAAGTTGATGAAGACAACCTGGTGAGCTGAACATTTTTTGCGTGTCCGTGATTAAAACATTGTGTGGGTTGCACGAAATACTAATTGCCTTATTTTTATTTAAATTAAGAATACTTTTTCAGTTGGTTAAATACAGATAATGCCAAACTGATAAAATATTTCACTTGAGTTAAGACTTGCCAACGTCTGAGAAATAATTTGAACCATCTGTAGGGACTTGTTTTTAACAAATTTTATATTGGGTCGGTATATCCTTGACCCTGACCAGCGATCGTCCACAAACTTAAGCCCGAACAGCCGAACGTAACGTAATGGTTGTTCAAGAGCAAGTCAGGGACGGTCAACTTGCGGCCAGGTTCGTTCCTAAACATAGCTCACTCTCGCCGGATATTGGGGATTATCATAAAGCAAGTGGAATGGGATCGGCGCCCCGCCCGCACAGGGCGCCTCTATTTTAACACCTACCGGAATCGTGGGCGCAAATTACGACGCCAACGTAACTCTAGCTCGTTGGAAAGCGTGAAGATTGATTTAAGTATCGGACGGTCGACGGCATTAATATCGATCACGTTTTGACTTAAATTAAATGGTTTACGGGCCCCGTGCGCTGGAATAACGTGTCGTGTCGAAATAAAAAGGATATAGTCATTATAATAAAATAAGGCGCTTCTTAAATATAGCGCACTAAATTGAGACGTCGACCTTTGCTTAACACACGTCAAAGTGCGGGAAGCGCGGCGGCTGGGATCACAAAAGGCTATCGCGCACACAGCCCGCTTTCACACTAATCGCCACACGATGTTTCTGTGACTGCCAAGGCTCAATTCGTGAACCGCGTCGTATTCAGTATCAGTATCATTGCCTTCGTTACGCAAGACAGGAAGCGGTGCATAAAGCGACAGACTTAAATGACCGGGTTGCGGCCCAGCACAATGTGTAATAATTCGCCGAATGATAAAGCAGTCAGAGTCTGAGCGAATCTCGAGCTTTTATTGCACGTACGTGCGCAGCTAGCGATAATGACATTTTCTACTGGATGTAGCCATCGATCGCAATGAATGACGTCCATCACAAAGAATAGCATGGCGCGGGGGGCGAGGGGCGCTACGTGAGCCCGCGCATGTTGCCGCGGCCACCCGCGCGCCTGCGCCCGGCCCGTGTGGTCCGGCCTTCCCCCGCGCGCCGCCGAGGCCCTCTATGCAAATTAGCCAGCGTAGACAACAGATGGATGGCGGAATTAACAAATCGCGTCCTTTGCGCTGGCAACGGCGACGGCGGACCCGCAACTCCATTCAGACATACTGCTCCAGCTTCCTGATTGCGCTTTATGGTTTTCTCTTTTCGAAGAAGAGCCTGCCTACCTATGTCATGAATTAAGTGAAAGCTAATTATTAGGAATTGTTCTTAAATGCCGACGTCAATTAACGATGTCGCTCTTTACCGTCTTCCATCTTTCCGGTCACGGTCGCCAAATCAGTATAACAGGTTACTGAATAAAACCAGCTTTTTTTTAACAACGATTTAATACTCGTATGCCCCAGCAATTGTAATACATCCAAACTATACGGGGTTCTTGACGAATAACTATGACGGGGAATAAAGTTATGAGAAAAACAAACATCTTACTTAATAGCAGACTAATATAATGAAATGATATTATTCAATTAAATAAGTTGTGCAAATGGTGTAGTGCCGCGTCCTCTATTATTTACCTGCTGTAGAATACCGTAAGTCCCGTCACGTTCCGCACATAATATTCTTATTCTCCTCGGTGGGTAAACCATCCTGAGCTTGACGCGTCTGCTGCGCTCTCAATTGAGCCATCACGCTCGGCCCGCGCTCGCCGCATCACGAATGCCGAGTAGGGCAGGAGCGCGGCGGGCAAGCCGAGTGCGGAACAACCCACGTCACAGCACGACGTCTTCACACAAAAGCGGGTCGGACAATCAGATACCTCGTTTTTTGTGAGTCAATAGAAATGTTATACATTTTTTTAGTTTTATTATTGGTCGTAATTTCACGTGGGGATATTTACGGGCGGCCGCGGGCCACCTAATTAAGTTGTTAGGCGACTCCGAAGCCTTCAGCTTTGTTTAACGGAGGCTTTGTTCCGCGATAAGCCTCCCAATATGTGTATTGTTCGAACGGTAGCGAACACTCCATATAAATGAAGATTTCAAAATGTATTTTTATAGGGGAACAGTGTAGATATGAATGAGCAATATTTTTGTGCTGCGTGTGAACTATCTATTTAATAAGTGGGCCATTGGTATACAAGAGACTGGTCACATTCCTATACATTCCAATGTCTTTGATACAAATAAAAAAAAACTTTACTCTCCGTCGCTTTAAGCCGATAATATCAGACGAAATAGGTCATCGACACTGACTCGTTCCTAAATTTAACGTTCATTTAACGTTTACCTAATTATAGGGTAGATTTCGACTTAGTTAATGTATGTATAATAAAACACTATTAGACCACCCAGATACAAAGAATTCGGGCAATAAAAAAACATACCGGTTGTTTACTATCAGCCGGTCTTCAAGGACAGTGCTTGTATTCCGCAGCCAGAAGTATTGAACGCGGTTGTAAATAATATTTTACTATAGAAACAAAACATTTGTTTGTTTGTCCGAGTTTATGACAGTAAAAAGACGTTTTCCTAATTTTATTTTTAACAACACAAAAGTTTCTTATCTGCCTGTTGTTTTTTACACAGTTTGTTTGCTACACCATAAGGTAAACCTTATTCAACCACACTTTTAACTACGGATGCTACATGTGCTATGCCGTAGCAGATGGCAAAGACAGCGCAAACGAAAAAAGAACGATAAGGTAAAAATACATAAAATAAAATAGTAGATTAAAAAGGACATAGTAATTTAAAAACCGGCCAAGTGCGAGTCGGTTTTTTTTAAATATACGCTATCTATAGAAATCCAGTGTTAGCAGAGCCCTACTCCTACGCAAAATGTGTGCAGCGTGGGAACATTTTATATTGGTTGCTGACATACACAAACATAAAAAATAAGATTTTGAGAGTTATTTCATGGGTTGTGCTATAAATTCATACTAAATTTAAAGTTTCCGGGACAACTGGAAGTAACGTACCCTAGGGGTTTTCCATGGAAGGCAATTTGTATGGAACCCCTTTTAATGACTGTATCTTTGGATTGCGTTACCTTAGAAGTTTGATTTTTTACAGCTCCAAGGGACCGCAGATATAAGTATATGATATCAATTCGAACTTGATACCTCCACGCGTTCCTTAGAAAATGGGTATTGACAGACAGACCGTTCCGTTTTTCCTTATGAGGTATAGAACGCTAAAAAATGTTAGTTTATATACACATGCTTACAAAGCCAGTATGAAGGAGGCTTGTCCGGAGCTGGTTACAAGTTTAGTAGAGTCAGCAGGAATCTTCTGTAAGTATCTATAGAAGAACTGGTATAAAAAACCGACCAAGTGCGAGTCCGAATCGCGCACCGAATGTTCCGTATAAACTTTTACTTAACTTAACTTAACTGTGCGGTTAAGTTTACACCTAGTATTTATGGCGACTCATACAAATGGGGTGCAAATTTAATCTAACCGGGTATACAAAAATAATTTTTGAACATGAAAAAAGCGATATCTTAAGAACATATATATCTATACTTCATTTTATAAAGATGTAAAAATAAAATGTCTATACAATGGAGATATAGAAGAGGAATATTTGAACTATATGACGATCTCTGAATCGTTTTTTTTAGATTTTGAGTATATGTGTATAGTTGTAATTTCATCACGTCGAAACGGCTAAACGGATTTCACCGACAATTTTTTGAAACACGGGTAGCTTGGCTCCACAGATGGCTATAGGAAACTTTTTACCCGACTCTTAAATCGAAATATTACCACAGTAATAAAAATATACTTTTTTTATTTGTAAATTAGGCCATATCATGTCGGATAACCATGTTTATAACTATTCCAAATATAAAATGGATAGCATAACTAAGTAAGTTCCTGAGATATAACGCTGTAATAGTGGACAGATAGACGGACAGAGTACCACCACAGTGTTCCTTTTTTACCTTTTTTGTACAGAATCCTAAAAATTTCCTATATCGATTGACTTATCTATCGAAATTGACAATGCTGGTAGGATATGGACATAAAAGTAAGAGCCCGCATAGGAAACACGCATCCGGTCAGGTCGAACACTATAATACGAGTATCGTCAATGTAGGAAGGTACGTGGTTGCAGACGCTTTTAATTTAGGATGATGATGTGAACCTTTTATTTGTGTTGAGATAGATGAACACAATCAAAAATCAAACTTACTAGTACAATGGTAGGGTAGGTAGGTATTACATGTGACTAAAAAACGCAATAAGTAATTGCTGGAGATACCAGATATAACAAACAATGTTAACTGTGTCATAAATTGTTTTGACTAAATCTGATTGAATGGAATGGGATAATGACGTGCCGGTGGATAAGCAATTATTATATAAGATGTCTGTACATTGAAGATATTTTCAAAAATATAAGTGATACGGACTATATGGAAGGTCTGAATCTAAAAATATTTTGTTTGGATTTTTTGTATGTTTGTATATGTCGTTGTGGCTTCATCACGCCAAAAACGACAAAACGGATTTCAGCTTTTTTGGTACACGGGCTGAGCATCCACAGACACTTTTTACGCGACTACGCTTGAGTAAAAAAGAGGGTAATGACTTTTTTCTCTTACACGAACGAAACACAAATAATGCAATTAAATGTTGTAGCTGATAGGTACGGAATTTGAAGGTACATGTGCGTATCTTCTATTTAGTAAAATAATGCAATGAAATGTTGAAGCTGATAGATACGGAATTTGAAGGTACATGTGCGTATCTTCTGTTTAGTCAAATAATGCAATTAAATGTTGTAGCTGATAGATACGGAATTTGAAGGTACATGTGCGTATCTTCTGTTTAGTAAAATAATGCAATTAAATGTTGTAGCTGATAGATACGGAATTTGAAGGTACATGTGCGTATCTTCTATTTAGTAAAATAATGCAATTAAATGTTGTAGCTGATAGATACGGAATTTGAAGGTACATGTGCGTATCTTCTATTTAGTAAAATACCTCTGCCGGGGTAGCATAACTGGCCGCGAGTACGCTTGTCGTGAGACTTTTCGTCACGCGTCTCCCTCACACTATACAAGGATACAGAGAGATAGGTAATATTTCATTAGCATTAATTTCTGCCGCAGCAAATAAATTAATATTTGGTACGATTTTGTCTAGGGCCGTTAGGACGGGTCAGAAATGTTCGGCTGCTTTTTTATGGCAGATATTAAGGTCGGGGACTGTACTAAAGGTTCTGTACTACAACACAGGCAAATAATAGCTGATCATTTTACCCCGGTTTATACACGGTTTATACAGAAAAACAATGTCAAGTGGGCCAACGTATTATCTGATCAGTATACACTTGAATGCGGTGTAAGGCAGGGGGGCCTAACCTCTCCGAGACTCTTTAATATATATGTGAACCAGTTGATTGTGAAGCTCAGCAGCACCTACGTCGGATGTCATGTCGATGGTGTTTGTTTTAACAATATAAGTTACGCAGATGACATGGTGCTGCTGGGACCCACGATCGGTGGTTTACGGAAATTAGTTTCCATTTGTGAAGCATATGCTGAAAAACATAGATTAAAGTACAACTCCAAAAAGAGTGAGCTCCTGGTATTTAAAGGCAAAAATAAGCCCCCAGCTTTTGTCCCTCCTGTTTACCTCAATGGTTCACCGTTGCAGAGAGTCTCGCAATTTAGATACCTGGGGCACATTGTGAATGAGGAGTTAAAGGATGACTCTGACATAGAAAGAGAACGTAGGGCACTGTCCGTGAGAGGCAACATGCTGGCTCGTAGATTTGCTGGTTGTACACTTGATGTCAAGGTCACGCTTTTCAAGGAATTTTGCCAAACATTTTACACTAGCAGTCTATGGACTAGTTACATCCAAAAAGCTTACAGGGCCCTGCGCATACTGTACAACAACCTGTTCTGGGCGATGGTGGGGCTTCCTCGATACTGCAGTGCCTCCGGCATGTTTGCTGACGCACACACAGACGATTTTTTTGCGCTCATGCGCAAGAAAGTTGGGTCTCTTCTTAACCGAATGAGGGGGAGCCCAACTGTCTCCTGCAGGTAGTGGCGGGCAGGCAGGACAGCGCCGTACTAGGCAGGTTCAACGAGCTGCATGCCCCGAGTGCGCGTGCATTTCGGTGAACCAGCTGGCTATGCTAGTTATTATAATAGCGTTATAAATATTGGTAACTACTAACATAGATTATTAAGTAAATTCCATTTTGTTTACTAACATCCTATGAACCATTAAGTTGTCTGTAAATAACGATATTTTTTTTTATACCCAAGCCCGTTGCACACTAAAAATGTTCAGAAATGGACATCAGCAAACATTTCGCATCCGCGGTCGAAACCGTGAAACAACCAATTAATTAAAACTCAAGCATGTTACAATAAATCCAGTTATACGGCAATAAACTGCGTTCGTATTCTGCGTTAGTGAGGGAGTTTAGTAAAACGTCCCACTTTGTCAATTCTAGTTTCGGAGTTACGGGCAGTTTAGTGAAATATGCCAAAACCTACCGAAAATCGACTTTCAATGAAAACTGACAGGACATACTGTAATAAAGCTATGATTTTAATGTCGACCCATAAATGACCAATTTAAGCACCTTTTTAAGGCCTCAAAGTTTAGTGCCCAGCGTCCCACTTTGTCGAATACCGAAAAAAATCGTCGATATCATATTTGTGCCTATTATAGGGAAACATTTCTACTTTGTCGATATAGAGTAATGAGTAGTTTGTAATATAAGACAGCATAAGCTATCTTTCTGTGAAAAAAATATGTCTCTAAGTGCTATAGTTATTTTTTTATAATTCTTCAATCTTGCAAAGGTGAAAAAGCGACAAATTGAGAACACGTTGGTTAAAGTTTGGGACCGCAAAAAAACACACTTGTACTTTGAAGTTATGGAGTGGTTGGTATCAAATGAATTGGCATACTTTAAGGATTTCAAATTAGTCAAAATCATGTATGTAACCTTAGTATTTTGAATGTTACGGAGGCTTGAACATAAAAACAGAACGAAAATATGACAATCCTGAATATGGGTTTATTTTCTATATTTATAACACGACCCGCAGATTCATCATTAATGTTGTAATATTAATGTATGCCCATGCTAAAAAAGACAGAAATAATTCTATGGATCCCTTTAGTTAGTTATTATGTCAAAAAGTTAATAAAAAATTAATTAAAAAGTACAGCATAAAAAAATACGAATAAAAAACAGAAGATTGTTTGACAAGGGGATAAAATAAGCCATTATGACACAAAGTGATTATTTGGATGAGCTCACGAAGTGAGCGAGGACAAATATATCTGAGTGTCATATAATGGCTTTTAGCCACGTGTTAAGCACTCTGCTTTTAACTTCGACTGCGAGAAAATAAAAAAGACTTTAAAATTGTATATTTCATGAAAAACTAAAAGTACAGCTTGAGCAATTCCATCAGAAGGTTTGGCCAATCTGATCAGGTTGGATTGTTTGTTTTTAATTATTTGTAAGGAGTATGTAGCTGACCGCAAGTTTTTTTTTCAGTGTCATTGAAATTTGTATGGGATTATATGGCTTTCTTTTAAACCCTAGGAGCTAAATGTACTATTTTAGTCTCGCTTAACGAAGCTAATATGATGTACTTTTTGAGCAGGAGAAAAGAAAAATACGAACTATGAATGTAGGGTTGGGTAATCATCGATAATGGACTTTTTTATCGATGATTCCGCTAAATAAAAAACAGTATTATTTAAAGAAAAAAAATTAACCGATAGATATAAAATAACATTAACCTGTTTTAAAAGCTGATTTTATACTTGTAGTATTTTTTTAGCGCATGTCCATACGAACGAAAACAAACCGTCAAAGTGGGACACTAAACTTGAGTTGGAAATAAATTCCGTTAAAATTCCGTAAAAAAAGATCAAACAAACGACATTAGTATCAATGACTATTAGATTAACAATAACAAACCTTTATCTCATACATAAAATGGGATAAATATACCAAACACATACTTTTCACTGAACAAGCACTAAAGTTTAGTAAATCGACAAAGTGGGACGCTATCTATAGAAAATCACTAAACTTTATAATGCATAAAAAAGTACTTAGAAGTGTGTTTTTTAAGAAATCTTATGTTATATATTAAAATACACTTGTCATTTGTATTTTTTTATGCTGTACTTTTCAATTCTGATTTTCTTAAGTTTTTGAAATAATAACTAACTAAAGGGATCCATAGAATTATTTCTGTCTTTTTTAGCATGAGAATACATTTATAAATACAACTTTAATGATAAATCTGCATGTCATGTTATAAATATAGAAAATAAACCCATATTCAGGATTGACATATTTTCGTTCTCTTTTTATGTTCAAGCCTCCGTAACGTACAAACTACTAAGGTTATATACATGATTTTGACTAATTTAAAATTCTTAAAGTATGCCAATTCATTTGATACTAACCACTCCATAACTTCAAAGTACAAGTGTGTTTTTTGCCGTCCCAAACTTTAAACAACGTTTTCTCAATAGTCGCTTTTTCAGTTTGCAAATTTTAAGAATTTTAAAAAACTAACTAAAGCACCTAGAGACATATATCTTTCACACGTAGTATTAGGAACTACTCATAACTCCATATCGACAAAGTGGGACCTTTTTCCAAAAACTGTCACATTTATTTCGTCTTAGAATGCCCATATCTTACTCAAGAATGTTACCTACTCGTTGTTTAATATAAAATATTGATATCCATCTGTATCTAATAGCTGTATATTTTTTGTATTCTGAAAATAGTACGTTATCGGAAGCATAGTCCATAAATATGGCCACTGATGTATTTATGTATCCTATTATATTAGTTTCAACACAACCTAATCTAATAAAGCAATCATTTTTCTCAAAAAACCCTTCATTTTCCCAAAAAAATATGTTAAAAATACGTAAGCGACGGGCGAGTGATTAAAGCGCGTTATCTATAATAATATGTTCGTTGAATTGAGCACCTCCTTCCCTTTTGAAGTCAGTCAATAACTGAATTGTTAATAATTTAATAGTTGGTCAACCCGTAATTGAAGACAAAGTGAACTCAAAGTCGCTAAGTGTCGTGTCGTCGCTTATCGAATTCGCACGCACAGCGCATTTGAATATAATGGATGCGACGGTAATTTGATTCATTCAATAATCGCCGCCAAAAGAATAATGAATAATAAGTTCTCATAGAGTAACAAACGTGCCGTGCTAGCTTCCACAGCATTTTAAGTGGAATTTTGTTAAAGGTTGAAAGAATAAAACAATTTTAAGAAGATTCTAAAATAGGGAATAGTTCGCAGCGCAGTCGCCTTGACGATTTATCGAGACTACTGCGAGTACTGCGAATTCTTTACGTCTTCTGATTGTGACTGTTTTTTTGTGTTTTTCCTCTGGATAAATAAACGACGAGTATCTTCTATGATAATAAATTGTATCTGAAATCAACCTCAAAAAAGGTAGTACATAAGTTCATTTCAGCATCATTTATATCACAACCAAAGGGCTCAGTCTGAAAACCAGCGCTGGACTTTTTGCCCAGCACACGCTGAGACTGAGACCCATTGCCTCATATTTGACTAAGTCATTGTTTTGTATGTAATTCTTAGTATAAGTTGTGGCAATAAATAATTTTCTGATTCTGATTCTGGTTCTGATTTAGAGTTGCTATGTTTTTCGTTAGTTCAAAATGAAATAGTGCGAGTTATTTTCAAAGTAGTGACGATAAATATATTTTTCATTTGCTCAAAAGTTTACTGGAAGAAAACCCTTACAGGAATAAGGTCGCTTCTGTACATATATATGTTATGTAATCGATTTTTTCAATTGCTTATGTGCAATAAAGTGTATTCATACGAGTGCATACAAAGCATGCGTCACGAGCACATTTTCATACAAACTTGCAGTTTATGTATTATCCCGCGATGTACTGATATTTATAATAATAATATTCTGTATTAATTCTACAGATCAACTTACTAACTAGCAGCCCGAACTATATTCCCTTGAAACAGCCCGCTTTAGAAGCCAGCCCACTTGAATTGAAGAAAAGAACGCCGCTTCTATGCGTTTTTGCTCCTGCGGCGGACGTTTAAATTGTAATTTGGATGTTGATGGATGCAATATTATAGGATGTTGATGGATGCATTTATATTCGAGGGGCTGGTGCAAGGCGCATGCGGCTCACGTCGGCGGAAGCGGCCTGACAGGCCGCCGCTATTGGTATTCCTGCCAATGCACATTGCGCCACTGCGCTTATCTTGATGCCTGTGGTTTTTTGATCGTAGGTACTTTTAGAGAATACGAGTAAAGTAATCGCGCCGATCGCAACTGCGTTGGCTTTATTGGTGCGTGTGTGCTGTGTATGTTCGACGATACGTTAAGTTATAAGTCAGTGTATTTTCCCGGGTTTTCGACAACAAGAGATTGATTATTCCACGTCAACTGGCATGCCATTTTAATCTATAGTATTCAATACTATTATAAATTTGTACGATTTAGATTGAAATATCTGTACATTGAAGATATTTTCAAAAAAATGGTTATAACGGACTATTTGGAGGTCACTGAATCGAATTTTTTTTTTTTTTTTAATGTTTCTACTTATGTGTCGTTGTGGCTTCATCACGCCAAATCGGTTAAACGGATCTCAATTATTTTTGTTACACAGATAGGGTTATAGGCTACTTTTTACCCGACTACACTGAAGAAAACATAGGGGTAATGAATTTATATCCACCGCGAACGAAGTTGCGGACACCTATGATTCTATATCTTACAGTTCGACGGGTGTTTGCAATGTAACTAACTAGTGTGTTTGGAGTGATAAAACAATAACAATAAATACATTGCAGTCACAAGTACTAGCATCATCAAAATACCTTGAACCCAAAGCTGGTCTACACGCGAGTGTATCTGGGCGGACTTGAGACCGACGCAGAAGGTGGACAAGACCAGGATGGCCACGAAGAGGACTTTGCCCGCGTCACCCTGCAGGAAGCACCCGAGCACGAACAGCTGCTCCTGGAGCCAGGCGCGGATCCAGAGCGACGTGCGCCCGCCTTCGATGTTACCCTGAAATCAACACAAACTTTACTATTACACCTTATGGTGTTAGGGAGTCTACATTTATTTCTATTTATCTATCAGCCACGGACGTTCACTTCCCGCGACCCTTACGAGGTCCTAGTCGGGGGCCATCTCACGCTGCGCTTTCGTATACGTGGTCGCCACTCCAGGAATTTACTGCCAACGACCAACGGCCATCCGTTCTCCGGGCTACATGGCCCACCCATTGCCACTTCAACGATGCAATCCTTTGACCTATGTCGGTTACATTGGTTGTTTTGCTGCTAACCTCATTTATGATTCTATCACGAAGATAAACCCCGACATTACATTTATTTATTATTTGAGAAAAAACATGCTTAATATAGATATACAATATAGATTTGGCTGATTTGGATTTCTTCTTGAAGGAATGGCCGGAGACTGCACAAAATCGGGATTGTTGGAAGAAGCGGGCGAGGCTTTGCCCAGCAGTGGTTCAATATAGATAGGCCCTTAATAATAGTAATAATGAGCGGAGGCTAGAATAATAGTTTTGACCTATAATGTCGAACTTTACATTTTAACATGAAAATTTACACTACTATTACTTAACTCATGTCTAACAAGATGGTGAACGTAATTGAACTCTTATATATTAATCACCACTCAATTTTAAATAGTTTATTATCTAAAATAATGTAAAACGCCTCCGTAGTCCTTAATCGTTAGTTGGTATTTAGTGTTGATACTAGGGTTAATTACTGGTCAGTAGGCCTATTATAAAATTGTTAAAATGAAATGTCTGTACATTGAAGATACTTTCAAAAAAATAACTGAAATGGAGTTTTTGAAGGTCACTGAATCCATTATTTTTTGTATGCTTATATGTGTCGTTGTGGCTTCATCACGCCAAAACGGCTCCACAGATTTCAACTATTTTTGGTACACGGGTAGCTGGGCACCCAAAGATAGTTATAGGATTTTTTTACCCGATTACGCTAAAATAAAAAAAGAGGGCTATGACTTTTTTTCTCTTCCGCGAATAAAGTTGCGTAGCCGCCATAGAAAGCACTAAAATAAAATGATCCGTCACAATCACAAGTACGTCCTATAGGGCTGGCAACATTGCCACGTTGTTTGGCTATCGTTGTATCCGTTGTCCTTGTGCCAGATATGATACATTTTTCAATTTTAGTATTTTGTAATTTAAGTTTATTAATGTTAATATATAATATTTATGTACAGTACGTTCTTGTACTCGTAGGTACAAGGGTTCGAGGTATGTTCACCTGTTTCCGATTGTTTAGGAGGCAATTTATTCCTATATTTATTTACGCGCTAACGCCGTCACTTTTGTCATGGTTATATGACACGATTAAAATTAAGAAAAAAAATTTTTTTTTGCTCTACTTGCGTAACGGTAATTCAACGCTTAAAATACGCTTCGCGTGTCAGTCAATTATAATGTATTTAAGCATGAATTACCCGCTTCGTGAAATTGTAAGCAAAATCCGTAGTTCTTATCAACATCCTGAACATATTTCTTATAAATTCAGGTTTAATATTACTTTGGTGTGCCGTATATTAAGAGTACCTACGAAATGTTGCAACGCGTATGTCACCTTACAAAAGGAAACACCACTAGTTTACAATCTACCTCGCGAAAGTGTAAACTGTCTATGAATTGTGAACTGCTGCATACTGCTTATATAATATAACGTACTTACATGGATGTCATTCTTTTTCGGACGCGACTCGAACTTCAAAATATATAGGTCTGTCAAGCAGGTTGTCAAAACTGACTAAAGAAAACGGAGCCAATGGCGAGAACTATGAAAACGAATAGTTTACTAATTTACTATTACGTAAAATTTACAAATGTATTATCAACTAGAAGGCGCCCGCAACTTCGTTCGCGGAGGAGAAAAAGTCATAACCCTTCGTTTTTTCTTCAGCGTAGTCGGGCAAAAAGTATCCTATAACTATCTGGAGATACCGAGCTACCCATGTACCAAAAATAGTTGTAATCCGTTAAGCCGATTTTGCGTGATGAAGCCACAACGACACATACAAACATACATAAAATCCAAAAAAAATATTTTTCGTTTTAGTGACCTCCAAATAGTCCATAACAATCAATTTTTTGGTAATATCTTCAATAATATCTTGAATGTTATATAGTGTAGATTACGAATGAAATACTTGTTTTGGGGTCATAATATAGGTAACAGCGACGAGTCCGCCTCGTTCAGCGCTGACGCACATTTTGTGAATAATATAGCTTATCGTATCGTACTATACAGTATTTGTCACCCGGGCCCATAACCTACTTACCTATTGAAAAATATTTTTCGATACGTGAACGATAGACGACACAAAACAACGTAGTTAATTTGGTTTCTGTAAATTTCACATTCAACCCATACAAAGCCGAGGTGAGTTCCAAGCCACGATTCTGGGTTTTCAAAAAGTAAAAATAAATTATACTGTTGCCACGTGTTACTAAATAACACTATAAAATAATTTCTTATTCTTTACGGATTTGAATTTATATCCAATTGTTATTACTATATGGAAACTTTGAATGTTTCAAACTACAGCTCTTATTATATACTAATACTATACAGTGAAGTAATACAAATGGATGCCAATATATGCGAAAATCTTTTCAGGTTTTCAAATCTATATAAGAAGAAGCCTCAATTTCAAAATGCCCCCTGAGATGTTAACAGCTGTTCACCAACTGATTACGCCTGACAAATGGTCAACATTGACACGTAATCGACGAATCAATCAGTCGTTAATAATTAATTACAGATTAGGATGAAATTAGGATTAATAATATACCCTTGTATGCAAATAATTATAGATACACAACGTGTGCGGTTCAACCCGAACGTCCTTTTTTGGTGATTACAGGGCAATCTTAAAAATTTAAATGTTTCCTCGATAGAGGTATCATCGGTAGACGTAATAATAAAACTTAAAAGTTGGAAATAATTTCCAGTTGATTGTGATTAATGAGGCGCTCCTGTGGCGCCGCGCAGGGCTCCCCAGCTCGGCCGAATGGCCGATTACTAATTACATAATAATAACTCAATCGACAGCGTTGAGCGGCGATTACGCCATCCGGCCTAATGATGCCGGCTCGGTATCACAGTCGGTTGAGAGACCGTTTTTAAAAATGTTCGAGGTAAGCTTTCCTCGACTAGTAAATATTACAGACAGACAACCGCGTCTATCTAAAAATTCTTCTGCTTGAAGATTCGCGTTTTGGCTGATATGAAGGAAGAGGGCCCTAACCATATTTATGAATAGATCGATCGGAACTGAAGTGCCGGGCTAACTATGTGAACTGATCGCAAAATCCGAACTTGGCTGTAATCATAAACCAATGAGTTTTAATAACTGCTGTTACATAAAGCTTATCAACTGTGTGGGGGGTAACATTGTAAGGAAATCTTTGAAGTAACTGATAGGATCCCATAAGCCTGGTTTACTTTCACAGCAGTTATGATATGTAGGATAAAAGCTAGCTCCGAAAATATTGCTAGAAAATGAAGTT
The DNA here is from genome assembly GCA_905404275.2 of Hedya salicella. Lineage (NCBI taxonomy): Eukaryota > Metazoa > Arthropoda > Insecta > Lepidoptera > Tortricidae > Hedya > Hedya salicella. Next base: position 20,284,013 of record FR990099.1, on the reverse strand, counting down.
AAATAGGGAAATATTGAAAAAACATGCGGTTTCCCTCCAATTTCCTCTTTACTGTAGGCGCTGAGCAGTTCAGTCAACTAGTTCCAATGGTGTAAACAAACTTATAGCCCACAAATTGATGCCGATGCCAACTGTGTGCTGCCTCACCTACGTTAAATGAAATGACATGTTTGTAGCTAGCAAGGAAGTAAAAGTTGCCAAAAGCTAGGATGGCAATGTAAGTACAAGGGACAGCATTTTTGCATCTCTTTTTTTTTTTTTTTTTTTGCCTTCAAGGATTGCAATATATAACGCACCATTGTATTTGTTCAGTTTTGGGTTCAATATAACGATTATTTTAGTAGATACTGAGAATTCGACTAAAATAATTGTATAGTACGTTACAAAGTTAGACTCACTTATCATGAATGAAGTGTCACGTCACAACAACGCGGTTGTCATAACATGGGCGAGCGCAAGGCCAAGGCGAGGAGCAGAGAGCAATGCACACATGCGTGACTCGCACAGCCCTCGAAATCTGTTTATAACTATCTCTGTAGGCACTGTACCAGTAGTCTTGGTGCAGGTACTACGTACTCCGAAGTGAGTATAACCAAAGAGAGGAGTGCGCAAAGGCCGCTCGGGTAACGGATTACCATTAAATCACGCCTTATTAAATTACCCTTGCATAAACAGCAGGGACAGCGCCGCACCTCTCGCGAGAACGAAACGCGAACCTGACAGCACCAATTACACCATCGTTAGCGACTTGAGCGGATTCCGAGGCGTTTATTTTCAATCGGCGCTATGCGAGGAATGGGGAACGAGTTCGGTGAACTGTAGTACACACGTCTAACGAAGTAAGCAACATAAACAAATAAATACGGCAATAATATTTTAATAGAGGATAGGTACAGAGACAGAACGGTCGATAGTGTGCGGGCGCGGTGAATGTCGAGCGCGCTGGGTGGGCGTGACGTCACAGCCGGAATGCGCCGGGGCCGGAGCCCCGCGCCCCGCGGCCCACGTGGAACGTACGGCGCTGCACCATCACAGACCCTTCATTCAGGTACCAAATACGGCAACCCTGATGTACGAGGCAAAACGCTCGTAGCGTACCTACTACGCTACGTCCACGTCTCATATTGTAATGCGTAACGTAAGCGAGACGTAAGTATTCCTGAAGCTAATTAAGCAATATACATGTCTATTCTAGACTTTATTTTTGAGGAATCTAATTCCGGTTTTAGCGCTGACGTAAGTGCTATGGAGTGGATTAGTTAAGTACTATATAATCCGTAATGCTCTAACCAGCACACGCGTACTTCCTGCTGATAAGCATTTCCTTGCTTCAGGAGCACGTCTTATATGACCGCAGCTTTCTTATTTAGCTGCCACTACCAGTTAATTTTACATTTAAGTCCAAGTAAAGATATCATGTCGCGCTAAAAATATTTTGTCACTATAATTACCTATGCACGCTATCGAGTAAACAGAGCACTTTATCATCTCGCAGGAAACCGTCAACTGATAATTAAAGAAGCAGCCGCCCGTTGACGCGCCTACCGCTTTTAAGTCAAACCTTTCTTATCTGGGGTCAATACTATTGTAATAATTGAGTGCTTCAATAGACATAGTAATTACTCTAACGTGTCTATAATAGGTCTGATTTCGTAATATCAAATAACTATTAATGGGACGATAGTTGCACTTTCTTGTTTTTAGACCTTTATCTAATTACTGAAATACGGAATACCAAAAAAACAAACGACATAACTTGTTTACTTCTCATGTAGAAGCTAGTAGTAAATTCTTCACTACGTTCATATTCATCTTATGAACGGCTCTGCCTTTTCGCATTTATCAAATGTCCTTCTACAGAATTAATCTTTGCGGCAGGTGTTCGAAGTCTTTCGTCTTTCTTATCGGAGCCTTATATAAATGTTCTAAAAAACAAAGTTCCCTAACGTGGGCCGATTTATCAATCACCCACGTCATGTGCCGTGTTCGTGTATTAGTTTAGCGAGTGGCTTCGAGTGGAGGTTGATTGGCGCGATCTTTGACATCCGTTGGCATCAATCGATGTGGCCGACATGACGGGCTCCAGTGTTCCGGATCTGCATATAATGGGCCCGAGTGTGGGCTCTATTATCCCATCAGAATGCACGAGGCATCGTGCGCTTAGTTGCTTCATAGTACTTACCATAACCCTAAACGGCATTGAGAATACAAGCGAGTTTTCCAAGGTTCAGGTTGTACAACCATTTAGAGAAACAAGCGGAGCGGCGGATTACTCCATTAACTACATCTGTGGTCTCATGTGTATGTCTACTCATTAGGAGCCATCAATGGACTTGCCAATCGATACTAATGACATCCCACCCAACCTACAAGAGTTACTCGACTCCACAAGCTTGCATTGATTTGTGTTTCGTAACTCTTTTTGCTCGCTATTGAAGGTAACTTGATTTATCTGACCAAAGTATCTTCGTTTCCAAAGCGGCATTTGTTGTTTTGCTCATGTGAAGCAGGGAATGTTTGAAATAAATTTGCTTGTGATCTCTCTATTCACGACTAAATTTCCTATCTCATGTCACTTCTGGGACTTTTAACTGAACACGATTTAAAATATTATGTACGCACGCAAACGGTACCTTTGATGTTCGCTTTTAAAATAATTATAGGAACCAATGTAATAAATTACATTTATAGCGTGTAGAAGAAACCCAGCATAAATTTGTTAAATTAAAGTGTCGAACGCGGAAAACAAGCCAATAATCTTGAGAAAGTTGCCTAGTAGTGGTCGACGCAACCGGTTTGAGTAACATATGATAGCGACCTTATCAGTAATGCACTAGGTTACTGAGGCTGTCTGTAAAACTATGGAGATAAAGGACCACCAATGGAAGTAATGCGGTTTATGCGGACAGCTGGTGTGAAGCTACTGGCACGGAAGCGGAGATATGGGAGTAACAGTTAGCGAAGTGCAATGGAGTGTGTGCGTAGTCCCGCGTTGCGTGGAGCCGGTGGCCTAAACGACTCACGTGGCGTAATTTGATACCTGAATTGCTTGTGGCTAACCCACATGCCGCAAACCAGCTGTTTTTTATTGGACTCCATTACCTTATTAATTGGATGATAAACGATACCAATTAACATCTGGGTTCTGCTAATTTCGGAAGGTGTAAAGTGTAGATTTTGTTAATCTTTATGACCTCACAAACATTCTAACTGTTTAGCTCTCTGAGGCATAAAAAAAAACTTATGGAGCAAATTTAATTCCCTCGTTGAGTCTAAGATTTTGCGGATGGTAAAAGCCTACTCAAGCAGCAACAGCAGCTTTTTAGAAGTCTAACTTTTACGAGACGTCTAAATACCATCTGAAAGGTATGTAGAGAAAGTACCCATCTTCATATATCTGATCGCACCATGGACATTTTGCATTTTCTGTATCACTAACAAATGTTAACCTATATTGGCAATTCCCAGGAACCCTTTAGTACAGTCAAGTCACCTGTTTCTCTGAATCTTGTACAATCTCAAAAACTCTCCGGCACCGCTGCTGACCGTCGCCGTGAAGCGCTCAATGTTTGGACAAAGACAAAAGATCTGTGGGAAAACTGAGTGGGAAAGAGATAGACGATAAGTCATAAGAAAAGAAAAGCAACTACTTTTTCACCGAGTAAGAAAGAGATGTACGATCGGAAACCACAAGATGTCTCAATTCCACGACGCAAGCTCTGTGCGGTCCGACCAGACAAGACTTTAAAACTTTGTAGAATCTTGCACAGCATTCTTTTTGTTTTATTTTCTGTGAAGTATTTATTCATTAGGAAGGTATGATTTCGAGTGGTCTCATTTAGCAATAAGATAATGATACTTGGAATATTTTTCGACATGCCGAATTGCCCACTTCAATGTAACCGTGAACGGCATTTTTTTCCTTTCCAATATTTTGATATTATGGTTATTACCGCTACAATTATGATAAAATTATTGATCTATCTAGAGAGCCCAGCGGCAACAATTTTATTTTGATTGAAGTGATCACTAGCCCGAAGCTAAATAAAATTTCTCTTCTAGTAGAGTAAGTATGGCATGGCATGCGCCGCGTTGATGTCTCTATCGGCGCCGCCCGCGCTGTGCTGCGCGTGCGCCGGTCCCCCCTCCCGCACCCTTCCCCCTAGCTGCGCCTTAATTGCTTCATCTTGCATACGATCGACCAACTTCCACCTACATTATGGCTCACCACGAATTACAGCTGTTTTTGTTTTGTTTCCCTGTTACAAAAGTGGGCTTTCATTTAGACTTTTTTATAAACAGTGTGTTCTTTCTCTTTTATTTTGATATTTACTCAAGGTTTTTAAATTTTAATGGATTCTTTGAAGACTATTGCCGCAGTTGGGTTCTTATTTTTGGAATAACGTTCTAGATTAATGCATACAAATTCGTGATTTCTTCATGCAACACAATCGTGCTAGCGAGAATCCGTCTAAAATTCGGGATGGTTTCGCACAGCCTTGGCAAGGGTGTGGACCACCGTGGGGCGGCGTTTACCGCCTTCTAGGAAAACGCTACCTTCCCCGAACCGCCGGCCCCGTCCTTAGGCAACCGCCAGGACAATTTGTGTATGTATACACACAAACAATTTCCTGATTGTTACGGAACGGGGCATGTAATGTACTTGGAATGAATTATAGTGTGCTTACCTACATTTTGTTGCGTATGTTTTGTACTAAATGAAAATCTGTTTTTGTCGGCAGCTGCCTCCGTATAAAAAGTTAATGTAGTCACAGAAGATTACCGTGATTTTGTTACTTAGAAAGCTGTAATTTAAATTAGTTATATGCTAATTTTGGAATGTAGTATATGATAAGTACTAGGTTTGTTGTAGTTATCTATTGTGTCCATGCTTCACTTTAGGGAACCGCAATCATACAGCGTGATTGTACTTATAATTAGTATTGTTGTATTATTGAGGGAGGTTTAAAAAGCGCGGTTATATGGTAAACCGAGTAACCACTAGACGGCGCCACGCTTGCGCTACTGCGTTCCTTGACGCTATTGACATTCGCAGAAAAACAATCACACGTGGTGCAATATGACGGCAAGTCGAGTGTGCTCGGCGGTGTTTATGTTGTCGACGGTGTACCTTTTCAAGCTCCGAGAGAGCTAGTGCTGCGTCCACCCAGCTGGTGCGAATGTACAGGTCGGCGCTGTGGCGCGCCTCGGCAGCGGAGGGACTCTCGCGCGTAGCTGACACTATCCGAGGATTCGAAGGAGCCTCGGAATCGGGAGCCACCATGATCTCGGGGCCAGGCTTGTCACCAGTATCCTCATGAAGACGGCCGGAGTCCGTCTGGCGGCGCTAGCTGTCATATCACTCGCCGCCACATAACCACACACTTGTACACAGTAATTCTTCACTTCTATCTAGCACTGTACCGTTCGAAACATGGAGCGACACCGAGTTTCGTTACAATTGTTACACGCGCTACACTCACGTGTCGACACTAGCGCGGCTCGAGCAACACTGACTATTTGTTGAGCCGCCATCATGATTCGGTAGGTTATGTTGCCGTTCTGGAGTACGAAAACGGCCGAACGGTGGCGGAAGCGTCCGAACCGCTCGCTTGGGGACCACACACGTGATAACGTCGTCTCGCTCGCACAGTGAAGGGGTGGGAGGCTGGAGAGAGGAGCACAGGGTGGATGAAAAATAAACAGCTCTGACTGTCGACAGATCATTAACTGAAAATGCTGCAATCAACAACGTGTTCCAGTAAGAGAAAGTAATTTGAAGCTGTAATCTGATGTTTTATTATATGTACTTACGACTGTTTACAAAATTTTAGGTTATTGGGGCAGCTGATGAATGAAAAAAGTCGAGCACCGGTGCCGGCCTATAAGCGGTGTTACGTGTACTCACAAAAGTTATTACGGTAAGTCCACAGTTATCACAAAGGGAGGACGTTTGCTAGCCAAATATTCCCTCTGTATACAGATAATAAAGACGGATCAAACATTCGGACGCACCATATCATTTTGTTTACAGAGCTTTCTGAGTAAAAAGTCAGGCGAGCGCCCCCGGCGGGGCGCGGCGAGCTTGCCCTTTGAAGTCACCGACATAAAACGCCGCCGGCGGCGATTTAACTAATGAATTTATATAGCGGGCGTGCCGCGTGCGTGCCGTCCACCGGCAGCGTACAGCCCGGCCGCCGCGGACGCTCATAGATCCAAGGGACACCGAAAACCATCCTTACCAAGAACTTCAAGAAAAACTGTACACAAGCTATTTGGGGCCATCGCAATATATAAACAGAGTACTCGAAAATGTATAAAGGGTTGTTTTAAGGAGGGCGTTAATTATCTATCCATCACATTTTCGTAGCCGTAACACTCCACTCGTCAAATCACTCTATGTCACGCATATTGATACAAGATCGACTGAAAATAAGCGGCTCGTCGATGCCCAACTTAATAAAAACACCTTATAAAACTGTTATACAATGTCCTATAACTAAATATCCCTAGAATGCCACTAACAGACGTAAATAAAGAAACATCGGCCAAGACGGATCGATCGAAAATCAAGCTGATGAACCCATTACAACAAGACGACCACTCTTCAAAAGAGTCCCCGAGACCCCGACTCAGAAGAAAATGAAACTTATCAAATCTTCGATCAAATTTATTTGTCGTTTGGTTTTTGTGTTTCTATTTTTTTGGGTGCCTATGACATTTTCAACGTTCATGCAATTGCCCTCCACTGCCCGATACGCCACCCTGTGTAATGAGGACATTAATTCACATTAAGAACTTGTACTTATATCAAATATGTAATGTTCCCTAATAACGTTTATTTTAATCAGGGTGGATCGAGGAAGCATTTCTTTAAAGAACAAATTTAAAAAAAAACTCGGGAGCGTGATTATTTGATTAAGCCAAAATCATATGATCAAGCCTTGATCATAGGATTTTGTACGCGCGGAGCGTACGCAAAAGCCTTCTGACGTATGTGACGTTTGACGAATGTGTCGACGATGCGCCAAAGAGCCGCCTACACCAGCTGAATCCACAACCATTTTGGCAACACGCGTGCTGAATAAATTCTCCGAAACAATTAAACGTATTCCAGATAAAGCTTGATTTTATCGTGAACGAACTTAAATATCGGCACCGACACGGTTCAGGAGCACGCTCGTATTTTTAAACAGGCGCATAATGCACCTAAACACTTTTAGCGGTAGAATCTACACAATCAGAATGCAAAAGATGTACCGGCGGCGTTCATAGAACCCGATTTCTTCTTGAATAAAAACTTAAGATTATTCCTTTACAGACTATACTTCAAAACATCACCACTGTTTCAAACTATAGCAACCTCTTGCTTGGATCGTACCTAACTGTGTTCATGTGTTTTTACTAAAGTCACAAATAATCATCTCAAGATATTACTTACATATTCTTAAATTTCGGTAGGTATACCCGGTGCATTACACCTAAGAAGTTAAGAACACGAAACGCCAGATAATGTTTAAATATTTGACACCTCCGTTTGCCATGCCATACTGCTATAATATAATGTAGCCGCCTTAAACATATTACCATCAATCGATAAAAAAAATGGTAGACAGAACAAAATGCCACAGCCGTCGATAAACTCCGCTAAGGGTGCACTAAATTGAGGTTGAACAATCGGATTAAGATCTCAAGCCACACCTGACGACATCTCGATTTCACGCACCTTCCGAGAACTTCTGATGGAGGTGTAAATGTCGCTATTGAAACTATTTCGCCTAAAGAAATGAATGCAGCAGCAGACAGATCGATCCGCGATATTCTATACCAACAGATACGAAAGAAAATTATTTTCGAAGCAAAAAACGCTACATAAGAATTTCATTTCGTGAGTCGGGTATTGAATTAGAGACTTTGGTCTCAATGGGTTCGTTTAAGTTGAACATTTTGACACTTCGGCCAAAACGCAGCAGGGTGCCTATAGCTACATATTCTAAGAAGCTCGCGTGAGGTAAAGCGCGGCCCCGTGCAGCTCACCCCAGTAATAAAAGTTAACATTTCAATTAATAAAGGGTTTTCAAGTAACAATGACTTACTTTTTTATACAAAAACATTAAGACCGTTATTAAAACATTAATGGATTATCAAACTTGTACTCGTATATGGAACTAAAAACATATGGAGTGCTCTAAAATACAAAAACCGGTCAAGTGCTAGTCTGACTCGCGCACCGAGGGTTCCGTACAAACTTTCACTTATTCCGACTTAACTTGCCGCATGAGTTAAGTTTGCCTCTATAGCGTCACATACTTACAAATCAGGGGCAAACTTAACCAAACCGAGTTAATCAAAAATTACTTTTGGTGATTAAAAAAAAACTAAGACAGACAGATATATGGTTATATATAATTTTCGTCTAATAATCATATTAAATTATTTATTTCCAGAACATTTCAGATTTCTGGCATGGTAAACTTCGGAGATAAAGTAGTAGTAATAAACAAAATAGTTCTAAAATGTTGAACTAGATCTAGATAGAAGAGGAACCCTAGTTGACCTAGTGACTAGACTAAAATAAAAATATATTTTATAATGCTTCGTTTGCAATACATGTAGGCTGACCATGTTTATAAATGTTCCAAATTTTAGAAAGATAGTAGTTAGATAAGTAGTTTTTGAGATATGCCGCTCTAATAGTTGGACAGACAGAGAGACAGAGTCGCATCATAAGGGTTCCTTGTTTACCTTTTTGGCACGGAACCCTAAAAATGATAGTTAATCTTCGGCATTTTCTACTGAGCCCTGAGAATGCAAATATTGCTTATGAACGCACTGTGAGCCGTGACGTCAACCCTGAACTGGGGTGCAAAATTTATGGGGAAGAAGAAATATTTTGGTATTTGGGTCCTGAAAAACTGCGTCTAACTATATCGTTGCCATACAATTATTATTTTATTGCATTATAAGGATCCTGAACACTTGTGATTTTTATTTCACATCATTTGCATAGGTAAATTAGGAACTTTTTAAGCAACCCCTTTACTACTTGAGAGTTATAACTTTGAAGTTTTGTATTTCGTTCAGTCGTTTACCTAGAATTTTGCTACTGCACAGTATAAAGAAGGCTTATTTGTGACCCTAATTCCCTAAAACCTAGTATACACCTGCCCTTCTTTGTCGTTTCACTCTTGACAGAGTGGTCGCGGTTATCATTTCAGGTGCTGGTAGCTAGCCTTACAACACGCCTCCATTCGTCTGACAAACCCTCTTACTGAAAATTAATTAATAATTTCGACGGCTGGCTTAACTCAGAGGAAGTGACGCTGCCTGCGAAGCTGACTGTCCTAGGTTCAAATCCGCAAGGGCAAATATTTGTGTGATGAGCATAAATATTTGTTCCTGGATTTGAGTCTTGTATGTTTTCTATGTATTTAAGTAAATATATTTATTAAATATATGGTCATCTAGTACTCATAACACAAACCTTATTGAGTTTACCATAGGAGTATAGTTCGGTTTGTGTAAAACTGTCCTCTAATATTTATTTATTTAATTGAGATGATTATTTTTTTTTATATGTCAATCGCTCCTATTTTTTGTAGGCATCATTAATTCAATCATTTAATCCTTTATAAAACATGGTTTTCCACGTGAGCTCATAAATCATTAAACATCAAATGTCTATATGGGACTAACTGCAATTAGGTACAGTGTTATACAACCACAGATAACATGTATTCCTGGATCTGCAATTAGTATACCGGGTAGTTGGAAGCCTAATCCACACAAAGCCGATGATCTTAATTATGCGTACCTACCTAATAAAAACCACACGCAACACCTCAACCATAATGAGTTGTAATGTAACACGTATCCTATACACGGTGCCCGCGAGCAATCCGAAAGATAAAAGATTATAACCACGCATTTCAGAGTCTATTAGGAACAAAAAATGTATATGAACTAAGTCAAATTCAGCAAAAAAATAGTGTAACGATTTTTGTACGACTTTTGCGTCACTATGAAAACGATCCCTTTCAATTAAATGGTGACGATTACTTTTACAAAAAAGAATGACTTAAGTGAATAATAGCTGTCGCTTTGATGGCTAAAAAGTGACAAGAAACACGGTAACATACGTGGCAATGGTTGCCATCAAAAGAGCTAAATGCACTTCAATCACAATAAATAGTTTATCTTCATGAAAGTCCTACCTTTTCCTGAACCGTTTTGTCTCATTTTCAAGCCCTCATAGCTTCGTCCCAGTGCTGATAGCCCAAATTCACAGGTTAAGATGTAGTCGGGGAACATATGAAATGCACACAATTTCATTGATCTAGCTTTTATACTTTAGGTTTTATTGATACCTAAAATACGCCGATTTTGTCACTAACTCACTCACTCACGTCTTAAAATTCTAGGGTCTTTCCCGATGACCTGGAAAGCTGAAATTTGGCATGGAGCCTAGGATTTACAAACAAAGAACAGAAAATTTCTGGGGCCACGGCAGTGCCCCCGCCAAGATGAACAAACAATATTAAGAAATTTTACTGCTTAACTCGTTCTTCCTGAGAATACCTAAATAAACGCAACAGCCCAAAAAAAATTAAATAATTAAGGCACCTTACAAAAAGAAGTGAGATCCCACCAAAAATATTTCATGTAAAAATTGCAGCTAAGACTCAGAAGCTCATAACGCTTTCGCTGTAATAAAAGTTAGGGTAGGTGTAGGGTTTGAAAAATCAGGGCTTAAGGGCTTCAAGCCAATTGATGCCATACTTTTTAAGATAAGGTGTAGGGTCAGTAAAGTCAGGGCTTGAGGGCTTGGCTTTTCCTGGGATCTGATAACTTTTTTACACCGAAAGCGTTATGAGCTTGTAAGTCTTGGCTGCCAATTTTACATGAAATGTTTTTGGCGGGATTGATAATATCTTCAAAACTAAGCTCGATTTAACTGGGGCTCATGTAACATTTCTACTCCTAATGACATAAGAAATGCGCGGTTACAATATTTCTGGTTCCTCGCGGGTACCTTGTATAAAGATTTAAATGTTTAACTTCGTAGTTAAAACCACATTATTTTATTATACAAACCGCGTATGGAGGTAGACATTATAGGTATGCGTTGATCACATCGAAAAGTCGAATTTGAGGACATTGACGAATTTATAGCGACACTTTAGTGTACCCGATAGAATTTTAGCCAATAGCTGATATTGTGGAATTAACTATTTACTGGAATCTCCTTCCTCTTTTTGGATCCTTTAAGTCCTCGAGGGGCATATTATTAAACACTACTTTTATTTACATAATATACTATTTTTTGCCATACCCAACAGTGGCGTGGCGTCAAACATTTTCCATCGACAAGCCAGAGCTAACTTGGCTCGTTTTTTCTTCAAATAGGTAGGTGGGAATCGAGTTATATGGACGCCACGCCACTGATTCCCAACTAATCCGCGATCTTATCATAAAAATAACAATACCCAAAAATGATTTCTTATGCAATATCTCGCTTCATTAACGACTTTTAATTCATGGGTTTTTACGAGTCCGATTTATACATAACAACAATATTTATTCAACTAATATTTCGCAGTTTAGATGTAAAATTTAATAAAGAAAATGACAGAATTTGGAAAAACTGTACAACCCTGCGCTATTTTAGGAAAAAGGACGGTATTTTACCGACCTGAAAGTTCTGCTCTCGAGTGTAGTTCGCTGTTTAAACGGAAAGGCCGATAATGATAATGAATTAATTAAGAAAGTAGATGTCGACAGTTTATTGAATATGACTTGAAATTTTAGCTTGTCAATTATCGACCTACGTACTCGGTGAAGTTTTTAGCGTACTGATCTTGTATAGATGGGAAAACAATAGGTAAGTAAAATTATAAAACGTCTTCGCAGTGTTTGTTTTTCACCAAAGTCATCATAACGCATATTAAATATTGTAATGTTGACTTATTCTATAAATTATTTTTTTTACAAAAAATAAAATCCTAGTCCCAATTATCACTAAAGAGTAAAAACTAAATTAATTTAGATCCTTCAATTTATTCTCATTCAACTTTTTTTTAACTATACGGATAGGGTGCATATTTTATGACGGAGATCCGGTGCCTACCCTCCCGTTCCATCATCATTTCGATGGAACCATTCTCATCAGAAGCAATTAAAATTGTGACTCTGAAGTCGCTAAGCTAATTTAATCGAGATATCTTATTATCGCCATCCGTAAATCACTTATCATCGAGAAGTACCGAAAGCCTTCTGTGGTATTCTTCATAAGTTCCACTTCACCAATTTACACCATTTTATATTTCACCAATTTATATTTTTTGGATGCAAGTGCTTAAATTGTTTCTTAAATTATTAGATCACTAGATGTCTACAAAATTTAAGGATCCGGGATCCTATCATCAGTTTCTGATTTCACAACAATGGAACCACCTCACCCTTTTCAATAAAAAAAAGGATTTTTTGACACAATTGACAGAAAAATCGGTGCCACCCCGTTGTTGAAGTTGGTTAAAAATAACTTAAAAACTGCAATTTGTACCGTTTTTTTATTAAGATGATGACAGGGGGGACAGATTCTATGTCGGTAAAACAGAAAAACGACCGGTTTATAAAGGTGCGTCCACATTTGTATCATTTGCCCGTATCAGATCATCGTCGCGTACCATGATCGCGTGTCACGATCACGCGTTTGGACGTTGCGCCGATCCGATCACTCGAAATCCATTTGCTACGCGTATCACACACTTGTATCGGAAGAGTGCGGCATTATCGGCGCGCCGACAGTAAGCGTCCAAGCAGCGCGATACGCAGTCATGCTACGGCACGGTGATCGGATATGAGCAAATGATACAAGTGTGGACGCACCTTAAAGTACCTTACCTAGTCTATAGGTATGACTCAGGTCTCGTTGTAATTCACTAATACTTAAACCAAATGGTAATTCGATTGCCATTGCATTGTGTACCATTGTATTTTTTTCCGACTTAAAAAACAAGATTCTCAATTCGTCGTAATCTTTTTTGATTCTATTTTGTTATATATACTCACCGATTACTCGAAGACTAGTGAACCGATTTAAAAAAAAACTTTTTTGTTTGAATTTAAGTGTCTCCAAGTTGGTCCCATATAATTTTAGTGAAGATCTGATGATGGGATTCATGAGAAATCAATGGAACTCAAATAGTATAGACGTTTATAGCCATTTCGGTATTTTTTAGAAACAAGTTAAGCATTTGCATTGAAAAAATATAAATTGGTGAAGAGAAACTGATATACAGATAAGAAGACCACTGAAAACCGTCGAAACGTCTCAATGGTAAGTGGTTTGCGGGTTCTCTGCTCAACATTCCTGATGAGAATGGTACCATCGGGCTATTTGATGGTGCAGCAAGAGCAAGTGGTGCACAGGATCTTCATTATAAAATATTGTATCCTTGCCGTGCTTGGGCTTGTTGGAATCGTCACGAGGTATTCAAATTGAATAAATTTTTTTGAGGTGAAATAAATTATTTTTTATCATCACTAATAATTAAAAAAATAATAGTTTTGTCAATTTACTTGCAACTAAACTTTTTTCATCTAAATCTATACAAAATCTAACGAAAATGGTTTCAATGTCGGCTGCTTTACCCCAGATAAATATAATGGTAGACTTAATACTATGGACGTAGCTGAAGTAAACAAGGCGAGCTTATATAATGATAGCGCGTAATATTATACAGTTATTTATTTACGTTTTTTTTCAGCCAGTTTTATTTTTTGTAAAAATAATGTCCATGACATGGATATGGAACACCTGCGTAGATCCTATCATTCTACTCGTAGCTCCACAAAGTGCAAAAGAAAACTTACTAACGGTCTGCTAACTAGTGACGCAACGAATACCAATATTCATAAACATTTACCGAATATTCGTCAAATCCATTGTGGCTCTGTAATCTAAGCTCAAAAACTAGCCCAGAAGTAATATTCATTGATACCATCTACTACGCCTCAGAAAGATTATCTTCAGAACAGTGGTAATTTTATTTTATTACTAGCGGCCGCCCGCGACTTCGTCCGCCTTAGCTCGTTTATCGCGGATAAAAGGTATTTTTCCGGGATCAAAAGTAGCTTATGTCTTTCCCCAAAACTCGATATTTTACTAATTTAAATGTGAAGCATATTACCAAAATTTCAAGTTCCAAAAAAATTTTTACTGTCCATACAAATTTTCATCGCCTTTTTCATCCCCAAAAGGGATGAAATTTGACACACATTATAGCCTATATATAAGGTACATAACTGGAAAGTTTCATAAAAATTCGTCCAGTAGTTTTTGAGATTAAGTTTATATATATATATATATATATATACACGTTTATAATATAGTTAGGATAGTAAGGATAAGGATTTATTACCTTATCGAATTATTCGTATCCGCCGAGTAGATGAGTTGACATTTGTATTCAATGCATTTCTGCTGCTATCTGTTAAAAATTAAAGCTAAGTCACTTCCAGAATAACGTAAATGATGGTGGCCGAGTCAGCTCATTGACATGAAGTGGTTGCGTCCGCGCATCTGACGCGCTGTCGCCGCGCGGTTTTATTGCCCTCGTAAATTGTGCGTAAGAGGAATACAGAGAAGCCTTATCTGTATATACGACACCGAGACCTACAACGAACTGGCATATACCAAAAATAACATTAACGGTTTGGTTTTCCCTAGTAAAAATGGGTCGTACTACGGGGGTTTCAACCTATTGTATATTCTTAACTCATCTGAAGATATGAGTCGCAGTGAGCGCAATAATAAAAAAAACCGATATAGTGTGATTGCAGCACTATCTTATGTCAAATAAAATATTACCATTATCAGGCTTCACTTCTTCAATATAAGCGGCATGAAACTGGTGAAGGTTGAAACTCTTATGTAAAACTACTCAAGCACGTTCGTTTCAGTTACAAATTTTAACTGTTATTAAAAAAAACTAAATGGTTAATCTAAAAAATCAAAGATAATCAGTATTTTATTTTACGTTCGCGATGATTATTATACATACATAATATGATGAATTCGAGTAACTCTGTATGTCCATCAGTCTGTTAAATTTACACGCGTATACCGCTGAACCGATTTAGATGAAATTTGTTATGAAGATGCTTTGATATAGCATAATTTTTATCCCGGCAATCATCCCTTTAGTAAGAGGGTGAAAAAAGATGGAAGTTTGCATGGACAATATTGATAACGTGGGCCAAGCGCGCTATGCTTATATAATTATTGATAGCTTTTGTCACCTCACCATGTTTTTGGACGACTACGCTTCGGGCTTTCCCGTGTCATGCATGCGTAATCCGCCCCCGCCAAACGCCATTACACAAACAGCTCAGCAAATTCCTCAGATCATAAAACGTGTTTACAAGCCGTATGAATGGCAAAAACAATAAAATGCGCGTTTAGCGGCGCCGGCGCCGCCGCCGCGTCGGAGAGTAAATCAATTCGCTCGAGCATTTTAATTGCTTCTTCGGTTTCAGTACGGTTCGCACCTCCGCGACATCTTGATAACGAGCCCATCGCACGTTAAGTATTATATTCATTATCACTGTAAATGGCAGTGCTGATCGTGTCTATGATATTCGAGAAATTATTGTAAATTTTAAACGCTTGACTGATTTTATTAAACTCAACCAGTAAGTGTTACTTCTGGAATGATACGTTTAATCTACAAGATCCCCCTGCAATATTACAATGTCACTCTTCAGCAATAAGACCGCCAATTGCTTTCCTGCTCGGATATTTTTGACCGAGCTAGCGTAGCGAGCGTGGCGTCTCTGTTTCAGCTTGGGCAAAAATGTTTTTGTATTTGTCCTGTCCGGATGTCCGCCAGCTCTCCTCTACAGGTCGCGTTTTTCAAGCGATTCTCGTGAAATATTGTGAGCAAGTTCGATAAGGATATACATTTTTGCGTCGATTCAGTTATTGCAATATTTTCAAAATGGCGAAGATATGAAGGTTGAAAGACACGCGATGTCTTACAGCTCACGGAGCCACTATAGTTTATTGGATCCTTATGGTTTGTATTCCTGTGTAGTGTACAATAGAGTAATTGTAAATACCATATTGGACTAACATGTATGGTCGAGTGTCACTTGTTCCCTACATTAGGCCTATGATGATTGTCAGTGGCGTTGACAGGGTTTTTGGAAAAGGTAGGCAGTTTTTCTGTGCCTATATGGGCTTCAGGGTAGGCAGCTTCTCTGTGCTTGTATGGAGCCAATGTCGTTTAGGGTAGGCAGTGCCTTTGTGCCTAGGGCCGCACGCCACTGATGATTACCTATATTTATGTGTGGTAAATAAATGAAAAAGCATTTGTCTCTCCCACAATTACATACGTGTCAGAAAATGACGAATGCTTTATCATTTACCTATCTATCGCGCGATATATGCGAGTTTGATTCCTGTCTCCCGATAAATTGCAAGATTGCAAGTTTACAAAGGCCGCGACATAATCGATTGGCTGATGGGACCCGCATCAGTCCTAACCTAAAACCCACCACAAGGAAACTAGTAATCGTATAAGACCACAACTACCACAAGACAACAACAGACCCGAAGATATGATGATATAGACAGACATACACGTACCTTCTTCTTACTTTCCTTACTGATAAATAGATTGCAAGGGAGTTTTACTTCGTTTTTGTGTATAAATAATTTCATTAATAAAATAATACATTGTCCAGTAGCATATTGCATTAAAACATGTTATGTTTATGTATATTTAATCTACAGAACCCTTAAAATAGCAAAGTTTAATTATTTAAATTTGATCACACAAATTGCTTGTCAACATTAAGTTACATATCCGCCTATTTAAAATTATCGAAGATAGATACATAAAGCTCATTTATTCATTCATAAAGTAAAAGCAAAACATACGCAGCTAGTCCGTACGTGTGAGCTGCAATCAGCGCAGGCAGAGAGCCAAAATAAACGTTACCAAATTATTTACAATTTATCTCTAATAGCCGGCGCGTTGGGTGGTCCGCCGCGAGCACCAGCCTAATTGGATAAATCGCTGACTTAGACTTACGATAAACAGAATTAAACAAATTGTCGATTGCCAACATAATAATGTAAGTGTAACAACTAGTCGCTGCCAATCGTCCGTCACGCGTCACTCCTGCTCCGGGGTATAGGTGTTTTGTAGAAGCAATCGCGGCGCTCGTGATCTATTCTGTACCTATAATTGCGGCTATTACGAATTAGATTTCTTCGTGCATTTTGTTCAGCAAGTCTGCGCTGATACTAAACATTATACATAACACTTTCTACAGACCTATCATTACCTATTCCAGTGTTTACGTCTAAGGCTATCCAGCCTTAGGATTATCGTACCTAGTTCTAATACATAATTAAAGCGCCTATGTTGACGTCTAAAGACAAATTAATTTTCTCGGTTTTAATGATTTAGTTGAAATGTTGAAAAAAGTCAAGTGTAACTAATACAATCTATAGCATTAAACGTTAAAGCGTAAGTCGAAGAGCGTTCGAACGAATTGCTAATGTAGCAATACAAAAGTGATATCACTTACTTTTGAGCCACTGAAATTGCGAAATAGTCGTATCACCTTGTTATTGTCTTATTATCGCCATTCTTTGTGCAGAGTCGAATTCCAGCCCAGGTTTGATTTTATATAAGTAGCTATCAGTTAGAAATGGGGAACAATCGATCGTTTTCTGAGACAATGAGGCTTCTCCGAAAGCTTTGTCATAAAACAAAATCGTCTTACTTAAATACTTTGTAAGTAATCGATACATGTTCAAGTCGAGCAACGATTGCAAATTCTAACAAAAGCGTTTGTCTTCAACAAGACCACGGATCCATTACACAAACTATAATAAGGCGCCTTTACCGAGTTGTATGACGTTTATCTTTAGTAAATTATGTAAATTGGTGTCATCAATTTGCATCAGTTTCAAATTGGTTTGTAAGGAGTGAATATTCTGACAACAAATGTTGATTTCGTATAGGCCTTTAACAAGTATCAATGAGTTGGATTGTATAATGCTGGCTGGGGCTTAATTCCAAGCGGCAAACAACATTTGTATAATGCCAGTATATGTCCACTTTAGCGATATGCTCTATTGGGGCCGAAATATCAATAAAATTGGAGATATAATAGGTACCTATAGGTACCTATCTTGTCGAATTAGGGAACAGACCAGGCCCCCATTTCATAAACGTGACAGGTGACAATTAACAATGACAATTCGACGTACATTGCTGGGTCGCCGAGTAAGTGTATGCCTGGCATCATGATGGAGAAGTAATGTATGCCGAATTGTCGTTGTCAACTGTCACCTGTCACGTTTATGAAATAGGGGCCAGAACTACATATCCAATTTGACTTATAATGAGCCATATCTCCTTGAAATGAGTGGATCAACTTTTTCTTGTCTTCCTTCCCGTAACTCAAGGGACAATAAAGGCAGACTTACTTAGAAAACTGCAAATAATCTTGATTATGAACATACTGACGAGATGGACCCTTGAAAAATATACCTATATTGACTATAAAAAAATATATTTTTGTTGCCATATCGTTGAAAATTTTAGTTTTAAAGAGTGACTCAGGCAAGAGACATGTCCATGGCAACAAAGTATTAAAAAAAAATTGATTGACACAAATGTCAACTTGGCAATGTCGATATCTGCCCGAGATATGTCCTTGGTATAGCTGAGATATTGTTCAATTGGAGATATCGCAATGCCTCGTCGAATTCGGGCCCTGGTAGCTACATCGGGTCCGTGGGTGGTCTGACGTGTCTATGCGGCTGTCCGGGCTATGAGCACGCATCTTAATGTCCTTATAATTCACTACATCTGCCACTTTACCCGCGCGGTAGGGTCACCATCACCGGCGCCGAAAGGTCAGGATATTTCTGTTAAATTTGTAAGGCATTAGATTTGTTACATCTCGGGCTGTAGAATTGCTGCATAACTTAAATATTAATTAGTAGTCCAATACAAAAATGATTTAAACTTCATTTTGGAAGGCAATTTAAGATTCTTTACTCTTTACAGTAGGCACACTAGCGTGCTGTTCATATAGGCACGAAGGACCTCTACTTTCATTGGCGAGCGTTTCCGCTTGCTAAAACACTGTGTACACTTTGTACCATAATATTTCAACAGCACATCCTGTTCTACATCAAGGCACTAAGTATTAACCACTGGCAGTTTTATTGCTCTGTCTTTAAAAACGGTCTCCCAAAAAGTAAGAGGTTTTGAGGGTAGATATTTGTGATTTATCTACTTTCGTCATTTGACAGTGAAATCGCAAGCAAAATTCAAACATAATAAATAATGAAATATAAAACGAGATATATTCCTCACTTTTTTTAATTTTGTAATGATTTTATTTCACAAAAAATGGGTTTTAATGCTTGATTATCTCGAGTTAGTCGAGGCAGTCGATTCTCAAGAATCGACTACCTTGCGACCCTACCATATTCATAATGCAGGTTGATATTTACCCTTAATGATAGAGAAACAGTTTTTGTCGTGTACTTAATTAATAGTTAATGCCGTTGATGCCCGTAACATGTTGATAGTCGGATTATTTTAATCAGTGCTTGCGAGCGAAACATGTCACGTCGAGAACCGGATGTGAAGGGATAACAGCATATTATTTAAAAGAAAATATTCTATGTATAATATAAGTGAAGCTATTTATAAGTGAAATTTCATAAACCTGTATTATTTTACACATAGTCTATTATATATTTATCTTTTTCTTTGAGATATTTCAGATTATGACAGCTTAAGCTATGTCCCGGCTAGATATACTTCTAAAAGCAAAGCGAAAAATCATCAACGATCATTTGGGCGTTAGGTGTCAAAAACAAGGATAAACGGTAATGAACAAACAAACACACACACAAAATGAATCAGCCTAACAAGATGAGTTAACAACGCGTCTCCTTAAACTAAGTACCGTAAAACCACCCAACTATAGTCTAGGCACCCCAACTATGGTCCAGAATAAAAATAACATATAAATAAGAATTTTTGACGATAAATACGTTAGAGTTATTAATTGTTTATATATAATTAGCTTCTGCCCGCGACTTCGTCCGCCTTAAATTCGTTTATAGCGGATAAGGGTATTTTTCCGGGATTAAAAGTAGCCTATGTCCTTCCCTGGGACTCAAACTATCTCCATACCAAATTTCATCCAAATCGGTTCAGCGGTTTAAGCGTGAAGAGGTAACAGACAGACAGACAGACAGACAGACACACTTTCGCATTTATAATAATAGTATGGATTTAGGCTTAGTTAATAACGGTATGCAACTTAAGTTTAGCTAAAGTTATTAGTTAAGTAAGGTGGAGTAAGTAACAAAAATTTAGTTATAGTTAAATTTTACTGCTAATTCGCGCATGCTGTGTCCTTCTGTAAGTTATAAGATGCTTTTAGTCTTAGGCTGTAAATGTAAATTATAACATAACACATGTAAAAGTATGCTTATTGTTGAAGGTCCAAATAAATAAATAAAATAAAAGAAAAAGATGATTTCGCCCATGATCACATTCATAATAATATAACCCTATCTGGGTGAGTAAAATTGGATTTAATTTGGACCATAGTTGGCTGATTTTTGACTATAGTTGGGGGATTTTACGGTACTTAAATAGGGAGGATGTAATGCGCTTTTTTTTTCATAGTAATAGAAAGCAAATAAAATCCTTTTTTTAACCGACTTCAAAAAAGAGGAGGTTCTCAATTCGTCGGAATATTTTTTTATGTCTGTTTACCGATTACTGGGAAACTATTTAACCGACTTCAAAAAAAGAGGTTTGAAATAAGGTATCTCCAAGTTTGTCCCATATAATTTTTGTGAAGATCTGATGATGAGATCCATGACGAATCGAAGGAACTCCTCAAATATTATAGGCATATATACATATACTGAATTTGGTATTTTTGAAAACAAGTTAAGTAGAACTGATGCAGAAGACCACATGATGCCATCGGAACTCCTCAATGATAAATGATTTATACGAATCGCGAAGAGATCTCTCGATTAAGTTAGTTAAGCAACTTCATAGTCACAAGCTTAAACGTTCCTGATGAGAGTGGTACCATCGAGCTGATTTGATGGTGGAGCAGGAAGGTAGGCACTGGATCTCCATAATAAAATAATGTAGGTATCCTAGCCGGGTTTGAGCTTGTTGGAATCGACACGAGATCTTTTAAGGTGCGTCCACATTTGTATCATTTGCCCGATCAGATCTTCGTTCCGTGGCATGATCGCGTGTCAAGATCACGCGTTTCGACGTTGCGCCGATCCGATCGCTCAAAATCCGTGTTGCTACGCGTATCACACACTTATATCGGACGAGTGCGGCATGATCGCCGTGCCGGCAGTGAGCGTCCAAGCACGATACGCAGTGATGCCACGGCACGGTAATCGGATACGAGCAAATGATACAAGTGTGGACGCACCTTTACGTTGCTATTAGGATACGATACGAACTAAAATGCGTGACATAAAATTTTAAAAAATTGGTTGTCTGTAAAGTTACTTTACGGACGATAATTTTACGTAATAACGTGGAAAAGACATAGATGCGTCACAAGCCGAAAGCTCCGCTCGTGACAAAACGCTCGGCTCGTGACTATGGGCGGAACGTGACACTTTTTCGTGAATGCAGCCGGCGTTCATCGATTTATAAGACGTTATCACAAAATAATTTAAAAGTCAAAAAAGGACTGAATAGTGTAGTGCAGTCGGTGCCAACCATGTAAAAACTTACTAAAATCGTCAATTTTGTACACTTTGCAGTTTCTTTACATGGCACCGACGTAAATAGCATTAATTGTATATATTGTATAGATTGAGTTGAATAAAGATTACTTGTAAGCAAATTGAATAAAATATTCTATTCAGTCATTTTTTTACTTTTTGGGGTCGGATTTATTTTTTGTAAATAGATATCAGTCCAAAGACAATAGGCATAACAACAGGGAAAGAAATTCAAAATCCTAATGAGTCCGTATTGTAGATAATAAAAAAATATTGGACACGTATTTTAGTTTTTTCAAATTAATGAAAATATACTGAGATAAATCGCATCAAAGTTAGGAGTGGGGGCTCGTGAGGTCAGTAATAGGTATAATCTGTACCATACGGTGACGTCATGCGACATTTTGACTCAATGTATCTCCGTTATTTTTTGATTATACGGACTAATTATTAAAATTTAGTCCTCATCGCTATTAAACGTTATCTTGTGATTCTTCAGGATTCAATGAAGAAAACAAATTACTACACTTAAACTCACTTTAGAGCGGCCACAATAAAAAAAATGCTCATTTCTCTATACAATTGTCTGTGTCGTGTGACGTCACGCGACACACGCTCGATTTGTATGGTGCGTTTTAAAGCCCAGTCGTTATGCCTGATTTTGACTCTCTAATCCAAAGTTTGTAGTGTTACGGTGAATTGGAAATTTTGGTGTCAGAGATCTTAACATTTCTCAGTCATTACAAAACATACGAAAGTGTCATTTCATATGCTTCCTTTTATTGACTTCATTTTGACAGTTGCACAAACACGATTCAGATTATTTAATAGATAAATTTACTTCAGAGTATATACATAGAAAACATCCAAGACTCAGGAATGGATATTTATGCTATGCTCATCACACAAATTTGAACCCAGGCCTTCAGCTTCGCAGGCAACGTTACTCCCGCTAAGCTTAAAGGTCTTCAATCTGAATGAAGTCTTCGTTGTTGATCGGATCTTGTTGTTGTTTATGTTTTGTATATATAATATCTACTTTTGGTTTGTCGATCAACAAAATTGTGAGTCTTAGCTAAACCCCAGTGGCTGGGTGATTCTACCTGTGACTGTGAGACATAAAAAAAAAACCATTTTTTATTTCATTATCGGCGGTGATGTCATCACTAAATATTTACCATAAAAACAACCAAATGGGAAACGAATGGATTTTAAATTTATGATAGGTACTTATCCACAAGGTGGACTAATGACCTCCTGAAGGTCGTTTGAATCCGCTGGATGTGAGCTGTACTGGACTTGTTATGTGAGGCCTATGTCCAAAAGTAGAACGTCTTTGGGTTAATGATGATTATTTAATTCATTCTAATTGAATGATTATATATTATTACCACCACAAGTTAAGTAATCGGAAAGTATTAATGTTGTAGTATGAGTTAAGTAATTAAGCTTGATATGTTTATTGAGCAATGTCAGTTGATAAGCCAGCATGCTAACACGAGATAAAATCGTTGCCACCGTCTTCCAAGCTGTCCGGCCATTACCTAAAACCCTCGCTCCGTAACAAAGCTCTTATAAATAAAAACATAAACAACCACATGGAGCAATAAATTTGTTTATTGTACAATAAAAATAATTCAGCAAGCGTGTTGGGTGGTCCACGGAACAAAAAGCCGGGCAAGGCCTGTCGGGAATCGTTGTTACTAGAAAAACGTAATAAGTACGTTTGAAATCCATAGATGGTTGGTTCATTTTTCCTTAGACCTGCAGCATAGATGTGTCCCCGCCCGTGGGGCTCGCTGTCCATGCTGCGATCAAAATCATCACAAAATAATTTTAATTAAGCTGTCGCGAGAATGGGTAATTTGTTTGTTGGTAATAATTTCCGCCGCCCGAAGTAATGGGCGCTCGATGAGCGCCTCGTGTCCATCATCTGCGAGACCGATTATAGACAGATTAATGAGTTAATACCTTAATGATACCGGTACACTACCAGATTTCAATCTCCAGTAAGTTCCACTTAACTATAAAATTGAGCTACAAAATGTCAATGTACTCATATTATGGCGCCAGGATAGTTAAGCAGTCGGTAAAAGGGAAGCAGTTAATGCAAAGAGTAAAATTTATGTAAATGGGAAGCAGCAAATGCAAAAAGTAAAATATAGTATTTAAAGACTAAGTACTGTCCCTAAATGAAGAGGACAGAGATTGGCAATGAATATGATTCATATCGTGGTCGACCCGTATTTCAAGTTCAAATCTTATATAAGGGGTGAGTAGGTACCTACGTTGAGTGTCCTCTATAAACAAAGTTGTAAGTAGTAACCCAACTAAATTAAGTACTAAACTCCCAAGGTACCTACCGTAAAATATGAATTAGAAATCAGGTATTTAACCGAAGTCAAATTTAGATCAAATGGAAATCCTTTAAAGATTTTCAGTGCCGATTCCAGAATTATGCAACAATATATTATTTTTAAATTTTCTGAAATTTCCTCTGAATTTATGCGTTTCGTGTTACATTTTTATTATGTTTATTATATATAAAAACAAGTGATTGTTGCAGTAAATTTTATTGTGGTAAATAACTTTTATTTAAATAGATGCTTAAACCGTCCATTATTGACACCGTTACGTTAAATTGTATTAATCTGATTAGAAATAAACATTATTAACTAAAAAAAGTTACAAAACTTTGTCCGCGTCGCAGCGAGCAGGCCCAGCGGGCGCGGCGTCAACTGCGGCTGACAGAACGTTGGAACAATCGAGCCATTGTTTTGTTCCGACCACGCATTAATTAAATAATAGTTGTCGTTCCACTTAATGACTTAATTTTAAGCCGCTGCGTCACTCGCGGCATGCTACATTATGCACAGTGGGCGAGCTTTCAGCCCGTTGAACTCTAATGTATAGCATTGTTTGAAAGGCTAAAATTTACTCCATCTGTTGCGCTGCATATTTGGAGATAATTGGAAGAAATTATATTTGACAATGAAAGTAGTTTAACCTGAAATGGGTCTTCGGTTTAAGGAAAGGAAAGTGTCCCCCCTATGCCTCCCGAAAGTGTATTAAATAAAAATTAATGATTATCACTCTGGAATATGTTTTTACTTTGTACAGCCACATAATGTATATCACTCCCGACGACGTAGTATTGGCTTGCATTGTATCAACATGTGTAATTTACTTAAAGATTTCCATAAGTAATCAGAGACAGGGAAAACCTAATAAAACCTAACTCTAAGTATGCACTTATGGCCCATAAAACTCTAGTATTTAGTTAACTAGTAGTACTTCACATTCGCAGACATAGTTATAATGGTTTGTTATTAACAAACTTTGTTATACGTTTTTGTCTTCAGCGATTCTCAAGGCAGCAGTTATTGGAATACTAGAATCATACCATTCCAGTAGAATTTAAATTTAAAAATAAATTTCATCAATGGTTGAATAATAGATTCATTCTAAAGGAAACAATATAATAGAACGAAATTGCATATTACGAAAAAGGACTTCCGAGAAGGGCAAAATCTTAAAAATCGCCGGAAACGCGTTCCTCAGTAATCGCACGTCTAAATTCTGTGCTAATGTCTCTATAGGCGGAGGATTGATGGCAGCGATTGGGCACGCCGTTCCGCTTCTCGGTAGCGGCGAGATGAAAGCGCTTGCGCAGATGGCCGGCCGGCGCCTGCGCTGCGATGGCGGCTCGACGCGCGTAGGGCACTCCGAGTGTCCAGGTTCGGAACTATCGTGCCCCAGGCTTCCCAATGCCAAGTACCACACAATAGTTGCTTAAGATCTTATACAGACGCTACAACTCTATTTTTAACCGACTTCCAAAAAAGGAGGAAGTTATATGTTCGATAGTTTGTATTTTTTTTTGTGCGTATGTTCACCGATTACTCCGCCAATTGTGGACCGATTTTAAAAATTCTTTATGTATTTGAAAGGATATACTCCTGAGGTGGTCCTATTGCCACCAAGTTGGGAACTGATAATGTGATCCCAGGGAAATCGAGGGCAATCCTCAAATTTTATAGGCACTTATAACGTTTTTCATATATTTTCTTAAGCTATTTAAGTACTTGCATATGGTAGTTATCATCTCATCATGCTGAGCTGAAGACGGAAGATACAAATCCTTAATAGTTAAGAGTTAGAGGATAATTCTTAAAAAAATCATCTATTATTGGTAGATACGTTAAGACTGTTAGTCATATTCTTTATAGTGTGTCCCTGAAGTAGTCTCCTTATCACCAAGTCAGGATTAGATGATGGAATACCAGGGAAACCCTCAAATAGTATAGGCGCTAACAATGTTTTGTATATATTTTTCTAAAGTTATCAGTTGTTTTCCTCGGGTTGTCATCATTTCATGCTGAGCTGATGATGGAAGGTACAATGAACTAACCAACTTTTACATTTCTTACTTCCAAGGACTCGACATGCGTACAAAGTGCCTCCTCAATCTTCCCATTGTGGACTCTCCAAAATACTTTATATCACTACTAAATTCCATCACTAAAAAGCAAAAAATAATAATTTAAAAGAACCGACTTCAAAAATTAACTAAAAAGCCAAAAATTATCTTTTATATACGGTACGGATCACATTTGAATCACCCTTTGAAGTTGATGCCAAACCTGAAGTAAATAAAGTTCTTTATTCAATAAAAATACGAATTGACTAAATATATACGTAGGTAGATTATAACTAAAGGCTCGTCGCCGCGGTTCTTAATAGTAATAAATGTATGGTTTGGCACCGACTTCAAAAGGTGATTCAAATGTGATCCGTACCGTACATAAAAGATTACTTTTGGCTTTTTAGTGAATTTTTGAAGTAGATTCTTTTTTTAATTATTTTTTTAGTAACATTATAATGTAATGATCTCTTATCATTAGCTTGTCGGCTATTTGGTATTCGAACTCAGTTTTTTTAAAGATTATATTTATTCGTAACGAAAACAGTGATTGAGATTTCATGGATATAATCTTTGTTTAGCTCTTAGCCGTAGTACTCTGTATAACCCGTAGCCAGAGATGTGACTTACTAAGATAAAAGTATCTAAGATACCAGTAAAAAATACGTATTTTCAACACTGTTTAATTTATTTATTTATTTCAATTACAAGTTCACAATCAACATAAATAGAAAAAACATTTTTGCGATAATATGTCTTCTAATTAATTATGCAGTTTTATTTTCAAAACGCATGCATGTGTGTTGTGTAGCGACTAACGCAGTTTTACTTTTCTATCAACTTTGTTCACCACGGAAAGTAATAAGTTCGTATGTTGCCGTCTCGTTTACGTAAATATTATTCAACGGAGAGCGAAAGAGACTACACGTCACAGTGACATGGCAGTTGCATGTCTGCTGTCGTCGCGTTGCCATTACTTACTAGGGACTAAGTATTTTCCAAAGAGTATCTAAGTACTAATTAAATACTAGTCAAAAAACTATTTAAAAATATAATTTACCAGTTTGTTTTTATTCCATTGCTGTTGGCTTAAGAAATTAATGCTTCGAATCAATTATCGATTTAATAAATTTGATTTGACCGGTTTTTAAGGTCCTTCAGCTCTTCAATACCGTAGTGCTCGAGGGCATCACGCATGGCACCGGAACTGGAGTGTGGTGGTGCTATTTTTCAAGAAAGGTGATAAAACGCTGCTCATGAATTATAGACCCATCTCGCTTCTGAGCCATGTCTACAAGCTGTTTTCCAGGGTCATCAGGAACCTCAGGCAGGTTTGATGAATTCCAGCCTCCCGAACTAGCCGGGTTTCGAAAAGGCTTCTGTACCATAGACCACATACACACGCTGCGGCAGGTTATACAGAACACCGATTAGTATAATCTGCTAATTTGCTTAGCGTTTCTGGACTATGAGAAGGACTTTGATTCCGTCGAGACATGGACAGTACTACAGTCGCTCCAGCGATGCCGGATTGACTATCGGTATATCGAGGTGCTGAGGAGTGTTTACAACAACGCCAGTATTTCAGTCCGAGTACAAGACCAGTTTACGGAGGCGATATCATTGCGGAAAGGTCGAAACAAGGTGATGTAATATCTCCGAAGCTCTTCACCAACGTAATGGAAGACGCCCTCAAGCTCTTGGAATGGCAAGGATTCGGCATCAGTATCAATTACGAGTACCTACATCACGCACCTTCGATTTGCCGACGATATCGTGGTCATGGGGAAGAATCTCGGTCACGCTGGAGAATCTCGGTATGATGCTCGAAGATCTCAACAGATTATCCCAACAGGTGGGCCTTAAGATGAACATTGACAAGACGAAAATCATGTCGAATGTCCATGTAGTGCCCACCCCAGTATTGATTAGTTGCTCGGTCCTCGAAGTTGTCGACGAATACGTCTATCTAGGACTAGGACAAAGAATTCAGTTAGACAGGTCCAACTTCCAGAAAGAGATTAATCGACGGATCCAAATCGGATGGGCAGCGTTTGGAAAACTGCGAAGTGCCTTCTCGTCTAGGGTACCTCAGACGAAAGTCTTCAACCAGTGCGTATTACCGGTGCTGACCTACGATGCCGAGACGTGGTCTCTAACTATGGGCCTCGTAAGGAAATTCAGAGTCACTTAACGAGCTATAGAAAGGGCTATGCTTGGGATCTCTCTACGAGATCGAATCAGCAATTAGGACATTCGTATATGAACCAAGGTCACCAACATGGCAAACAGGGTAAGCAAACTGAAGTGGCAATGGGCAGGGCACATAGTTCAAAGAACCGATGGCTGTTGGGGCAGAAAGGTGCCCGAGTGGGGACCACGTACCGCCAAGCGCAGCGTGGAAAGGCCACCCTGGTTAGGGTTGCGGGGAGTCGCTGGATGCGTGTCGCCTCTATCCGGTCCATGTGGAAATGTATTGAGGACGCCTGTGTCCAGCGTAGACGTCATCATGATTATGATGATAGTTAAAATCCTCTTAGCGGCTAGCTTGGCTAATAGTCATCGTAGAATAGAGATCAGTGTTCATCGGTCATCAGTAGGAATGTCAATGAACGTTTTTTCGCATCGTATAAATCAGGGTGTAGTTAATAATTTTAATTTTTTTTAAATACTTTTTATTTAATATGTCACTAGCCATGATATTGACGCGCAATACACACACCAGGCACGGCATTCACGACTACTGACAGTACTGATACTAACAACCTTGGCGCGATCCGAGTTGCCAATCCACGCCATTCAAAATGGCAGCGGCGGCGGCGGCGCGTGATTGCTCGGCGGCGGCGGTGCGCCGGCGCGGCGCACACGTCTAATCCCTATCCAGCGCATACTTCCAACAGTCCTTGCAAAATGTGTCCAAATCGTCCTGCCATCTCCTTTTTGATCTGCCTCGGTTCCGGTAGCCATCCTGGGGGATCCATTCGCTAGTTACCTTGGCCCACCGATCTGAATTCATACGGCCGACATGCCCAGCCCAATCCCATTTGAGTCTGAAGGTTTTTACACCCACGTCTGCGATATCAGTTCTGGAGCGCAGGTCGGTGTTTCTGATGCGATCAGGTCTTCGATCATCTAGTATACTGCGCTCCATCGCTCGCTGGCAGACCTTAAGTCTGGACTTTTCGGTTTCAGTCTGTGACCAGGTCTGGGCGCCGTTCAATCCTTTAAC
Organism: Hedya salicella; assembly: GCA_905404275.2. Classification (NCBI taxonomy): domain Eukaryota; kingdom Metazoa; phylum Arthropoda; class Insecta; order Lepidoptera; family Tortricidae; genus Hedya; species Hedya salicella. The sequence goes on along the minus strand of FR990099.1, from coordinate 20,254,541 downwards.
TAAGAAAATTGTTAAGCACTGTAACACAATGCATTAATGCAAATAAAGCTTAAAACAAATAAACATGTAGTTTCTTTAAAAAAACATTTTTTGTCTTAAGAAAGTGTTTAGAAAATACGTATCTAGTCAAAAGGTATCTTGTATCTGATATCTAAATACTTACTTCCTAGTATCTTGCATTTTAGATATTCTACAGGGTATCTTGTACATCCTCTGCCTAGAGTTTGTGAAGTGGTCTCGTCTTGGCAACATTTTACATGAACATATTTTTGGCGAGTCTATGTATACATATAAAGAAACCTATCAAAAGCTTAATCAAATATCTGTTTCAAAATCACAGTATTTGTACCAGCTTATATACTTAATATACCTATGCCACTTAAGCACCTGGTATAATTTAATAACCAACGCTCAGTAAGGAACAATGTCCTAGAGAAAAAAATCTCCATTGATGGATTAGACCGATTTACCTGTTAAAGAGGTGACAGTGGGTAAGTGGGTAAGTTACGTCAACCTGAGCTACGTGTGTAACTAAACTATTCGTCAAAAAAGAGTGCCTCTTTCTGCATTTTGTTCATCATTCCAATATCCATTATCAAAATTATAAAAAATAAAATAAACATTTACCCAATTGCAAAATTTATCGCTATCCTACACCGAGTTGGACACAAGATCAGAGAATGAAATGGATAGTTGCTGTTAGAAGAATAAAGTAAGTGTATTAAACTGAACCCTTGTTTAAATATTTTTATCTATTTTGTGCAATAATAATAGTATGATAGAATTATTATGATCCAATAACTATCTACGACTGTTGCACCGTAACTGTTCCACATTTCGTACATGATGTGTAGTGTTAAAACTAACAGCTTCCATTTACTCTCGGTTTGAAGCTGAAAACTTATGTTGTGACCGATGCTTTGGAAAGCAGTTTTAATAATAGTCTGGAAACAAACATAATAAAACATTATTCTTTAATTTGTAAGGAAACAACAAAGAAGTAAATTGACATAATAATACTAAACACACATATAATAATTACTTTCTTTTTTTATGATATACGAGGCAAAAAAGCAGACGGGTGAACCTGATGGTAAGCGATCACCGTCGCCCATACCACCACTTGCATATCACTTACAATACCACTTGCATCACCAGAGGAGTCACAAGTGCGTTGTCCTTCGTCATCTTTTCAGGTGGGAGTACGCTCTTTTCTTTAAGGTTTGAAGGTCGCATCGGTCCGAAAATACTGAAGGCGGCAATTTATTCAACAGTTCGGTCGTGCGAGGCAGGAAACTTCTAGAAAAACGCACAGTTGTGGACTGCCAACTATCTAAGTGGTGAGGGTGGAGGTATTGTCGTGTAGGGCGATGACGGAAAGATGCAGCTGGGATCAACCCGAAGCGATAGAAAATGCAGAGCGAGGCTACATCTCTACGCAATTCCAAGGAGTCAAGCTGATCTGAAATACGCTGGCAACCGACGATACGAGTCGCTCTCCGTTGAATGCGGTCAAGAGGGAGAAGCTGGTACTGAGGAGCCCCAGCCCACAGATGAGAACAGTATTTCATGTGTGGGCGGACCTGTGCCTTGTAAAGCTGTAGGCGGTGGGCTCGAGTGAAATACTGTCTCGATGTGTTGAGCAACCCGAGCTTCTTGGAGGCTAATTTGGCCCTACCCTCTAGATGGCCTCGGAACTGGACTTCACTCGATATGTCGACGCCAAGGATTCCAATAGTGGCTGTGGCAGTTAGAGGAGTATTCTCATAACGAGGTGATGCAACAAACGCAGACTTTTTTTCGGTGAAAGAGCAAACCTGTGTCTTTGTAGGGTTAAAACGGACTGAATTAAGTCGACCCCATTCTGAAACTTCTTTTAGGGAAGTTTCAACTTTAGACACAAGTTTGTTACGGCCTCTCGATGACGTTATCCCGATAGATATTGGCGCGGCCAGTGTCGGAGGCATCACCCATAAACCATTATTTCAATAAAGCTAAAAACCAAATGTGTTGCACATTAAAAACAAACAGATTTTGCACTTGGTAAGTAGGTGTTCTACAATCAATATTTTCAATTATATACCTTTATTTTGTTGTGTCCATTATTTAACACTTTTGACAAAGCCCCCAAAGTTGCGAAGGCTAGGCGGCGCTGATGTCGTGCACCAAGCCAATAAACTTCGAGATACCTATGTCCAACTTTGACCTAATTTTAGCTAATGAGAATTGATGATGATGTAAAACATAGGGTTCATGTAACGTGTACTATGTATCTATATATTAATTTTCATTCACCAATAAGTCCATCCGTCAATCTTGGCATCGTCCGTATCAATCGCAATAAAATCGTCTCATAGTTTACGACGACCAGCGAATAATAAAAGACGACATTATTATCGATCGGATTGTTTTCTAATTAATGGAAATAAAATAAGTCATTCCGAAAGAGTTATGGTTGGTACATCCGAGTGATTCAGAATTCGTTGGTGGTTTACGACCTGCCGCTCGGGTTCCTGTTAATGAGAACAGGTTCTCAGAAAGCCTGGAAAGGAATCAGGGATAAAATATATCGGAATAATTAGTCAGGATCGGCTTGACGCGTCGCATTTGTGATTCTGACCGCAAGTGATTTGCCTAACCGGGATGATAAATATTTGGACAGGGGAAAATTATCTTGATTTAGGAGATTTATTTTGGCATGAGTTGGCTTGAAACAATGTTATTAATTAATTATTATAACCGGCTTATACATATTTTTGTCTATGCTGTGAAGAAAATTCATAAATATTTTTATTTGAGCAATTTTTGACTGACTCCAATTTGTGGTGGTCAAACCTTATTATCTTCTTATTTTAACTATAAAACAGTGACAGCGATTGGCAGACAGCGCACAACCTGAACCGCTGAACGCAGGAACATGAAATTTTACTTTTAGAGTGCATCTGAAGGTGAAGGATATCTTGAAATTTAAGTAAGAGTAATTAAGTAAAAGTATGAAATGGAGGAGTTACATTTGTATGAAGATTAAGTAACTTTGTGATGCGGAATTCGAACTATCGGCCAGGGCACGACATTGCGCGACCTGCGGCAGCGATGAGCGATTTCTCTGTCCATTCTAGAGTCGACACGCTCACCGCACAGCGGTTAACTAGCAACACGTGCATTGTATTACATATAAGTGTTTCCATTCAATAGATATTTTTAAGTTACTTCCGTTTAAAATTGAAAACATTTTTCATGAATATGAGGCAATGTGGAAAATATGTCGTATAAGTTTACATGTACAGCCTGCAGTTTGATTTCATTTATTTTTATTGAATACTTTAGTAAGTACATTTCTCATTACAACGGTTTATTTCTTATAAAACAGCTTCACTTCCTAGAACGGTTTGACATAAAATTGCTTTACGAATACCAACATTCAAAAACCGTATAAGAACCGAACAAAAGACAACCTTTCCTCATTTGACTGTAAACTTTTCATCGTGGTTATTAGCGGGGCACAATGCGCGGTGATCGCGGTGCCATTCATGCCCGATCAAAGTGATCGAGAGGCGCGGCGCGGGCGCAGCTATAGTATTCGCGAAATGTGTGTTAGCGTCGAATACGACGTTGGTTTTTTTCTTAAGTCAGTTTCGACAAGCTGCTGGACAGACCAATATATTTTGACCTGCGATCTGGAACATGTACCAATGGTTTACGTGTTTAGTTAATCTAATTATATCAGCGGGTCTAGCACAACTCTCCGTGACTACGCTTGTCGCGCGACATAGCATCACCCATCTTTCTCGCTTTATTTTGATAGGAAAGAGACAGACAATCATTGTCGCGCGACAAAGAGTCGCGTATCACAGTTGTGCTAGAGGTGTAGGGAAGAACTGCAGGCAGTTTAGTGTGTATATTCGGAATGATACCCCGCCTGCAAAATTCGGCAGCCGCGGCGCACGCGCCCGCCAGGTGTTTCGCAACTGCGGTTTGCTTTTTAGGAAATAGCAATGTGTGTAACGTTTGTGTAAGAATCCGATTAACGACATATACCAATTTAGTTATTAATGCTGTTCGTTTGCCCTTTGAGTGTTAACAAGTCTACAAGTCATTACTAACCTTTAGATCCTAGATGATCATATCCGGACGTTTGGCCGGATTAATTTACCGTTAACATAGAAATATAACTATACGTGCAGAAAATACAGTCTCTTTTTCTACACAAGGCATGTGCTATCTCTTTCATTAAAACGTTTAATGTTGTTTCTTAAACATAAAAACAGAGTTAATAAATACAAAATAATTATACTTACATATTAATACGTTTTATTTTACAACTTGCAAGTTTGTAAGCAGAACTACTAAACTTAAGCTATTAAAAATATATAAATAACAGAAGGTGCGCAACTTCGTTGCGGAAAAAATGATTTTTATTTTTATTTAAGGACTTACTCAGAAGACAAATATCTTATAAGCATCTGTGGTTAAAAGTTTCAATTTATTCACGAATGCAGTTATTATATACTCATAAGTACGCATCTTACATATAGATATACATAGAATTTCCATTATATATGAATATATCTACATACACCCCACCAAAATTATTATTTCGATTAATAATATTTATTTAAAGAAAAATCCATAGCTTTTGTAAGTTACTGTAACTTAGAATCTGGATTAAGATACTAATTTGTGTTTAGTTTGCAAAAAAATCATAACATTCCAATACAATTAGTTCACCGTGCAATTATCAGGTTTTCCACAAAATATTCTCGTTGTGTTTTAGTTCTTAGAATTATTATTTTATAGCTCGTTTTATTTTAGCTGTAAGTAAAACTAAAATTCGGAATTTGACAGCTGTACTGAACAATCGGTTTAAACCACAAATTACCGTGCTTAGCTTTACATTACATACGCCAGAACAGTTGGTCGTATACTCTTCAAAGGTTAAGCTTACGTCTTATTATTCTTGAACTTCCTAAGTAGACATGTCAGCCTTGTTTTTATTTTCTAGCCGTTACTTTTGTGTTGCTATTATTGTTGCTAACATAAACAGGTAAAAAAAACCAACTACATCTACAGTTTTGCAGCCTGACATAAATTTTTCCTCATAAATATTAAGTTGTGTTCCTACATAAAGTAGGACAAATGATTTACTTATATACAAAACACGTTATAATAATTTAATGCTTTGTTCCCAACACTCTGTTTTACTGCATACTTATCGAGGACCATTAACATTTAAACATGAATAATGTGGTTCGGGACCTGGCCTACGACTCTGTTGTCTTCTTGACCTTTTGCCCACTCATAAATCCCTTCAAATGCGCGATTATCCAATTTTATCATGCCTACCACACACGTGGGTTTAGTTTGGTGATTACAAAAGTTCCTTCAAACCCAAATGAATCACCTGTCAGTCTGCGTTTCCGATAGGGCTATGCAATCAACGAAGTGCTACGGCACTCAGGTTATTGAATTTTGTTCTGTTCAAGTTGTTCATGTTGTGCGTCGTCGGAAACGATTTTTTATTGATGAAATTTATATTCAGAAGCCTCATGACTTGCAACTTTAAGGATAAATTCCAACAGTAAAATAGATCATGTTTTTGATCGTTTAAACGGGTGTATCAGATCGTCCGTCGGAGATGTCAATCACGGTGTCATATCGATGAGCAGCCGACAGCGGCGGCATGCCGCGGTAGCCAGTTCGCCACGAGGCCCGATTGCGATAGTGGTGGAGAGGCCGCGGGCCGCGAATGGGGCGCCCCTGCCACGTGGGTGGGCGACGCGTGTGGCCGCGCGCTGGGTGGGCCACTACCGCTCGCACGCACGCACACAGCCCCGCGCACAAACACAACCGCGCCACGCGCAAATAAACACAATAATCAACTAACGATACTTTACTCCGTCACCGGATAGAGCAATCGCTCGGGGAGATTATTGCAGGAATCGCGGCAAGTGACACGCGCGCTGCGCCGCCTGCGCCTGCGCGACCCACTCGCCCCGCTAGCTCGCTGGCTTACTCAATGACGGTCATTTACTAATCCGATTACATACACTACTTTATGTCCATGCGACCAGCTTTTATAGACCGTTAATCCAAATATGCCTTGCTCTTGAGCGAATAGAATACCTAGTGTAGTCGGTTACAGCTTTATTTAAGTTAAATATACTGTAAATATGTGAAGATTCTACGATTATTTACATTAATTAGCGTAAAAGCGCACAGTTGTAGCCATTTTATTTTTCATGAAAACTTCATGCACTGCCAATCCAAAATGCATTTTGAGTTGTTGGGTCCACTTTTATGACTTACTTGATGCGGCATTTCTGATTAAAGTGTACATAACTCATCTAATCTAGTATCAGTTTCTTAAACAAGCCCGCAAATTGGCATCTGGCTTTTGAATGGCACCAATGATAGTTATGAATGTTCTGTTTCGTCATCATCAATGTAGTAGTACATTAACTGACACTTCATACTTATAAGTTATAACCAATTATATCATTTATCATCAGTTATATCATGAAAGCGGCCACCCCACGTCCTGGTCAGGATAGATCAAGTATCAAACGTGAAGAGAGTGGTACCCTGAGTACTTTTTATCTATGTGCTATTATGTGAATATACGGTGGCTTATTGTCGGTCATGAGCTGATTTTTTTTTTCAGAATTATAGAAAATACCCAGCAATAGCTATGTAATGGTGAGATTTTCTAACACATTGAGTTATTTAAGTTAATACCTGGGTACTTGAGTTATATCTACCTACAACTGTAATCCACGCCCTTTTACGGCAATAGAAAACATCGTGTATAAACCGGTACATTAAAGTGCCTAAATTCATGTGAAGCTTTGATCCAGTCGATAAAATACTCTATAACCCAAAAGTCACGGTCACGGTGGTGAGATGGCAGTGACTCCAATCCCCTGACCTGACAAAATTAATTTTCAAAATAAACTCCGACTAATACACCGACTGTATCCTGAAAGACAGCATAACTGAATGAATGAAATGAAGGTGAAAGTGAATTGAGAGCCTTAAAAGATGATACTGCTAATTGCGACATCCCTACAATAGCTAAGGAAGTGATGAATGTGGTTATGTCTTGGGTTCGGATTTTCCACTAGTATTACGAAGGTTTCTAGGAATTGCCTACTTACTTTGCTGATGCCGAAACACGAAGCTCCAAATGACGAGCCTTTACCACGGTATGGGGACATGGGTTTTCAAATTGCGTCAAGATGTCTACTCTGAAAGTAAATGTTAAGCACTTACGGCCATAATAAAAACACAAACGGTAATTTATTTGTATCACCGAGGATGTATAGATTCTTCATCTATCGTTCTGCCTTAGATGCCCAAAAAATAGACCCAACGTACATACACCTTATACAACATCTAAAATAGCAGCACCGCCAACATCAAACTGCAATCTTCTGAACTATCCTTTAGGATCGAAAGGGAAGAGAGATGCGTTGAAGTAGGCGACGGTAGACGTTTAACCAACCTCCGTTTTGCTGACGATATCGTTATTTTCTCAATGTCGGCGGCTAAACTCGGAAGCATGCCTCAACAGCTGAGCACGGCAAGCCTAGACAGGATAGAAGTCGATGGCGGAAGAATTTAATATATCCATGAGTACATATACTTGGGTCAAATAGTCTCTTTCCAGGCACGGCAGGACAAGGAGGTCGCAAGACGTACCGAAAATCCCTGGAGGAGCTGTTGGTCCATGAAGGAATTCATGAAGGCGGAACTCCCCATTACTTTGAACCGGAAACTCATGGACATGTGCATTCTTCCGATCCTCACCACACCAAGAAGAAGACCACTATGGTGGCCAGACTTGGTCTTTGACTAATGCTCAGAAATATTCCCTCAAGGTTTGCCAGCCAGAGGCCAATGGGACGTAGTAATTTGGGAGTCAAATTAACAGATCGCATCAGAAATATCATCCTACGCTCCAAAACCCAAATTACCGACTTAGCCCTTACAGCCGCTAAGCTGAAGTGGTACTGGGCTGGACACGTTTGCCGCATGCCGAATATTTTCAAAAAACTTATTGTAACGGACTATTTGGCAGACACTTACCTAATCAAAAATACTTTTTTGGATTTTTTGTATGTTTTAATATGTCGTTGTGGCTAATACGCTAAATTGGCTACACGGATTTCAACAATTTTTGGTTGACACCTGTCTAGCAAAAATAGTTGAAATCCATGTCATGTGAGCTGGGTATCCATAGTTATAGGATACCTTTAACTTGACTACACCAAAGAAAAAAATAGGGCTTATGACTTTTTCTTCTCCGCGATCGAAGTTGGGAGCTCCTTCCTTGACAATATTTTTTTTTAAAAATCTTCAATGTTCATACATTTCATTTTTACAATTTTATATATATAGCATAAATTTTTTAAACGTTTGAAAATTATCAGGTTTATTAGAAGTGTCTGGAGTTTTTTTCGATGCTTATTAGATGACTTGTTTGTCATCTAGTAAGATCGCTGGCGGATGTGGCACTGCCATCATCGTGACTGTGGTGATGAACAGATTAATTACAGCAATAACCGTACTGGTATTGTTACGAGTATGAGTTGATTGACTAACGGTTCTTTGGCAAGTCCGCTGGCGGTCTAGCGATCTCGTGAACTGGCTTGTTAACTTGTAACTAATGTAGTAGTACCAAATAACAAAAAAATATTACTGTTGTCCTTTTTAGTAACTACATTATTTTATCCGACAGCATCGAAAGGAGGTAACGCAAAATAAATAAAAATGAATTTAATATGAGTGGACAATTTTACACAAATCGAACTAGTCCCGTGATAGGTAAGCCCAATAAAACTTTTGTTGTCCAAGTAGGTCGCTAGACCTCTAAGATTTGTCTTCTAGGGAGAGAGCAGTCCACGACTACGGTTAATATATGAAAAATTTAAAAGTTCGGAGACAAAGCTCGAGTTTAACAAAAAAATTACATGAGTTGTCATTTGTCATCATCATTATACTTCTGTTATGTTAATTGTAATATTTTTTTTGTTATACACATATAAGAACAATCGAAAAATCCTGAGATATGGTCATCCCACCCGCGATCATATTTGAAATCGCTGAGCGCTCGGACCAATGGAGCTTCGCTGAAACAGTCCAACCTAAAGTAGATATGAGTCGTAAACGTACCCAGGGGGAAGTTTTCTACTCTAGCCCAGGTAAGAAATAGTGATAGGGGAGACCGGGTAAGGTTTGGCTCACAGCTCCGTTGTCACAACGGCCATAATGGACTATGAACCGTTGTACAAAAAAAAATATTATTTTAAATAAAAACTGAAACGACTTCAAAATAAACTAAAAAGCCAAAAATAATATTTTATGTACGGTACGGATCACATTTCAATCACCTTTTGAAGTCGGTGCCAAACCATTTATTTATTACTATTAACACAGATGGCATCCAAGAACCGCGGCTGCGAGCCTTTAATTATTACCTACCTATATATTTAGTTATAGTAATTCGTATTTTTGTTGAATAAAAAACTTTACTTCAGGTTTGGCGCCGACTTCAAAAGGTGATTCAAACGTGATCCGTACCGTACATAAAATATTATTTTTGGCTTTTTAGTTTATTTTGAAGTCGATTCATTTTTTAATAAAAAAAATATGTTTTGCTTTTTAGTGATGGATTTTAGTGATATAAAGTCTTTTTTAGACCCCAGAATGGGAAGATTGAGGAGGCCCTTTGCACGCATCTCGAGTCTTTGGAAGTAAAGAAATGTAAAAGTTGGTTAATTCATATTAATTGGTTAATTAAAATTAAAACTGTTGCTCGGGATGAAGCACGACTTTTATACGGCACTTACAGATATAATGCATTCTACGTAGGTCACTCGATAAGTTTTGAGATATTCGAAATTTGAAAATGGAACGCACCTGAATTATATGTTTTTAAAAAGCAAATTTATTTAAAAATAGAACACAAGTTGCCGATTCGCTCCAATTTAAAAAATGAATATGTTACAGTCATTTTTTTAAAACGGTTCCCGCGTTTTTTCTTTGTAACGATGGAGCTTAACCGCGAACATTTGCGTGCTATGATATTTTATGATTTTAAATTTGGTTTATCTGAATAATTGTGTTTGCAACGATTGCAGTCAGCGTTAGGACATTCTGCTCCTTCACGGGCAACAGTTTTTAGATGGTTCAACGAATTTAAAAGGGGTAAAACCAGCCTCGAATATGACCACCGAAGTGGAAAACGTGTGGACTACTGAAATGTTGGTGCGAGAAGATCCAAGAATAACATACAAAGACATAGAGAATATCTTAGGCGTCAGTTCGGGGAGTGTAAGCATCATTCTACATCAACATCTTGGAGTAAGGAAGCTCTGTTGTCGTTGGATACCACGTTTGCTCTCCGATACTGAGAAACAGGCTTGTGTAGAATGGTGTCGTGAGATGCGTCTACGATTCGACAACGGGACATCGCGGCGTGTATCGGAAATAATTACAGGTGACGAAACATGAATTTACCAATATGACCCGGAAAACAAGCGGCAATCGTCGTATGGGTCTTTTCAGAGGGAAAGTTACCAACAAAACTACAAAGACCTCGTAACGTCGGCAAAAAAAATGGTAGCTAGTTTCTTTTCACGAGGCGGACATCTATCAACATCAATGCTGGAAAATTATAGGTCAGTCAACTCTGATTGGTATACTACAGTAGCATTGCCGCAAGTTTTCAAAGCGGTGCGAGAGACGAGACCAAAGACTGGACTTCGGGGAATCTTGCTGCATCACGATAACGCCTCTTCACATACGTCCCTCAGAACAAAGGCGTTTATTAAGAAAGCTGGGATAGAAACCTTCCCGGCGGTGAAAGAAAAAATAAAAGGGAAGGTTTTTTCGAGTGCTGAAGAAGCCGTGACTGCATATGAAGAAGCAATTTCGGACCTATCTGATGAAGACTGGCAAAAGCGCTTCCAAAGTTGGTTCAGACGAATGGAACTTTGTATAGAGAGTAATGGAGAGTATTTTGAAAATAATATAAAATAAATAATACTAATATCTTCAATAGTTTTTTTTATCTCAAAATTTATCGAGTGACCTACGTAATGTCTTTTGCTCACGACCTTTAGCTGAACGTTGCTATTTCGGAAACAGGGCCGTTACGTTAACCGATGAGGAGTTCTCTGGTCCTCCACTATCAGCTCCACTTTGCTGCCCTGATCTTAACTAACTTCTGCCTTTAAGTAAAATATGATAAATAATTATATTGCGATTAGTGTTTTAAATAACACTGGTTGAGCCCTAATTAGTGACTGGTGGCTTGTGTCTTCATCATAAGTTTCTCTTCACCAAATGATGATTTTCGAGTGTAAATACTTGTTCTACTTTAATTAACACTGAAATCGCCATACATGTGCCCATAATATTTGAGGAATTCCTTCGATTCCTCATCGATCTCATCATCAGATCGTCACCAAAATTTTATAGGATCAACTTGAAGATTCCTACTCTTAACCGAAAAAATATTTTTCCAAATTGACTTGCGATCCGCGAATTAAATAACATTGGCAGAGCCCTCAGTGGTAACTGATAGCTTGTGTCTTCATCATCGGTTTCTCTTCACCAAATGTTGATTTCCAAATGTAAATGCTTAAATTACTGTAATATATACCGAAATCACCATAGATGTGCTCATAATATTCGAGGATTTCCTTCAATTCCTCATGGATCCCGGCATCAGATCTTCACCAAAATTTTATGAGACCAATTTGGATATACCTACTCATGAACAACAAAATAATTTTCCAAACCGTCGTGTAAATAACGGAGTTCTGAGGTACCAAACATAAAAAGAAATAAAAAAAAACAAACATACAAACGAATTGAGAACCCCTTCCTTTTTTTGAAATCGGTTAAAAAAGATCGCGAAGATCATGCCAGTCGATGAACTTGTTGGTGCGTTTAGTTTTCTGATATGGCCGTCGTGTGACAACTAACCCCTAGGACAACCTTACCCGGCTTCCCCTAAAAAAAATCGGAGGGAAATTCACTTTTCTCCAACCTGCTCCGAAATGTTCCCATTAATGTAGTAAAAACACACCGCGAAGTCCATCGTTATATACGTTGATACGATAATTAATTTAAAAAAGTGGCATATTTCCCGGACAGAGGGCCTACTACGAAACCCGAAAAACGAAGTTCGTAACGTGCTGTCCCTCTCGCTCTCATGTTATACTGTATTTGACTGAGCGAGATGGCGCCATACGAACTTCGTTTTCGAATTTTGGAGTAGCCCCTCAGGCCTGGGAAGTGTACATTATTGTGCGGGTTTTTACTTTTAATTTCATCCAAGACTGAAAATTCACCATACAGTCAATAGTAACGTACAAAAACCGAGATTTAAAAAACCTTAATTGTTTTCTGCGTTTAGTTAATGCATTGTTAATGCCAATAATAATAGAAAATAAAAAACAATAATTATTGTGTCCAAATCATAATACAGTTTATTTAGTCTTAATGATCTTCTGGGACTGATAAATATTTTGTAGCAAAGGTATGTTTTTTTAAATGTTGTGCGTTGAGGAATTGCCGATTCAACTAAAAGCAATGATGCATATATTCATTTTAAGGTTTTCTTTATTTATTTTCATTACTATATTTCACGCGGAACCAAATATACAATTCGGACCCAAAACTTTTAACTTTAATATCCTTAAAAAAAATTAAGGCGGGAACGTGAATTTCATTTTGTCAAAGATTGTCTGTCGTGTTAATTTTACGAAAATAAGTTACATAAACATGTGTCAAATTTCCTCGCATATTTGGAGAAAAGCAGTATACATGCCTCGGCAGGAATGTCATTTCGTGGATTCGTATCTATAAAACCGTAACCGTGTAAAACCGTACTCATCCACGAAATGACTTTTCCCGGCCTCCGCAGTAATATACCTACTATTATTTGTCGCGAACAGCCACTTTTCGCGGCTTTTGTAAATCATCTGCACAACACATTGATTTAAACTTACAAGATCGAGTGCAGTTGCGGGAGTTCTTATATTGGACAGACGAAGCGTACCATTGCTGAAAGAGTCAAGGAACATATCGCGGCTGTTAAGAACCGCCAGATGAATAAGTCCGCTATTGCCGAACATTTATTAGAAGCGGGACCAAACCACTGGATTGAGCTTCATAAACCCAAGATCCTTTCTACGGAACGTAATTACTATAGTAGAATCGTGCGTGAAGCAATTGAAATCAAGAAACACCGAAATTTCAACCGGAAAGATGGTTTCAAGCTTTCATCTTCGTGGAATTCAGTAATTAGTAAATGTAAGCAACATCATATACTAGTAGCATCCGATAAATCGCCTGACGTCGTGAGTGTAGTGTGTCGGTCTAGTGACGACCGTAGTGTTCAACCTAATAATAAACATCAAGCGCGAGTAGACCGAAAAACTCGCGCGGCTAGAAGACGTTGATTTCGCCGCTCCAGTTTCCTTCGAGACCATGGACGTAACGCGACGTCCGAAACGTCGAAGAATTACCAACGAAAGGTAATTAAATAAATCATATTTATACGCGATTAAGCCCCGTTTTGCTGTGTTCTGATAATCATCTGCACAAGTCATGATTTATTATGGATTGGGTCCATTTGTGTAAGATGTCCCTAATTTTATTTATCCTTATCCTTATTCTTCCTTACTAATTATAAACGTGAAAGTATGTATGTTCGTTCCACTATTGCGCAAAAACTACACAACAGATTTGCGTAAAAGTCTTCAGGAATATAGCTTACATATCAAAATAGGACATAGGCTACAATTTTCGAGGATATTCATTCATAAAATAGGTTATTTAATAATAAATGGAAAAGCCTTAGAAAACCCCGAGTTTTGTTCATTGTGACATTTCTATTGCGAAGAATTACATCAACAAACAATTGCTAGGAAACCAAACTGACAAACTTTATTTTTATACTAGAAGGCGCCCCCCGCAAATTCGTTCGCGGAGGAGAAAAAGTCATAACCCTTCGTTTTTTCTTCAGCGTAGTCGGGTAAAAAGTATCCTATAACTATTTGGAGATACCCAGCTACTCGTGTACCAAAAATTGTTGAAATCCGTTTAGCTGATTTTGCGTGATGAAGCCACAACGACACATACAAACATACATAAAATCCAAAAAAAATATTTTTCGTTTTAGTGAATTCCAAATAGTCCATAACAATCATTTTTTTTGAAAATATCTTCAATGTACAGACATTTCATTTTTACAACTTTATAATAGTATAGATTACTGGTACGCAAACACTACATAACAGATTCGCGTAATATTCTGCGGTAATGTAGCTTAGATATCAGAATAGGACATGGGCTACAACGTTTGAGGGGAGATTCATAAAAGGGGTTTTTTTGACAATAGATGTGAGATTTTCATTCGTAAATAATAAATAAACGATTGGTAACCTAGCAACAGTAATACTACCTACACGATTAAGCAAAGAACACACCTTCCGTATATGACGTATCATACAAATAAGACTATAACTTAATATAGTCGGTTAATAGCCCGTTGTACATATTGGACTTGCGATCATCTCTGAGTGATAAACATTTTGTGACAAAAGTATGGTTTAAGAATAAGATAAATACATAAAACGTGTTCTTTTCAACAATGAATGGATAATCATCACTTTTTGTTAACTGAAATTTTTTATTCCGAAGAATTATCTTTACATATTAAAAACATTTGCGGTACTGACCTATTGACAGACAACGCACAGTCTAAACCGCTAAAGATATAAACATGAAATTTATTTTTTATAGTGTGTGGACGTGTACTAAGAAAGGATTTTTCGAAATTCAACCATTAAGGGGGTGAAATAGGGGTTGTACTGTTATATGGAAATCGTTCATTTGGAAAGTTATAAACTTGAATATTTGTTTAAAGGTTTCTTACTGAAAAAAAAAACAAATGATTTAGCGTAGCTATAAAAAATCATCCCAGAAGGGGGTTAAAAAAAAGTTGCACGTTTGTATGGGAAACATGTCGTTTTTAAAGTTAGACGCTTCAGACTTCGGTCACAACCTCCTACTAATTAATGTACAGTGAAAAACATTGATAAGGGCATCTTTTCCAATTCATCCCTTGAAAGGGATAAGATGGGGGTTGAAAGTTCACATAAGTAATGTGTGATTTTTTGATGTTAAATTGTGGCCAGAAACATGACAGCAGGACAGCAGGTTTCTTTTATAATAGGTAGAGCCATCTAGAAATATATTTTTTAATGAATTATTAAAGAAAAACACGAAGAGGGAGGGAGGGGTGGGAGAGAGGCAGAGGGAGAGAGAGGAAGGGACGGAGGGTGGAAGAGATAGAGAGACGACGGGAGAGAGAGAGAGGTAGAGAAAGAGAGAGGACGAGAGGGAGAGAGAGAGAGAGAGAGAGACAGAGAGAGCGAGAGGGAGGGAAGGAAAGACAGACAGAGAGAGGGAGCGAGAAAGGGACGAAGAGAGGGGGAGAGGGAGTAAGGTAGGGATAGAGAGAGAGAGAGAGGAAGAAAGCGAGGGAAAGAGAAAGAGGGGGAGGAGGAAGGGAGAGAGAGAGAGAGACAGAGATAGGGAGGGAGGGTAGGAGGATCCTTTTGAAACGCCGAGTAACCTTCTAGAACATTTTATTTTGGCCAGTGTGGGGAACTTCGCCTGTCTCTTCTTCTCATAGACTAGCAGGCGTTCAAATTAAAAGTGCCAGTGTTGCCTTCTTATGGAATAATGTTCAATATCCCCATTTTCTTACTCTAAATCCGTTGGTCGCTGAATATCTTCTGAGTACTTTTTTTTAAACATTAATATATATCGGATAACTGACAGAAATAAGTTTTCTTCATTATGTCTCTGGTTTTACCTAAAATCTACGCTGACGAAGTCGCGGGCGGCCGCTAGTTTATATATATATGTAAAGTTCCTATTATTATGATAATTTTTATATTTCTTACTTGAGAAATTATTAATTCCCCATACAAATTTTCACCTTCCTTTCAAAACTGTCATATGTCCTACCGGTGGGTCCCAGGGCTCTAAAAACTAAATTGCATCTAAATCGGTTTAGCGGTTTAATAATAATAATAAGTAATTTATTTCGACCAACTTAGGATCATAGGGACATGGCATGACATAAAGTAGCATCATAAAAGTAATAACAGTCCTTACTTATCCTACAGTTAGTAACTAAAAGATAATTGTGTAATTATGATCAAAATTATGACTCGGCTCTATCCCGTCCTTCAATAATTATACTGCAAAAAATATCCTTTCCTGGCGTTTACAAGGACTGCAAGTACGTAAGTAATATTAATTTCCACAACGTTATAAAACAAAATTCGTCGGACATAAGTAAGATGTAAAGTTTACCATCGATCGATAAAATAAATTCAAAACCTTACTCGTATATATTACGTGTAGAGTAAAAGTGTATCAATGAAAATGAAAGTCACGTCGTTCCGTAAGCTCGTCGGTGATGCAAAGCGGGGTTAAAATTTCGAAAAAATCTTTACTCTAAGTTTGTAAGAAAGCAAAATCTTCTGCAGTTACTAAGAAACACCTTCGATTGTTTATATATAAATTCAAACCCAAGAAAAAGTAAAGTAGGTATGGGTATGGTGCCGTTTTTGTTTTTCGAGAGTATGTATGTATTTCAGTATGAACTTCGCCTCCGGAACTTTCGTACCACCCTGAATCGCGGTAGGTTTCCTCGAATTAATACAGCTACTCAGACTTGTAATATTTAAAAAAATACGCAAGAAATAAAAGTTCTCGCTCTTAAAAGTTTAATGTTTCCTTTCAAGGTACGTGATCAAATCACTACATCATCTTTCGGCGCTGTCAAGTTTCGCGGCGGTCATTACTGCGAATTTTGACTTTTTATGAGTCCATTGTTTGAAAGACCATGTTTTATTATACGGTAGCCTCCCAGAAGTTGTGAAAAACGTAAATACAGGCATTTATATTGGTGTTTGGCTTCGTGCCTGCTCGCATATTGCCGCTTTCGTCAAGCTTTTTGTACCTATATAAAAATTACACTTTACAGAGCTAAGTTCATGCCGAGTCTCCATATAAGGATCCAAATAGATGCCGTCATAATAAAATATGGCTTATAATAACGCATTCTTTCATTTTAGAATACTAGTATTTAATTTACTTCTTTATGAACTTAATCGTTAATGAAGGTGCCTATATAAAGATGCAGACAAAGTAGGTTCGTCAAGCAATCAATTAGCGATTACAGCCTATTAAGATGCCGTAGACAAACTGAACCTCTCTAATGATAGACCACCTGCACCTCTATTACAAAACAAATAATTCAGAGCTCAAAAAATGGACGCACATAAAAACAATTAAGTTTGACCGCTTTACCATAAAAGATTCTACATGACCAATCTCAGGGCAATTAAGGACTGTAATAGCAGGAAAGGATAGTGACGTACGTGTGCCGGGACCGCCATTACTAGCCGACCGATTTATCGGTGCACTTGACTTGCATACAAGCTCATACAAACAGGAGTCACAAGTATGCTGGTTGAAGGCGGCCAGTTCAGCGGTCATCCTAGAAGCTAGTGACTCCCCGTATTTAGATTTTATGTTTGAAGAGTATGTTTTTATTGTTAGGTGAAGTGAGTAACGACTCAATTCCTTTCTTCATAACGGGTAAATAAAAAAGCACACTAATCCTTATTAGGTACTCTACTTTACTTTACTTTACTAAGTATAAAATAATAGCGGTTGTAATTATTTATTTTTAAGATTCCGTACCTAAGGGCTAAAACGGGACCCTATCACTTAGACTCCGCTGTCTGTCTGTCTGTGTCACCAGGCTGTATCTCATGAACCGTGATAGCTAGACAGTTGAAATTTTCACAGATGATGTATTTCTGTTGCCGCTATAACAACAAATACTAAAAACAGCATAATTTTATATTTGTCTAACTATGTCAGTAACCAATATAAAATGAATTGAAAACCGCATACATTTTGCTTAGGACTAGGGCTCAGCTAACACTGTATTTTCGTAGATACGGCCGTTTGTAGCGTATATTTTGTACGGAAGCTTCAGTGCGCGAGTCCAACCAATTGCACTTGGCCGTGTTTTAAGTATTCTCAAGCATTCTAAAAGCCTTTTACGCCATAGCCATCGCATTGGAGCAATATTTTTTTAAGTTGAAGCTTGGAATGAGAAAAATAGAAATGCGTAATCAATATAGAAATCCATTTTGTAATACAGTTGCTTAAAAAGTTTTACTTTTCGCGTGCGCAAAGTTGGTTTTCGCGAACTAGTGCTTTTTACTTTACCAATTTATTAAATTTATATTTGTTCCAATTCATGACTAAGGTACCTGCGGGTAATAAGGCCTGTCGGCTAATAAGGCCTAAGTAACCAAAATCGTATTAAATAATGGCGCTCGCGCTTAAGGCCACGCGTTACCGACGCTAAGCGGACAAACAAGGAACTACACATTCGAACTAGCTCGATGCCCTGCTCCTCGCCGCCAGTGTTGTTCCATACATTTCGGCAAGTTGGCGCCCAGCACCAAAACGTGAGTATTTCTTGTAATATTACATTAATAATGACAATTTCCACTTAGTTTTTCTGCCTAATTATCGTTTGTAATGTGATATAGGTTTCAATAGCGTATCGTGACTCCAATGTTTTATATTTCGTTTTATTTATACACGTAGTTGGTGGCGAATGAGGCCTACAAAAATGACCTATAGGCCTTATTGCCCGCTATGGCGCGGGATTTCTTTCGGGCCTTATTATCCTCCTACTTTGGATATCAGATTTTGTTTGTTTTTATAATGTATTTCGGTATTTTAAGTTATACTACTAACTTAGTGTGCATAATTAATTACTTATTTGTTATATTTTCAGTTTTCAATCAAACGCCTCCCAAACGAGCATTGTGGTCAGAAGGTGCCCTAGTGTCTACAGTTGGAACAGTTCAAAGAAGCACGCTTAACTTACCAAATGAAGTGTAATTGTTTTATTTTTATGATATAAACGTTGTAAGCCTTCTTATACTACCTACAGTAAAATAAGGCCTTTAGGGCGAATCCAAAAAAAACTAAATTTTAATTTTTTTGTTATCAATAATTGCTATTTTTTGTTATTTTCTATGTTAGTTAAAGTTTGAGACTGATTATCTGTATACATAAATTAGATTGCTAGTTAAGATAGAGGAATATTATGATGTCATTGTGTACTAAATATCCGTACAATGACCCATATTACAGCTCTATAGAAGAATATACATGCATTTATTATAATTAAGAGATTATTGATCTCGACAACAAGTTTGTTTTAATTATTTAAGTACGTTAAGATCTTGGGCCTTTTTATACCACCATATTATAATAAGGCCTATTAGTAGTGTTTTAAAAAACCTGTCACTGTATGTCTCCTTACCGGAATTAATGCCATTTTTCACGTTGATCATATACTAATTGAAAATAAGATTGACTTAAATATAAATATGTTGATTACATATGCTATTTTACATTTTATTTACATTCTCCCTTAGCTAGGCCTTAATACCCGCAAGTACCTTACTTATTGTTGATGATGATTATGGTGATGGTGATGATGATGGTGATGGTCATGATGATGGTGATGATGATGAATGATGATGAATGATGGTGATGGTGATGATGATGGTCTCGTGACCATGATGATGATGATGATAATGTGATGGACATGATGATGGTGATAATGGTGGTGATGGTCATGACGATGATGATGATGGCGATGATGATGATGATGATGATGATGATGATGATGATGATGATGATGATGTGATGGTCATGATGATGGCTATGGTGGTGATGAAGATGGTGATGATGATGATGATGATGATGATGGTGATGATGGGGATGATGATGTGATGGTCAATGATGATGGTGATGATGATGATGCTTACTTGTTGTTTTCTTATTTTTTCGCAACTGTATTAAAAAAACGTCGTTCGATACACGTGCGGAAATGTCATTCAGTAATGACATACTTTCCGCACTAGCATCGAAATGTACTATTCTATATCTGGTTGAGAAATGCGTCAAATATGAATTGAAATGTGCTCTTTAAAACACGGGAGCAAACGAACCGCCGGCTCCTGTTTCTTGCTCATATAAGGGCCTTAAATATCAAATTAGCACTTGCACAACGGGGTTGCACAAGCCCGCTTCGTGGGTGGCCCGTCCCCGTAATCAATTTGTACGGCCTTCGGGCACCCCGGCTGCGCTGCGATAGACACGCCTTTCGTCATGCATCCTGTCTGCACATATATCTATTAACATTTTTCTAAGACTCGTGTGAACGCTGTCGAAGAATTCTTGCTGCACTGCACATAAAAAATCTGGTTCTAATGCCAGTCAGTAAAAGAAAGAGTCGAGAGATACTTAGCTTTAAAAATGGAAATCACGCGGCGCCTTTGTGTCTTAAATTTTGATGTTGATTTGATTAGATTACTTGTTAGGTCAACTGATCAAGTTTCGCGAGGACTTTTACTGAAGATGTTTCGAAAGTGTCGAGTCGACAAACGCATTCCTGTTAATGTTTAACGGAGACATAATATCGTAGCATAAAGTTTGAGACCTTCTACCCTTTATTGACATGTTCATAGCCTTAAAAATCAGTTTTAAGAGCCTCTTAAAACTTAATAGGTGATATTTATTTCCTTTGTGACTTTGCAGTCAAGGTTTAAGGCAGTTTGAGTCCAGAAAACGTAACAATGTAGCACATATTAAAACGTAATGAGAAGCGCAAGACCACCCAAGTGGTCGCCGTGGTTTATTACTTATATGGTTATCTCAAGTTTTGCGAAAACAATGCCATTCTGGTGTAGGATGACTCAATTAGTAGGACAGAAGAGAGCCGCGCACACAATAGGTTGTAAATATCTGTGGACTAAGCCACTGTTTGTTTGAGATTTCAATACCCAAGATTTATGTTTATTCTTTAAGAACTATTAAAGCAGAAATTCCGTTTTTTTATATTGCTGACGTGAAGTTATTACTTATATAAAGCAGGCTCTTCTAAGCTGCGTAAAAGTATCTTGACTGAAGTTTTTTTTTTATTAAATAGTTATTATTAATCACAAAATCACTAGATTGGTAGGCAGTTCTAATTGTTACAAAATTAGTTTACCTCAGCACAGTATAATTTAAAAGTGAAGCGTGGCACTGTCTCACGATGAACAGAACCCACCAGTGACTTAGTAGAAATTGAAAGTAAACATGGAATAATCAATCATTAATGGATAATTGTGACCACACCGTCGCTTACAGAAAAACTAAAAGTTTATTAATGAAAGGGCAGGATGTCGTGCTGTTCCCAGCTACTTTTTTGGATTTTTTCTCCGTTCGGCAGCGGCTGTTCAAACTTTGCCTCGAGCGCGACATCGATAATTCACTCTTCAATCTTCATTTTTATCTGATGTACTGTTTCCATTGTCGATTGTATCAGTTCTGCACTTTATGATTTAAGTATAATGTTGCGAAGTTAATTTTTCTCTTGTTATATTTTGTATGCTTATTTATTCCAGAACTTGTGTAATACACAATATATAATGCATATTTTATGTATACAAAAAGTATAACAAAACCCTTGAAGAAACATATCTCCGCTTGATCACGACAGGGACCCAAAAAGGGCAATTTTAATATTTTCAAAAGAAGAGTTTATAGTTATTTGTACAACAAGAGAGCAAAGTTGTTTTTTGCTGCGAGTGCCGATTGTTGAATCCCGAGCAAGCAAAGGATTTTAAGTTAGAATCCTGAACGTAGCGAGTGATTCAAACGGTACGAGACGCCAATTACTTTGGTATCACATACAAATTTTCACCACAGCAGTGAGAGCATATTATACTTTCAGCCATTTTGTGTGTTTATTGTCACACGTCATACAATAGTAAATTGTTTGACAAGGGGCTAAAATAAGCCATTATTAGACGTAGTGATTATTTGGACGATCTGACGAAGTGAGCGAGGACAAATATGTCTTAGTGGCATAATGGCTTTCAGCCACGTGTTAAACACTCTGCTTTTCACTTCGACTGCGAGAAAATGAAAAAGACTTAACATTGAAATTGTATATTTCATGAAAAATTAAAAGTACAGTTTGAGCAATTCGATCAAAACTGGTTGGCCAATCTGATCAGGTTGATTTGTTTGTTTTTAATTATTCGTAAGTAGTATGAAGCTGGCCGCAAGTTTTTTTTTTAGTTTCATAGAAATTTGTATGGGATATATGGCTTTCTTTTAAACCCTAGAGGCTAGATGAACTATTTTAGTCTCGCTTCGCAAAGCTAATATGACGTGCTTTTTGAGCAGGAGAAGTGAAAAATAATATTTGTAATGTAACAGATGAAGTTAATATTAACAATTTGATTTCCCCTATTTTTAAAAACAATATATACTAAGCATACAGTACTAAACATAAGTAAATTAGTCAAACCATAAATTAGTGAATTAATTATGTTTAAGTTGTTTTTTTACGCTGCCAACATCTCGAATACACAATTCGAAAGTTGCGTTAGTCTATTACTTTAGAGCTATTAGTTTATAGAGAGTCTATTATTCGTATTCAAAGCTCGGCCAGTTGATCGCAAAACAATTGCTACTCGAAAATAGAACAAGACGTAATAGAGTCTTATTACAGTATTCGTTATATTTTTAAATTATGTTTATGTTCTTACAGACATCTTCATCGTGGGACATCTCGGAATAGTTCTTGATCTACTTCTTTACTGTTTTCAAATACACCATTCTAGTTTCTGACAAAAAAAAAAACTGTTTTTTGCGAGCTTTTATTGCCGAGTATATTTTTCTTTAAACATCCATGAACTATACCCAAGACGATTCTAAAGATCGCAAACTCAGTAGGATTGCGTCATTTTATTCCATATTTTTTCTTACGAGATTTACACAATTTTCTACCACCACATCCTGACCACAGCTAACTTAACTAACTTTATTTATAAACTAGACCACAGACTCAGTCAACAATTTTGACTCAGAAGAGCTTCTCAAGAGAAGAAAAGTCACATGGAAACAAACATGGGGCACCAGTGGATCTGCATGATCGTCAACACATACACAAATATTCTAGATGCATGCTATGTTCATCATTTTGAGCGTGTAAGTAATTGATTTTAACACTGTGAACATTTCGAATTACGTCATAATTGAGATACTCTCTCGGCAGTTTTAGGGACAGAAAACATGCTTGCCTATGATCATACCTGCCTATAATCATACAAAAAATTTAGTACTGGTATCTATGATTCAGCTTAGCTAAGCCATGGCACAGTTACACAATCTTGGTACGTACCTATGAACATATATAGTTTCTTCTAGAAAATCGATCTATCAAACGATTTATAGAAAAACATGAATTCACGTTGTCGTGTGATCCGTGGAGACGGGTCCGATAGCCAGTGGTGATGGGCGTGTTTCCTGGCTGTATTACGCCAGGTCGCCTATTTACATTAATCCGTCCCGGTGCTGCTACCCCGTGAGAAGGCTCCCCAACACTAATTATGCCCAAAAAAATCTTTCCCAATCATTATTGTTATTGGAACAGAAACGAATTCAAAAATAATGTTTCGAAATTTTTGTGGTCGAAATTTAAGAAAGAATCTTGATACAATAATTGAATATTTGCTATTACTTAAATATGATCACTTGCACAGGAATGGGTTTTACAGAACCAACGCAAAAATGTTGGTGGTAAAGTAACCAAACGATACTTACTAATTCCTATGAGAACTTTGTGTTGTGATAAAAAGTTTTGAGTAGGTAGTATGGATACTTTGAGACGTAATCTCCGATTTAGTTTACTTTTTATATAAGATGCAGGTCTATGTGTTTGCAGATGCAAATGTGGGCAAAATCAACATGGATATCCTGAACCCAAAACGTGGGAACGGAATTAAAAATGCACAAGTTGTTTTGATCAATAATCCACCCACATCATTTGCATGAATACTGTCGCATACGTTTTTTGCAATAGAAATTATCAAATCACAGGATTCTTAGTAGTAAGTTAAGAGTACATTTCAGACAATGAACTCTTTCATTAGTAATTTTATAGTCATTATTAGAGATAAAAAAAAGTAACAAAAACATCTTTAGTAAATAGTCGTCAACTACTAAGCGATGGCAAAACAAATTCGCATTTTTTTCTTGCCATCGATAGCAAGAAGCATGCCCTGTGGCAACACGGTCTGAAAAAAATTGTTAGCCCAAGGAGTGTCGGTGTGTGCCCGGGCATTTAGCGGGCCCTTGTTACACGGCGTAAACAACCGCTGCTCCTGTCCACAGATTTGCATTGCTGCGTGCTGTGACCATGCCGCAAGCTGGTTAGGTTAGGACACGGTTTTTGTTTTATTGTTATCGTGTTATTCGTGCCGCAGTCGCGTTTACCAATTTGCAATCTTGCGTGCTTTGACAATGCCACAGACTGGCTCGGACAAAGTCTTTGTTTTGTTGTTTATTTACTGTGCTACTCATACCACGGTCGTATCCAACAATTTGCGTTACTGCGTGCTGTGACATGACCATACTGCAGGCTTTGACAATAGGGTACAAGCATGAAATTTTTTATTGCTTTTCTTAACTAAATATCAAAATACCGTAAAAACTATTTCAAAATGTGAAATTAAAATGAAAACCGATATGCACTGTTACCTCATAGTGCACTCAGGCCATATAAAGTCAATTTTAAATTTTGTTTGGCAAGAAAGACATAGAATGAAATCTTCGATGGCTTATATCTTGGTTATTTTTATAGTTATTCGAAAAATTATTTTTGTCTACAGTTTGTTACATGTAAGAGCTTTTAATAAAAGGAAAAATAAAAAATCATGCATATTCCCTATTTTGTTGATAATCGTATTATTTACACCACGACCCACACAACCATCATGATCTTGTTGATCGATTTGAATTTTTTTTGTGATGTGACCATACCACAAGCTCGGATACGACGTTTGTGTAAGTATTGTGGCAACTATATTACTAACGCCACAGTGCTGCCCACTTAGTGCTATGACCATGCTGCACGCTGTGACATAGTCTTTCTTTTGTTGGTAACCATATTACTGATATCATGGTAAAAACAACCGCTGTTCCTGTGATTTAGTCTGCTGTGGATGCTGTAACCACGCCCCAGATTCGAGCACAACCATTGCAGGTAATCATATCACTTATATCCCGACACAAATAACCACTTCTCCGTTAGCTGCACGGCAAAATAATTGTTAGCAAAGGATATTTCTATTAAACTACCGCTTCACATCGCTGTTGTGCTCTGTTGAGTAGAGTTTCCTCCTATTCATAAAAGTTTACATATGTCCTTTATACATATCAAGGTATTACTTGACGACCGGTTCAGTGGGAGTAACGTTGCCTGCGAAGCTGAAGGTCCTGGGTTCAAATCCCGGTAAGGGCAAATATTTGTGTGACGAGCATACATTTTTGTTCCTGAGTCTTGGATGTTTTCTATGTATATTATATAGGTAAATATATTTATTAAATATATCGTCGTCTAAGTACCCATAACTCAAACCTTATTGAGCTTACCATGAGACTAGTTCGATTTGTTAAAAAAAAATCATTTAATATTTATTTATTAAAAAAATGAGACAATTTTAAAACTAGTGGCTCTGTGAGCTGTAGAGCTCGCGAGCTTTTCAACCCCCATATCCCGCCATTTTGAAAAATAAAACAAAGTCGAAAAAAAAAATATTATCGGACATGCTCACAAAATTTCACGAGTATCGGTTAAGAAATGCGACCTGTAGTGGAAAACAGCCAGACATCCGGATAATATACGAATACATTTTTGCTCAAGCTAAAACGGAGACCCTTTGTTAGCTGCGCTCGCTCGGTCATTAATACCAGACAATCACACGAATCATCAAGTCACATACTAGGATACTAGGATTCCCGATTAAAAGTTAGGTTTCCATTCCGCTGAATGGCTAGAGGTACTATAGAAACCGTTTCTTGGACAAGGTACAACCCAGCTCCAAGAACTTAAATAGTCGTTTCAATTAATTAACAGATCAATTCAAGCAAGAAGCTTTTTGGGCTTACCATCGCGCCCTGATAACAGCATTCCCATCATTCCAGGTAAGTTTATCGAAAAAAAAAAATGTTAGAGAGATTGAACGACGCAATCCTAAAAAATTATTTATTTTATTCGAGAACTCAAGTACCTGCAGTGTTTGGGCCCGGTATCGTTGTTCACCTACCGTGCGCATTGTTGTATGAGTAAGCTGTGTACTCAGGATCTCGCACAGAAGCTGTTTGTGCTACCTGTGCTACGCCTTACCTGCGCCTGCGCCGTGCCGGCACCCGCTCAGCTCTTATCATTCCATAAAACACAAAATCAACAGGCAAATGCACCAAAAACGGATTAGAAAATCAAACAAACCGAAAGTAATAAAATCACGATCCTCTTCAACACGGCGATAATTAGAATTTTAACAATCCACCATTTTAATTAATCCCTCGTTTACTTGACCGCGGGTTTATGTCGGAAAAGAAAGAAACAACTCATAAATCTTAAGACCAGTTTAAAGCGAAAAAAGTAACACATGTCCGGACCATGTTTTAGAGAGGACTAATTTCCTTTAGGGATTTAATTTTTTTTCTTCTCTTTGGGAAATAACAAGATCGAGATACCACCCACGAAGATATATGGCAACAACACGATAGGTTTGTGCTCGCCCAAGCTGGTTGTTCCTGCTAGGAATACTATCTATCAATACTATCTAGAGATACAATTGTGTGCAAATCAGAACTAAATAAGACAAATAAATGTGCAACATATTATTACCTTCGTAGCCTTATGTTGGTAAAGTTATATTGTTTTATTTTAAAAATAACACATTACTTAAGAGCATACCGTCCTTAAATGTTCGTAGATTGCTCATAAAACATTTAAGGACTGAATAATAGCAATAAAAAAGATAAAATAAGTAGTTTTAGTTAAAATAATGGATTAAACGATAATTCTTCTTTTCTGATCGCATCATAAATGTGCGAATGACGTATATTTCGCCCTGGTCATGCGACTTCACTACCAAACAGATGTCTCGTTCACAAAAGCGAATCTTTGAGCGATTTAATTCACCTAAATACTCTATGACATAAATAAATTAATCCACCTTCGCCCATTATTTCTTTTTATATTATATTATCATGCCGTCAGTAAAGTATAAACTCCTAATTTGGATGTCAGTGTGTTAGGTACTAATTCGCTTCGCTCCTGCAAAACTCAGTTGTTACATAACTTAACCGCCAAGATACTAAATTGCATAGTTATTCCCACATCCAAAATCTATTTAAGATATATTTATATTAACCAAGCATGCAGTTTTAATTATTAATTAAGTCAAAGATAAGATGTTGTTTTATAAAAATAACTACTTAATAAAAAACGAATACCTCTCACAAAATTCTACATGTTTGAAATATTTCATTTAAAAAGATCCTGTATACCACTTGTCGTGCGCACAATATGCAGTGCAGCTATCACTAAGTATGACGGCGGACTATAAATGTCCTGTTTCCAGTACACGTAGCTTGTCCTCGTTAACGCCTTGTCTGCCGCGCTCTGCTCGCTCGCATTATTCATCTCCCGGCTTTCATTTAACTGTCACTTAAAAGCAATGCTCAGATACTGTCCCCCAGCCTGCATTAAGCGCATAGTCGTTGTGCTCGCGTTAGTCGCGATCGCTATTGTGGACGCCTTGCAATGCGAAACTTTCGTGCTTGCTCCTTAATACTCTGACCGACATTCTGAATAACAACCCAGACATTTGAATAAAAATATAAGATATTAAAATATTCCTCGAACCCGTATTCGGAACTTGCTTAACCAAATCGAATCATAATCGTCAAAACATAATACAAATGTTAAGATATTTACAGCGTGTAATAAATCGTTGAGATATTATTGCCGAATATCGGATGTTTTTATTCGGGTTATTTCTTCATGGGATGCCGGCGGTTCGGCGGGCGACCGCGACAACCAATTCCCTTTGACCAGACATCTTGAAATATGAGGGTCGCCCCCACTCGTACTGCGAAAAATAAAAACCTCCACACTTTATTATCATATCCACTTCGTTTACAAACACAAGATTTATAATCAGAGCGGATAACAATAATGACTATACCTACGTATCTCATTTTAATACGTATATAAAGCTAAATTAAGTTCTTTTAGCCGCACGCCGCATAAAAGAATGAAATGCCATCGAATTATAAACGCCTCCAACTTATTTACGATGACACAATTTTTATTGCTCATTGTACTATGAGACCTTAATCAGATTTACCGCAGAGCTACATAAAGTTCAGCGTTAATAAAAAATATCAGATTAATTTTCATTATACTCGTAGGGTTTTGTTGAATCGTTCTGTATAACAAATAATAAACAGATAGACAGCCGCTTTATATTTAGGAGTGGTATCGTCTTGGGTGGTCTGTCGTGGGTCGCCGGCGTCGGCAGGCAGAATAAGGCCGAGATTTGTACGATATCGCGCGCTCCGATGGAATTGGAATAGATAGCGAGTACGGATTTATCTCGCGTCGCTTGTCGCGGGATCTAGTGCAGCGGTGCGTCTGGATACGTCGCCTCGCAGCATTGTCAACGTCAACGTCACGGCCTGGCCCAGCACCGCCACGCCTAGCCCGCCGCCGCCGCCGCCGCCGCCGGACTCGGCGGTGCTCCGATCATTCGTCTCGTTTGACAAACCGTTTGGTGAACGATGTGACGGACCAGGAGGAAAGTGACAAAGAAATTAATCTTTACTGTACCGTGTAATAACTTGTTATCTTTATACCTTTTAATCGTTATTATTAACGCAGTTACTGAACTCTATAATCTTATCGTGTCCAACAAAGTCGTTCGTCCCACACAGAATTTCTAGGTTGAAATTTGTAAACAAATTA
Source organism: Hedya salicella (assembly GCA_905404275.2). Lineage (NCBI taxonomy): Eukaryota > Metazoa > Arthropoda > Insecta > Lepidoptera > Tortricidae > Hedya > Hedya salicella. Next base: position 20,225,533 of record FR990099.1, on the reverse strand, counting down.
AACATTTATGAAATTCCGATACATTTCATTATATCCATATACAAAGATGGCCCATTAAAATCAATCGTTTATATACAACAAACACCGGCAATTTATTTAACGATATGTTAAATTTTACTGCATTCGCATTCAATACTTAGAGATGTTATAACTATAACTAATTCCTGTCCTGCTACTGTTGCTAACGGTTTTTAATATCTAAATGAATTGACTTCAATGGCATTGTTGCTATCTTTTGTAAATATAAATTCAGATAATCGCACCGTGTTACCAAGTTATATTAGCTGCAACTGTCCGTGCATCATAATCACAATTTACGGGCGTTGGAAATGTTTCAAACGGCAATATATCTGAGTAGCTGAACCTAATCATTACGGCTAAGCTTCCTCATGCGTCTGACCTAACAAATTCCTGTAATTACAGGCCGTAGAGGAGTTTACGAGCTCCTAGGCTAGGCAGAGGTAAAGCCTTTACGGCGAGCCCCATCGGTCACCTTCCGAGAAGTAAGACTGTCCCAACAATGTTCGCGACCACCGGCGACGATGATTGTTATATTGTCAGGCAAATTATAGACGGCACTTGACGCCTTAATTCAGTGCACGTCATCTTCACAATGCGTATTTAAGTCGTTGCATTTAACGTTGTTAATTACTGGGCTTTGGAGTGATGTAATCTTCTTAATATAAAAAAAAATTACCGTGGAGGTCTTGGCGATGACGCCCACAGGTTTGGAGATTGTGGATAGGACCTTGTCAGTTTGGGAACACACACTATACATACCGAAGTATGTTTGTTGGTTTATCAGATAAATTGATTTTGCTAAGATGTTTTTTTTTATGAGGAGATTACTGGATAACAAAAGCTACTTTTTATTCCGGAAAAGAGACTGAGAGAAAGTCAAAAAAAAAACTCCACGGGCATACATATGACAGGAAAACCTTATATTAGTATTTTATGCAATATGCAAAAGCGAGTAGGTACCGCGTTTAGGCCACGAAGCTAGCTGACTGGCCTAATTAAGGTACAAGACTTGAAAAGCTAATTATATATTGTAAACAATACTTTTTCTACGACTATCATCATCATGATGTTCATCTATCATCATCATCATCATCATGATCATCATCATCACGGTCATCATCATCATCATCATCATCATGATCATGATCATCATCATGCACCATCATCATCATCATCATCATCATCATCATCATCATTCATCATCATCATGCATCATCATCATCATCATCATCATGATCATTCATCATCATCATGATCATCATCATGATCATCATCATGATCGTCATGACTGCGTTTGCGATTTTTCAAAATGAAATTTTTATTTTAATAATATGACGTAACTCAATTATCTTCGATTCTGTGGCTATTAATCGTAATAATAAAATACTTTCCACCGTAGGGATAGAAAAGCTATTTTCCACCCGGCTAAATGCCCATTAAAATTAAACTTTCCGAAGTGGAGAGACGATTTCTTTTATTTATACTCGTATTTGCATTAAAACGAGTCTCCTTAAACAAAGACATTTTAATTTTCGCAACAGAAGTTCTATTTTCGAAATTATTATAGTGCATTCAAAGTGTTGGCTTATGAATATATCAGTTCAGTCGGAAGTGCCATAGAGTATCCGACATTGAAAAGTATGCTATTAAAGTTTAGTCTACGAAGTCTTTATTGAAAGATTAAAGTCAACGAGTAGAAAATAGTAGATTGTTTGACAAGGGGCGAAAATGAGATATTATGCCACGAAGTGATTACTTGTACGAGCTCACAAAGTGAGCGAGGACAAATATGTCTGAGTGTCATAATGGCTTTAAGCCACGTGTTAAACACTCTTTTTCACTTCGACTGCGAGAAAAAAAGGACTTAACATTAACATAGTATATTTCATGAAAAACTAAAAGTACAGATTGAGCAATTCTATCAGAAAGTTTGGCCAATCTGATCAGGTTGGTTTGTTTGTTTTTAATTATCCGTAAGGAGTATGTAGCTGGCCGCAAGTTTTTTTTTCAGTGTCATAGAATTTTGTATGGGATTATATGGCTTTCTTTTAAACCCTAGAGGCTAGATGTACTATTTTAGTCTCGCTTCGCGAAGCTAATATGACGTACTTTTTGAGCAGGAGTAGTGAAATAGTAGATTGTTTGACAAGGGGATTAAATAAGTCATTATGACACGAAGTGATTATTTGGACGAGCTCACGAAGTCTGAGTGTCATAGTGGCTTTTAGCCACGTGTTAAACACTCTGCTTTTCACTTCGAATGCGAGAAAATAAAAAAGACAACATTAAAATTGTATATTTCATGAAAAACTAAAAGTATTGTTTGAGCAATTCTATCAGAAATTTTGGCCAATCTGATCAGGTTGGTTTGTTTGTTTTTAATTATTCGTAGGGAGTATGTAGCTGGCCGCAAGTTTTTTTTTTCAGTGCCATAGAAATTTTTATGGGATTATATGGCTTTATTTTAAACCCTAGGGGCTAAATGTACTATTTTAGTCTCGCTTCGGGAAACTAATATGACGTACTTTTTGAGCAGGAGAAGTGAAAAATATTTTAAATACTTCACAGATTTTTATGTTTTTAATTATGCTGTAATCATGTTCGTAGTGATTAGTTTTAATTACACTACTATCATATCGTGTAGACGTAAAACACAAGAAGCCACATTCCTCTATAATAAGCGACTACAATATGTTAGGCCCGGTTTAACGCGGACCCTCGGCCTGATTGCAGTTTACTGCTCACCACTCTTCTGGCGCCATGCGGTAGATTGCGATTTATATCTTGACAAAACTTTATTAGTGGAATATTACTGTTTATGATCAGCACGGAATAATTCACTAGCAGCTTTGTTCTGGTTGTGTAAACTGGCTGTCCTAAATATTTGTTTTAGTGTCTTGTTGTACTTGCCAATATCATCTACATGTTGGCAACCGCAGCGTTGGACTGGCCAATGCAAGGAGGCCTTTGTCAATCAAGCCCTAGCATGCGCTCGGCGCCAGCCACTGACGATTTTTTTGGTGTTTTATGAAAGGCTTCTAACATCATAACGCCAACCCAGGCCCTTCAGGTCGTTAAACGAGAACTGACGGGCTTGGTCGCCCTCGCTAAAAAATCGCCTCACCCAAACGAAGATGATTGCTTAGGAGTAGTATTTGCAGGCGGACGAGGAGGGTTATGTGGTTGCAGCGCGTCTTGGCGGCCTTCTCGCTCCAGGCCTTGACAAACAGAAGGACTAGAAACGGGCACGTCCGGGGACAACAGTTTTCTTGATCGGGGCATAGTGCAAGAAGTTGGTACTGTTCCGAAGTGGCAATACGTTCGTAGAACTTTACTCCCTGTGGTGTTCATAAGGACGCACCGACAAACAAACATATTTGAAAGTCACTGAATCGAAACATTTATATTTTTTAATTTTACTTCTTGTATGCGCCTTTGTTGCTTCATCAAGTCAAAACCTTGTATCAGAATAACTAAACCTCCGAGAAGTTGCAAACTCCTCTTAATATATCCATATATATTAGTGGCGTGCGGTCCCTATAGGTACTAAGGTACTGCATATACTGAACGACCATGGGTCCATATAAGCACGGAGAAACTGACTATCCATATGATCATAAGCCAAAAACCCTGTGCACGCCACTGAAGCCTGTAGTACTCAATAAATGTACTTTGTTGGAATATATATCTAACGTAAAACCTCACACAAGCTCATACAATTAAATATGATTGTAAATAAATAAAAATAAATATCAGGCACAATGTTACACAAATCGACCTAGTTCGAAACTAAGCAAAGCTTGATCTATGAGTACCTACTAGGCAGCGATATACTTAAGACATGTTATATCTATTACGGATCATCTGTGGATACTCAGCCACCCGTATATCAAAAAAAGTTGTAATTCGTTTAGCTTCCAAACACATACAAACATAAAAAAAAGTATTTGTAATATATAGATAAATTATAATACTTAAATACATAGAAAATCATCCAAGACCCAGGAACAAACATTCGAGCTCATCACACAAACACTGGCCCTGGCCGGGATTCGAACCCGGGACCGCTTAGCTTCGTAGGCCGTTGTACAACCCACTGAGCCAAACGTGTCGTCAAAATGTACTTATTTTTTAGTGATATAAGTATATCTATGGATTAAAAAAGTGATGTTTCGTAACAAGCAATTGGTATAAAAAATATACCAGACCAGGCATGGCCACATTTTATCGTGTACACTCTTTACATAAGTCGTAAAAGCGGCCTGCAAAGAGTTCAGTGAAACTAACGTTGGCAACACATTTTTATTCAGCAGTGCCCGTCTCATGCCAGTACCTACCTTTCCACGTGACATTGCAATTCAGGAACAATGTTGCAAACGAATTGAGCGCCGAATTGGCAGGACAATCGCACGGACGCGCGTGCCTGCGCGTGAGTGGATTGCTAACGCATGCAGAGGTTAATCCCGGTGCAACCGGCTGCTGACTTCACTTAAAAGGAGCTTCCAGACAGTCAGAAATAGTTTCATAGTTCACTACTGGTTTCATTATAAAGTTGTAATTATGAAATGTATGTACATTGAAGATATTTTCAAAATAATGATTGTATTTGGAGGTCACTAAATAGACAAATACTTTTTTTAGATTTTTTGTATGTTTGTATGTGTTTTGAAGCTAAACGAATTTCAACTTTTTTTGTTACACCAACATGACACCCTGTAAGGACATTGCAATATTTTATAACTATACAAAGTTAAACTAAATAAAATAAATTAAGTGTACAAAAAAAAGTTATAAAAGTAAGAAGTCCAATAAATCAACCCATACTTAATTACCTCTAATAAGAAGTGTGCATTTTCCGAGATAAAAAATATTCTACATCCCTTGTAGAGTCTCATCTTAAGCTATCTCCAAATGAAATTTCACCAAAAATTGGTTCAGCGGTTTAAGCGTGAAGAGCTAACCTGTGTGTCTGTCGACAGAGGTACTTTCGCATTTATAATATTGAGTATGGATTATAAAATTTATGAATTTGCGAGGAAATATGGCTATATATGAGTTATTGTGCTATTTCTTCAGGTATTGAAGAATGGGGAATTTGATCAGATCCAACAAAAGTTCTGGCCGTTTATTTAGACGCTGGATAAATCAAACAAACCTATACCCACATGCCTGAATAATATGACAAGATCGCCCAACATTTATAACCGTCTGGAAGCCTCTCCTCGTAGATGTAAATACATATTAATAAATAGGAAACAAAATATTGGCCCAAAAATTATGATTGACGTATCAATCAATCAATCAATAGTTTATTTCGAAGAATATGGTACAATTTAGGTTAATAGTCCCGAAAATTGTACAGTTACTGAAAAAAAATGTATTTTGCCAAATTATGAATTCGGCCAAATGATGATTCGGAAAATCAAGCATCATCGCGCCAAATCGGCTATACGGATTCAACTATTTTTGGCACATGGGAAGCTGGGTATCTACAAATGGTTATAGGATACTTTTTACCCAATTATGCTAACTATACGCTACAAACGGCCGTATTTATGAAAACCCAGTGTAAGCAGAGCCCTACTCCTAAGCAAAATGTAGGCGGTGTTCGATTATTTTACATAGGTTACTGACATAGACAGATCGCCATAAAATTATAATGTTTTTTAGTATTTGTTGTTATAGCGGCAACAGAAATACATCACCTATGAAAATTTCAACTGTCTAGCTATTCACGGTTCATAATATACAGCTTGGTGACAGACGGACAGACAGACAGACAGACAGCGGAGTCTTAGTAATAGGGTCCCGTTTTACGTTTGGATCCGGAACCCTAAAAAAGAGAGGTTATAATTATAACTTTTTCTGCTTCGCGAAAGAATTGGCTCGCCCTTTCTAGTTTCAAAATAAATTGCTTAACTATTTTGTTACAACCGACACTATTTAAATAACTAATGAACCATTATGATAGTTAAAAATATGTACATAATAAAAGCATTTATAAAATTACTACTTAAATATTTTTTTATCACATTCATGTACTTGCAAGCCTTTGAAACCGTCAGGTAACCTGTTATGCTTTATAGCCATATAGTATAAATTGATGCCAAATATAATTATGAAGCTTTTTTCTAGGCTGATACAATTTGAGTAGTTTTCTGCTATTGTATCATGCAGTGGAAAAAAGTGTGGGTACTTTTTCACAAATTTGGTAAGTTCCAATATTATAGAGCCAAGGCAGAGGTAAGATGTTAAGTTGCTGGAATATACTGTCCTGGATCGTGCTGCGGGCGATGTATAAGTGCCATTTGATTGGGGTTTACGTCAGTAACATCGATGGTTTTCACGGAATAATTACTCTGTAGCTATATTTATCAATTCATATATACTATCGATTACCAATTTATAGGCTTTATGTTCTTGACTGTACTAGTTACTTACCGAAACAATGCACATTGTGACATTGCGTAGCGTTGATTGACAAGTGAAACACCGACCATTTAGTAGAGACTTTACGACGGCTAGACGTGAGGTCCGTGTTCCGAATATTGATTTCTAAACGTTATCGACCTCCTAATTTTTGCCATTTACGTCATCATCATTTCAAACCGAAAACTTTAGTGTAGGTTAATTTCAAGGGGAGGCTTTTGGTAGACTTGCGATGTTCATTGTATTACGGGAGGGCGCTGCCCCTGACTCGTCCTCATGATTCTCCTCGTTAACAATTGCAGCACTCACACGTAAAAACAGAGATTAGCTATTCTTAAGGAAGTGTCGATTACGAATTAATCAAATACTACATCCATTTTAAGTAGGCTTGTCAGAAATAACATACAGACCTATTTTTGATTTACATACGGTTCTTTCACATCAATGGTTTCTTGGAAAGTACTTGTATAGGTATTTATTACCTAGTCAGATCAGAATGTAATAGTGCCCAGGGACAAGAAGTTTGGTTTATGTAGTGACTTACCTAGCGAAATTCAAACATTAATCTACTTGTTGAATTATAATATTGTTTTATTACAGTATCGTCTCGACTATGGTAGATTGTTTGGCAAGGGGCTAAAATAAGCCATTTATGACACGAAGTGATTATTTGGACGAGTTCACGTAGTGAGCGAGAACAAATATGTCTGAGCGTCATAATGGCTTTTAACCACGTGTTGAACACTCTGCTTTTCACTTCGACTGCAAGAAAATAAGAAAGGCATTAAAATTGTATTTCATGAAAAATTGTGCAACATTAAAATTGTATTTCATGAAAAATTCAAAGTACAGTTTGAGCAATTCGATCAGAAATTTTGGCCAATCTGATCAGGTTGGTTTGTTTGTTTTTATTGATTCGTAAGTAGTATGTAGCTGGCCGCAAGTTTTTTTTTTCACTTTCATAGAAATTTATATGGGATTATATGGCTTTCTTTTAAACCCTAGGGGCTAAATGTACAATTTTAGTCTCGCTTCGCGAAGCTAATATGACGTACTTTTTGAGCAGGAGAAGTGAAAAAAAATCTTATTTCACACGATGTTGTATTGCTTTCTATTTTTAACCGACTTCCAAAAAAAGGAGGAGGTTCTCAATTCGACGGAATGTTTTTTATTTTTTTTTATGGATGTTCACCGATTACTCAAAGACTATTGGACCGATTTCAAATTTTTTTTTTTTCTTTTATAGAAGGTACTTTCTAGTTGGTCCCATTTAATTTTGGTGAAGATCTGGTGATGGAATCTATGAGGAATTGAAGGAACTCCTCAAATATTGTAGGCATACATATAGCGATTTTGGTATTATAAGAAACATAATAAGCATTTGCATTCAGAAAGTGTAAATTGGTGAAGTGGAACTGATGCAGAAGACCACAGAATGCCATCGGAACTCCTCAATGATAAATGATTTACGGGTGGCGACAAAATATCTTGATTAATTTAGCTAAGCAACTTCATAGTCACAAATTTAAATGTTCCTGATGAGAATGGTACCATCGAATTGATTTGATGATGGAGCCGGAAGGTAGGCACCAGATCTATGTAATAAAATAATGTATCCTAGCCGTGTTTGGGCTTGTTCGAACTTCACACTAAAAAGTGTGAAATAAATAAACTTTTAAAGAAAAAAATAAAACCGACTCCAAAAAAACTAAAAAGTAAAAAATAACGCCATAATTCAGTTTCTTCAAATTACTTACAAGTAACCGTATGTATACTCAATCTATACAGTATATACAATTAATGTTATTTTGGAGTCGGTGCCATCGTGTCACAACTTACTAAAATCGACAATTTTCAATATTTTACACATTCTTTATATGGCACCGACGCCAAAATAAGATTAATTGTATATACTGTATAGATTGAGTATACAAACGGTTACTTGTAAGTAATTTGAAGAAACTGAATTATGGCGTTATTTTTTACTTTTCAGTTTTTTTAGAGTCGGTTTTATTTTTTTGTTTAAAAGTTTTACACAATGGTGGTGCTCTTTGTGAGGAAGATTTTATTTTAGGTCTTTTTCGATCATCGTCCACTATGTTGGAAGGTTATTTTTGCAGATGTTCGTTTCTCTAATCATTTTGCCTTCTCTATACACCAACATTGTGCTGGCCGTCAACGTGATCAATGTGATCTTTTCAAATGTTACCAAGTTATCATGTGTGAACCAATTGTAACTAATTCTAGGTGCCGTAACAGTGAAATCCAGACGTGTTATTCACAAACGTGTACTCGGCATTAATATTATTAATAGTTATATAGAGCGGTCATTTGATTTACATTACGGTCGGACGGGCCGTCGTTTAATCTTCCATTGCTATTGAACTGAGTGAGATCCAATCGAAAAGGTCCTAAAGTACTTTTGAGTTTCAAATGCTTATGTCTTTCTTTATTAGCAAGCTAGGGTTGTACGCTAGCTCGGTGGCCGGTGACTCACGGTTGTCAGCCCCATACTTCATCTCGACGTCTACTGACGCTTTCAATCGTACGCTAAAGGCCACTAAAGAAGAGTTATGTGTTTCATCACACGCTTCCACGACTCACCCGGACCGGAAAATGTTTCTTTATCCGGCACTTTGTTAATAGGGTAGGCGAGTTTGCGTGGGATGTTTATACCTACGTTTGAAATTTGATATTTATTACCAGGTCACTCTTTGTGTTGCCACAATTGGTCAATCAGTTTTCATTGGTGATTAACAGTAATTTATGAGAAGTTGAGTAATTGACAGTGGATAAAAATGCCTGCTATAAAATGATAGACAGACTGGTCAGGATGAAGTCGTAATCGTTTACAATAAAACTTCGTGTGGCTATGATTGAAGACTAGCTAAATACTAAGGTATCTAGGTACTGCCGCTTGAGAAATATATTAGTGGTAAAAGAAAATTGATAATAGGTACCTAATTTCTAATCTCGGTTCTACTCATCATGGCACCGAAGAATTGTTTGAATGGGGAATGGGTGAAAATTTTCAAAAATCTTGAAATTTTGTTAATAGGTAGGAATAAGCCTCCTTGTTGTCAGAAAAAAAATACAAAATTTTCTGTGGCTTAGAAAAAAATAAAAAGAAGGTAAGGTGTTGGTGGGCCTATATGCCCGCCTTATACGGTACGGCAAGAGCAGGATTGATATTTTCGAATTAAAGGCTGTAAATGTACTGTTATTCTTCACCGTACAGTATAAGGCAGGTATATAGGCCCACCAACACCTTTCCATCTTTTAAATTTTTTTCTAAGCCACAGAAAAATCTGGATTTTTTTTCTGACAATATAAGGAGGCTACCTATAAAGAAATTTTCAAGATTTTTTTAAAATTTCGTCCATCCCCCATTGTCGACTCAAAAATCGAACATAAATAATTTCGACTTTGCATTTGCAACTTTACTTACACGGTTTTCGCTGCCTTGTTGAGTCATTACCATTTCGCCATATACCTACAGATATACGTAAGTAGGTAGGTGAAGCACATTAAAAGCGCATAATCGGCGTGCTACCGCGGGTGGCACAGCGGCCGACGCGGCTCGGCTGCCTCGTGAACCCCATTCATCAGCTCTGATTGATTGCAACTGTCCAGTCCTAATGGCGGCGACTGGCCTATATAGACCCAGAGCTCACCGACGGTAACCCTACCTGAGCTAACGGCATAGTATAAGACAGCTGGGGCGAGTAAAGAAGTGTGCGCGGCAGTCCCCCCCGCCCCCCGCCCACCGGCGCCTACAGACCACGAAAGAACTTATCAAGCTATACAATCCGGACTAAAAGTATGTGTGTTATGAAAATATAGGTCGAGCCTCAGTATGATTATCATACTGTTTTATGAAAACAATATAGGCCTTTACCCTACTTTTTGGCCTGTTTCACACATTGTCGATTATGCTGGTTCTATAACAGGTACGATTATGGACGGTCAGCTCTGGGTCTACCACACCATACCGACGAATACTAAGCCAATATTAATGTCCGTTATTGATCACCACAACCTCCAAGTTCACGGTTGCGTATTAGTCGCACAATTTATTTAACATTGTACGGCCGGGGTAAATGAGCCGGTCTAGCCCTCGTTAACGTGTGTATTGGCAATAAATCTTTAATTGAATCCGTATCGGCTCTTCAATCTTCATGAATGATCGCGTTCATTACAAACTGCTGCACGCCGGACGGTTTATAAATAGGTAACTCCATACAGAATACAAACCAATATAAATTCTTTCAGATTATATGTCTGGCATTAAGAGTTTGATTGCCTAACGCAATGTTTTATGAATCAGTAGTCCGCGCCATATTTTACATTCGAGCCTGCTCAAATGCAGCTGGCAGGTAATTTTAGTAGGTACAATCGGTTACAGAGAAACGTAACTTCTGTGCCTCCCATGTTTGATGTATGCCAGAGTGCAGGGTGTGTTTCTCTTATGCTGACTGTACCGTACCTAATACACAGTAGATATTAATATGGTGAACATCAACGTATGTCACATATTTTGAGTTTCTTTAAAATATACACTTTAAGGTTTCTAAGCAATTTATTTCATTAAATAAAAATTTATGGAAATAATCGCTTTATTTTTTAATACGAAGCCCAAAAAATATGAAACAAATTACAAAAATAACGCTCAATAAATACGTTCAACGAAAATTATTTTCAACCTGATCGAATATGCCGTTTTTGACTTACTGTGAAAAACTGCGTTTTTCAACAAAAGGGCGTAAGTAACATGAAGATACGCTCTTATGCTGGTGCAATCTTTCATATAGAATATTTTTCATCTGTAGAAACAGCTACGGAACCCCTACACTGAGCATGGCCTGACTTGCTCATGGCCAGTTTTTTTTTTATTGTACTTCAGTTGGTAAAAACGGAATCGAGAACCTACATTTACCTACGTACATACCTCTATTTGGTACATTTGCTGATATTTTTTTCTAGGTATTTAGTAAATAATGTACTTACATTACCTATGTTCGACACTCTATACTCTATACCTACTTAGTGGCAGGAATACTCAGAGCGCAAGTCCATCTCGCACTTGGCCGGTCTTAACCGTAACATCGTTTTTGTCTTAATTAATCTTCCACAACGAGGGATGAAGACTTCAATGTCAAATCTTTTTTTCTTACTCGGTAGGTAATAAATTGCACGTCAAAATATGGTAAATACTTAAGTAATGCGCGAGACTTTAGCTACAGTATTAGGTACTTGTGTATCGATTTTTGTATGGTTATTAACCAATCAATAGGTCGATTGCTGAGGTTAGTAGGTACCTTACTTATCATAATCATTCATTCATTATCATCGTTATTCTGCTGAGCATCATCAGCAGGAATGGCGGCCGCTGCTGGACATAGACCTCTTCCATAGAACGCCACCATGACCAATCCTGTACCGCATGATGCATATTACTCGCGTGATCTTTAACTGTGGAACCTCCCACATCGTATCTTCCGGTACTTGGCTGGCTTAATGTCAATGTAGACTTTATTTGCCACTTGGAATTTTATTATACCAGCATTTTTGCCAAAGATCGTAAAATCCTCATGTCACAACAGAAATACAAATATCGCAAATCCAACTCGTACAGGGGTGTCATTTTTAAATTTCGTACTCGACCTTCAGTTCGTCCCTAATATAACTAGACACGTGAATTAGTGATGGGTATGAAAGTTGTCTACCTCTTTTGAACCTTACTATATATCATATTGAGTCGAAAAATGGTATACCAATTTCTTGGCCAACTTTACAAGTTCCACATTACAGGTCAAAATATATTGGTCCGTCAAGCAGGTTCAGTCAAAAATGACTTTAGAAAAAGAAGCTGAGGGCGAGTCCTATGAAAACGAACACTAGGGGACGGGGGAACTATGGATCATTGGGGAACAGTGGATCATAGCTTTTATTTTAGAGAAATAATGAATTTACATATCTGTCTTGTTTGCAGGTGCTGTTACAGAACAGATATCAAAAAACTAGACACCTTCTATCTACGTTGTCTACGCTCAATTCTGCGCATAAAATGACAAGATAGAGTCCCAAACACGAAAGTTGTACGTCGTGCAGAGATCCCTGGTATTTAGGCGCTTATCATGAAACACCAACTGAGGTAGTGTGGCCACATCGTTCGTATGAGAAGAGGTTGCCTAAAACAGTATTTTACGCTGAACTCTCTCGTAGAAAACGGAAGCAGGGAGGTCAGTATTTGCGGCAAAAAGATGTCATCTAACGCCACCTCACCGCTTGTGGCATAGCGACTGACTGCTGGGAGGGAATCGCGCTGTAAAGATCGGAATGGCGCTCTACTGTTTCCAAAAAAGTGGAACAATTTGAACGCCAGCAGCTGGAAGACCTAGATGCCAAGCGACATATCCGCAAGTTTCAACCGAAACACTCCTACACGTAGGGTAAGTTCCCCAAATATGGACCAGGTACATAATATGGACCAGGCGAATATTCCCGAAGATTCTAAATGGACGTACGTGTCAGTTATCGCCATTTTCAGTTTTCAGGCAATTTTGATGTTATTTTTCGGTGAGTTTTGTAAGGTTCTAACTACTTTGATTGCAACCATTTATACTTTGATATTTGTGCTTTAGAAACATTATATTGTTAGCTATTTCTTTGTAGTAGGCTGTGGCCGTACGAAATGGCCGCCATTTTATAAAAAAATATTTAACTTTCAAATGACACTAGTTCGTATTATGGACCAGTAGTATGGTTTCAAATATGGACTAGTGGTCCGTATTACGAACATACTCATAATATGGACCTGCGACTTATACCATTAAATTAACTCCAGTATTGTATTTGTTTAAGGATATGACACCCACTAAAAGACAAAAATGGGACAAAGACGAAATGGCTATGGCCATATTGGCAATACAAGAAAAAAAAATGGGATTTTTAAAAGCCTCAAAAACGTTTGGTGTACCAAAAACGACCCTTATACGATTATGCAAAAATGATAAAAATAAGCCAATGGAGAATTTAACTAAATCTAAATTGGGGAGAAAAGCGACACTTCCTCTTGCGCTTGAAGCTGAATTGGCAAAATATGTTTTAGATATGGAAGCATCTGGGTTTGGACTGACGCGAAAAGATATGAAGTGCTTAGCTTATCAGCTTGCTGAAAAAAATAACTTAGCCCATACATTCTCAAAGGAACGCCACTCTGCTGGTAAAACGTGGCTGCGATTATTTCTAAGAAGCCACCCAGAACTCTCATTTCGGCTGCCCACTGGAACATCTATTGCAAGACTAAAAGGCTTTAACAAAGAAAGCGTTGGCGAATTCTATACATTGTTAGAGCAGGTAATGGATAAATATAAATACACAGCTGCCAATATATACAACGTTGATGAAACTGGAATATCAGTAGTCCCGTCCAAAATGCCAGAAGTTTTAAGCAAGAAAGGCAAAAAGCAAATAGTATCAACAACGTCTGCCGAAAGAGGATCTACCATTACTTGCTTGATGTGCATGAATGCTGGTGGGACATTCATTCCTCCAATGATGATTTTTCCAAGAAAACGAGACCATCCATTGTTGATGAAAGGAGCTCCACCAGGTGCGATTCATGCATGTCATCCGTCAGGTTGGATTCAGACTGACCTTTTTACTAAATGGTTCAAGCATTTTATTCAGTATACGAAGCCATCTGAAACTTCTCCTGTACTTTTAATTTTGGACGGTCATGCTAGCCATACCCGTAATATTGAACTGATTGATTTAGCACGCGAAAACCACGTTCTGCTGTTATCTTTGCCACCGCATTCTAGTCATAAAATTCAACCACTTGACCGTACATTCATGGGTCCCCTAAAAAAAATCTTACTGAGGAAATTCGACAGTGGATGCGAAATAAAGCTCAAGCAGCTACACAGTACGATATTGCAGAAATATTTGGACGTGCTTACATAAAATCACAGCGCGCTGAACTTGCTATAAGTGGTTTTCGTGTAACTGGCATATTTCCGGTGGATAGAAATGTTTTTCAAGATCATGATTTTATTGACAATGAGGCGGCCAATGATATTGTTCCCACGAGTTCTCAAATTCAGTGCTCTAATGTCAACACGAGCCATGGTCAAATATTAATTAACGAACCTCCAGTAGTAAATGAAAGTGATGATGAGGAATTACCATCACTGAATGAATTCCAGCCGAATGCTGCCAGCCAAGATCATCAACATGACCATAATCTAATAACCACTGACACTCGTGAATCGGATGATGTTAATGGAGTTCAACGTCACGATGAGTCGTCTACATCAGTTACTGATTTCCGCTTGATCGACAGAGAGGTACAATGTGAGCAGGATTCTATATTGACCGAAGAAAATGCGCCTACGTCTTCTCATACTCAGCAAACAAGCATTACAGCAACTGATAAGGAAATGGACTGTGATTTAACATTGAGAAATAATATTCTGCCTACGATTTCTCAGGTTCATCAAGCAAACATGATCCAACTACCAGCACTTATGGACGAATCCGATGTTGAACATGGAAATCATTCTCAAACTGGTGCAATGGCAATCCAGATTATCAATAAAGTACAGTCGTTGGCTCAGTTGGCATTAGAAATAATTTTGATGGAACAAGAAACATCTACCGCTGCAGAAGTCCACAATGGAGATAAAGTCTCACAGAATACCACGCCATTGAAAAATACGTTTGACGACGGAGACTTCTATACTGGTCCTTCTACTTCTGCTTATATTTCTCCAAAGCAGCTATTTCAGATACCACGTTTAGCTAAAAAAACTAGTAACAGAGGAAGAAAAAGTACAAAATCTACACTTTTGACATCGTCACCATACAAATTAGACTTGGAAACGGCTATTCAAAAGAAACAGGAAGCAGAATTACTGAATAACAAAAGGAATATGGGCAAAGAGTTGAAGAAGTCCCAGAAAAAAGTAAAAGATAAGAAAAAGAGTGAACCTAAAATAAAAACCAAAAATCTGGTTGACAAACCTAATACTGAAGAAAATACCAATTCATCGAAGAAAAAAGAAAAACCTAAAAAGAAGACTACTACTAAGCGTAAACCAAATCCTAAATCGTCTGTAACTAAAAAGAGAACTCAAAAAAAGAAAAAGACATTAAAAAAAGTTCTACTTTCTAGTTCAGATGATGATGATTTTTCAGTAAACGATGATACTGATGAAAGCGATGGTGACAACGCCAAATGCTTATATTGTACCGGCCTGTTTTAAATGATACTCGTGGCGAACAATGGATACAGTGCTCTTCTTGTAAGCGATGGGCACATGAAGAATGTGCTGATATAGACGCGATCTCATTCATATGTGAATTATGCCAAATTTAGTTTTACAACTAGGCATACGAAAAGATTTTGTCTTTAGAGTCAAACCAACGCTTCCAAGCAAATTAACTGTCAAACCATACAAAGTAAGTTTAATTGTATGTTTTGACAGTTAATTTGCTTGGAAAAGTTAGCGTGGTTTGAGTTTTTGACTCTACCTACCTCATCTTTAAATTTGAGACTGATTGCAAGTGCCTTTATAATTAAATAGTTTAATAAGAAAATGGTGATAATTTTGTGATGTTATTGTTATTACTGATCTCAACTTTACATTGTAAGCTGATTGCAAGTTTCTTTATAATTAGTTTAATCAGATAATGGTGATAATTTTGTCGTAGTAAAAATATTATATTGCACGTTTCTTTATAATTCGTTTATTTAAAAAATGGTCATAATTTTGTTATAGTTAACAGATTTTGTTATTACCAACCTCAATTTTACACTTAAGGCTTAAGAAAAATGGTGATAATTTTGATAGTCTACATAACATGGTCCGTATTACGCACCCCTAGTCCGTATTAAATACCTAGGGGTCCATATTATGTGCACTTTTTTGTAAGTCTTGATTTTGCTAGATTTCATAAAATGACAATTTTTGTTAGAAATTTTGTTTCTTTACTAAATTGTTATTAGAAATAAGTTACCAGATAATTTCTCGACTGATTAATGTTAAGTACAGAGCTCTTACTTTTAAATTCTGTGTTTTATTTAGTAAAATCGATATGGTAGTCCATATTTGGGGAACTTACTCTACACATATAACGCTGCTGGACAACTTCATTGCGTACCTTTTAACCGCATCTTAAGGCGAAGTTTGGCTTTGCAAGGCATATTCGAGCCTTTTATAACCCAGATAAGAATAATTTGACGGAGTCGCTGTCGCCAAACACGGCGAGGAGGACTATATATGTACCTACTTATTAGGCGCTCTTTCAATTCGTACCATGACGAAGATTAAAATCTATTATTTATCTGAAATATAGGCAAAGATCCACTGTCCCCCACCAATCCACTGTTCCCCATCCTCTCCCGTGTCTAGGGGTCATATGATAGTAGATGAGTCCGACAGCGCTGCGTTCGACGCTGACGAACATTGTGTGAATGCTTTAGCAGGGTCTGTTAATCGACCGATATCGTCACTGATGCGTGCAGCCATAACTCAGGACAAAATCAAGTATGTGCCGCACGTAATTGTTGCCGACGGTTGAACTACTCCATACTAATCCCATTAGATCGATCCCGTGATAAATTTTCGTCGTAAATTCCTGACCGATCCGTGGATTAAATTAACTATTCATGAAAGGTTGGCGTTTTAAGATCCTTTGCATTCTCATCGATGTCCCGTAAAACAAAAGGCTTAGACTTTTTTTTATTGCGGTGCTAAGCTAAGGTTCCATCATATTTTACACGACTTCAACGTACTGCTGTAGCGGAATTTCCCAATTTGCCTGCATTTTTGGGTTATTTGCCTCTCCCCCTAGCGATGGAAATGTCTTTTAGTTTTCCTCGGGAGAATTTGGACGCCGTCTATGCTGCTTGAGAGGAAGCTTGACCCAGTCCAGGTAATATTTGATGTGTCTCTGTTCAACGTGGTAACAACGCTGCTAGTGTGACTAAGAAATTTAATCTACACCCATATACTAAATCCTCGTTAATGTGTTCAAAACCCATAGGTAACTGCAATGATATCCAGGGTAACTCGACGTACAGGCCGTGATTACAGTACAGATCCGGGCCGCCGCCGCGATCGCCGGTCGCCTCATGATATCTTGGGTAACATGGTTCCTGGCTTAATGGTTGCACATGGAAACAATTCTTTCAGTTATTTATTCTACACACTGTTCGGTTGACACACTTTTATATCATAACGTAATCATCAGGGTCAGTCACACGAAAAACCAAATGTGTCGCTAAATAGTACAGTCAGCAGCAGAGAAAGGTAACCACAATGTGTTAGATATACTAAGTTCGTCACCCATCGCTGTTTTGCTCACTGTGCATGAATCCATAGGTAGAGCAAGGCCGTTGCCGCCGTACACATACGGAGCGACTCGTCCGGTGGTCGCGATATGATAGTCCGCGGCCGCGCGACCCATTATCACGATTATCTCTACACTCACTCACCGCGGCTACATACGTGCATACGTTTACGGTCCGTGTTTATGTCCGAACCTGGCAACTTTACCAATGGCTGCTAACTTTAACATCTTGCTGGCTCGACATTTCCGGATTATAAGTTACATTTTCCAGGTAATTAAAAATTATCAGGGTTCCTAGTTGACTACGGAACCTTAAATATAGACTTTGTATCACGATGAAAAGCGCAAATTGCAATTCCTTAAAAGTGAAACATGGTTATAACCATATTGAGCTAGCGATCTGTGTAGCTACTGAGGAAGTCCATAAGATAATAAAATTTCACTAAAGTTTGTACCAAAATATAATAAATTAGGAAAATATATAAATACTAGAAGGCGCCCGCAACTTCGTTCGCGAAAGAGAAACAGTCATAACCCCTCTTTTTTTTAGCGTTGTTGGGTTAGAAGTATCCTATAACCATCTGGAGAAAACGAGCTACCCGTGTACCAAAAATTGTTAAAATCCGTTTAGCCGGTTTAGCGTGATGAAGCCACAACGACACATACGAACATACAAACACACAAAAAATCCAAAAAATATCTTTTTCGTTTTAGTGACCTCCAAATAGTCCGTAACAATCATTTTTTTGAAAATATCTTTAATTTACAGACATTTCATTTTTACAACTTTATAATAAGTAGTATAGAAATATCAGGGACAATCTTATTTACACAAACCGACTTATTCCCAAACTAACCAGCGCAACTATGGGCACCAGGCGACGACATATATAATTATAGACAAATATAATACTTAAATAAATAAAATAAAAAACATCCAAGATCCAGGAACAAACATTCGTGCTCATCACACAACAAAAACTTGCCCTTTCCGGAATTCGAGGCCGGGATCGTCAGCTTCGTAGGCCGTTGTGCAACCAACTAAGCATATAATTTCTTCATGTCTTCTGTAAAACAAATTTTGCATATTACGAATTTAAATACCCTCATCAAAACAGTTAAAAACTTGCAGCAGCCAAGTATTTGACAAAGAAAACTGCTCTGTAGCTCCGAAAGTGGCCAAGTTGAAATGGGAAAGATAAGTGTAAGTTGGATTAAGTGAAAAATCGGCCAAGTGTGAGTCGGACTCGCGCATCGAAGATTCCCGACAAAATATACGCTAAAAACGGCTTATCTATAAAAATCTAATGTTAACAGAGCCGTGCTCCTAAGCAAAATGTACGCAGTGTGGTGTCATTTTATATTGGTTAATGACATAGTAATTTAAGATTTTCAGACTTCTCATTGGTTGCGCTATAAGAGCTATTTTCATACCAATTTTATATCTAGCTATTTGAAGTTTGGTATGAAAATAGCTCTATAGGTTTAGTCCACGACACTGTATGGAAACACCTTTTATAATGTCTGTATCTATTCATTGCGTTGACTTTTTTTTTCACAGCTTCAGGGATTTCATATTGATTTCAGCTTGATACCTCAACGCGTTCCTGTGAAAAAGGGTCTTGACAGACGGAAGGCCAACAACATGATCCTGTAAGTTCCGTTTTTTTCCTTTTTAGGTTACGGAGTCCTAAAATTAATTTATTTAAATAACATGTCTTGCAAGTAAAATATTGATCGTGTAACAACAATAATGTTGACAAATTAGAGGGTTGATGGATTATTAGTTCCTTTGCTTTTCCGTGAAATTGTGTCTTGGTTAGATGTGAAAATAAA
Source organism: Hedya salicella (assembly GCA_905404275.2). Taxonomy (NCBI): domain Eukaryota; kingdom Metazoa; phylum Arthropoda; class Insecta; order Lepidoptera; family Tortricidae; genus Hedya; species Hedya salicella. The sequence goes on along the minus strand of FR990099.1, from coordinate 20,205,889 downwards.
TTGTACTCACATTCGCATATTTTCATGCAGTTTCCACAAAAAAAATACGCATGCAAATACAACAAACCACCATCAAACAGTATAATCCTCGACACGTGTTTCGCCTCTCTACGAGGTATCATCAGGAGATGCAGGAAACGTTGACGGTCCGGTCCACCCGAGAAAACTTGTTGTTGTTTTGCTCGTAGAGAGGCAAACCACGTGTCGAGGATTATACTGTTTGGTGGTGGTTTGTTGTATTTGCATGGGTATTTTTTTTTTGTGGAAAGTTTATGAAAATATGCGAATGTGAGCACAATTTATTGTCACATCTAACCAAGACACAATTTCGCGGAACAGCAAAGGAACTATAATCCATTGATCTAGTATGGAATTCCGCAAAGTAACGCCTGAATGTATCAATTAGAACAGAGGGTATTGATAATGTAATGGCCAAAAAAGAACTTTATGAAGATTAAACTTTACCAAACGCGCAAAGCAGGGATAAAACGGGAAAATGGATCTGTGTTAATAAAGGAAAGAGTATAGAGTACGACAACTTTATTAAATAGGTACTAAAATATATAATCTAAAATAAAAACGCAAATTTGACACAAATTGTCTCAGATATAATTTACAGGTACCAGACCGATACGGTAAATATAACTATGCTTCTATACCCATCCATTGAACTATTAAAGGCGTTTAGATGAGACAAGCTTCTTGTAAAAATATTCATTTAAGGGAATGCGCGACATATCGTTATCTTTACATCTTTGACTTGTTTTTAATACTAATTCGACTCTGTGACGTAAGTGCCTGTCGCAAATGATATCCTAATGTGACTGTCACAATCTGCGCAGTAAAAAGCGACCAGACGTAAGGACGCAGAACGCAACATCTTTCTACTACGGTACTATTAAATTCTATATTATTTGTATCCGAAGTTCTTCAGTTTTTAGAACTTCTTGTGTCACCAAATGCCACTAATGTGTCGACAGACAGGTCTTTTTTAGTATCAGACATCAAAATCAAAACTCTTAGGACAAATTGGGGGATTTTGACACCTCGTGTTAAAGTGTCATCTAGTGTCATAATGTCATAAACTCATTCACTCATTCAACGTCACATACTTGAAAATATACACCATGCCTAATAAGGTTAGTCTCAAGTTGTCAAAAACGCAGGTAGTCAACGGCATCATCTCACCTATAAATCATTTGGATAAATTTGCAGATAGTCGAATATGTAATCGGTCAATGAAGCAACTCGTCACAACATTATTTCTTATTTGCCCGTTTATTTACCCGAATGATTTTAAGGTAAGTTGATGGCGTTGAAAACTTGTGTTTTTGAACATTTTGGGACTAACCCACCTAATATTGCAAACACATGATTCTTCATAACGCTTCCCCGCTTGTCGCAACTAAATAACCTGACTATGTACAATTGCATAAGAAATTTCAAAAGAATATTTTTATTTTACACGACCAATAAAACAGTTGCATTCCCGACTAGCTACTCAAGTAAACAAACATGACGTTCTTTTGATTTACACGTAGAAGTTTTATACTCTATTTCGGAAAACCATGTTATACTACTATTTCGGAAAACCATGTTATACTACTATTTCGGAAAACCATAATATGAACCGAAGATATTATTTTTAAGTGAAGTAAACGGGTATTACAATCAAACATCGGTATTTTTTTTTCACTCGAAATAAACCCTAGATAACTGTAATAATTGGGTACTTTCCTGTAGTCAATATAAATTATGTCATGTCACACACACATTCGCCCTGATGTAATGCTGAACGGAGCGGTCTTAAAAGTCGTAGATCATTTCTGCTATCTTGGCTCAACTACAACATCTACTTTGTCTAAAGATACGGAAATTGATTCTCGTATTGGCAGAGCATCCATGACCTTTGGGAAACTGTATACTCGAGTTTGGAGGAATACTAAACTAACAACCTCTACTAAAGTCCTTGTGTACCAAACTTGCGTCCTAAGTACGTTATTGTACGCATCTGAGACTTGGACAACATACGCCAAACAAGAGAGTAAACTGAACTCATTCCATATGCGCTGCCTGCGATCAATTCTGGGAGTGACCTGGAGAGACAAAATGACTAACGAGGCGGTACTTTCCAAAACCAATTGCCACAGCATCACGGCAATCTTAAAACAAAGAAGGCTCCATTGGTTGGGCCATGTACATCGAATGGACCCTATAAGACTACCACGACAAGTGATGCTCGGACAGATCACGGACGCTAAAAGACCAGTTGGACGTCCCATGCTCCGATACAAGGACTCATGCAAACGAGATATGAGTAGTTTTGGGATCAATATAAAAAGATGGCAAAACATTGCCGAGATGAGACCAGAATGGCGTCATTCTTTGAGAACACGGATGTCAAAGCATGACGAAGCATGGCTGGACCGCTTGAAGCAGAAAGACACCGCATTTCTGCTCCAACTCCAATTCCAGACTCCCGTTATACCTGCGTCAGGTGCGGAAAGGCATGCCGGGCTCGTATTGGACTCTACAGTCACCGAAGAAGATGCGGAATCTGAAGATAATGACACCCTTTACGGTCGCTGCAACAATCATCCGTTACGGATGTAGTGGCCAATGATGATGTCACACAGTTAAATGTCATTTTTGAAAATAAGCAGAAAACGTCTAAGGAAACTTATTTTTATGCTTTTGGCCATTTTAAAATGATCAAAAGCTAAAAATAAGGACGCGACTTGATCATATGGCAATAAAATTATTTTTCTTTGAAACTTCATAATCTGAGCGTTTTGACAGTTCATAACACGGAACTGATTTTATCTGTCAGTCAAGTACCCTTTTCTTTTTCTTTTTTGTCGTATACTCTTGCTAGACTAGTCGTGGTGACGTAACACGTCGAACAATTATATTGGACACTCCTAAAATTTGCTGCCAGTAATGATTAATTTCGTGGCAGATCTAGAGAGTCCCAATCACAGGCCAAGAGTTCGCGGCAAATAGTACAATAGTTATCGATGTTTAGTTATTAATGTTATTGAGACAAAGATTAACATGTTAAATAGTAGACGTGGGGACCGTTTCATAAAAGCTTGTAACTGTATTACAAGTTGAAGTCACTCTTAAATACATATTGATGGAAAGATATTTCCGCCTTTAATACAAGTTACAAGCTGCTTACAGCCCCTGGACTGGCTGTTTTTTTCTTATTGTGTTTGATCTTTGAATCAATTAGTAGATTTTTTACAACAAAGGGATACTAAAATTATGGTCATAATGTAAACCTGCTTCTCCTAGATTGATGATACTAATTTGATTTTTTTAAATGCGTCATGATATAGGAACATACAAAATAACATCGTCACAATATTCTATGCCTTCACGGCTTAAAATAAAGAACTCAATGAATTAAGATCGGGTAACATTTTACTATTTACACAATAAGACACTGAACATCATTAGATATAATATTATCACATTTAGATGTACTAATCTTTCAAAATAATTCATTAAGTTATTTGCACGTATCCAACACTTTGTTCCGGGATCTGAAAAGAAAATGTATTGTTAGTTTGTAATTATATAAATAAGTTGTATTGTTAATATATATGCACGTAAGAAATAGTTCGAAAATTTTACAATTTCGTTGAGATATTTAATAATATGAAAATAAAATGAGAACGTTCGGCAGATTCAATGCAGGTCGAAGAGAATAAAAAGTCCGAGCAGATGTATGCTCCCTCTTAACTGAGTTCGAAGCCGGCGCCCGCCTGCATGGCGTAGAGTAGCTTCTCCGACAGCCGCTGTTCGGAGTGGAACTCGGGTAGCTTCAGCAGGTTCATGGAGGTCGACGACAGCAGCCAGTCAGAGCAGATGTATACTAACTCTTAACTGAGTTCGAAGCTAGCGCCCGCCTGTATGGCGTAGAGTAGCTTCTCCGACAGCCGCTGTTCGGAGTGGAACTCTGGTAACTTCAGCAGGTTCATGGAGGTCGACGACAGCAGCCAGTCAGAGCAGATGTATACTCACTCTTAACTGAGTTCGAAGCCGACGCCCGCCTGTATGGCGTAGAGTAGCTTCTCCGACAGCCGCTGTTCGGAGTGGAACTCGGGTAGCTTCAGCAGGTTCACGGAGGTCGACGACAGCAGCCAGTCAGAGCAGATGTATACTCACTCTTAACTGAGTTCGAAGCCGGCGCCCGCCTGTATGGCGTAGAGTAACTTCTCCGACAGCCGCTGTTCAGAGTAGAACTCGGATAGCTTCAGCAGGTTCATGCAGGTCGACGACAGCAGTCAGTCCAAGCAGATGTGTACTCACTCTTAACTGAGTTCGAAGCCGGCGCCCGCCTGTATGGCGTAGAGTAGCTTCTCTGACAGCTGCTGTTCGGAGTGGAACTCGGGTAGTTTCAGCAAGTTCATGCAGGTCGATGAGGAGGGCAGCCGGTCCGACGCGCCCGCTGACTGGATGCAGAATGGGGGCTGCAAGTCCTGGATTTAGATTTAAGGTATTTAAATTCACTATAAAAACTAAATGTGTCAATTCGTATAGTTGAATTATCGAGAAGATGGAATTGCATTTGTAGTGGTTGTACCGTTTGCAACAAAAGGAGAATAATTTTCTCTTAACTTAATAAAATGACATACCCAAGAAGTGGAATAAGTAGTAGTCCTCTGTTTTTTTCTTTTATTCGCTATCATGTTCTTCATCTGAGCTGTCACAAGTATTGATAAATTGTCTGTTATTTGATCCATTTCTCCTTCCTGACATCGATATTTATTTTCTTCACTTTCGACGTGGTGACAAATATTTTCCCAGTCCTCAGCAGTGATGGTATTCATTCGTTCAGTTGCTAAACTCATAATGCCTTGCATGTTTAATGAAACGTCTCTTTTTGCTACATCTCCTTTTACCATGGACCAAATATTTTCGATCGGATTGAATGTCGGGTGATACGGTGGCAATCGTAATACGGAGTGGCCATGTTCTTTTAAAATTGCATCTATGTGGTACTCGCGAAACCGCTCTTTATTTTGTGTAATTAATTCATACAAACTGGTTTTGTACATCAACCGGTTATACGAAATGTTGTGTTCTGTCAACCAATCCATCATTTCTTGTTTATTAGAATTTGACGTTGGAGCACGATTCAAAAGTTGGTTGTGATAGGACGCATTATCCACGATAAGTACGCTATTTGGTTTGAGGTTCGGTATAAATTTTTCTTTTAACCATTTTTCGTAGTTGACAAAGTTCATCTGGTCATGGTAATCTCCCGTTTTTTGGTTTGCCTTAAACATTAACAAAGCGTTGGGAATAAAACCATCTTTTCCTCCTGCGTGCACTATTATTAACCGCTGGCCTGTACTGATTTGTTTTTTTACACCAAATTCCATCGGTCCAAGCTTCTCCGGACACATGTGAAGTGTGGATGTAGGTTTCATCAGTATAAACTAGTGGTCTATCTTGAGATCGATATTCCGCAATTTTGATAAGGTAATTTATTCTTAGCAGTCGTATGTTGTGTTTTTCCATTAATATTTTCCATTTAAATCCTAATTTTTGTATTTGTTTTCGTAAGGTGGAAATGCCAAATTTGTAATCTATATCGGATTTTAACACAGAGTGGAGTCCCTTTAAGGTTGGAAATTGCTTATGGGACAGATGAAAATTGTATATAGTTCTCCAGATGACTTCTTGATCAAAATCGTCTACTGCTGATGACGGACAAGGACGCAAGTTTTTATTCTTCGGGGAGGTGAATTTCTTTGTTGTTGCGAATTTCTCGCTGTTGCTCTCAGTCACAATGTTATAAACAGTAGAGAGACAAACACCTGTAGCTTTTTCAACTAACTGGGCAGCGGTGTAAGGCAAGTTTAAATTTTTCGTCAGTTCATTATCAAAATATTTATAACAGTTTAAAATTATTTGGTTACTTTGACTCTCAATAGGACCAAAATTACTTACAGCCATATTTTTTTTAAATATAGAAATTATTCGTAGTCGTACGGGCGGACACAATAATTAATTGAGAATACAATCAAATCAGATGTAAAAATATACGCACAACGTAAATAATATTGACAATTTCACACTGACATTATTTTTGTTTTTAGTTCTTCGATATATATATATATATAACAACCTCTTTGTATGCTGATAGTACAAGAAAATAGAAAATTCAAATATAGAATGCCTGTAAACAAACAATACTACTACATATGCAATTCCACGCTCTCGATGATTCAACTATATATATGGAAATACGTGTAAAATGGTAACGGAACAAAACGGAATACATTTCGAAAAGGTGTGCCAATTTTTTAGAAGCTACACGTTTTTGTCATAGTTTTTACTTTAACAATATTAAATTGGGTTCAATTCCTCGTAAGGCACGGATCCGTACAGTGCATTAAATGTTAAAATTTAAAATAGCTTAAATTTGAGAGATACTTTTACGAGGGGTTAAGAGTCCCAGGTAAGCTCGGCCGAATTTCATCTTCCCATACAAACGGAGTTTCGTTCTTATTTTAAAACTACGTGTTGGATTGTAACGAAACTTTGCATATACAATGACTTGAGGTATATCTAGGCCGGAAACTAGTTTATATGCCTGCAGTTTATAATAGAAATAAAATACATCAAAAACAAGTTTTGTATGAAAAACTAAAATTCGCTGTATTTTTTTACTATGGTACCTGAAGCTGCATAAACTAATTACAGGCCTGCATATACCTAAACTTATTCTAAGTACAAAGTTTCAGAGCAAACTAGCTAGTCGTTTGAAAATGAGACCGTAACTACGTTTGTATGGAGAACCGAGCTTACTGGGGACTCTTAAAGTAAAAATCCCAATGCCTGACAGCTCATTGCCAATAATTGACACCCTTTTTGTCAACTGTATTGCAATGAAATAAGGTTAAAGATGCCAACAATTGGAACAGAGTCGAGGATTGGGACATTTACCTTAGTTCAACTTTCAATGTACGTATCGATACATGAATGGCATTTTTCACAAAATATCCGTTAAAGTCGTCTCCATTAAAAATAATTGTTCTGTATTGTATTTTATCGATATATTGGGTAACTCGCTCTGTACTGGTCATAAGACATCACTGAACTAGATATTTCAAATTTCAATGACATTTGATGGTTGGACTGATTCGATTTTGTGTGTATCTTATCTTATCTTATTACTAGGGGTCCTTACGGATACACTTCGACCCAGTGGGATCTTTTGTGTAACTAACCGTTCTTGCTACTCAATGTTTTGTTCTACCATCTCCATAAACAGGATGATTGATGCCAATGGTAGCGTCTGGAATTCCTTTGGCTTGGCTACCCAACACCAAATTCCTTCATTCTCTGTCTGGCGAGGGCATGACACTCACATGGTATATGTTCCATTGTTTCAGCCTCTTCGCCGCACATTCTACAATCCGTGTTGTCAGAAAGTCCTAGTTTGGCCAGGAGTCCTTTGACTCCGAAGTGACCTGTAAACACACCCATTATGATTTTGTATGTAACTGTGATTATAGTGACCTTGAAACCCAGCAGCGGGGGCCGGGAGCAGCTGGTGACGAACTTGAGCAGCTGGCGGCGCTGCGCGTCCTCGAAGCGCTCTACCACCTTCCAGAACCACTGCACAGTGGGGTGCGTCGGCGAAAACCCACCTGCAATCATCTATACTATTATAAACTTGTAAAAAGTTAAATGTCTGGATATTGAAGATATTTAAATAAAACAATTTAAACGTATTTTATCGAGTATATTATCTCATTTGAGTTGAGAGAACTCAAATGAGATAATATATGCGACATAATTCGTTTAAATTGTTTTATTTAAATGAGTGACAATTGCGGAAACAGAAGATAATATTATTGAAGATATTTTTTTATAATAATAAGTAATTCGGTGACCTGAACTTTGAACCGGACTATTTTGAGGGTCACTGAACAGAATATTTTTTTTTGGACTTTGTATGTGTGTATGTCTGGTTGCGGCTTCATCAGGCCAAAGCACACCGCGCTAGCATCGCATGCAACAAGATCCGCTCACCGGCATACTGCGTGTGCGCGCGCAGGTCGTCCAGGTCGATGGGCACCTCCGCGCCCGACACGAGCAGCTGCAGTTCGCGGCACGAGAACATGCGGAGCCACTCCGCATTCACCACCGACGTCAGACCACGCTTGAACGCGTTGCATTGTGACCGTATTTGCCTGCCAAAAACGATAGGTGTTTATGTGATGTCCCCAGCTAGTAGACAAGCGGTGTCAAAGCTTATCATCAGCCATTATATTTCTCAAATGAGCTAGTATAGATTGACTATAACTGGAGAATCAACTCCGAAGTAAAACTTTTTTCAGTAATTCAACCAACTATAATACTGACACGAAACGACCCAAGTGGAACCATTTTCAATAATCGCATAAATCGCATTGGGCTCAATATCGAAGTATAAACGGAACGAATGTATACGATCATAATGTTGTATAAAACGTGTTTTTTATTAAATTTAATCAAACGCAAATATTTCAATAGTTACCTATTCAGTTTGTAATCTGCTACGAGATGAATGTATTCTATCCTATTTTCAGCCGTAACTGGAATGTTCGATCCGCCAGGTTTTAATTCTTCTATCTGGAACAGAAATTCGTCTTGTCAATTAATCAAACCAATAGTTTCTAGCATTGGACAAAGTCGACGACTATGTTTTGTGCTCATTTGGTGTGGTATCACGCTTTTTCTATACAAACTTTCCGTCAAGGCCTATCCCGTGTTTCAGGGTCTATCATCGTCAAATAGAAATCTTCAGTTTACCACAGATATCCTAGATAGAACAAAAGTTTGATCAGTTTTATTTTTTAATACAAAGGTGCTCACCCGTTGCTCTCCACGCTCGTGGCTAATTAACATAAATATGAGTCCTAAATCCGGTGCAAAACAGTAGACGACGCGGGTGTAGCCATGGTAAAATCCTAGTAACTCTACATACTCACCCGTTGTTTTCCTAGTTCGTCGCTGACTATCGTAAAGTCGAGTCGTAAATCCGGCACGTCCTGCCGCCTGTGAGACTTGAACATTGACAGGCCACGATACAATGCAGAGTCGAGTGACGATAGCGCTTGCACATTGGGTTCTTACAAACTATAACTCTACGTACTCACCCGTTGTTCGCCTAGTTCGTCGCTGACTATCGTAAAATGAAGTCCTAAATCCGGCACGTCCAGCCACCTGTGAGACTTGAGCATTGACAGGCCACGATACAATGCAGAGTCGAGTGACGCTAGTCTCTCACCCGTTGTTCGCCTAATTCGTCGCTGACTATCGTAAAGTCGAGTCCTAAATCCGGCACGTCCTGCCGCCTGTGGGACTTGAGCATTAACAGGCCGCGGTACAGTGCAGGGTCCAATGACGCTAGTGCGTGCACATCGGGTTCTCGGGAGGAGCAGAGTTTGCCAAGGAAAAACTCTGCGAGGGGCAGCTCGACTAGTAGGTTCTCGTACAAAGCCTGAAACGTGGGAAAGGTATTAATGAATGACATCTGATGCATAACTCATACTTATTCTCACTCAATACTTACAAAAGCTGTGAAATAACACAGTACAAGACACTTATTCGACCATCAGACAGCATAGTCTTGTTTTTGTTGTATGGTTCGATTCGTTCCAACGGCTAAAACGGAAACGGTCTGATAGTCTAGTCAGATTAGACAGCAGCTTATGATGGTTACATTTATAGCACTTTATCATTTGTCTATATGATAAACAGCCGTCACTTTCTGACAAATACGTGCGTGCGAGAGTGACGGGATGATAAAGCATCATAGGCCCGCAGGACACAGTTCCGGTAAATCAGAGACACAGGTTCAATTCCTGATTAGACTTCAGTAGATCGCAATGTTTTTTTTATTTTGCTTGATTTTTTTATTCTCCATATTAATAGGGCTGAAGTTTGGCAGATCCTCCGTTGCAAAATTCTGCTGCTCAATCGGATTATGCGAATGAAAATGAAAAATGTGTGCAACTGTAATCCATATTATAATTCCAATAATATTTACCTTTCCAAGCATCCTGCCTACGAAATAGTAATGCATGGGGAAGTCGTCATACAATAAGTGCACCCCAGGGTTGGGGTATAGCATGTTGTCTTTCGTTAGCCTGAACAATCCTCTATTTGGGTCGAAAGCCGATCTGAAAAAATGGCAAACAACATCATAACACAGTCGCCAAGATCAGATGAGACATGCATGCTGTGCACAAGAAAATGACAACATATGTGTGATAGTCCGCCGAGCATCTTTAGTGACTTACAGTTTTAGTCACAAATCAACATATTTACTACAAGTACGTTAAAATTATCTTCCTGTGCACCACATAAGTTGTAGAACAGAGTGAACAGAATGAATACAAAGTAGAATCTTGAGTGTAGTCCTGACGGGAGTCAGTGACGACCAAAGCTGAATAAATATTGTTAATGAAATACATGTCTCTCCATTTATGAAGAAAATTGCAAAACAAATACCTATTGAAGAAATTTTTCTGTTAGGCAAAACAAAAGAATGCAGCACTTTAGTGACGTTAAGTTTACAAGGATTGTAAGTAGTAAAATTACTTCAAACGATTAAGTTGAGTGCTGAAATCCCGAAATACCAAGAAAAGCCGGTGGGGATCGGAAACTATGGACGTCTCATCACTGTTCTATTTAGTCTCAAAAGAATACATCTAAGGAGCGTGTAGAAAATATGTTACTTACTTGAGCAGCTCCGAAAGGAACTCCCTAAACAGACCTCCGCCGTCGACACCCGCCTCCTCTGCTCCGGCCTGGTTGATCAGCTGCACGCGCAGCTTCAGCTTTAGATCTGGTTCTGAAATGCAACACGTTACACTACAGCAACAACAATATAAAATTCTTTATTGCACACCAACAAGAGAAACAGTACAGTTGAGTCTTAACATAGTCTACGGTAAACAATAGGCAGTCTTAACGCTAAAGAATGACCTGTTCCAGACATTCTTCCATTTCGCCGTCATCATGTACCTCGTCATCGATACACTCTTGGCAGTCGTCGCGGCCGTCGTGTTGTGAATTGTGAGCTTTATCACCCAGAGCCATTCTTCTCTAACGTATCATTATAATTGTTTTTGTTTACAAACTTCAGTATTGTCAGTCAGTATTCAGTTCAGTATTCACTACTAATTTCAGGAGTTTTATAACAATCTGAACCATCTGCTTCAAGGTATCCTTCCATTTCATCGACAAAGGTTTTTTAAAATGATTTATTTCATAGAATTTTCATTTCATCGACAACTTATTCCCCTGAAAGCATATATTTTTCATGTTTTAAAAAAATATCATAATGTAGAAGCTGTAAAAATATGTTAGTTTTGTTATATAACAATCCCAAAATCCTTAACTACGATTTCAAAAAAAAATACTTTCTATGAAATGATATGTCGACGAAATGAAGTATCCGGTGAAACGTTTTTGGATAAAACAAGGTTGCCCCTACAACTAACCTTACCCAAGGTGAACCTTGCTTTAAATCACATACGAGTGAGGTACACAGGTAAGAAAAGAAAGAACTTGGCTTACCATTGTCCGGACTGAGTTTGTCAAAGGCATCCTCGTATAGATGCGTTCGACGAACGCTGATGTTTATTGAAGGTCCTTCGTTGAAGTTTGACATCTCGTACCAGTGGTCGTGTTTTTCTCTAGAATTCAAAGATTGACGTATATAGCTGACAATAATCTCTGCGTCAATTTAGCCATTTATCTTAATATAAGGGTGCCTTTTCACTGAAGCGGAGTGAAGAGTTTTCTATCGTTTGCCCGAATTGCATATGCAATAATATCATATTCCCGAATAATATCGATTCATACCCCATGATGATCATATGCTATATTTTCATTTGCCACAATTATTAGGTTAGGTTAGGTAACGCCATAACGATACGTTTGCCATACATTTCATTTTCCCTATAATCAAGTGTTCAAATATCGTATTCCAGATAATTCAAATGCCATAATAATTATTTGCTATAAAACACTCCGAATGCGTATTATTGCTCGTACATTTTATCCAGGCGTGTGTTCCTAGTGTAATGTGTATAATAACACTGAATCGTAAAATTTGTACTTTTTTCAGACTTGGATTTTTAGTCAGCAAAACTCTAAACTAATGTTCAGTTAAACTAAACATGATTAGATTTTTATACAATTCTCCAAGTAAACGGTTACTTTTACGGTTACCCTTGTAAGTTTGTTTTGGACAAGCGTAGCAAGAAACTCGTCTCGCGAGCGATCATGTTTCTCAACTTTACTTGAGAAGATCATGGCAAATCCCTAAGTAGATGATGTTAAAACGACTTACCTAACTAGTAATCCTTGAAAGATAAGAACTCTCGTCGCAAACGGCACGACGAATGGGATTTCTCTAAGAATTGTGACTGTTCGTAGCTCTTTAATTGTCAACGGTGGTCCTTCGTCTGTGAACAAAAAGCGTATTGAAGTTTGTGAAAGAAGAAACGTACGATTTTTAGAAACAGGGGACGGAACTCTTCTCTTTCAATACAAGAAAGTTTGTGATACTCCTAAAATCGATGCTTTCTAAATTCGACGCCGAGAAGAATAATTTGTATGAACAATTTAATCAAATCATCAAAATCAAAAATCAACAAAATATTCTTTATTCAAGTAGGCCTAGGTACTATCAACAGCATAACTGCATGGACATAGCAAAGACGATAGTCGCTTGGCTGTCTTAAGATGCTGAGAGCACGTAGCTCTCAGCATTGCATGATGGTTACAAAAAAATAAACTAGATGGCGTTGTTATCAAAACGAACAAGAAGAATTTAATGCTTTGTTTGTTGATATGTAAGTCTCACAAGCACTAAAATTGTTCTGTAATAGAATAATCTACTACATGAATGAAATATAATTACTATTAAAGAAAAGCTTCCACTGAAATTAAAATGGCACCTGTAGTTAGCTTTTGGAACACGCTTCTTTTTAACCGACTTCCAGAAAAAGGAGGAGGTTTTCAATTCGTTGGAATGTTTTTTTTAAGTAAGGTTGTTTTAAAATTTATCTTTCAAGCGTAATGTTACTATCGTAACAGAACAGAGTCTGTTCTGCAACAAGAACTCATTGCAAATATACCGCCATTTACACTTTGTTTCTTCATGAAACTACGAGGTTTTTAAACATACTTAACTTCATCCACACTTCAATAACATATGCGATGACATGAATATTACGGCACTATACTTTAATAAAAATAATATAATAAGCAAGGTGGAACTTTAGAATACCCTCCTTTCGAAAATACTCTACTTTGGATGCAATTTCCTTAAAAAGTTGCGTTGCTAGTTGTTTGAAAGTCATCAAGGATGAAAATCTATTATAATATCATATAATATGAAGAGATAGCCAATTGATACATACACTAGTCTGAAACAAAATAATCATTGTTTGTGCCTGGATCTTTGCCTGAATATTGACTATGAATACCTACACTTATAACAATCGAAATTCTGATTCAATATTAGTATGGTTATTAAATTATATAGTTATTACAAGAAAATTTACAATTGACTGTGTGTATTCATAAAAGGTAAGGTAAAAGAAAAATAGTCACAAGTTCTCTTATAATGACACTCCTCAGAAGTAGGGTTTTTTTTTAAATTACAACCAATTAATAACTATCTATTCTTACAACTAGAAATAATACAACTCTGAAATTTAAAAAAAAAAACCACTTTATTTCTAACACAATATTTATTTAAGATAAATAACACAATTTATTAATATATAATTTAAGTAAAATCTCTTCTTAAGATTTTGTTGAGGGTATAGCTTAAATATTCATTTCCAAAATTGGAAAGAGGATTGAAGCTTCCCTTCAACAAAACAGTATTATGAGCGAATACAATTAATTACAAATCTGAGACTGGTTATCATTGTAGGCAAACGCACTCTAACATTTACCTTTTACTGTTTTACTAACTTATCATTTCTTAACAATTCTTAAGACTGAGTGATGAAAAAAATATCGTAAAATACTGTCACGAAATAGCGTATATGCAAAAAAAAACAATATGTGATTGAGTCCCGTTTTGTAGTATAAAAAAGTAGTTATTTACTATCATAGTATAGAAAAATATAAAAATAAAATATACTTAACGCAATCACACCCTGTTTAACTACTAATAAACATCAGTGTTACCCTATCTCCACTTACTTCTGTCCTTAATTGGTATAGCCACAGGTTTTCAATGATATTTAAATCTGGTGATCTAGCAGGCCACGAAATGATATTTATAACGCCGGCGAAAACACTCACTCACACTTTGGGAATGATGTATAAGACAATTATCCTGCACAAATGAAATTATGGGTAATTCTTCCTCCGGATACACATTTCGAATCATGGTCTCCCCCAGCACATTGACGTAATCAGCAATTAGCCCGACTGGGCACTCTGACGAGTTCTACCGGGTCAGCCCCGCTCATCCAACTCCACATATTCATTGTAATGCGACCAGATTGCACATTGGGCACTACGTGATCATTATTATAACGCGTATTATTTCGACGCCACAAGCTAAAACGTCCGTGTTGACTAGTGAAACGTTTTTTCGTCAGTGAAAATGACATTACTTCAATCGGCATTTAAGTATTCTCGAGCAAACTTTAATCTCACTTCTTTGAGCTGTGGAGTCAGCAAGGGTTTGACTGCATGATTGCGAGGATGTTAACCCTCACTGTGTGGAGAACACGGCGAACAGTGTCCACGCCTATGTTAAATAAACGGGTGTAATGGGTTGTTGGTGGAAAACCATTTTCTTCATATTCTTGGACCATGCTTTGACGCCGCTGTGCGCTTATAAGTCGAGGTCTACCGATTCTTTGGCGGTGCAGATCCTACATGATCCTTCCTCTGTGAATTGTCGCACTCATAACACAAATGTTTTCCTCTGTAACAATTTTCAGAAATGTATAATCATTATTATATTAGCATACAGATATAACTAATATAAAAAATCTAGAAAGAAATGTAAACAATAATACTTACGCTTACACCGGTTTCTGTGGCAATTTCTGTCAAATGTTTGCCTTGACTATGCAAAGTAATTATGTGTAACATTGTGGCTAAGTCAATATTGCAACGAGAACCCACTATGACAAAATAAAAGAACTAAATACATACTAAAACTCAATCAAAAATACAATCAAACGGACGGCAGCCGCAAGAGAACGAATGAACAGTTTCTTTGTATAAAAACTATTACGGTATATTCATAATCTTAAGTCTACCCTCTAAGTATGGGCGGTTATTTTTATATAATTGTTGCACTATTCAACATGTGACTTAAATATAAATATTTATTTGATTAAATAAAAATGTTTTGCTTAAGCAGCTGTTAAATAATCTCAGTAAAAAATAAATTTAAAAAAAACTATTAACATTAAAAGCATGCCTTGCAAACGTAGGTGATTAGTGATTACAAATACGGTTATAAATTTCATCCATGTCGAATATGGCTTGATGGCTAAGGGGTTTAATGACTTTATCTATACGACTAATGTTCCGGGTTCAAATCCTCTCGAACACGGTATACGAAAAAAGCGTTTTTGTATTTTGTGTTTGAATTAGCAAAATCATCGATGGCTTTGGTTTATATATGACGGTAAATCTAAGTAATATTCAATTGAAGGTGCATTAAAAAAATACTGGATTCTGAAAATACTTTCCATAATGTAAATTGAATATTTGAGTGACTTGCCGTGTGTGTTTGGCAATCGTAAGTTCAACCGAGATTTTTTTAAATATTTTGATGTTATCAACGCCATCTAGGAAGATCTTATGAAACCAATGTCGTTACCGGATAGATGGCGTCTCGTTCCGCTGCAAAGCGAACTTTCTGACAAATGTCCATGCAATTATGTTGTTCAGTGTACAAGCACTTTCGAATAGTCAGTTGAGAGAAGTCTTTGCTGGGAGACATACAATATGATCCAACATTTGTTGCAAGGATTAGGGAAAACCCAGAAAAACCTAATCAGATAATTTATCTAAAGTATAATATTATTGATAAAATCATCATTTTAAAAATTAAAATAATTAATAAGATAAATCCCAAATGGATTGTCAATAAAAAAGAAAAAAATCTAGAATGTATCTAGAATAAAATTCTAAATGTCAGGGTATATAATACAATAATTACTTACTAGCCTAGGCTAGGATCCAATCTCATAATAACTTTACCGGCCAATCGGTAAATATAATTTGGCGCAGTTGGTAGTATCAAAGCGAACGCTCTCGAAAGAACAAAGGCAATCGACAATTTTTAATCCATTGAAAGAAAAACGCGGTGAACAATCTTTTGAAATTCTTTTAAAGAATTTTTTTATTTATTTTTTTACTTTATTGCACTTTTATCGTCACAGTGGCCACGCCAAACTCCGCCCAGAACATAGACACATACATACATGGAGTCCTTACACTTTAAAGAAACTACTTACGCTGTAAAGAAAATTAAAATCCTAGTTTCAGACCACTATTCTGAGATGGGTAATAGTGGATAAAAAATTCGCAGTTTTTAATCAAATGTGGTGTCATTTTCATGACAAACAATGTACCTCAAAACTTACGCGCAGATTTTACATCAAACAGCGGGATCTCGTCTAGTCGCCTCCTCATCGTTCCTGCGCGCGTGCCAGGGAAAATTCCGTCCTCGAGTTTCCGAGAAATATATATACAGTTACTCGAATTTAATTCAGGATTATGGTCTGAAACTAGTACACCGCCCCTTACAGCCTGTAAACACGATCATGTGGCACACACACCTTGGTCGCGCGCCATGGCCTGGTGCAGGTGCGGCGGGCGGCGCAGCTGGCGCGGGTTGGGGCGCACGGCCGTGCCTGCCACCACCAGCACGGCGGCGCCGCCCTCGGGCACGCAGCCCGCCACCGGCCACGGCTGCCCCGCGCAGAAGTGCAGCCGCGAGTCGCGCACGTACAGCGCGCGGAGCAGGTGCGTGCATACCTGCGACAATCATTACTAGATTACGTCGAGCGAGCGCTATATTCCTATGGACGAGAAATACCTAAACAATGAGCGTGTATACCTCACCTCATCTATTACTTCATATGGCGGCTATTTACGTCACTCATCCGTGCACCCCAATACTTTATAGAACACTCAGGCGCGTTGCGTTTACGTTGGGTTGTTGCGCTTGACGACCACAACACAAAATGTAGTGTGATAAGATGTTTTAAACACCAAAACTCACTATTTAAGTTGGAAGATGTGGTTCAAGACTAGACTCCAACTTGCTCGGAAATGTTCCCATAAATGTAGTAAAAACACACCGCAAAGTATATCGTTGATACGATAATCAATTTAAAAAGTGTACATTATTGTGCAGGTTTTTACTTTTAATTTCATCCAAGACTTTGAAAATTCACCATACAGCCAATAGTAACGTACAAAAACCGAGATTTAAAAAAACTAATTGTTTTCTGCGTTTAGTTAATGCATGGTTAATGCCAATAACAATAGAAAAAAAAAACAATAATTATTGTGTCCACATCATAATACAGTTTATTTAGTCTTAATGATCTTCTGGGACTGATAAATATTTTGTAGCCAAGGTATGTTTTTTTAAATGTTGTGCGTTTAGGAATTGCCGATTCAACTAAAAGCAATAAAGCATATATTTATTATATGCATTATATTAACTATTGCTATGGGTTTTGTTTTTATTTATTATCATTACACCCCGTTATCTAACGCTCAGTTTCGGGGCAAGTGATGGGGCAGTTTCGATAATCAAATGTATAAAAAATTAAGTTGATTTTTTTGTGTATTATTTTTTTCATTATAAATTAACAATATTTTTTCCAAATAATATGAAGTCCAACTTCGTCACCTGCTTGTAAAAATCCATTTCAAAAATGAAAATGATTTTTTGACCTCCACGGATGTAACTGGCAAAAACTGTAGTTTTTTGTAATGCTATTATGCGGCCTTTGTTGACAGTACTGTTATCAATTTGGACTCTTTTTTTTCTAACAACTTATTAATATTTTTTACAGATTTAAAGCCTGGATTTTCATTTAATGTGTTTGTTAATTTAACATGAATCAGTTTCCCTTTATGGTGCAGCCTTAGTAATTAAATTTTATTTTGAATATCATGTACAATATTCAATGACTGTTTCTATGACAACTTGGGATCTTCTAATTTTGTAATGCCTGTGGTAAAATTGTGAAATGGGTGTGTATAAATTTGATATCGTTTGTTAAATCATTGTCCGTCGAGAGCAGTCGCTGTGCTTCAGCTGAAAGAGATGAAATAAATAACATATAACATAAAATATAGACCGAGCAATGCGATTAAGAGACTAATAATAGCATAAAAGCATACAATCTCTACATCGAATTTTGATAAGTTCCATTTTCATTCATTTCCCTGCAAAATTGATGATATTCATCAATATCAAGTAAAATATTGGCCATGATTTGTCACTGTACATACTATATAAGCACTACGAATGATTGACAAAAGAAATAGCTTATGTCAAAGAAACCGATGGATTAAAAAAAATAAGAAGACATGAAAAAGGTTTTATAATTTTAAAGAAAAAATACTTTTTTTTCTTCACAAAATTATAAAAGCTAAAACTGCTCGTTATTATTAACAAAACGGGACTTAATCGTGTACTAATAATTAATGACTCCGATCCCGACGTTGAACTGCTCATGCTAGATTAGGCACCTGCCTACTACTACCTAGTAAGTCGTCTCTGTACTATTCAATAATTGTCGCCCTCCTATCTGATCAAATATATGCAATGAATGAGTTATCTCAAACGCATTCACAAAAGAAGAATTTTATTTTGACATATAACTATTTATAAGTAAATATCAATCGACTATTTATGTGAAGCAAAGCAACATGACTATTTGCCCCCAAACTGAGCGTTAGATAACGGGGTGTAATTATCATTACTATATTGTATGTGGAGCTAAATATACAATTCAGACCCAAAACTTTGAACTTTAATATCCTTAAAAAATTTTTAAGGCGGGAACGTGAATTTCATTTTGTCAAAGATTGTCTGCCGTATTATTTACGAAAATAAGTTAGATAAACATGTGTCAAATTTCCTCGCATATTTGGAGAAAAGCAGTATACATGCCTCGGCAGGAATGTCATTTCGTGGATTCGTATCTATTAAAGGCTTTAAACCGCACTCATCCACGAAATGACTTTTCCCGGCCTCTGCAGTAATATACTATTCTTTCATGATTGCAAAAAATATCTGAACACAGAGTTGCTACATGTCATGCCATATTTTTCGACATACGCAACTGTAAATTAACTGGACAGAGATTAAAGTATATTTTCTTAATTCTATGTAGATTTCATATATATTTCTATGACCAGTGTCCAGTGTGTATAGTAGAATGGAGCGTCTCCATGTATTTAATTACTCATTGAGAACGAGCTACAAGATTGCACTTGTGCGAGGCGAAAAGTATTGCTAAGGATAGGAAAGTATGGCGTTAGCGTGTGTAGGGTCTTTGCACTAATAGGATACCTGTTTCGCTGTTGATGTTGTAAAAGGCTCATACTAGTGACATTCAAAAACCACAGCCACGGATATCACGGGTCATATGTTCGTATGCTCAGTCCAAGGTATAATATGCCCACGTCCCTCTCGGACTTCAACTCGGTCAATAGTGTTAGCATGTTTATACAGTAACAAAACAATACACCAATATATGGATGGATCAACTTTTTCTGGTGGTTACTATGTCCCGTACCTCATGAGAATAGTGACAGAGTTGACGAGATGGGCACTTGAAGAATGGCACTATATTGGCTACAAAAAATATTTTTATAGTAGAGTAGTAGCAGGTTGAAGATATTTTGAAAAAAAAAATTGCAACGGACTATTTGGAGGTCACTTAAACGAAAAATATTTTTTTGGATTTTTGTATATGTTGTTGCGGCTTCATCACGCAAAATTGGCTAAAAAGATTACACGGGTACCTAGGAGTCTCCAGAAGATTATAGGACACTTTTTACCCGACTATGCGGAAGAAATAAAGAGGGTTATGATTTTTTCTCTTCCGCGGACGAAGTTTGCGGACAGCTTTTAGTATAATCATAATGCCGTCAATGAGAACGCTGTAGGCTATTCTCCCCTCCTATTTAATTTCTTACATTCAGTTCACGCTATGGACGCTAGTTTTACGAGTCTTGGCACCCTTGCCACAGTCTCATGTCTCTCCTCACCTTGAAGAGATGCGACCTCGGGGCCGTGCGACTGGTCCCGATCTAGTCGCTGCCGACGGCGTCCTTGTACTGCGTTCACACGGCGGGGCGGGATTCGGGGTACGACAGCTCACTCCCAGGCACACCTGCCGCAGCCTCGTGTCTCTCCTCACCTTGAAGAGGTGCGACCACGCGGGCGTGTGGCTGGTCCCGATCTGGTCGCTGCCGACGGCGTCCTTGTACTGCGTGCACACGGCGGGGCGCGACTCGGGGTACGCCAACTCCACCAGCCCCAAGCAAACTTGCCGCAGGGTGCGACACAAACCGCCTAACTCCGAGAACTCAAAGGCGTGGATGCGACCGCCACCTCCAGACACCGTGCTGGACACGCTTATATCTGAAAGAAAACATTTATGACTTTTTCTTCTCCGCGAACGAAGTTCACCTTCTAGTTACTAATAAATATATATAACTTAATCAGATTTTCTGTCAAATATTGCTACAACTTACAGTCAGCATCAAATGTAACAGCCAAATATATCGCAACTGAACTTTTTTACTATGGCCTCAAAGATCTGGGATTGATACATTACGGTTGTTACAGACTATTAGATGCTGACTGTACCTAAACACGTTAAAAGTCTCATCCCATTTGACACAAAAAGCATGCTAAATAAAACAATTACACAAACCGTTATTGAGAATCAACTCGCAGCTCATCTTGTCATCATCATCAACATCTCTACAGAACTCTGTGTCATGTAGCGTTCCTATTAGCAGCGAGAACAGCGCACAGAAGACTGCCAGTGGGGCCAGTAGTCTATGCACGCCTATGTCGGTGGATTCCGCACCCATGCCGCGGGACAGGGCGGACAGGAGAGGTGTAGCGGAACCCCCGAAGGAGGACTCGTGGCTCATGTGGCTGAGCCAATGCCAGAGTCCTCGAAGGAATATTGGTTTGAACGCCAGCGTGTATAGTAACCTGAAAAGTGAAGTAATTATTTGGGGTTGTCTCTTGGTGAATAAACTCTGCGTCCTCAAGGGCTGACAATGGTTTCTGAACGTTTTGAAATTCTGAATGGAAATTGAAGATGATAGTGACACAGATTTTTGCGAAAACGTATGTCTGTAATCTAACATCGGAATGCAATGCGAATTTTGCTCGAATACTCTAAGGGGTTTATGCAATCGAATCGAAAGTCGTCACTCATCAGCTTGGGCCAAAGTACAGACCTTACACCACGGGGGCGCCTGCTGGTGATTTTTCGATTTCTTCATGACACCCTCAAGGAATCAAAACAACATTCTACCATAGACCAGCACTGAGAAATGTAAACGGGCATTTAAAAACAATACTACCTCTTATTGTCCGAAAACGAAGCTAAAAAGTCCATAATGTGAGACAATAGTCATAGTGAGGGTACTCATCTTTGTGAAAATGTTCAGACATGAACCTCACCTGTATTTATGCAACGCCATCCTATGGCTAAGCAGCAAATTATGGCAAATCTTGGACAAGCAGTCCAAAAACTCTTCACTCAAATCATTCTCCGTTATCTGAGAGCACGTAGTCATGACACATCTGTCCGGTTCATTCAGGATTTCTATACAGCGGGTGAGAAGCATCTGTTCTCTCACCGATGTAGGGTTAGGTTCGCTCTCACTGTCACTATCGTCGTCCTTGTCTGCCACGGTCTCTTGGCTGTATAGGGAGTCTTCGTATTCATATGTAATTTGCTTATTGCACACGTTAACAGTTAGCTTGGCTATTATTTTAAGGTAGTCTAGGACGATGGGATTGTTTGGCAGTCTTGAGTTGTTTATATTGCGGATTTCATTCGCTGTAAGAGATATAAAAAGTTAGTGTTGAGATTTTTGCTCTGAAATTTTTTAGCTATTTCAACACTTTTTCTCTCTAATTCTGCGCGCACGGCATCAGTGGCAGGAATACGAACGTTCTGCTGTTGTTTTCAAATTGCGCGGAGATTATGTACTAGAGAACACTTACCAAACCAACCAATAGGGTCAAAGGACAGCACAGAATGTAGTAGTAAAGAGATAAGGCGGACAATCTCATATAGGCAAAACAGATGAAAAAGTGTCCAGCGGAAAGTACTAAATAATAGGGATCTAAATCGGAATCCCTAACGTCTTTTGTCCTAATGTATCGTTTGTCCTAATGTATCAATTGCCATAACGCATTTTTTTAGGAAACTGTAAACTTTTCAGGATTGTTATAAAACAAACCTAACCCAACCTAACCTTATCTATACGACGATCATTTAAAAAATCCTGAAAAATTTACGGTTTCTGAAAAAAATGCGTTATGGCAAATGATACATTAGGACAAACGATACATTAGGACAAACGACATTAGGGGTTCCGAAGGAGACCCAAATAATAGTTCCAAATCCGTCCACAATGGCGCTAGAGTAGTAATATTATGAAGTCAACCACCTACTCAATCCTTCGTTCTTTTCTATATGTAAATATTCAACCGTGTTCAAATGATTTTTCTTGCACCATTGTGGATTTTTTTTGTCATTATCACGGTAAATTATTTTACACATTTGCCAGAGTGGCGCTACCAATTTAACGCCTTTTGACGGACATGGACATGTTGGATATATAGAGATTGTTTTCCTTAATTCTATACTCCATGATCACACGCTTGCTAGTGAATGTGCTCTCGTCTTGCAAGCACCACATCAGCGCCAGGAATGGGAACTCTTTGCTGTTGTTCCTGGCCAGGGCCAGAATTTTGTACATCTCCACTGGCTGCAGGTACGGGTTGTGTAATAGAGAACACTTACCAAACCCAGGGGGTTCTAAGGACAGCACAGAATGCAGCAGCCACGAGTCATTGATCACCCGCTTGCTGATGAATATGCTCTCGTCTTGCAAGCACTGCATCAGCGGCAGGAATGGGAACTTTCTGCTGCTGTCCTTGGCCAGGGCCGGAATTATGTACATCTCCACTGGCTCCAGGTATGGGTTGCATAGGAACGCTGATGCGAATTCTGACATTATTGTATCACTGAAAATTTACATGGTATTTTGATACAACAAATCTTAATGAAACCGTATAATTCATCAAGGCGCACTCAACAACTGTAAGAGAGTGATAAAGAAAGGAGACACTAGCATTGACGAATCAGACGAGGACAAAGTTTATTCAGCCCCTATGGCTGTGGAACCAGATATGTTGGTTTTGTAAACATCCCTGCCAATGTATTCGCGAGTATTTTACCACCACTTGACATGATAAACACTAAGACAAAAAAAAAATCTTTTTTAAGATAAGATTTGTCATATGGGAAATTTATAGTAGATTAGCGATACGGACAGCGAGGTGTTCAATTCTGACAATTTACTGTATGAAACACTAAAAATCTATTGAATGATGTCAAAGCTGCAAAGGTGATATGTGACGGAAGCACGTATTACACCTTTCTAATTTTGTGACTGATGACAGCAGTTTGTTGGTAAGAGAGGGTGCAGTGCATCTCGCTCCAAAGTATTGCTGCGTCCCTGTTGTCTATGACTAAATTAGGAAGATTCATTACGTGCTTAAGTACTGAAATTATCAGTAACAGTAACTGACGCTGTTCATACTTACTCATATCCGTTGAGGCGTACATGCGTGGTCAGATTGAGCGGCCGCTGTATGAGATCCAGCAGGGCGCCGCACAGCGGGGTGGGAGGGTTGGGGGAGGGCCCATACAATGGAGGCGTTTTCCGACACATCAGCTCTCTCAGCTCTACGAAATAGCCTGGACGAAATAAAAAAACTACAATGATTACCTAACCAAATTGGGATAACGGTTTTTTAAGATGACAATCGATTATATTTTTCGTAAGGATCATGACTATATGGGACTAAATACAAACAGAGGACTCTAAAAGACAGAAATGATAGTTAAAGTTCTGCATTCCTACTTGCTACTCAAATGTAACGTCATTCTTGACCTTAGCGTACCAAATGTATATGGAAAAAAAGGTATTTTAGCATTATTGTCGCGAAAAACTGCGTTTAACTACATAGTAGCACCCATCACAATTGACAATGTTTCATTTTTCAGACCAATCTGTAATAAAAATATTATGCAGTTCGAAAGAGGGTATTTTTTCAAGTTATACGTATTTTTGATTTTCTTCAAAAGCCTCCATTTCAAAACAAAAAATCAAGTTTTAGAGTTACTCATTCTAAAAAAGCGTGACCGCCGTAATGACGTCATTTAGTGGATGATGTGTTGCCAACGAAGAAAAATGTTATGTTTATCAAAAGACTTGCCATACACGCAAACAATTTTAATAACTATATCATGTCGGTAAACCTACTCAGATCTGATTTCGTAAATTTAGTGAACTAATGTTTGTAAAATAGAGCCTAATTAGCAAACAAAAGTCTAATAATCTGCTTAAATACACCAAACGGGCATCTGTCGTGTGTGTCAGCCGTAATATTACCTAGAGTACGAGTACTTATCTATGGAATTGAATATTGACGTTTAGTGATAGTTCAAATATTAGTTTACAAATTTGAGAAATTTCGGGGAATATGTTTTCCGCAAAAACTAAAAATAACGGCTGTACGGTACGTGTGCTGGAAAAAAGTTATTTGCACTTCCTTTAGAAAATAAAGCTGAATGGTGTCTTGCGGGCGGATGGGAGTGTGTGATGTGTTATGCTCAAAGCTACTACTGTTACTGTTAGCTTTAAAATAAACGATTTATCTTATTAAATACAAGTTTTATTATTGACATTATACAATGTAATTTCGACTTCCTATAGAAAAAATGCAATCAGCTGATCAAGTCTACTTATGGGGACCCGTTTTTTTTTTCATATTTTGATGTATGTTCCTTGGGGAAAGTTGTTCAGTATCATGTTCAAAATCATCTCGCTGCGGGAAAACAACCACTAAAATTTCACATTGCTTAGTAATTTATTTCAGATACATTAGAGACATATTCTATTTATTTAAACTTTATTGCACAATACAAAATGGTACAAAACGGTAATCCTTTACAATTTGTTTCACACGCGATGCTCTGGAGTCATACGGCGTGGCACAAAACATATGTTGGAGACTCAGCGTACCTCCACGTACCCCACTGCATTATCAACTTAAGTGTTGCGTTGTGATTATGATACTTTTGGCACCTCTTAACTTGAGGCGGCCACATAATACTTATCACAGCTTTGAGTATATTCCATTCATGAGCGTCTCTACTCGTGGCAAGTTTGTGCTATCAGCTTGAGTGAGTCAGTCGGAGTTCTTCATTTCTCAAATCCGTGGAAAAGTCGACTCTTTAAATAGTTAGAAGAAAGAGAGAAAGCAGTCGTAAAAAAGATGCAAATCAATGTCCGTGGAAAAGCAGAGTCGCAATAGAACAATCGAAAACGGGAAAATAGTGCACGAACGAAATTTAAGCAAAACAAAACAATGACATATTTAGATTCAACTGCCAAACGTAATTTAGTGTCAACCGGAAAAGAGATTTTTTTAATCTATGGAAGGCACAGACCTTCCATCCTCTAAATGACGTCATCTTCCGGTTTAGCATTTTCAGCTATTTTTTTCGAAAAGTAGGAGATAAAAATTCTTCAAATACTTGTTTCGGATTGTATATGCATTTTTCTATACATTGGATATCAATTTAGGGCTATAGCCAAATATGAAATCTTGTCAATTATGTATTGTTTTATTGAACTATAAGGATTCCGAAAAATTCTTTGTTTAAACAAAGCCATTTAGATATTTTCGTTTTTATTTCTTCATTTCATGATGCCTTAGTATTTTCTTAATCATTTAACTACAGTACGTTAAAATTTTTCACATCATTCCGATTGAGAACTTAAAGACGATTCTAATATTACATAGTTCCAGTTTGCTAATTTACAGTTTTTCCGGAAATTTGGTAAAAATAGGAACAATAACTAAAATAGAAGTAGGTAGACTAATACCAATCTTAAAAAGAACGCCCCTCCACTAAGTTTAGCCTACATTTGGATCTATGTTTCATTGGTCGGTTAGTTCCTTTAAGGGCCTACTTCGTCATTTGTAAATCACGCCCTAAACACGGAGCCAGCCAATAAGCGTGATTTTTGTAATAAGGGACGCATTTATTGCTCGCGCGCATCAAAGAAAGAGACAGCTAATAAATAGTGCCAGATGTAAAAGTACCATGAAATCGAAGATATTATTATGTTTTGTTAACATTTAAGTTAATCACTTAAAAGATAAAGGGTATAATGTCATTTTTACATAATTTAGCTGTTTATTAATCTGTCGTTTGTACAAACCAGACAAAAAACGGAAAATGAAGACGCGTTTTCGGATAACTTTTCTGTCGAGGAAATTTTCATTAAACATGTTTCCGCGTTAATCACTGAATAGGTTATATAGTCAAAAAACACATATCTGAAAGCCAGCCTGTTTTATATACTAGATTTGACAAAAAATGCGCTAAAAAATAGCTTAATTTTCGATGGATCCCACTAAGATCGTGGGGCACGGCAGTGCCCCCGCCAAGTCGAGCGCGAAGCAAACACTGTCGTACCATCACCATCCTTTACTGGAACCATTTCGCCGCATTTTCAGAATCTCTGGATAAGACCAGAACGCAGAAATTTTCGTCATCCAGTAAGCTATAATAACATACTTAAAATCCAAAATTTCAAGTCTGTAGGTTATATAGTTCCGAAGTTAAGCGAAAGCAAAGTTTCGCATTTATGACACTCACTCTCTCACTCATGATCATCGGAATAGAACTAGTACTTGCCATAAACTCAGAGAGCTGAAATTTGGTACAGAGTTAGGGTTTAATGGCCACATAAAGGGAAAACTATAAAACTAGGATAATCTAAGATCTGGAGTACCTGGTGACCCTGATTAGAAAACACAAGAGCCCAACCAAACTATTAAAGATCGACATACCGCCTTTACAAAAAATATTCAACTTGGTGGGCCGCTTCATTTGATGGCAAAAATCGAAGGAAAAAAAGAAAAGAAAGATTTGTAATAATAAAAACACTACTCCTAAAAAGAACAAAACTGTGTCAAATAAAGAATCAAATATAAAATGTATTACATTATATACAGTTTATTAAGCGAGATAATAGCCCATACTGGTATTGGTAATTGGACGCTAGTGTCTCATTCTAGGCTGTTGTTGATTGTGCAACACATGCATTCAGCATTGACAATGCTGACTTCTGCTCTCTTCTTTTTGGAGCGTCAAATCGACCACCGATCTAACATACAATAGACGTACAGACGAACTTCTATCAATGTTTAGAATTCCGTCTGTACTGGAAACAAAATATACTGTTTGTTTCAGGCTCGCCTGTACATAAGTATTATTCAAATACGCAGCTTTCAAGCCTACAATTGACTGGTTATTGAATAAACGTTTTCCAAGTGGCAATTTTCCATCGTCAATGGGTAGCGGTTCTGGCGACAGATTGGTGCCATGGATATAGATAATATTAATACTAGAAATAAGCATAAGCTCGCAGTGCCTGCTACTAGGCTCCATAAAATTAGGCGATAATTCATAGGTAACTGTGTGACGTTTTATAATAAACTTCTTAGCAGCATAAGTTAGCTGTCTATTGGTAAATTCAAAAATATTGTAAAACGAAAATTAATTTCTAAAGCTTATTATAGCACACAAGACTACATGAATGATAAAGCCGCGTGGGATTAATGTAAATTGTAGCGTCATGTAAGTATATGTACAATTATTTTAACGAATACCTATTGAGGTATTATTATTATTTTAATCTTAACTGTTTTATATACTTGGACATTTAGAATTTAATTCTAGACACATTCTAGATATTTTTTTTCTTTTGACAATCCATTTGGGATTTATCCTAATAATTATTTTATTTTTTTAAATGATAATTTTTATCAATAATATTATACTTAAGTTTAATGATCTGATTAGGTTTTTCTGGGTTTTCCCTAATCCTTGCAACAAATGTTGGATCATATTGTATCTCTCCCAGTAAACACTTCTCTAATGTACTGTACCTGACAATTCGAAAGTGCTTGTAACTAGGCCTATTTGAATAAAGCATTTTTTGATTGATTGATTGAATGGTGTCATGGAGCACCTGGTTTTGTACCCTTGTGTATCCTTCAAAGGCCAAGTCACATAACATTAACTATAATAATAAAGAAATCGCAGTAAGGAACCTTAGACTTGGCACGACTTTGTCTAGATTTCATTACTTTTTAGAGATAAAAAAGCAGCTCCATCGAGACTTGGCTAGTTTTTTACAGAATGTTTTTGGTGGGATTGGTTTTACTCTAACACATCTAAAATATTTTTCTAATAAACGTTGATATACCAAAATTTGTATTCAAATTAATATTATAACACGGAGTTCAATCGTAATGGAAAAAGTAAATGCAACCTACTAAATTGCAAGCAGGACCTGATCCTGCGATCTTTCTTATGTTTAAATGCTAAGCGCATTAGCCATACTCCAAGACAAGCGTATCGGGCTTCATCTCTGTCAAATTGCTTCACCAGCAAGTATTAGGACAGCGAGAGAGATGGCGCTGTTCTTCAAGTAAGAAACCGAATCAATGTAAATATATTTCGTTTTTATGTGGAAATATCAAATTATTTAAATAAGAAAGACACAGAGGGCGCTACTAGTGTTAAGTAGATTGTGTTCGAATATTTGAAGCTACGTACGTAAACTTGGGATAGCTCAGTTGGTCAGAGCACTTCTGCGTTAAAAAAGAGGTCGCAGGTTCCTGCTTGCAATTTAGTAGGTCGCATTGATGTTTCCCTTTACAATCAAACTCTGTGTAATAATATTAATTTAAATTATTTATGTCTTGCTTACCTGTTTGAACTAAATACAAGAAAGTTCCGGCAACATTGCTGAGTACTTCATCCGAGTTCATTGAATTTTCGGCTGAATTGATAGAAGTAAACACTTCAAACATTCTGAGCGGCACAGCTAACGGTACCTGCAAACAATTATAAATTCTTACCAATATCAAGGTCCATTAAAAAAAGAAGAAGACTGTCAATTGTCATGCTTTCATAGTAAATATGTTGTATCCGATATTAATTTATTTAATTTCAACTGTTATATTATATTTAGAAATGAATGAATAAGCGAATTGCTGAAAATTTAATATATATGACACGAAACGCAACTATAGTATATTAACATTAACATCACAATATCATTTATACTATTATAAAGTTTTAAAAATGAAATGTCTGTACATTGAAGATATATATTTTTTTATATTGTAACGGACTATTTGGAGGTCAATTTTTTTTTTATATGTTTGTGTGTCGTTGTGGCTTCATCAAGTCAAATCGGCTAAACGGATTTCAACTATTTTTGGTACACAAGTAGCTGGGTACACACAGATGGTTATAGAATACTTTTTCCTCTACTGCTCTGAAGAAAAAGGTCGGAGTTATGATGTTTTTCCTAGACCAGGGGTCGGCAACCTTTTGAGTTGGTAGTCAAAAATTACAATTTACAAAATTTCCAAGTTTTAGAGAGCCGCAATTTTTTTTCTTGACAGCAATAAATAGTACTTATTGATAAAAAAAAATAATCTACAAAGCCACAGTTTGACATCTAAAAGAGCCGCATGTGGCACTGGAGCCACAGGTTGCTGACCCCTGTTCTAGACTATACATATTATAAAACTCTTGCTTTACTGACAACGATAGACAGACAGCGTACAACCTAAACCGCTGAAGATATAAGCCTGAAATTTGGAACATATATTTTTTAAAATACTTAGACATGTACCAAGAAAGGATTTTTCGAAATTCAACCCGTAAGGGGGTGAAATAGGGGTTCAACCGTGTTGTATGGAAATCGTTCATGTGGAAAGTTATAGACTTGAGGGTTGAAGGTGCCCTTATACTAATCAATTATTAGCCGTACCTCCGATCCATCTTTCAGCAGTCGCAAGTGGAGTACAAGCAGTCTTCTTATTTGAATAAAACAACCACCACTTTGAAATACTTTTCTCCATTGCTTAAGCAACAATTGGGACAGAGAAACCTGTAACAGTAAAGAAATAAGTATTCATTGTTCTATCTCTCCTAAATACATTAAAATTGCACCTGGGATGAAATTGCTTGTCATACACACATCTTACTCATTTTATAACTACTATCTTCTGCCGGCGACTTCGTCCGCCTTAAATTCATTTACCGTACATTAGAATATTTTTCCGGGATAGAAAAGTAGCCTATGTCCTTCCCCTGGACTCAAACTATATTCATACCAAATTTCATTCCTATTGGTTCAGCAGTTTAAGCGTGAAGAGGTAACATACAGACAGACAGACACACTTTCACATTTATTCGCTTTCTGCCTTAAATTAATTAATTTAAGGCAGACAAAGTCGCGGGCAGAAGCTCGTAATATTATAAATGTGAAAGTAACTCTGTCTGTTACCTTTCCACACTAAAACCGCTGACCCAATTTAGATGAAATTTGGTATGGACATACTTTGAGGCTTGGGGGAGTACAAAGGATAATTTTTATTCCATAAATAATTTGTTAAAAGCATGATAAGGAATGGGTAGTTTGTAATGAGGTGGAAGTTTGTAACAGGAATCAATAATTAAGACAAATATATTCAGTTCTCAGTAATGCAGAAAAAGCCACAGGTAAATGCTACTTGTAGAATAAAACATAGATGGGTTACTAATGTAATGGTTACCTAGGCAAGTAGTGTCCAGCCTGTAAACTTTAACCATTTGAGCGCCAAATAACAAAGTAATACTGATCAAGACGCAACAGCATTAAAATAAAATGAACCTTCAAAAATGTATTAGTGATTCTAGAACAATGTATTGATAATGTTATATTCGGAGTTTTCATAGCATGTTATCTGGTCGGCAGATGCAGACACTGACGTTGGTAGTACGAATTTTGGATGATGTGACCTGCCGTCTTTGGCACTAAAAAGGATTTATATGCTGACCTACAAGTGGCAGTGTTGACCAAGTTGACCTAGTTTACTTCAATCCTAAATAAGAAGCCTAATAGAACTACTTTAATTGACATTTTATTCAACCTTTTACCTTAGGACTATTTAGCATAATATACAACAAAAGCATACCAATCTGGAAGCATCCTTTTTTCCATCGTAGAAAAAAAGAATTTTCACAACCAGCACACACAGCGCATCTACATTATCAGGAATAACTTTTGGGAACATATTGTCAAAGTCTTCTCTTTCACTCTGCTTACAGTGCTTCCTAGTTAGATAACTCCTCATATATGCTTGGATTTTAACTGTACTGTTGAGTCGCTTTCTATGCTCCTGTAATAATATACATATTAAATTTAGTGGTATTTCTTCTTTGGTCATTAAAAGGAAGGAAAAATCATTAGTAAATATTGAATATATATACAGTATACAGGTAATAAAGTATTTCATTGAGAGGAAAATAGCATTTAGAGATGGGTTAGATCAGATTTTTGAATAGATAATGGCTTGAAAGTTATGAATGGACCTCTCGCTTTTGTCTCTGTTGTTGCGTCTGTAGTATGAGAGCATCGCGATCGGTTTTGCGCTGAGCACTGGCTCCGGACAAATTTTGCTGCGGCTTCCGCCGAAAGTCCCCTTCGAAAGAATACATATCTGAAAATAAAATGCATACATTGCATTTATTGCGTCCAATAGTAAACAAAAATCAGCTGAATGCTTCATGAACACATACCGAATTGTCAATTTTATCAACGTAGTCACATACCTTTCTATTGGCTATGGATTTATATCTAAGCTAGTGTTATATACAATTTCAATTCATATCGTATCAATTTAATAATGTTGTATATTGGAATAAATATAGCAATTACACCACTGTTCTTAACAAAATGGGATCCAGAATTCCAAACATTTGATCCGATTGTGAGTCTTCTGTCATTCTAGTTCACAGATCAAGGCATGATTTGTCAAATTTGTTTTGTCACATACACATATTTCAGACATTGTTAAAAACGTTAAATTTTGGCAAAACAATTGTTGAGATGTTAGATAGCCTGGAAATATGTAAAAAATATATACTTTTACGATATCTCTATTTATATGTAAACTGTTTTTATTTTACCTGTTTCAAGTATACCAGTAGGAAGACAGTCCCCGTAAATGAAAGATATGTCCGAATATAGAAAATCAGAATAAATAAATGTTCAGTTTCATAGATTCTGTATAAAAGTTTTATCCCATCAAAACATAACATGTAAAAAAATTGCCAAGTCTCGCAGCCTTTTCTACCACAAAATGTTGTGAGATGTAATAACCAAGTCGGTTAATTTATTCAGTGGTATCTATCCAGGGAAGGATCTATCCCACACCTTTGTCATTCATAAATTACAGGGGGTCGAAAATGTTGTGAATAGCTTCGAGAAAAGGATGGTACGGCGTGCCTTTGTTTTGCTCGACTTGGCGGGGGCACTGCCGTGCCTCCAGATAAAAATTCAACATGTCATTCAAACTTTGCAACCGTCTCTGTCAGTGCCATAAGATAATTAAGTTTCCAAGAGATGCAAATAATATGTTTTTTCAATACTATATATGGACTCATCTTTATGATATTTATTTTTAATCCCGATATGACATTTGTACAGATTGTTCGACTGTATACATTTATACTTTGAGGGGCTACTCCGAAACCCGAAAAACGAAGTTCGTATCGCGCTGTCCCTCACGCTCTCATGAATTTCAGTGAGCGGGATGGCGCCATACGAACTTCGTTTTTCGGATATCGGAGTAGCCTCTCTGATTCCACCGAAAATTTGATTTTTCGAGCTTAAAAGGAATTCAGTTATATATATGGCGACACTTTTTTTCAGTTGTCAAAATGTAATGTCATCATTACATTACAATTAAATTATGAAATGTCGAATCGTTCCAAGTTGGTTCCAAGCGAGACGCGATGCTGATAAACATCTGTATTAAAAGAAAATATTTGTCTAAAGAATGTCATGAAGTTTATATCTTAACAAAGGTTTCTTGTATGTATTAAGAGCTACCATGGCCGACCTTTCAGAAGTAGAAAATTCGGGCCGAGTAAGTTTACTCGGACGTTATAAATTTGTGTACAACAAATATTATAGCTTACTGGATGCATAGTTTTTCTAATCAGCATGAAGATATTTAAATAAATCTGCCTTGTTCTTTATTCCAGTTTTCCAGGCCATCACTAGCACAAGTTAAAGCCGTGGTTGAGTTCATGCAAAAGCATCCTGAACTAGCGAACAGAAAGTTTCGATATGGTATGAATCATGATAAATTCAGGAAACTGTGGATTGAACTGTCTACTACAGCTAATTCGCTCAATGGAGCAATAAAATCCACTAAGGGTTGGATAAAAGTAAGTAGTTCGTGATTTTGTATTGAATTATATATTAAAAGTATGTATGTATCAGTGGCGTGGCGTCCATATTAGCCAATTCCTACCAGGTTGCCCAAGAAAACTTTTTCTTTTAATATGAGTATATAAATATGCTTCAGCTTCCCTTGTAGTCTTCCTGATACCATGCCTTTGGTATGTATACAGTCTGTCTGGTCAACGATGTCGGAGCTTTTAAGGCTGTGTAGTACAATCAATTTCATTGATAAATCACCACATGTTTTTTTTTTAAGTCAATGGTCATAAAATGGCGGCATTTTTAATTTTTCAAACACCTGAGCACGGGTGCATGTGGTAGTTTTGCTATTATCTGTCAATTATTCGTCCTACGAATACAAAAAATATCTCATTAGATAGCTAAACATATCAGCAATCAATTAAATCTAACAATCATACGCAAATGTTTCAATATCAGAGCAAAAAAAAAAATTGAACGTAAATAATAAAGACAAAAACGCATATTTTTTTCATATTTCATGTTTTTGAAAAAACTAGGTCGTTTACCTACTTTTTTTTTGTTCTGTGTTTGTAGTACAGAATATTTGCTAGAAATGCACACCAAAATCGTAGCTCTATCTTTGATACTTCAAAAATAACACGTGTTCTAATATGACCCTGTTAATTACCTTTTTGACACAATCCCAAGAACTATCATCCCCACTCCCAGTTTTTCTTTTATGAGCAGGTAGATAAATTAAGGGCGGCTACCAGCTCAATCAGTCATCCCTCACTCTGCGTTCTGATAACTACCTTCTGCTATCTTCAGCTTACTTCTGTTCGATTGTGTTATTGTTGATACTTTTTATAATTGTTGGACTTGCTGTTTGTTTTCCGCTTTGTTACAATGGAGAACCGTCAGTATTAGCACACTGCTGACATACAGTTAGTAGCACACTGCTGACATACATTTCGATTATGGGTTTTACAACGGGAACGCGAATGCTGCTGTTCAAGAGTACGCAAGGAGGTTTCCTAACAGACCCATTCTGAATGCTCGCACATTCATAAGAATCCATGCACAGCTTGCTGAGAACAGCATAAGAAGTCCTGCCAATGAACATGTTCGACTTGTGGCACCCCAGGACGAAGAAGAGATATTAAGATTAATCACACATGATCCGAGACTGAGCGTTAGAAGAATAGCAAACCATATGAATTTATGCAAGTGGACAGTCTGGAAAGTATTAAAAAGAGAAGGTTTACACCCTTATCATTTTAGACGGGTACAAGATATTATTGAACCAGATTATGCTGCAAGATCTGTTTTTTGTGCCTGGATAACAAGAAGAGCACGCAGGGATCAAACGTTTTTGAGACGTATGATGTGGACCGACGAGGCCACTTTCACGCGATGGGGATTTACAAACCACCACAACGAGCATCTGTGGCAGTTGGAGAATCCTCATGCTGTGAGACAAAGTTCGTTCCTGCACCAGTTCTCAGTGAATGTTTGGGCAGGAATTATCAACGATATTTTAGTTGGGCCTATTATTCTACCAGCGACAATAAATGGCCCACGATTTTTGGAATTTCTTCAAACAGAGTTTCACGGCGCATTAATGGAGCCTTCAATAGCATACAGGAGAAGGATGATTTTACAGTTGGATGGTGCTCCCCCACATTTTGCAAGAGATGTGCGAAATTACTTGAACGAGCATTATGTCCCGTGGGTTGGACATGACGAACATATTGCTTGGCCACCTCGATCGCCAGACTTAACTCCACTCGATTATCTTCTATGGGGAACCTTAAAACAAACAGTGTACGTTGACATACCGAGAATAAGGGAAAAATTAGTGCAAAAAATAATAGAACATGGAAACATATTAAGAGAAGATAATGAGATGATTCGGCGGTCTACGCAGCATGTTGCGATAAGAGCAACTGCTTGTCTCCAAAATCAAGGGGGCCATTTTGAACAGTTACTCAACTAATTGTCATCGTTAGCCTTAAGATACTCTTGCTGTGATTTCTTATTAAAGTTTAAAGTATTATTACCGCTTTATTTTATTGTTATCTCCTTCTAAAAAATAAACTCATTTTTAGGTACATGTTTAAACCTGTGTAACTTCTTAAGTAATTATGCCAGATCCGTAAATTTGGTATCGACGTCTAGCCAATACCCTATACTACAAACACAGAACAAAAAAAAGTAGGTAAACGACTTAGTTTTTTCAAAAACAAATGAAATCTGAAAAAAATATGCGTTTTTGTCTTTATTATTTACGTTTAATTTTTTTTTGCTCTGTTATTTATTTATTTATTTACTAAGGTTCACCAACAGTTGTTACATTAGAACATTCGAGAACTTAGATTATAAGGTGCTAAGATTAATGCACAACTACTTATAGGTAAACACAGCATGCACAGTTATTGAAACGTTTGATTTAATAATTGAAACACTGTTAGATATAATCGATTGCTGATATGTTTAGCTATCTAATAAGATATTTTTTGTATTCGTAGGATGAATAATTGACAGATAATAGCAAAAATACCACATACACCCGTGCTCAGGTGTTTGAAAAATTAAAAATGCCGCCATTTTATGACCGTTGACTTAAAAAAAAAGACACGTGGTTATATATCGATGAAATTGATTGTACTACACAACCTTAATAGCTCCGACATCGTTGACCAGACACACTGTATACGTAAACACTTTATTGTACATAATAATCTGTAACAAATACAATAAAGGAAGATGATACAAGTACAAAGGCGAAAGTCTTAACTAAAGTAATAATCGCGGAAACAGAAGAAAATATTATAAATATAGACTCATTTAACACATTTGCTGCCAAGCTTTTTGTAGTGCTACGCATTTTCCTCTACATACGGATACAGAGCGCTCACTAGGCATTCCTGGCAGTGATGTGTTAAAAAACATTTTTACGATGAGCAACATTATTAGTAATTGTATTGAGGCTGATGTATTATTTCATATTTTTGTTTTTTATTTTCTTATAATATTGGATTTCTAAGTAGATACTATGGATACAGCAGTACATACGTAAATTTGACGGTTACCTAGTTAAATATGATTTTTTAACTCCGCAACAGTGAATAAACTATTCAAATAAATAGCTGGTAATTTAAATAAAACAATTTAAATGGATTATATCTACTTCAGGGTAGTCTATCGTGTGAACACGCTGTAAAGCTTCCGAAATGTCAGGAACTTAAATGAGACAATAGACATACATGATATAAACTGTTTGAATTATTTTATTTAAATGAGTGACAATTACGATTTTTTAAAATTTTACTTGGTGAAAAGGTGAAATGGAATATGTGATAGCTTGATGGTGATTAGTAATATACCCATTTAATTGATGTTATTAAGTGTATAATTTCATGTTTCGAAAATGTTGCTTATCCCATTGCTCTTTTGCACATTGATAATATTTTTTCTGTAACCATATTGCTGTTTTCTAGTTTTGGTCTGACAAAAGAAGAAGTATTAGACTAAAAAAGAAACAAATAGATGAGGGAACAATTGATGATAGACTTACACCTCTAGAAAAAAAAATATTGGACTTGTCATTAGTTGAGAATACAATATCAACAAGTAAGTACCTACACTTTTGATACCTATAAGTAGCAATTTCCTTATAAAAAATAGATACAACATGAAAAGAATTAAAATGTTCTATATATAACTCTGGCCAAAAGGTCAAGTACAATTTATACTTTAATGCCAATGAAATAGGGTACACATTTCTTTGAGACTGACTCGAGTTACAAAGAAGCATTGTTTCAGTGCAATCTGTTTTAAATGGTTACCATATATGGTTAAAATAGGTAAGCCAGTGGGCTTTCAATGCTTTGTATGGCTTTACAACTGTTAGGTAATCAATTATGTATTATATTATAAAATAGTAATATTTTCAGAAAAAAAGAAAAGTGTCAAGCAAGAGCCAGTTAATGGGGATGACGATGATTCAAACGATGACTCCTTCCTGAAGGATGTGGAGGAATTGGACTTCTCGAATGTAGAGGCAGAGCCCAGCAAGCTCCTGGTCACGGAGACTGATGAGAGGCAAATGTCCATAATGGAGAAACTGGTCAGTTTTTATTATCATTATGTCAATAACCATAACTGCTATACAAATAGTATGGAAGCTTTTCAAATTTTGTTCACTCTATAATTGCATGACTATACTAAGGACAACCAAATGCTACCATTAGAGTCTAAGGTTTCCATGCGTCTGTGAATCACTAGACTAGACTGGAATGTACAATTCATTGTTATTTTCCCCGACAGGTGGAAGTGATGGACCAGCAAGCAGCAGCCATGAATCAACTGGCACAAGCCACCCTCAACAATTCTAAAGCTATGGAACGGCTTGCGGATGCATCACACATACAAGTATGTAAAAAAATGTTAATCGGTCAATCTGTAAAGATTAAGCAGAGTTACGCTAACGCGAGTTGCACTGACAAATTTAATAAAGACCAACCGACCAGCGACTTCACTTATCGCGCGGCACAGCATCGTATATCTCTCTAACACTGTACTTATCGAAAGGGATAGACAGTATTTGTTGCTCGTCAAAGAGACGCGTATCGCAGTTACTTACGGCCACTATCTGCTTGCTTGCTTACAACGACAATGCAGTTTACCCTTACGACCACGATCTTTACATGTCGTAAGTTTGACATGTGTATCTGTGTGTGTGTCTGTATGCGATATCGTAGCTCCTGAAGGGATCTTTTTTAGCTAAATCTCTCAGCTTGTTTAAATAAAATACCTTATTTGAGTACTAACTCAAGACTGACTTTATTTACATCATACTGACACCTTGGGCGCGGGGGTTTTGAACGTATGTGTTTGTGTGTAAGCATTGTTTGTCTGTGTGTGCGTGTCAGTATATGTTAACACGTGTGTCATGTTATGTTACAATACCTCACCGTTTTAACTATGGAGTGCAGAAAACTAAGGGGAACAATCTCTATATATCCAAAGTGTCCGTCAAAAGCCATTAAATTGGTGGCGCCACAGCAAGCGTAAAGTAAAATAAATTACCATAATAATGCCCAAAAAATACAAAACGTTGAAAGAAAAAACATTTTGAACACGATTGAATATTTACATCAGAAAAAGAACGGAGGATTGAGTAGCATTCCGATAAACATGTTTTGTAATTGGTTATTCACTTCATACTATCTTGCCCCTTACTCCTTACAGATAACCGTGGCTAGATAACTAGTAAAGTGTGAAGATTTTTTTTCCTAGGAGATAACTAATTAACTCCGAGGATTTTATATCCTTCGCAGATAACTTTTTTTTTTAACAGTTTTCTGTGAGGAAAATCCAATCCTTGTAGATAACTGGTTACCTCCAAGGATTTTATATTCTTCGCAGATAACTATTATTTTTTTAAGCTTTTTTTAAGGAAATTGTATTCCTCGGAGATAACTAGCTATCTCCAAGGAATTTAAGATCTTCGTAAATAACTGTCTTTTCTAACAGTTATCTGCGAGTAATAGTCACAAAGAAAAACAATGACTAAAAAATACTAACAACTTGCTATTTTTAAAACGTTTAAAATAAAACCCAAATCTACAAATAAACGAATTTTATTTTAAACTTAAAAGTACCAAAATTAAAATTGTCTTCCTTTAAACACGTCACGTCTTTAAAAACATAATGGCACTTCAATCAAAGCATAATATACTTCATGGTTAAAAAAACTAAAAAATAAAAACTGGTTCATAACTCGTAGCAATATTTTATGTAAGAGCAAAATCCTGTCATAAATCTAAGCATGACCCTATTTTTGTCGCATGCCGTTCTGCAGAAAGTTTGACCACTTATCATTTTAAGCATAAGATTAAAACTCTAAAATCATTTTTTAGGAAATGAAGTCTAAATTTGGTCGGATATAGGGTCCATAGAATTATTTATTTCCGCCGTATTAGATTGAGATCTTTATGCTTTATATTGTATATATGCTCTTCCACCTATAATAAACGGCATGCCACAAAAATGGAGTTTACAAAACACTATGCTAAGTAGGGCAATTTAAATTTCCTCACAGATAACTATTAAAAAAGACAGTTATTTGCGAAGATTTTAAATTCCTTGGAGATAGCTAGTTATCTCCGAGGAATACATTTTCCTCAAAGAAAACTATAAAAAGAAATAGTTATCTGCGAAGATTTTAAATTCCTTGGAGATAGCTAGTTATCTCCGAGGAATACAATTTCCTTAAAGAAAACTTAAAAAAAATAATAGTTATCTTTAACAGGACTGCAAAACCTTAATTTCCGAACGGTGTAAAATACCTTATCTGTTTATAAAGTAGTTTAATAGTCTCTGTTTTTAAAATACTTGTATTATAATTAGTAATGATGTAGCCTGGGAGTTTTTCTTTGCAGCGTTTCTTTTCTCCTCAGTACGCCTCATTTGTGAAATGCTGCTTGGTAAATTATTAGAATAAAATAATTAAGCCCGTCTGGCACATGTGTAACTGTCTTTACAGCTTAGGCCCATCTGGCAAGTATTTACACCTTTATTTGTTTTTCAAAAATGGGTATTTTGCACAAATTGTAACTTTGACAGAGGAAAATACATCTTTTCTCAGTCCACCCGTGACCATGGAAAGCTGGAAAGCTTCCAAAACGTCGGGAACTAAAATGAGATAATATACGCGATATAATCCGTTAAATTGTTTTTATTTCAATGAGTAATAATCGCGGAAACAGAAGAAAATATTATAATAGTTATCTGCGAAGAATATAAAATCCTTGGAGGTAACCAGTTATCTACAAGGATTGGATTTTCCTCACAGAAAACTGTTAAAAAAAAGTTATCTGCGAAGAATATAAAATCCTCGGAGTTAACTAGTTATCTCCTAGGAAAAAAATCTTCACAGTTCACTAGTTATCTAGCCACGGTTATCTGTAAGGAGTAAGGGTATCTTGCTACTTACTCTAGCGCTATTCTGGACGGATTAGGAACTATTATTTACTGCTTTCCGCTTGACAATTATCTGTTTTCCTACATGAGGTTGGCCTCCTTACCTTTTTCATACCCTATGTTTTTAGCGATTACTTGTCTATTCAAATAAATCTAATAACATTGGCTTCTCAGGCCCTGGCGGTGGACAGGCTGGCGACTTCCTTCGACAGCATCGGCGCGTCTGTCCACGACGTGCGGAACGCCATCATGAGCATAGACTACACGATGAAGCGTTGCTACACCGCCACCACCACGCAGCACAGACAAAACTCGAACATCTTCAGTTAATGAGCCTCCACACAGGTCACATTGAAGGTTTTGCACTTCTGGAGACTAAATATTTGAATTTAGAATGGTTTAAATTCTTTTTATTGGATGTAAACAGTCTTTGGCTGGAAATCGATTGTAATTTATTTATAGCATACTATTTATTTCGCACGCGTGGGCTACTTTTTAAATTATTCCTTGGGAACCGTGCAATTTTTCGAGTTAAGAACCATCCTCTGTCCTTTCTAGAGTCTCAAACTAGTTATCTCCATACCCAATTTCCTCTAAATTATTTCAGCGTAACAGACAGAGTTACTTTCGCATTTATATTAGTGTGGATTGAATGTAGAAAAGTACGAAACTTTCAGTGTGCCTAGTACATTTTTCTGCCATCAGAGCGTGATCATGTTGGAGTGGGGTGTCAATTAGAATCCTAATAAAAAGTGAGATAAATATGAATATCGTAATTTTTCTAAAGTTATCTCTGTGCCGGAAGGTTTAAAATAATATCACCCCAATTCAATAAAACGGACTCTGGTGAGCTGCAAATAAAATTAGCCCTAATTGATTTGTAGTTCCATATTATCTTAGACTTATCATGTCCATTTTAATTTTAAGTGAGTTAATAGAACTGACGCGTTAATTCTTTGAGTAGTAAAATATATTAGCCTCAAAAGTATTTATGAATTACCAACACTATTGGTTATATATAGATTTAGTTTGCAAATCTCCTGATTACCTAGAAATATGACTAATTATTTTAAGTGCAATTGATTTTAGACAAATATTTATGAGAGAAAGTGTTGTATCTACTTTAGATACGTTTAGTAATTATACTCATATTATAAAACAAAAAAATATTTTTATTACCAAACCTTTATATACATGTATACATTTTATCGCCGCTTCTACACTGTCTGAGCGTTTTATTTGAACACGTATAAAAACAAAGATTGTAGCGAGCGGTTATCTTATCGGTGTAGGAAAGTGATAACGCTCTGTTTTATCGCTTCATTGCTCCATTTTATATGAAATCGTCCATGCGTCAGTAGTATCAGGTCGCAACTGGTGGATTATCTCATAATGAAAACGGTCTATACAAAGGAATCAAATCGGGGAAATTATAAAAAATGGAGTTGAAATCGGTGGCATACTTATTGTTATTGTGTAGTTGTGTTTCCGGTCAGTTGTGTCCTAGACAGTGCGATTGTGACGTCGATAAAGGACTGAACAGAGCAACATGTGAGGGACAGAATATAATCAGTATAGAGGTGGGAGTGCCCAGCGCTGTTCAGGTCTACAGCCTCAGCCACAATGTGATCAGCGGATTGGAGAATTATGGCTTCAAGGTAAAATCCATCTTCGCATTAGCAGATATTTCGTTCAATAACATATTTCTGGTGCACGAGGTATCTGTCTTTACTGTAGGTACAGTCACCAGCTTTAATATCTGCCACAACAAAGCGCGCATAAATATTTGTCACAACTGTATATCTAGGGCCGTTAGGACGTGTCCGATATTTATACCCGCTTTGTTATGGCAGTTATTGATGCTGGTGACTGTACTAGTCAGAAAGTGACGGTACTTATTAGCATTTTCGCTACCAAGCTTTTCGTAGCGCTACGCACTTTTGCATACGGGGAAACGCATGGTATCAGCTACGCGTCTACGAGCAGAGCGCCCGCTAGGCGGGTTCCTGGCAGTGAATGTGTTAAGGTCAAAGGACACACCAAGTTAAATTAAACCTCCAGGACCACAAGGTTGAATTCCTAAAATGTTGGATTTGAATAAAGTTGAATTTGCAGCATGTTGAATGTTAAAATGTTGAATTTGCATAATATTGAGTTCTTTTTATGTTCAATTTGCATAAAGTTGAATTTGCAGCTTGTTGAATCCTAAAATGTTGAATTTGCAGAAAGTTGATTTTACGATATGTTGAATCCTAAAATGTTGAATTTGCATAAAATTGAATTTGCGGTACTTACCAATTGTAAAGTATTTTTTCATTAAAATTATATTAAAAGTCAATCGTTTTATTCCTTGGCCGTATCGATATATATATTTTCATTAAGCATAAATACAAAGTATAATAAAAAACAAGACAATTTCAATTATCTATTGAATAACCATCACAAATTTCAAGAGATGTGTATTTCACAGAGCTATCCGACTAATTATCGATAACGTTTAACTACTCTAAAGCTGAGCACACGATCAGTTGCACGATTTGCATAATCCTTTTAAAAGTTTGAACAATATCGTTCAAATGCTCCACGTTAAACGTTCCTTCTGTGCTTATTTCGTTGATAATGTTGCCCCAGTCTTCTACATCCATATGATGAGGGCAGTCTTGTTTCCAGTGGAAGATAATTTATGTTTACACAATAGCATTGCTTTGTGAAAATCCGTTACGGGTAGAAGAGGTAGGTTTGTGCACCCGCCAATCAAGCAGCTAGTGGGCGACGCTTGTGTGTAACCCACGACCGCTCTTAACCCACAATTATTACCGGTCACACTTGCAATTTCATCTCGGTTCTCGTCACTCATGGCTCTACAATATATTTCCTCAACTATCAAGTAGGAAAAAAATATCCGTTGAAGTCAAGAACTGACAATAGTCCTGACAGTTTAATAGACAGTAGGTACATTCCTTTTTATTACTTATAAATGAGTATAAAAACTGTTTCCAATTATGACTTGGGAAAAATACACCTGAGAAAAAGGGTCATAGGGAAACATAATTTCTTTATATTGTTTTATTTAATAATTATAGTACGCATATTTAAAGTTTCTGCAGTGATGGGCTCAGTGGTATTTAGAATAATTAAGATTTTTGTTTCATAACTAGTTGTAAAAGCAGAATCATATGGGTTGGGATCATAACAACTACATTGTGAAAACGACCAAATCATCATAAGGTCCAGATCTCTAAAGGACCATCTCTTTAGAAAGCCCATATTTCCGAATGACTAGGTAGCAAAACGACTACTTCATAGCGGGTTCAATGGATTTGCACATCCGGCGGATATGCCCGACCATATATGACCAGCTAAAAGTGTAAAAATACAGATAAAAAGGTTTACTTATGGGGTTTATTGAAACCTAAATAGTAAATCAAACAAGAAAAAACAAAACATCGTTTCTCCTTAAAACCAACTTACAATAAACAATAACCCCCTTATTTTCTTCTGTTTCCGCGATTATTACTCATTGAAATAAAACTAAAATGAGATAATATACGCGATATAATCCGTTAAATTGTTTTATTTCAATGAATAACCCCCTTATTCATAAACGTACTTCAAACCTGTTTTAGCTAAAAATATGTTTTGCCCTTTTCTGTCACCGTGACAATTGTGTTTGTTAGATGCACACAAAGCCCCGTAGCACGAAAATTTTTAACACCGTCTTTATCGCCTCCACAGTATGGAGTTGACAGGAGAATGGCGTTAAAAAGTGGTGTTAAAAGCTTTCATAGCCCCCAAAACATATTTTAGCT
Organism: Hedya salicella; assembly: GCA_905404275.2. Lineage (NCBI taxonomy): Eukaryota > Metazoa > Arthropoda > Insecta > Lepidoptera > Tortricidae > Hedya > Hedya salicella. The sequence continues at coordinate 20,161,433 of FR990099.1, read as the reverse complement.
GAAATAAGTTTGAAATACGTTTATGAATAAGGGGGTAACAAAATAAATATACTCTTACACATATCTTGTTCACTTCTTATAACCTAGTTTCAATGTAATAAAAATTATTTTTCTGAGGAAATTTATAGGTGATACTGCTTTTTTTTCCAGCTTTTTCAATAAATGTAAATATATATATATATATATATATATATATTTTTTTTTTTTATTGATGCAAAACGGTGTACATAACTTCATGCAACTTAAAGTAACTCGCCAAACTGCTAAGACAGTTTGTTGGCGAGATCGCGCTCATATCCATTATTTTTAGCTATATGCACCTAACACTATTTACCTTACAACTATATTAACCAGTTAATTTTACTACTAACAAACATTGGTAACAAGGATATATTCGGAAAGACTGTCCTAGGGCAATTTTTCCAAAAATATCCTTTTTAAGCTACTTTTTACGACATTTCTGCTGTATTGTTTATTATCGTCTCTTAACCACTCAATTTCGTTACACATCCTAGGAACCACATACTTATTCATTCTCCTACCATAATAGTTATTTGCATAATTTTGTACAACTTTCCCGAGTCTTACATTTCTTGTATTATATTTATTCTGCTTACGCACCTTAAACTCGCTAATGTAATAATTTTCTAAGGCTATTAAGTACTGTGCCCTTAGATGTACAGGGAGTATTTTACAGATTTTATATAGCTGCTCGTTATTTCCTTTAAACTTATTTTTGTTTTTTTTATTCACTAGGTATTTAATAAATCTTGTTTGTAGTTTCTTAATTTCTTCTAATTACGTATGGAAAGTTCTACCATATACACTAAGGATATCTCAAAAAGGATATCTCTTATACGCCGCTGTCCTTTTTAAAAGGCACGAACAACATATATCGTTCGATTTTCCTGTCGTAATGTTGCATTTCTTTTATAAGTGTGTTGAACACCAAGTACCAGTTTGGATTTAGAGGTAATCTTGAATTAATTCGACTGTGGTAACCCTCACAACTGTTTGTTGTGCGATGAGTGTTCATACCATGTATCCTTAAAGTATTTAAAAAATAACTTCATTTTCGTTGTAGTCGGTGCAGCATTTTAAATGGCAATCCATGCTTGTGACATAGAAGTGGGTGGAAGTAAAACAAAATTTGAGCAAATTTTTACAATATTTCTTGCACTCCTGTCATCACTAGTAGGTCTTCGGATCTTTGCTATTTTAATTTTTTTTGCCTTTCGCCAGATGGCTTTGTTGAAGTGTTGATAGCAGCCAGTTAATTTAACATCTGGAAAAGTAGACTTTACGGCATTGATCGGGGCAATTTCGAAATCACACTTATAGGATTTTACGACTACAGGCAGATTTTCTTTTATCAAGTTAAATAATCTCATATATGTTTCTTGTGTTTTGTTAGGAAGAAATGCGTATATAACCGGGAATACGTTAACCGTTCTTTGGTCTGAATATATGTCTAGATGAATAATATAAAGCTGGCTAAAAGGATGCGGAGCTGTTTTGAATGTACCGTCACCACTGTAACTACAACATTATGATGATTTTATTGCCGATATTGCCGTTTCAGAGCAGAGGATAATATTTTTTTCTTGATCTCCATCTTCAATAACCTTGAAATGTTTAGGTATTTCCATTGGAATTTTTACGTCTTCTATTTTCTTGTAAACAAGCGAACTAGTACCCAAGTACTCTTTTCGCGTCCTGTATAGAGTACTTTTGATCGAGGCAAATGATGGAATTTCGGTCACAGGAAAAAAAACTTTACTTTCGACTAACTTTTGCACCATTCCTTCATATATTTGCACTATTGGGTGTAAATTAAAACATACTTCCCGCTTCATATTATTTATTAGCTCTGTAATTTTAATTCTATTTTTGTCCGGTCGACATGAATGCTTAGTTTCCCGCTTTATCTCACGTTGATCCTTACTTAATGTCACTGTGGCAGAACAAACTTCCCGATTCGTGCACTTCCATCGCAAAGTACCGTTCTGGTTTGATCTTCCATCTTTTGTCAGGGTATATTTACCTCTGATTACAAGAAGTTTGCGTTTCTTTTTATTAGTCATAAAATAAACTGTTTTAAAAGGATTCATTTTGAATAAAAAGTGTATTAATTATGTTTTCGTTTATTCTCTCAAGATTTTAATAGTTAAAATTCTTATTTACTGATTAGAACATTAATTCGCAATAATTCACTGACATTGTCTGGCATTGACAATGACAATTAATTGTTTTCTAAAGAGTATTATCATCTTACGAGGGTTGCTACTTATATATCCGGAAACAAAAAAACAAACAAACGTACACGGCTGAAAATAGTTTTATTGTTTTTCAAAGTATTCCCCTTGATGATCTATGCACTTTTGCATTCGCGTGAACCAATTTTTAAAGCACTTCTGCCACTCCGCCTGAGGTACCTCCATAACGTGTTGTTTGAATGCGTCGACAGCATCTTCAGCGGTCGAAAATCGTTGACCGCGTAATTTATTCTTTATATTTGGAAATAAATAAAAATCGTTGGGTGCCAAGTCAGGGCTGTACGGCGGATGACCCGTTAATTCCACATTTTGACCCTCCAAAAATAGAGTTGTTTCGCGTGACGTATGACAGCTGGCATTGTCATGATGAAGAATGATTCTTCGTCGCTGGTTAGTTTTACGAATTTGTTCAAATACTTCCGGTAAGCAAATGGTCGTGTACCACTCTGAATTAACCGTTCTACGGTTTTCTAGTGGCACTGTAGCTACATGGCCATTAATACCGAAGAAGCAGGCCACCATTTGTTTCAATGTACTTTTTGCACGAGTAACTTTCGTAGGGTTCGGCTCATTTTGAAACACCCATACCGTTGATTGTTGCTTCGTTTCGGGATCGTATGCATAGATCCAGGATTCGTCACCTGTATAGATGTTATAAACGGCTTTTGAGTCACCACGGTTATATTTTTTTAACATTTTATTGCACCATTCGACGCGAGCATGTTTTTGCTCATTTGTTAAGTTGTGGGGTATCCAACGCGAACAAATTTTTTTTACAGCCAAATAATTATGTAATATGCTATTAATGCTGGTCATAGAAATACCCAGAGTCGCCTCTATCTCGCGGTACGTAACATGTCGGTCGTCCATTATAAGTTTTCGCACAGCCTCGATATTTTGTTGTACAACGACCGATTTCGGGCGACCTGCCTTAACTTCGTCCGTAAGCATACTACGTCCACGATTGAACTCACTAAACCAGTGATACACAGTAGTTTTAGATGGGGCTTCATCACCAAAAGTTGAAGTTAGTTGATCTATGCACTGTTGTTGCGTTAAACCACGCCGAAAATCATAATAAATCATAGCACGAATATTTTCACGAGTGAGTTCCATTCTTGCTGCGAGATGACATTTAAAACCCGTCAAAAACAAAACACGAGCGTTAATAAGGAAGAAAAAATATACCTTATATACTTAAAAAAGTTCAAATTTTACCATGGCGCTCAAATATGCTATTTAAGAAGATTGTAATCCCGGTTTCCGGATATATAAATAGCAGCCCTCGTATCTAAAGAAGGTTTGCAGTACTTCCTGTTCATCTTTAGTCATCATAAACATTATAGCATAGGTAGATATCAAACTGTACTTAGTCGTGTTTTTGTTTTGTGAAAATGAAGAAAGTGTCTTGGATTATTTTAAATTAGTACCTACATATGTATTTGGGTATTTCTTAACGTTGTCCCCCCACTTTTTTATTTCTTTATTTAAACTTTATTGCACAATACAGAAGTATAAGTAACTGGCGGACTTAATACTTTAAAACATTATCTACCAGTAAACTAATGAAAGCCGAATTCCTAAATGTTGAAATCCCGAAATGTTGACTTCCCCAGTATTTTGAAATTATACATTTTGAGGATTCAACTTTTTAATATTTCAACATTATAAGAATTCAACATTTTGCGAAACTAAATATATTCAACTTTCTGGAAAAGTCAACATTTCGGGATTTCAACATTTTAGGAATTCAACCTTGTGGTCCTGGAGGAAATTAAATTGTGTTTATATATATTTTGATTACAAACCCTTTATGAATTTGCAACGTTCGTATGATAAATAAATTAAATAAGTTGAGGTTTATAAGTTTGCAAATCATTCATTTCAACTACTTTCCGGTATCCGATTGAGCTAAAATGTATGTAAGTTCTGCGACAATGTAAGATTATGGTACCATCGAGCTGATCTCAAGATGGAGCCTGATGGTCATAGGAACGTCGTTAATAAAGGGACGCAATCCTACAGAGTTTGGGCTCTTTAAAATCGTCTCGGTGAGTAGTTGACGGATGTTCAAAGAAAAGTACATTCGGCAATAAAAGCTTGTCCCAAAAATGAAAATTTTGACAGAAACCTATTAGCTACAATTTATTGGCAGTAGGTATAACGGATACAAAAATTATTTCACAAGCTCATTGGAAATGCGCTTATCTGGTTTATTTTTTGTTTATTACGATGATGCTTACACCCCTTATCTGATTCTAGGAAGCAGGCATCACTTCAATAGAAGTGCTCAACTTGTCATACAACCAGCTGTCCTGGATCGGTATCCACGCGTTCGCGGGGCTAGATAAGCTGGTGCACTTGGACTTGAGCAATAACAGGCTCCGGGCCATTGTGATGGACCTGTTCTTCGAAACTCGGCAACTGGAAATGCTGGATTTGTCCGACAATGTCTTTGAGGAACTTAAGAACCAACCTCTAATAGATCACGCCAAATTAAAAGTATGTGAAATTACCACAGTTACTATTACTTTTTAGCGATTAACACTTTCAGGAACGGGTACCCGCAAAGTGCGCGCTCTGCTCGTAGTAGATTTTCGCTACATACGCATACCCCGATATCGGCTACGCGTGTAGCGCTAATAAAATCTCGGTCTTGAATGTGTTAATCCGCCATACAACCTGTTTCTTTTGTTTTTGATCTTCAGTCGTAAAAGAGAAAATTGATTAAAATATTGATTCTCGTTGCAGGTGTTAAATCTCAACAACTGTCGGATAAAGGCATTACCGGACAGAATTTTTAACCGATTACCGAATTTGAGGAAACTCGATTTGAGCGAAAACTACCTGATATCGTTAAACACGGAAGTATTAAGACCGCTTCGGAAACTCGAGAGACTAGAACTAAGGAACGACTATTGGAACTGCGATCCCACTTTCATGGCTGTTGAGGCCTGGATCACGTCACACCGCATCAGCTACACGAAGAAATGCATCAAAAGAGCGCCTAAAATGTTCGAGAAAATGATATCAGTAGCGTCCGTCGAGCGAGAAGACGTAGACGTTAAAAACGTTTGGAACATTACATCGGGGAAGAATGAAACCTTGCCAGAGTTGAAGCCCACGAAGCAATTGACGTGGTACGAGAAAATCGACAGAGAATTTTCGTCATCACAGGCGTTTATTATTGGGCTGGAATTGGGGTTGGCTATTGGTATAGTGGTCACTTACGTATGGCTGCGCGCTCTGTGCAGTTGTCGGCGAGTGAACTGCACACGACCTCAGACTAGGAGGCAGATACGCAGAGCTCAAAGAGTAGACAGTGACATGAGAACGAATTTGTTGTGGAACAGCGTTATCAATCCGGATTTGGAGACTCCCCCCTCGTATCGTCGGCAGTTGTCGTTGCCGGACCGGAGCCCGCCGCTGCCGGCGTACGGCGTGCCGGGCCACCGGGACCCGGTCACGGTCATACACCCGGATGCCATCCGCTTGCCGATCCGAGGCGAAACTCCGCCCCCTCCTTATCATGAGTGCAGGATCAACATATAGTGTGATGCAGTCACTTGAGGCTGTCGTGTGTCATTGTGTGAGAACTTGAAGATACTCTGATTGTATTGGTTCTTGTGATATTGTGCAATTATTGTATGCTGTGGAAATTATTGCGTACTGATTTTGATATATCGATTATTTAATTTGGTCTAAGTTAGAAGGTAGATTAGTTAATAAAGAGATAATATAATTACTATTATTTATTTTAGTGTTTTATAAATATCATTATCACATTTCTTTTAAATATAGAATTAATATAATCTGTAATAATATAAAAACATATTTACTAAGTCAGACTCATAGAAATATTGTAGAATTTAAAATAAATTCTTTAAATCTAACTGATATAGTAATTTGGGTAACTATAAAAATAATTTTGTACATAAAATAACACAACCTCATGGCAAATGTTGGATGATCACCAAAATAACTATGGCATTTCCATGGCAAAATTACATTAGTTAATCATAAAGGAATGTATATTTTGTATCCGGTGTCATTTTGTCAATATAAAAAGCTACAGAAATTATATTTCTACTGTACAATAAAACTCTATTTTGGTTCTAAAAGGAACATATACATTTAAAAAATGCAAGACTACATATACAATAAGATTATGAATATAAATGTATGATCGTCACAATCATAAGTTACCAAATGCTATTTTGTCATATTGCAGAAGCAAATTGTCAAATGCGATTTTATTTTTATATCATTGGATCTAGAAAACTTATCATACCTCCATAATTTACTAGGCACAAATCAATCTAAAAACGTGGAAATAGGTTATCAGGCACATCATGGCATATAATTTCAACCTTGTCACACGAATGATATCTTCCCTTATCGAAATGTCTAAATACTAGTCGTATTTCCACTAAACACCGTAAAGAATGAGATTACTATGAAACCAAATTTCAATGATACCCTAATATTTAATGAATAACATAATTTATGACATAATTATTTGATATGTTAATATTCTACAATAGACGAGAAGCCTAAAGATATTTACGTAATGTAAATTTGCTCTTAATTACACAGGCAACAATTCTTTATGAAAGCTAAGGTCACCATTATTTGATACTCAGAAAAACATGTATACTCCTCCGCAGGCTATTTGAAGTCTAGCTCTTAGCTTAGTGACATGTTTTGTAGTAATTGTAGTGCTAAGCACGTATCTGAGTCCAGGCGACCAATTTTTAAAGGCTCCAAATTAATTCTAAAATTCAGTATACAAGTAATATGGTAGCTAAGCACTCAGCGTAACGCTTTCCACCTATTAGTCCACCAAATGAAGTCCAAAGACACTCAAGAAACATTTTCAGATCATCCAATTCACACTGCTAGCATATTATTTATAATCTGCATCTTGATTCTGCCTCCGCATACTGATCTGACTGATCTGCATACTGATCCAAAATTAAAATATTAAAATTTATAAAAAAATATATAAATATAATACATTGTCATATGCAAACTTACAAGTCTGCTGTCACTTCTCATCTGCATCACTTCCCGTAACTTAATGAACGTTAGGGCAATACCCATATTGAAATAACATACAATGTGTATGGCAAAAGTCAGTATTGCACTTTTCAGAGTTTTGCAATTTGATGGCCCAATGTCATCAGGTGGGTATACCAACTATACCGCTTGCGTAAACTTAGATAGATCTACCAAAATGATCTTCCAGAATCACTTGGTTGAGTCTTTAAGACGATTTGCCCGATCTTGGGCCATGCATGCATGTCGTTGGGCTTGTGCCCCCAACATAATGCATTTCCGGACAGTTCTCAGGCCTGCTAGAGGCAAGTGATAGACGTTCATTTTTTCATTGTCGAGCACGACTAGGCTGATATTGACGTAGTTTATCATGCTGACAGAATACATCGCCGAGCTGCCCGAAAGTGCCGTAGGTCCGGATTATACCTCCAGTATCACTTGTTAGATATTTTCAGGGCATTTCTGCCAATCAAAAGCCATCGTATTGAGACAAGTATTAGGCGTTTCTTTCGTCATTGTCGAGTACGAATTGACTGATGTTAACGTATTCCAGAAGCTGGAAGAACACATCGACGAGCTGCCCGAACGTGGGTCGTAGGTCCGGATTATACCTCTAGTATCACTTGTTAGCATGTTTTCAGGGCACTTCTGCGAATCTAGCCATCATATTGAGACAAGTATTAGACGTTTATTTCGTCATTGTCGAGTACGAGCTGACTGATGTTGACGTAGTCTGTATGCTGGGAGAACACGTCGACGATCTGTCCGATCATGGGGCGTAGGTCCGGATTATACCTCCAGTATCACTTGTTAGATATTTTCAGGGCACTTCTGCCAATCTACCCATCGCATTTAGACGAGTATTAGACGTTCACTTCGTCATTGTCGAGTACGAGTTGACTGATGTTGACGTAGTCCGGATGCTGGGAGAACACATCGACGAGCTGCCCGAACGTGGGCCGAAGGTCCGGGTTGTACGCCCAGCAGTCCAACATCACTTGATAGATCTCATCAGGGCAGTCCTCGGGCCTCTCGAGTCGTCGACCGCTTTCTACTATTTGTATTGCCTGCAATGAAATTTTGGTTCTTGATAATTCAAAAAAGTTTCATTAAATAGTATAATTTTCAAAATTGGTCGAAATTATAACACAGGGACCCCATAATATAAGCCCCAAACTAAGCAAAGCTTGTTCTATGGGTACCTAGGCGACGTTATACATAATACATAGATCAATGACCCAGGAACAAGCACTCGCGCTCATCACACAAACGCTTGCCCTGGCCGGGATTCGAAACCGGGACCGTCAGCTTCGTAAGCCGTTGTGCTACCCACTGAGCCAACCGTGTCGTCTAAAAATTGGTCGAAATATAACTGTATACTTTCGAAAGAACTATAGGCGGAACTGTAAGAGGCTTATAGGGGCAATGCGAGTGCAGCAACCGGTTGTTGAGACGATCTTATCAGTAAACATCCTTCAACTCAGTAGACTGAGTAGGCCCAGCAATGTAATGTACCACTTGATGGGGCACTTGCCACTCTGACCCGCCTATTAAAACGAGCTGCCCATAGAGTGCGCTGCTGGCGACTACTTAGTCTATTGTTAGACCCAGCAACTGACCTCAGTGCCCCGCATGTCCCCGTAGGGCTGCTTGCCGTAGGAGAACATCTCCCAGAGCGTGACGCCGTAGCTCCACACGTCGCTGGCGCGGCTGAAGGTGCCGTAGTTATACGACTCGGGCGCGTACCACTTGATGGGCCACTTGCCGCCCTGGCTTGCCTTGTAGTACGAGCTGTCCTTGGAGAGCGCTCGCGATAAGCCGAAATCGCTTATTTTCGCTTGATGTCTGGGGAATAAAAGAAGAGTAATGGTTCATAATCGTTAAACAGGGTTCATATTCGTTCCGCACCATAAGCCGTCACGGCACAGTCGACTAAAAAGTGATGTATCGACTTTGACACCTTATTGAATAATAATACGAAAACAGACATTATTTTTGGTACTTGACTGTACCAGCAATCAACGGTCGCCTATCATTGTTGACGGGTATGCTTGCTAATAGGCGCATTCAATTAGTTAAGCTCTTAGATTATGGATAACATATTTTTGATGGAAAAGATACATAGTAGCTGCTGCAGTGATTGAGCTGATGATTCAGATTGGTTCATTGAAGATTACTCCCGGGCAAGCGTAGTGTAGGCAGGCCAACAGTGAGGTGGAAGCGCAATCGTGAAATTTGGGAAAGGCTGGATGATGGGAAACCAGGATAGGGACAGTCGGCAAGCCATGTTAAACGCTTATGTCCAGTAGGATTGTTACAGGTCAATGATAATTGATAAGATAGCATTAGGCAGACTACAAATCGCAAGACATTTGCGTTATCTCAGAGAGGGACAATACCTCGTAGGCACTTGCCACTGGATCGGATTTGTTCCCGGTGCAATGACATAAGAACTGAATTTGATATTTTCAATGGTACTGTGGTCTCAGCAGTATAATTTACACTTTTTTTTTAATAAGTCAAGAATATCCAGCAACAATGTCACCGTGATTCCATTTTGCGTAACTGTAGCGCCATTGTGTTTTATCTGGTATAAATTTGACAGAGGCAAAACGTGTACGTCCACAGACTGCGCGGCAAATGACCGAGACACATTTGAGTACGGATAAAAACCGACGGCGCACGCGGCAAGTTCTTCGCGAGGCAGTTCGCTATGTATGGACGCGGCTATTGGGAGGTTTTGAAATGCGTAGTACCTGCTAGCGAGCAGTATGTTCCTGGCGGCGAGGTCGCGGTGCACGAAGCGGCGGCGCTCCAGGTAGCGCATGCCGGCGGCCACCTGGCAGGCCCACAGCCGCAGCTCGTAGCCCGGCGACGCCTTCTCCGGCGAGCGCAGCAGGAACTCCAGCAGCGAGCCCAGCGGAACCAGCTCTTGGATCATCGCCAGAGGAGGACCCTGGAAAGGACATGGGATAAATTGTTTGCTGCGTCTGTGGATGTGATACGTGCTAGAAACTGATTTCAGTTTCGACGAAATTATAATCGATAATAAAGGTTCTATTGGCATATGTATACTGTATGCCATAAAACATTTTGATTTGATTTCATTATAAAGTTGTAAAAATGAAATGTCAGTACATTAAAAATATTTTCAAAAAATGATTGTAACGGTCACTGAAACGAAAAAAAAATTATATTTTATATTTTTTGTATGTTGGTACGTGTCGTTGAGGCATCATCGCGCCAAATCGGTTATACGAATTCCAACTATTTCTGGTACACGGGTAGCTGGGTATCTCCAAATAGTTATAGGATACTTTTCACACGACTACGCTGAAGAAAAAAAGAGGGGTTATGACTTTTACTAGCTATAAACTTCTTCTGCCTTGTTGCAGGATCTTTGTATTTATAAGAATATGGAATCTTAGTGAAGAATTCACTTTTAAAATCAAAAAGATCGCGATGGTAAAACATATTTTTTAAAGAAATCCTATAACTTACTTTGTCAAACTCTTCAGATGGGTCGATGTTCCCTTTAAACACTCATAAACTAAAATAAACATTCTCATCTTTCACTTGTCGTTTAAGATGACGCAGTCGGCCAAGAAACCTCAGTTCCGTGACACGACCCTTATGAGATGGACGATGCACCGATGCCACAGCGTTATCTCAACAACAACGCCGATCGTCGCGAGACTAATGGACGCCACATTGAGATTGACAGTAAATTATGAGACTTACCAATGAGACTCCTATAAGGCGGACGATGCACCGATGCCGCAGCGTCATCATGAGCTTTGCCTCAGCCAGGAACTCGTGCTGGTTGGTCTCCGTGTGCTGCACGTGCAGGGTCTTGACGGCGACGGTGGTGGCGGGCCGCTCGGGCGCCGCGGCCAGCGTTGCGCGCAGCACGGACCCGAACTCGCCTGAGCCCAGCGTCGCGCCCAATGTCAGGTCGCTCATGGGGATGAATTCTGGAGTACAATATCTATTATCAATATCCAACGAAAAGGGAAGACCTAAAAGGACATAAATGGAGCAACAAAAATAAAAAATAAATGCTTCATCATAGAAGTAAAGGAAAAAGCGGAATGTAGGATAAGCTGGGAATTACTCCACCGACAACAAGAGCACTTAAACAAATAATGATGATTATCAAACGAGAGCCTAAGCGTAAATTCGCTCTATGCTATATACATAAACCTGGCTTACTTTCAGGAGAACGGTTGGCGTACTGACATTGGCTATTCCATGAAAATTTACGTAGGGCTACTTTAGACAAAAATCTTGTATATGGAAGCTAACTTGACCTGAGTAATCCAATGAATGTTAAATAACCGCTCCTTTGGAGTTGGTTGATATAATGTACTTAAATGCCAGCCGAATACTAAAATTAGTATTCCATGGAATGTATGTATCAAGTTGTCATTGGTTTAACTAACCTTGCAGTGTGGAAAGCTGGCCATCAGAGTTGATCGAAATCTCATTGTAGTTCTCCCCAACAATAACGGCGCTGTTGTTAACGGGCACTTTGTACGTGTCGTTGTCGTCCAGCTCGTTGTTGTTGAGGCTGTCGTTGTTGAAGTCCGAGGAGAAAGAAAGGTTTCTTGTGAGCAATTCGAAGGCATTGGTGAGAGGTGAGCTGGGATCCGACATCTGTTTGTTTAGAATGTCGTTTTTGACTAGGGATAACGTCTGGTTCATGGCTGCTCGACTCGGTGATGGTTTCTTGGTCCGTGGCATCGTTGAGAACTGGAACATCATTAGGGAACAACTGTTGATTGCTTGGTGTTACAATAGCTATCACTGTCACGTCATGCGGATTGAAGATGTGATTAATAAGATCCTCAATAGAAATTCTATTTTTGACAAACGACAGAAAAGAGAAGAGATTCACGCTATGGAGACGTAAGGGAGTAATTTGCACAGGAAGACTTCTATCCGTGAATTTAATGTGTAAGAATTTAATCCGTGGCCGGAATTAGGTTCTACGAATGCATTACTAAGGATTTAGGCGGTACGAGCTGCGTGCGTCCTGCATCGTCGAATAATATGTGTTGAGCTTCGTAGGTGGACCAGAACGGTCAGATTTATTATCACCATTACTCTCAATTTTTTGTTAGGTGATAAAAAATGAATAAGTATAAAGCAGTACCTCGGGCAAAAGCAGCTTAGGTGGACCAGGTCCTTGTCATCACTACAAGTCTTAAATAGTTACTCCCATTAGTTAAATAATTTTCTTTATTTTGTGGGTAGGCCAATTACAAGTCTGAGTCTACCGGCATTTCCTAAGAGGAGACGTTTTGTTTAACAGAAAGCCGAAAGAAACTCAACAGTTAATACTTTTTTGTAAATCATTCTTAACTATTACTACATTAGTACTGAGCTTATCTTAAATATATATATTTAAATACAAACTCTATGCGTAGTTCCCCAAGAGAACTTATCAAAACTTATAAAAGTAAAATTATAATAGAAAGAAGCGAAATATGTTTTTTTAAACAACTTACGTACGGTTAATATACCTTCATAAGAACCGTGTCCCGGTAAAAGTAAGTTATTTAGTTTCTGGTTTGGGCCATGCATTTTCGTTAATTAGTCCTCTACCCTATAATACACCTTTGCCATTTAGATTGTCGACCTTTATGTAACTATGTAATGGAATCTAAGGTAACTAATTTAACCATCTTCCAAGGATCGTAGCGTCATGAAAATTGGCAGCTGTATGTAGTTCTGATGACAATACAATAATATGGTACTATCGAACTGATCTGGGGCCGGAAGATATAACTGGAACTTCATGATGGAACATTGTATCATAGCTGTTTGGATTTGTTAGAAAACGCTTGCAAAGCGTGTTTTTCTAGTGTTTTTTAAACTATTAATTTATTTAATGTAGTTCTTCTGAGTTGGAAATGGTAATTTAAAAGAGTGATGAACAATGTCAAAGTAGTAGAAATGATGTACCTCGGGCAAGGGCGGCTTGGGCTTGGGCGGCACGGGCTGCGTGAGGCGCGCGGGCAGTCCGTCGGGCACCGCGCCGTAGTGCTCCACCAACCGCTCCACGCCCTCCAGGAACGGTCCATCGTCGATGAACACCCACGGGCCCTGCCACACGTAATACCGATTTCAAATATTAGGGGCAATTCATAAATTACGTCATTTCAAATGGGGGGGGGAGGTTTCCGTCATCGGATGATGGTAGCATGACGAAGGAGGGGGGAAATTCGTGTTTCTATATTTCTATCAACCGTTGCTAAAAACTAATTTCTTGGAAATGACATCATTTTATTTGGTGGGGGGGGGGGGGCTTGCGAATTATGATGGTTGGATGATTTTAGGAGGGGGAGAGGGTCAAAAATAGATGACGTAATTTATGAACAGCCCCTTACGTTGAACTGCAGGTTACATAAAAATTCTTCCGAATAAGGAGTTTACAAAAATAGTAACGGGATATTGCCTACTACTACTACTAATAGTCTTGCACAGGCATTCCTCTACAGGATTATTAGTGTCCGACCGAAGTTACAAAAGTTTCCAACAAAAAAAGAAAAAAATCGTCTGATGGTTCGGTTTTGGTTAAAGAGTGCAGAACCTTTCGGTCGCACCGAACGAAATTATAATTCAGAATACATGTTTTTTCAAATTTTGTAAGGGAACTTGTTTCATTTTATTCCACCTACACGACTTACAAGTGCTTTATTGTTTCGGTCGCACTGAAACGAAATTGAAATTAAGAACATTTTTTATTCAACTTTTTGTAACAGATTTGTTTCATTTTATACCACGAACTAATCACTGTAGTGATTAGGGCGACTAAAGTAGAGTGAAACTCTATAGACAGGAAATCTTTACCCTAAAAAATATTACTTGGATCTAGTGGCGTGCGGTAAATGCACTGCCTACCCTGAAAGACCATGGCTCCATAAAGGAAAAGAAAAACGGGCTACCTTGGCCAAAAACCGTGTGCACGCCACTGCTTTAGACTTCTTTAAGTCGAGAGTGAATAGGCACTATCTAAATGTCCTTGGTTCACGGTATCTTGCCAGCAGATAAGATTGAAGTACAATTATGGAACTTGAGATATTTTTAGTAGTGTCTAGTTACCTCTTTCCTAATAATGTAGTGGTACGGCGAGTTTTCACTAAGCATGGTGAGCACGTAGGTGGCGCTGCTGTGCCGCTCGCTGTACCGCACTAGGAACACGCCATCTGTGGCCTTGTCCTGCAAACTGTTTTGCTTGCAGTATGCCTCTAATGTTTGCACGGCTTCATCCCGACTCAACGTGCCGTGGTACCATTGACTTTTGGAGGTTTGCGGCGGCTCTGGTTTGTAGTTTTCTGAAATAAAAATGTTTATTAACACTTTCACGACCGGGAACCCGCTAAATAGGCGCTTTGCTCGGAGTAAGTTTTCGCTACATATGCATATTCTCATGATACCGGCTACGAAAATGTCGGTCATGAATGAAGGAAATACAATAAAATGACACAAATGGGTCAACAACTTTTTTCTGTGCCTCCTTGCCATGGTTACTAGTCCTGAGTAACTCTTTAAAACTACGATTTTAAACGATATAAAGACCACAAAAATATTATTCCTAGCCAATATAGGCCCATTTTTCAAGGGCCAATTTAATTTATTTTACCATTTCGTACCTTGTCACAGTCAATATCAATACGAAAGCCCATAGAGATTCCATGTCAATCTCACAATGACAAGGTACGAAAGGGTACACAAATTAAATTCGTTGACCGTATTTTGCAGGTAATTTCTTTCCGACAAAGTGGTTCTGAGGTGAGTGCGCGGCAGGACACCTGTATTTCCGCCCGCTACTCGTTAAATCCACGTTAAATCTATATGCGACTCCTCTTTTACCGCGGGTTACGAGTCAGTTGTCTACATAACATTTTATCATATCAACCATGTTGTTTATTCGATTAACTCAAAGAGCAGAGCAGAATAAAGAGTGATAAAAAAACTATTTAACCACTTTTTTTGCACTTTCGAAAATATTCCGATTTCATATTAAAAAATCATTCTCAAAAATTCCTCATTTTAAAAGGGCGTAGCCGACAGTCACAGCGGAGAAAATCATACAGCAGCACTATTACTAAGACGAATTTACTATAGAATCTGAATGGCTGTTCTAACACTGACTGTATCAATTTCACTCATGACGTCATTTAGAGTATTGTATACTTCTTTCACATTTTCTCGAATATCTTCAAAATTTGCAGCTTTGACACCGGCAAAGTGCGAGTCGGACTCGAGAACCGAGGGCTTCGTACAAAATATACGCTATAAACTGCCGAATCTATGGAAATTCAGTGTAAGCAGAGCCCTAATCCAAAGCAAAATGTACGCGGTAATCGATAATTTTATATTGGTTACTGACATAGACAGACATAAAATTAGTATGTGTTTAGTATTTGTTGTTATAGCGGCAACAGAAATAGATCATCTGTGAAAATTTCAACTGTCTAGCTATCACGGTTCATGTGATACAGCCTGGTGACAGGCGGACAATGGAGTCTTAGTAACAGGGCCCCATTTTACCCGTTTGAGTAGGGAACCCTTAAAAATGGCTTTGCGTACCTTGATAATAAATTAACGAGGTGGGTGTGTGTCAATTTAATATTACTAGGAAAATTTGAATGTTGTCAGTTGGCCTATATCTGGTACATGGTAATTAATGGGACTTACTTAATAACTGATAACATTCCGTGTGTCCGTGGTGTTTCGCAAGATCTGCGGGGGTCTCTTGTGCCAGTGTTCTTGGGTTCGCAGGAGCTTTCAGTTTTAGAAGAACCTGTAAACAATTCATACTTTGTATTTGATTTTCAATTTAAACAAAAAATGCAAACATTTGCTGTTGTGGAATGCAGCATCCTGTTTTCAAGCTCTATTGTCATTTGTTTGGATTGTTTAACTGATAGGGTTGTTATGGCTAAAATGCGGTATTGACAACAGAGATCTTCCAAACATTTGTGGATAATAATATGAATCTTTCGACTTTCGGACTAATCTTGCTAATTTACTGAGACTCGATTCGATATGGTTTTCCTATTCACGTACCCCAGAAATAAGGTTCATTATTATGTTTGTTCGATTACTAACTTAATTTCAAGTTGTTCAATGTCTTATCCTTCTTGACAAAATCGGATAAACACGACGAAAGACATAATACATGAGTGACTAAAGTGACTTTATAAGGATTCTGTTTTTTTTTTCATACAAGGCACAGCTTTTGTTTATTCAAAAGTTAAGATTCATCCTATCTTGAAGACTGTCATTATTTTCACAATCACCTTAAGTACAACGAGAACAAGAGTGAACTAAGTTTTCGTAGAAAAATGCACGACATATTCTGCACCTATTACATCGTTACTTTTAATTGCGGTAAGTCTTCCGGTTTGTATCTGGTGACATAGACAGTTACATTTTCTAAAATACATGTTAATAAACACAATTATTAGAATAATTCTTTGTCAACGTCTTTTTTGGTTACCCTGTACTGTGATCTGTTGGTAATCCTTAACATAAATAAATATAGTACCTTAATACATTCGATGTGTCCTCTTTGCGCGGCGTCATGAAGGGGAACCTTGCCAGTGGGCGCGTGCCGCATCTGATAGTTAGCATTGCCCTTCGTTATCAGTAGCTCCGTGGTACTCGGCAAGTTGTTCTGGCAAGTGTACTGTAACAAAGATACTATAAGATTGGTATTCTGAACCTTATACTCTTTGCCATAGTTGTAAGGAAGTTAGTGGAATAAAAATTGAAGGTTGTATAGGATTTTCCTCTAGAAAATTGAGGATGATTAAAACTACTGTTTGAACATAATAAGTAGGCTGGAAGATCATGCAATGATAAGCCTTGATAGATATAATGTGCCTAATGTTTTGTTCATTCGTACACAAGGAAATCTGATGGAACACCACAAAAATCTGTGTCTTTAGCCATTGCCACGATGCGTGCAATTTTGTTGATAAAATTTGAGGCGGCGTGGTTGTTAGTTCGGCAGAATAACACGTTACCATATTTTTATAAATACAAAAAATTGCGCCCCGGTTAGGCCCAGGGCACTGGTTCGAATCCAGACGGAGTCTTTATTTCTCATTATTCGGATTTTTGTAATTATAAAAATATAACACCTAAGTAAAAAAATGCTAATATCGTGATAGTAAAACATCATGATTTTTTGTATAAATACGAGTAATTTGAATCGGGAAGGCCTGGCTTTTTCAGATTCAGCCGGACGCGTGCAAACACATAAATGGGAATGCCATCCGCGAACACTTGGAAAAAAGGGAGACACGCGATATGCAAGTCACTAGGACTGCAGGGGTAGGTTGAACCGGTTCAACCGGAACTGTAGCGTACGAGAGTGATAGAATCGGACAAGGAGGAGATAATAAAATAACTATGGGGTGGTCACGCACAAACGGGAGCAGATACAAAACTGAGAAAAAGGTTGCTTCACCAAGCTGTGTAAATCATGTGATAAATAAAGATGTAAAGGCCAATGATGAGGATCAGACCTACTGATGTGCAACTTGCGGAAACTTTCCAAAATGCTTAAAAAAGGTCTTAAGTCGAGTGTTAAGTTACAAGTTTCCGCAATTTGCACATCAGTAATCAGGCCTCTGTACTAACATGTAGTGGCGTGTAGCCGAAGGAGTCGCGTACGTTGACGGTGGCCCCGCTCTCGACGAGCTTGGCGAGTATGTTGTCGCGCCCGGATTTGGCCGCGATGTGGACCGCCGTCTGTCCGTCCTGGTTCTTGGCGTCGCGGCTCCGGTACCCGCAGGCTAGCATCTGGGACACTATGTTGCAGTCGCCGGCCTCCGTCGCTCTGTACAACAATTGTATGATTAGAAATACGCCTTAGTCGTTAATTAATCCTTCTCAATTTTTCCTGATCTGACCTACAATCATCTTAATCTTCATCAGAAAATAATGGCAAGATCTTTTCTCTCAATGTAGCTTTTATTTGTTTCTTTTATAACTTTGTTAACATAAAACAGACCAGATTTTCTTTGTACATTACTTGGTGAACCAAATCGATGTCGGTGCATGTTGCAAATTTATATTCCGCAACTTCGTCAGCGGAAGAGAAAAAATCATAATCCGTTCAGCCGTTTTGGCGTGATGAAGCCACAACAACACATACAAACATACAATAGTCTGTATCCGACATTTTTTGAAAATATCTTTAATGTACAGACATTTCATTTTTACAATCATATAATATAGATAATCGTTATTGGTGCTTATGAGACTACAAATATTTTAACCAGGGCTTTTTCAGCTTCGTTAGCAACAGTGGCATGCGGTTAATATAGACACAAAGGCATTGCCTACCCTGAACGACCATGGCTCCATACAGGCACAGCGAAACTGCCTACCCTAAAGCTCTGAACGACTATGGCTTCATACAGGCACAGCGAAACTGCCTACCCTAAAGCTCTGAACGACCATGGCTTCATACAGGCACAGCGAAACTGCCTACCCTAAAGCTCTGAACGACCATGGCTCCATACAGGCACAGCGAAACTGCCTACCCTAAAGCTCTGAACGACCATGGCTCCATACAGGCACAGCGAAACTGCCTATCCTAAAGCTCTGAACGACCATGGCTCCATACAGGCACAGCAAAACTGCCTACCCCAAAAGCTCTAAAAGATCATGGCTCCATATAGGCACAGCGAAACTGTCTACCCCGAAGCTCTGAACGATCATGGCTCTATACAGGCACAGCGAAACTGCCTACCCTAAAGCTCTGAACGACCATGGCTCCATACAGGCACAGCGAAACTGTCTACCCCGAATATCTGAACGATCATGGCTCTATACAGGCACAGCGAAACTGCCAACCCTAAAACTCTGACCGACCATGGCTCCATACAGGCTCAGCGAAACTGCCTACTCCGAAGCTCTGAACGATCACGGCTCTATACAGGCACATCGAAACTGCCTACCCCAAAAGCTCTAAAAGATCATGGCTCCATATAGGCACAGCGAAACTGTCTACCCCGAAGCTCTGAACGATCATGGCTCTATACAGGCACAGCGAAACTGCCTACCCCAAAAGCTCTAAAAGATCATGGCTCCATATAGGCACAGCGAAACTGTCTACCCCGAAGCTCTGAACGATCATGGCTCTATACAGGCACAGCGAAACTGCCTACCCTAAAGCTCTGAACGACCATGGCTCCATACAGGCACAGCGAAACTGTTTACCCCGAATATCTGAACGATCATGGCTCTATACAGGCACAGCGAAACTGCCAACCCTAAAACTCTGACCGACCATGGCTCCATACAGGCTCAGCGAAACTGCCTACTCCGAAGCTCTGAACGATCACGGCTCTATGCAGGCACAGCGAAACTGCCTACCATAAAGCTCTGAACGACCATGGCTCCATACAGGCACAGCGAAACTGCCTACCCCGAAGCTCTGAACGATCATGGCTCCATACAGGCACAGCGAAACTGCCTACCCCGAATCTCTGAACGATCATGGCTCTATACAGGCACAGCGAAACTGCCTACCCTAAAGCTCTGAACGACCATGGCTCCATACAGGCACAGCAAAACTGCCTACCCCGAAGCTCTGAACGATCATGGCTCTATACAGGCACAGCGAAACTGCCTACTCTAAAGCTCTGAACGACCATGGCTCCATACAGGCACAGCGAAACTGCCTACCCCGAAGCTCTGAACGATCATGGCTCTATACAGGCACAGCGAAACTGCCCACCTTGACCAAAAACCCAGTGCACGCCACTGGTTAGCAATAGTAGACCAAAAATCGTTCCAATTGCGTAAAACGCTCGTATAAACAGATAGTTATGAGATAAACATCCTCACGCCTAATTGACCCAAAAGAACGCTATATCATTACTATGAATCATTAACTTAAACACACGTTGAGTCATCATCTCCAAACACAGATGTATCTGGACTGAATTGTTATTACAACATTGACAACAATCTCATCACAGCAACCTGTGATGAGTAATATGCATATATATCCATATATTGTATGTATTATAATGGAATATCATTGAGCAAATAATTGACTGAGTATAATACATTGTAAAAAAAATGTATATCTGCTAATATATGCATGAAACACAACTCACATACTTTTACAAGTAAACTAGTTTTGCAAAGTAAACAAGGAGATACGCAATTCGTATATAATATTGTTTTTTTTTTCTGTTTTAAGATGTTTTGTTCAAATACAAAAAAAATACAAAGTGACTCCATAACGGGATCATGTAATAAAGTAGGTGCATGTCTTTTATATAAATTAGGGACTGAAAAGACCCCGCACCACAGTGAAAATGTTAATAATAACGTTTATTTATAACCAACTGCAAAAAAAGCAGGAGGTTCTCAATTCGTCGGAATCTTTTTTTTTATAACATCAGTAGGTATCAGTATTACAAGTGCAGCATATATCAGCTTGTCAGCATTATTGAATGAGCGTATTGAACAGCATTCTCCACAGGAAAGCGACAATAAAGTTGTCAGTTTTACATTGCATCAACCAATTGTGCAATGCAAGTAAAAAGATCGAGAGCATTGACCTGCATACTGATTTAATGCGGCTATTTCACACGATCACGCCAATAAGAACCACCAATTTAACTCTCATGAGAGGTTTCTATAAAGAATGTGGCCTTGTAGTGATGAATTTAAATTGTACTTAAACAAATGCGAGTCGGGCTCACGCACGTAGCGTCCCGTACCACCGTACTTAGCTAAACACATTTCTTGTGATGATGTGTCTTGTATGGGGACCAGATTTTTTTTTTCCACTCACACCCTTTAGACGCGGAAGTTTGTGAAAATCTCAAGTGCTACTATCAGAAGCGTGGCGGAAAATTACAAGGGAAGTCGAAGCGTATTCATTTACTCTTAAAGAAAAAGGTTGTTATAAGCCTTTCCTTGGGCAACCCGGTGGGAATCGGTTTATATGGACGCCACGCCGCAGCTAAAACAATTCCGCAAAAGACTAAATATCAACAATTTCTTGTATGGGAACATTGGAGACCGGGTGAATCAAAACCTGCACAAATCTGTACGTAACTTTTAAAATTCATTATAAATAACGCCTTTAATAATGGTTTTTCTTTGTTTAATTTTATAATGTACGTTAAAACGTTGAGTATCGCGTTTTAAACCTGATAAACAGGAAAATATCATATTAGAAGCGATTTTTTGGTAACTCTAGTCATTTTCGGCACCTACGCCAGATACGTCAAAAATTGATTTACCCGATCCCCTTCAAATTTCTTTTACATGTATTATTTGTTGTAATAGCAGCCATGATAGTAATAGGTCCTTATTGACACCCTTGAGATACGGAACCCAAACAAGACAGGTCACGTCAATTTATTTCAACAGCAAGATGGAAGAATTAAGGGCAATAACTGTGGCTCTCCAGTTAATAGAACATCCTTCTTCAATGTGTTCAAGTAAACTGTGTATTTGATATTGCACTATTAAATAATAGCTTCAATCAATGATGCTCAAGATTGTAAATCTTTCATTGCATATAGTTCATATATGGAACCTATTGTAGTAAAGTAATTTTAATAAACACTAGACGGCGCCTGCAACTTCGTTCGCGGAGGAGCAAGACCCACTTTTTTGCTTCAGCATAATGAGTTAAAAAGTATCCTATAACCATCAGCTACTCATGTACCAAAAATAGCTGAAATCTGTTAAGTCAGGGGGCACGGCGGTTCCCCCGCCAAGTCGAGCGCGAAGCAAACACTGCCGTACCATCTTACTGGACCCATTTCGCCGCATTTTGAGGCCCCTATTTGAGAACCTCTGAATAAGACCAGAACGCAGAAATTTTCGTCATCCAGTAAGCTATAATCACATACTTCAAATCATAAATTTCAAGTCTGTAGGTCATTTAGTTCCGAAGTTAAGCGAAAGCAAAGTTTCGCATTTATGACACTCACTCACTCATGATCATCAGAATAGAACTAGTACTTCCCATAAACTCAGAGAGCTGAAATTTGGTTCAGAGTTAGGGTTTTATGGCCACATAAAGGGAAAACTATAAAACTAGGATAATCGAAGATCTGGAGTACCTGGTGACCCTGATTAGAAAACACAAGAGCCTAACCAAACTATTAGAGATCGACATACCACCTTTACAAAAAATATTCAACTTGGTGGGCCGCTTCATGTGATGTCCAAAATCGAAGGGTTATGCCTACATTTCTACAAAAAGAAGTGAAATCACCCCACCAAAAACATTCTGTAAAAAACTAGCCAAGTGTTGATGGTGCACCATTGCACCAATCGTTGACGGTCGGACGCCGGACGGTGTCATGGAGCACCTGGTTTTGTACCCTTGTGTACCCTTAAACGGCCAAGTCACACAACATTAACTATAATAATAAAAAAATCGCAGAAAAGAACCTTAGACTTGGCACGACTTTGTCTAGATTTCATTACTTTTTAGAGATAAACAAGCAGCTCCATCGAGACTTGGCTAGTTTTTTACAGAATTTTTTTGGTGGGATTGTTTTGACATGAAGAAGCCACAACTACACAAAAAAATAATTTTCTGGTTCAGTAACCTTCAAATAGACTGTTTCACTTATTTACAACTTTATAATAGTATAGATTACATGGAAAAAGATGGGTATTTTTCCGTGCATTTGTGCTAGAACTACATTTGAAAATAACATGCCAGTTTAACTAGAAAACTATGTGAGACTCAGATATTTAGATTACAGGAGCCCTACTCCGTTTTCAAGACGTGAGTAACCGCTAATAATATCTAAATATGCCAGTTTAGTATGACATTTTGCACATAAAATTAAAAATGAATTTTAAATCACACATTTTTGATTTCCGATAATTGATTTACGAAATATTTAAACTTGTTGACTTAGCCCCTAGCCCCAAAGTATTAATAAAAGATCCCATAAGGGGATAAATTCGTCGTTGTATACATTAATTACTTTGCCGTCTTTGTTTTATTACAAAGAGTGTTGAGCACACCATACAAAACAAACATTACATCTAGCCGGGATTCAAGTCACAAATTCATGTCTCATAATTCATGCAAAGTTCTAAATTTGTCCACAATCCATACTAATATTATAAATGCGAAAGTGTGTCTGTCTGTCTGTTACCTCTTCACGCTTAAACCGCTAAACCGATTTGGATGAAATTTGGTATGGAGATAGTTTGAGTCCCGGGGAAGGACATAGGTTACTTTTTATCCCGGAAAAACACCCTTACCGCGATAAACGAATTTAAGGCGGACGAAGTCGCGAGCAGAAGCTAGTAAGCCATATTTCCCGAATATTTATGTTGCAAACCTTTTATCTACTATTATGAAGATGTAAAAATCAAGTCTATATTTTTATGTAATGAATGGGAAGGTCACTAAATCGAATAATTCTATGTTTGTACCATCATTCTATCATCAGATTTCAAGTATTATTCTTACAGGGGTAACTGGGCATCCACAGTTTGTTATAGGATATTTTTAATCTGACTACACTAAAGCAAAAGAATTTTATGACTTTTTCCTCCCTTGCAGATGAAGTTGCAGTCACCTTCTACTTTGATATAACAGATCAGCAACAATATGGCATACTGTGGAGCTAACATAAAATAAGAACAAAACTACATTTCCAATGAGAAACATCCCAAAAATTTTTAAGATGATATCTTAGATTTCATTTTGCAACCCTGTCTAAAACCCGCATGGAGTTCATGCAACATAGGACAGTAGAATATTATTATATTATCTCTTCATAAGTATTTAAAACTAAAACCTTACCGGTGTAGAAGATTGGTGGTCCCCTGGGTGCGTGACTCATGAGGTGGCGGCTGCCCTTTACACACAACAGACAGCCTTGTAACAAGACCATTGGAGTCTCCACGGTAGTGCTGTATGAGTGTATCCAGCCCATGCACTGTTGTATGCTCTTCGATAGAGAAGAAAGCATCCTCGCCATGCCTCCGAATTTGGTAATGCACTACTTCACCCTGCGAAACATGAATGAATTATGTGTATATTTCGATAATATGAATCAATTTAAACTCTGTATAGAAATAGGTAAATGTAGTAGTCAACTACTAGATAAGTGTTTACTGTTATTTTTCTAGTTTTTTTTTTACAAAGTAAATTGTATGTATGTATGTATAATGCATTTACAAATACCAAAAAATTCAAACTCTAAACATCATAGTAACATTATTTAAGTTGTTAAAAGGCAGCTTAGCAGAAATCAAGCTTCTCATCTTCATCACGAAACAATCCAATAGAGAACTTTCGGAAGCTATGTTACTGAAAACATTGCTTTGTTTACTTGCGAAATGTGAGGTTATAAACTTATAGTACACTTACTTGATGTAGAACGGACAACACATAGTCGCCTGGTGAAGTGTTGCTTTCACGTACCAAGAAAACACCATCTTCGCCCTCTGGAAACGCCAAAGGTAAACAAGGAATCAGAATCTATTGTTATAAGTTTGTTATAGAACGTAACACTTCATAAGAACATAACGCCCACCTTCTTTTAACAGCTTTTCGGCAGATTCTCGTGATATTTTCCCATGGAACCAGTCGACGTTATCCTCTCTGTTCATCCTCAACAAAAAAGAGTTCGTCTGAAAAGTTAATTGGAAACTTGTTCAACAAGTTGCAGTACAAAAACTTTTTCTTCCAACGCTTCACACGAAAATAACAGTACAAGCTTCATTGCTCGTCGACGATATTTCTATACACTTCAATATGGAAAATGAATATTAATTAGATTTAAGACTTCATTTAATAATTACTTTTTCTGTGCGTAATCATACGCCTAAGAATTTCGCTATTACAACACTTTATATTTTCTATTTCTTTCTAACACACGCACCACGCATTTGGTTACTCGGACATATGATGTTGACAACACTGATAAATCGTCATTTACAGCACAAGTCAGCATTGCCTGTTGTTAAAAAGAGATGGATGGTAAATACTGTGCTTTTAAATTTGCTCGAGTTATACTTTACATGTCACTTTAGAATCTGATCAAATGAGATACTGATAAGAATTTCTAATGACTCACTAACGAAGTAAAGAGTGATTACATTTTCTGGGACAGTAATTAAACCCTAGAAATCTAAATTACTTTAAAAATTCAAATAACTTACCTTCAACAATATGAATGACGTCATGGTTGTTATCATGATATCCAACTATAAAAGCACACAAAAATATTTACATGTAGTTTTATATTTTAAGAGCGAAAACTATTTAACTCTTTTTTGTTTTGCGCACTCACACATTTTTGTAATTATTTCTTTCTTTAAATATCGTGAAACACAAAATTACTTTGTAAAAAGTGTTCGCAGTGAGCGGAATGCGTGTATAGCAAAGCAAGCAACCGGCAGACAGGCGCGGTATCCCCGACTCTGCCTTCCAACGAATGACTCATAGCAAGGTCAATTCCGAGAAATGAATCACCAGAGTACTCAGTTCTACAATGGTATAAGTAGTACGCATTCCCCAACACTAAAATCTACTACATAAGCCATGCACAACATTTTGTTGGGTACAGTTATAAGAAGTAATTAGATAGGTATGCTCTGCA
Organism: Hedya salicella; assembly: GCA_905404275.2. NCBI lineage: Eukaryota > Metazoa > Arthropoda > Insecta > Lepidoptera > Tortricidae > Hedya > Hedya salicella. The sequence continues at coordinate 20,135,461 of FR990099.1, read as the reverse complement.
AATAAGTATGCGCGCTGCCTGTTTATCTCGGAGTAGGATGTATTTGTGTTTGTGTCTATTGTTTATTCACTACATTACCTACGAGTTAAAATGTTGTGTTGCACACCTGATACACAAAAATACAGATCATGCTATACCTACTTAATTAATGAATGAATTTCGAACCGTATTTTGTTTTCGACGATAGCAAAGTAGAACCACAAGTTGGTTATATTCAGTGTCGCGCTAACCCAATACCTTGGTAGATATAGGCAGGTACGACTGTTGCTGTGTCCAGGCAAACTGGTCCCGGGGAAGTTTGTTTACCTCGCTGCGAATGCGATGTTTATTTACTTTCATTCGTCGAAGCCCCTTCGCAACCTGTCTTCAGAGAAAGGCCTAGACTCTTGTAATGTGATCTGACTGATCGGTTATTTATACCTATGTATTCGATGAAATAAGATAACCGTTAGTAAACGTTAGGGTTAATAAAGGTCCTAACGAATGGTACAGTCAGCGTAGTTAGCAAAAAAAAAACAAGTAAGTAAGTACCTACCTAATGAATGCATGGATTAATTAATAGGTATCTTGGCCTAGACTAAGAATTGTTATATTAAGTGTAAATGACAAGATATTTATGAATGGGTCTATTAGGTACCTACTTAGATATTTTTGCAGCTCCTCTTGCAGAACCTCTACGTAACTTTCAATTGCCTTATATGATCGCTATATCTGAAACAACCTTTCAACAATTTTAATTCAAGTACGATTTAGACTTTATTCGTTGCAGGTACATTTCAAATCAATAACCAACTGATTTTTTTACATTTACTTAGTACGTAGGTACCTAATATACTTACATGTCTCTTAGACTTCTTACATCACACTCATGTTGACTGCATTACGACCTAAATACCCCAGCGTGCAATAAGTAAATATTTACCGCACTCGGTACTTTTCCAGCATGAAACAGGCTTCCAGGAAAAACACAGCCTTCGGCCGTTAAGCTGCTGTCGCTGGTGAGTTGCTGACACACATTACATTAGCCATAAGGAGAGGAAAAGTAAAGCATAGCGTCTGCCGCTTTTTCTGGTTTTAAATGTAGGTACCTACTTATTAATGACATTGTAGTGCTGTGTCCTTGGAGGGCGTTATTTATAGGTATTGCACCAGGCTGTATATATCCATAATTCCATCAAACAACGAAGTTTAATGTTCCAGGCATTAAATGTTTGTCTGTTTTGTATGTTTGTCTTTGAAACGGGGGGAGAAGGGACGGCGGTGGCACTAGGGATGCAATTACAGAATTTCTTTTTACAATTGCTACTTTCATTTTCGGGTTCAGGTTGCTCTTTAAGTACCCAATTTTATTATATTTTTTCTTCTCCTGGTAACACTAAGTAGCCAAATCATAAAATAAAATAAAAAATGTTCAAAAGCGGCGGATGGTTGTATGAATTTTAAGAGATTTGACAAAGTGTCCTAGCAATTTTTCCAACTCACTTCATTGCTATCCCTACTAACCCCATCTACAGGGTGAAGTGGGATGTCCTAGTATTCTGTGTTTATCTGTTTATCGTTAAAATTATGAAATTAAATGACAGATAATCATTAAAAAAGTAAAATTCATACGACCGGAATATTTTTTGTCCAAAAATTAACGTGCCATATTTAAAAATGAACTTTTACTTATCGAGGTTTGAATTTCTGTTTTGGCCCTTCTCCCCCCGTTTTACGGTACTTAGTAATAAGTATCTCTTAGTTCCTAACTTTTCGTAGCATTTGCTAAAGAAACTTGGAATGTTATACCCAAATGGGAAAGCCTGAGGATTCTGAGCAAATAAGTTCTCCACGATACTGTGAATGCGGACCATAGAGCTGACTCGTTCCTCACTCCAAGTAACCCTGCCCACGGGATGTACTCTCAGGTACATTGTGCTTAGGATTAAATTGTATATACTATAGATTAGACAACCTTGACCAAAATTTGTATGGGACTATCAGGAGTTTACCTACGTAACATATCCTAAACAATTAAGAGCCGTCGATCAAAATAACTATTGTTAAACAAAATATATATCAGCTACCTATGTGAGAGTCGGCTGCGTATGTACACTAAAAATTCCAGAAAAAATATCCGTATCAGCACCAGCACGATTATCATAACTATCATTCATTAAGTACATGATATTATGATATTAACCACACAATCTTTAAAAAAAGAGAAGTGCTTCTATTATCCAGCTGTCTTGTATTTTTACCCTTGCACGAAAAATGTAGGACGTAAAAATGTTTTGTGGCTCCTTAATAAGATATAATAAATAGATCTAAGCGGAATATGATCAGTTGTGTCATTTCCGTTCTAAGCGTGATTATATGCGTAATTGAAAATGTTGTGAATGTTTACCCCATTAAGGTGACACAGAAATTTTATTCACGCTTGAGATATTTTAGCTAAGACTCATACGCCTCAGTCAGTGAATCATAGCTATTGCAGATCAAAATGATTGATAATCAGTTTTTCAACAACGTGTTAGCTAGGGGCTGGCCAGACGGGCGGTCGCCAAGGGTTTAGCTAAGTAGGTAAACAAAATTTTAACATGAAGATAAGTCTAGGGGGCGCATAATTCAAATCTTGCTATGGCCGCTCATGACTCTCAGGTTGTTTGAGAACCATCAGATGGAGTTCTTAAAATAAGGAAGTAAACAAGTTTTTTGAAGGGTGCTGACCCTTCAAAACACTTGTTTACATCACGTGCATGATGCCTCCCTGCCAGCAGGTCGTAGGTACCTGTTTGTCATTATTGTAGTATTGAAAAAAAAACGCTAAATAAAATCGACTCTACCACTGTATTCCCACTGCTAACAGCAGAAAAACTGATTCATCATCATCGCTTTTGTTATGATCATTCAAATTCGGTGACGTCCTCTAGTGTCCATAGGTTTTACCCGAAAAAGAACATTTATCTTGCCCCTGCTTTTTCCGGTACGTGGTCTTCATAAGAAAACATAGAAACCTTTATAGGTACTGTTTTTTGAGCTGTATATGTAGCTCACGCTCAGTTCGTTGCTAATTGAACTCGAAGAGGTATCTCGGAAAACTTGGTACTTCAAACGAATGAAGATGGCAGCTAGCACTGACGCTTCCCCAAAGAAGTCCAACCCCCCTACTTGGCCTGTCCTGAGGCGCTTATATCTAGTGGGCTCCCGTCAAGGTCATTAGTTCTGGTGGGTAGCAGCCATGCTGCGTCTCCCGGTACATTGTCGCCTTTCAAGAACTCATCGGAGCCAACGAGCGTTAGTACTTATCAGCTCTACGAGCAATTATGACTCTCATACTCAGCGTTACTAAAACTAAGACAATTAGAAGTGAAGGAGATCCGTAGAAAAACCAAATACGCTAATTGCTAAACTTAAGTGTTGTTATTATGTTGATACCATGTCATTTATGCGTAGTTCCATTTCCATTTAGGTATACTACATAGCTGGCTTACGGTCGAAGACAAAGACAATATGAGGGACACAGTAAATACACAAAAACCAGTCCCATTAATCAAGCCAAATTAGATCCTGCCGATGTAACAAAAAAGTTGACAGAGGAGTTTGTCCCTAAGTAATGACAGGTGCAGGTTACCTACGCGGTGCTACGTAAAAACTTGTCAAGGCATTTAGCATCGCAAAATTATTTTTCCAAAAAGGGTAGTACAGTCAAGAGGTATTTATTATTTTTCTTGAATAAAGATAGCTCAATAAAAATGCTTCGTCAGTTCTTTCTTTTTTTAGATTAGGTAGGTTATGGGAAAGAGACACATTTTATAAGATAGCATGCACACCAATTTTAGTAGAGAACTTTCCAGATATCTTTTTTAAACTTTAATAGCTAACTGCGGCGGCGTGAAGCCTGAACGTGACTCAGTCGCTTTCTACGCTGCCCAGTTTCCACAAACCAAATGACGTGTGTTAGAAGGAGATTCTTGTGAGTTGCGCCTTTTTTATTACGGTGATTAGGTACAGTGGGCAGCGGTCGATGACTTCACGCCTGTTTGTTTATCCCAGTAAACCAGACCCTTTCTAGAGTCGTCTGTGTCGGATACTTTAAAGCGGGGAATTATAAAACCATTAAATAAAAAAAACTTAGCGACTGATGATTAGTTACTGTTTTAAGAGTACTTACCTACTCTGCTCATTATAGTATTTTTCAAAAATTTTTTTTTCTTTTCGAAACACTCCATTTACGATAAAATGCCGCTGAGTATTAATAAATCATTTGCCAAATAATGAAAAAACAAAAATGCAGGAAGTAACGTTGACACTCAGAAAAATATTAGGTCGGTCAAATATTATGAAATTTATGAAGCTTCTCATTTTGTATTTAAAGTAACTCAAATTAATGTTCGTAAGTTGTTGTTCTGTTAATTTCTCGTCACTAGCAGTCAGTCACTCACATAGTAATACTGTAAATAATAGCTAGGTAGTATATAAGATAATAGCTAGGTAGATTTAGGTTTTGCTTATGTTTTTTAATTCGAGTAAAGACTCACTTTTAGTTTCGTTTTTTACACTTTATGTTTATGTTATTTACGTGTTTAGATATAAGATTTATTGATTGTTACCTTTATTGTGCCTTTTATTAATGTTGAATTGTCTGTAATATTTCGTGTACTTATTTAATAAAAGATGCTCATTTCACACATAACAATAACACTGCAATACACACATGTCCTATACTCTTCACACACATCTTCCATCCTTGTCTCTCGTTCCCCCCTTCCCCTTGCACCTTAGACTATATCAGATTTGCCTGCCCTGTGGGCGAAAATCCCACTAGTTCCGCCCCACATAATTTCACCTTATACCAATCCTTTCCCTAGTAAAGTCAGTCACCTGCCACTTGCCACCATTCGTCCCACGCTCCACACTACACACCGCATCGCTGCTGAAACCTGAAAAATAGTCTTCTTATTTCTTCTTGTGACCTGCCGAAACCCTGCTGCACCATCTACAGTCCACTGCATGGACCCTTTACGGACCCGTCCGTAACAGTGGTCCTCCGAATAGCCGGATATTGGAAGAATCAGCGATCAAGAAAGAAACAAGTACGTGCGAGTCGTAACCAAAGGCGTAGCTTTGCCAGGTTATTGGCTCGTTAAATCTGCAGCTCCGGCCACCTTGCGGTGTTAAACGGCTGTCAAGAAAGCGCTGTGTTAAGCTTGGTTTGCGCCGGTACGGAAAGGATAGCAAAGGGGGCCACAAGTTGGTCAAGAATCTGGCACGGTCGTTCCTACCGTGTCATCAGCATCCCTGCGCTACCGATCCCTCTACCGGGGGCCTTCCTTCCCTCCTTATCCCTACGTTCCTATTCCTGGTCGGCATCACCACGGTAGTAGCCCGTCCAGGCAGATAGTGGTTAGGAAAAAGTAGGGAGTGATATTTAGGGAGTGTTACTTAGGGAGTGTTAATTTGGATAATTGTATAGCTAGGGACCCTCGTGCGCGACAATGTCAGAACCTCCACAAACTCGTTCCAAGGTTAAGCCTAGAATCGAGCAGAAGCCTGAGTCCGGTGGGACCACGTCTGGAGAGACGAACACGTGGAGTAAAGGCACCGGCATAACAGAGCAGAGTAGTGGCAGCGAACGTAGGGCAGCGCCGAATCAAATAGAAATCGAAAAAGGCGCGAACGTTAACGACGAAAATAGGAGTGCATCGGGCACTGTTGTTAATGCGGTACCGGCTAGTAATATGTCAATTTTGATGGCAGAGTTAGAGGCGCATAACGCCGAATTGATTAGGGCTCAGGCGGCCGCCGCCGCGGCGAAAAGTAGGCTAGAGATCGCCAGAATGAGTGATCTGGCGAACTCTAGTGACGCGGCGGGACTGCCCCGGGTTGAGGGGTCTTTACATATCGAGCGATGGCTCACAGAGCAGCGTCAGCACAGGCCAGCTACCGCGATAGAGCATAGAAACGACATCCCAGATTTCGAGCACCCTCCTAGACCGTGTCCGCGCACGGACGCCGCCGGCGGCGGCGGCGGCGGCACGGATATGCAATCGTTAGCCAACGCTATCGTTCAAGCGGTGAACTCAAGCAATAGGTCGAAGCCGCCTAAATTCATCCACGAGCTCCCACATTTTGACGGGACGGTGACGGAATGGATGGCATTTAAGGCGGTTTTCAGCGACACAGAGAGTATGTTTTCCGGCATACAAAATGTAGCCCGTTTACGTAAGGCGATTCGCGGAGCGGCCCGCGAAACGGTTAGAACTTTACTATATACGACGTCCGAGCCGTACGAAATTATGGACACGTTAGAGAGGCGGTACGGTCGACCCGATTTGATTATATTAACGGAAGTAGAAAATATAAAAAGAATGCCGCGCCTGACCGACGACGGTCGAAATATAGTCACATTCGCGAATAGGGTCGCAAATACCGTAGCCGCGATTAAAACGCTTAACCAAGAGCAGTATTTGTACGCGCCGGAATTAGTAAACAGAATCGTAGAGAAACTTAACGTCATATTAAAATATAGGTGGTTCGAGTTTAAAGCGACGCACGGAGGAGCGCCTGATCTCATTTTGTTGACGCGTTTTTTGAACACGGTAGGAGATCAGTGCGGGTCCATGTTTACTTACGAGAACGTAAGGGAAGAGCGTCGCCTTAAGCACAAACCAAGAGTAAACGCGGCACGTCATAGATCGAACTCCGAAAGCTCTTATAGTGCAGAATCAGAAGAAGATTTCGAACCAGCGTATAGTGCCACGGTGGCAAGTTAAAAAAAAACGCCAAATAACACGGTCAACAAACACGCGAAAAAGCCATCGAAAAGCCGACCAAAAGCGCCGTCCCCCCCACCGCCGGTGGAGTCCGCCGTTAAAAAAGAACAAAAATGCGCAATATGCGAGGGGGGACATACCCCTCCAGATTGCGCAGATTTTTTCAAGCTGAATATCGAGGACAGGTGGGAAAAGGCGAAGCGTTTTAGGTTGTGTTTTCGATGTCTGACGAACGACCATAGGCGATTTTTTAAATGCAAGTATGTACCTTGCGGCGCGGGCGGCTGTGAAGCGTCTCACCATAGATTGTTGCATAATGAAAAAAAAGCTAGTGAAAACAATAATGAGCGTTCCACACCCGCGCGCGGCAAGGTCGGTTCGGTTAATCACGTGCATCAGCCTAATACCTACCTTAAGATAATACCAGTAGAGGTAACGGGGCCTCTAGGCGCTATTCTGACGCACGCCCTGCTGGACGAGGGGTCGTCCATAACTTTGATAGAAAGGGCAACAGCGGACAGAATAGTGCCTGGCGATCAACCCCGAAGCCTTTTATCGATAGAAGGGGTAGGGGGCAATAAATTAGACGACCACGAGTCATGCGTTGTTAAGTTCTCAGTACGGGGTACGTGCAGTAGAAATTTGAATTCGATAGCCGCGCACACGATTAGCGAGTTGCACCTGGCTGCGCAACAGGTGGATAGAGATTTAGTCAGGCGGTGTAAGCACCTCGACGACATAGAGGACGAATTGTGTTACGATAACGCGAAACCGACTATCTTAATAGGTCAGGATAACTGGCATTTGATTTCGTCACGCCAGTTAAAGATAGGCGGTAAGCACGAACCCGTCGCGTCCCTTACACAATTAGGGTGGGTCTTGCATGGAAAAGACTCGCTATCGCGCGGAACCATTGCCTACGTCAATCACGTGCGACCCATGTCGAAACAAAATGAAGAAGAGACCGTAAAAATGATGAGAGATTTTTTTAGCATAGAAAGCCTGGGTATAGAAGCGAAAATGCCTAAGGCGGACCCCGAGCAGCGTGCTTTAAAAATTCTTAACGACACGTGTAGGCGGATTGACGGCGGAAATAGGTTCGAGGCCGGTCTTCTATGGCGATCCGAAAGCGAGGAGATGCCTGACAACAGAGCCCAGGCCCTGAGTAGGCTGTATAACTTGGAGAGAAAACTAGATCGCGACGAAGAGCAAAAAACAGAGTATAATAGGCAGGTCAACAACTTGATAGAAGCCGGTTACGCGGAACGGGCCGATGCCCCGCCCGCATCTTCAAGGACGTGGTACCTACCGCATTTTGCAGTTATACACCCTCAGAAGGGCAAGGTCAGGCTAGTTTTTGACGCTGCGGCCAAGTCTGGAAATAAAAGCTTAAATGACGCATTGTTAGCGGGTCCGGACCTGCTTCAGTCATTGTTCGGAGTGTTAGTCAGATTTAGAGAAGGTAGGATCGCGGTCGTCGCCGACATAAAGGAGATGTTTCTCCAGGTTAAAATCATCGACGCGGACCGTGATAGTCTGCGATTCTTATGGAGGGGCGAGGACCGTGCGGGACCACCAATCGAATATAGAATGACGTCGCTCATTTTCGGAGCGGCTTCATCTCCTTGCACGGCCATTTATGTAAAAAATAAGAACGCAGACGATCACGCAAGCGAACAACCCGAAGTCGCTAGGGCAACCGCAAATAGAGAGTCTTACCGCGCCCGTAGACTGGCAATGGGTGCCATCGGCCCTGAATGTCGCCGACGACGCGACAAAGGGCGTCCCCTTGAACTTCGATGCGAATCATAGATGGTTTTACGGGCCAGATTTTATTAGAGGCGACCCCGAGACATGGCCCAAGGAGAAGTCAGTCTCGGTGCCGCAGTCCCCCACAGGGGAGGAACGAACGATTAAGCCCGTCTTACACGCGACAAGTAAACTCACAGCCGATAGTTACTTACCGTCGATCGATAGATTCTCAAACTACAATAGGCTCTTGCGTTCCGCTGCCACCGTTCTGCTCTCTGCTGAGGTATTCAAAGCCAAGCTACTCAAAAAGACAACAGACACAACCATGAGAACCGACCACATCCAGATGGCCGAGTTACTCCTTATAAGAAGGAGTCAGCAAGCGTCGTTTCAAGAAGAGATCACATGCAAAGAGGCTGGGCGGCCGATGCCGAAGAACTCGCCGTTAAAGAAGATAGCCGTAGACATACGGAAAGGCGTACTCAATTTGAACAGCAGAATAACGCAAGATCGTTTGAGAAGATTACCAGTCCTACATGCTAAAGAACAGCTGACATCATGTCATGGCAATAGAGAAACAGTGCTGAACGAGCTACAACAGCGCTACTTCATCATAGGACTGCGTAGTTGCCTGAGATACATCTGCAATAAATGCCAGTGGTGTCGCACCTATAGGGGGTTACCCAATAAAATTCCCTTGGGCGATTTACCTTCAGAGAGGCTTATGAATAATCAACCGCCCTTCACAGCCACAGCGGTCGATTATTTCGGTCCAATGCAGATAACAGTAGGCCGACGTCATGAGAAAAGGTGGGGCGCACTCTACACGTGCCTCACCACGAGAGCCATACATCTGGAGGTAGCCACATCTCTCTCGGCTTCCTCTATGATATTAACACTCAGACGATTAATGGCACGACGCGGCACACCTACTGTTCTTTATAGCGACAATGCGACCTGCTTCAAGGGATCAGAAAGAGAGATAGGAGAGGCACTGCTAGCCAACGAAAACGAAATGACTACGTACACAAACAGTAAAACCATTACCTGGAAGAAAATACCTCCTGGAGCCCCGAGTATGGGAGGAGCGTGGGAACGAATGGTACGTTCAGTCAAATCGGCCCTTTACACCGTGTTGAAAGAAAAGTATCCAACAGAAGAGGTACTTCACACACTCATGCTAGAAGCAGAACACCTCGTCAACTCCCGACCACTGACACCAGTGAACCCAGACCTGGAAAAAGAATCCCTGACCCCCAACCACTTCCTTATAGGGCGGTCATGTGGCATGTCACCGTTTGGGAGTTTCAGAGACGTAAAACCTAACATGAACAATTGGAAAGCAGCACAAGCCATGGCCGATGAGTTCTGGAACAGATGGATTCGAGAATACAGACCTCAGCTACAAGTTCGACGAGGTAATGTGTCCAACGAACAAACGATCAAAATCGGCGACATCGTACTGATCGTAGACCAGACTATGCCCAGAGGCACATGGCCAAGAGGGCAAGTAACTTCTGTTTTTCCAGGCCCAGACGGCAGAGTTAGAGTAACAGAAGTTAGAACAGCCTCCGGGCTGATGCGCCGTCCAGCCTCTCGCCTCATCGTGTTAGACAGCGTTTAATTATAAGTGCTCGCGCACGAGGGGGAGAATTGTAAATAATAGCTAGGTAGTATATAAGATAATAGCTAGGTAGATTTAGGTTTTGCTTATGTTTTTTAATTCGAGTAAAGACTCACTTTTAGTTTCGTTTTTTACACTTTATGTTTATGTTATTTACGTGTTTAGATATAAGATTTATTGATTGTTACCTTTATTGTGCCTTTTATTAATGTTGAATTGTCTGTAATATTTCGTGTACTTATTTAATAAAAGATGCTCATTTCACACATAACAATAACACTGCAATACACACATGTCCTATACTCTTCACACACATCTTCCATCCTTGTCTCTCGTTCCCCCCTTCCCCTTGCACCTTAGACTATATCAGATTTGCCTGCCCTGAGGGCGAAAATCCCACTAGTTCCGCCCCACATAAATTCACCTTATACCAATCCTTTCCCTAGTAAAGTCAGTCACCTGCCACTTGCCACCATTCGTCCCACGCTCCACACTACACACCGCATCGCTGCTGAAACCTGAAAAATAGTCTTCTTATTTCTTCTTGTGACCTGCCGAAACCCTGCTGCACCATCTACAGTCCACTGCATGGACCCTTTACGGACCCGTCCGCAACAAATACTATTAATGTAATTTACAGTCACACGTTTAAATACTACCCCTTTAAAGCAACTTCATTTCCTCCCTTCCCCCTTCAAACTAAGCTAAGGAGTTAGTCTCACCCTTTAAAACCCATTCCATAGTGTTTTAAACCCCCGATGCCAAAAGAGGGGTGCTATAAATTTAACAAGGATAGGATATTAGTACGTCTGTCTGTAACAGTGTAACATTCAAATGCGTGGAAAATATCGATTTTTATCACTTCCCGGTTTACAATATTAGTTAAAGTTTGGAATTCTTAGATAGGTATGTATTTGTTAGGTGAGTATACAATATTATGACACCATCGAGCTGATCTGGAGCTGGCCATTGATGCAGAGGATAAACTAGAACAGGCACACAGTACGCAGCTACGTAGTGAACCAAATAGGTAATTATTTCAACCGGTGCCTCTTAAAAATTACAATCTGAATAGATACTATCTAGGTAAGCATGCTCCATCGTCGGCTTCATCGTCGCTTATCAACAGGGGAGATTAAAGTGAAATGTTCAAGTGAAGGAGGAAAAGTCGCATGGACATTGTTTACAGGTGCTATTCTCCGATGGAAATGAATACTGTGTTTCAGTTTGACATGAATATACGTAAGTTTTTGTAGCATTTTTTAATCAACCAAAAATGAACAGTCCCTCCCTTTGACAAGGAGGCCCTTCCTCGTAAGTCTCTCTAGAGAGGTTTTCCCAGGGGTTGGGGCCTCACTGCTACAGCATGAACTACATCGACGTGTGAGTCAACAGGTTCTTAAAGGATGGGGCTAAGAGGGAAGTAAAGAAGAGCATGATGATTTAGGCGTGACAGACGTCTATGGGCTGTGGTACATTCATCAGGCAGGCCGCACGCTTGTTTGTCACCGTTGTAATACGTACTTATTATAGATTAACAAAAAATAAAACCACTAAAAAGTAAAAAAATACTGCTTAATTTAGTTTCTTTAATTTCTGCAATACATCTAGGTAACCGTTTTTCTACTCAATCTAATCTTACTTTGTCGTCGATCATTTTAAACAAAAAAAATGTTTTTTTTTTAATTGGCTCGTATAGTCGTCTCTCCACGTGTCATCTATGGTCTGAGGTATATTTTATATGCAGTTCAACTAAAAGCGTAAAGTAATAATGACAATATTATATCCTCATGCCACCCAATAACTTACATCACCTGATAACAAATTAAATTTTGCACTGTGAAATAAATTTTAAATCCAATGGAATAGAAGGGCATTTCAAAAACCTCTGCGCATCAGAATGGTGCACCTTTACTGAGCAAAACATAAAACTTTTAAAATCCTTTCTAAAAATAGCAGTGAAGACCGGACTTTAAGAATGAGCGTGTAGAACGACCAAAACAACGAGAAACGTGCCAATCGCACGCAAGCAAAAACTGAACAGTAGCTGATGATGTAATCCTCCACTCTATCAATGAAAAAAAATATAAAAAACTTAACAAAACTAACTGTAAGGCCGGTCACCGAGAACAAGGATAAAACCACATCAAACTATTTTATACCTCATACACTTCTTATAAGGATTATACTGGAGCTTCAGCGTGTTTAGAAACGTCGTCATCATAGCCAGATAATCTAAACAGATGCGATATGAGTCACTAATTCAAATGCAGATCATAAAGCGCGAATATACTCGTAAACATGAAGGTGATTTAGAACATTGGGTACATGTGCACTTAGGTACAAGTGTGTGGGTAGTTACTATAGGATACTCTTAAATTTGCAACTCGTTCGTTTTGGATCTCATCATTATGCTTCTTCAATTCCAAGTGTCTTTAGGTAGCGATAACTACTTATTACCAGGCAGACCAGGCCATACACTTGTTTATAACTAGTAGTTAGTAAATAATGAGTCATAATTTATTTCTTATACGCTTTTATACCTGGCTAGTTCTCACGAAATCTCAAAAATTTTGTCCTCTACGTTTCTACAAAAAACGAATGAACTAATATATCGATAAGTATGATTTTCTTGAAATATACATTATTGCAACTAAAAGCTTACTTATTATCTTCTTATTATATAGGTTTAAATGTATGCTATTCTATTCTTAAATTCCAAATAGGTAAGCGTCATTCATTATGACTCATAATCTATTTTTCACTTCACTCGATCGGAAAAGTTCCGTTTATAGCGTCAAATCTTAGTGGACAAACTTTTGTACGCTAGCGGCGAAAATGAACTTTTCCACGCAAATTTGGCACTATCAACGGAATTTTACCGAGCTAGTGAGGAGAAAAATAAGAACGTGGAAAAGTAACTTTATTTTAATTTTACTGTTTATATATTTTTTTGTATGTGTATTATGGGTGTGTTTTGTAGCTTTTTTTCACTAGTTAGGAAAAATCTGGTTTCGTTATATATTTTTGCATGTCACATTTTCCTCGCTTTAGTGAGGTGAAAAGTTGTGTTTTTCGCACGGCCGCAAAATTATTTGGCATATCGTGCCTCGAAACCTTGAAAGCCTCGTTACGGTTATGAATCTATATTTAAGTGTTAATTGTACTTTTTAATTTTATAAAATACTAGAAGACGCCCGCAACTTCGTTCGCGGAGGAGAAAAAGTCATAACCCCTCGTTTTTTCTTCAGCGTAGTCGGGTAAAAAGTATGCTATAACTATCTGGAGATACCCAGCTACCCGTGTACCAAAAATAGTTGAAATCCGTTTAGCCGACTTGGCGTGACGAAGCCACAACGACATACAAAAAACCAAAAAAATATTTTTTGATTCAGTGTCGTCCAAATAGTCTGTTACGATAGTGATTTTGAAAATATATTAAATGTACAGACATTTCATTTTTACAACTTATTTAATAGTATAGATATTTTCATAATCCTGTGGAATTTTATTAGGTATCGCGTCAATTACGTTGTCATTTTTGAATTGGTTGCCTACGAGATAGGCTGCGCCTAGTGTAGGGGCCAGTGCAACCTCAGATTGTTAAGATTTAGGTGCATATTTTGTCATGAGTTATTAGTGTAATATGTTTTATTGTGGAAAATTGTTTTTGTATTAACTCTATTATGATATTCGTGTAGGTACAATAAAGAAATTTCAATTTGAATTTGAATTTAAACCAAACGCTTCTCTCGTGGTTTAATTTAAGATTCCTTCGTTTGACTTGGCTTTCAATCAAATCACTCGCGCCAAATCAGCTTTGCAGCCTTACAATAACAAATAACTATTAACGCCTCCTCTAAATTATTAGCAATAAGAAGTTTCCTAGTCATTATGCTTACTTTCAAAATATCAGCTCCTCAGATGGTTTATGTTGTTGGAATTTTGTTCCTATCTGACTCAAATATCTTATGCCTTAGTGCTAAAATGATTACCCTCATTCTCATGGCTACAAAATAGTTCAGCCCCCCTTTTGCCTAAAGCGTTTGACGCTCGAAATCATGATTTTGTATAGTTGATTCGTATACCAATTGTCAAAATTTCGTTAGGCGATTACCCCCCCTGGTTCTATATTGTTTTTTGCAATTTTGATTAGACTTCCTGGGAAAAATACCTACTGCTACTTTATCCTTGCCGTTATTGTTGCAGGTAATGAGCACAATTTTATCAACGTACAGTCGCTCATGCATGGAGAAAAATAAAAATCTATTTTTATTTTGGTAATAACAAAAAAAAACGTGTCTAATGAAGCCATAAATAAGACACTAACATTTTATTGTAGTTGAGGTTTATCTTCAGCCCGAGTATTGATCTCATTAATTTTAAGTTTGTATGGAAATATCTATGATATGATAAATTTAGTTAGGTCAATATAAATTATTATAAAATATAATACAATGAAAAATAATACACACACATTATTTTCCTCGTTCATACTAATCGAATTGCGGGGTAATTAAATTAAATTTTAAAATATAAGAAAACCTTCTACATATTACTGACGCCAAATAAGGTCACCTTTTTTCAACTGTTACATTTCAAATATCTCGGAAAAAGGATAACGACCCACCAACGAAATCATAAATATGTTGGAATGAACTCTATTTTTATAGGAATAAGTAGTTATAAGATACAAAAGATATTTAAGAACGTGTTCATATTGCTTCGATATTTTTTTACAATTGACTATCCTACTTACCATAAAAATATTATTTTTCTACTCGTGAATATAATATGCGAATAAGAAGATTTTTAGATTGGACCATCACTCTATGTTTTATGTCATATGCCACTGAACTATAATCCCTAAAAGTATTTATACAATAGTTATATAATTAGCTTTATAAGTCTCGTACCCTAATTATAGGCCACTCAGCTAACTTCATGGCCTAAAGGCGGTACTCGACTGAAAAAGTATACATTAATTACGATTGCATAAAATACTATTTTGATGTAGAGAGAATAGTGGAAGATGCCCGATTAGGAGCTTTATTTTATCGCTGCATGTTCTGGTCTAATAATTTGGAGAAAACTATGTTTTATATAAACTTATGGAAGTAATAAGTAAACGTTAACGGTAAACTAAATAAAAAAAGAACCGACTTCAAAATAAACTAAAAAGCCATAAATAATCTCTTATGTACGGTACGGATCACATTTGAACCACCTTTTGAAGTCGGTGCCAAACCATTCATTTATTACTATTAACCCTTTCAGTGCGCAATGACGCCACACAGGCGTCATGACGTTACGAACCTATGGTGCGCATGGCGCTAAGTGGCGTCATGACATTTTTGTGTTTTTCTTCAATAGTATACATTCTTTCATAATTATTTTTGAATTTTTAAATTGCTGAAGACTCATTTTACCTGTTGACATTATAGACAAAAATATATTGTATTATTTTACTGTATTACATTAGTCTAAACTTTTACTTTGTAATATCTTGAAGGAGCTTTCATAAAAAAAAGATTAAATGATTATGGTATAATAATAACATAGTCCTTTTTGTGAAAATATAACTTTTACATAAATACATAAATATCTTATGACCTAAAATCCTCTGACGCCGAAGGAGTGTCATCGCGCACAACAGGTGCGTTCTGTAAATCAATCCATGTCAAAAATGTAGTAAGTACTAGCATAAGCAAACGAAAAGGTGCTTTATGTCTGAAATTTTTAAATGATTTTTATGAATCCCCCTCATACAGTTTGAGTCTATGCCATAATTAAATAAGCCAAGCAAATATCTTCGGTACTTGTTACTTCTAAGGTTATATGTAATTATTCCCAATGTTACAATATTTGGGATTTTTCATTTGTCAGGTTATGAGATGTGATTTCGGTTAATTTAAACCGGTAAGGAGTTATTTTGGTATAGTATTAAAAGATTTTATAACGTTACTGTTACCGCATTAACGGTAGCTAGAAATTAGACTTATTTACTACCTGCGTGGTGTAGCTGCGAGTTTGCCGAAAACTTGTGGTCATTCTATTGTTTTAGGCTATGACCGAAATGCGGTGACAATAGTGGCGGCATACAAAGGGCGCTGATGACTGTCGGCGGATGGCGATAAAGGCGGCCTATCAAAGCGTGTTGATAACATCCGTCGCTAGGATTAAATGTTTTTAAAACCTTGCATATTGCATGGAATAAGTAGGGATGACTTAAATAAGATTATTGAAATTTGCACAGTGTTGGTTTGACCTCGTTACTGTGCTCCCGGATTTCTGTGTTGTGATTTGGTACGATTCTAACGACTTGGCTTTTATTCTGGATTCTCGGATCTCTTTGCCCACAACGATTAACCTTGCTCGCTTACTGGATTCGACACCTCGGTATATTATGAATGACTCGAATTGTGCAATGGACTCGATGTCTCCGCTCAACATGATGGATTTTAGTGACGACTGCTCAACGGACGATTATTTGCCCATTACCGGTAAGTTTATTTTATTTGTTCTTAATTGTTATTTATTCTAAATATGTTATGTACATTTTACTTGGAAAACTACTTGCGGTAAATGTCCTAAACAGCAAGGACTTTGCATGGGCCAGTGTTTTTATGAATACCATCAGAATTTGCCAAATTAAATAGCGGCTACACGCATGCTGTACTGTTCACACTAAGTAAGTTAGAAAAGGATATGCGTGCTCCATACAGTATGAATGCAAAATTTCCGTGTTACGTGTTGTCGGTTACTATTACTGTTTTTTTAATTGTATTTGTTATTTTTATACATACTTGTTGATTTTTATACCATTAATGGAGATATACATACATATATAATATATTAATCCTTACTTGTCCTAAATAGTAAACAGCATTCTATCCTAAAAATATGCATTAAATGCCAATACCAGCTGTTTACTCACAAGGAAATTAATTTAATGTGTAAAACTGGCACTAATTATATTAATTCCTGTTACTTTATTTACGAGAAAATGGGAGTTTAAGACAAAAAAGGTGTGTTTTTAGGTTAGAATGTTGTTTACTATTTAGGACACGTAAAGACGAACAAAGTATAGATACTTCGTAATATATTTTGATTTGTTTATATGTATTTATTTTATTTTTCAAATTGTATTTCTTTGTTAATTTCTGACCTGAATGTATATATATAAATATATAATATTATATTGTATTTTTTTGAGTACACTGTGTAGCCATTTAATTGAAATGTGACATTAAAAAAACTATTCTATTATTTGTTTCTTTTATTAATCTCCCAAACCTTATTATAGAATTTGAAAGGAGTCATTTTTTTAAAATTAAATCACTTCATAAATAATGCACCTAATAAAATAAGGTGCTTGGTTCGCGCAAAATGAAGCATAAACTCATCCCTTAAGCGTGTGGCACCTGCTGTGCGCTATGACGCCACATAAGCGCATCGCTATTTAGCATGTTTTCGTTTGTACTGCGCCGTTGCGAGCTGCTCAGCGCGGTGGCTTTGCGCACCGAAAGGGTTAAGAACCGCGGCGGCGAGCTTATTATCTACCTACATATATATTTAGTCATAGTATTTTTGTTGAATAAAGAACTTTATTTACTTCAGGTTCGACACCGATTTCAAAAGGTGATTCAAATATGATCCGTACCGTACATAAAGTATTATTTATGGCTTTTTAGTTTATTTTGAAGACGGGTTTTTTTATTTAAAAAAATATGTTTTTTGCTTTTTAGTGATGGATTTTAATAGTGATATAAAGTGTTTTTGAGAGCCCGGAATGGGAAGATTGAGGAGGCACTTTGCACGCATCTCGAGTCTTTGGAAGTAAGAAATGTAAAAGTTGGTTAGTTCATTGTACCTTCCATCATCAGCTCAGCATGAAATGATGACAACCAGGAAGACAACTGATAACTTTAGAAAAATATATACAAAACATTGTTAGTGCCTATTATTTGAGGGTTTCTCTCGATTTCCCTGGTATTCCATCATCTGATCCTGACTTGGTGATAAGGAGACTACTTCAGGGACACACTAAAAAAAATATGACTAACAGTCTTAACGCATCTACCTATAATAGATGTTTTTTTAAAGAATTATTCTCTAACTCTTAACTATTAAGGAGTTGTACTTTCCGTCATTAGCTCAGCATGATGAGATGACGACTACCATATGCGAATACTTAAATAGCTTAAGAAAATATATGAAAAACGTTATAAGTGCCTGTAAAATTTGAGGATTGCCGTCGATTTCCCTGGTATCCCATCATCAGATCCCAACTTAGTGGCAATGGGACCACCTCAAGAGTATATCCTTTGAAATAAAAAAAAAGATTTTTTAAAATCTGTCCACAATTGGCGGAGTAATCGGTGAACCTACAGAAAAAAAAAAAATACAAACTTATCGATCATATAACCTTCTCCTTTTTTGGAAGTCGGTTAAAAAGAAGAACAGTTCAACATGGCATAATGATTTATTGTCGTACAAAAACTTATGTCCTAATACAAGTAAACAGGTAACTTAACTATCAATTGTTGGTTTTATATTTACGTATATTACGGGCTTAAACAATTATTTACCTGAGTTAAAATACATTCATGGTAAACTCCTGTTTATACAATATAATCGGAAGATATATTATGACATTACTTTGGATTTTCTTACCAAAATATCTACAATCCTAGATGTTACACTAATAGGGCAGTGTAAACTATAAATATTAGGGGGTTATAGCTAGCTTATTTTACATAAATTAATTTATTTACAAATGCTCATCGCAATAAAAACTGACGATCAGTCAATAAAGAATTAAACATCAGTGCGACAATAATGCATTGACAAAAGGCAAATTTTATTTCAACTGAAAATTAAGGCAAAAAGAAACATTACTAATTTGAGATTCTTCATAACTTGTAATACTATTAAAAGTAAATCTTAACCTAAGTAGATAATTTTTGAACTTATCTAAGCATTTAGATTACAACATATCCCTCTTTCATGCATTTTATCACAGCGTATAACAATTACACTCCATTACCGCTGGCACTATGTACAAAGAACCATCCTCAATTGTTTTAATCGTAATTCATAGTTGATTCTAGCGGACGGCTATGGACGGATAGACACGTGAACTTACACGTCAAAATATCTTAAATCTAATCAGATCTTGCATTATATTGTGTTGGCGTTTTTTACTTATACAATACATTTTGTGCCTCTACGTTACAATACAGATAACGTCCATATAGATACAATAACAGCGTGTGTGATTATAGATATAATAATCACACACGCTGTCACCAGTCAATTCGACGCATCCTTTATATTTCATCGAAAGGTAGTCTGCTTCTTATTTTTAAGGGCATGCTAGTGCTAGACTCATGTGAATAATTGGGCAATGGCAGGGTTTATGCAATTTAGTAGCGTTACTAATTTTTGATTGAGACCCGTTAGATTATCATGACGAGATTTTCTGCAATCGAATATTCGAATTACAAAGATTTTGAATATTTACTTAATATTCTACACGCTAAATTTATACAAACCGGATCTGTTACGTCAATTAAATGTTGTCCGATTCACCGAAAGAAATGTGCCCCGAGTAATCCCTTTATTTACATATGAAAAGCTTCGCTTTAATCTATTTTTCCACCTTCAAATAAAAGTTAAACTACATTTTTAAAGAGCATCACTCAACTTCAAGACGAACAAATCACAATTTGAGTAACATCAGCATTGAGACAACATAAATACAAATCTCTCAAAACACTTTAAAGTCAGAAGATATACACAAGTCTCACGAGTAGCAATTGTCTTCGTCTGCGTGGTCACTGCAGTCGATGGTGCCGTCGCAGAGCTGCGCAAGAGTGATGCAGCGGCCGTCCACGCAGCGCAGCTCGCCGTCGGGGCAGGGTGACGCATGCGCGCTGGACTTGCCACCGAACTTGCTGAAGTCGGTCTTATCAAACGTCGTGCTGTTCTCTATTGATTCTGCGGAGTCTTCTTTTTCAGAATGCTGGGCTTTCTGCGAAATCAACTGCATTGTGATTAGGAAACATAGAAGAATGAGATAAAACAATGATAGATGGTTTTTTCGACAGTGTTAGGCTGGCTAATGTATCTTTTGACAGTGTTAGTCTGGCTAATGTATCTTTTGACAGTGTTAGGCTGACTAATGTATCTTTTGATAGTGTTAGGCTGGCTAATGTATCTTTTGACAGTGTTAGGCTGGCTAATGTATCTTTCGACAGTGTTAGGCTGGCTAATGTATCTTTTGACATTGTTAGGCTGGCTAATGTATCTTTCGACAGTGTTAGGCTGGCTAATGTATCTTTTGACATTGTTAGGCTGGCTAATGTATCTTTTGACAGTGTTAGGCAGGCTAATGTATCTTTCGACAGTGTTAGGCTGGCTAATGTATTTTTTGACAGTGTTAGGCTGGCTAATGTATCTTTTGACCGATTCGGTTTCTTTGAGCATATTTAAATTCACTGACACGTAATATAATTCCTTTAATATTACCATCTTGAAGAGTATGGTAATAGGGAACATGCGTGAAATTTTTTCTTCGCTTTTTTAACAAAATATCAAAATACCGTAAAAACTATTCCATAAAGTGAAATTAAAATTAAAATCTCATGATATAGGCATTTTAAACTACGAATTAGACAGCGATTTGACAGAGAGGTCCGACATAGACTGTTACGTCACAGTCTACGACGGTCATATAAACTCCGTATCAAATTCTGTTTTGCCAGAAAGAGATAGAACGAAATTTTTGATAGCTTATATCTTGGTTATTTTTATAGTTATTCGAAAAAATATTTTTCTCCCCTGTTTGTTACATGAATGAGTTTTTAATAGAGCAAAAAGAAAAGATTATGCATATTCCCTATTGATCGACGAATTTCCACCTATTACCATATTTTTTTACCACTATGTTTCAAAACAGTACTTTAATTAATGTATACAGAGGAATAATAATTTGGATGATAAGCACGACAAAATGAAAAACAAATTAGACAAGTAAAAGAATTAAGATTGTATGTTGTGTACTTGGATGTAATTTTTATAGTAAAATGTATGATGAAAATTTTTACCTTCATTAGATCTGCTCCATTGATGACCCGCTCCAGCTTGCTGATCGAGTGGTCCAGCTGCGTCGGCGGCGGCGGCACCCGCGGGGCCGCGGCCACGGCACTGCTGGTAGTGTTATTAGACTTGGTTTGCTTTGAACGTGGCATGGGTGCTCTTCCTTGCATCGGATTCGCATTCATTTGGTCCACTGAATCTATATTCATTGTCTTAGTTTGATTCATAGGACTCAAGATTGTTTGATCTCTTTGCTTTTCTTCAGTTCTTTTGTGACCTTTTTGTCGCATATTACCGTAACGGGCTACATCTTCCGCACTTGTGCCTTCATCTATTTCTTTGTCATCAACAAGTTTGTTTTTCCTATTTTTCTTAGGTGTTTCGTCGTCAAATTCTATTTTTTTAGGTTTCCCAGCCTGTAGCATGGCGGGAGAGTACGGAGTCAGTCGAGACAGAGATGGTCTTCGTGTGAAGTTCCTTTTCAAGGCATTGTTGCTATCACTAGTGATTAGTAGTTCCTTGCTGCTATCATCTCCTGTAACATATGGGTATGAATAGACTGTATTTCTGCATATTTTCACCGAATAGGTTTAAAGTAAATTGTTGAAAAAATATAAAATTAGCAAACATTCAATATTTTGAGTGCCAAAACTAACGATTGTGAATGTTGCTAGCGCGGCAGATAAAATAGGTTGAGTAGTGTCCAATCTCTATGTTTTAGCTGTAGAAGACGGAACGACCACTGGATGGCAGAGTTATGATGGAGAAATATCAGCGGAGAAAGGTTTTCGTCTCAGCCTCACCTAATATAAATTTTGATCTCTCTGCCACGACGAGATCCTTCTCCATTTTTACAAGGCGACCAGGCTAACGAAGTTTGTGAACTTTTGTCTCCTCAATAATATTAGGGTCAACAACCAGCTTTTTATTCTACTCTGGATCACTGATTAGACGATAAATAAAAATGTAGTTCACACTGTACCTTGTCTGAGAAGTTTCTTGTGCGATTGTGACTGCGGCACACGGTTGGGGCGGTGCACAGCGGGCGCAGGCGCGGATCCTGCCGGCTCCTCGCCTGGCTCTTGTCCGCCGCACTTCTCCTCGCTCTCATCATCACCCTCTGGGCAGTCTGCGTAGCCGTCGCACGTCCACCGCGAATGGATGCACAAGCCTGATTCACACCTGAGGAAAACGCGAGTATGGATTAGCGTATATAATGAGATGTACCTATGTAATGAAAATAAACGTTACAACGCGCCACGTCAGCTAATTACTTTTAGATATGGGAAAATGGGTAATGCTAGTGTATCTGATATACCCCGTGCTCTTGTACAGGTACTCCAAAAAATAAGAATGAAAAAGAAAAGCTAGGCTTTTCATTGGATTTAAAATTTAAAGTTCATTGGCAAAGATTGCCCCATGTCACTCTTCAATATTTCTATCCGTGATAAATAAATGAAATTACGGCAGTGAGCGGCAAATATTCATTTATGTTGTTATCTAGGGATGTTTGCGTGTATGTTGTAACGATCAAATGTGTTCGACATTACTTTTTTTTTCATATAATTATATTTTTCCACCCCTTCTTAATCTCATAAAACAGATTTGAACATCAAACTATAGTTACTAGATAAAAATACCCAATTCTTATAGGTATACTACCTAAACTACAAAAGTAAACAAATCGTTAAATCATAAATGCCTCCTACATACCTATTTTTAAATGTCCAACATGTCCACATAGTCTAACATGTGACAGAAGTACCACTATTACAGGTAGTCTAATTTGTGAAGGATTTTTTGTATAAATGGGGAACATTTGAGGAGTTGGGATCACTTTTTACTTGATCGTCGAACGAGTAACATAGTCTCTGGCATTTTGAGGTAGTAAACAAATATAAGGGGAATTTCTGTCGGATTTATGTTTATTTATTACATTAATTTTGTTGGGGATTTTTGTGTTTTAAGCTAGAAAGCTAATTTTATGCCAGAATGATGTTTTGGTACATGGTTATCAAATAAAATGTTCTTATCTATAACAGTGATAAACGAGGACATTTTAGACTCGCAGTAATTTATCCAGATTAGGCAGTCTGGACACTAGCCATTTATAAGTGCAGTAATTTGCCTACAAGATTCATTGATCTGGTCGGAGGAAGAAGGGACCTTACGAAGGACATGTGGGATTTCCACACCCTTGGATACCAGCTATGGTTTTTGAATCTTGGTCTTCCGTTAAATTTATGTATATATAACCATAATACTACACGGATAGGGCCAATGTCTTACTTGAACGCACCTTGGAGTTTCATTATCCGCGTCAGGGGGAGACAATTACACGAGTATTAGACAAAAATATCGACTTACTCATCGAACGCATTTAGAAGCTTAATTAGGGTCCCATACACCTCTTTATACGATTAAATGTAAATGTGAGGAATTTCCTCTAGTATTGCCCACAGTAGAATAGGCTATTTTGGGGTAGAGATAGGCACACACATTACTTATTTTGGAAATAAGGGTTTTCATTAAACTTATTACTTAACCTCCGAATATTCGGTCATTTTCATTAACCAAACATAATACTTTATTTTAAGCATTGATCTAATATCATTTATGAAATTGTAGTCTCACTGTGTTTAACTTAAAACCATTTAAAATTATTCTTCACAGAAATATTAAAGACATGAATCTACTGTTAAAATATAGTCTGTGACAAGTTACTAAATACAAACTTACACCATCTCTTGGTAGTTTTATCACATCAAAATCAAAATTAAAAGTAGGAGATTAAATTTATATTATTATCAAAATATTTAGACTTATATAAATAGAAATGTACCTGATAGACAGAATCTTATAATTCTTTAGTCGAATAATATAAGATTGGAAAATAAGAAATTTGGTAGAAAAATACGCTGTTCAAAGACATCACTCACAGAATTAGTAGATTTTGGGAGTTTTCATTTTTCAACAAAGAAAGTCATGATTACATGGTTTTTGGTAAATTAATGTATTTTTGAGATAATGTGCGATTCGATGAAGGAATCTGTTTTAAAAGTAGTGTGATTATTTGTCTAAGAAAGGGCAAATACTCATTCCATTGATATTGTGGATCAGACGATGTTTCGCTAAGAATGGCCGGGATATGAATCGTCAAACAAAGAGTCTTGACGAATCCTGTATAACATCTTGTTTGATTAACATTCATAAGGAAATAATTTACAAAAGGTTTTGCAGATTCCTTGTCGAAGCGTACTGAGGAAAATAACAAGTAATCAGTGCACATGTGTTCATGAGAAGGAATGACATTTATTTATCGTCTAAGAATGGCGTATGATTTTCAAATACGAAAGGATAAGTAGTTTTCAGGGTTTGTTAAGGAATAAAAGTGTTCACTTAATCCATAAATAAGAGGAATGTCGTGATTAGAAATACGAAGTTGTGTTACATTGATTAATGTTTTATTGTGCAATTTGGTAATGGAACCTGTTTTGCAATAGTGCTGAGGTTAGTCTAAAGGAATGGACGAAATCTCAAGTTATAAATGTATTATTGAACATCCCTAACATTTTGCTAAGAATGGCCTAAGATCTATCTTCTAGAAGAGAACTAGATGGGATCTTTGAACAGTGTCTAGTGTGATCAATAATCATGGTTAATTAAAGTAACTACGAAAGGTTTCCTTGTCAAAGAGTACAGTGAAATAAAAGAACATGTTTTTACATCAATTATATAAGAAACATAATAATTTTGCAAATAAGAATATATGGTTTATTGAAGTATTTATCAGAACTCAGATCGTTCACTCTATCCTTGATACAAGAAGGATTTATTTATATTGATAATCGAAGGAAATCAATATTAGCATACCCGTGAGAAGTGTGTATGTCTACTGACCAGTAAAAATATTGTTTATGGAACATAGCAGTGAACATATAATTCTTTTATCCATTTAAGGAAATAATAACATTTATTGTCTATGTATGGCGTATGATTTCAGATATGAAATAAAAAGTTTTCTAGGTATATAAAAGAGTAGAAGAGTTCACTTAATCCATAAATGAGAGGATTTGTGTTGATTTTAACGTAGAGAACGTTTTCTTTCAAAATATCAAAGAAATTGAGAAAATGGCAAATTCAAGGAAAAAATCTTGAAAACAGGTGCCATAAAACCTGTAAAAAGATCTGACTTGGTGTTCATTCGGTATCCGGGGAATATAATTTTTTTTATGGCTTGTAAGATTAAGATCTAACATAGAAATCGAATCCAGGAAATGATTTTAAACAATATTTTGATTCCAAGTATGGAAATCTCTTGTATCCGATAAGCATGAAGGAAGCCTATTCTGTAAACGAACACTCTTAGTCCGGTAGCTGCTTTTATAATTTACAAAAAAAATACTTTTGGGAAAATAAGAAGATGATTCTAGCGGTTCAATATTATCTCATGTAGTAACGTAGTCAGTCATCCATTTTTCATATATTAAAATTTAGTTTACAACTCCCTCTACTAATCATTTGATACAGAAATCTATCTATAATGGCATAGAAGATACTCATAGAAGTTATCCTAGCATAACTAGAGCTTAAGTTCAACGAAGTAAGAGTATCGAGCCAGCACGCAGTTGATATTTTGAATCTGTACCGATCTCCAAAATTGTATTCGAGCTGACTACTTCTAATTATCTCTTGATATTTCATAATGAATCATATATGTTAGTTTTCTACTTTCCACAATAGTTTGACATTTCAGAATAAAGAGTAATTTTGCTAATTAAATTCTTCCATCATCTCCTTATAAATCTTAAAGGTGTTACTTTTTAAACCAGATCTTTTTAGGGTTGATAATCCTTATTGCTTGTTGACATTCTCATTGATTGAGGGAGCTCTTTACTATTCTACTGATTGAATTCTCTAATCAATGGATAAAAAGACTAGTTATACAAAAATTGCATAAATAATAATAGGATAGAATAGTTAGATCTCAAAATCAACGATCCTACAATGACGTAAACAATGCTATCTGTGAAGTAGTAAATTGGCTTAATATAAATAATTTATTGTTAAATGAGGAAAAGACTTAATGTGTTAAGTTTGTCACGAGGAACGTAAAACACGAGCAAGCAAGCGTTATGGTTAAAGGTGAGGAACTGGAACTAGTTAATAGTACAGTCTTTCTCGGTATAACATTAGATTCTAAGCTCCAATGGGGTCCCCATATTGCTAATCTCTCGAATAGACTGAGTTCTGCAGCTTTTGCAGTAAGTAAGATTCGTCAATTAACAGACGTGATAACGGCTCGATTAGTGTATTTCAGTTATTTCCACAGTATTATGTCGTATAGCATCTTACTATGGGGCAGTGCTTCCGACATTAATACTATATTTGTTCTGCAGAAGCGGGCTGTTCGTGCGATATATAAAATGAACTATAGAGAGTCGCTTAGAGATAAGTTTAAGGACATTAATATAAAGACAGTGCATTGTCAATACATTTATGAGAATATTATGTATGTACATAAAAATATTACCGACTTTAAGAAGAACTGTGATATACATAATATTAATACTAGAAATAAGCATAAGCTCGCAGTGCCTGCTACTAGGCTCCATAAAATAAGGAGATCATTCATGGGTAACTGTGTGAGATTTTATAATAAACTTCCTAGCAGCATAACTGAGTTGTCTATTGGTAAATTCAAAAATATTGTGAAACGAAAATTATTTTCTAAAGCTTATTATAGCACACAAGACTACATGAATGATGAAGCCGCGTAGGATTAATGTAAATTATAGCGTCATGTAGGTATATGAATAATTATTTTAACGAATACCTAAGGTATTTTTATTATTTTAATCTTAATTGTTTTATATACTCTGACATTTAGAATTTTATTCTAGACACATTCTAGATTATTTATTTTTTATTGACAATCCTTTTGGGATTTATTTTAATTTTAAAAATGATGATTTTATCAATAATATTACACTTAAGTTAAATGATCTGATTAGGTTTTTCTGGGTTTCCCTAATCCTTGTAGCAAATGTTGGATCATATTGTATTTCTCCCAGCAAACATTCACTCTCATGTAACTGACATTTCGAAAGTGCTTGTAACTAGGCCTACTTGAATAAAGAATATTTTGATTTGATTTTGATTTGATTTGAATCATATAAATAATTGTAACTGTCAGGTATATTATAATTTAACGAACAAAGTATGCAATTAGAGTATGTTTTAGGACAGGAAAGTAGGATAAAGATAAGTCAGGATATAAGAGTAGCATTTATTAACATACGTAAAAGATAGGTTTATTTTAATTAAAAATATACTGAGCGATCATAATGGTTCTTCCATAAAAGAGCTTCAGGTTACTATGCAACGTAGAGTCCTACTAAACTAGACGAATCACAATGGGTTTTCCGATCACATTTCTGGCCAATATTATTATAATAGCGTAATTCAAATTCAGATGCACATTATTAAGGTAGAAAGCAGTACAAGATAGTTGGTGTAGAGATAAGATTTAAACCATGTTCATGTAGGTGTATTCGAGGTAGTGTAGTGGAGTGTGATATTAGGAGTCTCATTAGGCATTACAGTTGATTCCGCACACAGGATTAATAGGGCACATTAGAAGTTACATTTGGTTTCGAGACCAATGAGCTTCATTAGGATTTCGTTAGGGTCATTACAATGTGTCACTTTCATTCATACGCTTTGTCGGTATTCTTGAGATTTTTACCAAAACAGTAGATAAATTTTCCATCATCTCAGATCGTATCATAATATTATATCGTATTAATATTTTCCTCCCACCAAATGTCGTTAACAACTCGTCAAAACTCTTGTCGCTTACACGGGCCCTGCGTTGCCATACCATTGGCGCTTGAGTAACGCTTGCAGGTGTATATAGACTTACCGGAATTCTTGAGGTTGACAAGTTCCGCATACAGCCTCGTCTTCCCCGGCAGGGCAGTCTTGAGCCCCATCGCAGATCCAATCTCTCGGAATGCAGGTTCCATCCCCGCATGCCAGTTCTTGTCGCTCACATGGGATCCGTGCCGCCACACAGTTTGCACTCGAATACTGCTTGCAGTTCAAGGCGCCTCGAAGTTCGCGTGGAATGCCACCTTCGCACCCGTCCATGACAGCTGGAAAATTATATATATTTCTATAGATTACGCTGTCATCTGAGAGTAAATTTGTGAATTGTTTCTTTGAGGCATTTGCTACATCGATATGCCACAGCAGACTAAAAATAATATTACTCTAAAGTGAACAGTTAAAGAGAGCGAAAACGCACCTTTACATAAATTATAGCAAGGCATTTTTGGAGCGTAAGGAGCCGGGCTGCACTCCGGTTCCAACAGGGCGCAGATGAAGGTCCTGAACCGACTGCTGCAATTGGTAGATGCCACGAACTCGATCTGAGGTTGCAGCGTGCTGATGGAGATCCCGCTGAAGACCACTGGCTTGCCAGCCAGGTCGTAGGGAAGCACGCCGCGACAGAGCGGCTGGCTGGTTGAGCGGCACTGGGACACTGGAACATTAATACATATAGGTAAGTCAATAATAACACGCTAATC
This sequence comes from Hedya salicella, assembly GCA_905404275.2. Lineage (NCBI taxonomy): Eukaryota > Metazoa > Arthropoda > Insecta > Lepidoptera > Tortricidae > Hedya > Hedya salicella. The sequence goes on along the minus strand of FR990099.1, from coordinate 20,106,635 downwards.
TTTAATTTTTCACCGTCATATTAGTGCAATTATCAAATTATGAGTATAAGTGCTAAAGTAACTGCCCATGACAAGCTAAGCTAGATTGTTGTTCCTCGTGGATAAATATCAAGAAATACTTCCCATATCGTGTTCCCAAATTATTATGACCCAACTTACTGATAGTTGTTCTTATTCACCACATGCATCCCTGAACGATTATTAGAACTCGTAACTTACCATCTGGGTTGACATTTACGGGGTACTTTTTGGTGGTCGTGTCGTCTCCGTCACGCCAGGTTGGTAGCGTTGGGGATACCCTGGTGTTATAGACGGAACTCTGCGTGGTAGATTGCATTTTTACTGCATCTTCGATTCCGATTCCGAAGAGTTTCGAATGGCCTGATGTGAAGTTTTGGTTCGGCGTCAAGGGACCGCGGCTGTAGAATTCTTGCATTTCTGGCGGCAGAGCAGGCTGGTGTCCGATGTTCAGTTTATTTGCAGGCCACGGTAACAGACCAAGCAGCGGTTTATAAGCGAGATCTTCTAATTTTTGGGGAGTTAACTTGTCACTGTGGATAGAGTAGAGATTGTTACTTATAGCTCCGCTAGCGGCCTCAGTGCTGGTCGTGGTGGTGACCCCTTCGCCATCTTTGAAGTAAATTGCCAGTGGTTTCTCTGGTTTCTGAGTGATATGTGGTTTCAGCGTGGAGTCGGTGGGCACCTGGTTTATTTTGTGCAATACTTTTGGCGACCTTACGTTCTCCGTGTCAGCGTTTTCGTTTCCGTATTGGACCTCGGGTGTCAGGTGAGAGGGGAATACTGGGGGAATGGGCAGTTTGGGTTGCTGTTTATCATTAATTGTGCTAATAACGGCTTGCAGTTCTTCGTTTCTGTTATGATCTGCATCGTAAAAGTCCATTTCCGGCGTTCTCGTGTCTGTAATTAGGCAATCATCTACAACATTAATTTATTCAATTGAACGGACAGAAACACACAACATTAATAACGAAGTGGTAATATCACTTAAGTTAGGATTCATGAAAATAATGACCACTTACAAACAGCGAGTATTCAAAACAAAGGAATATACCGCAGCTATAATTATTTTAATGAACTTCAAAAACCAATCCATTCATTTATTACGCAAAGGTAGTTAGTTAAAAAGTTGTAGTGATATTACCATTATCGTCTCCCCCAATATAATGAGTGAACTATAAGTAAGAACTACAAACGACCACAGTGCTATCAATTTGACCTACGAGACTCCCGGTGAAGTGCTTCTTTAAATACATTGAAGATAACCCACTACTAGTCTCATGTTTGCAGACTTGGACACTGTTCTAAATACCATGTGTAAAGTACATGCACATACTGAGTACATACACATACTGGTAGTGAAATAAAATTGAACTGAATTGACTTTTTAAGAGAACTACATACTAAATTCCTACAAATCATTAGTAGCGAATTTCGATAGTTTTACATGTGCTTTTATAATTAAAGTAAAATTATCTATCTTAACCAATACCACTTTATAAGAAAAAAACACCTTCCATTCTTAGAAAATATTCAAAGTAAAATAGTGCTTTGTTATATTTGATTCAGGTTGTGCCCTGAAAATTTAATGACTAGTCGTTAGATGGCAGCATAGACAGTGTGTTTAATATCTAGCTCCTTATAACATTACAGTATTTTTTAGTCTACTTGCTTATTCCCGCGATTTATCTACGAACATTACGACGATAAAGCCATCGATAGTCTTCGAGTCTCTCACTTCAAAAATCATAAAATTTTCCGTACAAACTTTCGACCACTATATAACTCCCTCAGGGGATGAGTTTTAAAAATGAGAAAATTACTTTTCTTAACTCTTAATAAGTAGGTAGTTCATTCGCGAAGTTTGCAATATCTTATACTTTAATATTTACGCGGGCCTAACTATCAAACCCAATTTAATCCCCTTGGGGGTATGATTCAAAAAGTGGTCAAATTGCTGTCTTTTTAAATGAAGACTCTATTTGCGATGTCCCAGATCTCAAAAAAAAGTTCCCTATACTAACTTTTAATCCCAATTGAACCTCCTAAGGGGATGAGTTTCGAAAAATCCCTTCTCGTTGTTTACCTACGTTTTAAAACTATCATACTGAGAAAAAATCAAGTTTCTAGATTCAGTAAGTTTCGGCTCGGCGTCGATGAATCAGTCAGGATTTCTTCTCATATGTGTGTATTGTATTATATGAATATTCGAATGTTTAAGAACCACAGAACTATGTAAGAGCGACGCACGACTCCTAAATAGCAGCCATATTATATTTTTTTCTCTAATACAGTCCCTTTACAACATCAGTCCTGCCGTATTTGGTAGAGCCTTACCGCCGTTACCGTCTCTTTCGCTTCGTTCACACTCTCATTATGGAAAGATACCAAACATTTCCGGGTATTACCATGCTTAAGTCGTAATTCTAAGGTAATATCGGTTATCGGTTGCAACAAATAAGGTAAATGTGCCAGTTGTGCTAGTTAGTTGGCACCTTCAACCTTGATTATTTGCAATAGAGTTGATGAGCAGGGTGCCAATTATTGAAATAACGGCGCCATGAGACATTCGTACATTTGGCAAGTTAAGTCGGAATAAGTGAAAGTTTGTACGTAACCCTCGGTGCACGAGTTAGACTCGCACTTGACCGGTTTTTTAAACACGAGAATGACTGACAGACACACTTTAAAAAAATGTAACGTCAATTGTGTCTCGGGGCCTCACCTCCACTCACGCCAATATTGTAGTTCTGGGGCCCGTTTCTCAAAAGTTTGTAACTGCGGAGGTCTCTTTTCAACGAGATGAATTAAAAACTTGTCAAGAACATGCCGGACCTAGCTCGGTGTAGGGTTCCGCAGCCGGTCATACAAAAAAATGCACTACAGATGAACAAAATACGATATGAAAAAGTGTACTTGAGAGAACGTTTCTCCACGGCACTTACGTCCTTTAGTTGAGACGCGCAGTTTTTTGGCAGTAAGTCAAAAACGGCTCGACCGATTTTACTCAGCGTAGTTTTTATTCAAAGTACTTATTAGGCCTCATTTTCATGAATTTTTCTATATTTTTTTGACCCTTGGTTGAAAAGTTGAGGGAGGGGGGGGGGGGGGGGGGGGGGCGCTATTAGTTTTGGATTTCCGGAGCGAATATTTACAAAACCGCTAACTTTATCAAAAAATTATGTTTCAAGGCCCCTATTATTTTTGAAAGGCCTATTCAACGCCACCACACACACTAGTGTTGGAACGAAAAAATTTTTACCACCACTTTAGGTGTACGAGAGGTTTTACCGTTGTCGTGCAGTTTTACCGTTTTGTCGGCGTGATACATACACATACTCATACCAAATTTCAGCTTTCTAGTACTAATGATCACGGAGCTAAGCCGGGGACGGACAGACAGACGGACCGACGGACAGACGGACATGGTGAAACTATGGGTTCCTAGTTGACTACGGAACCTTAAAAAGTTACAAGTGTTTATGAAACGGGCCCCTGGGCCCCCTAGTATCCATATGTGTAACTGACGCTTTAAGATGTTTATAGATAGGCTATTACCCGACTGTTGTTTGTTCCTCTTCCTAGGCTCCGGGGTCTTGTGGGCCTGGTCGTGAGCACGGTGCGTGTCAGCGAGCGCCACGTTCGACTCCCAGTACGTCGCATTCAAGCTGTCTGGTCCCGTTTGGAAGTTATCTGCAATGGAAACAAACGCTCTTTCATTTTTGATAATTGTGCAGTGCAGTCTAAAACATATGTCGATAAATCAATGTTATGTTAGAAAATTGCAAACAACTAAACATACTGAAACACTAAAATGTCCACTTTGTAGGTAAGTTAAGGCAACCCGGTGAGATTAAAGACGGTAAACCAAAGGACTAAATATCATCCTAAAAGTAACCTATGATGGTTGCGTTTGTCACGCGATACATAAATGACATAGCTGCCGTCACCTTCTGCGACACGTATGCGAGAGTGACAGGCGCGTTATCATATCATTTATCGCGTGATAAACGCGACCATCATAGGCCCGTAGCACCCACCAAAATTTTAACCGACTTTTGTTTTTTTTTGCTATTGACACGATAATTTGATAATTACGTAAATTTATTCTATACATAAGAATGCCCAGACGTCTTCTAAAATCTTCCATAAAAGCTTAGACTGATTCATATTGATTGAAGCGTTGACAGTGATCAACTGATTATTATCTATACTAAAACATGCATGCATGTAACACTAACTTAAAAATTAAAATTATTCATCCGAATAGAACCCATAAACAACAATAAAGCCCCACAAAATGCGGCGCGCGTATAACATCTGAGCCGCGGAACGGATATTATATTTTACTGCGGTTTGTAAAAATGTTTACAAATTGCCAAATTAAAGCAAGAAAGTATGTGCAAATTACCCTTTGACATCTTCGTCTAGAATGCGTGACATAATATACGTAATCGCGGATGCGAAGAATAACATTTATTTATATTTATACTTATGAGGACTTAATTTATTTCCCTATTTCTGCAGTTCCGGTTTCAGATACAGGTGCTTAAATGACTATTGTGGATTTACGCTTAACTATCAACATATCTAAGCTTTCGAGTTTTTAGATAGTAACAGTTTTCATCTAACCAACAATGGCATATAGATACCATATCTAATATTACTTTGTGTAAAACTTTGACGCTCACAATTCTATGACGTAACTGGGAAGGAAGCCGCTGGGAGAAGCACCCACACGGTGAAAGCGGGGTTCAAGATGTCACGGCACACCTCGTGTCAGCCTGCTATCGGACATTAATCCTTATCGCCGTTGCACAACATACCTACATAATAATAAATACGTGCATATATATCAACCATAAATCAACTCCTTTGATGCCGGTCTAGATCAGAGTAGATTAATTGTTGAATTCATGATGTGTGACGCGTTAATTTGTCTTAAGGTTGTGTGAGTATGTTTGTCGCACAGTCGTCATAAGTGAACGTTATTTTTAGAAAATAAATGGGACATGGTAACAGTGCTGTTTTGTTAGAGCATCTTCTATACATATAATAAAGCTGAAGAGGGTCGAAAGTCTGTACATGGAAGATATTCGAAAAAAAATTAGCCATGGGTACTTAAAATCGATAACAGAACACATTACAACAGTTTTTAGAATTTTTGTCTGTTTGTCTGTTTATCTGTTTGTCTGTTTATCTGTTTGTCTGTTTATTTGTACACGTATTACGTGAAAACGGCTGAATAGATTTTGATGCAAACTTTACTAATCGATTGAAAATATGCCCCGCCAGGTTATAGGCTATAAAAATTTAACCCTTAAAAGGAGGGGTAGCCACTACATTTGATTGAGTTAACTTTGCACCTGAATCGTATGGCGCTACTTACGAAGTAGGTGCAAATTTCTCTCAAACGTATGTTACGAGCCCACGAGTATCGAGTACCTTGCTAAACTAACAGGTGGCGCTAAAATTAATACCTTTTGCCCAGTCCATACTCATATTATAAATGCGAAAGTGTATCTGTCTGTCTGTCTGTTACCTCTTCACTCTTAAACCGTTGAACCGATTTTGATGAAATTTGGTATGGATATAATTTGAGTCCCGGGTTTGAGGCTACTTTTTATCCCGGAAAAATACCCTTATCCGCGAACGAATTTAAGAAGGACGAAGTCGCGGGCAGAAGCTAGTAAGTAATATAATGTTTAGTTACGCTCAACTTTGCACGCATGCTCTGTATGTACTTGTGCTGCCGATCTGCATCAAAAAATGTCAACAAAGGCAGGTGTACTAAGCCTTAAAACGAATTGTGCCTTAATGTTTTAATTGCAGAGGCGATCTTTTTCTCATTTCGCGTAGATGCACCGGTAAATAGGTACCCTACTAGGAACGTACTATTTTGAGTTTTATTCCTATAATATAATTATTTATTATTCAAAATTCAGAATAACTTATGAGGAAAAGATTAATTGTAAAAAGTAATTTATTGGCGTCAGTTCCATCTAAAGAATGTGAAAAATGTTTAATATTGTAGATTTTAGTAAGTTGTTCCAGTGACCTTCTGTGGTCCTATTCATCAGTTTCACTTCACCAATTTACACTTTCTGAATGCTAATGCTTAATATGTTTCTTAAAATACCAAAATCGCCATATGTTTGCCTACAATATTTGAAGAGCTCCTTCAATTGCTCACAGATTCCATCATCAGATCTCCACTTAAATTGAATGGGACCAATCTGGATGCACCTTCTTTCAAACAAAATTTAAATCGGTTTCTAAATGCCGAAGTTCTGAGGCAACAAACATAGAAGAAAAATACTACCAAATTGAGGACCACCTCCTTTTTCGGGAGGCATTTAAAAAAGGATATAGCCAATTATCGTTTTATGATATTATTGTTTTATGTATAATTGCCACCTAAACCAAGAAGAAATAACTAATAGCTTATCTTATCTAAAGAAATAACTAATAGCTTATATAAGATAATTAATCACAATATTCGATAACAAATTGTCATCCATTAGATTAAGTGGTTTTGCAGAAAACACCTTCATTTGTTACTTTTTCTTGCAAAACAATTATTATTAAATCAAATCAGATAAAAAACTCTTATTGGACAATGAGTGGTTTTAGAATAGGTATATAGGTAGTGTATATATAGGCAGGGACTAAAATACATGCTATTGCTACAAAATAATAATGAAGCGCCGGTGGAACTGTTAGAGGCACTTTGTTGGACAGATTTTTTGACTTATGTTGTGATTTAAGTAAAGGCACTGGCAGAACTAGCCTCTCTGACATGACTAATAATAGCATTTTTTTTGTGTAAAGACCCAAAGTGGGTCTTTCCCCGGACACCAGTTTACGCTACACTTCTCGATTCTGAGTCAGTTTTCGCCGAGCTCCGTCAGATCTTACTAAACTTCGTAACTCTAGGCCACCGACATCTACTCTTAAATATATTCAAAATACATTGATGAAAATGATCTACCCGTAAATTCCCAGACCAATCTCGGTAAGATACGTGTTATCGGTGTTACGAGTATGCATGTGGTAGATTAGAAACGAGACTACATAACCACTGGATGTTAGCAATTAGGCTAGATGATTATAATTATGCAACATTATTACATACTACCGCTGCATTTACCCTAAGGAGAGTGCTTACTTATCTGTGCAATTATGCCTCCCCGGCCTTATTAAATGGGTGCAATTTTCGATATAAGTACATATCTGTCCCCATGGGCGATATTCGACTAACATTTCAAACCACGTATAATATGGACATAATTATATTATGTTTTGTCTAGCTTTGTTTAAAATAGGCTAGGATATTATTCAATCTTTGTAATAAAAAACAACAACGAATTTAACAAACTTCCTTTCGGACGTAATGCGATATCGGAAACGTTGAAGAATTACCAACGCAAGGTAACAAATTCAATATAGCATAATCATACACGATTAAGCCCCGTTTTTTGGTTTCGTTGTGAAACATGACAAACATAGCGCACCTTTAGAACTATAGTGACCTTATCCAACATTTTTAACTGTTGTTCAATTTTGATCAACGTTTTCCAATAACTTGGTCTGTCACTATAATACTAAGGATGCTATGGTAGATGCTATAGGAAATAAAATTCGTATCAGTGGTTTATGGTTAGATAAAATGAATAAATATCATTAAAAGATAAACACGACTGAAAGGCAAATCTTTTAGCATGCTAGATTGACGGAAATCATATTCATACTTAACAATGCCTCAATAATGATGTTTCAATATGGGCAAACAAACTTTACCCACATGCTAATTGACAATAGGCTATAAACGTATTCATAAAAGTCAAGCCATAAAAGCGATCTTTAGACGATAGTTACATAATAATAGAGCTTAAACATCGTCATTTTGAAAGGATACAAAGGAAAGTCGCATCAAGGGTCACTAAGGGCACGGAATGTAACGAAGCTGTCTCCACGCCGTACATTTTTCTTGTGCAAATTAGTTCTGGTGAAGGGCCAACTTTCTATATGAACAATTGCATTAATGTAACTGCATTACAGTATAAGGCAGCTCAGCCGTCGGATCGCGTCGGGCCCACACGGAATTAAATGGATCCTTTGCGTGCGAAACGAGAAAGTTGCGTCAATTTATTATGAGACCAGAAGCTTAATATGGATGCTCTTAATTTTATGTTTATAATTTTAATAGCGATTAATGCTATTACTAAATTAATTATTAATATATACTCTTCTAACATCCTCTTAACAAATTGTATCTTGTCAGATCTCAGATTACTTAACAACAAAGTTGACATCTATAATTGTTAAATCATTAGGAAAATATTACATTGAAGCCGTAATCATAATCAAATATATTCAATAATGGTTTTGAGATGACTGTAAAATTTGATGAATTGTTAAAAAACGTGTGTTTTTCGCGTGATCAACGATTGTGTTATGATTTAAAGTTAAAAATCATGGTACTAATTGGAACTGCATCCAATTTATTGAAGTTTCGCGGAAGTCGCAAACCACTCAAACGATTTAGCTTAGAGATACTTTACGGATTAATTAATCGTACTTCATAATCATGACTCGTTGTAATGTCTTGATTCGGCTCGCTCTATGGGAATTGTGATTCAAACTCCTAAAGTATATGCCAAAAACTAATATAAAATACAATAACTCTTCCTTTCCAATCCAGTTACTCTGATTGCTCTCACTTCCAGGAACTTTCAAGCTGGCCAGGCACGCTGACACCTCAGTCATTATATTGGTATTACATAAAATCGGCGCTTCGTGTCGAGATGTTATAGCCGCCGACAGTCCGTGGTTTGCACCGACAGGCTATGACTAAATTATAGCTATTAAACAAATATCGGTTTACGCTACAAGTAAATGAGTAACGCTGGACGATTATCCCGATAACGCACGCAGCTATAACACAATGCTTCTGAGCAAATCCAATTTCAAGATATTTTGTAACATATCATAAAGATAAAATGATCTTGGAAACAGTTTAACTTTACATTATAGAATGATTTTATTTTATTTTATTTTATTGAGATAAAATCCACAGCACAAATTACAGAATTATTACTATCGGATACATATGTGTTTAACATTGGCCAATTACGGATTTACATTTTATAGGCTTATCACGTACAAACTAACATTACGGTAACAGACGCATTGAGATAGGGTGCTTAACTACATTAACAAAATAAAAAAGTTAAGTCATAATAACAAAAGGAAGTACGAAGTTACAACAGATAGATTAAGAAGTTTGGAATGGCAGGTGTTGTGTTGATGTTTTGTGTGTGTGTATGAAGGTCTGTGCGTGTGTGAATGATATCAAAGTCGGTAACTCAAGTGGGCGGCAGATGCTCAGTAATCATCCTTCTGAATGAGGCTCTGCTCAGAAAAAACGGGTCAAATGACTCGAATAAAGAATTATACGTATGTGGAAGACGACTTGCGAGGCAGTGAGTGCAACCGGCCATCCTATGACGCGCAGCAGGCGCGCCATCTTGCCGTCACCGTGCTTGCGCCCAGTAACAGTGCAGGCTGTCAGGGGCAGTTGATACAACTCACCAGGCATGAGGAAGTAGACGAAGACGGCCAGCGCGACGCACACGACGATGAGCGCGACTGGCCAGCGCATGACGCGCAGCAGGCGCGCCATCTTGCTGTCGCCCGCGCCTGCGCCCAGCGGTACGCGGTACAGGCTATCGGGGTGTGAACCCTGGAACAATACAACATGAAACTTGAGGATTTGTTCCAAAAGAAAGACCAAGAGCGCGTTTACAGCCCGATACTGATTACTGACTGCCGAATTTAGTTATCGATACAATGCTTATGTTTACAAACTGTAGTCGCCTGTTAAATTAGACATGCCACCCAATGTAAACAAAATAATAAATAATAAACACAGTAAGTACAGTCTTCTATAATAATATAGGTCTAATCCTTTTTTGAACTACTAGGCACCGAGGGTCTCCATCCACATAGTCATTTAGACGACAAGAGAAAAAAATCCTCCCCATATTGATTGGAATCGCCTTTAAATCTTCTCTATCCTTTATTTCAAAATAATTGGCAATAGGGAATGAGTTCGCCTCCACTTATACCATAAATCACAAGTGTAAAACGACGACAGGCGTGGTTTTTTTTCCTACCGCTACCATCTGTAAAGTAGTTTTATACAGAAGAAAAATCTTGACAAAAAAAAGCACAAAGCAATAATAAAGTTAGGTACTCTTTAGTGTCAATTGATTTAAGTAATTAATTAAATCAACGTGGTTTCTACCTTGTACCAAAAATTATTCATTGACAATAAAGTGCAGAGGTCAGTATGGAGCTTATTATTTTAATATAATAACATAATAACACATAATTAACCCTTTTAAATTACTCATGAGCAATACAAAGGTAGCTGAACAATAAAATTAATTCACATCGCGTCGCGATCGCAGCTATCAAAGTGTTACGTGATTTTTATGCCGGCACTACACATTGGCTCGAGTCAACGTGAGGCCGAGATACATTAACATTATTTTAGAAGGACTGCAGTCCTTCTGGTTATTTAAAACGGCAATGTATCTCACTATGGTCTCTACTCACGCCAATGAAGTTCTAGTTATAGACAGTAGGAAACTAAGGAGAACAATCTCTATATATCCAAAGTGTCCGTCAAAAGGCGATAAATTATTGGCGCCACACTAACAAATGCGTAAAATAAATAGGTACCCATCATAATAATGACAAAAACATCCACAATTATGCAAGAAAAATCATTTTGAACACGATTGAATATTTACATTAGAAGAACGAAGAATTGAGTAGCATTTCGATAAAAATGTTTTGTAATTGGGTTTTGACTTCATACTATATTGCTACTCTAAATAGCACCATTCTGGACGGATTTTGAACTATTATTTACTGCTTTCCGCTGGACACTTTTTCATCTGTTTTCCTATATGAGATTGGCCCCCTTACCTTTTCTATACTTCATGGTTCTGGAATAAAAAAAATATACTAACAGCCGTAACTCTCCTTAACTACGATAATGGAAATAGATTAATACAAAATTACGAATTCTGGCAAAACAAGTTTTCGAACGTATATATCTAGTATCTATTATGGGTTTGTTGGTCTTTGATTTGATACCGATATCACGTGTTCACGTAATTAAATTTATTGTGCTAGGAATGTTAGGTTCTTTCCTATGTTTATCGAAAACTCAACATGTGACGAGCTAACTTGTAAGTTTGCTTAAATGTGACGAAAATGATGCGTTTTTGAATCAGTCAGGACTTTTGTTATATGTATATAGATGGTACAATCAAAGGCTCCATAAACATCATTATTATTCCGATGATAAGTCTTTTCTATTTAAAAATATATAACAATACACACTCACACAATTAATAAAATTTCCCTCTGTTTCCGCGATTATCACTCATTTAAATAAAATAATTTTAATTTCTTATATTTATATAATAATCGCGGCCGCCTGCAACTTCGTCCGCCTTAGATTCGTTTATCGCGGATAAAAGGTATTTTTCCGGGATGAAAAGTAGCTTATGTCCTTCCCCAAAACTCGATATTTTACTAATTAAAATGTGAAGCATATTACCAAGATTTCAAGTTCCTAACGTAAAAAATATTTAGTGTCCATACAAATTTGCATCCCCTTTTTCGTCCCTATAAAAGATGAAATTTGACATACATTATAGCCTATGTCCTATTCTGATATATAAGGTACATAACTGGAAACTTTTCAAATTCGTCCAGTGCTTTTTGAGATTAAGTGGAACGTACATACATACTTTCATGTTTATAATATAGTAAGGAAGTAAGGATAAGGAAGTAAGGAAGTAAGGATTAGTTTCTAGACGGCAGATGAGCGCTGCCTTCGCCACAGCATCATGCTGAGTCAGCGCCTATTTCACACCCGACACATGACACTCGATACGGTTTTTAGTAAGTCCTGTTTCTTACATTCTTCTTTTTAGGGTTCCGTAGCCGAAATAGCAAAAACGGAACCCTTATAGATTCGTCATGTCTGTCTGTCTGTCTGTCTGTCTGTCTGTCTGTCTGTCCGTCCGTATGTCACAGGCATTTTACTCAAAAACTATATACATTAATGAAATTTGGAGCATAGGTGTCGTGTGTAAACCGCTACTTAGTTTGATAGTTAAATAAAAGATATATATATTTCTAGGGGGGGGCACTCCATACATGTAACCGAAACTGAAAAAAAAAATTTTCTGCAAATATCAATGTGTGGCATATTTCGACATTTCTTCTAAAACACTTTGAGCTTTCTAAAAACAACAGTTTCCGAAATATTCGCTCCGAAAGTAGCAAAAATTGTGTCCCCCCCTCTATTTTCTAAACGGTGTGTTCAAAAAATTTGAAAAAAATTAAAAATATAAAGCTTAATAAATACTTTCAACGAAAATTGTTTTCAACAGAATCGGACATACCGTTATTAGGTTATTGTCAAAAAACTGCGCTTCTCAGCATAAGGACGTAATTGCCGGGGAGATACGCTCTTTTGTTAGTGTTTTTTTTTTCCATATCGCATTTTTTTTCATCTGTAGTTCATTTTTTTGTATTAACGGCTGCGGAACCCTTCATGGGCCAGTCCGACTCGCACTTTTGCTTTTTAGATTATTTTAAGAGTATATAGCTTATAGATTTGAAATTTTTCTGTCGTTATTGACAATAACAACAGGACAATAACTTATTGTTGTCGATGAATAAAAATTGTATCTATCTATCTATAAACCACCATTATCAAAACATTGACAATGTTCTTCAGGTCTCGTTGCAAATTAAAATTAATTAATTTTCTTATAATTCGCAGGCTGGCTAGTGGTTATAGAGTTGTTGGTAGCTTAATCGGTTTTCGTAGTATCAGCATTCTGGGCAGAGAGTGAAATAATGCCTTTTGAATTAAAGAATCTCACGATGTGGGCGAGTTTTGTTAATTAGGTTCTGATTTATTGTTTAATCGTGATTGTAATAATAGAAAGAGTTAGGACAATCCCTTTCGCTACGTGTAGAAATCGATGAGCTTAATCGGAGCTTATCTTCTGAATATTACGTATATTACCATGTAACCGTATTGTAAACAGAAATACCCTAAGATAAGGATTCGCCTCGCGCTCGATCTACGGAAACTAACGCAACAGTTTATTTAGTGCTAGAACAAAAAGTGAAAACGCTAAATTTTACCTCAAGTTCCACCGAAGTATTTTCTGCAACCCAATATGTAATCATAATGTCGCCATTAGACAGCAACGTGTATGCAGTAAATTAGTATGACGTATGCAGCTCGTTGCGATAACGCGGAAGGCATTTTGACCACGGCACCCTCGGCTAATCACGTGTGCCCTAGTACAAGACTAGATTTCATATCACTATTTTATTAACTACCATTCGCACTCGAACGACTAAGCGCGCTAATAAATAATATCGAAGGAAAATTAATGAGCCTTGTCGCACCCGGGTATTAACCTTTAATACTGATATAATCGCTTGAGAAGTATTCCCATAAATTAATCTCAACACATTTCTTGGCAGGCCCACAGTTTAAGCAACTTTTTTGTTCATTAATCAAATAAATAATTACGAAAAGGCAGAGATATTAATTACTTGCGGTTGCATCGCGGTAAACCGAGCAAACAAAGTTCATCATGAGCTTTCCGGAGGTTGGTGAAAGGGTCCAAATAATAATAAACTTACCTTAGAGCGGTATTTCACCTCTCTCGGCTTGTCGAAGTATTTGTCAAGTTTGTTCTCGTAGCCGGTGATTATGTCGCTGACCGTAGGGCTGGGAGCCCGGCGGGTTGGAACTGACTCCGCATGCTCCGAGATGGTGGGCAGGTTGCCAGTGGGCGAGGAGCAACTGCTACTGGATCTCGAGTACGCGTAGTTCACAGAGCCGTCCGTCGGGTTCTTCGGCTTCTTCTTGAAAGCGTACCGTCTCGGCGTCACGTCTGTCGTCTTCAAATCGTACGTCTCGAATGTGTCGGTGACTTGGTGCTCTTCGACATCCGTGTTAGGCACGTAGCGGAGGATTTTGGGCTCCTTGGTTTTCTTTTCGTACTTGACGGAGTCGGTCTCGTTGTCGAGCTGCGCGAGGCTGAGCTGCAGCTCGTTGGCGGTGCGGTGCGCCTTGCGGCGGGGCTTGCGCTCTGCGGTGCGCGTCTGCACGTGGTCTTCCACTATCTCGGACTCCGAAGACGGTTTATCCCCGTACATTATGTAATGCCCATTAACCATTTTCGGAAAAATATTTCGGTGCTCAGTTTGTCGTTTTGCAGTTACGTGTGTTTATTTATAGTTATGAGCGGACATTGCCGTGTGACATTTGAGCTCATCACCGCTTGACCGTTCAGTTAAGGCACTTTATATTGCGAAACCATGGGGTAAGTGATGCGCCGTGGGCCGCTTAAACGGTACTAGTCCATTCGAAATTCTTGCTGAATGAATGAACATAAGAAAAATGCAGATTGTTTGTTTGTTGTTACGAAGTGTTTGTCATTCAAACTGATGCAATCGAATTCCTCCAGTTGGACTCAAAAAACGGATGGTGCACCAATTATAATTCGTAAACAAAACATTCCAACTCTAAACCATGCGCGTTATAAATATTTACGAGTGATTTGGACTATTCAGCAAACATCACAATAGGTATTGAACCAGCCAAAACGTTTTGTAGACCCAATCTCATTCAATTATTACATCATCAAAGTCATCGTTGGGATGCACTTTATGCTCAACAAAAATGGCCTCGCATTTCATATCAGACTAATGGGCATATTAGCCGCTGAAGAAGCTATGAAAATAAACAATAACAAGTATGTTAAACATAATCAAACAGTAAGTGGAACATTCACAACGTTGTAAAACGCAGGCGACAGATAACATTGGGAGCGTTATGTCGGGGCATTATTGTCGGGCGTTTCCCGCGCTTTTTGCCCACGCGGGAACATTCCCAGGCGCGTGGCGACAATGGCGGGACAACGAGAGTGATTTGCTGGGATTGTGCAACGCTGGATTTTATGCAACTTCGCCGTGGTGCCGTTAATGCAACAGATGCACTGATTACTTGGGCCACTTGGTGCTAAATGTTTCCTGGGATGCAATTCTCGGAGTACGCAGGCGTACTTATAAATGCTAAATTACTAGTACCGTAATAAGCTGAATGAGTCAACTGAATAAAAGTCTGGCACTAATGTAATCCAGTTCACATAGGTTCCATGTCATACCTATCTATACTATATTATAAAGTTGTAAAAATGAAATATCTGTACATTGAACATATTTCCAAAAAGAACTAATGAAACGGACTATATAATATACTAAAGGTCACTGAATCAAAAAAAAGGGAAATTTTTGTACGTGTTATGGCTTCATGACGATAAAACGGCCTAACGGATTTGCGGTGTTATATATTTCAGAAACAAACAAAGAGATCACGAGACAGTTATTAATTGTCTCGTCACAAATCGTACTACTGATATAAATGCAACGTTATCCCAGTGATAACTAATTGTGCAAGTGTTAGTAAATATTAATAAAAAATGCATGCGCAATGCCGATGCATTTCGTACGATGAATATTTATGCGCGGTCTCTTTTAAAGCATGCAAAACTTGAAGAATCGATTATGCTAGTTGGATTGATGAAATTTAAATCAATAAATATAATACTTTCGCTTGACTGAACCTGGGGTCACCCTATCAACCTCCTAACATGATTATATTATTGCCTATTCCGGATACTGTGGTGTTGCGAGTCTCTGCAATATTACTTAATTTACTCTTAGCAAGCAAACTCTTTGTTTAAATTAATGCGATTTTAATAGCCCTTGTACATTAAAAGACCTTTATGGAGTGTATGAATTTAGCCATTAACGGCCAACATGACCGCAAATGGAAAGAGGCCAAATTTACTTATTTATTTGAACCGGATCAATCTTTCAATACCAAAAATCATATATGTATATAGTTATGTATAACCAGTAAACAAAATCCAATACAAAAATAATTATTTAACTTAAAATCTCAAAATTGTTTGTTACATTTTCCGGAAAAAGAATGATTTTCGTAAAGATAAGTCACAACGCTCACCAGGTCAATTGAGGCTGCAATTACCCATTTTGACTCCAATTATAAATATTTTGAAACGAGTTGGGTACTCTGCCCAACTAAGAGTTAAAAGCTCAGGACTTTGAAAACGTTAATAACAGTGGAATTTAAAATTTTCGCTCTCGTGTCTATGCTTAAGAAAACTCTGCCCTGTATCAAATCTCAGACCGATTATCACACAACAACACAACGGGACTTAATCGCGTATACATATGATTTATTTAAATGTCTTTCGTTCCTTCGAGACTATGGACGTAACGCGACTTCCGAAACGTCGAAGGTGATTAAGTAAATCATTTTAATACACAATTAAGTCCCGATTTGTTGTGTTGTGGTAATGAGCGCAAATCGTGTAAGTTTAAATCAATGTCTCAGATCGATTGCTCTGAGATGCTCAATGTCTATAAAGATGCTTTGATTCTAGAGAACCCAATGTTAAAGTAATGTTTGCAATTTCTAATGGCTTACTTCGGCGGCGCTCTGATGCAACACAAATGTTCTCAGGAGCATTATGGATCGCATAAACTTCTATGGTAGCTGATGAGTCCATGGCTCAACCTTTTTACTGTTTTGAAACATAATCGTCCCATGATAGAAGCGCACGCAGGAAGCATTAGGAGCGCTACCATTTCTTTAAATAATTAGCTTCAACAAATTGCTCCGTTTCATCACAATCATTGTCAAGTTTAAAATTGCAGACTTTGTTCCCACTAATATGTGTAATCTCACTGAAAATAACTCACAAATTAATGGTAATGAATTAAAGAGTACAATGGCAAGAATTCCCTAATCGCTAGTCGGTAGGTACGCATTATTGTATCATCGTAATAACAAACCTAGTCCTTGATCTATGTGTAGGCAGATATTTCGTAAGTCATTATTAGGCACACAACAATGCTCTGTACCTCGAACCCCGACATTAAAGTTCCTCGGATCGTCCCTAGTTGTTATTTTATCTTTTGGCATTTGAGCGTTACCTTGGGCCTTCGAATTCATTTATTATTTTGAGTTCAAAGTCAAATAATCACCGGCACAAGTGCCTTCACACTTGCTGCGGTAATTAAGGTATTTCAATATAATAGCTGGCTATTATAAAAATAACGAAAAATGCAAATGATTGTTTAGAATTGTCTTTTTAATGCGTGATTACGATTAAATATTATAG
Organism: Hedya salicella; assembly: GCA_905404275.2. Lineage (NCBI taxonomy): Eukaryota > Metazoa > Arthropoda > Insecta > Lepidoptera > Tortricidae > Hedya > Hedya salicella. The sequence goes on along the minus strand of FR990099.1, from coordinate 20,089,287 downwards.
AATGTACTCGTAACTGTATTCCTACAATAAATATTAGTTCGATCTTGTATTACATATATAAGTGTACATATTTGGCAATATGTGTTCACATGATGATATGTGATCTCAACTTTAAATTCGTGTAGCTTAAGATGTAACTCGACTTATAATGTAATTTAAATTGAAAAGTGACAAATGTAAAGTGTCAAAGCTAGCTAATACCACATTTGGGCAACACATTGAACGACAAAGTTAAAGAACATTACATTTCTAAAGCGTTCGATGGAAAATCAGATTAAAGGCCCAATATTAAAGGAAATACGGCCGATCAAAGTTAGGCAAAGTTTCTTACAATGTAAAATAATGCATAACTTTTTGTTAACATCATTTCTATGTTTGTCATGTTGCTCACTCATCGGTATCGACATCTTGGAATACCTATGGCCTCTTCGCTTTCTCCCTTCCCCAAACGTGATGGTGTCCCATTATAATATAAGAAACTAGCTTCTACCCGGGGCTTCGTTTATGTATATGTTATGGGATCAGGGTATTTTCCTAGCCCTTAAGCTTTCTATATGCCAAGTTTCATCATCTTAATCGGATCAGTAGTTTAGCCTTGAAGAAGAAACAGACAGACGAACGGCTGAATTCATTTTCAGGATGTTACATTTAGATACCATTGGATATTTCTTCCTACTTTCTTCTTTATGGAGATTGACGACGCGGATGAGATATTGTTTTTGTTCTTCGCTTTTTTGTTTTTCGAATGTATTTTTTGTATTAAGGCAATACTTATTCACAACTTTAATTTGTTGTACTCATCTCTGCATTTCAACATAAAATTGAACAGTCAACTAGTGTGATAACTGATAAGGATCTTTTACTAAAATGTTTCAGATTTTTCTCGTCCAACAAATCAAAGAGAGCTTTAGTTCTTAGGTACTTATTTTTGCTACCGGTGCTCCCAATGCTTGAGCAACATATCCATTTACTACCGATCAGGCACGCTAATACGATTTAATGTGGCTGCAAAGTCTTCTCTTAACATTTGAGGATTTTTTTTTACTTTTATTTCACTAATTCATAAATGCCGGAGCTTGCGATTATTTACGTATGCTGATGTATCGTGCAGTTTGATTAGCGAATTACACAACTTAAGTACGAGTAATAGTGACGAATGAGGCACAAAGTTCCAGGATAGACCGCGTTTGAGAAAAAATGGGCCATTTTATGTAGTTGGCGACTTCTATTATTTAATTTGTAAATCATAAGTGACCTCTAAACGTAGTCTTAGAAAGCTCAATTTTGGTTTATATATTATTTTTGTTAATACTCGAACGGGATAAGCCTTGTGATTGATTTGAATAAAGAAAATGTGACAGACGCGGCATCCTCCAAGATTACGATGTGACTTCCAGACAGCCTTATTACTGGAGCTATTCGATATACATAGATTGACATGCAGTTACAAGAATAGCTCGAACGCAGTGGCGTAGCTACCGAAGAGCTAGATGGTGCAGTGCACCAAAGCCCTTAGCTCCTGACTATAACAACTCTCAAACAAGCAAGGGGTCCCAATCTTCGGGGTTCTTGGTTAGTTAGCTACACCACTGCTCGCACGCGATTCCTTTATTAATTATGGAAGTGTGGTTTTTAATATCAAAAAGTGAACTACATCTATTCATCTAGTGAAAATTTGTGTGCAGATAGTACTCGGCAGTATGTTTAGAAAGCAAGAATGCAGTATGTCCTAAGCCCATATATTTGTATAGTTCTTGCTCAGGACAGTAAAGCGGTCTGGGTACAGTAATGCCGTCACATCTCAGCGCGGGCGCACCGCTCATTACTCATCGCTGTACAATAACCACACGCGAATCATAACGCTTTGTTTGTTGGCGCTAATCTCGCAAACTGCATGGCCTACATACTGATTTTCATTTCTTTACGTATAATCTATGTACCTACTTGTAGACCCATAAGTTACATATTGGGGGTTTGCTAACCCCTGAACTACGAATTGTACACAGTTAAGGGTGTTTTTAGGGTTTCGTAGCTTAATCCAAGCCAACAACTGCAAACAAAGCTATAAAGTCGAAGTGTATTCTTGAATATTAAGCTCAACTCGTGTAGTAGATTTGATATCCATACTTCCATACTATATTATACTATAATATTATAAATGCGAAAGTGTGTCTGTCTGTCTGTCTGTCTGTCTGCCTGTTACCTCTTCACGCTTAAACCGCTGAAACAATTTGGATGAAATTTGGTATGGAGATACTTTGAGTCCCGGGGAAGGACATAGGCTACTTTTTATCCCAAAAAAATACTCTTATCCGCGATAAACGAATTTAAGGCGGACGAAGTCGCGGGCAGAAGCTAGTGTAGAATAAAGCTTTTAGGGCACTTCAACAGATATATTACAGAAATGTTAATACTTTAAAACCTGTAATTAATTTTGATAAGAAACAAGGTCATAGCACAAATATTACTAAAAATCCCAAAAGTGACATACCTATCTACTATATTATAATGTCATAGTCATAGACATAACATTATGTCTTAATCGATTACTTCTATGGTCACTAAGAAACATACTGGCAAATTAAAAAGAAGCTGCAATGCCAAGCAATTTGCTAATTGGCATTCTGGAATTATTGGAGCATTGAACTGTGACACGACGATTAGCATTCCGTTAGCAATGCAATGCCCCGTCTATAGAACGGCGTAAGTGTTCTTTTATTGCTGTTAAAATTTGACTTATTTACACTAGGGATTAACGGCTGGGCATTGCAATTGGTGGAGAAACTTGGCTGGGCCCGCGACACGCTGCGTTCATTAACAGGTGATTAGCGGTCAATACAATTACGTGCTGTGACGGTCATGCGCAGTGATACGGGTGCGTTTCTTTATAACGGATTGCTGGCTTAATTAGTTGGATTATAGGATTCACAGGGCGTTGACGTCGATGAACATTGAACTTGCTATTGTGATTTTGACAGCAGTTATTAAGCCGTAAAGTCTAATAGTATGGTTAGTCTGAAAAGTAGCTGGGTGCATAAACACCGCGGCGTACCTACTAAGTAAATACAAAGAGCACTTTAGAGCAGTAGCAGATTTACTGTCTTGGCCGCCCTAGGCCGTGTTGTACCAGCCGCCCTTTTCTAAGCTCCCATGATAAGGTAACAAATAAAGAAGATTCAGCCGCCCCTAATATGTGGTTGCCCTAGGCCCGGGTCTGCTTGGGCCTTATGGCAAATCCGCCACTGCTTTAGAGGTTAATTGTACCAAAGCAACAGGTCACGTCACGCGACTCACGCACATCTATAATAGTATGATGCCTAACTATTATAGATGTGCAGTAAATTTGTAATAAGCATAACGGCTACTTGGTTACAGCAAATACTTGTTAAAATGGAAAAGTTTTCGTTTTATTAATATATTTGGGAGTAACTATTTGTTATAAAAAATTCTTTGATACTTGACAACAAAATCTAATACTTTAATTTATTGTCACATAACACAGCGTCGTAATTACCAAAAGCCTCTCTCTAATCTAAAGGTAGAAACGTAAGGATATGTCATTTCAGAGAACATTGGCCTCACTTATTAATGTCAGACTGAAAATATAATATCCTATCCTACTATGGAACCGTGCTTGCAAGTTACTGATTTTTACAATAGAGAAGATACAATGCGTTTATTTTTCATAATAAATAATTGTTTTAAGCAAATGTAGAAATATGAAATCGACCCTAAAAAGGTGACAAACACAAAAATATGCTCAATATTTTTTTTGATGTTTGATGCAAAATGACAGCAAGATTTTTTTTTCTCGGACAAAAGAAAAGTAATGATTCTTTACCTACGGTTTAACGAAGGAAAACATGTTTTACAAGTATACGCTTAAAAGTACTATTTGAGGGCAAAAAATAAGAAAAACCTCGTATCTCCATACACTTGCAGCTTGAGCACCGTTGAGTGACGTCACACGTCTCGTTCGGTTTTGATGAGGCATTTTAAAGCCCAACCGTTGTGCTTGAGAATTAATATCGATTTTACCATTTCTAGTCTTTAATTTTATATAATTTGATCACTGAAAAGAATAATGCATCTTCTCTATTTTAACTTTGAAATACTGTTTTTGTTAACTCTACCCTATCGCCGTACGTATACGTACAACATTAATTTCTACAAGTACTACCACTGGGTTATTCCATTGAGAATATTGGACTTTCCGTTTCCACCGAAACTTAGCCTGTTTAATAAACCATTTAATGCCCACTGCCGAAGTATCTGCCTTTGTGTCATCCCGCAGATATCAAGCTCGAACCGAATACATTATTCAAGAGATAAACAGGCGACAAACGCAGATTACAGTCTTCGTAAAACCATTGAGTAATGTCGTAACATTAGCAGTGCTCATTGTCCGAAAACTTTTCTACTTAAAAGCACATTTTACGATAATCTCTGCTTATTTGGCGAATTTCATAATCCAGCTTCAGGAGTGGCTTGTTGTTTGAGAATTTTTTCGTTATCACGCAACAATACTCCGAAAGTGGAACTACGTGAATTAGTAAAAGTGACAAGGTTCTAAACTAAATTATCTTAATTTGAAGCATAGCGTAATCATATCAAACGTATGAACTGTCAGTAAGGATTATGTAAGGTGGAATTAAAATGGTTTAAGGGCGTTATGCAAATTATGCAAACATAATTTGCGTTAAACCGTGTAAGGAATCAGGAACATAAGTTGTGTCATATGCAACCATGCGCAAGTGATATAGTTTAGGTCTTATAAATATGTAACTGTGTCAGTCCCCTGGGCCCTGGCAGTAACTTCCACCAGTTACATTACACCAAAGGGATGCAGGTGCTTAAGTTTTATTGGATACGTCATGCATGGTTTTTGACCGTAGAAGGCATTCTTGGTTAAGGCACCTCCGAGCTTGATTCGATTGTGCGATATTACAAAATGTCCCTAGTAAACAAGAGATGAGAGAGAAGACGGGGACAAAATACATCAGCTGTACATTAAGATGAGCCCAAGTAATAGCTTCGGTTTGAATCACAAACAGATACATACAATTCACTTGCAACCTATTTAGTTGCGTGACCAAAAAATCCGCATTCGGTAGTTAAATCGAAACTTCCACAATCACACACTAATAAATCACTGTATCACTATTTCCCGATCACATCGGCAGTGAGCAATTGATCGCATGAGTTGACAGTGCACGCGTGCGCCGGCGCCTCGACTGACGCTGCTCACCACCGTTGCACCACCACGCATTGTCAAGAAACCGTGGAAACTACGACTATAGTCTTTACGCAACCGAATCCAGAAGATACTAGATAATTTCGACTATTATCTCGTGTGCTCGAATTAAAGTTTTAACAAAACAATAGTCGCCGCGAGAACTGCGACGTGTAATGCAAAGTACCTACTTGATCCTTCATGCGATCGATTGAGCAATCGTTTTAACCTATCTCGTCTCTCTTTAACCTTTGTTTGTTTCACTTACGATTTAGCTAATACAACCTAAGCTAAAGATCCATACCAACGTAAATTATACGCTAACGCACAAAAGTTTCAATGGTATGTTATAGATTGCGTTGCTTTTAATGGTTTAATACAAGCTCGAGCCTGGGAACTGCCTGCGGACGCATCGAGGTACATAACTATCAAATAACCTATTTCATCGACTATAATTTTCAATAGCCCCGGCAATCTGAACCGCTATTCAAGAGCTCTAATATATCGACATTCCAATAATATTTCGCTTTGCTTCACAGTTTTCAAGCATTCGACCATGTAATCTAGTTTTTAAATTACTTTATATAAAACATGTGTAAAACAAAATTAGCTGGGGCTGCTTTGCGATTTAGATCGACAACATTATTTTGTTGTAAGAAGTGTTCCAGTTCTCACGCTGTAGTGAAAGAAGTGTCCATTGCAATCCAACGGCGATCACGTTTTATTGTAATAAGTAAAATTAATGACCCATGCGAAGGCAGGCAGCGATATTCTTGTCAGTAATTGCTTAATCCGAGGAATCAAACACACCAGTGCACATGTTTCCTTAAAAACGATCGTATGTCTGGAATTGCGGAAGCTATGTATGATATTTTACGTTATGCGCATATTAAGATGTTAAATGATTCCTAAATACTTCTTCATGTGTAATACCGCATTTCAACACACACGAAAAGCCACACTAATTATTACGAGAGCTTGATCTAACATTTGCATCGATCATAATTAAAAACAGAACAAAAAATCTAATTAAGAGTTTACAAAAGCGTTTTGTCTAATACGTGTGGCAACAAATTCATCAAGTTAACGGTTATACGTACACGCTCCGCATACGTCTATCACGCCGCGGCAAAAACTGATACTCATGTATCTACTTGTATAGAAATTGCACAATGTGTAGTGGAAACGGGCTCTGCTGACTTCAATGCCGCCGACGGGAGCAACGAGAAGGTGATCTGTTGTGCATCAATTAGTTCTATTCCCAGGTTTACAAATCGTCACTACTTTGAAAAAAGCGGCCAAGTGCGAGTCGGACTCGCCCATGAAGGGTTCCGCACCCGTTTATACAAAAAAAATGCACTACAGATGAAAAAAATACAATATAAAAAAAAACACTAATAAAAGAGCGTATCTCTCCGGCACTTACGTCCTTTTGCTGAGAAGCGCAGTTTTTTGGCAATAACTTAAAAACGGTATGTCCGATCATATTGAAAACAATTTTCGTTGGAAGTATTTTTTAAGTTTTATATTTGCAAATGTTTTCATATTTTTTTAACATTCTCTTTAGAAAATAGAGGGGGAAGGGGGGACACAATTTTTACTACTTTCGGAGCGAATATTTTGGAAAATATTCACTAAATCAAAAAAAATCTTAGAAACCTTAAAGTGTTTTTAGAAGAACTGTCGAAATATGTGCCACACATAGATATTAGCTGATTTTTTTTTTCAGTTTCGGTTACATGCATGGAGTGCCCCCCCTAGAAATATATATATTTTTTATTTAACTATCAAAAAGTAGCGGTGTACACAAGACACATATGCTCCAAATTTTGTCAATATACATTTTATAGTTTTTGAGTATAATGCCTGTGACATACGGACGGACAGACAAACAGACAGACAGACATGACGAATCTATAAGGATTCCGTTTTTGCCATTTTGGCTACGGAACCCTAAAAAGCTTGTATCTGTAACGAACCTTGTGAAAAGGCAATAAATGCATAATAGCGTCTTACAGAGTTACGTCATTTATTTTCCTTTGAAGCAAAATGTGATAGGAGTTTTTCAAAGTAGTGATGAAATAACAATAACTGACATTATAAACAAAGATCAGAAACAAATGAAAAAATTTTTCGACGATACTGGACTTGAACCAGTGCCTTGAGCCAGACCGGGGCAGCACGCTCTACCATCTGAGCTATTATGGATCTCTGTATGGTGCATCCGACTCTTTAGCCGTTAGCGCCGCCTAGTGCAGAACTATGAAGTTACTTTCACCCCGAGCGAAAAAGTAATAACTGACATGTTTACATGGTTTTTGATAAGCATTGATTTTTTTTGATTAACCTTTACCCCATTTGCTTAATCACGCTGATTTACTGGTATTTAACTTTAGGTTTGAAGCCTCTTTTATCTGAACAATCTGTAAAATGTTCGTATTGCCCTAGCCATCATAGTTTCACAACAAATTGACTAATTTGTGTGCATTTTTGACTTATTTTGCTTTCAATTGCGGTTTAGTCAAATGTGATAAAATTATTCACTGACTTCCATGCTTATTTTCAACCTCTTATAGGATTGAGTACTGTAATAGTTTATTTAAGGTTAAGTCGCCATGTTATTAATGGCGGATTACGTTAATCCATATGTACCATTTGACAGGTGTAATTAGCCGTTATCTAGACGTTAAAGCTAACAGAGTATGGTGAAATGGCCCAAGTGTTAAAATCCGCCGCTGATCTGCTATATGATCATATCTATTACTAATGGGTCTCGGTAAGTATACTAATCGGTGTCTGTTTGTACGTAAAGTCGTCCACTGTATCATTGCTATAATTTTTCCGGTGTGTTTTTATTGTCTTGACTAATTCGTAGAAAACAAGGAGTAAACCCGTAAATATGTTCTCGAGATTGGAGCATACTTCTCCCAGGGTGAGCCGCGGCCACGTAGAACTAGTTTACGATACATATAAGTACACACTAGCCTTTTAAATGTAGCTAACACTTTGGGTGTCAACTAACGCTGCCAAAACGCCAGAACACCACAACCTTCGGTCAGAGTTCCTCCTCTATCAAGGTTTTATCACGTCGGCTGCCCACCAACTTCACTTAAAGTGTTGCTCCCACGTCCCATACAAACTTTTGTGACCCATTACTGAAGTGTGAGGTGCCATGAGAACGCCTAAATTAAAAATGGAGTTAATATTTTCTTCCGTTTCCGCGATTATCACTTATTTAAATAAAACAATTTAAATGGATTATATCGCGTATATTATCTCAACTGAGTTCCCGACGTTTCGAAAGCTTTCGTGTTCACGAGTCGACCTAAAAATATATATTTTCCTCTGTCATAGTTACAATTTGTGCGAACTGCCTACTTTGAGAAAAAACAAATAAAGATGTACACACATGCCTAATCTTTAAAGAAAGAAGGGCCTAACTATTTTATTTTTATAATAAACTACCAGCAGCATTTCACAAAATGAGGCTTACTGACGAAAAAAAAACGCTACAAAGAAAACTCCCAGTGTCCGCAAACTTCGTCTGCGGGGGAGAAAAAAATCATAACCCTCTTATTTTCTTCAGCGTAGGTAGGAATGTAAAAAGTATCCTGTAGCCATCTGGAGATACCCAGTTGTGTACCAAAAATAGTTGAAATCCATTTAGCCGATTTGGCGTGCTTACATACAAGAAATTCAAAAAAAACCATTCAGTGACCTCCAAATAGCCCGTTACAGTATATTTTTTAAATATCTTCAATGTACAGACATTTCATTTTTACAACTTTATAATAGTACTTGTAGGTATAGATTAGCTTTTGATCCCACCGATGATGCTCATGGCCACACACAGAAGATTACGTGATCCCACGGGTGATGCTCATGGCAGCCAACGAGTTAATTGAAGTTTGCGTTGTGACGGGAATCCAATACGTATCATTAATAACATTAGGAATAGTTTAAAATACTGCAACTCTTAGGTCACGGAGACAAATATTTAGACCTATTCGGCACCATACAAGGTTCGTTTGAATGGCACAATAGTGTTTACTGTATCGCATTTTAGAATAACAATAAATATAACAAATGTTGAATGACGTCCGTCGCAGAGCTAGCTCGCAAGTACGTGGCGGGTCAAGAGCGTTCTCATACAAATAAATTGAATCAGTCATGGAAAACTTAATGCTGGATCACGCACTGTGAAGGTTTTTGTAGCTAAACTGGACTAGTTATTATTGATATTTCTAATATAAAAGAACTTTTTTGTTAGGGGTACTTTATCATTGCAATGTCATCGGATCTAAATTTTGATGACCAAGTTCAAACTTCTCCAGACATTGGAAGTCGGCGAAATGGCCTTATAACATTTGATTTCTCGCATCACATCAAATTAAAGAGTAAATAAAAACTCCATATATGGAGTTTACCTATAGGTAGCAATCAACATACCTACCGTTGCTACAGTCGATTAATAGTTTAGGCATTTTTATATAAAAAAATTGGTATAAAAGTTACTTATGTTAATTTTTATTTTATTTATAAACCGACCAGCGATTGACCCCCAGTATCGTCTGATAGTAAATGACTACGGAGTGAAGGATTTTACTCTATTTATATATTTGATAATCGTGGAAACCGAAGGGAATGCATATAGAAAGTCGGAAACTTGCATGTTATTTAAATATATTTATTAATTAGGTATGAAGATAATCTGCACGCCACCGATGTGCTCTAAATTTTTTTTGCGCATGCTTCAGTAACCGTGTATATAGTCCTCGTGCTACCCGCACTCAACCCTACCACATGATCACACGCATATCGACGGCAATATCTATCTTATGGTAGCATAGCAACAGCGGGCCAAGGAGGATCGGTCGGAGTAAGCGCGCATATATTGTGTCATTGTGAAGCTGCATTTTTTATGATATACACTAGCGCGTTAAATATACATCTGTACCTAAATTAGTTTGGGTGCCTTAAGAAGCCATATAACAGCACCCGTAGGTCAGAACCCCTTCTTCACATAGTGTGACTTGGCTCGAACCGTCCGACCCTCAGAGACTTTGGTCCAATAAGTGTACGTCGGAACTTGCACTTAAGTAATCGACGCAAAGAATTGCGATAAAGCGACACCACACAACTATTAAAAAAGCGTCATTTCTTTTTATATTCGTATTCATCAAAATAACCATTTATTGTTAAGGTGTCTCATTTGACCGTGAAAAAGCGTGAATTGCTGAGGTTCTTGTCAATTCAAGTTTGTGCCACGAAGAGCCGTGAACTTAGTGCGTCAATAATAGATTATGATTTTTATGATTATAAATATGACCTTTTCAGCTTTCGGAAAAAAAATTGTGGGCGGTGCTCAGAATTTATTGATATTATTTAAGATAAGTGGTATTTTGAGCAATCATTGACCTGTATTTGAAATGCACTAAAGTAATATGCCTCCCATAATTTGCATCTAAACTTTGTTTTTCTTTTCATATATACCGAAATATAGCTAGAGATTAAAATTCCATTGGTATGTATACTCGTACATATATAGTATGTTTAGTTGAGATTATAATTAGCACACGCTAACAAAGCGTTTCAAAAATTTGAGATGGCGCATTTGAAAATAATGTCGCATTGACACAATTGTAACTAATTCTTTACGTGACTGGTGGGCTATATTTGGTTATACTTACAAGCACCATGGACCGGCAAAGCTTACCTGTTAACAATAAAAATACACATTAGTCGTTATAGTCAAAATATTACAATTTACTTACACTTTACAAAGTAAATATTTTCAATTTCGTATAATGGATACCAAAAAGTTGTAGCTTATAAATATTTAGCCATCTATATATATCGGTATGTTTTCGACTATGTATGATAATAATGCTTTCACGTGCCAGCGAAAATCCATCACCTACCATCTACCATCAACATACATTATAACACTGCCCCACATGACTATTAAAATGAAATAAATAAATAGATATCTGGCTCAATTTTACATAAATCGACATAGTTCATACATCATTCCGATCTAATCAAAGCTTGTACCATGAGTAAGTACAACTAGATGACTCAAACATGTACATTGAATTTATTTTGATCATAATATCTAAAATAGAGTATTTGAAGGATTCGAGACGATTTTTTAAATACATTTTGTATGTACGAGTACGTGTATTTGCGTGAATGTATGTGTTATGAAACGGCTGGACTGTTTTTAACTATTTTGGTATAAAAGTAGCCGCACACCCAAAGCCCATATTTTCTTCCTGTCTACGGTTAAAAAAATATATGATAATGACTACGAAGTGACGGATACCTTCGAGTGTTATAGAATCAGTAAATATAACCACCTAACTTTCAGGGTATTAGAGATATCCGGCCCACCTGGTTTATCTTGTTTTTTAAATAAAACAATTTATACGGATTTTATCATGTATATTATCTCATTTGTGTTCCCGATGTTTCGATATAATCCGTTAAAATTGTTTTATTTAAATGAGTAATAATCGTGGAAACAGAAGAAAATATTATCTTGTTTTACAAAGGAAAGAGAAAAATCCTAACAAAGTGTTATAATTGTTTAAATAGGTTATCAGGATAATTTATCAAAAGCACCTATTAAAAGGACATTGAGTCGATACATGTACAGGCCTGACTATTTTCTCACTACCTTGGCTCATTAAAATCATTTCAATAACAATTCACACACAATATACAATCGCAAAGTAAAGTAATTGTTATTTTACTTGTTATATGAGATAGGGAATGTTTATTATCTTTATTGGCTTTTATTGTTATTGTTATTATCTAACCGAGTAGAGGCATGCATAACACTTAATGTGTGCCCCGTTAAGCTACTATGTGCATTGGAAGTCTAAGTTACAAGCGGAAGCGGTAAATCAAACGCGAATCACTAATTTTTTTAAATAAGTTTCTGTCAAAAATTTCATTTTTATTACAAGCTTTTATAGCCGACTGTACTTTTCTTTGAACATCCATCAACTACTCACCGAGATGATTGTAAAGAGCCCAAACTCGATAGGATTGCATTATTTTTTAGAGTTTCACAACTCTATAATAAAAAAACGCAATCCTACCGAGTAAAATGGTCACCCACCTTTGCATTGTCACCGAATTTAAATAAGTATGCCAAATTTTATCCCAATCTGAAACCAGTAAGTAGGACAAAAACTTGCAAGATTTCACCCGAACAAACATACATTGCAAGTTAAATAAAAGCTTGTAGAATCGCAAAGATCACATAAATCGAAGTCTAAATAATAACGATAAAAACCTGAAAAGGTTTAAATCTATGGTAGTTTAAAAGCTACGATGCCACAGACAGAAACACACGTAACAGCGAGTCAAGCTATCAGTAAAATTTCATAAGCTTTTCTTTTCTGCTAATTTCACTTATTGACTGAGCGTTAGCGAAGGGTTCTATTTCAGCTTACGCAAAAATGCTTTTTTATTTCAGTCCGCGATATGTCCAGCTGGTCGCAATTATCAACGATTCTCGTGGAATTTTGTGAGCAGGTTTGATAGTTAAAAGTATATTTTTTGTCAATGCTGTTTTTGGGTTTTTTCAAAATGGTGGTGATATGGCTTGAAAGACTCGCGAGGTCTACAGCTGTTATTTGGCAAGTTGTTATTTGGCGCGAGTACTTTGATTGAAAGCCAAGTAAGCGAAGGAATCTAAAATTGAACCAAGAACGGAGCGAGAGGTTCAAATATAGATTCCTGAGCGTAACGAGGCTTTCAAGGCATGAGAAGCGAAACAATTTTGCAGCCGTGCGAAACACACAACTTTTCACCTCACTACAGCGAGGAAAATGCGAGATAAATAAATAATAATAGTAAATAATAAACATAGAAATTATAACAAACAGAATATTTTTTCAATTAAAACTAGTGAAAATGAACCCATAAACACACTCATAAAAAACAAACATATAAAAAAAAAATCGAAGTTCAAATTATTTTTCCACGCTACTAGATAAAACGAACTTTTCTTCGCCGATTTGGCGCTGAAAATTTAACTTTCCCGAGCGAGTGAGGTGAAAAAAAAGTTGATTGGTAAAATATATCGCAGCTTACGTTTTTTAAATAAATGCAAACGAAGATCTAATTTTACATTCCAAATTGTTTTTATAATTTACCGAATGAGTGTCATGTGATAGATAAGTTAGGCACTGCCTTGACTGCTAAGATAAGTAAACACCACAAAATGCATAAATATGCAATAAGGATTGAGTTTTGGTGTGTAGGTATTTGCCCGTGACTGTACGTTCAATTCGTAAAATACAAGACAAAAACCGATACACAAAACATACATTTTAGATAAACAAAGTCGTTGTATATTATTTATTGCTTATTGTAGAGAATAAACCGCGGCCGCTCAACGCAGACCCACGGTCGGGTGGTTAATCTTCCTTGTCTCACAAGAGACATCAACGCGCTGAGCCCCAAGTGTTGGTTACAATGTAACAAAACTTCTCGATAGCTTTGGCGTTTCCCGTATGTATACGGGAAGTGCTATTTATAGCGTTGTCACAAACGCTTTCGAGACGTTTTTGAGTTTAAATCAAACTTACATTAAAAAGAAATTATTACATTAAAAACTTTGTTCTATTCTCTAAAGATCTATTGATCTTCGCTTTGAATATCACGAGACGTACCAGAATGGGACGATTTCTTAAAAATACGGTTACAAGATTTTTCATATAAAACTAAAAACAAAGTAGAACCTTTGTTTATATTTTAGTTTTAGGGCTCCATATTTATTCCTTCAGCGTGCTTCAGTATTGAATGAATATCGTAAATATCGTATTTAGATTCCATCATTCTGTGTAAAAAAAATATAAGTTTCCGACGTGTCCTAAATTTCCAAACTAATTTTCGTAAGTCAGAGGAAGTTAGTTGAAGAAAATTGAAATGCTGAATATTGATCACGATCCAAATACCTATTGTAGGTAATTGAATACTTACTATAACAGAAGGGAGACAGTACGATACGACATTCGACCTTGGCAGTAGATCTCATGTTGCAACACTTCTCATCGCATCGTATCGTAAAAGTTTACGGTTATCGTAAATATTTCATTCCATTATTCACGTATTATTATTAATTTAAGTGGTTTACGTAAAACTTACCTTCTACCGCGCTCTGGCGGAACAATCAAATGCGTATTTTGATACGCTTTATATAATTTTCATGTTTATTTCATGATTTGAAAGTAAAATGATGAAGTTAAATTTTACGCTTTACTACATACCTACATTCTATAATAAAGTTGTTTATTCGTTTATTTGTTTGTTTCAGTGACAGTATCTATTGTATGCATTATTTGTCTTCGGTACCTATCTCGCTTATTATTAGACATTTTTGTAATTTTAAAAGGTAATTTCTACATTCAAAAATCATAATAGTTACCAGTAACGAAACGAAATAAGAATTTAGAAAGATATTTCAAAATTAATTAATAACGAAAACGGTCCCTGACATGCGATGGTCCATAATACTAAATCGTATTTCTATACATAAAAAAAAAAATGTTTCATTAGCAGACGTTTCTGCTAAGTATAATAAAGATTTCATAACTTTAATGTTCTGTCCAATTCATTTTTGTAAAAACAGATACTATGAATTTATAAATTATCTGAATACGAATCCGTATTAATCGCATACCATTTCTCAAAAACATTGTCAACCTATTCATCATACTAACTTGATACCTATTAAAATTAATAGAAATCAATCATTCCGAATATAATATATTCATAGCATCGAAAGTATCATTTAGGTGAAAAATCGCTACACCGACCAATCTAACCATAGAAATAAATGTATTATGGCAAGATTAGGGCTATAAAAGTGATAAATCAGCGTTAGATCGAATAAATAACGAACGGTTACATAAAGCTATTGGGTCCTAGACGTAGAGAATATATTATACAAGGGTTAATGTGGAATTACGTTAACTTGGATATAAATTTCTTGATATCTTCACAGAAACTACCTAACAAAGTATTTTTGAAAAAAGAAGTATCCAGGCTAATATGGCCGGACCTTTATGTTTAACGCAACCAAGCATTCACAATCACAACTATCTTATCATATGACGTCATTTTGAAAGGCATTAAATTAATCATCTAAAAACTGATTCGTTCGTAGTTTGACAATTATATATAAAACATAAAACAAACTTTTTGCACGACCTACGATTTCTTCTCTGAGATTATCTAAGAGTTAATAAAGTGTCGTAGCAATTATTATAAGGGATCTCCAGGCTGCCGGAATCTGTTGAAGACTTGAGACAAACTTACGTGATGCGATTTAATTTAAAATAGAGAACAATCTCATCAGATGCAGCCAAATTGATGAAAGATAAAATAACTCAACAATAAAATAGTGTTGAAGCATACAACCCGCCACAATAAAGTGGTGTAGGAAGTTATGTGCATTCAATTTTTAATAAACTACAAATAAGTGATTTTACTGTGATGAATAGCCTCATCAGCTACATCGTCTATGCGTTTAAGGCAACGTGCCTACACGGTGCTTGAGGCCACCGTTTTGTTAGGCGTAAGGCCCGAGGTTACTGTGTCAAACATTGAACCGTTTAGCTTCAGGCATACAATCAAAAGCTTTGGGTAAATTTGCCGCAGTTTCAGGGTAAAGGCCAAGCTTCAATGGAATCTGTAATCATGGATGATTATTTTAATAGATTAAAGGTCGACTTTTCAATAAAGATAAGTAAATAAGTAAGTTTTGTGTTAATATTTTCTCAGTTACGAGTAAACACACATGATTAATCATTGTTCACACTTCGTGACTTGTGTTTTTTCGATAGCGCATGTCATTGTTATTTAGAAATATTTTTTACTCTCGATTTGAAATTTGTGCAGTTTGCTATACATTTTTACGGATACTTTCTTTTAGCAAACTATCCTTCCCAAACTGCCTCAATTCCCAAATGTTTCATTTCCCAAACTCGCGCTTTTCTCCGAAACCGAAGAAAATCCAGATATTTTTTTAAGCCATTGTGAAGAGCCCAATAGGTTAGGTTAGGTTTGTTTTATAGAAATTCTGAAAATTTTACTGTTTTCGAAAAAACCCTAGTTTGGGAAATGAAATATTTGGGAAGTGAAACCGTTTGGGAAACATAATTTGCCAAACAATAGTAAACCACATTTTTACTTTGGTTCATATGTATTAGTAAGGCAATAATAAAAAGGCGTAACATTGACAGCTAGCTTTACTTTATTTATCTCTATTAGACCAAAGCAAACTGCACAAAAATGTCATATCGATATAAAAATTTAAGTAAAAATAAAACCGGCCAAGTGCGAGTCGGACCCGCGCATCGAGGGTTCCGTACAAATGTTTACTTACCCTAAATTTATTACCCGCTACCGGTTGAGTTAAGTTTGCACCTGATATCTATAGCATTGGATACAAAGGTTTTTTGCGAATTAAAAAACTAGTTAATTAGAGACATGGGTATAATTTTCGTGTAATATTTATGTTTATTAATACAAATTGCGAAAATTTCAAAATTTTCGATTGATAAATTTCGGAGATAAGGCCCCCCCCCCCCTTATCTCCGAAGTTCACAAGGGGGGTTCACATTTCTCTTAATAAAACAACAACTAATCACAAGAAAAAAAATGGTCAAAAATGTGCAGCTTAAGTCCATTCATATGATACCCCATTTGACCCAGTAGCTAGACTTTTAATTCTTACCCCCTCTCATATTCGTCGTTCTTTTTTAATAAAAATATATTTTTAAATTTATTTCCAAATTTCCAATAGTGTTTGAGATATGGCGCTTTAATAGTCGGACAGACAGACAGATAGACAAAGTCGCACCATAAGGGTTCCGTTTGTACCTTTTTGGTACGGAACCCCAAAAAATATCACTTAAAAGTAAACTATTTGTACATTCTAAGTCCAAACATCATGTACTATTGAGAAAAAATGCAAATGCACACTACTGGGAAACTTAATGTTCCCGATTTTTCATGCAAATTGTCTTAAAATATTTCTATCAGGTTCTCAAAAAATCTTCAAACGAAGTCGGTGTTAATTCATCGAAACCGCAAATTGATTTTATTTATAAATGTTCTTATTGGTTTGTTGTTATTAGTTTTTAATTGAATGCTACGGTATCTCGTCGCTTATGTAACATAATATCTAATGATTCATTAAGACTGTTGTGGTCAAACGTGATAAGTGATAATAATAACTTATGAGAGATCCAGTCCAAATATCATTTTACTATTTTAGACAAATCATACTATTTGTATCTAATATGTAATTGTCCCACGCACGCTGCGCTTTCCTATGCGTGGTCTCCACTCCAGGACTTTACTGCCCCAACGGCCATCCGTTCGGGCTACATACAGGGCTACAGCGTAGGACGGGCCCCCGACTAGGTGGACGGATGACTTCGTAAGGTTCGCGAGGAGTCGGTGGATGCGGTCTGTGCAGGATCGCACCCTGTGGTTAGCTATAGGGAAGGCCTATGTTCAGCAGACGTGCGTAGCTGATAGATATGTAGTTTTGTTATAAATTAATATGTAGGTGTAAGGTGTAACGAGACTAACGAGGTTGCAGAAAGTTTTTTCCCACGTTATCGTCTCAATCATCTCATCAGCCAAAAGACAATTCCAAAGTACTTAAACTGCGTTTTTTAACCCCGAGAAGAAAAAAAAACGGTCAAGTGCGAGTCTAACTCGCGCACCGAGGGTTACGTACAAACTTTCACATATTCCGACTTAAGTTGCCGCTTGAGTTAAGTTTGCATCTGGTATCTATGGCGTCACATACAAATGAGGGCAAACTTACCCAAACCGGGTTATACAAAAATGATTTTTGGTGATTAAAAAAACTGTATAGATGTATGGTTATAATTTTCGTGTAATATTCATATTCCCCGAAAATTAAAACATTCCAGATAAAAGTCCAGAAAAATTCAGATTTTTCGTTTGGTAAACTTCGGGGATAAAGGGGGGGAAATGAAATTTTTTTCCCACATTTTCCTTAATAAAACGAAATTTAAGAATAATAAATAATAAAAATTGTTCGAAAATGTACAGATCAAGCCCTCTAGACTTTTAATTTTTGCCCGTTAGCATTTTAGCGCTGGAACGGATGGACTGATTCTCACTATTTTTTTGTGTTTGATAGGTGAGATCATCGAGAGTGCTCTTAAGATTAAAGTTCAAAAAAATCGGTTACACCATTTGAAAATTATAAGTATTTATCTAGATGAGTGGGATGGAGGGGGGGGGGGGGGGGGGGGGGGAGTCTTTTACTATTTGCCAATTACTATTGTTAGATTGTTAGCGATGTTGTAATTCTACAGTAATTTTACGTATCTGTGTTTGTATATCTTTCTCGTTGAAATATGCACTAGAGTTTTCCATCACTCTAAGCTGCATCGAAAATAAATTAATAGTTTAAAAAACACTACAAAAACACGCTTTACAAGATTTTTTTAACAAATGTAAACACAACGTATCACAATACGTTATTCCATCATGAAGTTACAGTTCATATGTTCCGGCTCCATCGTGAGATCAGTTCGACAGTAACATATTATAGTATTGTCATCAGAACTACATACAGCTGCTAATTTTCATGACGCTACGATCCATGGATGATGGTTAAATTAGTTACCTTATATTCCATTACATAGTTAGTTACATACAGGTTGACCTAATAAACGCCTGTTAAAAATAACCAATTACATACAACTAAGTCAAATCAATCAAAATCAAATCAAAATATCCTTTATTCAAGTAGGCTTAGATAAAAGCACTTTCGAATTGTCAGTTACAATGAGAGAAGTCTTTGCTGGGAAACATACAATATGATCCAACAGTACTTAGTCAGCTGGTCGTCGTAAAGGTAAAAGTGAAGAAAGCTACAAAGAAGCATTAATTGCAAAGTTATCGTGCCATCGAGTGCCATCAAACTCATAGCATTTCACTTTTACTAGCCTATTCGTAACTGCCGTCGTTAAACTTATAACAGTTATCAATTGTAACAGTATAACTTACTCACAAGATTCGTTCACTAAACTGCAGGTATGAGAATGCTCCAACCTTCTTCAATTTTTTGCTAGAATATCAAATAAAACCCTCCGTCCCTCTCCACAACAGCAAAGGTAATCTACCCATCATATCTTAACAAAACATAATGTTTTGTCATAGGTTAAGACTTAAGACTTACTCTAACTTCCAGATTTATTTTTAAATATAGTGTACTTGAAAAGTTACTTAATTTTATATGGAAAAATTTACCAAGTAACTAAAATGCGATTATATCCCCATAAGGAAATAACTTTAAACGAGCGAGCGCTTGAACCAGATTGCATAAAACAAAGTAATAACATTATATCTAAAATCAAACACATTAAAGGCGGGTCAAAAATCATAAAGATAAGGAACATTAAATCTCAAGAAAAATGGCTGACAATGTTAAAAGTCACATCCTCATTTCCGAGTGGACTAGAATGTCAATATAATGCGGCTTATGCAACCGGCGAAGCGGCTCAGATAATCAATGTTCGATCTTATTTTTATGCCGCAATCTTTTTGTTTATTGCTGGATAACCAAAATAAGCTTCCATTTGACTTCATTTAGTAGGGTAGGATTAGGTCAATTTTAGGAAGAATTGACCCTATTCTACTTTTATTACGTTGAGATCAAATGTAGTTCTTCAAACAATGCAATATTTTGGCAGCATCGGCTCAAGCTGTAAATGAGAGATAATGTATTAAAATAAGATACCATTTTCTATTATTGGAGAGTGTTTTTTGGAGTCACTTTTATTTATTGTTATAAAGTTAATTAATTTCACACTTTTTAGTCAATCGTTACCTATAATCTCGTGACGAATCGAACAAGCCGAAACACGGCTAGGACACATTATTGTATTAAAGAGATCCGGTGTCTACCTTCCGGCTCCATCATCAAATCAATTGGAAAGTACCATTCTCATCAGGACCATTTAAATTTGCGACTATAAAGTAGCTTAGCTATTTTAATTGAAATATAGTCGTCGCCACCCATAAATCACTCATCGTTGAGGAGTTCCAGTGACCTTCTGTGGTCTTCTTCATCAGTACCACTTCAGCAATTTACACTTTCGGAATTTCTGCTTAATATGTTTCTTTAAATACAAAAATCGCCGTATGTATGCACACTATCAATATTTGAGGAGTTCCTTCCATTCCTCATGGATACCATTATCAGACCTTCACTAAAATTATATGGGTCAAATCTAGACGCATCTCCTTTCAAACAAAAAAAATCTTAATCAGTTTATAAACGACGGAGTTGTGAGGTAACACATAAAAAAATACAACCGAATTGAGAACCACCTCCTTTTTTGTGAGTCGGTTAAAAATAATATCTAATGACAATTTCCGCTTCTTACGGAATGGCATAAAACATGTCTGTAGCATATATATCGTCACGTATCTTTACACCTATACTTAAGAAGCATCATGTTTTCTTGAAGAACTTCGCATTGAGTTTATACTCAAAACATATATTGAGGATAGGTTAAGTACAAATATTGTAATAGATATAAGAGTTATTTCGAAAAAATGACTGACTGTTGAGTTTGTTTCGGCTTTCTTCTCCTCAGTGGTCTCCTCTTGGGAAACGCCGTAGAGTCAGACTTGTAAAAGTGCCCTTGCGGCCTACTTACAGAAAAAAGATCATTATTTCATTATCAAACATACCCAACATATACGATTGATGCTGACTGTACTCTTAGCACTAACATTCGCTGATTCGCAGTTAATTAACATTGACTGACTGACATTTCCGCAGCAAAATTTGCACAACGCACGAAATATTCACTCGAGAAACTCCGCTTGTTCATAAAGTCGGCTAATACGTTTCGCTAGCAACTAATTTACGTATATGATATTTGCGCCGTAGGTAAATTCAAAAGAGGTGTGCAGTAGTTAAAATAATGTTTCATACCATTTTGTATGCCGGGTTTGCGAAGCAGATTTAGTCTAAGATACATTTGGAAGATTTCAGCTTTGTAATGTTGAAAGTTTCCAAGATATAATGTGAGTTACAAGGGACAAATAGATGAACATAGCGATACTAAAAGGCTTATTAGTTTGGTTACGAAATCCTTAACGAAAACTGTGTGGTCATCAGAGAAATTAAACTTTGGATATAATAAAAATAAAACACGGATTCCTGAAAATACACATATATAAATAAATAAACGGCCAACACAAATCGAATTAATCCCAAACTTAACAAAGCTTGTACTATGGGTACCAGGCGACGAAATACATAATATATAGATAAATTACAATACTTAAATACATAGAAAACATCCAAGACCCAAGAACAAACAGTGCTCATCACACAAACACTTGCCTTGGCCGGGATTCGAACCGGGGACCGCCAGTTTCGTAGGTCGTTGTGCAACCAACTGAGCTAAATGTGTCGTCCCGACATCTTAACCTAAAAAACCCAAGATCTTAATAAAATTTGCGAGCATTATTAGACCAAAACGTGTGTTGTCGTATTTTTACAGAAAATCAATCAATGAGTCATTAAATGGGCATACCCCGACCGTTGCAGGCCTGAGGTTGACTTGAATGATAAGCCACTATTATTGTATATAATATCTAAATTAAATTGTGCCTTTGTATTCGTAAATAAGATTGATGTCATGATGTCGTGCAATCGACTCCATCTTTCAATGAGGAAGGAATTTGGAATCGAAACGTGACCTGCTCATTGTAATTTAACATATGGGTGTATCATTTAAATATTATTCATATTTACTTTTGTTATTTCATACAAGTAGCATTTGAAGAACAATATGCTATTGTAAACAATTAAAAGCGGGAACCTTGACAATGCGCGGGCAATCATTTCGAATTCAATTTATGTAATGTTTCGGAAAATCAGCGAAGCATTATACTTGTAATAGAAATATTATGTTCCTCTATATAATTTTCACATGTTTCGCTTCTCACGTAAATACTGTTTTTTTGTGTACTGCATACTAAACTAACTCTTCATTCATATGATTATAGGTAAATGTGTATATATATATTATTTTTAGAATTACAAGTGTGATTTTATATTTCATGTCTTTCATCAAAAATAAGCCAAGTAACACTGAAGTTCCTCCAGGACCTAAGGATATTCTGGGTTTACGGACAACCAATATAAGCACACATAACATCTTCGTTTCCCACCAATTGTGGATGTCAAATTCATCACTCTCCGTCTCCCTTTGATAACTTTAATCGGCCCTGATTGGTTAATGGTACGTGCACTAAACTAACGATTGTTGTAGCTGCCAGCAATAACGTAACTTTGACAAAATTATATCAATTAGATAAAATGGCATTTGGTGCTGTCTTCCTGACGTGCACAAAAACTACATATAAGTAATGTAAAATTATAAAAAAACTATATTAAAGATTATTTATAACCTGGACTCTGTGTGTGAGTTATTGCGCTAAGTTTATTTCATCAATATTGCTTTTCAGTTTCCGAAATTGTGGCATACGGAAGTCATAACGAAGACGGTAATAATTAAATTACATAAAACTACAACAAATTACAGTGTTCATATGTAATGACATCATTTATTACTAAAGCTCGCGTAAAATTTACACCTACTACGTAACCTTAGGTTCAAATGCAATTTAATCGCTTCATCTCGATTGCGAAGACCCCTCAAGGTTTTATGTTACTTAGTAAATATAATAACTAGTTTTCAAACTCAAAATAAACAAAAGCACTTGCGACCTTTGTTTGACATTTCATACACAGCGAAGGATTCACCTCTAAGACTGAACTTTAATATATCAAAATACCTACAAATGGCATCCGCATAGCAGCCCGCTCGAACAGAAATATAAATCAAATCCAAAGTCAATTTCTACGAAAATGCAAAGCACGATTCTATGTTATTATCTTTCTTTTAATGTAGCTTTTACGTAATCGTATATTAAAAAAAAAGTGATTGTAAATATACAAGCTTTGATGTTTGTAAATAATTTTGAAAGCATTTGTAAGAAGTATCATTTAAAGAATACAATAGTCTATTCTGACATTTGACATAATTCCAAACTATGTATTACTTGAACTATACAATGATTCTTATAATACACTATGTTTTTTCTCGATCCCTGCATGACAATTATAGACTTTCGTACAAAAAACAAATTTATCTAAGCAATACTAAATTAATTGTTGTGTAAATTTTGTCACCGTTTGTGTACAAGTATGAGGACACATGTTGCAAAATGCCCCTAGTAAAATGCCGAAGAAAATAACTGTCTAACCGAACACGATTAAGATGTTAAAACATTTCACGCGTGTTCCGATTGCTGATGTTTCGTAACAATGCTTAAAACACAACTCGTTACAAATCATGCTCATCTCGAATTATGTCCGCACTTTTTGTTTTCCTTTGCCATTAAGCCGCGGCCGGCAATCCCAAATTGAGAGCGAGTCTTAATAACCTTTTTTTAGGTTATTGCATTACTGGAACTTTATTACATAAATGATAAGATCGAGGCAGGTCACGATGTAGGTACGGATTTGCATGAATCGAATGGATAAGGAATCGTGATTTACTAGATGAGGGCGTACGATGGGTCTCGCTTGAGGTCAACCTGCTCTAAATGGGATCCGGTTGTCACTCCTGAGGCGAAGGCAATTAATGGTCGATAGACGCAAGAGGAGTACCTACTCACATTCTCATTTATTAAACTATGACCCTGATTATACGTTTAGCAATGTCGGTTACTTCATCAAATGAAACCATACCATATAATTAACAAAGCTTCGTAACGATTAGCCGAAAGATGGTAACACACCTTGTGAATACACCCTACACAGATAGAAATAAATAAACACTCTAATGTTAACATTTTGGACCGAAACGAGTGTATTGTTGACATCCAATTCGGGCATTAAAAGTAGACTAACCACATTGTTGCCGTTTTCGTTTCTTAGCTCAATATTTATTGGAATCAAATTATTGAACATTCCATGTTTGTGTTCAACAATAGACCCACCAAACGCGTAATGCATCCAATCAGGCATTGCCTTGAGGGCAGAAAGCATTTATGCGTCGTTTAACCTTCGCAGCGCGGGCGCATCGCGTCTGACACCGAGACCCACGCCGCGGCTCAAATACTTCGCAAAATGCTGCACGCAATACACAGGTACGGAAATTCAATCGGCAAAAAATATCAATATACGAAACATGAATTAATAAAAATATATAGCAGCTCTTAGAACATACAAATAATGTTTTTTAGGTATTTTTTCGCGTTTCTGCTACCGTTTCTACAGGCATGTTTTTAAAAACGTTTTCAATACGCATTAAAGCAGTTTTTGCCGATTGCTATACTCGTATTGACGAAGTCCGAGTAGATAAATATATTTCATAATAAGTATATACAAAAGATAAATATCCCAGTGCTGCAGTGCAATATCCAATTGTTGGTACCTATCATATTAATTAAGTAAACGGTGTCAATTATTGATATAACGGTGTAAAATTATGGTAATTTCACCATAAAATTTGAAACCTGGCGACGTAGAATAAGTAACTACATAAGGTATACCTAGATAAGATCGGCCGTAGTGTCACACAGCTAGTAGGGATATAAAGTATACCAATCGGCACCTAGACCCTTGAAAATAGATCTGAAGGTAACAGCCACATTTTTGAGCGTGTTACACGTCAGTCAGTGAATCATAAATCACGGCACTAGGCACCTGTATCGTATACAAAGTTCAAGTTTGATGCCTGCCTCATTAAATATTTGACATTTACTAATGAGCCTGTGGGCTAGTTTAGCCAAAATGATATCACTCAGTCTTTGTAGCCCGATCATGCTGTCGAGGATTTACATATGATAAGCTTAGATCGGTTAAGAGAATCAAGTGATAATAACTGGTCTGAAAGTTTTGTAATATTTTTCCCTTATGTATCTCCTATGTCAAGTTATCGCGTGAATTGTAATAGGTACATAAAGTTCGTTAACTAATAGTCATTTAATTAACTAACATACAAGTATTTTTAGATATGGTCAATTAGTATGCGAGAAGTAAAGTGACTGCAAGAGTCCTAACGGTAACGGTTACCTATTATTTACATTAGTTCTTGCTTTTTATGGTTTTGTAGCCAAAATAGCAAAAACGGAACCCTTCTAGTTTCATTCACGTCCGTTCTTATATCACAGGCAGTTTTCTCAAAAATTACAAGATTTATATTAATTTACTGAATATTTTCGGAAATAATCGCTCCGAAAGTAGCATAAACGGTGTCCAAACAAATGAAAAAAAAATACAAAGATAAAGCTTAATAAACGAAAATTATTTTCAATACGATCGGATATACCGTTTTTGAGTTAAACCGAAAAACTGCGATTCTCAGCAAAATGATGTAAGTGCCACGAAGATACGCTCTTCTGCTGGTGCACTTTTTCATATCTTATTTTTTCATCTGTAGTGCATTCCTTTGTAGTAACGGCTATGGAACCCTACACTGACCAACTCACCATGGTCCGATACGCTCTTGGCCGATTTATATTGCATTGTTATTGGATCTTCTTACAGTATTGACCCAATCATACAGTTTAAGTCGAAATAAAATCTTATATATGATCGGTGTTCATTCTAATAGTGCTTAAGTAAATTTGAAGTCCGCATGTCTAATTCATCAGACAAATTTATAAGAAGGTTAAGTGATGCAGAGTTTGCGAATGCACTTAGGTTTTGCGCAAAAAATTAATAACAACAATTCCCACATTTAGTATTTCTGACGGTAAAATTATTTGACATGTCTTTTTTCAATGACGAAATTGTATTAGCCTTGGCATGCTGACCATTATTTTAAGACCTCTTATATTTAAGTAAAGATGACGTTTTAAGAGAAGCCTGGAGGTCTAGTATTTGTAGTTGATAATCTACGTCAGAGTAAGAACTTTGTTCATCTTCAATGATTCGCATAGCCGCAAAGTAACCTTGGACACACAACATCTTACTTGATTGTTATTTTACTGCAACGAACTACCTGAATGAGACTACACGTACAACAACGGATAGGTGCATTGCATAATCACATGTATGAATTGGCCAATCACATAATAAGGCATCCAAATTGTATACCAAAACTGGTACAAACCCCAGTGGCCCAAAAAGTGGATCCAAGCAAGAGATATAGATATAAAAAAGTTTCTATTAAGAAAATTATTTTTGTTAAAAGCTTTCATTGCAGGCTGTACTTTTTTTTTAATATCCGTTAACGCGATCGAGACTGTTCTAAAGAGGTCGACTATGATTGTGTTGTTTTATTATATAGTCCCTATGATCACCATCCGGCTCCATCATCAGATCAGCTCGACGATGCCATAATATGGCATTTTCAACTAATTTGGATAAGTTTACCAAATTTTTAACTCAATCGGTATCCGGAAAGTGGGCATTTCACTTGCATAAATAGCAAATTAAATAAAAGCTAAGTAAAAAGTTTAAGAAAAATAAAAGCTAAGTAAAAAGTTTAGGAAAAAAGTTAATTTCGAGTTACCAGCATTTCAGAGGCTCTACAGCTCGGAAACTTTGCAGGCTTAAAGTGTTTTACCCAAATAAAAAATATATATATTTCCTAAAATAATTGAATTTTTAACGAAAAATTATATTTAGTCCAAAAAAAAGTAAAAACCATACTGTGTAATATTGTTTCTTTAATTTGGTTGTAAGTAACCTTTTTCAACTCAATCTATACAAATAAGACTGTTTGGTGGTCGGTGTCAGATCTTCGCCAAAGTTACACGACTAACTTGGAGATACCACCTTTCAAACAAAAAAAACTTTTGCAATCGGTCCTATAGTCTCAGAGTAATCGGTGAAAAAAAAGGTTTCGATGAATTGAGAACCTCCTTCTTTTTTGAAGTCGGTTTAAAATTGTCTCAATACATCCTATATAGGTAGATGCGTTTGAGTTCTTACATCAACTGAATTATACAGGCACATACACCTATCTGATCATAAATCTAAGGACGTAAGCTGGCTTGATTTGATATAAATCCCTCGCTAGTTGATATGCCTATAAGAATTAATAAGTGCAAACCATTAATCTTTCAGCCAAAAGGCCAACTTGGATGTGCCGCGTAGTTTCGGATACTTAACATTTTTTAACTGACTACACTATACTTACATGATGATTATTTATTATCAAAAAAACTGAGTAAAAATCGTAAACATACATACTTCAAGAAAGGGCGTGGGCTACCTTAACCAGGCCAAAATATAATAAAAAATGAATTAACGTGTTTTAGTGTGCAAATAAAAATTTAAAGTAAAATGCAAAACACTGCCTTCTGTATCTTATCCTTGATGTTTTATTGATGTGAATATCTGCTAATCTAGCAATATACTTATTCTGTGAACGGCAATATGCCGATCCTAGTTATGATAAATTGATAATGTACATGCTTAATACCTTGTCTTAGAGTCGTAATTATCTTTCACTAACCGATTGCAATAAACAGTCCAAATCGTTTATGCTATTTATTACGCTCTGACAATATAAATTGACAATGGTACAACGTGTGTCTGCATATAAATTGTCTGGAATGCAAACACGCCTTATACGTTCGCAGACCCATAAAATACTTGACAGCAGTCAAATTACATTTACTGATATTATTAATGCGAAAGTTTGTCAATATGTTTGGATTTGGGTGAAACTTGACAAACATAATGGATGATTTAGACGGAGACTATTTTGAGACGCTAAATTACGGCGCTTAAACTCTTTGCGCGCCATTTTTTCGCCGCACGCCAGCGTTGACACGGAATAGAACACGCGCCTATTCACTGGCGTCGTAATTTAGGCGTCTCAAAATAGTCTCCGCCTAAACCAACGATAAGCTAGGTAATGTCTAGTGATGCGACCGAAGCCGCAGCAAAATTTTCTATCCATACTATCCAATTGATCCATACTTACTTCACTTCTATACCACTATAAAGTTGTGAAAATGAAATGTCTGTACAATGTACTCTCTGGTTATAGAATACTTTTTACCCGACAACGCGGGAGAAAAAAGAGGGGTTATGACTTTTCTCCTCCGCGAACGAAATTTCGCGCCTGCTAGTACTAATATATAAATGCAAAAGTTACCCTGTCTGTTTTTACCTTTTAACGCTTAAACTGCTGAACCTATTTAGATGAAATTTGGTATAGAGATAATTTGAGACCCTAGGAAGCACATATAATAGTTTTAATCCCGGAATTCATTCCTAAAGGAGGTGAAAAGTTGGTTGAAGGTTTGTATGTCATCAATCATTAAAACATAGGCTAATCAGATCTCGGCAACGCGGACGAAACCGCGGGTAAATGCTATATTTCAATTAACTGTATAAACGCGACTTACGAAATTTCGGCGATGCGTAATCGCATCAATTTTGAGCGCGTGACTGCATTAACAATGTAATGTGTATTGGAATGAACATTATCTCATTAATTTGATGATTTATGTTTATGTAAAGGTCGGAGAAACAGGTGCATTTGCAGAATAACTCAGGGAGGAGATGCGGGTAGTTAAAGCTGCTCTTCAACAATGTAGGTAAGGGGTAAGACGGAAGTGTTGGAAATAATGAAATTTTACCGAAAATGCTCTTAAAGTCGTTGAAATGAAGTCCACCTTTCGAACTTTCCCATACTAGTTTCCGTCTTACCCCAACGTACTCTATAAAGATTTAGTTTTAATGTAAGGCAGTCTGAAGCAAACAAAGAATAAAATAAGCAAGTAATAAATATCAGGGGCAATCTTACACAAATTGACCTAGTCTCAAACTAAGTAAAGCTTATCATATGGATACTACGCGACGATATACTAAAATACATAACATCCGGGAACATTTGTTCGTGCTCAGCAAACAAAGACCTGCCGGGATTCCAACCCGGGACCGCCAGCTTCGTAGGCCGTTGTGGAACCGACTAAGCTAAACGCGTCGTTTCTAATTCGGATATCTATACTTAACGTATCAATATACTTAAGAAACTTAAATTGCTAATATAAAAATCATTAGTAAAAAACATAATACATATGATTTTAACGTACCTGCCTAACGATTACTTGTACACAAATCTTAAAAACATGTTTCCTAATGTGACAGCTTCGTTTAATTTGAATAATATTTTGATATCTAAATGCTATTGGATTGGCAAAGTGAGGGTCACTTATTAAATAATTTGGGGAGTGACCCGCGAGTTGCGGACGCTTTGTGACGTCATCATGACCATCATATGTGACCAACAACTTGCTACAATAATTTTGTTGGACATGACCTCGGGGTCAGATGGGGCGCTCCTTGCTTGCAAGCCTTTGTCAACAAACACTATATCAATTGCAAGCCACTGCAGCCAGATATAAAGCACAATTTCCAGTGGACTTTGGCTTACACACATTGTCTATATATGGAAGGATCCTTGGCTAAGTAACTCGCCTCTTGCTATTAGCGGGAGATTAAAAGGCTTACGATTGCACAGACTTACAAAACCAGACGTGACATAATATTTGTGTTTAAGTGAAAGGAAAAAAAACATTGCTCAAATATTTTGCAAAAATGTGTAATAAAGCGAATACAATTTTTCGAATTTGGTTTCTTATATTTGGCAAAATCGCGTGGTCAAATAATTGACCGTACCATGGTTTGTGCCGCACTGTTGATAAATCATAACTGAGCGAAAAAATTAATCAGAAAGCCAACTAGACATATTTTCATGACATTGCTTGGAAATTGATCTAAATCCAGAGCAGAAAAGATGGCTGGTTTGGAACAACAGTTGGATCAATCAAAGTCGTGTGGTGCATATGAAATTAAGTTAACCAATTAGAAGGGCTTTTTTTCTTTTTGGATGTTGTTTGCTTAGTCGATGTCCACATTTAATTTCAAGTGAGTATGTAAAAAACTGGCATCCATTTTGGATTTCAAGATGGCTAGCATAACTATCTTCGAAAAAATCTTTGGATGACGTTTTTTACATTTTTAGAGTTTACAGATTCCAAAGAATTCTACGCTCTTAATAACGTAATAACGACATAAATGATGAATTTTTCGGAAAAAATGTTAAAGGATACTTTGCCCATATGACATAAAATATGAACGTAATTAATGTTCCCGACGAGAACATGTCGTTAACATTTACTGCAGCACTAATTCTTAGGTATACTATTAAATTTAATTAAAAGATTTGTTGTGTATACCTCGCAGTGATTGTGAAAAGCGGTTCCCCTCTGTTAGCCCGAAAAACTTTCGTCCTAATTTCATTAGCCCTAATTTTGGTAACCCTAAAATCACAAACCCGAATTTTCATTCATCCTAATTAATGAATAGCCCTAATTTCAGGATCCCGAATTTTCATAATGCCTAATTTCATCATACCGAATTTTCACTAGCCCTAATTTGCACTTAGCCGATTTTTTTAGACTACTAATATTATAATACCTAATTATGTTAAAACCTACATTTTATTATACCTAATTATCTATAAACCTAAATATGCCATTAATGGATAATTTCAAAAATTATTTCCATTTATTCATTACCACTCGTTCATTTGCGCTCGCGCGCGCGGCGCTGCGGGAAAAGCAGCCCTATCGCCTTAGGTAACAAGTGGCAGGCCCCCAAACTCACCTCCGCAGCTTCGGCTCGCACGGGCAGGCGCCTACCATTTGTTACAGCGGGCCACAGCTGCTCTCCCTCCGCGCCTCCGCTTTTGGAATAACACTCTAAGGGTAGGATAGACAAGACCACGTGGAGTCGGAATTGCCATAGACTCAGGATGTAAGTACATGGGAATCTTTTGACGCTCCGCTCGCTTCGCTCGCTCCGCTATACATTGTCACAATAGAAACCTAACCTAACCTACAGTTTTCGGGGTTCAGCCAATTCGATATTTGTCCAAATCCGTATTTTCTGTTTTAACGTAAAAATAGGTTTAATAATCTTTAGTACTCTTGACATTTAGTGTCAGTAATGATTAGGTCTAATAATCATTAGGTTTGGTAATTATTAGGTTATTTCATATTAGTATTGTTGATTATTGGTACAAATGATTATTAGAGTATTCGATTATTAGGTCTAACAACTAATTATGGTATAAAAATTAGGTGATATGACATTAAGGCTAATGAAAATTAGAGCTAGCGTTGGTAGGTGTAATAATATTAGCACTTGCGTTATTAGGTCAAGTAGGGGAGTACCGTGAAAAGCACTATGTCTCGGCTGGAAGTGCAATAGATTGACTCGTATTATTAAGAGCCTCATCTGTGGCTCGGCCCGCAAACTTACTCGTCCGTCTATTAGTTACTTTCCAGCCTCTCCAACAATGTATCATTGTTGTTTGCCAGAAGTTGGCATTACTACCAGTACAAGGAAAGTACCTCATCATAAGAGTATTCATTCTTGCCATGAGCGACAAAGTAAATGTTTAACATTAAAGTTAATACGTAATTACCCTTTTCGAACAATGCGACTGGCTAAGAATTCATCTCCGTTGCAATTCAGGTACGCTCATTTAAAGACTTCATGCCTAGCTTCTGTAACTGATGACAAGTCTTAAAATAACTTTGTTCATTGTGTTGAAAGACTATCTGACATTAATAGCTTTTAGTTTCGTCAACCATTCCAACTAAGCTACCAAATTGTCTGGGTTACAAAATAGTAATGCATAATTGCATATGTTCTATACAAATTAACATAAAATTCAACATTACTAAGAATACTTTTAAATATATCATCGCCGGGGACACACCTGGCCTGCCCTTGACACTTGCACTCACAAGTGCATATCGTACTCATAACATCGCAATAAATCCATTTGGCAGCGAGGTACACGTTCTACCGTTATGGAGTTTGTGCTTGTCAGCCGGTTCCATCATCAGATCAGCTTGATGATACCATATTATTGTCTCGTTATCAGTTCGACGCATGAAAGACAAGTTTTATGGTAACATACCACATGTAGAAATTGGTGAGTTCTTATGCTTCCATCACATATCTACCTTCTTACTTAATACACGACGACCTAATTAAACACGTTAAGATAGTTTTAAAACTGTAGTAAGGTACACGTCCCAATGCTTGACAGCTTAATTCCAATAACTGACACCCTGTTTGTCACCCCTATTGCTACGAATAAAAGTTGAAGGTGCCAATTAACGGGACTATTCCGGGCACTGGAACATTTACCTTATACGATACTGGAGACTCGGACTTATAAATGCATATCCTAACATCAGAAATCCATTAGCCAGCGAGGTCCGTCAGATTAACGCTAACATGTTTATGAGTTCGTGTGTCGCGCGACCCCTGCGCGTGCGATCTAAGTACGGGTGATTAATTGGCTTCCTATCTGCCGACCTTGATTCAAATACTGACCCTTGACATGTTGTTAAGTAATATTAGTTGCAATCAAATCTTCCAGCGATGTTGCTTAGAATGCAATATTGAGACGGATGTGATGCGATAATGTTGTCAGGCGTCAGATAAAACCTATTTACTTAAGTATTTATGAGACTAGGAACTTCAGTTTTGTTGAGTTAAGTTAAGGGTGTTAAGTGAAAGTAATACAAGGAGATGAGAACTTATGGAAAAACAAAAGTTTTTAAGGAAAACCTATAAATTCTCCTCTTTTTAGTATTTGTTTAATAAAAAAAAACGTTTAAAGAGCTGCGTAAGTGGTACATAGTTTTGTTTAATCCCTCTATTTTCGGATGTTGGATTGACTGGTAAGTGTAAAATAATTTATTTTAACTGTAGCCAAATAACGTAATTTAGTGAGGAGGCCGAACACCGGACGTGGACTGGTCACGCCAAGGATTTTTCTGTCCCTCCAAGCGTTATATAGTTGTAAAGGACGCAATATACAGAAACCGAATGGAGGAAAATCTAATGATTACATACTTCAACCAATCTAACACGTATTTACAGCTATCAGAGAACGAAATGTATGAATTCGCAAATCAAAGTGTGTGCCGAATTTAACTCGAACATTCTAAAAAAACAACTGATGGTAAATAAAAGCCGGTAAACAAGAATTAGTTATGTGGTTTTGTTGCGTCGATTATTCAAGGCAATTTGATTTTAATACTACCTGCGTCTAATGCCTGACACGGAGGATTAAGTGATTACGTGGGCAATATCACTAATGAGGCCGTCCTCGTATATTGTTTTGAACATCGAAACTTTTAAGTAGGCGCTGGCTTAAGACTACTAAAGATGTTGATAATAATAATGATATACACAGCTTCAAAAGATGTTAATAACTTTATTGCTGTAGTTATTTTACGGATTCAAGCAATTCTAACGGCAGTATTAATTAAATTAATACGTTTTGTGTTAGTTGTAAGCCGATAAACACGTTCCGACGCCTGCTGATTGTAATCGATTTATTTTCAGCTAATCACAACTTCCCGTATGAAAATTTCAATGAATTGAGGTTGAAGATGCCAACTAATTAGATATTAGGATTAGGATACTTTATGATAGCCCATTGTGAACAAATTAAAAGCCATGAAATAATAACAATTTTAAAACTGCGATTTAACCAATAAGTTACGTCTAATGATGAGGCCATGATTCATAACACGCCCAAACTTTTAAGTAGGTGCTTACAAACAATGCAAATGCACCTGCCGAATGAAGCCTACAGGTTGCCCATTGGCTGACTCACTGGGGAATCTTGCCTTGGCCCGGCCAAAGGTGCTGACAAGAGGTCGGAATAAAGAGTGGTTATAACCACCAAAAATATTGAATTATTTTTATTGAATGCATGATTTCCCGGGGTCACATCTATTATTATGTCCGATGGATCTATCGTATGTCCACTTTTGGGTTGTCAACTTATTTGAATTTTCCGCATAAGACAATTGATATTCATGAATAGCCTGAACCTGAGAGTGATTTATTCGTAATAATTAACTAATCCGGGAAATTCCGCATTCAATAAAACTCAATAATTACATTCGGTGGTAATAACCACTCTTTATTAAGTCCTCCCGCGAAGTTTAAGTTAATTAGCACTTCCTATTCAGACGTTTGGTGCCGACTCACGTACTGCTCAGACAAATGCTCAGAAATAGCATACCAGTTCAGTTCACTTGGTTTATTCTTAGAACACTTATTTTATCTACAAATCACACCAACTACATAAGTCACTAGTAAGCTTGACGTAGGTAACTGAAAGTTTACCCGGCGGAATGAAACCTATAGTTGCCCACTCGCTGACTCACTGGGGAACCTCTCATAGCCCGGCTAAAGGTGCTAACACACTAACTCCTAACAAGCATGCTCAGAAATTGCATAACAGTTTAGTCTAGTTATATTTTTTAATAAAATAAGAAGGTGCCCGCCAATTCGTTCGAGGAGGAGAAAAAGTCATAATAACTCTTTTTTTCGTTAGCATAGCAGGATAAAAAGTATCTTATAACCATCTGTGGATACCCAGCTATCCGTGTGAAGAAAAACGTTGAAATTAGTTGAGCCGATTTGGTGTGTAAGTGACCACCAAATAGTTTGTTACAATCTTTTTTATGGTTCCGCACCCAAAAGATAAAACGGGACCCGTTACTAAGACTCTGCTGTCCGTCTGTCCATCTGTCTGTCCGTCTGTCACCAGGCTGTATCTCATGAATCGTGATGGTTTGATATTTTCACAGGTGATGTATTTCTGTTGCCGCTATCACAACAAATACTAAGAACTCAATAAAATAAGTATTTACGTGGGCTCCCAAATCCCCCCATAAAACAAGCGTGATTTTTTTGCCGTATTTGGTACGGAACCCTTCGTGCGCGAGTCCGACTCATACTTGGCCAGTTTTTTTTTTAATACCTTCAATCTACAGACATTCCATTTTTACAACTTTATAGTAGAGATGTATCTTAAAATCACACCAATTTATCAGTGAACTCCGTGTAGGTAACTAAAATTTCCACGTATATTTCACGATAAACCGGTTTTAAATAGGAACCTACGAATAACTTCGTTTTTACGAAGTCACTGGCGATTTGACAGAGATACCTATGTGGTCTAAAACAAATGGTTTCGATCTTCGGTACACCATCCGTTACACCTTGTATACTTTTAATTTATTAACTTTCGAATTCACAAAGGCAAATTTTAGTGCTCTAAATTTTGAATTGGAGGTCTATTAAACTTGAAAATATATTATTTTCCCTAAAATAAAGATAAACAGAAGAACATCAAAGTACCTTAATAGCATGCTTCCAAGTTTTTAACAGACTTCCAAAAAAGGAGGAGGTTATATGTTCGATAGTTTGTATTTTTATTTTTTTTATGTATGTTCACCGATTACTCCGCCAATTGTGGACCGATTTTAAAAATTCTCTTTTTATTTGATAGGATATACTCCTGAGGTGGTCCCATTGCCGCCAAGTTGGGATCTGATAATGGGATCCCAGGGAAATCGACGGCAATCCTCAAATTTTATAGGCACTTTTAACGTTTTTCATATATTTTCTTAAGCTATTTAAGTATTTGCATATCGTAGCCATCATCTCATTATGCTGAGCTGATGACGGAAGGTACAAATCCTTAATAGTTACGAGTTAGAGGATAATTCTTAAAAAAAAACATTTATTATAGGTAAATACGTTAAGACTGTTAGTCATATTCTTTTTAGTGTGTCCCTGAAGTAGTCTTCCCTCAAATAAACCCTCAAATATTATAGGCACTAACAATGTTTTGTATATATTTTTCTAAAGTTATCAGTTGTTTTCCTCTGGTTGTCATCATTTCATGCTGAGCTGATGATGGAAGGTACAATGAACTAACCAACTTTTACATTTCTTACTTCCAAAGACTCGAGATGCGTACAAAGTGCCTCCTCAATCTTCCCATTCTGGGCTCTAAAAAATACTTTATATCACTACTAAAATCCATCACTAAAAAGCATAAAATAAAAATAATAAATTAAAAAAAGAACCGACTTCAAAATAAACTAAAAAGCCATAAATAATCTTTTATGTACGGTTCTGATCACATTTGCATCACCTTTAGAAGTCGGTGCCAAACCTGAAGTAAATATATTCAGCAAAAATATATGTGTAGATAGATAATAACTAAAGGCTCGCCGCCGCGGTTCTTAATAGTAATAAATGAATGGTTTGGCACCGACTTCAAAAGGTGATTAAAATGTGATCCGTACCATACATAAAAGATTATTTATGGCTTTTTAGTTTATTTTGAAGTCGGTTCTTTTTTTTTACGATTCTAGTGTAACATTGCTTTATATCGAAACGTTGATGAATACGCAAGAATGTGACGCTAATTATATAATTTGTTAACTCCATGCACGATCGTATATCTTATACACAGATGTAACATATTATATGATGATATTAAGATTATTCAACGAACGCTGCACCGTATAAACTAAGTGTTTCTTATAAAGCTGATTATTTTAATGATTTCGTATATCTACTACTTTTTGGAATAAACAAAATACTTCTGCCACGCGGGTGTAGCAGCGGAACAAAACTACTAAATAATAAGTCCTCTTCATAGCTAAACTTGACATAACTTCTTTTTAGTTAGATGTGGAATCTTAATGAGATTTCTATTATCCTACCTATACCCCTTACTTACTTACTAGTCGGGGTAAGTGAACCGAAGAGGATCTTGGCCTCTCACACGAGAGCTCGCCATCATTCACTGTTTTGCGCCTTCCCCGCCATTTAGTGGTACATAGGGCGCACAGATCTTTTTGCACCACGTCTTTCCGACCGGACATCTTCCACTCGTTCGCCCCTGATACGCTCTATTTAGGGCCCGATCGTCCTCGTCGTCGTCGACCCCATCCTCTCCGGGTGAGCTCAACCAGCGAAGTCGTGTGGTTTTAATCTCACCAATAGTGTGAGTTATAGCCACCATGACTTCTAACTCCCTGTTTTTCCTCCTTCTCCATATGCCATCCTCATCTCTTATTGGTCACAGAATCTGTCGCCGGATTTTCCTTTCCACCACTAAGAGCTTATTTTCTTCTTCTTCTTCTTGTCCAAACTTCACACCCACATATCAACTTCACACCCATACATATACCCCTCGATTAGTAAAACCAAAATGTGAAATATATACAACCACTAAAGAATGAAGTATTCAAATGAATCCGTCAACACTACACTGTTTTTTTTTTCAAATTTTGACGTGAAACGTGTCCATAGTTATTAGTAGGGTACAGTAGAAAGGAAAACTTAATGGTAGTGTTAGTAGGTATATAATTAATATCACACGTCAGTACACATTAATATAAACAATGAATATCGTCTCAGTGCTTATGGACTCATCGGTGATGGACTAAAGATGTTATATTTCGTTTTTTTTTAATACTACTAAGGTGGCAAATAAGTGTACGGCCTGCCTGATGCTAAGCAGTCACCATAGCCTATGAACGCTTGCAACGCGAGGGGCGTGTTGCCGACACTTTAAAAACCTATTCACTCCCCTCTTGAAGAACTCTATACTGTATCATCCAGTTTGGTAGCCCACTTCACCATCTATCTAAACCCTATACACTTGTCAGTCAGGGCGTGGCGTCAATGATTTATGCGCCGTTTCATGTGCTAATGGTTATATGACATTAATATATGTGCGAATATGTTAATGTCCTACACATTTAATTGCTCAAGGATAGCCGCCGAACCAATTTTAATAGAGATGAACTATTTTACAACAGCTCATAAATTTGTCCACCAATTTATAACTCTTCATTTACATTTACGAAAAGCTTTTTAGTTTCGAGGAGTTAAGTTATGTTGCAATGTGGGAGCTTAGTGGGTGTTTAATATAATGACAAAACAAAAACATAGCATGTCGGTGTCTGATCTTGCCACATAACCCATAACCGCTTGTTGGAATTGATAACTATGACGCTATAGGATTAATAGGATTTTTAAGCGGCCTTATAATTAGGTGTTTAGATTTTTTTCTGGCTTCGGTGACACAATATCGGTTTCATTCTCGATTTTATGTACTTTACACTTAATAAATAAATAAATATTACGGGACAATTTTACACAAATCGAACTAGCCCCATGGTAAGCTCAATAAGGCTTGTGTTATGGGTACTAGACGACGATATATTTAATAGATATATAACTAATATATATAGAAAACATCCAAGACTCAGGAACAAATATTTATGCTCATTACACAAATATTTGCCCATACCGGGATTTGAACCCAGGACCTCAGCTTCGCAGGCAACGTTACTCCCACTGAGCCAAACCGGTCGTCAAACACTTACGTTATACGTCTCGCTACGTTAATCTATGACCTGATATACGTATGTATGTGTTTCAAATTTCATCGAAATCCGTTCAACATTTTACGTATTACTAAATGGCAAATACCACCTTTTTAAATTATTTTCTACATATTATAAACAAAAAAGTATTTTCTACATAATTAAAAAACATATAACAGTCCTGTAGGGCCCACAATTTTTACCTAACCTAAATTGACAACATTTAATTTTTTCCCATTTCCCTAAATCGAAAACCATGTGGACAAAAACGCCTCTAGAATACAAAAAATGTTTTTGTAGATTTTTTTTTACAATATTTTTGCCAGAAACTACCAAAATAACTAACACTGAAACTGACGTCACACAGTTGATCCAATATTGCCACTATAAAAATAGTCTTCTTCCGGTTATCCGTTTGACATCTTTCGACGCATGACACTATTGACACTTAATTTTCTCTCGAATATCTTCTTGTACTTTTCGTATGTCCTGCCTTTGATTTCGAGCTTTTCAACGACTCGGCATTGCCATGGGACCGACGGACTCCTGCTCTCTCTAATGACGACTGGCGTGGCAACCCGTTGGACAATTTCTTTAAAAACGACTCCACTTCTCAACTTTGATTTGACTCATATACTGCTCGGTTCCTTTAATTTTGTACGACTCGGCTATTAAGACCGCACATGCTAAATAATTGAGTGGAGACTATATATAATGATGATGGAGTTTATGCAAAGCTCGTATAAATATAATTTGGCCGGCATCAGAGGTGCCAGAACTTCACTGTCTTCGCGGACGTCTTGTGTTGCAAATGCCATGAGCTATGTAGAAATAAAGCTTCAAAATGATAGTTTTTTTTTTCACTTCCGCATAACGCTGGAGCACATGGTATAGATAGAAGAGAATAGGCGATATACAAGTTGTTCATACAAGTTTTCTTAAAATAATATTTTATGCGTGGCATTTTCTACATAATTATTGAATTAATCACACCACTGCGTATCGTTTTCAAGTTTTGCCGTTTATCTTGACGCCATAGCAACTGCCGTCACTGTAAAACTGTTTGACTGATGTTGCCATTTCCAACGTTTTTTTAAGTGTGTGGAACAGAGCTGTGACGTAATTTAGCTCATAGTTAGACGTTTGTTACATACGCCCTTTTTCATCAAACTAATAAAATTCATGGATTTTTGCATTAAAAAATAAGATTTCCACTAATATAAAAAAATACGTGTATCTTAAAACTTTGCGTTCTTTCGAGTTGGACAATAAAAAGTACCATTCAAAAATATGAAATATTGTCGATTCAGATAAATTTTGGCATTATGGCTGAAATGCCATCGTAAGTAAATACATTGTTAAAGCATTATTCTCACTACAACAGTTTAAACATGTTTTCAATCCCGATGATAAAGGTTATTAGTTATAAATTTGACGTGTGTGTCTGTGTGTTTGTGGCATCGTAGCTCTTAAACGGATTTAGATTTAATTTTTTGTGTAGATTCGTCAAGAGATAGCTAAAGAACCTGATATGGTTGAAGAAATTCAGTTGAACCATTTGAAAATTATGAGTTGATTATCTAGATAAGAAGGTGCCCGTAACTTCGTTTGCGGAAGAGAAAACAGTCAGAACACTCTTTTTTACTTCAGTGTCGTCAGGTAAAAAGTATCCTATAACTAAGTATCTGTGAATGTGTACCGGATGACCCCACAATTACAAATATAATATTATATAGACTTAACATAAGACCTGAAATACCTACAAAATTTATAAGTTAATAAAAAGTACGATTTGTTCAATAAATTAATTTCATATCTTTCTATCTAACCCCGATAGAAAGATATGAAATCATTGCTTTAACTTAAAAGTTAAAGGAATAATATTCATACGTTCAATGTAAATATCAGTTGTATGAAGCCCATAAGGCGATAAAATACATAGTGGAATAATGTATGTAAACTTTCCACAGGTACTGCACAACATTTGCAACTATACCATAACATTGGTAACTTTCCATAAAAACCCAATATGTTGCACAATAATTGTTAATTGTAATTCTCAGAAATAATAAAATTACCCCCTCCCCAACCAATATACGGCTCGAGTATAAAAGCCAAAGCTAATTCAATTGACAATAACCCCACTATATGTGGCATACGAATGAACACATAAATATACAAATAGTCCCCATACTATTCATGTCGTTACTACAAGTTATCGGTACTACTTACTAGCCTTTGGAAATACTTACAAGAAATAATCGTCAAGTGAATTAGCTTCAGTCAGATAGATATCATAGTTAAAATAGGAAGCCTAAGTATTGGTTTA
The DNA here is from genome assembly GCA_905404275.2 of Hedya salicella. NCBI lineage: Eukaryota > Metazoa > Arthropoda > Insecta > Lepidoptera > Tortricidae > Hedya > Hedya salicella. The sequence goes on along the minus strand of FR990099.1, from coordinate 20,048,359 downwards.
GGAACGGGATTTCGATATAAACTGTGACTTTTTATTCTCTACTTCACCTACACTGCTCTTAAAGCTATCGAAAGGGGTTCAGACTGCTTTTACAGTCCTCAGTCTGCACAGAATGCCCAGCTGCCCCTGAACCAAAAATAGTTGAAATCCGCTTAGCCGTTTGGCATGTGGAAGCCACAAGGACACATAAAAAGATGCAAAAACTAAAAAAAAAATGTTTTTCTTTCTGTAACCTTCAAATAGTCCAAATTACTTGTTTTCTTGAAAATATCTTCAATGATACAGATTTTCCATTTTTACAACTTTATAATAGCAGATGTGTGTCCGGGGTTATTTTATCAGTTCACGGATTACCTACTTGTATTGTATACTTAAATACTAATTTTATCTCATACCTCTGTGCATACCTTTAAAACTTGAACTTAGAATTGCCGAGGCTCTATTGCCCCAATATCAGCTCTGCGCGCTTAGTCAATAGGTGTGCTTCGATTAGCATTTGAACAATGAAGGCAATCTCTGGCCCCTTTGTACTTGTGTGAAAAGTCAACACGAGCTCTCCCATTAGATACTCCGCGCATGTTTATTTATTGTCTGTCGATTACAAGAAGCACACGAAGATAGTTCAAAAGATATCCTTGTAACATTAATATCGATATGCCGTTGTTCTTTGTGAGTGCGCTAACGACGCTCGATCGATGATATTACGATTGATCGATAATACAGTCAACTAAAAAAGGTGTATCCATTTTTTTACATCTCTTTGTTGGAGACTGTACATGTAATCGTTGAAACATTCAAAAACACTATGAACACTCAAGTCCTTTTCAGACACATGACTAAGTCAAAATCGGTTTATTATTATATACGGTATATTAGGAGCTACGATACCACCGACCGGTACCAGTCAGTGGCAAAGATAAGTAAACATCACCATATTCATAAATATATATCGAAACCTTATTTTATTACAACGAGGGTAGAGTTGGTGAGTACATATTTTTGAAATTCGGTGTGTTGTTTTTGGAATTCATCTTTACCCTTGACTGTCCTCAGACCAGAGTGAATCAAAACGTTCTTAGAACTGCATGGTGGTAAAACCTTTTTACATTTGCACATAATTAATTATTTTGTAAAGCAAACCCCTCAAAATCTGTCATTTCATTATGGACAAAAATGAGCTACGTGCCGATTAAGTATCTGCGTCTGAAAAAAAAAATCCACTAAGTAAATTCATTTGGATATTCAGCAGACTATAGGTAGGTACTAATGCTGTACTATATTCCACGGTTACTCACGGGGTTGGCGAATAGACACGTTCAACTTTTATCACTCCTCGTTTTTCGTCTAGGGTTAAATAAGGTACCGGCCCACCTAACTTCGATTCGCTTTACTTAGATAATTATTATTATTACTTTAAAATAGCTATGTTTTGAGGTCGACTAGTATTGCTTCTTATAAATTTAAACATACGTAGAAATAAAATACATGTTTTTATGCGTCTTATTTTGTATTACAATTGAAACAAAAATCACGTACCTAATAAGGCCCGGGTAGTTTATTAACGCCCTAGCCATTTTTATGTCTTTGGAAAAGTGTGAAACAATTAGAAATGGTTCATAATTGTCTTTAAACTGAGAGCACTTATGTTTATTTAGTTATAATTATTTCATTGAGAACAACATTTAAAGCATAAACTTTTAAACAAAAAAATAAAACCGACTCCAAAAAAACTAAAAATTAAAAAATAACGCCATAATTCAGTTTCTTCAAATAACTTACAAGTAACCGTTTGTATACTCAATCAATACAGTATATACAATTAATCTTATTTTGGCGGCGGTGCTATATAAAGAATGTGTAAAATATTGAAAATTGACGATTTTAGTAAGTTGTGACACGATGGCACCGACTCCAAAATAACATTAATTGTATATACTGTATAGATTGAGTATACAAACGGTTACTTGTAAGTTATTTGAAGAAACTGAATTATGGCGTTATTTTTAACTTTTTAGTTTTTTTGGAGTCGGTTTTATTTTTTTGTTTAAATGTTTATTTATTTTACACTTTTTATTTAATCGTTACTTAAAAGTATATCTCGTGACGATTCGAACAAGCCCAAACACGGCTAGGATACATTATTTTATTACATAGATCTGGTGCCTACCTTCCGGCTCCATCATCAAATCAATTCGATGGTACCATTCTCATCAGGAACATTTAAATTTGTGACTATGAAGTTGCTTAGCTAAATTAATCAAGATATTTTGTCGCCACCCGTAAATCATTTATCATTGAGGAGTTCCGATGGCATTCTGTGGTCTTCTGCATCAGTTCCACTTCACCAATTTACACTTTCTGAATGCAAATGCTTATTATGTTTCTTATAATACCAAAATCGCTACATGTATGCCTACAATATTTGAGGAGTTCTTTCAATTCCTCATGGATTCCATCATCAGATCTTCACCAAAATTAAATGGGACCAACTAGAAAGTACCTTCTATAAAACCAAAAAAAACAATTTGAAATCGGTCATATAGTCTTTGAGTAATCGTTGAACATCCATAAAAAAAAAAAAAACATTCCGTCGAATTGAGAACCTCCTCCTTTTTTAGGACGTCGGTTAAAAATCGGTTTCCTTTTTAATTGAATAGGCTTTATTGTGCGATGTAGATGGGCTTTAAATTATTAACCAAAATTTTGGTAAGTTAAATTAAAAAGAAATATTTGAGATCAAATTTATATACTGAATTGGTGTAAGCTTTTAGTTATCATTTTGTACGTCCTTTTCAATAACCAAGATGGTTGACACTGTTGTAAGTCCAAAAATTTTCAGATGGGCCTTTTTATACTCCGGGCCTTATTATCCTCTGGTATTTTAGTACATATAATAGGAACATGATCGCAAAGCATACAAACGATTATAATTATTTTTAACAACATTTATATCTATTTACATAGCATATTGTGCGAAAAGAGCAAATGCCACACCTCTTCGCAATACATTGGTGGAAGCTCGTACCAGCCTGGATGTGAAGCTTTTTTTCTCGAGAAATTCTGCCAACACTCTAGAGAAGTTACTCTGAGTTTAAAATTCGAAGTTTATTGCTCACTGAGCGCCAATCCTTTCGCTCTCGTATTATTCTAAGTTTGAGTGAGTGAAAAGTTAGGATACGACCTGCCAATTTTCAACTTCACACTCCCTCAGGGTCTCAAAAGAACCAGAGTTCGCTCAACGCCAAGCCCTTTGCAATGGCGAACGTGTTCGAGGGCGGTATAAGGTATACATGTTCTCCACTTTGCCTGTAACCGTTAGTCGAGTGTTGAAGTTAAATCCTTAGAAAAAAAAACATGATATACGGGTATGCAGTTTAGTACATTTGTTTTATTTTTGTGAGTGTATTTGTGTCTAATGAACCCGATTATAGTTGAACTAAACTGAATAAAACGTATATGGCGGTATTAAACCCAATCTTTCCAGCAAGTGAGAACAGATGGCGCTAGTTGTACTATAATTTTAATTATTGACACACAAAGTAATCAATACGAGACGTTATTGTTATCAGTATTTATTTAGTTATCCATATAGATAATACGACGCAGGGAGTACCACTCGGCGGACCACGATGTTTTCGAGTGACTTCTTATTGGCGTAAGTAGAGATTATTAGTACACGTTATCTCTACGACAACAGTCCGATACAAATCATGTGATAACAAATACTGTGTCAGACTGAAGCGGCTATAAAAAAGCGGATATAAAAGTTTATCACTTAATATTTCTGGTAGTAAGTAGCAACATTTACTATGCGGCCCACCAACAAATCGCAAAAAAAACGGCAAATTAAGAGTTAATTAATAGCTAATTATCCGAAATGTATGGAACAGCTGATTATTTTTCGTGATTTAGTGGTTCGCCCTATAGTAAAAGTTGTATATATAGTTAACTATATATATATATATATATATAAATAGTTAACTGTTCACTACTGAGATATAGATAACGAAATGTTACTCAAATATTATTGCATTAAAATTTCGTTTGAGATAGAATTCGGCCATGCAAACAGCAGAACAATACGCGTGAGCGTGAGTGTGTACCTACCTTGTAAAGAAAAACCGTCTGCCTATTTTCCTTGATAACACGCACCCAAGCGATGATACGATAGTTGTAACGCAAGGCATGTTAATAAGTGCGATACAGATATTTAGAAAAGTTTCCGTAGAAACATTTTAATTAAATTAATTGTTTATGTACCTTTTATGCGCCATACAACTCGTAAATGTCTATCGCTTTCACAGTCCTTCGTCATACATTGACAAGACACTTGTAAACATAATTAGTGCCTGTGCATTACATTCTTTTCAGATTTCGCAAATGCATTTATGGAATGCATGGCAATATCAGCTAACTCGAACGGCACATAATCGCCGCATGTACTAATAGTAAATTAAAGGTAATGCACAATAGCACATGTAAGATAAGAACACATTGGTTTTTGCCACCCTATGACGATATTGTACTTTGCTTCTATACGGGTGCTACTAAGGACTATCGTAAAGTGTGGTCAGTGGTTACTGCTCATCGTGATCGTCCAAAGACTCAGAGAACTTTCGACGATCCTTTTATTGTCATACGAGAAGTACAAGAATAGCCCCCGGCAGTAAAATAAGGCAGCAATTGTGGCATGACAACAACATGAAATCCAAACTATCCTAAATTTACTTAGTCATGGAAACGATAATGATAATTACGCCGAATATAGACTTTATCTCGTTTTCCTCACGCTATTTTTATACTTTATTGTGCCATACAACGGTTTAAATGATATGATCATCTGTGTGTAAATACTTTCACGATAATTTACTAGAAATGTGTTATCGTGAAGTATATTTTGGTAATGTGGACTCACGCATAAAGTACGTGGCAAGAACATAACAACAAGATAAGGTGTCTAGTGCTACGCGAACTTAATCAGATATACTGCATTTGGTCAAAACATGCTACTTTCTAAAGTAATTATGTAATTGTATTATGCTTTCTTAAGTAAACAATTTCAAAGTAAACAGAAAAAAATGGTTTACGAATCAACTCAACAGTTACAAAAAGGTCTAGCGCGTGAAGTGGTTTGTTAAATTATGAAGCAGTCGTTCTAAAAAATCGACCAAAGATAATAATCGTTTAGTTAAGATAAGAAAGGTATAACTTTTATTTTTTTATTATCGCGGTAGCTTATCCGATACGGCCTACAAAGTGCAAAAATTATATAATTTTGTCAAACAAAATCTTATGCAACACTGACCATTAAACTGTTCAGGGCTTTCTAACAACATTTCTCTTGTTTTAAAAGTATGCCTACTTGAAACTGGCACGCTGCCTCAGCCGTTACCTTCAATAAAAACACTCTTTAACACAATCATGATAATTGCGCGAAGTTGCAGAATACTTCACACGCATTTCACGACTTGTTAGCTTTGCAATCAGTCGCTGCCGTGCGATAGCCGGATCTTATGATCGATAAGTAAATCAACCATAAATGGAAATTTTAGTCTGGGTGATCCCACGGGCGTTTTAAACCGCCGTCAGTACTTAGTCCTAAATATTGAAAGAACGAACAACGACGCCAAGCAGCAGATTTCATACATTGATATTGATAAACAGTTATCAGAGTTTTTGACATAATTGCTCGAATTTAACCCATCTTTAATACTTAGGACTCGGGACTGAACCATTTACCGTAAAATTGATCATGAGTAGCATTGCATAGTAGAAAGGACAAAATTTGTTGTAACAAACTAAACCCTGAAAATAAAGCGAGTTAATGACTTAAAATAAATACATTATTTTTCTTTTTATGTGCTATAAGGATCGAGATGTCGAAAAAAATATAGTTTGATCTATTAATGAACGTAAAAAAATCAGGGTGTATATACGAGTATGCCTTAAATTTGCTCCAAATTAATTATAAGTATCATCTTAGGAACTTGGATTCAGAAGTATCACCTTAGAATGCGCTTGTTCATTAACCTTGTGAATGGCAATCAAAATCACGAGCAAAATCAATCAAACCAATTGAATCAATCAAACCTCAAAAAAAAGGGTGTCCATACGATAAATTTGCTCTGAATTATTCAGTGGCATCTAGGAATGCGCTTGTTCATTGGTCTTGAGAGTGACACTGATAAGTCATCATGAGATGACGGACAGCTCAGGGCCCCGGTGGTACGAATAGTTGACATGGACACGAGCGGGGCGGTCCCGACGACGCCGGCGCCTCCGGCTGCGCAGGCGCCGCTAGCGCCACCCGTAGGGCTACCTACAATATATAATTTGAACAATGTTAAATAAATAAGTTTTCATTAGGAATAAATTAGAATACGTTTTACACCCGGACGAAGCCAGCTCGTAATAATAGTAATTGTTAAAGTTTCATACCGATCTTAGAATATAGCAATCTTTCCTATAGGCAATACAATAGTCAATGGGTTGATTACTTGTGTGTAATTATAAAGTTGTAAAAGATGAAGATATTTTCAAAATAAAAGAAATAGGTGGATACGGACTATTTGGTGGCCACTGAATGAATAAAAAAAATATTTGGGTATTTGCAGATGGTTACCTATGGTTACTTTTTACCCGACTACGCTGAAGCCAAACCAGCTTAGAGGTTTACAATTTACAAGCCCAGCAGCCGCAGTGCACCCACTGCTTCACAAAATAGTTCCAACGAATGCAAAATCTAAATATGTGGTCTTATTTTCAGTATCCAGAAACTCTCAGTATGCCCCATTCGCTTAGGTATGCACTTGCTGCTTGCTTAGCAGCAATTGAAAAGTGGCATAGCAATTTACCAGTGTTTCGTATGTATGTTGGAAAACTTCAATCTGAAAAACTAGTTGTTACGTATCTTAATTAAAAATGCACACATATGCAGCTTCATGTTATGTTTCACGAGTATATGTAACATCATCTCAACTTAAATCCCCATTTGCTAATTAATACTTATGGGATAATTAATGATCAATGATCATAAAACAATAGTCTTTTATGCAACTGTTGTATAAGAAGGGTCTTAAAACGCGAGTGGCGTGGGTTGCGATGTGAGCTTTGGCGAACATCGCAAGTAAAGACGTCACGAACGTTTTTAATCCAGTTATACACCGTTGTATACAAAACTTTTCTACGACTACTTTTGAATGAAACAAAATTATGCTATGTCGGTACAGTTTCTTGTTTATTTATAGAAGCAATACTTTATCTGGTTAAGTAAAATATTTAATTAGCTTTTATTGTTTTTTCTTTTTCAAATAAAAACTTTTGGAAGTTAATAACTTAACATTTATGGTGGGAACTCAAAAATGACCACGCTTGTCTATGGTTTGTTGTCTTTTTAATTTGTTTGCACTCGTTAGTAATACCAACTGTCTAGTTTAATGAAGATATCTAAAATTAATTAAACATGTTAATTAAGACATAATTGATGCCGGATTTTTTACATAGAATAGTAAATAACATAATAATAATACGATATTTGTAAAATTGACTTTATTTTGTGTAATATTGATTTAATAAGTTGGTAACGCTGTAAATACTTTAAACATAATTAGGTCTGACGCCTTATTTAAAAAAAATGTTATTGTTATTATCATGGTAAGCAGTGCTTTTATGAAAAATGTATAAACTATAAAAGCACGCTAAACAGTGCTTTTATGAAAAATGTAGGTACTATAAAAGTACGCTAAACAGTGCTTTTATGGATCATAGAGCATAGAGTTTTCGCCGACTTATTATCGGTGTCATTGTATATGACTTAGCGACTATTTAAATGACAGATAAAAGTAAGTAGAGTATAGGAGTAAAAAAAAAGAAATTATTAATCGATTGAAATTATTATACATCGAAATAAATTATTGTTATTCAATCATGGTCAAATTCGGCAGCCCTAACAGCAGCATCACAATGGCGTATTGGCATTTCGCAAGCAACCTGAATAGCACCCCGATAAGCTCACCGCACCGGTCGACAATCGGCATTCACCGCGCGCATAAAGTTTACACGCATTCATACATGAGGACATTATGAAGGCCTATGGGGGGGGGGGGGGGGGGGGATTCGCTTACCACCGTAAAGCTCTATCGTAGTAACATGACGTTTGACTCGAGATTGAGTGACGTTGGCTCTTCACTGCGACAAGGTTTTACGAATTAATTTACCTTACTGTACCTACACATTACACCTCTAGCACAACTGTCTTATCGCTAAATAGCGACCTCTTACAGACAACCTTTGGGTAACGGAGTGTTTAAAAGACAACAATTTTAGTTGAGTAGGTGGCAATACAACTAAGAAGCAAAAAAAAATATATTTATGTAGACGACCTGTTTAGCTCAGCGGTAGTGGCGGTAGTGACCCTTCCCTGCCTGCGAAGCTGACTGTCCTAGGTTAGGTTCTCATGGTTCGTATGTATGTAAGTATAAATCTATAAAATATACCGTCGTTTGGTACTTATAACACGAGTTTTATTGAGGTCACTATTGGACAAGCTCGATTTGTGTAAAATTTACCCCTAATATATATTTCGTTGTAATATGTTGGCTCGGAGATTTGCAGGTTGTACTAAAAAAAGTTACATTAATGTAATTTAGTGCATACTGCCAATGCTTTTACACCTGCAGTCTCTGGGTTAATTATACGCAGAGGACGTACAGTGCACTCCGTGTGCAATACAATAACGCCTTTAGGGCGCTGCTGGGGTTGCAGCGAAGGTGCAGCGCCTCGGGCATGTTTGCGGAGGCGGGGGTTGATGGCTTTCATGCCATTATGAGGAAACGCTACGCTTCATTGATGGACAGGTTACGAAGTAGCCCCAACAGCATTTTAAAAGTATTTGCTGAGAGGTGGGACTCGCCCATGCTGAAAAGATGGGTTGATCTCCACGCCAGCTTTGTAGATTTTAACTGGTCACATGATTTTATTATTATTATTATTATTTGATGACATTTTTACATTTAATTCATAATTTTAAATTTTTATTTTTATTATTATTTTATCGAGAATTCTAATTTAATCTTATTTCATTTCATTTCACGTAATTTAATTAAATATAATTTTCAATGTTGCAATTAGATGTTACCAGTTCTTAACCTTATTCTATATATGTTAATTGAAATTGTAAAGACTCATCCGGTTGTATATTAATTGTGTCGTATATTTATTAACAATATGTTTGTAAGTGATTGTACATACTAACACTTATATGGGCACCGCCTGAAATAAAAGATTATTATTATTATATTTATTTTATTTGTGAACAATGCACTCTGTCGCGTGAGAAATATTACCTGTCTCTTTTCTACCTACAGTGCGAGATATGTTGATGATGATGATATATTGTGGCCAATGTATGGTGAAAGAGAAGAATACCCATATTTAACTTCACTGTAATGTAATCTTATAAAAAATATTCTAAACACTCGTGCATATTCTGCTATCCAAGAAAATTAAATTAAATAGATATCTCCGATACCTCAATATAGCCTAGTTTAGTCATTTTCATACTATATTCTATGTAGACATTTCATTTAATTCACACAGCTTTGTAATATGTACACATAGTAGGTACAGTTCGCATCAAAAGTGCCAAAAATATCGCAACACATCTTTATTTTTATTGGCATAAAGATAAGTCACGATGTATTTGGTGCTTCGGATGCTGACTGTACCTATTTATATATAATGTGGATTTGCAAATACACAGTGCGAGGATTCGCAACTACCCATTGTTTATCATTCACAAGAGCCCAACGCGCTCACAAACTTGGCAAGAGCTGAACTGAAGTGCGTGTATTGTTTAGAAATAACGCAACCGATGGTACTTTACTAAATTTAAACACATAAAATTCTACACAGCTACCTATGTTACGAGGCTGTCGTAACACCAATCGCTCGCCCTGTTTATAACTGAACGTTAAATATGGCGTAAACAATAAAACAAATATTTAATAACAGCAATTCACATTACTGGACTGTGATGTGGGTTCTTATTCGTACTGTGCCTAATTTTACAATTGTTCCATAAGGTTACAAAGGATTTAACGGCAAATAACTCCATTAACACCGCTAGTTTAATGCCATGGCAATGGAATATCCGTCATACTTTACGTAAAGTCCCGACCAAAACTGACCCATTGGAGCATTCGGCTACCCAAATATCTGAGTAAGTAACGCATTGATTAATATTCTGGCATAAACTCTAATCTTGTAACTATAGAGACTAAGCTAAGATACATATGTATGAATGTGTTCCTTAGATGTTTACATATTTGCAGCTAACTGTACGAAGAATGACAGATTATATCAGAAGTGTAGGCGTCTAACCTCATTAGAGTCACATTGTATAAACTATTGCAGGTTAAATTATTTCAAGTACACCTTAAATCTTTGCATGCAACCGTGGATTACCTGATTGTGGTCTGGTAACTTCAACCCACGTTGTATGCTGTATAGCAGAACTCGCAAAGTTTTGTCTGTCATGGTAAACTGGACGAGTATCTAGATTGATAATTTTGTCTTATACTTTCCTTTATGAGTGTTATCATACATGAGTAATATCCAATCGTAAGCTTCAGCTAGTCCCCCTTATTTTAACGAAATATATTTAAATTGTTACTTTTTTGACATAATTGCACACAGAAATAAAACAATTTAACGGATTATATCGCGTATATTATGTCATTTTAGTTCCTCTACTAACTAAAATGAGATAATATACGCAATATAATCCGTTAAATAATTTCAATGAGTAATAATCGCGGAAACAGAAGAAAATATAATTGCACATACCCTACCTATGTCTTAACTTAAGGCAGTCACAACTGTCTACGTTAACATAGGACTTATAGTAACATGCGATCCTATATGCGATGCAACTACTTAGAGCAAACACACGTAGGTACTTAATTTATTTATTTATTTTGAAAAGGCATAGTTACAAGTCACAAACTTAGATCTTAATTAAAGTAAACAATGTTTCATACATAAATATATATTATGTTTGTATCTCATTTGTAACATTAGTTAGTAAGTAAATATTGTTATTAAGTAAGTATCTAACATTATATACTCTGTGCATGCAAACTATTGATATTTCCCAGCATCTATAATTTCAGCAGTATCACACATCACGCCATTATGGGTTACATATTTATATTACCCGATAAGAAACATGTATATGATAAGGAATAAAACATAAGCTCACTCGTGCTGAGATTGTTGCATATTGATAAATGTTCGTGCGATGTTCCTTCATAATTCCTTCCTACTATGTTACTAACATACTTTAATTTATACAATTCAACGATCACGCCGTAAAATGATGCAAAATTGTTGCTATACAATAATGCTAATGTTATCTGGAACTCAAGACTGCATATGTTTTAAGACAATAAGAAAATACGGTTATACATATTTCGTATGATTCACGCCTTATTGGCACACGTGTTTCCAACGAATATTATTCGTGATGCACAATCAATAACAAATAAATACAATGATTCATCCCAAAGTATTATGACAAAAGTATACATGTGTATCTATGTGCAGACGGCTTGCAGTTCATGGTCTCCCAAAAACCTTCGCAAGATCGCTAACTGCGGCTACTAAAAAGGAGTGCCAAAGTCTGTACAAAGGGTTAGGTTAGCGTCGCCGCCCACCCACTCATGTTAGACTAGAAGGTGCCCGCAACATCGTTCGCTTTTTTTTCGTCAGCTTAGTCGGGTAAAAAGTATCTTATAACCAACCATCTGTGGATACCCAGCTACACGTGTACCAAAAGTTGATGAAAACTGTTTAGCCGATTGGGAGTGATGAAGCCACAACGACACATACAAACATATAAAAAATCCCAAAAACATATTTTTAATTTCAGTGACCTCCAAATAGTCCGTAACAATTTTTGTTTTGAAAATATCTTCAATGTACAGACATTTCTTTTTCACAACTTCATAATAGTATAGTTTTCAAAACTTCGAGGTAAGAATTCATAGCATGCGAAAACTGTGACACTTCCAATCGGTAGGATTAATTAAACTATGTCCGAACATTATAGTCCACTCCGCACTTGTGACACATAAATGTCGACTTTCCTCTTATCGGACATGAAATACTTTCTAGAATACTCGGATAGCAATTAACATCACGGCCTGACATCATGGCTGAACGCAGGAAAAATCCTGAAAACAACTATTTTTCAGATGTTGACAATTACAAGAATAAGTTCATAATAACATTCATCAATTGGATGTTCGGAATAATTATGCAAATTAATTGTTATTCATTATAGCCGCTTGTGAACGAGGCGCGGTGGCACATTATCTATGACACCTATTTAGTAATTTACGAGTATGTTATTAGCAAGAAACAGGTTGTTTTTTTAGAATATATTTATTTAGCCTCCATTAAGATACATATTTATGACCCTTTTCCTGATAAAAAGACCATCGGGATGTCTTACGTCAATCTGGTTGAATTAATAATTTTACACTAATAAGTAAATATTTTCCATCAGATACACCGACAAGAGTTTGACGCTTAAATTTATGATGAAGTAAATATTTCGACAATACCAAGTGGGGAGGCCTATGTCCAGCAGTGGAGGTTTTTTGGTTGCTGATGATGATGAGATAACATTTAAAGGCTTAGTCCCATTTCAATGCTTAATTATCTTCAAATTTGATGCTATAGTATCTATGAATTGGACAATTTAAATGCGTACTAAGTGCGTTTAGTTATTTCAAATCAATAAACCCAATCTTGCTGGCTTCTTTTTATCCCAGAAAATTGCACGATATCCGGAAATATTAGCAAAATACTTCGATTAGGCATGATGCCGAGGTACGGAAATTATATTTATATCGTCCGTTAGTAAAAAAATATTATACACGTAGTTTTTGCTATTTCTAATAAATTACCAGAGGGCAGAATTTATCATGACAAAAATCAGATAGGTTCATATAAAGTTTATTATTGCTTGCTTAAATGTAGATTTGAAGTCTATTTTTGTTAATAAATAATTAAAGATAGGTACACTTGGTATATATATAAGTAATCGACAGTCGAAAAATTCAACGTTTCTAACTCTATGAAGTTTGATTATTGCCATGAAAGCTCTCTGTTAATTACAAAATACTCAGATAAATAGCATTCGTCACGAGCCCTCACTCCTAAAAACTTTAGGATCCTTACTAAGTATAAACTGTATCTAGACGTGATATTGCGCGTCATTTTGACTCAATGGTATCGCAATCAGATTTTGATTACCTACATAGAAAAAGAAATATACGTCTCTACTATTTATTAATAATCTACACGACGGACTAATTATTATAATTTAGTGATCATGCTTTTCGCCACGAATGAAGTCGGACAAGAATAGTGTAACTTGTAATCATATTGAGTACTGGACACGCACGGTACACGGTAGGATCATGGGCGCTGAACACTTCGAGGCATCGCGGATGTCACCGACCCCGACCGAAGCCTCACAACCTCAGTTATAGATTTCAATTTAATTACCTACTATGTAAATAGCGCGTACCTTTGTAAACAGGTATGAGATAATATAGGCAATTAATTTATACACCTAAATAAATACATGTTAGGAAACAATCTTGCACAAATTGACCTACCTTATTAGTTACAAATTAAATAAATATATCTTTATTTAAGACATTGTGTTATATCCATACTAGCAATTCCCCCGGCTTCGCCAGCGAAGCAGAGCATATATGCTTTTTTTTCAGACATATTGTCGTATCAAGCCTGGGCGAAACGTGCACGGCACCGCGCTTGAACATTCTCATCATAGTATTTTTTTAACTATCTGTCAAAATTACATAATGTCAAGGACAAAGTTTATCAAATTCAAATAACAAAAACGATAAAAGTTTTGTTTTTGATAAGATTCAATTGAATACTTTAAAAATGTGCGTTGTAAATAGGTAGTTATAGCTTTCAAACGTTAGGATTTTTTCCAACTTCTTGAACGGTTATCTTCAATACTTACACAAAACCTAGATGAATTATACACCTAATAATTCGTTATAAATCACTCCGTCCATTGGAAACCGTATGAAGATTTGTTCAGTAGTTTTTTAATTTGTCATGAACGGACAGACAGACAAACGCAGCGGGGACTTTGTTTTATAATATGTAGGGATAGTATTGGTAGATCTATTAACTAACTTATGTTAAGTGATGTGACACATGAACAAAATACTTCTTATAATATGAAAATAATGTATTTGTTGCTTTGACAATAATTTGTGCTAAGCTCGAAAATATCCGCTCATATCAAGATTGAATCCTGATCCGCTACTCTCTTTGGCAACATCACAACCACTAAGCTACCGTATCGAACACCTTCCAATATTGCTACGTGACAATCGTCATTAATCTTTTTAATGTTTGAATGCTTTCGTTTTCTCTGTCAGGGCTTAGAGCAAGGTCATGCGAAACCATGAGCTAGTCTTGCGCTCGCGCATCGTGGGGTCAATGCAGACTTGACCCCTGCATTACCTATGCGCTTAATAATTATTACGCAACACCGCACCAGCTTACTGTCAGGGACACCGGCTTAGATGATATTTTGCATCTACTTCGTCTCTGCCGTTATTGGGACCTTGGCAGGATGGCAGGTGTGACCTAACATCGACCGATATGCGAAGTCACAGTTGCATGTAATAAAATATATTGCAATCTTACTTTGTCGAGTCAAGTTTGTTATGTTTGGATGCAGTCCAACAACTAGGTAAGAAAACACCGATCACTGACCAAATAATGTATGTCCACTTATGCTGTTATTAAGTATACATAATATCCGGTTCAAATTTGAGTAAGTATAAAACGAAAAAAAAAACCTACTATGGGTATAAATATTTAAATAAACAGATCAACTGCATTCTAACTGCCACTAGTATGAGAAAAACTGCCCGCTGACTGCACGCCGGCGTATAATTCTACAAGTTGACTGGAAGTTGCAATGCAGTCCGCCTAATTCAACCGTACGAGTAAGCTGATTCTTACAAAAATATACTATGTATACAGGGTTTAAACCAATTGCTTACCCTAAGAGTAGCTACATACTATACCATTATCGACTCGTTCAAATTTCAATAATAAAAAAAATCCCACAAACGAGTCACTTTCGAAAATACGACAGTATTACGAGTATCACGATGCCAAGTCCGCGTGATTAAGTTCCCATTTTCCCAAAAGGACGTAACTGACGTAATTTTTCAGCATAGAATCGTCGTAATAAGAATTAATCTCCTTATCATTATCAGGATCTCTGTAAATTTCCGTCGCTCCATCAGTGGACCACCTATATTGTTCATATTTGTTCTGTATAGACTGATTATTTTTGATAAAGGCTATCGTGGCCAGACTGGATGATTACATTCTGAGTATTAATATTATTTTATATCCGTAACCAGTTCCGTGACTGAACTATGCTTACGCAGCATATCACCACAAAATATATAATAGTACTACGTACAAAAAATTCAGTGCTTCTGTCGCGGTTTTTTTCCACCCATTGAGTCGCCACCACTTGTCTGAGGTTTGCGAGGCCTCTTAAAGGTTGCATCGATCGATTCGGATGAAATATTTGCAACATTTTAAAACACATGTTTGAATCACCGCGGAAAAAATGGCAGCAAAATATTTTTCTCATTGATGGGGTGACGAAGTCCAAAAAGATCTGAGGGACCTCGGCATCGATAACTGGCCAGAACTGGATCGAGAGGCGAGGCCGTAAACTGGTGTTGGAGGCCAAGATCCAGTTAGAATCCTTGCGCTATTGTAGGGTCGCGTTTTGAAAAAGGTTGAAAAACACTCAGAGGAGTGTTTTTCAACCTGTTTGTTTTTCAACTTGTTATACGATAGAGATCGTATAACACGTAGGTACTTGTTCAAAAGTATGTACTCAATAAAACCAGAGGTAACATCAACACAGAATGTGAACTTGTGTGTGTACTAAACCCGATTAATCTGTTTTCCCCCATGGTTGACTGGTAGAGAATTGGCATTAAGCTAGCCGACTCCCAAAAATATTTGTTTTACCTCAGAACTCCGTCATCTATATAAACCGATGTAGAAAATATATATTTTTAATAGAAATGAAACACGCGCATATTTTCAAGTAGTTTTCACAAAAAAAATACGCAAGCAAGTACAACAAACCACCACCAGCCAGTATAATCCGCGACACGTGTTTCGCCTCTCTACGATCACCAGCGGGGCCCATGATGGTCGCGTTTATCACGCGATAAATGATATGCTAACCCGCCTGTCACTCTCGCACTCACATACGTGTTAGAAGGTGACGGCAGCTATGTCACTTATTTATCACGTGACAAACGCAATCATCAGGAGATTTTGACAATCCGGATGACGATCCGCCGTCCGGGTGACAGACGAAATATATGTCGACTAAAATAGCTAAGGTACTTCATAGTCGCAAATTGAAATGGTCTTGATCAGAATGGTACCATCGAATTGATTTGATCATGGAGCCGTAAGATAGGTACCGGATCTCTTAATTAAAATGTATCCTAGCCGTGTTTGGGCTTATTCGAATTGTCTCGAGATATACCTACATTTATGTAATTATTAACCAAAAAAGTGAGAAATAAATTAACTTTTTAACAAACACTAAAAATTTTATACAAATCTACATAATTTAGTTTCTTAAATTAACTTACAAGTAACCGTTTTTCTACTCAATCTATACAGTACGAGTATATACAATTCTTAATATACGATGCGTTTTTCTTTTGTGCAATAATATGTATAAATAAATAGCCTGTACAAATCAGTTCACTGGTAAATATAGATATATTAGAAATATTTAAAACACAAATCTCATAAGGGGCAAACTCTTGGCAAAATCTATGTGAAAATTTTGAAGAGACCTATGTTAGTTAGTAAAAATCGACGCTGCCGTTAGGTGATGATGCAATTGGTGCATAACAATTAATTAATAAAAATGATAAGCGTGCTACATTAACACAAGGTTGCAAAGGTTTGCAGTTAATAAAAATAATATTATATTTTTATGGCACCCAGACATATCACGAACGGCGCTAATGAGGCCAGAGGGCTGGTCCCGTGAGCGATGCCGAGCATAGCGGCCCTATCGGGGTACCCAAATGTCACGGCTCGGTATTTGTTTGTTTGTTTATAAACACTTTATTGCACATAAAGACAAAAAAAACAAAGACGGTAAAGTCATAAATTTGTACAAAGGCGAACTTATCCCTAGAGCAAATGGGAGCGAAGAATAAACATCAACGCAGATTAATTATTGGTATTAATGTTCCTGTACTAGGTTTTTCCGCAAGTTTACCCCCACGTTCAAATATATTTCAATTGGATAAAGAAGGATCTTCAAGGCGGTAAATATTAAGGATGCGTTAATAGACGTGCAAACTTTTTTAGAAATGGGGTATCTACACAATTAATAGGGTTGAGAGCAAAGCAGAAAAGTAGGCCTTTGCCCACCAGTGGGACAACTGAATGTGTTATATAAAAATTCTTCCAGAACTTGTCTTCTGAAGTTCGGAATTAGTTTCATCTCTTTCACTCTTTTTAGGGTTCCGTAGCCAAAATGGCGACAACGAAAACGGAACCCTTATAGTTTCGTCATGTCCGTTCATCCGTCCATCCGTCCGTAAGTCCGTCCGTAAGCATTTTACTCAAAAACTACTAGATGTGTATTAGTGAAATTTGGAGGATAGATGTCTTGTATAAGCCGCTACTTAGTTAAATAATAATAAAACATATTTGCAGGGGGGGGGGGGGGGCACTCCACATGTAACCGAAACCAATTTTTTTTCAACAAATATCAATGTGTGGCACGTATTTTGATAGTTCTTTTAAAAATATTTTGAGGTATCAAAAAAAATGGATTTTGTGAATATTTTCGGAAATAATCGCTCCGAAAGTTGCATGCTGCCAAGTATGAAAAAAATTACAAAGATAAAGCTTAATAAATACTTTCACCGAAAAATATTTTCAATATGATCGGATATATCATTTTTGAGTTATTGCCAAAAAATTGCGCTTCTCAGCTAAAGGATGTAAGTGCTGTCGAGATACGCTCTTTAGTTAATGCACTTTTTCATATCATATTTATTTCATCTTTAGTGCATTTTTTGTATGAACGGCTGCGGAACCCCACACTGAGCATCACTGAGCATGGTCCAACATGCTCCTGGCCGGTTTTATTGAAATTAATTATAGCTCTGCGCGGAGTTGTATAATATTTCATTATAGTTCAGTTTCATATAATATAAACCATAGAGTATTCAGTGATGTTCCAATCTAAAAATTATGCCTTTTTAGTATGATTAGCTAAGTTCTTATTCACAGATTATGCTACACGAGTAGAAAAATAATATAAGACTAGGAAAGACACGAGGACCGGATTGTTTCCCCACTCCCCACCAGAGGTTGTATGGTACAAGGTCACCAGATTCGTCTATTATCATTGCAATGGCTTAATTTCCATAATTTCATAGTCAGTTAATGACTTAATGAATAAAATGCCGATAGAAAACAACTGTTGACGTCGAAGATCTTATAATATTACCCACGAGACTCATTTTACCATCTTCTCTACATTTATGCGTGATTTGAATGTGCAATACATATAAATATAATTTCAATCTACGATCTAAAGCAGTAGAATGATATCTACCGCTGGTTGTGGGTTTGATCATTCACTTCCAAACTTTTAATGAAATCACAATTCTAAGAAGTTTTCTCAAGGTCCTCGTATGCGATCTATTACAATTGCAAACCCATGTTCTACCATCGGTCGGCCGTAGGGTAGACCGATAGGAATGGTCTTTCTGTTCGCTACCTTGCTGCCAAAACGCCAAATGGAAACAACCTTATCGTGTAAAAAGAAAAATGAATGGCACAATTTACTGCAAAAATTTGAATACATTATGTGTCGTTCTTAACGTGACTCATATTTGGCTATACCGTGATCAAGGGCTGGGTAGGATCGTCCTTGCCGTCCATATGGCCCTCTGTTCCATCAATCGTGTGGGTTTAATATTATAGTGCTGCTATCGGCAGAAGTATTACACATTTTTATTTCTCATCTCATCACCCAAGACCAAATTGCAAAATAAGTAGTGTTTCACCAAACTGAAATCACTTTCAAATATGTTGTCATCATCGCATGTAATCTCTCAATAATACAAAAACGACTCTATTGCATATGACATTAACGGGTTGCGCACGGGCTGGATAGAACCCGATTGGGGAATAATACTCGTGCGCTGGCGTCGACAATTGATTAGGAACGCTCTCCGTCGACCACAATTATCGTTCTTGTGAAACACTGAAAAAAAAACTTTCTGATTTCTACTTATTGCGATTGACAACGAACAGGTCCTCGGGTCAAGACCTATGAGTAAACACACGAATCAAATGAAGCCGCTAGAGACCCGCATTAGGCTTGCGCTTTCATTGATCAAAATGATTGTATTGAATAGATATTGATCTAGAAATAACAGACGTGCTCTTCATTTAATCTTAATTAATGTCATTTATTATGGAACCAGATATCCGCCTGGCATAACCGACACGTAATAATTCACTTGCCAGAAGCCATAAGCCAGCCTGCTTAGTTTATTGTCTATGGGTACTTACTTTCACGCATGCAAATGTTTTGTAAGATGCAACCAAACGATACGGAAAACAATGGGGCTTTCATTTGTTTTTAGTTGACAACTACCTGCTTATAAATATCCAGTATGTTCTGGTTTAGTCTCGTCTCTGCATTCATACCTACCTTAATTTCCTCAGCATAAAGTAGGATTGTACTATACGAATCCATTTTTTTTAAAGAATTTAATTCCCGAAATTAAAAATTAATTAAAAGGTTGAAACGAACATTGAAAAAGTGTCAATAACCCTTTTTTGCCGTGTATGATTTCAAAGGAAGGAACCTACTCAGATGTTATCTATCGTCATGTTACTTTTGTTACCGGAAAGAAATATATTAGTGTAGAGTAATACGCACATTTTCTTCTAGTTATATATTTCAAAGCTTTTCTTAATTTTAACAACACAGACATTACAAATTGCTAAGGTGACCTTCAACAACAGACACAGATTTTCCTTCTAACGTCATCGTTTTGCCTAATGAGCATTTGATAAAGACAATTAGTAAGCAACTAAAAGATATGAAAAGTTCCATTCGAGGTCATATTTCCTCGATAGCCTAGTATTTGAACCGTGTGGCAGGCGTCAGGGCTTATCTTCACTGGTTCGACGTGGATGCACTGTCGTTAGGGCCACGTCAGTGTGACAATGTAGGCATTGCACACGAGTACTTCATATTGCATCACCGCAACGGGTAACGGATGATCGGATCTCAGCAGTACGTTAAAACTAGATATAGAAGAGATATAGAAGTAATGCGTAATTAGATGACGTTTCTTGAGCTTGGGGTAAATTTAAAGTGAATCAGGACATTGCTAAAATATTTCCAATGTATAAGTTGTCACGAAGACAGGTAAAACGTCTAGCCTAGAAAATTATATATGTAAATGGTCTACATAGATAGTTCATAAACAAACATCGATAACTATCGTGCAGCTACCAATCCTTGCTTATAAAATGGACAATATAATATTTACTTCCTTTTTTCTTGGAAAGGTAATAAATGTTCCGATGTTTATTTTAATAGGAAAACTTAAAAATTTTCTACGCCATTGATATTCTAAATAAAAAAAAATACACTGAAACAGTTTGGTATAACGGTTTTGTGATTTGAATTTGGTCCATCCTTATAAAATAGTTTATAAATACCCAGAATAGTCAGAATGGTGTTTGTTGTGGCTAGACTTCAACATAGATTATAATTTATCTCGACACTAAAGTAAACGCTGACATATCAGTTAAGTAATGGTCTGTACTTGAAAACGATACTTACATCGTCTGACTCAGTGGAGATAATTTACAAGATGTTCAAGAATCCATTTCACAGAAGGATAATAATAGTTTGCGCCCGCGCCGCCCCACGTTCATTCTCACGTGTGATTTACGTCGTTTCAACAGACGAACTTGTGTGTTCTTTGCAGATGCGATTTCAAAGTTCAACCGAACCAGAATTCTTCTCCGTTATAAAACTGCACGATGAAAGTAGGATGCCTACCACTTACTAATGACTGATTTCAATTTACTCCCAGCTAAGTAGATAGATACGAGTGAGCAAATAAATGAAGGTTGACTTTCGAGCAACTGAATTGAATGCAAAATCAAGCGTGTATAAAACTTTAAACGTTCATTTTAATTCTTGCAAGAGTGTTTTATATCTGTTAATTAAATAAGATAAACATGTTTCTTCGTGTCTTGATCACTCGATACCCTTATACCGACAACTTGCTTAGTGCGCGAGATGATTTCGCAAATGTCCTCACGGTTTTCGTGATATATGGCACCGCTTTTTAAGCCCCGTAGCGAATCGCGGCGACTCAAAAGGTGCCTCCGAATCAGCCGGTCACGCTCTTGTGCAATCCTTGATAACTCATAAAATAAACTGGCAGTGAGAGAACAGAACCAAAGACATTGGCGGGCGTCGCATGACTTCCATCTAAGACTCAAGGCTCCATCGGAATCAATTAATAAGCAAACGTAACTTTGTATCTCGACCATGGCAAGCCAGAGGATAAAACCATCTGAAGACGTGACTTATTAAACCTTGATATTTGCTAAACTTTTTGTTAGATAAATCAAGCATCGCTAACACATAATGAAACGTAATCTAAACATCAAAAAATGCGAATTTTAGTAATTGGTGTTAAATTTGCCTGTGCGTCATGTCATAATACCGCTGTTAACTGCGCAAATTAACTATGAGACAAATAAATATGAGAATATCCTGTTCTGGTGTTCAAGCCTTTTAGAACAAATGCACGTGAATTATACGTCTCTAATACATTGGATAGGCACGAAGAGTTAACTAGAGGTCAGTCAAAGTTCAGTGAGGCTGCGCCGCACCGCCCTGCCGCGTGAGATCGCGCCTAGGTCTTGCAACATGCCTCATTCCACACAACTGTAAACACTGCAACAGTATTCCATTATAAGCTTTAATATATTAACGCTATAGTGCGAAATTGCTACGTCTCTGCAGGAACTTTTGAAGGGCAGGCGACGACAGATCTAATGCTAAAACAGGCTAAGATTCTGCACGCATAAAGTTTCAAGCTCCGTAACATTTGACCTGAAATCTGAGCCATCTGACAATAAGTTGCTTCACAGGTATGATATTTCGAACTACTTGTACGAGAATGTTGGCTTCTGGGCAAAAATAAATACATTACATATACAGATACTTACAATTCGCACCACGTAATGGCCTGTTTACGCTTTGGTTAGTGATTAGAGCGAGTTCATACATTTTCTACTAAACACAAGTACGAAATTTATGAACTTGATTTAATCACTAATCAAAGTACGAATGTAAACATGCCATAAGTTTACGTCTCTGAGTCTAGCTACTAGTGCTAGTAGCGTCACAGTAAGGTGTTTTTACAAGCTTTAAATTAGATTCACCTGTAACTAACAAGTCAGGCATTAGTAATGTAAACAAATCTTGCAAGTTAAATTTGACCCACTTTCCGGCCTCCAATTGAGCTGAAATTTGCCATACATATATAAATTAGGTGACAATACAATATTATGATACCATTGAGCTGATCTGGTGATGGAGCTGGAAGGTGGTCATTGCTGGAACTCTGTGATAGAATAACGCACTTCTATCCAGTGTGGGCTCTTTAGAATCGTCTCGGTGAGTATATGGTTGATAGATTTTTAATAAAAAGTACAGTTGGAAAGAACCTTGTCACAAAAATGAAATTTTTGACAGAAACGTATTAGGTGTCAAAGGGGTTTGACGGGAGGTGATAAAACTAACTTCAGAGGCTAACGAGGCGCGAATTGTACCTACTGCCAACTGCTAAAATTATATTTGGTTACTGTCTGTCTGTAGTTTATTCTGTAAATGTAGTCATTCTGAAAATAAAGTAGGTGATAACTCAAAATAACGAGTGAGAAAGTTGAAAAAT
This sequence comes from Hedya salicella, assembly GCA_905404275.2. Taxonomy (NCBI): domain Eukaryota; kingdom Metazoa; phylum Arthropoda; class Insecta; order Lepidoptera; family Tortricidae; genus Hedya; species Hedya salicella. The sequence goes on along the minus strand of FR990099.1, from coordinate 20,025,212 downwards.
GCTTCAAATATTATCTCTTATCAGTAGGTATTAATGTAGCAGGTATATTATATTATATTGACGTCTATAACATGTTGTATATAAAAACCATGCTAATTGGGTACATTCCTTTAGTCAATAAAAATTACGTCATGCTTGCAGTTAAATTTTATTTCTAAAAATACGTAGAATACATTCATGAATACTTATTTTTAAGCTTTTGGCGATTTTATAATGAACAAAAACTAAAAATAAGGAGGCAATTTGATAGTACAGAATTATGACGTCATAAATATTTTTTCCTTTCAAACTTCATACTTTCTGACCGTTTTGACAGATCATAAAAAGGAACTGATTTGGTCTGTCAGTTAAGTACCCTATTGACGTAAACACACAAGTAGCCGTGTGTAAATTATTTGCATTGTAATTATGTATGTAAATGGTGAATATGAAATAATTATACTCGGTTAAGATTGATGGTTCATTCATTTAATACGTTTAAAAACAAGTCTAGTCTAGGTCTACTTGGATTTGATACGGTTGACACTCACTGGCAAAATGGCGAAATATAGACAGAACTGGCTAGTTCTTTTTACTTTGTGCACGCCTTACGTGGCCGGGCCGGCTCAATCCCACATTTACACTTTGATTAGTGATTCGTGAGTGCGAAGTCATACATTTTTTACTAAACACAATTACTTATCTCGGCTTTTCTCGTTCCAAGGCGACATTTTGTTCATCCTTCGGAACGGGACCGAAATTTTATTGGGAAAAGTGTCGCATTCCCATTCCCATCCATTCTATCTTCGTCATACTCTAAATGTTACTGCGTTAAAGAAGGACAAACAAGGAGTGACTTTTCATAAGGTCTTATTATTTGTATGGCATCCATAAATAGAGACACATACTATGTACATGCTCTTTTGAAAAGACACTCCTCAAACGAAGTAAGAACTAACTGTGTAATGTATTTATTGCGTCACTCATGTTGTTACAGACCAACCATGGTTATTTCGATGAGTTTATGTCAAAATCAAAACAGGAATACCTAGTCATTTGTGCCAATTCGATAGTTTGTATGCATTTTTTTTATGTATGTTCACCGATTACTCCGCCAATTGTGAACCGATTTTAAAAATTATTTTTTTATTTGAAAGGATATACTCCCGGGGTGGTCCCATTGCCACCAAGTTGGGATCTGATGATGGGATCCTAGGGAAATCGAGGGCAATCCTCTAATTTTATAGGCACTTATAACGTTTTTCATATAATTTCTTAAGCTATTTCAGTATTTGCATATGGTAGTCATCATCATGCTGAGCTGATGACGGAAGGTACAACTCCTTTATAGTTAAGAGTTAGAGGATAATTCTTTAAAAAATCATATTATAGGTAGATACGTTAAAACTGTTAGTCATATTCTTTTTAGTGTCTCCCTGAAGTAGTCTCCTTATCACCGAATCGAAAGAAACTCTCAAATATTATAGGCACTAACAATGTTTTGTATATATTTTTCTAAAGTTATCAGTTCTTTTCCTATGGTTGTCATCATTTCATGCTGAGCTGATGATGGAAGGTACAATGAACTAACCAACTTTTACATTTCTTACTTCCAAAGACTCGAGATGCGTGCAAAGTGCCTCCTCAATCTTCCCATTCTGGGCTCTAAAAAATACTTTATATCACTACTAAAATCTATCACTAAAAAGCAAAAAATAAAATTTTTTAAATAAAAAATAACCGACTTCAAAAAAAACTAAAAAGCCATAAATAATCTTTTATGTACGGTACGGATCACATTTGAATCACCTTTTGAAGTCGGTGCCAAATCTGAAGTAAATAAAGTTCTTTATTCAACAAAAATACGAATTACTATGACTAAATATATATGTAGGTCACCTACCACCACCATTTACCTACCACCACCTACTTATTTCTAGCTATTTTATGTCATTTCCGCTACCCAAAGGTTGTCTAGAAGAGATCGCTTTTTTATTTAAAAAATTTCATACAAGCACTAGTTGATTGCAGTCGTTAATTGACAGCTAAATAGACCAGTCTCATCACGACCCGCTTTTTTTTAAACAAATTAGTATCATTCATCGATTACTAAAGTGTATTACCTACCGGCTAACTATTAAATAAGACACTCAACCACCGAACCTTCAACTTGCAATTAATTTCAATCTTATATCTCACAGCTAGTACATGCTTAATTCAAAACTGCTTCCACAGAATAAAAAATAAACATAATAAGTCTTGATAATCTTAAATTAAATATTATTTTAACTACTTGTACACTCATTGAAATAAACAGAAGAAAATATTACTTGTACACTGTTACATAAAGTAAATAAAGGGATTTTATTTATCATAGAATTATGGCTAAATGCCTAGGCTGAGGCGTTGAGCGAAGTAACTTTACTTCGCTCGAATCGACCCAGTCCCAAACTAAGGAAAACTTGTACTATGGGTACTAGGCAACGATATACATAATATATAGATAAATTATAACACTTAAATACATAGAAAACATCCAAGACCCAGGAACAAACATCCGGGACCGCCAGCTTCGTGGGCCATTGTGCAACCCACTGAGCCAAAAGTACGTAACGTTTAGATTTGATTTTAAAAATAAAATAATACATTTACCTATAACACAAAAATATATTAATATCTGGTTTTATATGAGAGAAAATACCTACAGTCATAGAACTGTCTAGTATAATAACAGAGCCAGACGGCTGTTGATTATATGTCGTTGAACTCCCGAAGTAGGTGCCTGCCGATTATAATCACAAGAAACCCGTGAAATTAAAATCATTTCAACATGATAACAATGTCGGACGATAATAAGAAATTATGAGAAAGAATTGAGGTTTTATCAGATTTATAATACTGAATATGATTGTCTGCAGGATTTCCTTGATTTGGTTAATTTCGGAGTATATCATTACGAAGGATATCCTGCAATTGGTGTGTGATTATAATTACCAACTTGCCAAGAGCAAGCAGCAGTCGCCAGTCAAGGGTTCTGTTACTTTCCAGTTATCCATCCTCCGTCCTCCACTAAAATCCTTTGGCCCAATTAATTCCTTAAAATTATCAGTTATTTAGTGACAGTCTCAGAAATATGTACACATGAGTTCAATATTCGCAATAAAGGATTATGTTTATTATTTTTTGTGAGCGAAAGAGCTACAGTGAAAAATCTGCTTATATACCTACGTCTTCACTGCTGAGCACAGGCCTTCTCTTATGGATGAGCAGGAAATGGGCTGTAGTCTCCACGCAGGCCCAGTGCGGTTTGGAGATTTCACATACACCCTGAAATCCTCCGCAGGTGTATGCAGGTTTTCTCACGATGTTCTCCTTCACCGAAAAGCTAGCGGTAAATATCAAACATCATTCCCTAATAGATTCCGAGAAACTCACAAGTACCTACAGTCGGAATTCAAACCCACGAACTCCGTTTGTAAGTCACTCGCTTGAACCACTCGGCTACTCAGAAGAGAAAAATAAGCACCTTAAATGAAGGAATACCGTCCAAAACTACTGGTCATGAATTTAAGGACCAAAAGGGCCTGATTAAAGTGATAAAAGCATTGACGACTTAAACCTTATAAATGTATCTATCCCTTAGGTAGGCCAGGGACCTCTCGGCCCAGATTACAAAGTATCGAACTCCAAACGTTTAGCTAGGTAAGTGTAACTCTAAAAATAATTGTAAATTTGAATAACATCCGACGTGCCCCACGAGTTCGCGATGGAATTTAAATTAACTCCGTTTTGTTGTAATTAAGAAGCCAGAGTGAATATTGTGTTTCAAATTAATGTTTAATTAATTCACGAATGAAAAATTTGATTTAAAGTGCGAGTATTTTTTATGTATTTAGTGTTCTGTGGCCGAAATCACTAAAACAGGACCATTACAGTTTTCTACTACCACCTACTACGTAGGTATGGTTACAAGACTTTTAAGAATATTTTATCACTCGCAAAAACTCAAATATTTTACGACTTTTTAATTTATGTGTATTAGATGTGCCTACTACGGGCAATAGATTTAGACCTGTACAATTGACCTCCATCACAACAAGCCAACAAACAATTCGTGATACTTTTGAAGAAAATAGGAATTCAACGAAAAAACCAAAATCACGTAGATATTTCGTAGTAAGCGTAAGTAGGTCCATAACTGATAATGAATCGGTTAACGACTCAGAGATGACCAAGCTAATGCCTGCGCGGTAACAGTCGGCTTAGCAACCATTTGTCGCTCTAATTACCTTGTTTACTTATATTTTAAAATAAACAGCTATAATTATAGTTTAGAATTTAGTAAATTTACAGTAATCACTTCAAAGGTCATATGCCGATGACCTATAGATAAATCTTCGCAGGGAATATGTGGAGCACGAAAAAATAACGATAGGAAGTAGGTAGGTGCTACTGACAATTAATTATGTAGTGGCGTAACTAAATGCCGAAGTCCAAGATGGATGGTTACTCGAAGTGACAAGACTAATAGCTCGTCAACAGTACAAATTTATAAACATTTTGCGTTAGTTTGCCTTCAGGGTTAAAGTTAACATCAAGCAATGATGGATATTTAATAGAAACATTGAGATAACATTTTGACGCTTCATATCTTTTCGAGTTAGACAGGTTACGATAGTTCTGATTCGCATGAGTGATGGCCGTCGCCTGGCATTTGATGATGTTGGTCAGCGGTCAGTTTGGTTGTTATCTGAGCATTGTGCAAGCGTGAAGCAAGCGTTACGTGTCAGCGCGGGCTCATCAATTACTCTCTTTGCTCGACGGCATGCGGGCGAACTACTAAACAGGCTACGTCTGACCGTCCGTTTATCACGCGAAGCCTTACTTTTAGCTAGGTATTTGGAAGCGTTCACAATCATAATTAAAAATGTGCAGTAAGTACTTAAGCTGTATAACTATGGACGACGCCATACAGAACTTTTCGATCTAATTAAATTTAAACAGTTAGACCAAGGCGATAAAATATGGAAAATATAGACGACTGCCTATGAAATGAATATTATCACTCATTACGGCATTCATGATGCTAACCTAAGCAGAAGCCTTATGTCTGCCTCAAGACAGGACCCGATGGAAAAATTCTATTGATATTGACGAACAATAGGGTGACGCGTAAGTTCCATGACGCCAGAGATGTATGGCGTAAATACGGTTTTATTGCTTGTACCTATCTATAATATTATTTATTATATATCCCCTTAATCTGCATTCATAATAACTTTAAAGAATCACCTTTGTACATGTTATTATCTTAAATGACGTCAAAGCTGAGATAGTCTACATCTACATAGAAATGTGTATACATATATGCAACTCTTACGTCCCTATATGAATTCAGCTCACACAAGCATAATTTAAGTCAACTGATCTGCTAATGCGTAACCTGTCGACATGTGCGGTACACGCGATGCGGTGGGTGCTAGTAACGCGGTCAACTGATAAATCTCGATGTACACGGGCAGCCACTTCATCATACTATTTGGTGAGGGCCAATACAATAGGCCCGAGTTATACAATGCTTTCCCACGACTTGTAGCAGTCTATGTGGACAAATGTGTAATGATTGGTTTATTCGTTCCACGTTACGTTCGACTTCCTTGAGTGCCTAAGCAATTATTACTAAAACAAGGCCATTAGGTCACCAAATTGCACGTTTTCCGAGACTAAACGACTTTTAAATGATCTTTCAGTGAGAACTATGTGATTAATTAGGCAGGTATCGTGCAAAATGCATTAAAAGTTATAACATTGTAATTATTAAAATAATTGTTGTCCGTTATAGTTGATGTTATTAGGTATTGTTGTTGTTTTAGTTCTGAAGACTTAAGATACACTTTTAATTTCTGGGTACCAGAACTCTAGCCCTTTAAGTACTACGCCGTGAACTAAGTACCACTATTTAACCAAGAACCACCATGTGGAAATGGAATGTTTCCTCTGCAATGACAGGCAAATTCAGCAGACGACTCCAGCTGAATCCTTCTAGTCGACACAGATACTGAAAAGAAAATATTATCCTAAATATGCGTATGAATATGTATATCGGTCATCCTTGTAGATATTTTTTTTATTATATCCGAGAAATATTATGCAAAGCTGCGATAAAGATGCCATACTCGGAATTTCCAGACTCATAATCCGATCTCGAAGAAACTTCAACCTTTAATATAATCATAGTATGCGCGCGCCGCTGCGAAGTCGATCGACGCCCGGGGCGGGCGCAGGCGCCGATTTATGGCTAGATCCGAGAGCTTTCCGATGTAACCATTAGTATCTATTGCCATGTGAACAAAACAACATTTTAATACATTTTCGAGGTGTTTGGGCAACCATTTGGGATTTCGATATTTCGTTAAGGTCATATTTTATCGTAAAGTTGCTGTTTGGTTAGTGTCATCATATTATAAGCCAGTCTAATGCATTGATATTGGTCATGTGTTGTCTAGTACTGGAACAATCGAAATCAAAGTACTTGTGCGAATTGCAACTAATTTAATATTCCAACAATATATACCTATATAAGCACTTTTCAAAATAATAAAAAAAATTAAATAAAAAAAGAACCGACTTCAAAATAAACTAAAAACCAATAAATAATCTTTTATGTACGGTACGGATCACATTTGAATCACCTTTTGAAGTCAGCGCCAAACCATTCATTTATTACTATTAAGAAACGCGGCGGCGAGCCTTTAGTTATTATCTACCTACATATATATTTAGTCATAGTAATTCGTATTTTTGTTGAATAAAGAACTTTATTTACTTCAGGTTTGGCACCGACTTCAAAAGGTAATTCAAATGTGATCCGTACCGTACATAAAAGATTATTTGTGGCATTTAAGTTTATTTTGAAATCGGTTCTTTTTTATTTTTATTTTATGCTTTTTAGTGATGGATTTTAGTAGTGATATAAAGTATTTTTTACAGCCCAGAATGGGAAGATTGAGGAGGCACTTTGCACGCATCTCGAGTCTTTGGAAGTAAGAAATGTAAAAGTTGGTTAGTTCATTGTACCTTCCATCATCAGCTCAGCATGAAATGATGACAACCAGAGGAAAACCACTGATAACTTTAGAAAAATATATACAAAACATTGTTAGTGCCTATAATATTTGAGAGTTTCTTTCGATTCGGTGATAAGGAGACTACTTCAGGGAGACACTAAAAAGAATATGACTAACAGTTTTAACGTATCTACCTATAATATGATTTTTTAAAGAATTATCCTCTAACTCTTAACTATAAAGGAGTTGTACCTTCCGTCATCAGCTCAGCATGATGAGATGATGATTACCATATGCAAATACTCAAATAGCTTAAGAAAATACATGAAAAACGTTATAAGTGCCTATAAAATTTGAGGATTGCCCTCGATTTCCCTGGGATCCCATCATCAGATCCCAACTTGGTGGCAATGGGACCACCTTGGGAGTATATCCTTTAAAATAAAAAATAATTTTTAGAATCGGTGAACATCCATAAAAAAACAAATACAAACTATCGAACATGTAACGAATTTTTGACGTTATAGTTCTAAGAAATAAAGAAGACATTTAAAATTCTGACTAGTTATTTGCAGAAGTCAGTTCTTTATTTTGTAAGTAGCGGCCTCAAATTTTAGAAGCACTGAATATTTTAGCTAAATTTACCTGATTACCGACAGTAGTTTTCTGAAGAGCGAGCGAAGTCATAAGTTTGAGCACTTGAAACTTCTTCATGTCATATAAAAACCTTGTGATTTAAATGGTTTTTTCACAATCAATAAATCCTTATTTTACACTACAGCCTCAAATTTTCGTTATTCTGTACATATATAAATCGTTCTTATTATACCATATTTTCAATAAATCTTAGAGAAAACACTTTTTATTTCATTCTCGTTCAATTATTAATATTATGCATCGTACTCTATGTATAAAGTAGATATATATATATATATAGTATAGTAGTAACGTAATTAAGTAAAAAAATCAAAACTTATAAAAAAATATATATATATTCTAAAGTTGTATAAATGTTAGGCTGCACGCGCGTGTAAAAACCTCAGTAATGCGATAGCGTGTTTCGTGATAGAGCTTTTAACTGTAAAAGTTTCTCTTTCAATTTTGACCATGTAAATATTGTAAATTTTACCGCATGTAGTTGCGGAATGAAAAGGTTGTTCACTTTTCAACCCTAACATATGCCACACACAGTTCACATAGAGTCAAAAAGTGACTAAGCTTTTTATTCCTCGACTATACATTAAAATGTTATTATGTTAATGGTACCACGTGATATTTTACACGTATCGAGAAACACATATTTTCTCTACCTACTATTTATTTTTTTACTTGCCAAGGTGATTTGAAATTCTACATACCTTGACTAATTCAATAAAACTCGTTTCAAGCACTCTTTATTCACGACCATAGTTTATCTTTATGTTATATCTTACACTTAAAGCTATCCCATTATAATAATATTCATATACAAGAAGGTGTCCGCCACTGAACTAATTGGTCCGCGCGGAAGAAAAAGCCCTTATAACCCTATTTTTTTGTTTCATCATAGCAGCGTTGTAAGAAAAGATATTTAATATGACCATCCTTGGATGAACAGCCTGTACCTGTGGAGCAGCACCTGTGTACCAAAAATGATTGAAATGTGACTAACCTTTTTCGCGTGATGCGAACAACATACAAGAAATCCAAAAAATATAATCTTTTTATAATAGACTATCTCGCTTATTTTCAATAAAATATATTTAATGTAAAGATATTTCATTTAAAAGAAATTATGATTGTATAGATTAAAACACAAAAGTAAAAAACATGTGATTTTTTCACAAAGTAAACCTTTGGCTAGGGTCACTTTAACAACAAATAACAAAAAGTATAATTAAAAGGTCATAGTTTATATCAAACCATTTATAACAAATACCATGTAAACTGTGTAGTTGAGTTGTAAATAATAATAAATAAATAAAGTGTTCCTTCAGTGACTCCTTTCCACATAGTGATACGGAACTTCGAACTCTGGAGTCCGACTCACACTAACTCGATTTTAAAAAATACTGACGTTACTCCCTGCACTGAATGATGAAAGCCAATGACAAAGCCCTTTGTGACATGCTGTACATAGATACAGACGGATACAGTACGATAAGCACGCGGGGGCTTCGCTATCGCGCCCCCTGACCCCGATAGCCCCCAAAAGATGGCCGCGTCGTTGCGAGTCTAGTGTGCGTAGTACAGTACAATTCCGTTTCATAAAAATAGTATAAGTGCTCCTACGTTCTGTGGAAATAAAGTTATAACCCTGTTTGCTTCAGCGTAGTCGGGTAAAGGGCATCCTACAACAATCCCAGCTGTACTTGTACCACAAATAATTGAATTCCGTCCAGCCGTTTTGACGTAATAGAGCACAAAAATACATTAATAATATACAATATATACACACACGCCCACACACAAATATACAAAAAATCTAAAAAATATATTATTCGTCCTAATAACCTTCCGAAACCTTCCGTTTCACTCATTACATTACTGTGAAAATAGTTTCAATCAGGTTTCAATTTTTACAACTTTATAATAGACTAGCTTCTGCCTGCGACTTTGTCCGCCTTAAATTTGTTTATCGCAGATAAGGGTTTTTTTCCGGAATAAAAAGTAGCCAATGTCCTTCCCCAGGACTTAAACTATCTCCATACAAAATTTCATCCAAATCGGTTCAGCGGTTTAAGCGTGAAGAGGTAACAGACAGACAGACAGACACACTTTCGCATTTATAATATTAGTATGGATTATGATTATGACATGAAATCATAATGCGATGCCTCTCGCGTGGAAGTCGCAGCGTGGAGGATCTCTCACGAGATGGGAGTAATTGTAATGATAATGATGTTAATATAATCATGGACTTTGAATTTGTTTGGTTAAAGAAAGATAAGGAATGATAATTGATTTTTAACGTGTGACATTACATATAGAGATATATAAATAATGTCTGTTGTTATGGTCTAAAGGTTCGATTTTTGTGCTACCAGCGAGTATGTAAAAGGCATACCGCATGCAGCCTTTTCTTTACATCAATTATCGTTAAAATACCTCGACACACCCAGAAAAAAACGAATGGTCTTTAAACGGCTGGACAGATTATAATATTACTTAAATCATAACTTACACTCCTGATCACGTCACCATTTAAACGTAAAATAAAACTGAATCAAATCAATTTATCTGTGTCTGGGAGTTACGATACCATAAATAGACATTAAATAAACACGTTAATCTTATTTTACCCTAGTTTTAAGGGGGGGGGGTGTAATCATTGCAACACTAATGTCTGGGCTGGCTCAGATCTGGCACAAACGTGACTATTTTTACAACAAGGAGTAAATTTGCCTACTATAACTTGTTTTTCTCTAAGAAATATATTGTAAACAATAGTTCTTTTTGGCAATTACGTAATCAGCACTTGAATTGAGCAATTAATTCCTACGCTGGCCCAATTGCTCAATTACCTCTATATATACGCAAACTGCGTAGTTAGTGGTGAGCAAAAAAAAGTCCAACTTATTTAAGTTTTTTTTTTTTAATTGCCTTAGTAATGGTTTAGGTACGTGCATATTAAACCAATGATTCGCAGATTTCAAAGGAGTGGTTTGGTAAATTATCTACATAAATTATTATATGTATATAATTATAAGTAGGTTCCAATCGTTGTAAATTCTTACAAATACGTAATGGCCCACGGACTGCCACGGACATGAAAAATAGACGAGAGGTCACCTCTCAGAGGTGTCGCTGGACTCCCGTTCATAACGAACCTTTTTTAACTACATTAATGGAACTAGGAAACAATATAGAGGGCCACTGACCTGCGAGTTGAACTTAGATCTAAAAGACGTGCTTTGTAAAAACCTTTGGCTTACGGCTTTACAATCGCTTCAACATTGCCGACAGCAGTCACTTAGTGTTAAATTGTGAGTGACTCATCGGTTCCAGTGAAAGCTACTGAAGCTAGAAAATTGTCATAGTCTAGAACACGTACCAATGATTGGTACGTGTTCTAGACTATACTACAAGCAAAAACTCATGATTCCGCGTACAAATATCTCAATACTTTAACACTTGTCAGTTACTCCGATCAACGTAGAACCTGAGATTACGTTACTTTTTATGAGACTAAACAACATGATGATGTATAATTTTAACTATGGGTGCACTACATAAATATGAAAAATTTAATTCCTATATTCAGAATCATTAATTCAGATTCTTATAATTCCGAATGGATCAAAATTCCGATTATAACAATTTCGTTATACCTTAAGTCCGATTTTTATAAATCCGAAATTTAAATATGTCTATTATATATGTGTTATATGAATGTATAATGTAGGTATGTAGGTACCATTTTCTAAATTCCGAATTTCAATACACCGAACAATAAGAAGACCGACTGAATAATAATCCGAAATATCAAAATGGCGAATTCCGAATATTAAAATGCCGAATTTCAAAATTCCCAATATAATTACACAGACCAATAATAAATCCGACAAAACAAAACTCCGAAATATCAGAACAACCTAACCTACAGTTTTCGGTTTTTGGCCCATGTTCCATTTTGTCAATTGTGTAGGTACATGCAAGCGAGTATGGTCACAATACAAACCTAACCTAACCTACTTTCGTTTGTTATTACGATTATTAAAAATCACACACATATTTTATTCCGAATTTGTTTTTTCCGAATGTCAAAATTCCGAATTAGCAATGACATTTCGGCTAGTTAATGAATCGAAGTCGGATAAATAATAAATTCGGATTATCGTTTTTCGGGGCAAAAAAATTTCGGGCTTTTGATTCTTCGGGGCTATAAACATCGGAATACTAAAATTTCGGATTTTTGACATTCGGTAAACTAAATTTCGTGCTTTTCATTAATTGATATTTTAATACAAAGGAAATATAAAATTCAGAATTTCGACAATCGGAAAAAGCAAATTCGGAATAAATTATTTTGGATTATTTGGGTGTTCCAGTTAACTATACCTAGTCGATTGATAAATAATAATTATACCTGTAGATATTTAATATTGCATGTATAGTCACAAAAAAGGCACTTTCTATATTAACACAAAAAGTCAGACTGTATATAAAAATTTAAGGCACCTATTATGAAACACCGATGTAGGTGCCATAGGAAATGTTATTTTCTAAAACATACCTACATGAAACAGTCAAGGTACAGTTATTATTTCCCATTTGAATATTTTAAAATCAGCAAAATTCAAATGCCTACAACGGAGCAATTTGATCGTGCCATGCAGAATTTTATGTATGTTTGTATGTATCGTTGTGTCTTCATCACGTCAAAACGGCGAAACAGATTTCTACTTTTTTTGGTACACGGGTAGCTGGATATACACAGATGGTTATAGGATACTTTTTATCTGATTACGAAAAAGCAGAAAAGAGGATTATAAATCCCTCTAAACAATGATTTTGTCCGCTGCTATGAGGAAAATGTACCCTTTTTTTCTGTATTAATAAATTTAAATATATATATATATATATAAACATACTATGCCAACGTTTTGACACTTCGTAAAAAGTAGCCGATTTAATCTATCAGGGAACTAGCCTATCGGAGTACATTGCACAAGAGTCCGTCTACCGCGAAGACCCGACATATCAATGCGACAGTTGTAATTAAGACATTAATTCATGTGACAGGAAAAGTGACCGAACTAGTCCCACCGAGCCATGTAATCTCTAGTAAGAACTTAAGAAAGTGCCCGTTTTGTGCCGACTAGTCGCGCCTCTCGTTTGTCGCTCCCCGGTGTAGAAAAAAGTGACATTGACGCGGATAAAGATTATTTCGTTTTGTCGTATTTAAATTATTTAGGCGTATTTGAATAGACTGTACAAATTACTTTTACCAACTAGCTGTTATCCTAAGAAAACAAGTGATTAGCTCTCATAAACTGCGTGCATTGCCAATACGATACGATTTGTTAACGGAAAATTTCCAAAATTGCGAAACTACCACGTGGAAAGGTGTTGGTAATCTCTCAAAAATTTTTCTAGGTAATTTCACAAAATGGAAACCCTCGTTAAAATTTTCAGAAATTCTTTAGAACTTTCCTAGCATTTTGAAAACTTTTCGCAACTTGAACATCTTTAATTGCCAATTATCACAATATTTCTTGAAAAAAAACGTATTTATTTTGTTTATACTTCGAGACTGACGACTGAGACAACCACTCCTCGGACAATATTAATTCGCTCCAGGTCGATCCGCTTTTACTCCACCACGGTAAAGCCAAAAGGTAGAGTTATGATTTAAGCAGTTTATACAACGTATTATACGATATTATTCCCCATGAAAAGAAAATATTTTATCAAACAAAAAAAGTGCCAACCCTTATGAGCTGTCACGTCAATCAAACTGAATTTCCATAGATTATTTGAACAGAAAATAATAATCATTTCTTGCCAAGTTTAATAATACTTTAAAAGGTTTGCAATATCAATAGAAGGAAATCAAACCGCTTTATGTTCTGGCGTCTTAAAAAGGCAGAAGAAAAAATATGGTGTACATCCGCTCCTCTATGAGTAGACTCGAAAATTAAAACTTTATTCAGGTTTTCTAAAAGTTCATTTTACGAAACCTGTTATTATTATTACTGTAAATAATCAAGTAGTTTTTCTAAGACAAGCGTGACAATGATTGTTGTCATTTACTTATAAGAGGAAATTACATAGGTAAGAATGTAAATAAGTTTCGAGGGAGTCTAACTCTTTAGCTTTATTATTTCGGGGTTGCGTTTCAATGGTCATTATTGTATGGTTTATCCAAATTGTTTTTTTGGGTCGTACAACGGTTTTCGAATATTCCCAATGGATTCTTAACAAGGGATCTTTTAACCCCCTTTCGGCTTTAGGGGTATGTTTGTAGGATTCTGTATATACGGATGAAACGGAACGGGGTACTTTCCTTAGAACATTATTACCTCCAAATACACTATGTTAATATATGTCACCACCGTTTTCAAGTTTGTTAAACTTTCATGCAAAAAACTACGTGATTCAACCCTACTTAGAAGTCAATGATTTCTACAAAATGCGGTTAAAAACTCTTTTGTAAACAAAATTAACACAATTAAGGTAAGTAAATTAATTTGACACATTGACAACTACGGAGAGCATCTTTATAAACGAGGAGGAACCTCCTTGTAATAAAAGAAACAATAATTCTCTTCGAATTCCTTTATTTTTTTGCACCATCAAGAAACTAAAAGACTGTCAGCTCAGTGGGTGTTTCCTTTCGAGGAATTGTCCACTAAAATAAAGGAAGTTCAAAACATGGACAAAAAGATGGTAGGGTCTTTCTTCGGAAGCACACGTTACGTTATCACTAGCAATTGTTTACCACTTGTCTTATAAAAAGTTCGGGTGAGACTGCCTTGCAGCAGGATCCTGCTTAGCCACGATAACGCCTTACCAAAAACCATCAGATTAACAACTGACTACTTGACATTGTCGGGAATAGAAATACTGGGTCATCCATCTTACAGGTCTGTCCTCGCACCATGCGATTTCTATTTATTTCGTAAAATTAAAGAAAATTTGCGAACAACGCATTTATGGACGCCGAAGACACAATGGCTGCATGTAAAAAGGTCATAGAAACGACCCCTTAGGACGAGTTCCATCGAATGCAGTGAAGTATTGATGTAAACGAATAATAATATAAATAACTTGCTAGTTTAAAAAAAGTTTACATTCAATTTATCTGAAGTTATTTTCAACCATAAGCAAGTGCCCAAAATTGTTCGTATAATTAATTTACTGATGGCCCTTTAAAGAAGGTTCAATAATCACGCAATGCGGTCAGTTTTGTAAGAAGTCATGATCATGACACAGGCAGGTAATTAAATTTATTTACAACACATAAAGTGCTTGAAGTTATGGCTGAGATTAAGACCTGCATTCAGCAAGCACTACAATTCTACAGTTGCCAACTTGCGTCATCTCACTTAATCTTATAATCCCACATTTCTGTTACATCTCCGACTAGTGCCATTACGGCGTTAGTTCATTTCGACAAGAAGTGTTTTGACACTCGTGGTTTTTGAAAATATTCATGGAGACTAAGATATTTTTTTTTGTTGCATATTTTTTTTTTTTAAAGCGATAGCAAATGGGACATGTCTACACCCTGCCGTACGGCAGACACGTAGTTACTGTAAGGGAAGTATTCGCTATAGTAAATTTAACCTAATCACTAACGAAGTGTCCATAGCACTTTATTCCCACGTGTTTCTCTATTTAAAAATACTTCCAAGCATCTGACCCTACTATAATACTATTCAAAACAAACTAAGCCGAATAAGCTGCGGCTTAAAAATATCTTTGACATTGACATCATGCCGACGCGGTGCTACGCTCTTACATCGAAACATCTCATCATTAAAGTCAACGTACACACTGTTACCGAACAAGAAGCAAAGCGGATGTTTCAAATATTAATTAGGTAGCCCCCAAAAACTACTAGATTATTATAAGTGATCCTTGTAATAGTAAAAGTGTATTCACTGTCTGAGGGGACGCGATAAGGCGGCGTATGTAGGACGCCTGATAGCGCTCACGTGACCAACTCTTAGGTAATTAATTTAAATTGGAAATCACGCGTATTTACAGTCACTCACTACTTCATTATTGACTGCCAATTCTGGGATAGCGGTGAATGTAGAATTACTGCATGTTTAATGATTCGAAACTAAATTATTTCATTCACTGTCCCCATACAAAACGATCTGAGTCCAACTATGTATCCAGTATGGGAACGTGACTCTCTGCAGTGGAAGCATAGATACTTAATAACGCTATTAAATAGGCACCCGACATTACGATGCACGGCACAACTGAACCTTATGTAGCTGCGTGCCTGACAAACTTGCGGATGTGTGTAATGAAATTAAAAGTTTTTAAATAATATCTATGGCCTTATCTTGAAACGGGCTACAAAGTAAATACAATCATATCCCATAAGACTCGTAAGACAGTACATAAGACTCGTAAGTAGTATTATGTAGATATACACAACTTTTTCATTGAGAAAGAAATAATTAGATTGGATGTCTCGCTCTAATTTTCAAGATAAGTTTTAAATTATCCTCTACAACCGGAGAATATGGATTAGCCTTCAATTAAATAAATAATTAAATCAGTTGAATGCCATTTTTCTGTTGAATTTACTTTATACCAAATCGGGCAAATAGCGCCGGGTATTGATAAATTAAGCGATGACATTAACCAATAGTCGAGGTATTCTAGTTTCAATGTGCATATATTGTATATGTTAACACAACCTTAGCTCGTGATTTAAATACGACGAAAGCTATTAAGATCTATATTATTTAAATCAAATTTTGCATCTCGTGATAAACGCCAAATACCTACGTCAATCTGCATATTGAATTCTTAGAATGATAGTGAAAACGTTGAACAAGGTCCTTGTACAATCTAAAATAGTGTATTAGGTCACTATAATTCTAAAGACGCGATACATTCTACATAGTTTATTGCTAGATACCAAATATATATATTATTAAATAAGTATGTTTTTGCTTCAATTATCCTTTAATTTTGTTACAGTAAGTTGCTGCGTGTGATTTATTTGATTAGCTTTCAGCAATCTGTTACAAATTATAAGAATGCAAAGAACAGTCTCATTAGCACATTATTAAAAATCGTAAAATTTTGAGGGACAATAATGAGGCATTATGATTGAAGGCATCCGACGTCACATTTGGGCAAGTACGTTATATAATGTACATATAAAATGTTAACGATCATTATGAACCTATATTGTCAAGTCACAATACAATTATATTTAACACAGCATCGGCATGGCAGTCAAATGTTTAATGTTTCTTATCGTATCTGACTTTCTCTCCTCAAGTGCCTGACAAAGCCCATATGCAACAGTAATTTGACCCCATTAGTGCATACTTACTGCACTTCAATCGTAATTTTTGAAGATTGTCAAAACACGATTACATATAACCTGCGAGTCATTCGTCCATAGTACGGTCACTAAGCTCAACAGTAATGTGTATTTTGTTTGTGACAGACGACAACAGGTGACCAAAATTGCCTGTCAAGACTAGGTAAGAAAAAATATGTTTTTTTTTCATGATCGTGATCCTTAATTGTTTCATTACATAGGTCCACATAGAGTGACAGTAGCGAGAGCTGCATAAAAAACGATTTATACTAGCTTGTCTATTGGTTTGCTGCGATTCGACTCTTTTGAGGTACATATAAGCAGATAATGCATCCAAACCTTCGCGAACCACTTCTATGGCCGCTGCGGCCCACTGAGACCATAGATTCAACAATACTCTACCAATGCTAAATGAAACAATGTAACATTTAGTACTTTACTAAATTAGCTCGTTATTGACGATTTTTGTACGCCCTGTGGCAAAATATAGTGATACATAATGTATGGAACATTTCTGTAACTAACCAACCAGCTAAACCTATGTTTACAAATAAAGCACTTTGAGTTTGAGTTTAAACTAATTAAATACTCGTAAAGTACTAGAAGGGTAACAGTCTGCAAGTCTGAAAGAAGTGAATGTTTATAATATCTATATTATTATTTATATATTTATGTTTTTTTACTCCCGTCGAGGGTCTAGAAATCGAGACATATAAACGTTTCATTTGCTAGAATACTACAAAACATGTGGTACAAGGTCTGCAGGAACATCGGTAAAGTATTCTGTCGGTGAACGACAAGCAAAAATAATTTTATAATATACAATTATGTGAACAACATGCAAAGACTATTTATGAACTTTATAACACAGATTAAGCATTTTTACGATATGTAACGATAAGACACGGAGGTTGATACAGAGAGAGAGAGAGAGAGAGATGATGTCCTGTATAATAACTATGCTATGTCCTTCCTAGATTCAAACTATCTCAGCTTAGTTTCGCATTTATAATCTAAGTAATATGGATGTATGTGATAACCGCTATACAATCAGCTAATCCTGCTGACCAATTACAGTAAAATCTCTACTCATTTATCCCTTCACCTCGACATCAACCAGTTTCTTTTCCCCATTATAAATAGCTTGAACTAATAAGAGTCGTTCAATAAAGATGTATGGGCGTGTCGATACATATTTATGAAGGTTAGATGAAATCCAACTCACTACATAGTAGGAAGTAACTACTTGGTAATGAGCCTAATGCATTCATATTCGCTTTACACATTCTAATAACTGTACCTAAATTAAGACGTACTAATATTAATAGCATAAAAACATTAAGAGGAAGTCTAGTCGCTATGTAAACTTTAACTTCTATATCTATACTTAAGTGGCCTTGTACAGCGTATTTATCTTTTTCATTAACCTAAGCTTACTTGCGATAAAATATTGATAATACCGTATATCTGTGAAGATTGTATAACGAAAAGATATGTAATTTTTATTTTTATCTTATTGTTATATCAAGAAAACTATATCTTTGAAAACTAGATATGTAAGCTTATCTTAATGTATACTAATATGTAAACTAGTTAAAAAATGTACAACGTGATAAAATACTTCTACAATTCTTTACGCAATAAATAAATAATCCGTCTCAATAATAACATACCACTCATTCCTATTGCAATGCGCACGTAGCGAACATACTCGTACAGTCACCTAGCATTAATATCTGCCACAAAAACGCGCGTATAAATATCTGGCACGACTTTATTTCTAGGGTTGTTAGGACGTGTCAGATGCTTTCGCCCGCTTTATTATGGCGAGATCGATGCTGGTGACTCTACTATCAGTGTCGAGGGCAAATGAAATCAGTTCAGTCGCTTATATACGAGTAGAAAGGGCACCAATTTCCCAAGAAGCAGCAGACGAAAATCCGAACTAACTAAATGTCAGGGTTGGATTTCTCATATCGATTGTTCTCAGTAGGAAGTTCGGTTATTAAAAAGCTATGCGAGCCATTGTACCGTTCTAACATTGAAATGATCAAGTTTAATGGCAAAAACGTGACCGGCTTTACTGAAAGACGTTTATACATCTGACAGGCAAATGTGAAATCTTTATTTAATTACAGAGCGCTTCAATACTCTAGACATGGTGATGAGCACTAACCATACAGCTAATTTAGCTACAGGCCTCAGACTCTAGCTCCAGTGACCTATGTACAAACAGTAGTTTATAGCAATTTTTCGCACCTTTGACGGGCACTATTAAAATAAAAGATTAGATTAGAGCAGTTTTTAATACGAAACCATCGATCAAGACACTTTCTATATTTTTTCTCTTATCTCATGATCTTAAAAGTTGTCATTTAGATTGACGCAACATTACAAACTTATAAAGGCTTGAGTAAGCATCGAATCTTCATAAAATCCGTTTTGTAATCGCAGGAGACACCTTCTTTTATTATGTAGGTATACGACATTGTGTGAACAAATAACTTTAGCTGTCAATCAACTCTAGATTGTAGCGTACTTACTATGTCGTTAAAAGCAGAAAAGATGTCATTGTCTATTTTAAGTATACAAATGCGAGCTCTTCGCAAGTCTTGCCGGGTATTATTGAAAAAAATACTCCGGCGACCCAGGTACGAGTAGGTCAAATCGGTTAAATATTATTTCGTCGTGGCACGTTACCCAATTATAATTCTCTTACTTAAAATCAACAATTTAAAATTTCCCTATAATAGCACCAGCTAGCTCTCTAAAACATACGCAGAGAGAAAACGGTTGTTCGCGGCTTTTTGTCATAAAAAAGAATGACGGCGAGATTTCAATCCGGGCTCAGACAGTCAATAATAAAAAACCATCAATCTCTCGGATTTCAAGTTATTCAAGCACCAGTTAATATGCAATGTCACCAAATTGTCGTGACTAGATTAGCCTTAGCAGTATTAAAGAGATATAAACAAATTAGAATACAATAGACATTAGAACACTTGACAAGTAATTAATAGGTACTTAAACGACATACTCAAATTATACACTTGGAATATTAACCGTATAGGACATTTTGCTTTTTGCACGTGTGGATATGAGTCAGCTCACGAATGTACATACTCCCAATTATTCAACAATCCGGGCCGACATTGTTACACACTACATCGTAATTAATTGATCACTGGTTAAATATTCCAACGAGTTCATTCGTTATTTAATCAAATGTATGTCAGATAACGTTTGGCTCTATAGGCCAGTAAATTATGGGTTTGATAGTAAATATAATCAAGGTTGCTTTTATTGACTTAGAATAAACTTCCATGTCAATAGAAACTTGCGAATAATTATGTCAGTTCAACTCATTAATAGCTCCCTTATGTTCACCGTTGAACAACTTGGAAGAATCAATGAGAATATAATTACTATATTTTAAGAGATGAAGCTCCCATAGTAAAAAGGAATCCGCAAGTTGACAGTAGTTGTACAGGCAGCGCCATGGAAATCACAACACATTTTATACAACGCCTTCAACAGATCCTTTGTAAAAGAGTTTCGCCAGCCAATGAACATCACTGGATAAATCTCTACGGCAGTAGCATGTATCATACTGCATCATACTTATATAGAGAAAACCGGCCAAGTGCGAGTCGGACTCGCGCACCGAGGGTTCCATACAAAATATACGCTACAAACGGCCGTATATCCTATGAAAATCCAGTGTCAGCAGAGCCCTACTACTCCTAAGCAAAATATAAAGCGGTGTAAGGTCATTTTATATTAGTTACTGACATAGACATAAAATTACACTGTTTTAAGTATTTGTTGATAGCGGCAACAGAAAGACATTATCTGTCAAAAATTTCAACTGTCTCGCTACCATAATTTATGAGATACAGCCTGCTGACAGACGGACAGTCAGACAGCCAGATGGACAGCGGAGTCTTAGTAATAGGGTCCCGTTTTATCCTTTGAGTATGGAACCCTAATAAATTTAAAGGAGCGTCACCCACACCTCATCGCTCATTTTATTTTAATTAGCTTGGACAATTAGCGTGTGCAAGGTTGGCTTCATCAGCTGGAGCCGAAACCCGCCGCACGGCGATTTTAAGGCAGTGTCGTATGAGTTTTCCCATTAGCTAGTTGATTTTATATGTCCAATAAATAAATAAATATCAGGGACAATCTTATACAAATCGACCTAATTTCAAACTAAGCAAAACTTGTACAATACAACCAACTCCTCTGATAGAGCCTTAATTCAATTTATTAGATTTTACTGAAATGTGCTTAAATATTTACGATTATTTTCGAATTAATGAGATTCAAGTTGTTTCACTAATTCATTTGTGTCGTGACAATAAGTTTTTTTGCAATTTTATTTTCTTAAATCATAGTAAGTCACAAAAATTAATCACAGTAAAAGAATAATTATTGAAATTTCAATATATAAGCCATCTCTTAAAATTAAAGGTTGCGACATATTTATTGAAACTGTAAGTTACTAAACCATGGTTATAAGGTTTAAAACACATTATTACTAAGTATTCTGGCACTTAGTACCCGTATCCAAATCCATACTAATATTATAAATGCGAAAGTGTGTCTGTCTGTCTGTCTGTTACCTCTTCACGCTTAAACCGCTGAACCGATTTGGATGAAATTTGGTATGGAGATAGTTTGAGTCCCGGGGAAGGACATAGGCTACTTTTTATCTCGGAAAAATACCCTTATCCACGATAAACGAATTTAAGGCGGACGAAGTCGCGGGGAGAAGCTAGTGGTTCTATAAATTTCTGTAAAAAATAACATTTTTGTTAACTACTCATCAAGACAATTCTAAAGAACTCAAACTGTAATGCAATCCTAATCTGCTGATGATCTGATAATGGCATCAGATCAGATCAGCTCGATGGTGTTATTATATTGTACTGTCACCTTACGTATAAGTATGTAAAATTTTAGCTCAATCGAAAACCGGGAAGTGGGTCAAATTTAATTTGCAAGATTTGACCCGAACAAACATACTTACATTACATACATTGCAAGTTGTAAAATAAAAGCTTGTAAAATATTCATAAACTTCTTGATTACCTACAAATTATTGGCAAAGTTTAATACCATATTAGTGTTAATTGCAGGTAGGTAATACGTATGCTATGTGTAGATATTTTAAGAATGTGGCTGCTGGTGCTGTGGTCTCGGTCGTGACACTCGTGACGAATGAAGTTTGTTGCCGGATAGTGGCTACCTAACGGCTCATAGCACTTCATAGCATTAACACAACATAACTCTAAAACAGTAACATAAAACCATAATAAACGTTAGAGGGAAGGCACTCAGACGTTGGGCGCAAGGCATCATACTCTTACGGTGCAATCGTCGCGGTTCGGAAGATATTTGAAATTCGAAGTAAGCTTTGGTTTCAGTCAGACGTGTCGTGGTTGTCGATGTAAATCAATGGACGTATGCAACACATGCGTAACAAATAAAAAAATATTGATTTTAATGAGTAATCAATATGATTAACACAGAAATGATGGTAACGAACAGTTATGTTATTTTCTTATATTTTAAGAAACTTTGTCTGTCTTTGATCGGCTGTATCTCCGGTAATCAATACTAACGGAGATACAGGCCCAATGGCCTGAATCCATACTAATATTATAAATGCGAAAGTGTGTCTGTCTGTCTGTCTGTCTGTCAGTCTGTTACCTCTTCACGCTTAAACCGCTGAACCGATTTGGTTGAAATTTGGTATGGAGATAGTTTGAGTCCCGGGGAAGGACATAGGCTATTTTTTATTCCGGAAAAATGCCCTTATCCGCGATAAACGAATTTAAGGCGGACGAAGTCTCGGGAAGAAGCTAGTAAAATATAAATGTTTGAGGTTTCTGTCCCCCCTTTCCAAGTCAGTACAGGGTCCTCGAGGGCGGAAACTTACGTTAGTCTTCCTAGTGTATCCCGAAACAACCTGTTAAAGTTCCATTTAATTCGAAATTACCCTCACCTTTATCCATCTTTCGGCTAGATTATTTCAGATGCAGTGCAAACTTGAATCTACCAGTAATGAAATTTGTCACGTAAAAGCGCGTATTGCCTTAAATCTCAATCTTATTGATAATTTATCCCTGAGATCCCTATATAACGAGGGTAGGTAATTGTCTCGAATAATATTTTACTTAGTTTAGCTTGCTTTAGCTCATGAAATAATGACTGTGGCATAACGTTTCACGTCTCACTAGGCACCGCACCTCCGAATAACACTAATGCCCCTAAATGTCTAACTAAACGTCATACATTTTCAGTTGTACACTTAAAAAACCAATCTTGAACCTTGTGGCATATATCTCGGCTTGCTAAAAACTTTAATATACCTAAGATATGAGGTTGGGAAACTAATAATGTAATGCTTCATCGACTGCAAAAACGTTCTGCCGGAACAAAGTACAGTTCGCCTCACTCCAACACACATGGTTATGTTATGCCTACATATTTAACTTGTTAGGAATTTGTTTTTTCGCTCCAACAAGATTTATAATACACATTAAGTTTATAACCTGTTTATTTACGTTTGTTTTGTAGTATCTACTTTGTTCGGTGTATAGAGAAAAATATGCTAAGTACTTATATATAAAACAGCAGCTTAAGTATTTCGCACACCTACACGGTGTTTCTAACTCTCTTTCGAGGCCCCTTTTGTCTATGATCTTTGGTTTTTATTACCCTGCAGTGACTACCATATTACCATGGTAACCTTTGATTGTTACACATTCATTAACCTCAACATACAAGTTTCCTCATAATCTTTTCCCGGCCGTCCTTAAGTTGGTTACTACATCAGTATTCAAGTGATTCACATAGGATGGTAACTTCGACAGTTTTATAGAGACTGGATTTCCCACCGTCTAAAAAAATCATTGAAATCACGAGCTTTAAATGTCTTTATCTTATTTAGGTTCCGGTTGTATTCGCATTGCATTAGTACGCTTCTATCATTCCAACTTGGCGAGGAAATTAGTACTTACTTACATGTTTTGCATGTATTTTAGTGAGTTTTGTTTTGGCTACGTCTTGATCTAAAAGTGTAATGTACGCACGGATAGCACAAAGAGGAAGAGTCTGTAAAACGTAATTTGATAGACTCTATCAACGCACCGGCACTTTACAAGCAACAGTAGTACAAGCACAAGTATTTCCTAGACTTACATTATGTAAAGTAAATGTTGTTTAGTCATGTATAGATAAAAGGATGTAAAGGGTGTTTTGCTGTACATTTACATCCTCTACAGATGACATCATTTTATGAAATTAATTCAAGGTGTTCTCCACTTGCGTCTCGATAAAAACAAAAGAGGAGAGGAATGTCATTGGCCTTAACTGCGACCTGAGCCGGGCCGCGCCGAACCCGTTTTACGCCAGCCGACCACAATAAATGACAATTAAAAATTATAAAACAAAAAGGCATTTTTACTGGTTCCAATGTTAAAGTATTTTAAGCGCGTATGTATCAACGTAGTACAGTTAGACCGAGATACAACCGTAGGGTAGAGTCGGAGGTAGAGTTAACTACCTGATTTAGTACCAGCACAAGACCGATATCTCGTGAGAGAAGACAGAACATGTGTTCAAAAATTATAAGGAGGCTGAGCGCAAATGGTTGATTGTAATTCATGTTATTGTACAATAATGAAAAACTGTGAACAAAGTATTAATAGTATCTAAGGCCTATTGCTGGACATATGCCACTATTCATATTTTTTTCTCTAAATTCTTAAAACCTCTTATTGCTAGATCGATATGGACTATCGATGGACGCATCTTGGACTAGGTCTAAGTACGTAACAGCTCTTAAGTTAAAGAGCCGGTTTGAGATATCTTCTCACAGGGCTGACTATTAATCACTTGTTGCTAGAGATGGGGAAAAGCGTTATATTTCAATCGCCGTGACTGTAGTCCCAGTCCCAAAAATTCACTGTGGAATACCACTGCGTCTTTGTCACGGCTGTACTCATTAATTCATTGTAATGTAATCAGATCCTTATAATGATATTACCGTTAATGTATCACACTTGTAGCACATATTAATATATGTATTTCGGAGAGAGTAATTTGACAGTTTTACCTAAAAATACACTAAACAGCGACAGGTAGAATAATATCATTAGGAGAACTATATGATTTTGTAACTTTGTAACTTCGAGATACGACTGTACTATACTATACGATAGTGATGCTTGTAAACTGCCGATCACTGTGATTTATCATCGTAACGTTAAATATAATCTACCTCTACTCGTTGCACTAAGTGCAGTGACTCGAGAGGCAAGCCTGCGTACCGCGCGTTTAATTTTAATTGATCCCATGTTAAAGGTTAACGAGCAACATAGATCAACTTTAGATATAGTGTAATTAGAAATGTCAGTTTTGCTAGTTTTAGATTTAAACCACTACTGGAAGCAACTGGATGAGACATTTTCTACTAGAAAACTTATCAAGATATCTCAGGATGGAAATACTTGGAACATAGGCAGATGCTAACTAATTCAAATTCGCGGGTTAGTGTCTAGTCGGATGTTCTGTACCTGCCTAAACTGACTAGTCAAATTTAATAAAAAAATATTGACTATTAAAATGCACAGTAATATTTTGTCTAGAACATCTAAGTATTATCTGGATACTAAAATGTATTTAAAACGTGTGTTATTTCCATAGGCTTTATATGAATAAGGCACAGTATAAACATACACATTTTCAACATGTTGAAGTATGTTTTAAAATGGCCGTAAATAGTGATTGCAATCCGGTCCGGCGGATCCGGTAATCCGGCCGGATCCGGTACTATTTGGCGGCCACCGGATCCGGTAAAATTTTACCGGATCCGGTAGACCCGATGAGACTTTAGAGACGCCACAACAGACATACATACGGACTACCCAACCCAAGAAAGCTGACTCCAATTTGGTGAACATTTTAGTTAGGACATAAATATCAAGAGTCTATATGATCTAGATCAAATTAAGCTTTAAAGAACGATATCTTTCTTAATTTTTTTTTGAGACGTAATGTTTTTAATGGTAAATTATGTTTCTTTGGCCAATAAGAAAAATATTTTTATCAATTAACGTTATTACAATTATAACAATAAGATACTTGTTATAGTTGTAATAACGTTAATTGAAAAAAACATTATTTAAAGTGCAATGTGATGTGATTACTGATTAGCTTTCTTTATGTATTTTTTAATATTACGGGTATTAAGGAAAATATAGTATTTTATTATTGTTTAGATATATATATATATATATATATATATATATATATATATATATATATATATATATATATATACCTCTTTTAGTATTAATAAAGTTGATTAAACATTACATATAGTAGAGAAGAAAAGTGGCGTCAAAGTTAAAAGAACGATCATGACATGAAGCATTGTCCAATACACCAAATTAGTGGTAAATTCTTAGATTTGGCAATTAAAACTATAAAAAGTTCCTTTAATTAGAGTGTTATTTTTATTTTACATAAAGTAGATAAAATTTTGTTATATTTACTATGAGACAAGGTTACCATGTTTTCATGTGTAAATAGGTTAATAATGTTATCAAGTTAAGGCTAAATATTATTGAAACAGATGCTTAAAGGCTAGTGAGACAAATTTTTGACTTAATAAGGGTTGTTTTTAGCGCTAAACCATTGTTTCATTAGTTAATTTGCAAAAACAGCTCCGCATGTCTACTTTACGGCCAATAAACTGGACAAAAAGCATAATGTTGGATAGACGCAATAGTAAAACTTCAATCCGGATTGAGAATTGGACCGGATTGCAATCCCTAGTCGTAAACACTGACCGCTAGTGAACGCAGAGCCTTGGTGCGTATGGCGTGGCATGGCAAGAATGCATCGGTCGCACGACCTAGCATGCCATGTCACACGCAGGGCGGCGGCATCTTGCGTAGCGTACTAGTTAGCGATGCCTTGTTTTTACTCCGGCTTCATTTTGTATCAAAGATCCGGGTAAAAAGGATCTGGATCCGGACCTTCCATGCAAAATGATCCGGATTAAATACCCTACTGTACTCCTTCATATGACAGAGATTTGTAGAGACAGGCAACATAAAACAAAATATTTTTTTCCCGGTGACAAATCAGTATTACCTACGTCACGGGCAGTGACGTGAGCGCAGTGCTTCGAGCACTGCACCGCAGACAATAAAATAGGTACTATACTATAGTAGTATGTAGTAGACTGCACCTCATGACGTCACCATGTGCCGTTGACGTAGCTGTAGCCGAACTGACACAAGAAGAATATTACTTTTATTATTGTACCGTGAAGATATGCGAAAGCCTAACTATACTGACAAGTAACCCTTGCTATTCCATTTACTAGGTACCGTCATTATCGTGATAATAAATGTATATACGCAGCCTGAGTGAAACGAATATTTTTATCAAGTATTCGTAAAAATCTCCAAACGAAGCAATTAAAATATCTGAACAAGATTGTACTGTCAGAAGTGTAGAAGGTTTTTGCGATATTTTCGTCGAAATTTAGTACATAGGTATAATGTCCTCAATGTAATGTATCTTTACCGGCGGGTCGGTAGGTCTGGTAGGGCGTAATAAACCTACGTCCTTTTACAATTCAAATGGATAAGAGAAATATTTTTTGTTTGCACGATTCACTTAAGTGGTTCACATTGCTTTTGTGTGGAATTTCATTCCGGAACCTGCATTTCCGCTGCTATTTTAAGGCAAGACCAGGGCCAAACGCGAACAATTTTTCATTAAAAAACATAGACGACGTTTCGACACAAGTTGTCTTGTTCCCCTCATTCCCTTTCGGCTACAGTTGTAACGAAATAATTGAAAATGTCACCGAGCTTCCTATTGCGAAGTATTACTGAAAAACTTAAAAGCCCAAATAGCACTCTTAGACATCCTAAGTTTCTCGAACTCATTGTCTAGTAATAACCTAACATTAGTTAAGTAAATTAGTCATTGTTATCTTGACCAGTCAATGTTTCATGATGAGCGTACATTGTACCGAGATATATTTCAATGAGTTGTTTTCGCTACAACTGTAAATGGTCAGTTCTGTTTCTGTCATTATTATGCTAATTGAAATGTCCTCTGAACTGTAAGTGTGCAACACCACGACTTGGACATATTGCAACATTGGCATTGTATTTATGACTCGCGTTTAGTATCTAGACATAAATAACACTCATTAGGTAGCTGCATACATAAATGTGTGATAAATATCTTCTTAACCACTCGCATGCTTGTGATGTTGGGTTGAATTATTTATAATCAAATAAAAAAAATTGTCACAGGTAACTATAGTTGCAGAGAGAACTTCTCTAAAAGGAGGCACGACTTAAAATCTAGCTAGATCAAAAAAAACTAAATTTAGGTGCATAATAGTTTAACGTATATTTTTCATGGACTTACGAGACAAGGGTGCAGTTATTTTTATCTAGAAAAATCGGGTTTTAGAAAAATGTTTGGGAACAACTGTGTTGAAGTGTCAAAGCGTTTCTGAGTAAGGAAATTTTAGTTTACAATGGCCTGATATCAATTTGTCAGTAGAATGACACTGTCAATAAAACGTGGAATATAATTAAGACTGCCAACCGCGGGCGTAGTATCGACAGATAAATTTGCATTGTGATTGCACAATATGCGTGTGTTACAAGGTGCAGGTAGTTGGTATAAGGTGTGATATACGGTAGTTTAATTAAAGCGATGTATAAGCACGTATAACTAAACGGACTGAGTTCACTCGAGACCATGGGCGTAATGACACGTCCGAAACGTCGAGTTAAAATCGCATTTGTACGCGATTAACTCTCGCTTTTGTTGTAATAACGCGTGGAAACCGTCTAAATTTTAATCAAACCTTCTGAACACAGTCTTATGTCTTTAACAATAGAAATGGTTTTTTTTGTCATTGTACAAAGATATGCAGCTATAGCAGACTCGTCGCTACTATAATATGATCCCTACACACGCATAAACTATTCGTTTTCATAGGTCTTGTCCTTGGCTTCGTATTCTTAAGCCACTTTTGACAACCTGCTTAATGGACCAATAAATTTTGACCTATGATCTGGAACTTGCACCACTACTTCACGTGTCCAGTTATATTAGGTACAGACAGCCCTAGGCCCCCAGGCCCCCAGGTAGGCATGTGAACGACTAAAGATTAACTGGAAAGGACTAAATAATAAACATCTTATCTCACATTATCTGATACCTATCGGATTACTTACAGTTCACGGTACAAAGAACAAAGTCTAAAAAATTAAAATATATGATTTCAGTTCCTATGTCGGTGAAATTATCACGAAGTACTATTATTCTGGCGACTCACCTTGAATACTATCTTGGCCTTCTCCATCTTAGCCCAACTCTGGTAACTGCTGTTATTGGAGAACTTCTGAAAAAATATACAATGTAATATTAGGTTAACATTCGTCACAGGTTTAAGTATAGTGAGATTAACGTGAGCACACATAACCGCGCTTTTGAAACGGGGAACAAAGCTTTTGCAAAGTTCAAGTTAGGTTTGAAATTAGAAAATACGCATTAATTGCATAGACTCATCAAGGTTCATTAGTACCTCGTTAAACACCAATTAACGCTCTTGTAATGGGGAACTTGCATAAAGAAAAAAAAATCATTACTGTATCTATACAATGACAATGATACATCATCAGAATCAAATTTAAATCCACAATATTTTCATAAAGATATTGCATTCTCAATACATTGTTTTCCTTTTAATCATCCAATAATAAATGAATGCTATCCAATTTTTATCACTTGTCTGTCATTTCTGACGTAAAGTCATTTCTAACCTAATGCTTAATCTCTGTTGGCCCTTTATATATCCTTATCCTTACTATATTATAAACGTGAAAGTATGTATGTACGTTCCACTTAATCTCAAAAACTACTAAACGAATTTTTATGAAACTTTCCAGTTATGTACCTTATATATTAGAATAGGACATAGGCTATAATGCATGTAAATTTTTATCCCTTTTAGGGACGAAAAAAGGGATGAAAATTTGTATGAACACTAATATTTTTTTTTTAAACAGGAACTTGAAATCTTGGTATATGCTTTACATTTACATTAGTAAAATATCGAGTTTTGGGCAAAGACATAAGCTACCTTTTATTCCGGAAAAATATCTCTTAAATAATTGATAGATTCAGGCGTTACTTTGCGGAATTCCATACTAGATCAATGGATTATAGTTCCTTTGCTGTTCCGCGAACTTGTGTCTTGGTTAGATGTGACAATAAATTGTGCGCACATGCGCATATTTTCATGCAGTTTCCATAAAATATATATATATATATATATATATACGCATGCAAATACAACAAACCAACACCGAACAGTATTCATCAGTCAATCAGTCTCTCTACGAGGCGGCATCATTAGGAGATGCAGGAGATGTTGACGGTCCGGCGTCCACCCGAGAAATGAGTTGTCCAAAACGGTTGGCCCTATTTATAGAAATCCTATTCAGGGTATAAATAGGGCCGACCGTTTTGGACAACTCATGTCTCGGGTGGACGCCGGACTGTCAACATCTCCTGCATCTCCTGATGATGCCTCGTAGAGAGGCGAAACACGTGTCGAGGATTATACTGTTTGGTGTTGGTTTGTTGTATTTGCATGCGTATATATATATATATATATATATATATATATATATTTATGGTACCTGCATGAAAATATGCGCATGTGAGCA
This sequence comes from Hedya salicella, assembly GCA_905404275.2. Classification (NCBI taxonomy): domain Eukaryota; kingdom Metazoa; phylum Arthropoda; class Insecta; order Lepidoptera; family Tortricidae; genus Hedya; species Hedya salicella. The sequence goes on along the minus strand of FR990099.1, from coordinate 19,994,376 downwards.
CAATTTATTGTCACATCTAACCAAGACACAAGTTCGCGGAACTGCAAAGAAACTGTAATCCATTGATCAAATACCTCTTATCCGCGATAATCGAATTTAAGGCGGACGAAGTCGCGGGTGGCCGCTAGTATATATATATTCTCCATATGAGCAACTGAATTAAATGCCAATATAAAAAATGGACGCAAGTTTCCAATTACCAACTCAGGTGTCGACCATTCCTCATCCAAGACCACAGATGGGCCGATAACGTCAAGTCTACATTTGCTAGATCACAGACACCGCGACCTCAAATGGATGGATTATGATTGAGCCACATGTAGACGCGGTCAGCAACAGCTTATCGGTAATCATCGGTAATCGATCTATCGACATTAAATGCTAAGACTTTTAATAGCAGCCTGCCAAGCATAAAAAGGGTTCGTTTTACATTTTGACACGCATATATTCCATCAAGATCTTTCGCAAGCATTTGTTGAATGCCTATTGGCATCTTTGCATAATTTAAAAGGGATGGTATTTATTCAGTCATCGAATAATGGAAGTATTCGGCCTACGACTGGCTTAATAGCAGTAATTAAAGCGATACCGGCGAGACTCCCACGATCGCGACACTATTGCCTATTATACACTCGCAACACCAAACCAATAGTATCGCACGCATGCGATTTCTTAATTGCTTGCACTTATTAAAATGCTAAACTAGCGCCGGCCCGATACTTGCACTTACGCAAAATCGGTGCATTTCTTAACGGCGTTGCCAATTGATTGAAAACAACTTTCAGGAGCAGGGCAGGTGTACTGAAGCTAATCGTTTTCACATTTCCAACAGCCAATTCATTGTGCCGGTCTGTTGCTTTACCTACTATGTAAATCTTCCGGCATATTTACTTGTACAATGATCATTCGTTAACATCATTTGATATTTTGATTCAGTTAGTGGTTATTAACTGTCAATTAAATGATATCATCATTTATCACGGATATGCAATTATTTTGTTTGTTTTATTTGGTACAAACTATAAAGTCTCTGATAGGTTAGTAAAATAGGTACATTAGTTAGCACATAATTCCTAATTATTTTAAAGTTATGTGATCATCTATATATGCAGTTAAATGAGAAATAATTACAAGTTACGCTCGACAATCTCGACATTTCATGACAAGACATAATTACGAGCAGTGTATAATACACTTGGTCGATTGAATCTAAGAAGTATTAGCAGGAAGAACATAATGCCACTATCGTTTACAAAGTAGCACAGTCAGCGCTCTTTAGTAAGCTTCCTCCGTTGCGCACATTATAGATAGTGAAAGTAATTTGACTTTACAAAATACATATTTAAGTAACAATGCGTGAGTTCAACTCTACTTGGAGGTAAGTTAAAGTTTTCAGTAAGCGTATATAGTTTCAGGAATATTTACGTTAATAATGAACCAATAGATTTTTACCGTGCGGCCTTGCGCCCCGGCAAGGCAAAAGGTACTGGTTCAAATCCAGACGGAGTCTTGAAATTTGTTCATTACTGTATTTTATGAATAATGAAGGAATTTTTGACAAAATATAAACAAATTATGTTTAGAGATGTATCAGGATAACGATCAAAGATGACTTCACGTATACGTCTAAGTATAACCTACAATTTTACGTTCCAAAGAACTACGAGTATATTTTTTTTCATTCAGTCCTGAAATTACTGAACGGCGAACTTCTACGAGAAGGGTTTACAAAATCCACCTCAATAATAGTTTTTCTGTATGATTTTCTACGCTGTGACTGTCTCCTTCTCTTACGCTCTACTTATAAGCTTATCACTTACGCTCTTTTAGAATGAGGAGATTTCGAAATTATTATTTTTTCTATGACATCGAAATATTTTTGAAAATTAAAATATCTGGTTTAATTTGTCTATTATCCTCTATTGAATTACATCGAAAAAAGCCGGGTAAAAAAAAAGGTTGTTAATTATGACTGACGGTCTAAATCCTAGCTTCATTTTCTGCACTCTCTATTTAAGGTTTCTAAAGTAGAGTGCCGGAGTAGCCTTCCTCGGAGTTCGGCCTGCACAAACGGTTATCTACTCTCACGTCATCATAAGTCTCGTTAATTGCATGTCAAATACATGACAATATGGCCACGGCTGCCTAACAACCGGGTTCACGCAAGAAGAATGGACGTGGGCACCCTCATTATAGCATCGCTGGCTCACATTACCGTGCATAATACGTTGCGATGGTCGATATCTATCGATTTATCTCAGGACGTGCCCGATGCAGCCTCATTGCAGGCCGTTACGTAATACAATGTTACGGATCATTGTGCAATGAAGACGGACACTCCGACGAGCAAAGCCACGGTGTAAGTATCAAGTGCCCACAAGTCTATTAAACGTACCGTGATAACACTTACCAAAATTGATTAAGGTCTAGAGTAGAATTCTCTGAAAAATTGCAAGGCGCATGTATGGTTTGAACTTTTACGTGAAAGGCCATGACTTGAAAGCTCCATTATTATTATTCATCATTATTATTTCAGCAATGGGACGTCCGGTCTACTGCTGGACACAGGCCTCCTTAATTGACTACCACATGGGCCGGATAGAGGCGACCGCATCCAGCGAGTCCCCGCAGCCCTAACCAGGTCGTTCGACTACCTTGTCGGTGGCTTTCTCAAGCTGCGCTTACTGGTACGCGGTCTCCACTCGAGAACCTTGCTGCCCAACGGCCATCGGTTCTTCGAACTCCGTGCCCTGTCCATTGCCACTTTAGTTTGCTTACCCTGTTTGCTATATTCCGGTTACTGAACATAAATATTATTATTAGTATAGCGGACATTATTAAAACTCCTTTAGATGTGCGCTATTCATCTTCAAACGCATGCATGCAGTGCCAACAGGCAATTTGGGTCGAAGCATGCACATATGTACCAAAAAAATCGAAATAGCAGATGTATTGTGACACGTATCCTAACCTAACCAATACTCCAATTTTAAAACTTTTATAAATTGACGGTGACAATCTTGCAAAAATCGGCCCGCCTTGCCCGAAAGTAATCGCGACCTGTACTAAGTGTATTTACTATTCTGCGTTGTATTAAAAAAATATAGATATAACGAAACCCACAATGTAAGTATTAAACAAATAAATGATTAATGATATAGAAAACATCCAAAACCCAGTAGTTAATATTCGTGCTCATTTCATAAAAAAAGGCCAGGAGAGGAGCGTCGGCTTCATAGGTACGCTGCCACTAAGGTAAACGTGTCGTGTATGAAGTGAATGTACTGCTTATGATTATCGTAACTGCTATGACAGTGGCCTAATCCGTCCGTTAAGTTCGCGGTTACTGAACATGATATTCTATCTGACAACAATTGCAGAGACGACATTGTTATGCGGCTTTTCGGTCGATTACTGAAATAATCATTGTGTAACTTTCCTGAAACATCTTTCAGTGCAATCGGCTGGTGTGGTAGCCGCAAAAGTAACAAAAAACTTGTTGCGTTAGTACTTACAAGTTAGTTAAAAAATAATGGAAAATTAATTACGATTTAAAGAGGTAAATTGTTGTAATGTAACCAAGTTGCAATTAGCCAAGTATACGATATGGCCGTTGTCGCAGATACAGGCCGAGGAGATGTTGGTACTACCTGCTAGGATGTCATTACTCTGTCCTTGCCGACGCTTGTCGCGTAGTACTTCATTAACCATTTCTCTCGAACCGTTCTTTCGCGCTAGGAAAAGCCGCGTGTCTCAGTTGTGCCCCAGGTCTAGAGATCCTAGATAGATACATTCATAAGGAATTAGTAAGGCTTAGGTATTCATTGAAATAAAACAATTTAACGGATTATATCGCGTATATTATCTCATTTTAGTTCCCGACGTTTCGGAAGCTTTCCAGCTTTCCATGGTCACGGGAGGACTCTTAGGTATTCATGTCATGATAAAGAGTGGAGAAGAAAGCACGGGCCGTATTGCAACAATGGGATACGCTAACAAATTAATTAAAAATGCGATTTCGTTGGAGGCGAAAGTTCTACGCGAATGTCCCAATCCTTCCCTTTTAGAGTAATCAGGAGCATGGCCACATTAAACGACTTAAGTACCAGATTATTGCTTTATTTACAGCCATTAAACGGAGGCGTAACCTCGGGCCGTTAATAACAAAAGTCATGTTGGTAAAGGATAATTAAATTAAGTTTACAATATTCATACGAGTATAAAATATGGAATTGTATCATTTCGCAACCGTCGGCGCCGATCCGACGGATGCTCGATTTCTACGTCGGGCGGAACTCCGAGAAAACAACGGCTAACGGCCCTGTCCGGTTCAAAGGACCAAAGTCAAAGTTAAGTAAACTTTACATAATATTTGATTGATAATAAGTATAACCTCTTTTCCATAGACGTTCCCGTCTGTGATTATCTATTAGACTGTCTATAATGAAACCAATTGGGATGAGCCAATTTTTTACAATGTATGGTTTAGACGTCAGTCAGTAGTGACGTCACTCGAAATATATGCTAAGCTATAATTTTTCTTAACTCATCCAAATGTAAAACGCAAGAAATTGGTATCTTAGAATAGCCTACTTACAAAAAATTCAAGGACTTTTTTGGCTCAACCCAAATGGATAGGTACAATCGTACCTAAAAGAGTTAAATATGTAGTGATACGACAGTGGAAAGGGCACCATAAACCCACATCGAACAGATCCAGTGTCATCGACAAATAGATATCTTGATTTTTAAGTTATTTTTAATTACATGATACTAAGTCGTAAAATAACAGACGGTCCTGTCTTTGTAAGGCCGTCTCTTCTGTTTTGTATCAGAATAAGATGAAAATTGTTGAACTTATACACGTAGAGTAGAAATCATAAAGTTTGAATGGAAGAAATATAATATATGCGTATACGTATGTAATAGTAGATAGATCTTTATATTACCTCATCTTCTAAAATTCAAATTTTCTCAACGTGCCAAATAAGTACACAAGATACACACCAATTATTTCTAGTAGCTACTCGTTAACCTGTACAATGAGTTCACCTTTGTGTTTATCTTGTGTGTATCTGCTTTGTATTCTACCTATTTTATGTACAATAAATATCTAGTGTTTGCTTAATGTGAAGAAACAGGCTAGACAAGAGTGAGAGGACGAGTAAGTAGTATTTTCTAATAATGTTGAAACCAAACGCGTATAGAAACTTTAATGATTAGACTCGGCATTTAGTAATGTTTTTTTTGCAGGATTAGTTTTCTTGCAGGACTTTCAATTGATTACTCCGGCTTTATTCGTTTGCTGAGGCCGGATGTGCACACATATGAGATAATTTTCTTACTTTATATTGCAAGTATCATGCGACGAATGCGGCTGCGTGTCTCATCCAGTCTAATATCAGCGTGTGTGTACATCGGTCACTCTAAAATATTTTTTTTGCCATTACTATGGTAATCTATATTACGGACACTTTGGATATATAAGAATTGTTCACCTTACTTTTCTCCACTGCATACTCTCAAGTTAGGTAGGTCGCATGTCAAACATAACTATAGAAAATTAAAAAATTTAAAAACCCCCTGACTTGTCCCACTAAAAGCTGAATATCTTGGAGACGAGTGCTCCGATTTTCATCAAACAAAGCTAAGAACACTCGGGATTAATCTATCTATGACACAAAAAAAAATCGCATTCAAATCGGTCCATTCGTATGGGCGCTACGATGCCACAGACAGATCCACAGATACTTATAACACCCCTGCTTTTTGTCGGGGGTTAAAAATAAGAGATTTTAAATCGACTCATCTTTTTAAGAGCTACGATGCCACGGATAGATACACACTTCAAACGTATAAGTAACACTCCTTTTTAACCGACTTCCAAAACAGGAGGAGGATCTGAATTCGTCGAAATCCCTTTTTTTGTTAGGGGTTAAATATATTGGGGAGATTTGTAGGAAAGTGCATTACTTACTTTCAATATGCCATAGTACCAACAGCAGGATTGGCTATTAACTATAGGGATGTTGACAATTTCTGTTTTTCTATGTGGTGAGCAAAGTAATGTTATAGAACGACCTTTGAATAATATAAATATTCGTCAAATAACTAAGTCCAATCTCCCTGAGATATAACAATGTTAAAATCTCATTTTTGGGTTTTCCCAAAACGCGCTTCATACTGAAGCCTGGGAACGTGTGGCGTCACACGTTCCTAGCTTGTATGGGGAAATTAAGAACTTTGTCCTGCAGCTATGTTCAAACATGTGTTTATCGAACCTATTTCATAACAAAAGTTACCATACATTTCATGGGTATTCAATGATATTATTAGTTAATTAATATCTCCATACTTTGAAAATGGACTTTCCCATCCAACTTTCAAGGCTCATAAAACAAGCTGCATCGAACTCATTGTGTTTTAGGATCATAGAAACTACAAATTTGCATCAAAATTTTATTTTTATTTGAGTAGTCAACATCCCTCTACTGGTATATCGATAGCGTGCTAGTAAGCAATATGATCTGTGCCTAATTTCATGCTTCTAGCTTGAGCGGAGGGATGTTATTGGGCCATTACCGATGTTATTACGGTTTAAGTGCCGTGCACGCAGCAAACTCATAATCAGCATTATGAATATCATTAGCACCTTAACGAGAATACATCGAACCGCACCCACGTTTCTAAATATAAAGATCATACAATTGAGGTCCTAACCCGTCAAAGAGCATCAAATAGTGTAATAACATCCAAATGAACAAATACTTACTTACTTTGCTACACAGTCATCTTCATGCCTATAGAACTAAAGATACGTTGCATACGACCATGTATATGTATATTCGTATACACGGTGCCTGCAAGGAAAGGGAAAGATTTTAACCACGCATTCCTTAGGTCATTAGGAGCAAAAAATGTTATATGAACCCCTGGCAAATCCGGGTTAGTTTTAAAGATATTATCAATTTTCATGTAAACAATTTATTTTGATTACTTATATACATTTTAAGCTATTTTGATCACGACGTTGCCACAAATGTGGCCATGTTTCGCGTATTGACAAAAATGAAAGTGACAGCTACTACTCACTTTAATCATCCTTTTTTTTAAATATCGTTGTTATTTTATTTAAAAGGTTATCTATACTATTATAAAGTTGTAAAAATGAAATGTCTGTACATTGAAGACATTTTCAAAAAAAATATTGTTACGGACTATTTGGAGGTCACTAAAACTTTGGTACACGGGTAGCTGGATATCTCCAGATGGTTATAGGATACTTTTTACCCGACTACGCTGAAGAAAAACTGACGGGTTATGACTTTTTCTCCTTCGCGAACGAAGTTGCGGGCATCTTCTAGTATTTTATAAAGAAGTGAAATTTATTAATTTTTTATGTACATAGATCGACTAAACCAGTTTTTCTTTGGCTAAATGTGATTTGGTTCTTTTTTTTTAATTCTAATGGTCTCAGGGAGGCGTGGTTAAAATCTTTATTTTTCATTATGCGCGGCCACCATGTATATATAGATAGATATATTTATTTATATATATACAATATGAATTGATCTTATATAGCTGTAACGTTTTGTAATACTATGTCGTGCATGAAATAAAATTGAATTGAATTGAATAGCTATACCTACTATTATAAAGTTGTAAAAATGAAATGTCTGTACATTGAAGATATTTTCAAAAAAAACATTTTACGGACTTTTTGGAGTTCACTAAAACGAAAAATATTTTTTTTTGGATTTTTTGTATGTTTGTATGTGTCGTTGTGGCTTCATCACGCAAAATCGGCTAAACCGCTTTCAACTATTTTTGGCACACGGATAGTCGGGTATCTCCAGATAGTTATAGAATACTTTTTACCCGACTGCGCTGAAGAAAAAAAGAGGGTTATGACTTTTTCCCCTCCGCGTACGAAGTTTGCCCGCAACCGTTTGCCCGTTTTTCTAGTATATATATACTTATTTGCCTGTCTAAATCTGAATATTATACAGACTATTCGCTTATTGTATATAGGTAGGTACTAGGAAAATTATGTGCAGCGTTTACTGACGTCTGATTCACTGCAGTACGTATCATTTAGAAAACACGATTAGCTTACGTAGGTACATACATAGTGACGCTACCTACGAACCTAGCAGTCTTCGGTTCGGTCATCGGCAAGTGCAATAGGTATTTCTATTTACTTTGGTATTTCGAGACCTAGTTTTTTATTGCCCAGTACCTAAGTATTTACACTTTGAAACCCGTTGATGTCTTTTGCTCCTGTTATGCTACAATCTCGAAAGGACATAAAAGTCTAAAATTAAAATTCGAATAGAATAATATACCTTTTTACAATGGGAGGATGGGGAACAGAGGATCAGTGGGGGACAGAGGTTCTGTGTCTATTTTTCAGTGAAATAATACATTTTGGGGGCATTGAAAGAGCGACCAAAACTTATCAAAGTGCAAACAAGACAGATATGTAAATCCATTATTACTCTAAAATATAAGCCATGATCCACTGTTCCCCACCTTCCCCTAATCGTAATAGTAGTCAAAGGGCCCAATCTTTGTTACAGTTTTTGAACAACCTTTTTTAGATAATTTAGGCCCAATATAGTCATGGTCATTTTGTTATTCATCCTGTTACTTTAAACACCTTAACCCCTCGTATGCGATGCCAAAAATTTGAAGTTAAGTGACACTTTAACATAGAGTAACATTTTAGCATCAAGGGGTAAAGGGTCGTCAAAAGAAAGTGTACCTAGTTAAAGTTAATTAAAACACAATTTTAATCGATATTTTGGGCAGGGACCGGAACCCCTGTTATTAGATATCCGAAATAACAATTCGTTTTTTTCGTTCAATTACGACATTTTCGTATATTTTATTAAAATTCTAGAACTTGAATCAGGTGTTTGGTGATTAATTACTTTTCGCTTAAATACAGTTTTAAAACATTCCGGAGAGAGTGTGTATTTTAGAAGATTTAAAAATTACCGGTTCCGATTCCTGCCTGTGAGTAACGAAAATTACCAATATTATGTTGCATGACTAACTATCGTTAGTCACAGGTAGATATCGATTAAAATTCAATTATAATTAAAGCCCTTAACTAGGTAAAACATTTTTTAAACGACCCTTAAATGAACAATTTTTGTATATATATGTGTGTGTAATTCTTTCTCAAAACGCCTCTGACGAGTTCTTGGATGAAGTTTGGTAGATATGTAGACATATTTTTGCGTTGCAAGTTTGTCTGGATAGGTTTTATCCACGGCTCTGGATTATTAGGTGTTTGTCGACCATTTCACGGGCTAATCAACCACAAATAACTAAAAAACACGGTGAAATCTTAGATAAATAGTTATTATACCCTTTCAGAAGCTTTGCTTCATATCTAATGTAAATAATATTTTAAATATTATATTCATTTCGTACTCACCTCTAATTGTCAGTATTATTAAAATATTATTAACTAAATTTTAGTGTATCTATATAGATTTATGATAATTGCAATATACCCACTCACTTCAAATTGTAAAAACCCCGTTCAAATCGCATTCAACTACTAACACAAGCACAAACCTTTCAACAGTTCAAACAACACGCGGCAAAGATCTGTTTACGCGGTTGTCATGACAACGCGTGACAATTCAATATGGCGCTCGATGCGCACTGCGCGTGCGGCTGAGAGCGAGCGCGGACTGGCGCGCGGCGCGCCACCTCCAGCGCCCGGCGAGAGGAAGTGCTTCCAGCCAGTTTCATTGTGCGAGGACAACGCTTCCACTATACTAGATGCGTGTGCGCACAGCCTCAGGCTATACAACCGCCAAAAGCACTCAATACTACAGCTATTCTATAATCAATAACTTTTTGTAGCAGGAACCTTTAACCCGTAACCTTTTGCGGCTACCGAGTCAAACATGCTGGCCTTCATACGAGATTACGGTTTGAGCGATAAAAAAACAAATAAATAATGTCATTGTAATATATTCAAACATAATTGTGAGATACAGAATATAGCACTAAATCTAAATTAAAAAATAACTTATATTATGCCCATTTCATACAAAAAAGTCCCCGTTTAGGGCAGATCTTGCGACGAGCAAAGTAATGAGGGTTATGAAATGGATTTCAGGTTAAGACAAGTGTTTACGTAAGTAATAATAATGAAACATAATGTTACAAGCCCTCCACAATCGCGTTATATTCGCACACAAACATTGATATCGTGACACGTGAGTGCGTCAGTTGGACAAGTGTGAAGCGCGCATTATAAAACATATGCTAAGTAACGTTAAATGTATCAATAAGTAGGAATACTTGGATATTAATTCAGCTACGAAATAATAATTAAATTAAAACAAATGATATGATGCATTCTTGTTGCGGCGCTTGCACAAAGTGCTTCTCGCGTGTTAAACATTAGACTAAACTTAAAAACACGTATCGAATAAGCAGAAAAATAATTAGTAGAACCAAAAAAACTGTACAAAGCCAGAAGAAAATGTCAAAATAATATGCAGCTAAGAAAACTAATAGAGAGAAGCAGATTGATTTCTAACAATTTAAGGCACATGTAACTCTACTTAAAATACTTAATAAAACGAGACCAGGTATATCTAGATTATTTGTACATAATGATAATTACATCGATTACATTACACATTGTCTATAAAAAAGTCGTAAGAGATTACGTCAAGTAAACTGATACGATAGGGGGTTCTTTAATACATTAAACGGTATTGACCACCTGGTCGAAACACTTGGCGACGAACTGTTCCCGGTCATCGAGCTTCCCGGCGCCAGAGTCGCGGCGCGTGAGCATGGCGTCTTGCAGAGCCGCGAGTGCCTCGCTGGTGAACCGTTTGCCGATCAGATGCGTGATCACCGACGCCTCACCGTGGAACCCAGACTCGATCAGACCAGGCGCAATGTTCAACGTGACGTCGCTGATCAGACCTTTCTCCACCTTCATGTTGATAGACAGCTCCTGCGTCGCTGAGTATACTTTCGACGGAGCTAAAAGCTCTTCGGGCACGGGGAACGACCGGCTGACGGTGAACACGGGCGTTCGTCCGAAACACCAATCCCAGCTCTGCAGCTCATTTCTGATCTCCGACAGGCCTGGAAAAATACAATAATATTAATATGCTATCTTGAGCTACGGAATGGCACGAAGAAAATACGTATCTGGTATTTATGACGGTTATCGCAATTTTAAATATTCGAGTTATTATTATAGAGATAAATGTATTTACAGTGGCACTAATTAGGTATTATTTGCGTACGATAACGTTGTTTACTGAGCAGTCTACTTGTGGCATTGAGACCATGGGACAGACCTTTTCTTAGAGTGTTGGAATTTAATATGCGAATGGGGAATACACACAAATTTTCACAATAATGATATGATGTTACTTTCAAAATTAGCTCTAATAGGTACTAAATATTTGACCTTTGTAAGTACTTTTTTCTGCATTCTATAAAAAAGAGTTTGCGTCTTCTTAGTTCTTTTTCGAGGCAAGTGTTAAGAAGGTAATTTATCTTTGTCTTTTGTCGTACATCAATATTTGAAAACTTAAAAAAAAAAGAATACAGCACAACAACTGAGCCTAGTGAAGAACAATTCATTTACATTAAGATATTCAGCACTTGGTGGCTTTTGTTTTAATCAGTACTCGGTATCGGCATTGAAAACGAAAGACATAAAATAAGGCAAAATATTGCTTTATAACGACACGTTTAGCTCAGTTAGTTGCACAACGACCTACGAAGATGGCGGTCCCGGGTTTGAATCCCGGCCAGGGCCAGTGTTTGTGTGATAAGCACGAATGTTTGTTCCTGGGTCTTGGATGTTTTCTTTGTATTTAAGTATTAGAAATTATGTATATATTATGCATATCGTGAGCTACCCCATAGTACAAGCACTACAAGCTTTGCTTAGTTTGGGACTAGGACGATTTGTGTAAGGTTGTCTGTGCCATTTATTTATTTAACTAACTACTAACTTTAATTGCTTAATAAACTAGACATAACAACATTTCCAACTATTTTTAACACTTCCACGACCGATAGCGTGACTAATAACATAAGAAAATGCGTATGTAACGAAAACTTACTGCGAGCAGAGCGACGAGCGTACACCTAGCGGTCGTGAAAATGTTAATTATGGAATTAGTCCAGTTGGAATTGATCAGTAACAATATAGTCATCTCACCTGGGAACCAGTCTTCAGAAGGATTAACAAATTGGAAGCCCCGCTGCTGTGAGATCAAGTTCTGCCCTCCATCCTCCAGAGTCAGCGCGGGGGTCCTCATGTACTCGTAGCCCAGCGCCGTCTGCAGCGCATCCACGGTCACGCGGTTGTTCACCTCCGCCAGGTTCGCCACGGGCGACGGTGTCGATGCGGTCGCGTTTGTCTGTATGCCATGCTAGATAGAATTATATGCCCTTAGACTATGTATTTGGGGAAGCTTCGTTAGTGATAAGTCACGTCACGTGCTAAAAGGAAAGTGTTAGACGGCATTTTTATATAAGATATAATTTCAATTCGTTTTAAGTATCTATCTATGCAAACAAACATTAGTATATAATATTTTCTTCTGTTTCCGCGATTATTACTCATTTAAATAAAACAATTTAACGGATTATATCGCGTATATTATCACATTTGAGACTACCCGTCACCATGGAAAGCTGAAAAGACGTTATATGATCCGTTAATTTGTTTTATTTAAATAAACATTACTATATTTCAAGGATGTATCCCCCTATACCACTATTTTTAAATGTTAGTCAGTTAGCAATTTCAATGTAGCAATTACACTGACCTATCATGGTCGTTTTAAAAAAATATACCTAGTTAAGGGCTTTAATTAAAACAAAATTTGAACCAATACTTCTTAGTAACGGAAATTACAAATATATATTGTATGACTAACTTTTACTGTTACTCACAGGTATTGATTACAATTATGCTTTAACTAGGTTTTTTTTAAACTACCCATCAATAAAATTTTACAAGGACACACTTCATACTTAGATGCATATAGTATCAAAAACACTTTAAGGCTTTGTCAAACTCATCCCAAAGTTTCAATCCGGCATAGATTTCTAATCAAGTTTCCTAATATGTAATGCATCTAAAGGGTTCAAACGTAACTATAACGGCAATAAAATGTTATACCCAAAGTTAATTAAATTGAAAGATATTATAAATTACTTCAAGAAAAGTATCTTATTACCATACTTATCTAAGTTAGTCATTGAATTCTTACTAGGCATTGGCTTGATACTCAGCCTGCACAGAACAAACAATTGAAAGCCATTTACATTCCTTTATGCAGTCGCACGTGAATCATGCTTATGTGCAAGCAGCTGACATTGTGACATTACTGAATATGTAAAAACTCTGCAACTCGCGCGCGGGAAACACTTTCCTTGCTTTTGGTTGCTTAGAAACTATAGAAACTAAGGGATTGTTTACACTTTGAACGTTATGTGCAACTTCGTACATTACTCCATGCATTTACAGCAAGTATGTACCTAATTTACACCTAACAATGAGTTAAGTGTGAATGGGCCATAGTACTCATATACCCAATAAATATCTTAGATAACATATTCTATTTATAAATTCAATACATTAAAAACGTTCAAAAAGAAACATAATTATGCTATATAAGCATTTCCCAATGCTCATTATCCAAAAGGGGTTAAGAGTCAATTCTATTCAATATTAATATTCAGTGAAAGTTTGTTTCAATTGCATGTTGAGTGCATTGAGTAGCCTCTTGAGTTGAAAACAATCATAGTTACAGTTTAGAAGAAATAATTTCACCTTAATATTTATACAAGGACAAGTTCTATTGTTTTTAAATAAAGTGGTTCAAGAACAGAAGGTTACACACAAATAGATACAAAGGTCCAGTCTTATTGGACTTTGACTCACCTCGCGCTTGGCCAGGGCTTTGCTGAGATCAGCCTTGTTGGCGTCGACTAGAAGTGTGCAGTGGTGATATCCCGAGAGGCGGCCCAGCTTGGCTGCCGTTCCAGAGATCTATGGTACTATTAAGGAAATAATCATAGACATTTTGAGAACATCCTACAACGTAATTCATATGAGATGACACTAATTTATACTGAATAAATTAAAAATATGCTTTGAGGAATTATATCCAGCATTTGTCGTTTTTTGTTCAATAATTTTTAATTAAATAATTAAATATACACAGTTTACAATTGCATAATTGAATTCATATATATATGGTTAAAGTTAAGTAGATATGGTTAAAATATTGTACTGCTTTATAAAACATTACAAAGTAATATTCAAAATCTAAAGATATAAATTAAGAACATAGTAACAAAATAAAGAAGTGACACAGATAAAATCCATGAACAGCTGTACAATGAGAATGGGAACAAAGACTCAACCTGTGTCAATATAATAAACTACAGGTTTGTAATTATAGTGATAACCTTATTGTGTAAAAATTGTTTGTAAAAAGTGGCCTAGAAATAAATTCTATCCATTATGTAGAGGTGTATGACAATGATAGTTGATTACTTTTGATTTTGAAAAGGATACTTTATATTTATCTCTGACAATGATGTCTTGACGCTCATTGATGACGGCTTTGACTCCAAACCCTCTGAAGAGGGCTCTCTTGATCAGCTCCAAGTTGTACTTTCGGTCATATCTCTCACGAGGAGTGAAGAAAGTGACATTGAGGTTACCACGGTCATGGTAGACAGTGCCGCCACCACTGTTGCGGCGAGCCAGCGCTATGTCCTTCTCAGCCAAGAGAGGTACATTGGACTCGAGCCAAGGGTTCTGGTGTCTGCCAATGACAACACAAGGCTCATTGCGCCACACCATCATTACATGATGGTTGGAGAAATCCATATTGCGGTACATCCAGTCTTCCAGAGCCAGGTTGGTATAGATGTCGGTGGACTGGGACATGAACACCGATTTGGTGACCTCCCTCTCAGCAGGCAGCTCCCTTTCTTTTTTGGCATCCAGAGTCTTGTTGGCTGTCACCAGGCTGCGGGAGCTAGTCCGGCGGGTGATGCCGATCACCACACAAGCACTGCTAGTGATCTTCTTCATCATTGCTTGAGCCATTTTAATTCTTGTTAATTTTGTTTTAACAGTTCACAAATAGACACTTTTTTGTATGAAAGAGATAAAGAAAAGTTTATAAGCGTAGATTTACCTTAATTGATACTTAACAGTTCTAAATTTATCACTAAAAGGTGTGTTCAAATAGTCCGATGGAACACTCTAGTGTTTAACGCAACAAGCATCGGCAGCAGACGCTGAGAGGGAGATGAGGTACTCGTGGAGAGCGATAGTCTGATGCAGCCACTTCCAGGTCTGGTGCAGGGTACTAATTCGAAAACGAATTCCCAGACAATCCCGACAGTCTCTTGGCATTCCTCCTCTTGGATGCAGGATGAAAGAAAAAATTACAATAAGTTAGTTAACTAACACTCGCGAAAACTGAGAACAATGGCAACGGAAGTGTCGACCTGTTACAAACAGACAAGTGTTCAAATGAAATGCGTTTCAGCGATGTACTGATCGAGACCGCGCGACGATATGAAATGAATTCATTACCTTCCGTCGTCTCATTTTATTCATAGTGATAAGCGGGCCGTGGCACTATGAGGTCGAGCGAGGGCACTCGAAGTACACTCCAAGACGAGCAAACAACTCGATAAGAAGCACGAAGAAGCCACGCGCAACCAATTCTTATCGTGTTCGTTTCAAAAGGAGATCAACCTGATAACATTAGGATAACGTCATTACATTTTTAAATTAAAATCTCGTACCTAGTACTTACAAACTTAACATATTTATCACTTATTACATTGTATATTTTCCAGCTTTACCTTCTAGAAATAAAATAAATAAAGCAATTTTAGAACAGAATTTTCAGATGTCATTGAATTTCATGATTTATCTCGTGAATACTATGTTTAGTATATAGTGTAGGGATGTCACGTCACGTGTCATCTTACCTCTAGATATCGAATCATTATATCGACATCAATAAAATTGCTACTTACCTTGATTTTTTTTTTGTTCAAGCTGGGTCAAATTTTCAAAATCATACAGTAAAATAATAAAATTATCAAACATTCATATAACGCCATTCCACTCACTCAAATGGAGTCTAACATAAGCAAGAGGGATGGCATGTAACGAATTTCGAGATTAGGAGTAAGTAACATGTCTAAACCTAACAAATCTAACAAAATTTCTTACAAATAATTTCGTAATTGATGGCAAGCAAATCGAAACAGAAACTAAATACAGATACCTGGGCTGTTGATGGAGTTCACATATCCAAACTCCTTGTATTCCGAATTACGTTTATTATTATAAAAAGAAGATGTCAACGTTTGTAATGTGTCGCTAGAAAGTTACGATCGAAATAAAACGAAAGATTATTGAACGTGCTATTTTATTAAACAATAAAAGTTAGTAAACTCTCCACGTCTAAAAGGACCCCTTGGACACCATTGCACAAGGTCTACGTACAATATCATGGGCTGCTGGTTGGGTGAAAACTGGGATCCCGAACAAGAAATTAGAGTAAGAATAGAAGTTGCTCGTTGTGCTTTTATGAAAATGATTTTTATTTATTTATTTATTTTCCACACATACAATTATCATTACAGGTAAAGCCCAATGCGATAATGTAGCAAAAAACAACACGTTAAAAATATCAGTGAAACGACACATTAAGATTAATCTTACAACTAAATAAATATCTTATCTAGGTAGTATAAGAAATCTTCCATACAGCTATTCTTTTGAATTCACTCAGAGTACAAATAAACAGGTCTAAATCTGTCGCGATGAGGTTCAGGGTGCGCAGCGCACGCGTTAGCGGCGCCTCCCGTAGCAGCTTGGTGCGCGCGCGCGTCACCGTCAGCAGCCCCGACCGCCGCCGGCGTGGGTCGAGCTCGCAGGGGGCCCACAGACCCACCGCACGCAGTACATCCGGATTACATATCGTTTCTCTCGTAACTTTAAAGTTATATGTAACGAGTGCAAGTTCTCTTCAGACTTTCAGCTCCTCATATCCGACCATGCCTTAAATAAACAATGTGGGATACATCAGCGGATAAAAAGGATAAACACCATATTGCCTCATATACATATATCTTATAAATTTATTCTGTATCCGCTGTAACATGAGACTATACTTTGCTTCGTGGGGAGCCCATATTTCGGCATTCCATTCCAGCTGACTTCTCACTAAAGCATTGTACAACGCAGTTATCGCCTTCAAATATTTCGGGCAAGCTTCGCCTGGGGTGCTATACCGGAACAATGGACAAAGGTCAAGGTACGTTTCATACCAAAAGCAGGAAAAAAGGACTACTCCCAGCCTAAATCCTTCAGACCTATCAGTCTAACATATTTCCTACTAAAAACAATGGAAAGAATAATTGATCAGCACATTCGAGCGAATCATCTAATGGAAAGGCCACTCAGCCACAACCAACATGCTTACCAAAAGGGAAAATCCACGGAAACTGCCCTATTAGATCTGGTCGACAAGGTGCAGAGGACCCTAGAGGATAGGCAAACAGCTCTATGTGCGTTCCTAGATGTGGAAGGTGCCTTCGATAACACACCCACAGAGACGATTCTTAGAGGAATGGTATCAAAGGGCGTGGATAGCACAACCAGCAGATGGGTTCAGAACATGCTATCTAATAGAGTAGCAACCCTGACCCTAAATGCAATCACACACGAATTCTACACCACAAGGGGTTGCCCACAAGGAGGCGTTCTATCACCACTACTGTGGACCCTAGCGGTGGACCAACTCCTTACATTGCTTGAAGGCTATGACTACGATGTCCAGGGTTACGCCGATGACCTAGTAATCATAGTCAAAGGCCCTTGTCTCAGCACAATTTCAAACATAATGCAAGGAGCTCTCAAAACCATCAATAAATGGTGCAGAGAAAATGAATTGTCAATCAATGCCAACAAAACAATAATAGTACCCTTCACAAGGAAGAGGAAGCTCGACAAGCTCAAACCCTTAGAGCTTAACGGGCAGACTATACCATTTTCAAAAGAAGCCAAGTATCTAGGGGTTTCACTTGACCAAAGGCTTACTTGGAACACACATTTGAACAACATAATTAAAAAGCGAAAATGGCAATGTGGACATGCTGTAGAATGGCAGGAGCAAGATGGGGTGTAAGACCCAACATTGCGATATGGCTATACACGGCAGTCGTGAGGCCTATAATCATATATGCTTCTGCCGTCTGGTGCGACAAAGCCAACCAAAAAACAGCCATCCAAAAACTAAACAGCCTACAACGCTCTGCCTGCGTTATCGCAACTGGAGCCCTATCATCAACACCGGGGGCGGCGTTGGATGCACTGCTTGACCTAACACCTCTACACTTGCAAGTGAGGAAAGAGGCTGAGCAGTGCATATATAGAATCTGCACCCTTTCAATGACGAAATGGCGCTCTCAGGCACTGCTTAAGATCAAGGGTGCAGTATTTGAAATCGAAACTTTATGTATGCCTACAGATGGCATGCCCACTGAAAAAAAATTCACACAACTCTACTCAGTGGAAATACCCCCTAGAGACAAATGGCTAAACAATCAAATGTCTTTCAAAGAGGGGAGTCACATCTGGTATACGGATGGATCTAAGAAAGGAAGAGACGTGGGATCTGGTGTCTATGGACAGAGACCAAAACTCAATGTCAGCGTCAGCATGGGTACAGAGGCCTCAATCTTTCAAGCGGAAGTCTTCGCCATAAATAAATGCGCCGAGATAAACCTTGACAAGAACCTAAGACACCATCACATTTACATCAACTCGGACAGTCAAGTTGCCCTGTTTGCACTGGAATCCCTGGAGACCAACTCGAGGCTAGTGCAAACCTGCAAAAATAACCTAAATGCCCTGGCTAATTCCAATAAAGTTATACTCAGATACCCATCGGTGTATAAAGTTATACTCAGATACCCATGTCGGACACTCCGACATTGACGGAAACGAACGAGCAGACAAACTCGCCAATAAGGGCGCGGACACGCCGCAAGTCGGCCCAGAACCCTTTTGTGGGATCACAAAACGAAAGGCATACGTTCTGCTCAATGACATATAGATCTAAGGCAATCGAGGAATGGAGGCTCGTAAAAGGGCAAAACCACTCAAAAACCTTAATTAAAGGATTCAAGCAAAAGTTGTCAAAAGAGATACTACAGCTCAAAAGACCAAAAACCTGCGCAATAACAAGAATCCTGACAGGCCACTGCAAACTAAACAAACACCTGTTTCAAATGGGTATGAAATAGGATGCATTATGCAGATTCTGCCAAGAGGCAGAGGAGACTGCAATGCACATCCTCTGCTTCTGTGGACCACTCATGAGGAAAAGAAGTATCCACCTAGGGCAACATGTCGTGCCCCCGGAAGAGATACAAAATTTCACTGCCCAAAGAATTTGGCAATTCCTAGACTCAACGGGCCTCAGTAGTGAACTCTAATAAAGGGCTGCCACAATAGATCAAATCTGGTCGAAGCGGCATACAGAAGGCCCACAAATCAACAATAATAATAATAATATCGCCTTCATATTTGAGAATCCCTTTGCAATCCTAAGCACACGGCCGAGGTTCCGAAATGCTTTTTTGCAAATATTTGTTACGTGCTTTCGAAACGTTAGGTCAGTTGTAAAACTAACACCCAGATCTTTCACTTCGGTGACCCTAACCATAGGTATTCCGTCCACAGTATAATTTTGTCTACTGGGAGTACGTGCCCGCGAGAAGGTGATTATCATACACTTCGCGGTGTTAAACTGTAAAAGATTGTGTTTGCTCCAGAGAACCACTCTGTCTATATCCCTCTGAAGTATTTTACAGTCTTCCCCGCTTCTTATGACAAGAGATAACTTAAGATCATCTGCGAATAACAAACATTTTGCTTCTTGTTTAACTTCTGGCAAGTCGTTTATCATTAATAAAAACTCCAGAGGCCCCAAGTTACTTCCCTGACTTACTCCAGATCTAGTTAAATAAGGTCTAGAGCGATATCTACATAATCTACAAACATGATAAGTTTGTATACCAACAAAGACATTAATCTAAAATTGAGATGAAGGCGGGTCAAATGCTATGTACTATTCATGTGGTCGTGATTTTGGTTTGAACTCTATATCTATACTTGAAATAAGAGTGGTGACATGCAACTACAGTTGCGGAAAGCACTCGAGTGGTTAGGGCACAGAGACATAGACATTAAACAAAGCTATGGAAGACAAAATAGAAGCTTTCGAAATGTGGCTATACAGGCGTATGTTAAAAATACCATGGACTGCCAAGTTCACAAACGCCGAAGTATTAAGCAGAATGAAGAAGAGAAAGGAAGTATTAGCTTCTAATAAACAAATACACAGATCCGAGAAATGTGACATACTCAAACTTATAATAGAGGGGAAAATAGAAGGAAAACGGGGAAGGGGAAGAAGGAGGGTTAACTGGCTCGATAACATCAAAAATGGACAGACATTAAGAACGCGGCCACACTCGCTAGATTGGCCAAGAATAGGAAAGACTTTGCAAATGTGGTCGCCGACGCCCGATAGGGTATGGCAGTATAAGAAGAACGCAGTCTCCAGTAAATAAATACTAAATAAATACTACGGGAAAATTTTACACAAATCGAACTAGTCCCATGGTAAGCTCAATAAGGCTTGTGCTATGGGTACTAGACGACGATATATTTAATAGATATATTACTTATATATATAGAAAACATCCAAGACTCAGGAACAAATATTTATTGCTCATCACACAAATATTTGCCCTTACCGGAATTTTAACCCAGGACCTCAGCTTCGCAGGCAACGTTATTCCCACTGAGCCAAACCGGTCGTCAAAACCACCAAACCGTCAAATCGGTCCAGTGGTTTAATTATCCAAGGTGTTTTTTTTTAATAATATACTCGATAACTGCGCTGTTTGCGTTACGCTCAACCCTAGACCTGCGAAATAGAAAAGTATTTTTCTGCTAAATAAACTTACAGATTTTTTGAAAATAAATAATTTCTACTTTACCATAATAAATTTTAGAAAAATAATTATTCAATTGTAAACATTTTTCCGTATTAACGTTTTTAATTTATATGGAGTACGTCATTTCAAGCTACATTTGGACGCAAAAAAAAATACCATGAAAAAACGCTTCTCGCATGGTTGAATTGGTTGACTTTGACATTTGAGAAAAGAAAAACTGACTGGTTATTGACGAGTTGTCGACTAAATTTCTTCTTTTCGGTCTTAATTCAATAAAAATGGCACTTAGAGCTACCGCTGTTCGTTTTGGTGAGTATTATTAACTCTAATAATAATGAATTGTTGAATACTTTTTTACGTCATATTGGTATTTTCTCGTTATATAACTCTCCTTTTTTTTTTAGCCAGCATGAAACAATGGGCCTATAATCTATCAGGATTTAACAAATACGGTAAGTTGCGTTTCAATATTTATATTTAGTCTTACATAGGTATCCATTAGCTACTATGGCTTATTCTGCATACATGTTCTCCATGCTTTTGATATGAATATTATGACAAATTTAACCTTAATGGTGAGGTATTACAACAAACCTCAGCAGACAAGTGCATCTGTAAACGTAATTATTAAGTTAAATTCAAAATTACTACTTATAAGTTGTGAGTTGTGTTTTTATTTAGCAGACATTCAAATTTTAGGCAAAGGCCTAACTCCTCTTCAATCTGGCATGTCCTAGGCTATAATATGTCTTCCCTCAGCTCTGGATGCACAGTGCAGTGTTAAATTTTTGAAAACAATCATAACATAATCAGTTCATTGTAGTTAATATGACAAGTCACATTTGTGTTTCATATATTTGTGGAATCTTTAGGGGCCTAATGACTAGGCACATTTAATGGGTGGAATGTCATCTCATTTGCCTCCTATTTCAATAAAAAAAAACCCTCAGTACACCTGGAAAAAGCTCATAACCTTCAAATAGATGTACCAATGGCTTATTTCATAGCTATGAATACTCATGTAAATAAATAAACCTTATATACATGACACGGGACTTTGAATCTTAGTCTTTACACATCCCCCACATGCTCCCTATAATCTCAATACCATCGAGGGTAGTGCAGTTATATTATATCTAAGCTACAAGTCTTTTTTATTTGCGCTATAAGTTCTATAGGTCAATATTTTATTTACATATGCATTTTTATAAAATATTATAATATTTGATGTCTATAATATGATACTACCATAATCTTGTACCTTATCTTGTATTTTACTACATGTAAAATTAATAACGGTCTAAACATGTACTAATAATTAAGTACTACTAATTTATTGTGACAAGGGCCGACAGACAAGCATAGCAAACTGTTATAGAAAAAGAAAATCTTATTCTATACAAGTTTGTATAGGTTTACGTTTAAACTCTATGTTCCAATAGATATTGTAAGGCTTTGTCCAGTCAACGTGTTTTGTCCGATATGATGATCATCCCATCTATGGTCAGCCATCGATATTACTAATGCGATATATTTTGCAGGGTTGATGCGCGACGACTGCCTCTATGAAAACGAGGACGTGCAAGAGGCGCTGCGCCGTCTGCCCGACCACGTGATCGACGAGCGCAACTTCCGCCTCGTGCGCGCCATTCAGCTGTCCCTGCAGAAGACCATCCTGCCCAAGGAGCAGTGGACCAAGCTCGAGGAGGATGTGCTCTACCTCACACCCATCGTAAAGCAGGTATACCTGTGGTGTAGTTGAATCTAGCCACGTATCAATACCTTCCGCATCATGCGCACCATTTAGCTATCCACACTGCCAAAGACCGTCCTCAGAGAGGAGTGGACCAAGCTCGAGGAGGATGTGCTCTAACTCACACCCATCGTCAAGGAAGTATACCTGTGGTGTAGATGAATCTAGCCATGTATCAATACCTTCCGCATCGTGCGCACCATGCAGCTATCCACATTGCCAAAGACCGTCCTCACAGAGGAGTGGACCAAGCTCGAGGAGGACGTGCTCTACCTCACACCGATCGTCAAGCAGGTATACCTGTGGTGTAGATGTATCTAGCCACGTATCGACACCTTGCGCCTCATGCGCGCGATGCAGCTATCGTTGCCGAAAAGCGTCCTGCCAGAGGAGTGGACCAAGATCGAGGAGAAGTGCTCTACCTCACACCCATTGTCAAGCAGGTATATGTAACTGTGGTGTAGAATGTATTTGTACTGGTGTCATTTGTTAGGACACGAAAACGACTGTTAGTACCAAATCGTCTATGTAGCAATATGTCCAGTGACAAAAATTGTTCAATAAGCGAAATGTCAGGTTGTCCAATTAGCATTTCGTCCAACCAACGTAAAGACCATAATGCAATACATCAAGATAGCAATTAGTCTGTGTAGCATAGTGTCCAAAGTGTATAATGTCAAAAAAGCTAATACCACAAAATGGCACATAGTAGTCTAATTTTCGAATAGGATACTACTGAAATGACTCATTCATCGCTTTTGATACTGTATGCACCTAAGGGATAATAAGGACTTACAAGGCAAATGGGGTGGTGGTTTAGTCACTGGACACTGGACTAGTCAAAAATATTTATACACAAGACTAAGCAGTTTATATTTTCACAGGTCGAGAAGGAGAGGAAGGAGAAGGAAGCCTGGGACGCCAACTATTAAAGCTCTGAAATCACGTTATTAAATAATTTAATTTAAATAAAATTAGGTAATTGTATTCTCTGGATTTTGATTATTAAAACTCTGGTTTAGATAAAATTGTTTTATTACTATCAATATTTTATACAAAATAAAAAGTAAAATGGAGTTGAATATGGCAGAAGATAATTACTTATGGCATTTCGAAATAAAATAATAGAAAGTTTACAGTCAACAAATATGGTCCCTCCGAAACAAGAATCTCATAATGTACCTAAATAACACGATAATTGACAACAATAATAGTAACTCTTACGTAACATAACTTGATTCGCCGAATAATAAATTTCAGGAATACCTGCCCTATTTTTCTAGTTTTATTTGCCCGACTTTGGTGTTTAACACGTTCACTGCCAGGAGCCCGCACAGCGGGCGTTCTACTCGTAGACGCGTAGGCGATACCATGTGTTTCCTCGTATGTAGAGGAAAGTGCGTAGCGCTACGTAAAACTTGGCAGCGAGTGTTATTTTTTTAAATTTAATAGGTACTTGCAAGTAGTAATTATAGGTATAGGCGCCATCAGACACATTGGAGGAACAAAGAGCTCACAAATATCTGATTCTATGCTATTGTGAAGGCGTTAGAGTGCAAATTCAGATATTTTTTAGCACCTGAATTATACAAATATATTAGGTGGCGACTTTACCAAAAGCCAATAACCCTGTAAGTTTCTATCCCGTGATATAGGAACATAGCCAAGGCAATTATTTTCACATATTTTGTGGTACACATCAAGCTGACCAAATGACAGTTAATTTCAGCGTCTCTGCGAATAATAAATTCATACAAAATGAAACACAATGTCTTAATTTTAATAAAGTTTGTTATTTTCTGTATTATTCAATTATATTTTTCTAGGCAAGAGTAAAAATAAAAACATAATATATTTATAAGTATGTAGTAAACGAAAAATGAGTACCGCAATTTGGAAAATAATTTATTACATAATTTACCATAACTGAGAAGATAAATGATGTATATTCCATATCGTACAAAAATTAGTGGGTTGATGAAAAATGATATGATTTTAACTTTATCAAAATATCTAATATTGGTCCATAGCATATACGAGGAGTATATAATAACATGTTTAGACCGTTATTAATTTTACATGTAGTAAAATACAAGATAAGGTACAAGATTATGGTAGTATCATATTATAGACATCAAATATTATAATATTTTATAAAAATGCATATGTAAATAAAATATTGACCTATAGAACTTATAGCGCAAATAAAAAAGACTTGTAGCTTAGATATAATATAACTGCACTACCCTCGATGGTATTGCGGTATCTTATACATAAACACAGTTTTTTGTGTCATGGGTTATATAGGAAATATTTTTTTGCAGTTATATGTCAATAACTAAACAATAGATGCATGTCGCTTTAGAAGAGCAATATAATTTTCATTTGCTTAAAAAATGGCCGGACATAAATGTTTGCTTCCTAAAATATTACTTCCCCATAATATCGGCATTCCGGCAGTCTTTAATATGCACTGTGTCCCAGAATGTTCGTTGTCTGCTACAATATTTGCTTTTCAGAATTGTCTTATTCTCAAAATGTATTTCCATCAACGACAAGGAATAAGTAACTACATTCTAGGAGCTGGCAGCGGCTGAGCTGGCAGCTCTACGGAAGCGCGACAAGTACTCGGCTCTATCAGGCTATTTATTTGTCCCGTTTGCGGTGGAGAGGTCCGGGTGTTTGTGTTTCGAAGCCAAATCTTTTTTGTTTGAGCTGGGGCGGCGCTGACGAGAGGTTGGTCTCGACCCTCGCTTCGGGTCTTTCCTGATGCAAAGACTGTCTATCGCGGTTCAACGTGGCAACGCTGCGAGCGTGATGGGCACCTTTGCGTCTCGAAGGGCACGGGGCGAGCTTTTTAATTAGTTTTGTGAATATTTTAGTATACTTTAGCTCTAAGATTTTTTTTTCTCTGTATGGTAGAATATTCTTGTTTGTATTGATATTAATACATACTTTTCTGGGAAATATATATTTTAGGAAATCGTCATTCCAGGCCCGGGCCAAAAAAATATTGAAAGTCTCCACAAGTACATAAATATATTTCTTTCAACATATTATAATAATAATGGCAAATAAATCAGTCAATTTCATTGCACAGGTATGGACAGTTCAATAATGTTAAATATTACTATAAATATTCACAATAACCCTGATGGTACACAGAGTTTACACTGGAATACTAAATAGATTTAGCTAATATTTTTACAGTGTATACATAGAAAATAAATTTAGTCCATCACAGAGATCATAATCGGACAGTATAAAGACAGATAAAACACTATTAGGGCAATTATATTATAACAAAAAATTGCTTAGAAATGCAGCAGAGTTCTTAACATGTATCCCTGATTTCCACCATTTATAATTAATTAAAATAAAAGAGTTATTAACGACTAGGTAATATTCGATGTAAAACAAATTCACCCTTTACAAATTATATTTGTTAATGTAATAAAATAAGTGTTCACTTATAGATAAATATTTTGAGCCTGTAAAAAGCCTACAAAGATGTATATAAAAGTAAATAATGGCATATTTATGGCAAAACAGTAAAAATATTTGTTAAGATTTAGTATTCACTGTTTAAATCCTTTATTTTTATAATTTCATGCACGCTTTTATTTTATTATTTTTGTGTAAACGTTGATAAAAACATGATTACTTAAATAAAAACCACACCGGAACCAAACCAAATAGTTGGACAATCGGTAAATTCTAATGCTTTAGTAGGTAATAAATAATATGTTTTTAGTATGTTTGACTTTATATACCAGTGTTTTTTGTAAGAAAGACACAATATATTAGCTGCTCACATAGGTAGGGTGCATTGGGCCAATTTCGATTCGATGATTTTTAATGTGGTGCGACTTCAAAAATTACACTTTTATACCATAAATTAAATAGAAGAAGGCTCTTTCGTGCCTCTAAGTCAAAGTCACATTTGAGTAATGGATTTCTAAAAGATGGTGGACGTTGATATAGCTCTAATTACGGAATGTAGAGGTGAGGAGCTGTAAGCAGTAAATAATATTTCCAAATCCGTCCAGAATGGCGCTAGATTAGCAAGAGAGAATATTAAATAAATTTAGCCATTGTTTGTTTTTTAGTGTTGGTCATGTCAACACAACAACCAATTTCAAAACATTTATCGAAATGCTACTTAAATCCTTCGTCCTTCTTCTGATGTAAGTATAATCGTGATCAAAATGTTATTGTAATTTATTTTACAATCGCAAAATATTTAGCACTGGTCCTCTTTGTTTACATCGGTGACATGCAATGACTTCCAACGTCTGTTGCGAAACACACATCCTTGCTAGTAAAATAAATTTACCCACTTGCTACTTTTTTTAAATGTTATATGGGGCAAATGAGTAAACGGTTCGGAGACACCTGAGGGGCTAAACCCGAAAACCGAAAAACGAAGTTCGCATGGCGCCATCCCGCTCGCTCAAGTACAATTTAACATGAGCGATCGGGAGACGGCAAGTTACAAACTTCGAATTTAGAGTTTCGGAGTAACCCCTCTGCAACACCAGAGGAGTCACAAGTGCGCTGCCGGCCTTTCAGGTAGAAGTACGTTCTTTTCTTGCAGGCTTGAAGGTCGCATCGGATACTGTGACGCCACCCTAATTTAACGCAAAGACTGTCACTTTTGCATACACAGAGATTGTGCTCGTTACCTCTACACTCCATACCTCTGATGATAGAATTGGAACCACGAAAATTTTAAAGTGTCCCAATGCCTCTTACAGAAAGGGTTTAAACAGACTGACTCCATGCCAACTGCAAGCTCACTGCTCGCCGATTGTTGTCTCAATGCAATCCGTCGGTTTCAATTCAACTCTAAAGGAAATTATTCGCGTACCACCATGGAACCCCTTCGCAGTGCCCAGCCACCGTCACTGAAACTCTAGTGATAAGTTACGTTACTGCGACAGGGTTCTACGAAGATACGAAAATGATTCCCCGTTCATTAATTTTCACTAAAGATACGAACATCGGTCAATATGGATAAGTAAAACATATCCGGATAGGACAGACTCGATTCATAGCCTAATTTACCTAAATATAATACAATATAGTAATATTGCTTAATTTAATAGCTGTACATTATTGACTAATTAATGGAATTCATTACTTTTTACATCTAATTTTTTAGATTGGCAACTAATTTTCCTCGATGACATTGTGATCTTTGGAAAGTTTTTGTTCGAGTACAGTAATTATTTCTAACTGGTTTGGCTCTGTTAACAGACGTGTTTCATGGAAAATGTAATCTCATTTAAATGTAAATTAGTCCCATTCTGTTTGTGTATAATGTTTGTGTGTACAAGAAATATTCTAGAAATGTAAAATTTATTTTTAATTTCATTGAATATGTAAAAATATGTCCAATCCGAGTATATGAACGGAAATTAAACAGAATTGCGATATGTAATCAATCGTATGAAATAAGGTCGCCGATACGGAATTTTGTAATCACAAAAGAAATCTTCATTTTCACTTATTATCCCTTTTACTCACTATTTGATAAAAAAAGATAGGTCATATCTTGCCGGCAAACCGGCAGTCGATGTCTGCAAACGACATAGGTTCGATTGTGTGGTGATGTCGATTCATTACAAAATTCCCGTAGCCGCCTACAGGCCCTATTATCATGTTAAGACCAGAGTATTTGTCGAGACAAATTATACAAGCAAAAATTCAATAAAGATGAGGTTGCGTTGTATCGTTACACAGTTCCTTGGCCACCTTCCGTCTCTATCATCAGACTTCTATGACATTATTATATTGCATTCTCGTTAGATTTACAAATAACAACAATTCAGCTTAATTGACCAGCAAGAAGTCCCTTATTTAACTGGCAATATTTAATTACAGACACCTTATGATACCAGTAAAACTAAATAAAATCTTGTAAACCAATGAAACACGACTGGTTGCACAGTCAAAACTCACAAAGAGAATGCAAAACTATACCTTTAGGGCACTTAGAGTTCCTCATCTCCTATGGCTTCAAACGCATTGTTCTCAACGCAATCTTTTCCAGTCTTGAAAGCGACCGAGGCGAACTTCTCCGTCAATTTCTGGACTGAGAATATCTCTCTAGAGCTGCCTGAATTGTACGAATCTCCGTTCTGTAATAAAGAAAAAAATGTGGCTAAAATGGCGAATATGCAATGTGTCAATCCTACTGTGGCCACAATAGGGTATTTGACAGTAGAAAAAATGTTAAAATTATATAAGATCCTGATAAAAAAAAGCAAAGGGAAGAGAGGCTCGGGGAGATTTTATGATATTGGAGTAGTTTTTTCACCAATTTTTATATATTTAAAACGTCGTTTTACAACATACCATAAAAAATAGCCTTTTCTACAACTACAGATAACTCTACAGATGCATAGGTCGAAAAACTGTGAGCGTTAAACTCTTCGAACGGACCTCACGAACCAAAAGACGCAGCCTTTGGTGTTTAATATCCCCTGAACGAGTTGTCGGTGTAAAATTCGAACGGATTACACGGACAAGAACACGGATTTTGGGTTTTACACAGATGACGGTACTCATGGCAGAGCTGAGCGTGTTGCTAGAGGAGAGGGTGACGAGCTACAGAATATAGGTTGAAGAACTTCAGTTGAAAGTGTTTGAACGGCTACACGAACTAGAAGTCGGGTTTTGGTCCTCACAACGATGACGATGGGAGCGTGTCGCTAGAGGAGAGAGCGACGAGCTACAGAATCACAGGCCGAAGAACTTCAGTTGAAAGTGTTTGAACGGACCACACGGACTAGAAGTCGGGTTGCGGTACTTACAATGATGACGATGGGTACTCACGGCGGAGCTGAGCGTGTCGCTAGAGGAGAGGGCGACGAACTACAGATTCATAGGTCGAAAAAGTTGAGCTGGAAGTGTTGGAACGGACCACACGGACTAGAAGTCGGGTTTTGGTCCTCACAATGATGACAACGGGTACTCACGGCGGAGCTGAGCGTGTCGCTAGAGGAGAGGGCGATGAGCTACTGAATATAGGTTGAAGAACTGCAGTTGAAAGTGTTTGAACGGACCACACAGACTAGAAGTCGGGTTTTGGTACTTACAATGATGACGATGGGTTCTCACGGCGGAGCTGAGCATGTCGCTAGAGGAGAGGGCGACGAACTACAGATTCATAGGTCGAAGACGTAGAGCTGGAAGTGTTGGAACGGACCACACGGACTAGAAGTCGGGTTCTGGTCCTCACAATGATGACGACGGGTACTCACGGCGGAGCTGAGCGTGTCGCTGGAGGAGGAGGGCGTGACGAGCTGGCTGGAGCCGTCGCGCCGCAGGTACGTGAGGCCGGCGCGGCGCGGCCGCGGCGACTGCGGCCCACCGCCGCCCTTCTGCCGCATCAGCTCGTCCACGATCGACTGCAATCGTACCACATATATTTACTGTTTACTATAAAAGTCGAATACATAGAAAGGGGCTGCTAGTTTGACGGACTCTTGCTAGTCGATTCTACTACTTTGTAATCGACCTTTGTAATAATAGAAATTCACAACTGGAGAATTCCACGTTAGGAGCTTTTCTTTGTATCATATCAGCCAGCGCGGCGTCGTATGAAATTCATCAGACTTTACTCATCCGTAAATTAAACTTTTTAGACTAGACAGTCACACAGTATTATGATAGTGGCGAAGCTATGCAAATAATATGGGATCGTATACAACTGTTTAGTAGTTGGCGATCACTTAAATTCTCCTTATTTTCACAGTGACATGTGAGTGAGACGAATGATGTTAATTTTTTTTATATATAATTTTAATAACTTACCTGACTTGTCTCCGATTCGTAGTGTGAAGGTTATTATAATGACATATAAAAACTTATCACAATACTTAGAAGGTCATTGCCCAAAGTGCCCACACGCTAACCAACAATAAAAGTTCAGTATGTTTTCAGCGTTAATATGCATGTTGGAATTCCCTAGCCGATATAGAACCTGTGACGCCCAAAAAAAGCGGCAACATGTTTGTTTTTTGGGCACAATCTATGTAAGGCACCGGCCTTATATACGATCGCATATGAAAATAGGTACCGCCCTATTTTTACATGCGATCTTTTTTCTCAGCATGCTGTCAAGAATTATCATTGATGCAAATTTTCATATCAACCAGCAGCATTCTAAACGATCGATCTTCACAGAGCTTGATAGAGCTACAGGGCTAAACCTTTTAATACTAATTTATATATAACCTACTTAAACCTACATTAGTGTAATGTCACATATAAAATTTACCTGCAAACAGACGCTTATGAACGTCGCGTGCTCCGTCCTCAAGGTTATCCATTTCAAGTTGTCTTTGCTAATGAGATATTCAAAGGACAGCTCGAAGTTTTTGTTTGACTCCTCCAGCACAGATCTGTGGCCGTTTGACAATGATTGATCAACCTGGAAAAAATAACATTATTTTGAATAAATAATATTAGTGGAATAATTGTACAAAAATCGAACTAGTCCCGTGGTAAGCTCAATAAGGTTTGTGTAATAAGTTCTAAACGAACATATTAATAAATATTTTATTTACGCTCTATCTATCTACCAGCCACGGACGTCCACGGCTGAACATAGGCCTCTCCTTTAGCTTGCCACAGGGTGCGATCCTGCGCAGACCGCATCCACCGTCTCCCCGCCACCCTTACGAGGTCATCCGTCCACCTAGTCGGGGGCCGTCCTACGCTGCACATTCCTATACGTGGTCGCCACTGCCCCAACAGTCATCCGTTGGGCTATATCCCGGGCTATATTCGGGGTACACTCATCACACAAATATTTGCTCTTACCGGGATTGAAACCCAGGACCGCCAGCTTCGCAGGCAGGGTCATTACCGCTGAGATAAACCAGTAGTCAGTTGGAAAGACACATATTTTATTACGATTTTCTATTCGTCAAAACTTGCAATGATGGAATTAGAGGTGACAATTGTTATCGTAGAGGCATGCATAATATCGTTTTCTACACAAATCGACTGACTCGCGGTAAATTGTGCCTGACGATTCCTTATTCCAATCCTTCTACATAAATATTATATATAAATATTCACAGAAAGGCGTGCCCATTTATGTTACTGGCTATATTAGTTAATATGAACATAAGAGCGTGTAAACTTCAGCATCGCACAAAAGAGGCCCGCATGAGGTTCAGCATTGCATTCTATCCTGGTTGTATACATAAGTTGATTGATAACACATAAGCAACTATCATGCCTTCTTACTTATGATTATGAGTAAACAACTATGTTTAATTCCGGTTTGGCGAGTTGTACTATCAGGATGATGTGATGTTATGACGACGTGACGTAGAAATGGATCAACGTTTTATCTTAGCATGACGGTCGAAATGATCATTATCGAAGCCAGAGGGGTTGAAACGGCTACCATCGGCCCATTCAGCATATCATTCGCATACCTACGCCGAGGTTCTAATCGTATATCAAGTTCTCGGTAAGAAAATTCAGTTTGCTCTCAGCGCTCATGTTATCGACCTTAGCTTCGACCCTAAGAGGATAATGCAAACCTGACGTTGTTCACGATTACTTTAAAGGTCGATGCGTTCTGTGAAGCTGTGATTCATAAAATAAATCCAAGCCACTCGAGGTGAGATCACTAACAACATAAATAAACATATAGAGTTTCAAGTCTGTTAACAATTTAAATCATCGCCGATAACAATGTTGCGACATTAGTCATCATTATTCCGAAAACAAATAAGCAGTATCTAATGTCCGTTTAAATTTGTAACGAACGAGAGAATTACGGAGAAAACCAAATTCGTTAATGTGGTTACGATCTATTGATCAACGGGAATGGACTAATGGCCGGGCACAATGTTTGAATTAATCAAGATAGTGGGCCAGCAGGAAGCTGGAATGAAGAGCGACGGAAACAACACGATCCACCCGAAAGTTGGGTGAATTGGATGAACAGCATCAAACGCCAAGCTCCAACCAGGCCACCATTTAGGGAAGGCTGACGGAGGTTATGTTCGAAAGCTGAAGACATAAATGCGGATTGGGCCATAATTCCAAACTTAGCTGTTTGAAGAGATTGATCACAATTATTGTAATCCAGGATTGACAAGAGACGACTCCCGGCACGACGCCCCGGTCGCGCCCATGAAGTTGCTCGAGTCTGTAGTCACTACGCCGGTCACAATTCCAAACGATGCTTACCCCGTGCAGCGTGGTGATCCATCAACGCATCCGCGTGACCTTGTACCGCTGCTCCCTTGTGAGTGGGCAAATCCAGGTGAGCATCAACTCGCGGCCGGCGAGCGCGACGGAGACTCGGCACGACGCCCCGGTGGCGCCCGCCATGCCGCTCGAGTCTGTAGTCACTACGCCCGCCGGTCACAAACGATGCTTACCCCGTGCAGCGTGGTGATCCTCCAACACCGCATCCGCGTGACCTTGTACCGCTGCTCCCTCGTGGGCGGACACAGCCC
Source organism: Hedya salicella (assembly GCA_905404275.2). Classification (NCBI taxonomy): domain Eukaryota; kingdom Metazoa; phylum Arthropoda; class Insecta; order Lepidoptera; family Tortricidae; genus Hedya; species Hedya salicella. Next base: position 19,961,043 of record FR990099.1, on the reverse strand, counting down.
GGTCAGCATCAGCTCGCGGCCGGCGAGCGCGACGGAGACTCGGCACGACGCCCCGGTTGCACCCGCGATGTTGCTGGAGTCTGTGGTCGCCTCGCCCGCCGGTATCCGCCCGTAATGGCGCAGCGTTCGTGCTAGTTCCAGGTACTGAAATTGGTGGATTTAGGTCTATAAAGCTGTAGAATTGAAATGTCTGTACATAGACATAAAACATAAGCGAAACGGGCTATTTGAGTGTCACAGAATCGACAGTAAAAAATGTTGTATGTTTATATTCTTTGCGGCTTTATCGCGTCAGAACGACTGGACGGCACCTTTTAGTGTATAAATTCAAGGTGATACAGGAGTCACGAGCGGGAGTGACAGACGTGATGGGGAAGGTCACACTAAGCAACTTTTATTATAGGGCCAACCACGAAAGTGCGAAATGGGGATGATGTCAAATGGGGAAAAAAAAATGATGAATTACATATTTATTTTAATTGACAATTTTCAAGTTAAAGCCATTACTCTAAAAACCATTGCTCTAATTGACTATAAATTCCTCAGATAACTCTTAAATTTAATTCCATAACAAAAAAATAAATACCGATTTGAGTATCATCATTTTTAATGCAATAATACATGTTTTTTGCAGTTTATGGATAACTAGCTTCTGCCCACGACTTCGTCTGCCTTAAACTCGTTTATCGCGGATAAGGGTATTTTTCCGGGATAAAAAGTAGCCTATGTCCTTCCCCGGGTCTCAAACTATCTCCATACCAAATTTCATCCAAATCGGTTCAACGGTTTATGCGTGAAGAGGTAACAGACAGACAGACAGACAGACAGACAGACAGACAGACAGACATACAGACAGATAGACAGACAGACAGACAGACAGACATGGATTATTTAAGATAAAACTACTAGTTGTTAGTTGATACTTAATTTGAGGTTTATTGGCCCTGCAGTTATCACGAGACTAAAGCATAATAAGGCGTATTCTTTACTCGTTCAGATAAGCGTGTTTGTCCGCCAAATTGACTGTTATGCCCCTCATAAAGAACATTACTGATAGGTACCCACTTTAACATAACTTCTAAGTAATTTCATTAAATGCTATCTGTAATGCTATAATAGTATTTTATCAGACCTCACACCAGGTTTTTGTAAGTCATGTTTGAGTCGGTTTTAGTTAGCCATAGGACCCAAGTTAAGTTAGCAAAAGTTGGTTCTAGATTAGGTTAGTAGTATTCTTATAATACCTATATAAGAACTAGAATAATTTATTGTTGTTCAAATTCAGTTTATATTGCTGTGGACCTCAGGATTTCACTTATCGTGCACGGTGTAATTGAAATACCTACATGTAAAATAAATAAAAAATGACAGAATAATCAATTAAACAAATCAACCTAGTTCAAAACTAATCAAAGTTTGCACTATGGGCACTAGACAATGATGTACATAAAATAAAGACCCAGGAACAAACATTCATGCTTATCACACAAAAAAAATACCTAACTGGGAGTCAAACCAGGGTCCACCAGCTTCATAGGCTGTTGTTCAACCTACTCAGCTATACATGCCAAGTAAATGTAATGAAGAAATACAATACAGTACATTTGCAAGTGCAATTTCAATGTGTGAATAAACAAAAGCTTACCTCTCTCTTTTGTTTCTTTTCCTCATATGATTTGAGAATGTCTTTGATATGCGTTTCAGCTGTTAGCCAGCCCAGATCCAACTCCTCTATGGTTTGCAAATATAAAAGGTCTAGTGACACCCTATCTATCATTAAATCAAGATCATAACACAGGTCCCAGTAACTGAAATAATAAGGAAAAAAACACTGTAGTAGAATAATAATTTTAACCCACCATTTTGTGCCATGGATAGATATCAATAAAATTCTAGCAAACACCTTTCTTAAAAAAGCTCTGTAATTAAGCTCTAAATCTAAGCTGCTGTGGTTTCATCATATTTTGTTGAAATACAATATAACAATCAAGGACAATGTTACACAAATCCACGTAGTCCCAAACTAAGCAAAGCTTATACTATGGGTACTAGGTGACAATATACATAATATAGATAAATTATAATACTTAAATACATAGAACACATCCAAGACCCAAACATTTGTGCTAATCACACAAACACTTGCCTCGGCCGGGATTCAAACCTGGGACCGCCAGCTTCGTAGGCTGTTGTGCAATCCACTGAGCCAAACGTGATGTTGATATATTAAATAACAGTTCACGGTTAAATTTAAGTATGGAATCTGTGGACCAATATCAAGTGACCTTAAAGAGGTCAGTTATAGTTGTATTTCTTTAAAAAGATAAAACTTTGTGGAGTATAATAACCAGGCATCGGATAATCAGATAGATACCTATTTAACTAAACTTTGGCGGCGGCGTCAATGTTGAATGGTATGGAGAGGGACTCAATTTAATTTTCCTAATAAACTTCTAAATGTTTTATGACAAACAATGTTTATTTCATTATTCTGCTATCTTACATATACCTTGAAATTAAATCAATTCACATCACATAACAACAAATACTTACATACATTATTACATTACCTACATATGCATAACACTATACGTGCTTACCAAAATAGTCATAAATAGCCATACATTAAACATGTTTGTGTAACCGGAACTTATAATTTTTTTTAATTTAGAAGCCTACTCCATGTTTGCCCAGCTTTTGTCGGGTTTTTGGCAACTTTAGGTAAATATCTATCCGATTATCCGATGCCTGATAATAACCCATTCTATATTACTGCAGTAATGTACTTGTAGATTCTAATTTTAACTCAATACTTATCTATCGAGTCTCAGTGCAGATATACATTAAAAAAATTGTAACTGTTGTTGTTATTCTGTCTCAAAACTCAGGAGACAATACTAAGAGTAACTTAGAAAAACTATTAACATACTGACGAGATGGGGGCTTGAAAAATTCACCTATAATATTGGGTAGAAAAAATATTTTTGTTGCCTTTATTTATTTATTTTTGTATTTTTAAAAATTGTATGCTGGACCCATGTTGCCTGTAATGAATGAATGATTTGATTTGATTTATATTGTTTAAAATCGTAATTTTAAAAAGTGACTCAGAAGACTTAATTATGGCAACAACCCCAATAATAAACCTGAAAACACTTCAGTTAGGAACTATCAGAAAATTTAGTACAAATCTCAGATAAACATTTTCGCTTACCTTTTTCTTAAAACAATTTTATCCTCAGGCCTAACATACTTTTGAGATATGTATGGAGATTCATATTCCTCTAACTTTTTCAATGCAGGCTGGCCGTCCTTAGCACAACTCCAGTTAAAAAGATACAGGGAAAAGTACTTTGACAGTTCTTTTGGCAAATTTATATAATTACAAGCAATGTCAAGTATAGTGCTTGACGAGTCTGTGGAAGATACAGAGAGTGGTATTCGGTATCCATTCATCAGAGATATTTCCATGTCCACCTCATGCATCCTCACACAATGTGTCTCTTGTTGAGCAGAAAACAGGAATGTAATCAGAAGTTCAGAGTTTGCCAACACAGGATTCTGACCCACTGAAATGAAACATTATTTTGTGTAAGGTGTATGATTATTTAAGTGTATTTCTTATTTTCCAATGACCATAATCTTATGATTCATAATCCGGAATCATTACTGCGATTACAAACATGTAACTGCATGAGTCACGTAATTATAGATAAATAAGCAATAAACATTGCAATATTTATTAGATAATAGTGTAATTTACTTACCTAGTTGAATATACTTTTCCAATAAGATTCGTCTTTCTTCTAGTTGGGAACTGGTTAGAAACAGTTTTTTCGGTGGGAATTGTGGTAACTTAAAATAAGGGTTTTGTGCTTGCAACTGTTCGTGGAGGCAAAGCAGCTGCTTATATCGTGTTGTGCAGTGGAAAAATCCATCTATGTAAATATTGTAGCCCTAAAATATACATTATATTGAATTATATTTACCCGTATATAATGTAAAAAACATATTTAATAAACTAATAACAAAACAAAAACTAAACAGATGGATACATTGTCCGCAATTCTTAAAAACAGCTTACCGTGTAAGAAACTCCGTTATCATCTTGAAACTGCTGCAGATCAGGTATAGAAAAATGCATTTTTGCAAGGTAACCTATTGCATGACATTACCAGTATTTGATTAGTAAGACCCCCGATATTAACTATTTGGAACTACAATAAAAACAAACATATATTCGCCCACTTTCGTTTGTCGTTTCAATCTGCCACGGCACAGATAACATAAAAAATAGAGAATGAACTGAATAACTTTAGAACATTAAGCTACGCCTAGACAACATGTGTCACATGTGTCTAAGTGTGATCTGAATCAGCAGTCTATTTACACGCTGGTAGCATGCAGGAAAATATTGCAATTAAAGCGGTTGTGAATTAAGAGGGTGTATACCTGCTGAACTGGCAACGTCGTAATTTTTTTGGTTTTTCTTGATTATTTTAAGAATTGTGAATGTAACTTGAACATGTTTTCAATTCATTCGTTGTGTTTGTGGTAGTTAAGCTGGCACAATCCAAAATTTCATAATATTGCGACAACCAAAGCTCTAAAAATGAATTTATGTCTATATCTTGTTTTGTAAGAAAATAAAGGCAAAAGCGATGAGTACATGAATTAAATCCAATATAAATGATAAAAATGTAGGGTATACATACATTGAACAAATCAAATCAAATAAAATCAAAATATCCTTTATTCAAGTAGGCTTAGATACAAGCACTTTCGAATTGTCAGTTACAATGAGAGAAGTCTTTGCTGGGAAACATACAATATGAACATACTTTAAGTGTCATTCAAATACCGCAAAATAATGAAGCAAGAAGATAAAATATGTGACGTTGCCAGTTACGCGGGTATAAACGCTCCTCAAATAGTTTTTTAGGGTACGTTCGGAAATGACAACCATTATAGTAATCGTATAAGTGCCTACAGTCAATTAATCTTATTTTGGCGTCGGTGCCATATAAAGAATGTGTAAAATATTGAAAATTGACGATTTTAGTAACTTGTGACACGATGGCACCGACTCCAAAATAAGATTAAATGTATATACTGTATAGATTGAGTATACATACGGTTACTTTTAAGTAATTTGAAGAAACTGAATTATGGCGTTATTTTTAACTTTTTAGTTTTTTTTGGAGTCGGTTTTATTTTTTTGTTAAAAAGTTTATTTATTTTACACTTTTTAGTTAATCGTTACTTAAAAGTGTATCTCGTGACGATTCGAACAAGCCCAAACACGGTTAGGATACATTATTATTTTATTACATAGATCTGGTGTCTACCTTCCGGCTCCATCATCAAATCAATTCGATGGTACCATTCTCATCAGGAGCATTTAAATTTGTGAGTATGAAGTTGCTTAGCTAAATTAATCAAGATATTTTGTCGCCGCCCGTAAATCATTTATCATTGAGGAGTTCCGATGGCATTCTGTGGTCTTCTGCATCAGTTCCACTTCACCAATTTACACTTTCTGAATGCAAATGCTTATTATGTTTCTAATAATACCAAAATCGCTATATGTATGCCTACAATATTTGAGGAGTTCCTTCAATTCCTCATGGATTCCATCATCAGATCTTCACCGAAATTAAATGGGACCAACTAGAAAGTACCTTCTATAAAACCAAAAAAAAAAATTGTATTCGGTCAAATAGTCTGAGTAATCGGTGAACATAAATAAAAAAAAAAAAAAAAACATTCCGTCGAATTGAGAACCTCCTCCTTTTTTTGGAAGTCGGTTGAAAATATGTGACGTTGCCAGTTACGCGGGTATAAACGCTCCTCAAATAGTTTTTTAGGGTACGTTCGGAAATGACAACCATTATAGTAATCGTATAAGTGCCTACAGTCACTCATCGAGACTGTACGAGAAACCATGAAGCACGCATTAGTAAAAAAAAACCGCTAGATGTATTTCCAGAGAAAGTCTATTTTTGAACTTAAGCCGATGTACAGATTGTGAGCTACACATTATTATTTCTGAACGTTCCTTTGAGTCAAGCTGTCAGATGTCAATGTCATAATATGCCAGTTTAAAAAATTCGCAACTTTAGTCAAATCATCTTGGAAGATTTGCTTATTATTTTAGTTTTGTCTGCATACAATTTTGAGTAAATTACAGTTTGACAAATTTTGTTGTAGCTGCTTCCAATTTTTAAAACCCACTCAATAAACTTTTATTTCAGCTTGTTAATATGTCGGCGAAGTTCCCGGTTATTACCATTCAGTGCGATTGGAATGAAGTCGTAAAGTAAGTTTTTACTTCTCTTCATCGATGCATGCAGGACTAGCAAAGCCGTCACATAAATAAACTCCTTCGACTTCGAGGAGTTAGCCTTTAACTGTCGCAACTGTAGCAATCATATTACTTCCTTTAATTGTACCAGTTTTTTTACAACATTTTATTTAGCTTCATTAAGTATATTTGTTTGCTCTGTTACTTGTTTCAATCTTTACAAGTTAAATTTTCCCCCAGTTCTGGAAGTCATTGAGCACTGTTACATTATGTTATATTATACCATAATTACCATATTTACTATTTATTCAATAATAAACTTGTATTTGTTATAGGCTGCCAAAGTGCAAAGCTTGGATATCCTCAAAATATTTAAATGAGACCAGCATTCATGATGAGCTAAAAACTAACTTGAACAGTAGTGATGGGAAAATAAAAATAGAATTCTCTAACAATTACCAGTATGTATCTCATGGGAGTGTTAGTCTTGTGGTGATTCATACAAGTTCTGGTTTGAAGGTTGCTTTTGTTGCTCCAATGAAAGCTTTTAAATTGCACCAAAAAGGAGTCATATCTGTGTCAGCGTCTGGGACTGAGAATGCATTGGCTATATCTTCTTGCGATGGAGACAAACTTCTTGTGTGGGACAGCAGAACAGGTATAGTTATTGTTTGAAGTGAACCAATGGACTTAACTGGATAATAAAGGTATTTTACCTATACAATACTATTGTCTGCATTTGTTCTCATAACCACAAATCAATTACTACCAAAAAATGTTAGAAGTACATTTAATGTATTTAAAAAAAATGTACATTGAATTATCAACCCTATTACTTGGTCAGTGCGTTGAAAACAGGCCAAGAGAAGAATGGCATACTGAACAACATTTGGGATTGCTATTATTATATTAGTCACATTAGTAGCATTTTTAGTGCATTTGACAACTACTGTCCAGTAAGTAGAGTCAATAATGTATTTATCTTCCAAGGAAGTTATAATCTGAGTTTAGTAGTGGTGAAGGCTAGTCATACAGTATATACTGTCACCTATCAATATGATAAAAACTGTTCGATTTCATTCATGCATTATACAGGCAAGACTACACATTCACTATTTAGCATGTCAGTACTGTTACAAGTTTCATCTAGTCAGAAACTGAGGGGTTACTCCAAAACTCAAAAATTGAAGTTTACGATGTGCTGTCCTTCTCACTCGCATAACATGAGAGTATTTGAGTGAGCCGGATGACGCCATACGAATTTCGATTTTCGGATTTCGGAGTAGCCCTTCTGACATATTACAATATTTACTGATTTTGTAATCTAGTATATAGGCGTATGACAATATTTTTCACGAACTGCCATTACAGAATTCAGAAATTTATTTCTGAATTCTGTAATTCAACTTTCATGATAAATATTCTAATTCATCAATACACTAGACAATCAATAAATATCAGTAGATCACAGTATTTATTGTATGTCTAACCTTCGCCGTAGGGAACATGCTTGTTATCTTAATTAGTGGATAGCCACTCAATGGTATTTTAATTCTCAATAATAGTAAGCTCCATACATAAGCTCGCTTGAAAAAGTAGAAACTTAAACAAACAAAATTACAAGTTTCATATTTGAGCTGCTGATTGGATCCTTTATTGTTGTGAACTATCTTAAATTAAGGAAATAAATATAAAGGAAATAGATAAAAAATAAATATAAATATAAAGGAAATAGATAAAAATAAATGTGACAACTAAAGTTACATCAGAGTATACTTACATGTAAAGATAGTTTTATTTATAAAATAAATGTTTTATAGGTGAAGTCATGCTGGACCTCAAAGGACATGGTGGCCCTATATACAAAAGCAGATTCTTCAATTCTGGGGTAGTAGTGATATCAGCAGGTGCTGATGGGTCATGCCGGATTTGGTCTGCGGAAAATGGCGCCAATCCAGTCACGCTGATTGGCCATAAAATGGCTATTTGTGACATTAACATTGTTGAAGTAGGAAGAAATGTCATTTCCGTCAGCAAGTAAGGCATTATTCATAAATTGAATTTGATACATACTTTCTACGATTAGATTATTCTCTAATAACATTTATTATTATGTTTATATCCATTGCTGGTAAGTTTTGCATGTGTATATATTTCCCGATAATTTAAATTTTGATCTCTCCAAGACATAGGTATATACATGTAATCAGGGGTCAGAAATTCGGATAAATATTTACATAAAGTTGGCAAACCACAGGAAAAAGTTGCGCAAACATGTTGGCTTCTTGGAATTTTATTTTAATAATAATAATATAAAATCCAGGATTTGATCTCATTTGACCAGTGGCGTAGCTAGGTGTGGGCGAAGCGGACCCTCGCCCACGGCCGCGCACCTTTAAAGGGGCCTCGTGCGAAGCCCCCTTATGGATGATGAACGTTCTCTTGAAAGAAAAAGGCATTGCTGATGTGATGTAACTTCGCCTGCGTCTAGATTACTTTACGCTACGCCACTACATTTGACATCCAAATGTATGCAAAGAACGGCAACTAATGAACCGTAAATCTTAAAAAACTACTAGTAATATTGGTATCTCACTCACTCACTCTCTGTTACCTGTGATTATAATTACCTGTTCATTGTTGAATGACCATCTCTTTGTGTCTGTTCCCAATCTAAATACGAATAGTTGCTAGTTTATAATTTTTATTTTACTATATGGTACAATTTTACGTCAATTATCTACATATTTCATTGTTGAGTGAGTTACAGATAAATTCAATAACATTTGATAAATCTATAAATAAGTTTGGATGTACCTAATTAAATTTGCATTTATGTGAGCTTAATTTGTGTATTTAGATATCCCATGAATGTTATTAATAAAATAAAATGAGTCCACTTCCATACAACTAAACACCAACGCCGCCGCCAAAGTCCTGCATTTAATAGACTGTTACTGAAACTGCAAGCTACATTTGACCTGTAACCGTAACCACTAACCACTGGTCAGTTTCTATTCTAGTCCAAACATACCATTACATGTAGCAATAGAAATATCCAATTAATAACCAGCCACAAGAGTCATGTATGCAATAATAAAAAAAAACTTGATGAAAGGTGATCGACATAGCTTACAGAGTTGCTAGACTTAAGTGGTAGTGGACGGGGCCCATTGGTCGTAGAACAGAAAGGTTCTCGAGTGATGACCGCGTGCAGGACGCAGCTTAGGTACCCTAACATGGTGGACCGATGAGCTGATGAAGATCGCGGGAAACCGTAGGATGAAAGTGGCGCACGACCAGTCTCCTGCGGTGGAAGTCCTTAGGCTGATATTTTTTTTTTTTGCAGAGATGGTACAGCAAAGCTTTGGGATGTTGGCCAAGCCACGTGTTTGGGCAACATTATTGAAGGACATGGTCAGTTAAACTGTTGTGCTTTGGCAACAACAAGTGATGAAGTGTCTGTTGGAAATGAGAGAGAAGTAATAATTTGATATTATCTATCTATTAGGGTAGACAGACATGAGTTTATTCTTTTACTGTCCATTATATGTAATGCACTGGTGAGCTAGCTCGGCACGTCCACGTCTACATGTAAATCACTACCCAATCGTGCATTAGTATTATTATTTTTTATGACATAGGAGGCAAACGAGCAGACGGATCGCCTTATGGTAAGCGATCACCGTCGCCCATAGACACTTGCATTACTTGAGGAGTCACAAGTGCGTTGCCGGCCTTTCAGGTGGGAGTATGCTCTTTTCTTGAAGGTCGCAATGGTCCGGAAATACTGCAGGCGGCAATTTATTCCACAGTTCGGTCGTGCGAGGCAGGAAATTTCTAGAAAAACGCACAGTTGTGGACTGCCAACTATCTAAGTGGTGATGCAGCTGGGATCAACCCGAACAATTCCTCGGAGCACTCCCCGTTATACAATTTCATTATTTCACATCTCTACGCAATGCCAAGGGGTCAAGCTGATCTGAAATAGGTACGCTGGCAACCGACGATACGAGTCGCTCTCCGTTGAATGCGATCAAGAGGGAGAAGCTGGTACTGGGGAGCCCCATTATATGTAATACATGGACGTGCTGCGCCTGGTCACGGAAGGCTTAATTTTACCATACTCTTTTAGTTATTAATGGCTGTTAACACTAACAGAAAAACTGGCGAAATTGGGCCGTAACACAAAAAAACTTGAATTTATTATGATAGTATAAAAAGTTCATAACTCAGCTGCCATGCTGTGCTTCCCGATATTTATATTCCAGAGTCCAATTTCATTACGCTGTTTGATATTAATGGCTGATTATGGCCTAATTTCACAAAAAAATGTAGTTATGAATGGTTGATTGTGTCTGTCAATGTCGTGATATTCAAGGCCGTCTTTATACATGCGTGGGCACTAGCACATGGAAATAGGTGGCAGTCGCACACTGCAAAATGGAGGGCTGTGGGGTACTCAATAATAACATTAGAGACCTAGTTGAACTGTAAAAAAAAAACGTCGTTTAACACGGCTACTAAACTTTTCGTAGCGCTACGCACTTTCCTCTACATACGGGGAAACGTATGATATAATAATAATGAAATAATGATCTTTATTCTGTAAGTAGGCCACAAGGGCACTTTTACAAGTCTGACTCTACAGCGTTTCCCAAGAGGAGACCACTGAAGAGAAGAAAGCCGAAACAAACTCAACAGTCAGTCATTTTTTCGAAATAACTCTTATATCTATTACAATATTTGTACTTAGCCTATCCTAAATATATGTTTTGTGTATATAAACTCAATGCGTAGTTCTTCAAGAAAGCATATCAAAACTTATAAAAGTAAAAAAAAATATAGAATATAAAAATTGGTATCAGCTACGCGTCTACGGGTAGAGCGCCCGCTAGGCAGGGAATGTTTAAGATCTTTCTGGGCCCCCGTGAGGATGGGGGCCTTAAGCACATGACCAGAGTGACCATTGGGAAAGAGGGGATTTGTGATATTGGGCCCCCGCTTGTGAAATATTTTATTGGTTAATAAATAAAAACCTTTAGAGATTAAAGAAATTAAGTTTCAAGGGCGTTCTGCTTGTAGTAACTTTTATAACATACGCATTTTCCCATGTTATCGGCTACGCGCATAGCGCTCCGCTATGAAAATGTCGGTTGTGAATGCGTTAAGTAATTTTTTCACTATGAATATAAGTAATAAAAAAAAGAGATGTTTGAATATTTATTTCTTACAGGTGGGAACAAGTAACAAACTCCTAGTTATTGGCAGCGAGAGTGGTCTCGTCATATGTGCTCATGTTGCAAAAAGAGAGGAAGTGTTCCAGAGACAGTTGGACTCTGCTTGCAATGCTTGTATTGTTGTCGACCAGACTGCTGTTGTTGGCTGTAACAATGGAAAGGTAAGCTATTATCAAAAACCAAGTATATTTGGAATTATTTACCTTGACCGAAAGCAATTACAGGTAAAAAACTTAAGTAATGCCCCTCTTGAATGTAGTACTGTACAACATTGTTATGGTACTTATGTAATTTTTCTAATATGGCGCTTCAAATTGCCTATACGGATACGCTACTACTACATACAACAGGTGACTTACTTAAGTATTTCACCTATACTGTTGAACTATTCTCTTCATCGTGGACTAAAACCATAATATTTACTTTAAAGTGGATGCCACTGACTGCCAACACTTTTGTTACAATAAGAAGGTTCACATTAAAATAAAGACTTCTATAGGCGTTAAGAGCGTTGATTCCTGCTTAACTGGCAACATCGTATATTTTTTCGTTTTGCTTCATTATTTTGTGGTATTTGAATTAAACTTAAAGGTATTTTCAATACATACCCTACATTTTTAGCATTTATATTGCGTTTAATTCAACTATTAATCGCGTTAGAATTTATTTTCTTACAAAACAAAATATAAACATGAATTCATTTTAGCTTTAGTCGTAGCAATATCATTTTTGTGTCAGCTTATATACCGAGCACGTAATGAATGTATTGAAAACATATTCAAGTTACATTCATATTTCTCAAAATAATCAAGAAAAACCAAAAAATATGTTATGTTGCCAGTTAAGCAGGTATAAACCTTGTATAAACCCTCTTAATAGCTTATTTTACAAAGGAATATCGTGTGTTACACCGAGCAATGAAAGATAATGGCTTTTTTAGCATGTATGTATAGAATTATCCCCAATTGGTTATTCACCAAAACTGTACATATTTTGGTTAAATTTATAGACCCTAATTAATTGAAACAATAAAAAATTATACACATTCAAATACCACAACTAGTTACTTCATTTATACCTATTTAAATTCGAGTTTTGGCCGATATGTTGTCATGTTACGTATTTTGAATACTTCTTTCTTATTTAACCATACATTTTACGGGATAATAAGTAGTCTATAATCAACAACATCTCTGCGCCAAAATACGTCGAGCGGTTGTTCTATCGTTACATGAAAGAAAGAGAAACCACTGAGCAAACATTAGTTATCCTACTAATATTATAACCTACCTTATCCTACTAGTACGTACTCGGCAATCTTCGTGTTTGTATGGTACATAAGGGGTACTTGATTCCCAGTAGCGCGGGTGAAACCACGGGTAAAAATACTAATATTAAAATTATTTACAGATTATGCTACTAAATCTCCAAACTGGCGAATCAATTAAAGAGTTACACGAATCTGCGAGTCCTGTACTCAGCATGGTAACATTGCGCAGTCAGATGTTTGCGGTCGGTCGACAGGACGGCACATGCACTGTGATCTCTCTTCAGGAAGCGCACTCCACCGTCAGGGTGCAGCTAACAGGCTCAGACTGTGATGGCATTAGAGACCTCGCCTTCAACGGCAAATGGATTTTCGCTGCCTGCCGGGATTGTAATGTTAGGAAGTATGATTTCAATCAGGTGATTGTACATTTTAAGTAGAAGTGACTGTAACAACTAGGTTTATACTGATACAATAGGCGATCGGTAATCCGGCACCTTTATCTTTTCGTCTGTGCCAGATTATCAAAGATGCCTGATTCTACAGCCTATATATGTAGCAAAGAAAAAAAAAAGACGGCTCTGTAATCCGGCAGTGTAATTGTAAAAACTGCCGAATTATAGAGTATAGATGAGCGGCGTTGCAAACTATCGGATATGCCGGATTGACGAGCGCCTATTGTAATTGTTTTTTAGTAATGAGTTTCATTGTACTTGAATATTGCATTCTCAATGTAAAGCTCTTGCGAATATTCTCAGAGAAAACCTAAAAAATTACACTTAAGCAAAATAAAAAGCTGTCGAACAAAAGTTTTGTTTGTGTATTTGAGCAGTACTACTGCATTTAGATTAAGAGGCACTGATCCAATTAGAATCTAGCAAGCGGCGGGTACATAAGCAATATGTTGCTTGTGCCTTTTGCCTGATAGTGATACCATCACATAGGTATATTTAATTATTGTACAATTCCTGGTGACCTGCCCCGTGCTTCGTAGAGATTGCAGTATATGTACATTGTACGTGAGATGTATACATGAATAATATATCATAACATAACCATCAGGAATCCTGTTAAAATCGGCCTAGTATTTTTTACGTTTATCCCATACACACAGACGCTCAAATGGGGAGTTTGTTTTATCAATTATTTATAATCTTTCGAAAAATTAATAAATAATGGGTACATACCAGTAAGTACTTTGCAAGAAAAACTCATAATTCATGGTGTGCCTTGCTCTTATGTTCAGAATTATTTATCGAATGGCTTCGATTGCGTCGCTTTTTCACTTGATTTGGTTTTCTACGTCCACAATTTGTGCAATATTTCACATAGGAAGGCGAAATCTAAAATCAAAATAGGCACTTACTAGGGTGTACTGTAGCTTTGAGATCATTTAAGAATCTTTTTTTGTTTTGTTTTTCTGAGCACTTAAAAAGTATGGCTTCAACTGGCTTGAAGCCCTAAGCCCTGATTTGAAATACGCGGGACATTCTTATACAAATCGACCGGGGCGCGTTTAACAAAAGCTTGTAACCTGTATTACAAGTGGAAGTCTTTTTTTTAATAACTACATATTGTTCAAAAGAGATTTTCGCTTGTAATACAGCTTTTGTGAAACGGGCCCTTGGTTCCAAACTAAGCTAAGCTTGCACTATAGGTACCAGTGAACGAGATACATAATAAATAGATAAATTATAACACTTAAATATATGTACAGAAGACATCCATGACGCAGGAACAAACATTCGTGCTCATCACACAAACTCTTGCCCTGGCCGGGATTCAAATTCGAACCCGGGACCGTCTTCGTAGGCCGTTGTGCAACCAACTGAGCCAAACGTGTCGTTATAGATCACAAGTAAAAAATTTCAGGTTAGGGAACCTTGAATTTGACGCCATCATCCTGTCTCTGCAGTTTCAAATCTCTGGCACATTTGGTCAACTTTGTCCACGAATCCCTGTTTTTTGGACTTAATGCGCTCATCAGGTGATTGACAGTCCGTCTACTGCCGGGCCGACGTCCCCAAATATCGTCCTTGGCTGAGGTTACTGGCAACTTATCTATAACATATATCTGTGTTAGAACCTTGGCGACCGAGCTTTGCTCGGTGGAAACCTACCGAGACAAACTTGGAAGGGAAAACTATGTCTACATAGAAAATTTCATCCAAATCGTTAGAGCCATTTCCGAACATCGACAGCGGAGCGGAGCTAGTCGGACAAAAAGTATCCTATAACTATTTGTGGATACCCAGCTATCCGTGTACCAAAAATAGTTGAAATCAGTTGAGCCGTTTTGGCGTGTTGAATCAACAATAACACGACACACAAAAACGTAATAAACATAAATAGAATATTTTTCGATTCAGTGACCTTTAAATAGTCCGTAAGTATCACTTTTTTTAAATATCTTCAATGTACAGACATTTTATTTTTACAACTTTATAATAGTAGATACTTATTATATACAAAAATTGCTCGCTTAAACTAATAGGACATTAGGTAGATACATTACAGTGTATCATATGTAATAATCCGGTAATTACATTAATTTTATACAATAAATCGATTTTAATCGGGCCCAAAAGACTACTCAAGATGAATTTATAATCCTACGGGAAAGACATTCTTTGTCCGTAAAAGAACTTGGTTTGGGAACCTGATTTTTGTTTCAATCCGGTGATATATTTTGATATATAGTCTAAATAGTTCTTCCATTTATCTAGATTCACGAGAACAAAATCCAAATCTTGGCACCATTTACGAATTTCTTGTTCGCGCGCTTTCATTTTCTTCATATCTGAAACTGTTTTCGATGGTTCTTAGTTTAAAAGACAGACAAATCCTAGGCATCTTTACCATCATCAACTTTTTAGAAGAAAAAAACCGGCCAAGAGCATGTCGGACCACTCAGTGTAGCGTTCCGCAGCCGTTTATACGAAAACATGCATACCTACTATAGATAAAATCGATTATACGCGCCAGTTTGAGGGGAATGTGTTAATGCAGTATCGCACTTAACTAATATGTGTAACGTTCTAAGTATAAGGACACCGCGCGGCACTTACGTCACTACTTTATATTTACTCAAAAACGGCTCGACCGATTTTTAACCGACTTCCAAAAAAAGGAGGAGGTTCTCAATTCGACGGAATGTTTTTTTTTTTATGGATGTTCACCGATTACTCAGAGAATATTTGACCGATTTCAATTTTTTTTTTTTGGTTTTATAGAAGGTACTTTCTAGTTGGTCCCATTTAATTTTGGTGAAGATCTGATGATGGAATCCATGAGGAATTGAAGGAACTCCTCAAATATTGTAGGCATACATATAGCGATTTTGGTATTATTAGAAACATAATAAGCATTTGCATTCAGAAAGTGTAAATTGGTGAAGTGGAACTGATGCAGAAGACCACAGAATGCCATCGGAACTCCTCAATGATAAATGATTTACGGGTGGCGGCAAAATATCTTGATTAATTTAGCTAAGCAACTTCATAGTCACAAATTTAAATATTCCTGATGAGAATGGTACCATCAAATTGATTTGATGATGGAGCCGGAAGGCACCAGATCTATGTAATAAAATAATGTATCCTAGCCGTGTTTGGGCTTGTTCGAATCGTCACGAGATACACTTTTAAGTAACGATTAACTAAAAAGTGTAAAGTAAATAAACTTTTAAACAAAAAAAAAACCGACTCCAAAAAAACTAAAAAGTAAATAATAACGCCATAATTCAGTTTCTTCAAATTACTTACAAGTAAGTAAACGTTTTTATACTCAATCTATACAGTATATACAATTAATGTTATTTTGGAGTCGGTGCCATCGTGTCACAAGTTACTAAAATCGTCAATTTTCAATATTTTACACATTCTTTATATGGCACCGACGCCAAAATAACATAAGTTGTATATACTGTATAGATTGAGTATACAAACGGTTACTTGTAAGTAATTTGAAGAAACTGAATTATGGCGTTATTTTTTACTTTTTAGTTTTTTTGGAGTCGGTTTTATTTTTTTGTTTAAAAGTTTATATTTAATATAGTTTTCATTGAAAGTATAATAAGGCCTAATTTTCATGAATTTTTCCATAATTTTTTGACCCATGGTTGATAAGTTAGAGGTGGGGAGAGGGGCGCTATTTTATGGAAGCAAATAGCAAATATTAAAACTGCTGACTTTATCAAAAAAATATGTCTGGACTATTTTTTTAACAGACCTATTCAACGACACCCCCACACACTAGGTGGAACGAAAAAAATTCACCCCACGGTGTACGAGAGGTACCTGAAAAAAAGTTTTTTTTTTAGTTTTTATTTTACCGTTTTGTCGGCGTGATACATACACTTACTCATACCAAATTTCAGCTTTCTAGTACTAATGAGCACGGAACTAAGCCGCAGACTGACAGACAGACGGACATACGAAACTATAAGGGTTGCTAGTTGACTACGGAAGCCTAAAAATGACGAAGTGCCTTACATTAGTAAACGACAATAATTTGATTTTTTTCGTTCCGCGCGGTATGCATCAAAATGGATATAAATGACGAAACGACCTACCCCACCTGCGCTGCCCATTTTGTGGTACCCATTTTGTTACTGTTACCACACCAGCCCATCTTTCCGGGCGGATTTTTCTATAACATCGTTAATTCGTGTTATAGAGAGCGCAGCGACTTGTTCTTTTAACTCGTCCTTTTGACTTCCTTTTGTCAATTACCATGTTTGGGCATCAAAGGTGCAAGTAACATGTTGACGAGAGTGACAATGGAAGACTTTTGTAGTAAAAAAGTATTAAGTTATTTTTACCTGGACGATGAAAAGGCTCACAGGCGCAGTGATGTTCATTGGGCTCGCCTTGTCCGCGTCTTACCCAAGCAGGAGCTGTTTTGTGATGTACCCCTGAATAACGTTGTAAATAAAAATCAGTTTACAAGACCTCTTAACTATTAATATTTGGCCCGAGGGTTGATCCCGAAGATAAATAAAAGCAAAGGCGCGTATTACACTTTGCTGAATTTAGCATCCTAAATGGGGGAGGGGAGTTGAAGCGTCTCACTCCAACGTATTGCTGCTTCCCTGTCGTTAGCATCCTAGTTAGGATAAGTGTAATCCGTCCTTAAGTAACACCTACTGAGCTACCTATTAACCTTTTTTATCCAAGGGATAAAAGTTACCATTCTTACATTTGTACCTTTTGGTTCTGGATAGATTGATTGGATCGCATGGATTCCAAAATCCAGTATTTCTATAGAATAAGAACAGAATGTACTTGCAATCAAAGAAATGTACATAGGTAGGTACTTACGGTAATCAAATTTCACTGTAGGAATTATTTTAAATGGCCTTTTATCAATTTGGTAGCTAGTTGTACCCTGCTCCGTATGCTCAACAGATTTCGATCGGTCACATTTTTGAACAACGGAATCCATCATATTGGATTCCAGTTTATTTCGTGAATGTTGGAAATCTTGATTACCAATCAGTATAACAGATTCCTTTTTCACGGATTTAATAGATTTTTCAGGTTCCATAAATGGAGATAATAAATGATTCTTGATTATAAAACTGGACGTATCCGTCTCTTTCTGCACACTTGTGGTGTCTTGATTTGAACAGAGTTCTTTAAGTAGTCCATGTGGCATTATTTCTGTCATATGCTGCAAATTTTCATGTCGGTTCATCTCGTCACAGCTAGCTTCATGGATTTTGTCGGTATTTTGTGATGGGCTCTCACTTTCCTCCTCACCGCTTGTTTCAATTTCCTCTGTAACTTGTAATGAATACTCATTTTCCTCTTCATTGCTGTTCTCATATATTTTCTCTGTATTCTGCGGTGAATTCTCAGTATCGATTATTGAAATGGAATATTTTTCATCTGATTCTAAGATTCTCCCCATGGACGTAATTGATCTTGTTACACTTGCACTGGGCCTAGTTGCAGATACATTATGTGGCCACGGTTCATCTGCGTCACCTTTGGAACAGAATTTGTTTAAGTTATTAATTTTAAGTATTAACCAAACCTTACGTTTAACTACAAGTTTGAAAAAGGTGTAGTGAGCTTACTCAAAAAATGATCATTTGGCGAGGCGAAATCTATTTCGAAGGCAATATCTTGAAATTGCTGTTCGTCTTCTGATTCTGCAGTTTCCCTGCGGGATGAGACGTGGTTACCGTAAACACTACTCCTTATGGTAGATATATAAACTCAATAATTATTCGAAATTCTATTTACCTATCTTCATTTTCTTTCATAAGACCTGAAATCAATATAAAGACGTGTAATTACTTTATTTAACAAAATCTATTCGTTATATCGTAATCTTTATTATTACAGTCTCTTTGGTTTACCCAGTAAGATTCGGACCGTTGTGAGGATGTGTTTTACACCTTTATGTAAATCAAAATAATAAATAAGTATAATCAGGTAAAATACAACACAAGACAATAACTTGAAATTGATGTTTATATCCCGGAAGGTTGCTTGTGTGTGTAGATTAGCACTGAACTGGATATCAACATCGGCTTTATTCTTTTCGTAAAAAGGCATTGAAGTTAAATACTTTAATTGGAAAAATAATTTAAAATAAATATTACCAAGGTTTTCTTTAGAAAATTGAACTTTTTTGATCTTTCCCTCGGATAATTCAGCAGTTAGTACTTCAATAGCGTCACTCACATTTGAGGTTTGTTCATCATTAGTATCTGTTGGATATTCGATTACATCGTCCGTTTTGGGTGCTACAGAAATGTTATCCTCCAGCGTTTCATTTTCTGTATTTTGATTATGCATAATCGAAAGTTCAGGAACCGAATCCGCAGAGTGCAATAAGGTTGCGGTATTCTCAATTCCTAGCTCATTATTATTTTCTACCCCATCTAATTCATTCAAGTCTGGAGTATCGCCAACATCTGTATTTGGATTTTCATTTTGTATATCTTCATTTTCTTTTTCATCTAATTCTAACTGCGTATCAATTTTATATAGTACATCAATGTCGGGTTCTTGAGGTTGGTATGTTGATTGATCATCAAAGTCTTCATGCTTAAGAAAGTCTATTAGTTGGTTAATTTGGTTTGTGACATAATTTTCTGTGGTATCTTCATCGTCTACTTTAATTTGCGACATTTCTGAGATTTCTATATTCTTGGAATCATCGTCGCCCTGTTCAGCAATTTCATCAGCTCTGAATGTGCTGGTGTCTAACAATTCTGTATTTTTATCGTCCTGTGAAGCTTCATCACCAGTTCCGATTGCGACAGTTTCTGGCCATTCAGAACTTTTAGGAACTTCGTCGCCAGTTTCTGAAACTTCATTTTTGGAATCCTTGTCACCCTGTGCAACTTCATCTTGATCGTGCAGTTCATCTCCTGAAGAAACACTTAGGAAATCCGGAGTTAAGCTGTCTGGTGGGGTTTTGATACACTTATGCTAAAATGAAATAAAAAATATTTATTATTTTTCTACATGACATGTCTATGTATGTATACTATATAATATACATAGTACCAACTAAATAGTCAGTTTTTTAGTTTATAAACAAATTATTACCAAAACGTTGTCCACTACATCGTCTAGTATATCAAGTACTGGTCCTTCTTGTTCCTCCAGATCTGTAAACGATTATGTAAATAATAACCTGCCATTCATGTACCGTAATTCGTAAATTGTTTTTCTGCTGACGTCTCATTTTTATTGTCCTGATATCCTATTTGTCAAATTAATAATAACAATAATAGAGCCATTTATTCCTTAATATCACACAATCAATATACATGCGATTTAACTTAGGTTTTTAATAATAAGAATATAATATAGCAAAATAAAATTATGTCAATATCATTAATGTCCAAAGAAAAAAATATCATAATTTAGTTTGTACAATTCGAAAATAAATATGATTTAATTGTCATTATAAATATTAACTAATTGTTCTAGATATTAAGGACCTCTCCTCGAGTACAGGCCTCCTCCAACTCCTTCCATTTTTCTCTTTTTGTGGCTGTTTCCGTCCAGTTTTGTCCTGCTATTTTAGAGATTTCGTCTGACCATCTCTCCAGCGGTCTTCCTCTTTTTCGCTTTCCAGGTGGACCAGGCCATGTAGTGACTGTTTTTGTCCACTTTTTATCGCTCATTCGTAATACATGACCAGCCCATCGCCATTTTAATTTTTTACAATAAGATAGAGCATCAATAACATTTGTTTTTTCTGTTATTTCAATAATTTTCTTTTTATCTTTCAGTTTTAGATTTAGAATACTCCGTTCCATACTTCTTTGGCATGTGTTAATCTTATTTTTAGTATAATTGTTGAAGACCCATGTTTGGCATCCATAAGAAAGACATGGTAGTGTACAAGAGTCTAGACCTATATTATGACTTGCGATGTGAATATCTTTTATCATTGCTTGCAGTTGTACAGCTGATTTAGAGAAAAGTACAATATCATAACGAATGTCAAATTATAACGAATTTATTAATCATCTGGGGTAAAATTTGATTTTATAGATACGGTATTCAGTCAGCTCGTCACTAATTTCTGGTTGATATTTATAATGAAGTGTTACATGTACCAAAGCATTTTCCAGCTAAAAAACTATTGATTAGTGGATTTCTACCTACTGGTGGCGTTTTGATATATATATATATATATTTAATTACAAGTTATGAAAAAACGCAAACCTTCGTGAATCTTAGCGAGCTGTAATTTTAAGTAGGTATTCCTACATGAACTAACCCTATGTAGCGGTAATTATTCCATTGTTTCTATTTGTTCTTAGAAGTTAAGAAAAAAACAAACAATTTAAGACACGTAAATAAAAAACCGGCCAAGTGCGAGTCGGACTCGCGCACCGAGGGTTCTGTATAAACTTTCACTTCCGCCACCCTAACATTATTACCCGAATCCGGTTGAGTTAAGTTTGCACCTGATTTATATAACTTAACGCAACCGGGCTGTTCAAATGCGTTTTTTTGAAAATTAAAAAAAATTGCTAATTAGTGACATGGTTATGATTTGCGTGTAATATTTATTTATACAAATTGTACAAAATTCAAAGTTTTCGTTTGGTAAACTTTAGTAAAACAAATTCTAACCACAATAAAATAATTTTAAAAAATGCTCGCAAATGTGCAGATCAAGCCCTTTCATATGATACCCTACTCGACCTTTTTTAAATGTTTCCTTTGCAATACATGTGGGCTGACCATGTTTATAAATATTCCAAATTTCAAATTAGATAACATACGTAGTTTTTGAGATATGGTGCTCTAATAGTCGGACAGACAGACAGAGTCGCACCATCCTTTTTTACCTTTTACGTACGGAACCCTAAAAAGACCGAGAACCGAGGGGTTCTGTATAAAGTTAAAATTGACACTTGTTTTTGTAACGTATCACATGAAGCTCGACTAAGCATTCGCATGAGGTCTACATGGGTCGACATTGATCCGACGTCATTATATTTAAAATATACTGAGAATCCTAAAATGTACCTTTTAAATCTTCCTCCAGTAGTTTATCTGTAGAATCGTCAAGTATTTTGGCAATCCAAATAGTCACCTGGTAACATAGGTAAAATTTAGGTGCTAGGAAGGCATTAAATAAAATTGAATCTGTGTTTTTTACAAGCTTTTAGTTAACTTGCAATGTATGTATGTATGTAATATGTTTGTTCGGGCGGAATCTTGCAAGTTAAATGTGACCTACTTCCCGGATTCCAATTGAAACTAAACAAAAAAACTACTAAAATTGGGCATACTTATTTATTTATTAAAGAAATACATGCAAATGTAAGTATTGCTTATGTAAGTTTGGTGACAATGCAATAATATGATATCATCGAGCTGATCTGATGATGGAGCAGGAAGGTGGTCAAAGGAACTCTGTAATAAAATAACTCAATCCTACAGAATTTGGGCTTTTTAAAATCGTCGTGGTGAGTAGATGATGGATGTTCAAAGAAAAGTACAGTCGGCAATAAAAGCTTGTCACAAAAATGAAATTTTTGACAGAATAACGAATACCTTTTCCGATGTCTCTGGTACCATCCGGTCATTATGCGCTTTATTCATTCTAAATATTTTTGAATCTTTCATAACGTTGTATATTTCTTCGCTGATAATGCTTGAGACTTTTTTTAACCTAAGCCATAAAATAACCAATTAAAGTAATCAATCAGATTATATAGAGTATACAGAGGAGGGAGGGATTAAATAGGTGCAATACCCACCTTGCTCACGAGCTCACGACCAGTCTTTCATTTTGATCGCTTTCAAAATGTTTGATAGGTAAAAATCACTAAAAATACCTGCTCTCGTTCCTGAAAGTAACGCTAACCCATGAATACGAGTAAGTATTGAATGAAATTATATCTTACTCTTTATTTAGAGTTATGTTCATCGGCTTCATAAGGTGTTGAACCATTTTCTTTCCGAAAATGGTGCTCAGTGCTTGGTAATCTGCACGAATTTTATTGTTAATTTCCTCCTTATTTATTTTTCTTGTTGGCCTAAAATACGTTCAATGTCACTTTATTGTTACATTAAGAAATCGAATCGAAAGACGAATATAATAGAGATGGCGGTTACTTCACCAACCAAATCGAGGCTCTGTCTCTGAGCGCTCTTCTTAAGGGGCTACCCGGAAAATTTTGGTAATTTTCACTGCTTTTAAAGTGATATAAAATTATACCTATTGCTACAAATAATAATAAAAATAAATAAATAAATATTACGGGACAATTTTACACAAATCGAACTAGTCCCATGGTAAGCTCAATAAGGCTTGTGTTATGGGTACTAGACGACGATATATTTAATAGATATATTACTTACATACATAGAAAACACCCAAGACTCAGGAACAAATATTTATTGCTCATCACACAAATATTTGCCCTTACCGGGATTTTAACCCAGGACCTCAACTTCGCAGGCAACGTTACTCCCACTGAGCCAAACCGGTCGTCAAATAACGTAAATATATATTTGTAGCTTGGTATTTGGCCTATATTTTCATATAAATAATTATAATGACTTGCTACTTTGTTTGGAGATATCGAGAATCACAAAGGATAGTTACAGGAAGTATGTAACTGCCGACATTAGGGAATTTTACGTTAGGTTAATTAAAAGTTACGTTATAGCAAGGGGTTTTAGTCCTCACTCCTCACAGTAGTACATAATTCTTAAACTGCATTATACCGACATCCTCAGGACTATTCACCAAGAAAGATGAGTTAATATAGGAAGTATGCACCTTTTATTTTGCCAGATTACACTATCACGATTATTTGATGGATGTCTGTCGTGTTTCAAACAATTTATGGCATCCGACACTTTAACTATAGGTTCCTGGTCCATTACTCGCTGCTTCAGCCGATTTATCTGAAAAAGAGAAACATTTTGTACCACCAGTCGCAATATCTGTGCACCTCGTCGCGTGACGTCATGTCGATGCTCTGGGATACGCTGCGAAAAACATTTTGGCGAATGCTAACGGGCCCCCTTGCACCCCTCACGGGGTGTATGAGATGACAAGACAAGCATTTGACGAGCGCTGGCCAGGTACAAGGGGAAGCAGGAGGGGCATCACATTCGAGGGAGGTGCACAGATATTGGGACCTTTGGTTGGATCGTTGTGTCAGTACCACCAGCGCAGTAAGTGAGTACCTACTCGTATGTTCCTCAAATAACATAACCCAACCCCCTATTTCTATGGCGAGTACCTATAACTCACCATGTCTTCAGGCAGAACTTTAGCGTTGGCTCTCCATGCTGCAATGCACTGTCGCTTCGTGGGCACGGCCAGCTCACTGATGCGCATGGAACACACAGGTCTGCTTAACCGAGGATTTTTGAATGAGCTGCTATCGTCTCGCGATGTTGTTACGCTCTTCGGCTTCTCGACAGGCGTAGCGGATGCTCGTTTGGTATTCCATTTCCGGATAGGCGACCTTCTATTGTAAAAAAATATTATAGAAGTACCTACATTGGCAGAGGCTAAACAATGTTTGTCTGAATTTACGTAAGTCGAATCAAATAAGGATACAAAACCAGCCTTACCTATCCTAATGTGTTCTACAGGTGACCCTTTTAAAGATCCTGATCTGATGGAGAAGTTTTACGGTTTCAGAATTATAAACTAGAAGGTGCAACGTCATCAGCGGAGAAAAAATAAATAACTCTCTTTTTTCTTCAGCGTTGTTGAGTAAAAAGTATCATATCATATCTATGTGGATGCTCAGCAACTACCAGTCTAACATAAATAGTTGAAATCCGTTTAGCCATTGATGTCACCACAACAACATATAAAAACATACTAAAAATAAATAAATATTTTTCGATTAAGTGACCTTCAAATAGTCCGTATCACTTTTTTTAAATATATACAAAGTACAGACACTTCATATTGACAAATTTATAATAGTAGGTATAGATGTTTATGATATGACTAACATTAAGTACATTATAACTTGCATTCGATGATTATGGGAAACAAAAGGATCCAGAAGTTACCTTCTGCTGAGATTGCCGCCTTTGGCGAGCCTGGGCGACCTGATGAAGACTGTATTGTTACGCGCCGAGGATAGGGACTTCTGCTCTTGAAGCTTTTTACCCCGGGCAATTGCTTTTTGAATAGTTGGTTCCACCCATGTTTCTAATTCTACATCTAGGATAATGTAAACATGCAGAAATAATTATATAAAACAATAATTAAGCACTGAAAATTGCCATTGGGGTATAGTATGTATGCTAGGGTCGTTCTTTTTTACCGATATGGCTCAAAGCATGTGTCATTATTTTAATTTTAACGGCAGCATGTCTGCTATGACCGTGATCTTTATGCTAGACGGTATAGGATGCCACGACATCCTCGGCACCTAGCGTGTGGCTGCCACACGCGGGCCCTAAGGACAGCTATTGTGACCAGTCCAAACATTATATATTTTTTAGGTCGGTCAGTATGTACGACATGGTTCCATATTAAAATGTGTGACGTAGTTATAGATGACGCCTCTGTTATTCTAATTAAAAAAAACCGGCCAAGTGCGAGTCGGACTAGCGCACCGAGGGTTCCGTACAAAATATACGCTACAAACTGCCGTATTTATGAAAACCCAGTGTTAGCAGATCCCTACTTCTAAGCAAAATGTACGCGGTGTTCGATCATTTTTTTGGTTACTGGTTATGTATGTCTGTCTATATAGACAGAGAGACATAATAAAAACTGTTTTTAGTATTTGTTGTTATAGTGGCAACTGAAATACATGATCTGTGAAAACTTCAACTATCACGGTTCATGAGATACATCCTGGTGACAGACCGATAGACAGACAGACGGACAACGAAGTTACGGAACCTTTGGGTACGGAACCCTAAAAAAAAGATAAAAATACATCTAAATGCAAAGCAAAGTCACCATAAGGATATTCATCTATATATATAAAACTCTTGCTTTACTGACCTATTGACAGACAATGCACAGCCTAAACCGCTAAAGATATAAGCATGATGAATTATTATTATTTTATGAAATTTGGAACGTATGTTCTTTATAGTACGTGGACATGTACTAAGAACGGATTTTTCGAAATTCAACCCTTAAGGGTGTGAAATAGAGGGTTGAACCGTTGTATGGAAATCGTTTATTTGGTAAGTTATAGACTTGAATCTTTGTATAATTGTTCCTTACTAATAAACAAAACAAATGATTAAGGGTTGCTATAAAAATCGATCCCTTAAGGGGGATAAAAAAGAGTTCAAAGTTTGTACGGGAAACATGTCCTTTTTAAAGTTAGACGCTTAAAACTTCGGTCACAACCTCCTAATGTAGGTACAGTGAAAACATTGAAAAGGGCGTTTTTAAAAATTCATCCCGTAACGGGGTTAATTTGGGGTTGAGAGTTTGTATGGAAAACATGTAATCAATTGATTAACTGTTATAATATTTCGCGTATAGACTTCATTTAAAACTAAAAAAACTAATTTTGTCATTATTGGAAATTCATCCCCTAACGGTGTTAAATAGGGGTTGAAAGTTTGTATGGAAAACCTGTAATTATGTGAGTAACTAACCTATTATAATATTTCGCGTATAGACTCTTCATTTAAAACAAAGAAATCTTATATCAGCATTATGGAAATGCATCCCTTAACGGGGTTAAATTGGGGTTGAAAGTTGGTATAGAAAACTTGTAATTATTTGAGCAACTGTTATAATATTTCACGCATAGTCTTCATTTAAAACTAAGACAACTTCTTTCAGCATTTTTGGAAATTCATCCCTTAACGGGGTTAAATTGGGGTTGAAAGTTTGTATGGAAAACCTGTAACTGTTTGAGTAAATGTTACAATATTTCGTTTATAGACTCTTCATTTCAAACAAAGAAAACTAATTTAAGCATTTTTGGAAATTCATCCCTGAAAGGTGTGAAATAAGGGGTAACAGTCTGGGACGAAAGTACAATGGCGCATAAAGGGTGTTTTGAAGCGCTTAATAGAACTTTGAAAGACGTTAGAGGGAACGATGGTATGATAGGTGGAGTCACTATGTTGTTAGCTGGAGACTTCCGTCAGACTCTGCCTGTAGTTCCGAGGGGAACTCGAGCTGATGAAGTGGAAACTTGCATTAAGGCGTCAAATATTTGGCCTTTCATCAAAAAACTCCACCTTAAGATAAACATGCGGGTGCACTTTAAAAGTCGCGGGCAAAAGCTAGTATTAGATACTGTTATGATAATTTACTATTTTAAATAGGTAAACTAAGAACTGCCGCGTAATTCGTACCGAAATTAAAATGAATTTTACAACTAGGGACTAACAAGTAAGATAATATCTCCTCCAAGACTATGACCATAATGATTTTTACTTACTGGAAGTGGGGATTGAAATACGATCAATTGGACATGGTTTCTTCAACATTGTAAATTAAGTAGACATAACAAATACACTTAATTAATTTTGAATGCGTTTAGCTGTTTACACACGGACAAAAATACTAACTGACACTGACACCAATTTTTAAAACACATAATCTATATAGCAATCGAACGCGAATATACGACATGCGTACCTAATAGATACTCACTTTACTGAAACACGTTTGTGCTATGGCTATTCTTTTTTGTTCTTCTCATAAACCTACCTACATGTTTCTTGTTGCTTGCCATGAAACACCTAATATACATTATATGTTAAACTTTGCCGCCTGTATCTGTCATCTTACGCGATTAGCGCCATTATAGCACATCCGGCCGGTTTGTTAAATGGAAACGGATATCTCATAATACGGTACACATTGGGCGCTTTACGTTTTTATAATTGTTATCTTACTTACTTAGGTACAACCATATAGTAAATCCTCTTAATGTGTTCAAAACAAAAAAGGAATGGAACTCGTTGCCTGCGAGTGTATTATTCCCCGACCAATATATGTTGTTGTGGTGACATCGATGGCTAAACGGATGTCAACTATTTATGTTACGGCCTGGCCAAGTCATCGAGCGGCGGCGGCAGCGGTCTCGACCGCGCAATGAACAGATAAAACGTTTCCCGTGCCGCACGCGCAATGTCGTGGCCAGGCCGTTAGACTGGTAGCTGCTGGGTATCCACATAGATATGATACTCTTTACTCAACCATGCTGAAGAAAAAAGACAGTTTTTTTTTTCCGCTGATGACGTTGCACCTTCTAGTTTGTCATAATTCTGAAACCGTAAAACCTCTCCATCAGATCAGGATCTTTAAAATTTAAAATTGGTGGGGTAATAGTATTTTATGCAACTGTTGTATAATAGGGGTCAAAAAAGACGAGTGGCGTGGGTTGCGATGCGAGCCTTGGCGAGCATCGCAAGTAAAGACGCCACGAATGACACAATTATACAACGTTGCATACAATAATTTTTCTACGACTAAGGGGCCGTTCACTAATTACGTAAGGACAATCGCAAGTATCGCAAAGGAAGACGCCACGAGCGTTTTTTGCCCGAATTATACAACGTTGTATATAGTCTTTGGTTTTTAAACTGAGCGAATCGGCCATTGTATTCTTTAAGCCGATTAGCTCAGTTTAAAACAAAAGTCTATGTACAGTATTTCTACAACTAAGGGGCCATTCATTCATTACGACAGATTTTTAGAACCCCTTCCCCCAAGGATCCCTATGTAATTAATTAATGACCCCTAAGCACTTTTTATAAAACACAAATAGTCTAAATATTTATATTTGCACCGAAATTTTTCTAGCAACAAATTGTTTGATACTTCTTGCGCCACGACACAAATTTCTTCGGTAGTAAGTACAATTAGGCTCGTCTTCCTACATTTATCTCACTTTCAACAGTTTATAACAAGACAACAACCAACAACTTCAAGATGAATTAAATTTAGCGCCACGAAGAAAATTAAAAAGCGAGCTGTCAATCAATATTATGGCTTTCTTATTTTTTAAATTTTCGTGTACTTGCCAGTGATGAAAACATGTAACGATTTGAAAAAAAATAGGCGATAAAATATGTGTACGTAAATTGTAAAAAATGTTTTCTTTTTTAAGTTGGCAGCAATGCATTTACGTACATTATTTTTTTTTTAATTTAAAACTGTATGAATTCGGCGGTTTGTTAACTTGGTTATATAAATTATTTCATAGAACATTAGTTTAAGACTCACTTAATATAATTATTAGATTGAAATTTTGTACTCTGTGGCACCAAGGAATATGTTAATAGCAACATTGTGACACGCTTAGCAATGCTTTTTTGGGAAATAGACTATAGAGTTTTGCAAGTCTTAAGTAATGTATGTATTTATATTAGAGTTGGTAACCATTTAAATGACAGAAAGAAGAACGGGAGTAGAAAAAGAAATTATAGCCAGACTATAGTTGAAGGTGGAAGTTAGTAATGAGGATGTATTTAAGATTATAATTATATATAGGTTCAGTCAGCATCAAATCGTTAGTGACATCCAAAGCTCCAAATACAGGGCGATTTCGGGGTCGTGATCCCAACCATTTTTTTCTGACTCAGTAAATGATTGCGATGCTATCTGTATATAATTTAATTGAAACAAAGCTCAATAATTATTTACGTATTTTTATTTAAAATTAATTATTGACTTAAAATTCGTGGTCACCCTACTTTCCATATTACACCTTTTCAAACTGTCTGATAGAATACTTAATAATTTATGACTAATAATGTCACAACACGTCAAAGTCAATAAACGTCTCAACAAAGATTTAAAATAAAATAAATTAATTATGCCTGCGCCGTACCCATTTTCTAATATCGAGCGATCAGATATGGTTATGTTTTACTATCAAACACACAACACTACCAGAGCAAGTGAAATGTTTCATCAGAGATATCCCAATTTGCCAATACCAACTAGACGTTTGATTAATACAATGGTGCATAATCTTCGAGAATACGGGCAGTTCAGCGTTCCAACCCACGCCCAAGCACGAGGTGGCGACAGGCCAGCAAGGCGAGGCAATCCCGAGAACCTGGATCAACGCATACTCAGATATTTTCTCCGAGATCCGCAACGCAGTACCCGACAAGCTGCTAGAAGGTACAATGTCAGCCAAAGTTTTGTCTGGAAACTGCTCAACGCTTCTGGACTGCATCCATACCATTTTCTGCCTGTGCAGGATATCGTCGGCCCTGATCTTCCCTTACGTATGAACATGTGTCGATGGATTTTAGAAAATGAAGAAACGAATATCTTGTGGACTGATGAGAGTACATTTATGCGTATTGGTTTGTTTAATGTGCACAACGAACATTTTTGGAGTGCAGAAAATCCGCATCTTACTCGGAGAAACGCATATCAAACTCGATTTTCTTTAAATGTTTGGGCGGGAATTATTAACGATGTTGTTATCGGACCTCATTTTATTGAAGGCAGATTGAATGGTATGAATTACCTTGACTTGTTACGCGAAGTTGTGCCGGAACTATTGCGAGGCGTCCCGGAACATTATTTGGAAAACCTGCATTATCAACATGATGGTGCACCTGCTCATTTCCATAACCGTGTTCGTGATTATTTGAATGAACAATTTCCGCGACGATGGATCGGTCGCCTAGGACCTGTTCCATGGCCACCTCGCAGCCCCGACCTCACACCGCTAGACTTTTTTCTCTGGGGAGAGGTGAAACGTTTGGTGTATGAGCAAGAATCTAACACCGTAGAAGAGCTACGCCAGCGGATTATTTTAGCCTTTGAAACGGTTAAGCAAAACCGCTATGCTCTAAACAGATTAAAGGCCAATCTTAGGCGACGGGCGGAATTGTGCGAACAGGAACAGGGTTCACATTTTGAACAACTTTTGAAGTACGTGTAGCGTTGTTTTTTTAAATAAATTTTTGAATTTTTATTCTGTCTTTTCCTTCTAAATACGACAAAGTAATCCACGTAATCGCAGTAGGCATCAAATTAATTTTTATCTTATCTGTGATCAGTATCGTCATAACAACCTTACTGCGACGATTGTTAAGTCCATGCACTTGACATAAGTTTTCTTCGGAAATAGTAGGGTGACCATGATCTTAAATTATCGGAGTTTTTTTTTTGCTGACTAAAATAAGTCGCTGGTGTACTGTTAGTCCTAACCTATCGTGATCCTTAGTAGAAATTAAGTTAAATGCTTCTTTCTTGCTCCACGACCCCGTAATCACCCTGTATATCGCACAGGGAACATCCAAATAATCCGAAATTTTTATTCCGAATTTATTTTTTCCGATTGTCGAAATTCCGAATTTCATATTTCCGTTGTATTAAAATAACGATTATTGAAAAGCACGAAATTTAGTTTACCGAATATCAAAAATCCGATTTTTTAATATTCCGATGTTTATAACCCAGAAATCTGTAGGTTAGGTTAGGTTTGTATTGTTACCATGTACAGCGGAGCGAGCGAAGCGAGCGAAGCGTCAAAATACTTGCTTGCATGTACACAATTGAAAAATTGAACATGGGCCAAAAACCGAAAACTGTAGGTTAGGTTATTCTGATGTTTCGGACTTTTGTTTAGTCGGATTTATTATTGATCGGTGTGATGATATTCGGAATTTTGAAATTCGGCATTTTAGTATTCGGAATTCGTACTTTTGATATTTCGGATTATTATGCTGTCGGACTTTTTATTGTTCAGTGTATTGAAATTCGGAATATTGAAAATCGGAAATGTAAACGTTCGACATTTTTCAGTCCGCGCGCGCGCCAAAGAGAATGTAATCACTACGCTTTAAGAGACGGAACTTCATACTAATTTGTTTCTGAACGATTTGTATTACCATCGAGTGAAAGCTTCACCAATATAGGAAAAATCAAATGTTGCCATGTCATCACAATTTTAAAAGTAGTGTAGTGAAAAACCGATTATGCGCAGAGTAGGGTTTACCATATCCTGTAATTACCGAAGTTACCCACTGTAGCATGACTTTTATAGAATTCTAATCAGAATAATTATTCGAGTAAAAATTAAACAAGTCATGAAAGTGATAAAACTTTATTAAATTCTTAACTAACTGAAATTTACATGTAGATATTGTTTAATTTCGTTGATTGATGACCTTCAGATAGTCCATATTACTGCGAAATAAAGTATATAGTAAATATATTATTATACAATGGACTAATTAAATTTACCTATCACTTTAACAATACAGTACAACAATTATTTATTTTACTAAAAATACTCAGAAATAAAACAATACAAAAGCTAAAAGAAAAGCATAAAACGATATATACAATATATACAATTACTATAAAAAAACCCGTCTAAATTTACATTAAAATATTGCAAAAATTTAATGTTTTATTTGTTCTTTAGAGTCAGGCAAATAAAGGATAAGAAATAATCAACCGCGAAATTTAAAAATGTAGCTGCAGTGTGCCTGTATGAGCTAGAGTTACACAAATTCATTGCTTTTGTCATTAATTATTAAGTTATTAGTTACTGAGAAAAGCATTTAAATTTGTTTATATCTAGCTCATACAGGCACACTGCAGCTACATTTTTAAATTTCGCGGTTGATTTCATTCTCATCTTTCATTTGCCAGACTTTAATAACAATGTGTGATAAGTACATAATCTACCGAGAGGTTTAGTGCTAAGTATACCTACTAACAATAGGTACCGTTTATTCCATAAGAGCACACGGTGCCCCCTGGTCTATGGAAAGGTCTCGTTAGCAACCTTTTTTAGAATTACTATCTCAAAACACCACGAGTCTCTATCCCAAAACAAGTCTCTGTCTCTACAATATCCCACGCACACAGTTAATTGAGCGGAGGAGCAAATTTGCTCAACTCAACGCCTCAACAAATTACAAAAACTTCAGAATAATTAATGAAAACCACCATTAGGATAACGGACGTCAGGATTCGACACGAGTGACATCCCATAAGTGTTGCCATTACCTCATTCACGTATTATGTTGTTGGCAAAGTAACTCGATCGCCACACATCTCATTTTTGTATGAGAGTTTTCGACCACAGGCGCGCGCATCGTACGTGTCGGGTGTGTGTAGACTGCAGCGTACCTACGTCGCTAAGCGTTGCAGTGATGGCCTCAAAAGTCGTCAAATGTTCGGGTTGTAATGTAGTGATTAATGAAGTTATAGCTTTTATGAAAAATAAAATCCATGTAATGAATGAAGACAGTTTGAGTCGCATACGTGTAACGGCCTTTACGCCAGAAGAAATACTATGTGCTAATAAACTATTGTATGACTCCATTCCGTCGGATCAACGTATCAAAACACGTAAAGGCGATGACAAGACCCACCGAGACATCAAAGACATAATTACCCTTCTGAAGCGGACGAATCATGAGCTTGTTCCTATATTTGTGGCCCGAGATCTCCACAAGTTACCCCCGATCACCTTTGATCATGTTGATGTGACCCGTCTCTGAGATATATTGGTGTTAAAAGACGACTTAAAAGCAGTGCAAGAGCAATGTGTCACAATAGATACGTTTCAAATGTTAAAGAAGGATGTAGATGAGCTGAAACAAACGCCGTCGATGTCGATTGTTTATCGTAATGACTACGACAATGTTAGTACACGAAGAGGGCACTACCTAAGAGAAAACTTCAGTTATGATAGTGGACCGATGGGATTAAAACCTACGGGATCTAGCCCTAACAACAGTGGTTCGTCATTAAATATAGTGAATAGCCCAGAACAACCGGCGCAAACGACGACAAATTCAAATTCATACCGTCGAATACAGTTGCCCGTTGTGAGGCACGATAACGGACAAACCGGCGTAGACAACTCTGCTGGTACTACAAAACCGCGTACGTGCGACCAGGTGAACAGCGCAACAATCGCGACGATAACTAACATAACCGAAGCCGGCCTGCTAGCATAATCACCTATGTCACACAATGACAGCGCGCGCGCAAATGCAACGATATTACACTTAGATTCAAGCATTGTGCGTTCAAATTCGCGGATGTGTGCTAATGAACTACGACAAACAGTTATAGCGCACGCAAAACCAACAATGTCGCACATAGAACGGAGCGGTGCGCTTTCAGACCCGCGAACGTGCGCTCAAGATACGCAATCGTTAATAGCTGACAAACTTAAAGAGCCGGGACAATGGAAACCTGAGAACCCTTCTGAGGAGTAGACATTAGTGCAGAGGAAAAGATTGAGAAACAAGATTGAAGGAAAAATAGGAACTGCGTCTACGGACTCCAGTGCAAACTTTAAAGCGGCCGACATCAGGATACCATTGTTTATCTACAATGTAAATAAGTCTACTAAGGAGGATGATATAGTTGCGCATGTGCGTGGTAAAACGCAAATAAATGTATCACTTCAAAACATAAAAATGAAAAGGATATGACGCTTACAAAGTACTAGTGCGTAAAAAGTAAGTTAAACGTATTTCTATGTAAAGATTTTTGGCCAGAAGGAGTACTATTTAGGCGCTATGTGAACTTTTCGAAGCCTCCGCTGAGGAATAGTAAAGGCAGTCCTAATGAACAACTTAATGGCCAGTAGTGAAGTCACAAAAGACTGGAGGTTTATATCTTTTAACTGCAAAGGTCTCTCTAGATATGTGGACTGTGTTAGGTCACTGTGTCAGTCAGCAGAGGTCATCGCACTTCAAGAAACGTGGTTATTACAGCACGACATACCGCTTCTGAGAACTATTGACCCTAATTTTGGCTACTATGGGAGTACGGCTGTTGACCTAGCGGCGGGAGTACTGCGTGGTCGTCCTTATGGTGGTGTCGCGCTCCTGTGGCGTAAGAACCAGTTTCCGTGCGTTAATGTGATTCAGTGTCGAAGTGTTAGACTTGTAGCTATTAAAATTGTAATGAATGACAGATCTTTAATAATTTTTTCGGTGTACATGCCAACTGATGAGCATGAGAATCTAAGTAAATTTTAGAATGCTTAAGCAAAATGTACGCGATTATACACAGTGAAGAAGTCGACTTAATATGTTTGTTAGGCGACTTTAATGCTCATCCTAACACGCCTTTCTTCAATGAGCTAAGTTGTTACTGCAAGGATATGCAACTATGTATAGTGGACTCTGAGCTGCTGCCGGTGGACTCGTATACGTACGTTAGTGACAGCCACGGGTGTGTGCGGTGGCTCGACCACTGCGTGACCACAACAGCGGCTAGACAAACTGTTGTTGCTGCTAAAATACATTATGACGTATACTGGTCGGATCACTTTCCTTTAGAAATTGTATATAACGTAAGTAAAAGTGTACCTAAAAATATAATTCTTAACGGTAACAATGGTAATGAGAACTTGTTGAAAGGCACCATATGGGGTGAGCGTGAGTAATCTCAAATCAAACAATATTTAGATATTTGTAATTGTAAATTAAAAGATATCGACTTTCCGAGTGATTTAGCAATATGTTGTGATAATGTATGTAATAATCCTGACCACAGAAAAATAATTGATAACCTGTATTATTCTGTTATTACAGTACTGCGGGATGCTTCTATTGCTAGCTGTGAAAGAAAACAGCCTAAAGGGGTTGGCAGTGTAACAGGCTGGAACAAACATGTGAGGGAGGCTCACCGGAGAGCACGATCTTGTTTTCTAGAGTGCTGCCAGTATGGTAAGCCTTTTTTTTTTTTTTTTTTTTGCGTTGGAAAAATGCTTAATGCATACCCGCATCCTCGGGGGAGGAAATGCGGGTTATGTGGGACTCGACACAAGACGCCGCTACCCACTAAAAAACCAACGGTGTGCCTGCGCACCGCCGCATGGGGCGCGGCCACGGGATCTCCGAAGGACGCAACCGCGACCACGCCGGCGCCGCCCGCCGCTGCCATCCGCAGCGGGCTCGTCTCTGGGAGGGGTAGGAGGAACTTCTACCCCTGCCTCCTCAGAAGGCGCGTGGACACACCACGCGCGCCTTCTCGGCGAGGCCTATGTTAGGGGCAGCGGCGCCCCCGCGCCACTGCCCAGGCCTCGCTAGGTGGGGGGGATGAGATGGACGTACGCCCTCCTCCGGGCCCCTACGCGCTTGCGGCGGATCGGGTGCGAGGCTGGGTCGGCCTCCCGCTCCCTCTCCGCCTTCTCCTTCTGCGTCATCACGTCCTCGCAGAAGGAGAGGACCGCCTTCCATGACCTCTCGTCGGCGACCATAGCCTTGACTACGGCCGGCAAGGAGAGGTCCTCCCCCACCACGGCCACAAGGTCGCAGCGCTGCCCCGCCCAGGCTGGGCATTCCTCCAGGGTATGCTGCGCCGTGTCCTCGCCGCAGCTGCACTGGTGGCACTCGGCCGTCACTTCTCGTCTGGCGAACCGGTGCAGGTAGCTCCCAAAGCATCCATGCCCCGTGAGCATCTGCACCAGCCGGAAGGTCAGCGAGCCCCGCTCTCTCTCCAACCAGTCTCGTAGGACAGGCCGGACCGCCTCGACAGTCCTATGTCCACCCTCGACTCTAGCTAGTCGCTCCTCCCATTGAAGGACGATGGACTGTCGGACGAGGAGCTTCTGCGCTTCTACGTCCCCGGGCGCGGGATGGTACTCCTGGTGCCGGAGGTCCCATCTCCACTGGTACAGGGACGCTTGGGCCTCCGCCTCCAGGTCCCAGGGAGGCGTTCCCGCTAGTAAGCACGCCGCATCGTAAGAGGTGGTGCGGTACCCACGTACGACGCTGACGGCCATTGCCCTCTGAGCCTTCCTCAGCAGGGCGACATTGCGGGCCGCCAGGTTCATCGCCCAGATCGGGGCCCCGTACAGGGCCATTGATCGCACCACCCCCATGTACAGGTGGCGGCTCGCAACCTCTGGCCCCCCGACGTTGGGCATTAGCCGCTTCAATGCGGCCGATGCCGCCATCAATCGGGGGGTCAGGCGGGTGAAATGCTCACGGAAGCTCCAACGGGAATCGAGGACAAGTCCAAGATACTTCATGTCGGACTTGACCTCGATTCGAGTGCCACCGACGACGATGCTGGATCCAGCAGGCGGCGCCTTCCGTGCGGCGTGGAAGCAGAGCGCTTCGGACTTGTGTAGCGCCACCTCCAGACCCAGCATCGTTATGCGCCTCACCACCAGCGCCACTGTCACGGTGGCGAGGCGTGCAGCCTCTCGATACGAGGTCCCCCGGGACGTGACCAGCGTGTCATCTGCGTAGCAGGTCACGCACGATCCCGGGAGAAGCTCCCCCCGCAGCACCCAGTCGTACCCGATGTTCCACAGGAGCGGCCCTAAGACCGATCCCTGTGGAACACCGCACGACATCTCCCATCTTATCAGCCGGCCGTCCCGGACAGGATACTCCACACACCGTTGCGAGAGGTAGGCCCCGATTATTTGGCACAGGTAGGAAGGCACCCTGTGGTATTTCAGCGCCTCCTTAACGCATGACCACGGCAGAGTGTTAAAGGCATTGGCGATATCTAGCGTAACCGCCAGGAGCACCCCACCGCGGTCAACCGCCTCATTCGAGAGGGCTTTGATGCGCGCGACCGCATCCACAGTCGACCTGCCCTCTCGGAATCCGAACTGATGTTCCGATAAGTCGGGACCCACCTCCCGGAGGTGCTCGGCGAGGCGACAGCAGATGATACGCTCGAAGAGCTTGTCCGCCTTGTCGAGCAACACGATTGGACGGTAGGCTGATGGAGATTCCCCGGGGCGCCCGTCTTTTTTAAGGAGAACGAGCCGGCCGGTTTTCCATATGGTCGGAAATTGGCCGGACTGTAGACAGGCGTCCAGTAGCCCGCGGAATCTCTCCCCCAGGGCCTGCAGTGCCAGAGCCAGGACGCGTCCCGGGATCCCATCTGGCCCCGGTGCCGTGTTTTTGGCTTTAAGCTTCAGCACGGCCGCGTCTATCTCTGCCTCCGATACCGGAGGCACTTCGACTTCCGCACCCTCGTACCCGACGTGTTGACGGGGGGATGCCATTTCTGGAGGCCGGTGTTCTGGTCTGTTCGGGAACAGATTGGAGACAACGGTCTCCAGCAGCCGAGGCTCGAGACTCTCCGTCAGGGGGGGGGGGGGGGGGGCCCAGGGGCGTAATTTGCCCCTGACCGCCTTGTACGGCCTCCCCCATGGGTCTCGGTTTAAAGTCTCGAGAAGCTCCGCTCTGGCACTCGCCTTCGCCTCGCAGATGGAGAGCTGCAGCGCCTTAACCGCCTCCCTATAGGCGCTGTACAGCTGCGTCTCTTCATCAACGTCTCTGTTCTGCCTTCGTCGGCGCGACCGTGTGTACTGGCGTCTCGCCTTGCCGCAGCGGGATCGCAGTTCTTCGATATCTCGAGACCACCAGTACACTTGTCGCTTCGGAGGCCGAGACTTAGCTCGGGACATGCCTGCGTCACAGACTTGTGACAAGGCGTCTCGGAACCTGGCTGCCTCTTCCTCGATCTCCACCGGCCCGGAGGGCTTTGTCCAGGCTTGCACAAGGGACGCTATCTCCACCGCTTCTCGGTCCAGGCTGCTTAAGGCCCATCTTGGGGACGCGGTCGCAGCACGGCCATTTGGACGACGATCCGTGTCCAGTGGGACTTCGGAGGAGGTGGAGACATCGAACCGGATATACAAATGGTCTGATAGTGTCTCCACCTTCTCTAGAACTCTCCAGTCGTGGACACGGGGCGCGAGGGCAGGGGTCGCGAAAGTAACATCCACGATGGATTCTCCCTGCCAGCGCACGCAGGTGCTGGCTGACCCTCGGTTCAAAACCGACAGGCCGTTCATAGTTGCCCACTCCTCGAGAAGGTCTCCACGAGTATCGGTCGCGGAACAACCCCAAGCCGTGGATTTGGCATTTAGATCGCCCGCGACAACCACCTGGCGCGGTAGGGTCTGCCCAACGAGGGCCCCTAGCTGGCCGAGGAAGGCTTCAAACTCGGAGACACTTCTGTTGGGGGAGAAATATACCCCGATCAGGGTTAATTCCCCCCAGAGGACCGCCACGTAGCCTTGACCCCTCGACACGATGGAATGGGGCATGCCTTCTGCCCCCACATTCAGAATGATGGCCACCGAGCCGTCCAGATCCTCAGCCCAGTTTACTCTGGGGGGGACATAGTACGGCTCGGCGACCACGGCGGCATTTATCGACCACTGCGCCATAGACTGCAGGAGGAGATCTTGGACCCCGGCGCAGTGGTTGATGTTCGCCTGGAGGACCCGGCTAACAGGCGTCATGTTGGCGCAGTGTCAGTCGGGCCCTCTTCTGTAGCCAGAGGCGTTGACGCTCCAGGGGTGCCTAGTTTTCCGGCCTGCTTCCGAGGCGCACGTTTCAGGGCTTTGGCCCCCGTCGTGCAGGTACCACTGCCGGCGCTGTGGTTGGCAGCTTTCCCCGCTGCTGCGCACAGAGAGCAGTGGGGCATGGCCGTGCAGTCTCTGGCATGGTGGCCGGTTTGACTGCAGCGGTAGCATTGGTCGCTGCGGTCGATTTCCGAGGTGCACCCCTTCCTGACATGGCCAGGCATCAGACATCGATAGCATCTCAGAGGACGGGCCTCCAGCAGTTTTACCTGCGCCGAAGTCCAGCCAACCAGTAGTCGCCCCACAGCCATTTTCTTGGCGGCTGCTACGGGGCAGCGAACCCACGCCGTACCGAGGCCTGTTGGCATTCGGGAGATCCGGCCAACTTTCACCGCCTCTATGGCACAACCTCCACTCTTCGCCACAGCAGCGGCGAGCTCGCCTTCTGCGACCGAGTCATCCAGGCCAGAAATACGCATCTCCGCGCACTTTACCGGCCTGGAAATACGGACGTCGGCCTCCTTTAGCGTCTCCCTCAGTTTAGCAGCAAGGGAGTCCGCTTTTTCGCCGCTGGTGGTGCCCGGGCCCGGAATTTCTAGGATTGCCGCCCCTGTCACCGCTCTACGGAACCTTAGACCGGTGATACCGAGTCCGTCCAGGGAGATTTTGGACTTAGCCTCGGTAATCACCGTTCCGTAGGTGACGCCTCTCTCCTCTGCTCCGTCCTGAAGGGTCAGGACGATGGCTGCTGATCGCGGAGCGCGCAGCGCTGCCTTGGCCTTATGGCCCTTCCCCTCTTTCGCTCCCTGTGGTGGCGTCGGTTGTGGGGGCTTCCCAGTAGCCACTGTTCCGGTAGGCGAAGCCAGGGTCTTCTTTTTCTTGCCTCGCTTAACCACAGTCGTCCAGCCCTCCCCAGACGCGAGCCCTGGGGGCTGAGGCTGTTGGGATTGGGAGGCGGGGCCGGGGAGAGTCTTAGGAGGCTTCTTGGGCCCCCCTCTCTTTTGCCTCTTTTTCCTCTTGGTACTCGGCGACATGGTAGTAGCCGCGGTGCGACCAGGGGGAGAGCTTCCAGTGACCGAGGGTTTGGGCTGGTTGGTCCTCCCCTCCGTCGATGCTAGGCTCCTCGGTCCCCCCTTATACGTCGAAGGTGCTTGTGTCGGCTGCTGCGGGAGCAGTCTTTCCTCCCAAGCACTCATCCTTGCATCCATCATGGCACTTACTTGGTCCACGATACTGCATCGTCCATCGTCCTTGCATCTTCAGGTGCCTCTTCGAGACGCCGCCCATGACTGGCACGCAGCTCACCCATCTCCTTACGGAGCTCGGCCATTTCAGCCTTTAGGCAAGCGTTCTCGGCAGCTAACCTAATTGTCTCATCAGAGACAGTACGGTCGTCCAGCTCGGTGACCACCTCCCTGATCGCGTTCACAGCCTCCTTCAGGGCCCGTTGGAATGTGCCTTTCAGGTTTCGCGATTTCAGAGAC
Organism: Hedya salicella; assembly: GCA_905404275.2. Classification (NCBI taxonomy): domain Eukaryota; kingdom Metazoa; phylum Arthropoda; class Insecta; order Lepidoptera; family Tortricidae; genus Hedya; species Hedya salicella. The sequence goes on along the minus strand of FR990099.1, from coordinate 19,919,999 downwards.
ACGTCCGTGATGATCCCCAAGCTGTCGCGCACCTGCTGCTTCAGGGCCAGAGCTGTGCGGGTGCTCACGTCGTTAGACCCACTTGTCGTCCTCAGCAATCCCGGCCCACGGGCAAGGCGCTTCGTTGCCAGACTGTGCGACTTCTGCCTCATCTCTTCTTCGGCCTGGAGCTCGAGCTCCTGTAGCTCCTGTAGCTCGGCTTTAGCCCTGGCCAGTCCTGCATAGTGTGCCGTGATTGGAGGGCGGCCTCTTCCTCGCTTGGAAGTTTCCGAGGCAGGTTTGCCTCGTTCCGCGGCAGCGGAAGCCTCGTCACTCCTTGATGCTTCCGTCTCACTCCACCCACTTCGTAGCCTTTTTCGTCTTTCAGACGGCTGAGTGGCCTCAGCAGGCATGGAGGCGTCGGATTCGGCGGTTTCCGCGTCGGTTGGCTCCGGAGAGAAGAATTCTCCAACCCCAGGCAGGTCACCTGCGTCTCTTCTCCTGGGGGAGAAGAACTCCTCTCTGCCGGGAATGACCCTTTCTGCCAGCCTCTCGAGTAGCACGATGGCTTCTCGCCTCTCATTAAACACCCTCGTTGGGTCGAGTGAGGAGTGCACCGAATCCGAGGCCATTCCAGTGGGCACGTCTCCAACGTGGCGCACAAAGCGTCCCTGGGCATCTCGCAGGGGCCGGAACCCATTATTTGGGGGCGTAGTGGATGCTTCTGCCCCTGTCGGACAGCCATCCTCCTCGTTACCTCCTCCGTTCAGCCTCAAAACCAAGTCACTACGTAAATCGATGTCCATAATGCGTTTGCCAAAGTTGTCGGTTTCAGATCTGGAGTGGTTTGCCCCCCCAGAATACGGAAGGCGGCATGTCTCCACAGCACGGCGACTTACCCGTCCTGTGGTGACATGGAGGATTGAAACCTCCTGGGGTAGTTTTATACTTTGTTTTCCACTCATTATTGCTATGTTTAAGGAGTTATGCCCCTCCCTGACGTTTGTGGCTGGACTCCCTCCAGCCACGCATCCCCTCGGCACGCCAGACACACCTTGGGATTGGGGTAATTTTTATAGTGGTTTTCTTCCACGTGGTTTCCCTCCCCGGCCCACTCAATGTAGGTTACGGGTTGCCCGACGGTGGCCGAAGCCAACGTCCGTCTTCAGGCCGCAAGACGAACCCGCCGCGCCTAGTAGCCGTAGCCACCCTCTCCGCCAGAGGACGACCCACATGGGCTCCATCCCCACCCAGCAGAGACCTTGCGCCTCACACTGTGCCCTCTGCTACTCAGAGGGACACGCGGAGCCGCCCGCCATGTGCCGCAATAGTATGGCCTCTTCCCCCGGGCCTGACCGTTATGGGAGGCCCTATACGGCATAGCCCCGGGGATCACTAGGGCCTCTAACTACTCGGCCACTCCTCGGGGTATAAATCAAGGAACTGTGTTGCGCGCGAAGATCCGGAATCTGTCCTCCCACGGCCACCATTGGAGGCCGAAAGACCCCCGGACGCGTACCAGATATGTGTGGTACCCGATGCGTGGGCCTCCCCGCCCTCTAACACCACCAACCCACCCGGAGAGATGGATCTGCACTTGGGTTTCACAGAAACCCAATGCACAATCCTTCCAGACAGATGGGCAATGTCAGAAAGCAGAAGGCTCTCTAATCCGGCAAACACACATATCCATGACGCGTCAGGGGCCCTTCCAGTCCCCTCCAGCACCCGCGAGGGGAGAGCACCCGAAAGTTCACGCGGAAAACAGTGACCCGATTGATACCTAGTAGAACTTCGACAGAACGAGGCTTGTCGCCGGGGTTCCGAAGGCAGTGCAAGTGCATGCCTGGCACATACTTTAGTTCGTCCGCTGTGCCCTCTGCTGTTCAGAGGGACACCCGGAGAACCCTCCCGCGGACATACTCCCACGGCTCCTCTTCTCGGCGCATCCACTGCGCCCTCTGCTATTCAGAGGGACGCGCGGAGAGCCCCTGCCGGGCCGAAGCCCCCCAATTCCCCCCCGGTGTTTGGTTCGCGGGACTACCGTCCTACCCCGGCTCGACGACTGCAACGGTGAGTCGGGGCGTTCCCCTATCCACCACCTGGGGACGCGCCACGTCGGGGTTCACCTCCCCGCCCACTCGGACAACCGAGCAGGTCCGTGGAGTATGGTAAGCCTAGGTCAGGCCGACTGTACAATGAAATGGATCACTCTAGGAAAGAATTTAAATCTAAACTTAAATACTGTCAAAACAACAAAGACCATCTTAAGATGGACATAATTGCCTCTCATCACAGATCTAAGAACTTCACCTAGTTCTGAAAAGCGACTAACAAGATCAACCTAAGAGTGAGCCTACCGGCGGGTGTTGAGGGTGTGAGTCAGCCTGGTGATATTGCCAACCTCTTCATGAATCACTGTAAAGTAGAGCCTCTGGCGGTTGATGCGCGTGGGCCGGTTATCGATGCTGGGTGTCGTGTTCGCGGTGATTCAATCAGAGTAACACCGGCAGAAGTTTCAAGGGTTGTTCGTAATATGAGAAGAGGAAAATCGCCCGGACACGACTGTCTTAGTGTCGAGCATCTGCAAAACGCAAGTGTTCATCTCCCCAGGGTTCTAGCAATGTTGTTCACCTTTTGTATTCGTCACAACTACCTACCGGATGATCCCATGAGAACGATAGTTGTACCTATCATCAAAAATAAGATTGGGGTTGCTTCCGACAAGTCCAACTACAGGCCGATTTCTCTGGCTACCATACTGGCGAAGGTGATGGACGATGTGCTTAATACGTATCTAAATAAACACATACGTTTGCATGACGCCCAGTTCGGATTTCGACCGGGGCTGTCGACTGAAACGGCAGTACTATGTCTTAAGCACACCGTGCGATACTACACTGATAGAAATACGCCAGTTTACGCGTGCTTCTTGGACTTGTGGAAAGCATTTGACTTGGTGTCATACGATGTGCTGTGGAAGAAGTTGAGCAGCGACACAAGTTTACCGCCTGAAATAATAGATACTTTTAGGTATTGGTACAACAACCAAACAAACGTGGTTCGATGGGCTGGGAGCTATTCGCAGGACTATAAGATGAAGTCTGGTGTGAGACAGGGGGGGCTTACATCGACCACACTATTCAATGCGTATGTGAATGGGTTGATTGAGGAGCTCAGCAATACCGGCGTAGGTTGCTCGGTGGACGGCTGTTGCGTTAATAGTATCAGCTATGCCGACGACATGGTACTGCTGAGCCCCTCAATCGAAGTACTTAAGATGTGAAAGTTTTGCCGTGACCCATGGGCTCAAATATAACGTTAAAAAGAGTGAGATATTAATATTCAAATCCGGTACAAAAACATACCCCATTCCGCCAATAACTCTGGGTAGATCTCCTCTTAAACAGCTTACCAGTTTCAAATATTTGGGTCATTGGGTCACGGACACTCTAAAAGACGACGTCGACCTAGAAAGGGAATGCAGAGCACTATCGGTCCGGGGTAACATGCTGTCACGCAGGTTTGCATGCTGCTCAGGCGAGGTTAAAGTAACTTTATTTAAAGCTTATTGTCAGACGCTGTACACGTGCAGCCTGTACAGCAATTACACCACTAGTGCGTTTAGTGCTCTGCGTGTCCAATACAATAACGCCTTCCGGGGACTGCTGGGGCTGCCCTGGCGCTGTAGCGCGTCGGGCATGTTCGCCGACAGCGGCACGGACGGCTTCACCGCCGTGCTGCGCAAGCGCGTGGCGTCCTTGTGGGGCAGCCCTAACACTCTCCTGAAGGTAGTCGCCGAGAGGACAGATAGTCCCATAGTCACACACTGGATGTCTATGCATGTACAGCCAAATAGTAATTTTAATTTAATGTAATTGTTTGATTTAGTTCTTTATGGCAAATTTCAATTGCATTTAGATTTAATTGTTTAATTGGATTAAATTATTATTAATTTTCTATTAATTGTTAGTTCTAACCTAGTTATTAAGACGACATGTTACCTACTAACCAAATATGGATGGATAATGTCCGAAATAAATAATTTCATTTCATTTTAAATTTCGGATTTATGATTTATCGGAATTGTCATATTCGGAATTTTGTTCCATTCAGAATTATAAGAATCGGTATTGTAAAATTCGTGATTCTGAATATCGAAATTAAATTTTTCGTATTTATGTAGTGTACCCATATCGCAACACATTTTTATTACTATATAGGCATAAAGATGAGTGACAATTTATTTGGCGCTTTGGATATTGCACACTATTCGATGCTGATTGTACCTAAAAAAGAAGTAAAGTGTATTATGATAATATTTGTTTTATTTTCTACACAAAAAAAATCAGGTTGCATATGAACGAACGGCCATTATGGAAATCATTATTATGGATTTTTCGCAGCACTAGTTTCGGACAAATTATGTGTATACTAGCATGGCAACATTTGATTTTTGTTATGTTGGTGCATCATGCTTGGTATCGTCATACAAAACGTTTTTCAAATTATTAGAAGGAACTTAAAACGTAGTGATTATATTCTCTTTAACTACCAACAACTAAAAATTTTTAAAGGAGTTTTTCAGAATCGCGTCAACGCATTGCATTGGAGAGGCATTTTTCTGCCGCGCCTAGCTGGAGAAAATGGTAAAATACTATTTTTAAAGAGGTAAGAAGCAGATTATCACTTATTTTTAATTTTGTGTCAAAATGTGCCTTCTTCATACAATGTTGTGCTATGGAGTAACACACAATACAAAATACGTTCCTCGTAATTTTGCATCTATTGTTCGATAGTTCGATAAAATTAGGGGGTAAAAAAATTAAATGTTATCCATTCTGGCAGTACCAGTTGGCAACACTGCACTTGTCTGTCAGTGTCAGTTCAGTCTGTCCGAGAGTCGGTTCAGTTCAGTGGAGTGGAATTGAACGTCGCAAGCTGTTGCCGGTGTACTTACGTCGCACTACGTTGGAATAAACGAAATTGTGAATTTTAATAACTCAGAACATTTTACTGCCTTTATTTCCGTAAAACCAATTTAAAAAATCGTTTTATGTTTTGCGCTGTTTATATGCTCTAAACTTTAATCTAAAATGGGAGCCGTCTTCTTTTAGCTGCAGGTGGAAATTCTTTGTTTGTAAACAAAGGACATCATAGTTGTAAAATGTGGTCTCATCTAGAACGAGGAAGTTCACCCGTCGATTGGTGCGAATCGAATTACTCTATTTCTCCTCAGATCGCAGAATTTGTGAACACAGTAAGTGGACTAAATTAAACAATATTTATCGCTCGATCTTGAATCGACTTTTTTATGACCGTGCTAATTTGTCCGCAGGTAAGCAACGTCTTGTTTTTCCTGTTTCCACCGGTTCTCATTCACTTGTTCCAAGAGTATGCAAAGTTTGTTAACCCTGCCATAAATTTGCTATGGATTATGCTGATGATGGTGGGCCTAAGCTCGGCCTATTTCCACGCAACACTGAGCTTAGTCGGTAAGATATAATTTGGACTAAAAGCAACTATTAATTTATCACTTGTAATCTGCTTGTAATGATTTTGGCCAAAGTTCAATGCACTTAATGATCCAAACATGACTCAAGTTTAGCAGTTGAAGATTCTGGTTCTATATTTTTATTATTTGTTTGCAGGTCAATTGCTGGATGAGATAGCCATATTATGGGTATTTATTGCTACTTTTGCAATGTTTTTACCAAGAAGATATTTCCCTAAATTCTTAAGAGGAAATAGGTAAGTATTAATAAAATTAATTTGTTATTTATTTATTGCATAACTTTTGAAACATTGTAAGTATTGCAACTAATAATTAATTAAACAATATTTAAATTGTATTTCATTCATGCAATATTATCAGCAGTTAAAATAAATTAAACATTAGCAACCTTTGCTTCTTTGCATATTAACAGCCTACGAAGCTGGCAGTCCCACATTCGAATCAAGGGCAAGTGTTTGTGCAATGAGCATGAATGTTTGTTTCTGGGACTTCGGTGTTTTCTATGTATTTAAGTAATATAATTTATCTATCTATACCTATATTATGTATATTGTTGCGTAGGACTTATTTGCTGGGTGGGAAGTACTAGGTAGGGGTAGTATAATCAATTGCAGCAATCATCACTATGATTGCTGCAATTGAAAATCCAAGCCAAAATTAAATCTAATGTTGGCGCTGTTATCTGTCATATCTCAAAGTAATCTGTTTAGATTCGGTTACCTAATTTGAATAAACCTGGTCCTTAAAATAATACTCATTTTGATCTGAAAATTATATTTAATTTATCACTAATTATATATGTTTATTATTTTTAAATGAAACCATTAAAGTAGCTTTACCCTCTTGTTTTACAGTAAAACTACAACTAAAAATTAAGTAAACAAACCCTGACATATCCATACTAATATTATAAATGCGAAAGTGTGTCTGTCTGTCTGTCCGTCTGTCTGTCTGTCTGTCTGTCTGTCTGTTTGTCTGTCTGTCTGTCTGTCTGTCTGTCTGTCTGTCTGTCTGTCTGTCTGTCTGTCTGTTACCTCTTCACGCTTAAACCGCTGAACCGATTTGAATGAAATTTGGTATGGAGATAGTTTGAGTCCCGGGGAAGGACATAGGCTATTTTGTATCCCAGAAAAATGCCCTTACCCGCGATAAACGAATTTAAAACGGACGAAGTCGCGGGCAGAAGCTAATTCAAAATAAAACACAGTTTTATATCAATTTTACTTACCCCATTTGATTTGAATGACGAAAGTTGATTTCAAAACCCTTTCTCCACCCGAATTAAGGTATCACAATAATTTTGGACAGAAATTAATACATAATTTTGGATTATTTTAATATTTTACGCTTTGCGAACAAAGTTGTAGACGCTAGGTGGAGCTGAACTTGTTCATGAAGCCAATAGTACAATCTTTGTTTAGTTTGGGACTATGTTGATTTGTGTAAGATTGTCCCTGTTCTGTATTTATTTATTATTTATTTTTAAAAATTAATTATCTACATGTTATAATGTTAGCAATGGATATCATTTAATAGATCTTTTAGATGTATTTTACCAATCAGCCTGTGATAACATTAATTCATGATTGCACTTGCGCAGTGCAGCCAAATATGTGTTACCTTGACTTAGATATTGTTTCTTAATATGCACCAGTTAAGTTGATGACTTGTGTTTGCACTAATTAAATGGTAAAGTATTGTATGGCTTGTGAATCAGCTATTGTTTTATTTCTGATCCAGTAAAGGACTGGTAACGATTGCCTTTGTTTCTTTGAAAAAAAACGGAAATGTTTGTTTATATATGTTGAATTATTGGACACAATTCCTACCAATAATTAAATATAAATATTTTGCAAATCTGCGACATTTACGAAATATTCTCAATAGTACAATAAAAGTTATTACCATACTAATATTATAAACTAGAAAGTGCTCGCAACATCGTTCGCGGAAAAGAGAAAAGCCATAACACTCTTTTTTACTCCAGCGTAATCTGGTAAAAAGTATCCTTTAACCATCTGTGGCTACCCGTGTACCAAAAATAGTTGAAATCCGTTTAGCCATTTTGGCTCGATAGTGCCACATCGACACTTACAAACATACAAAAAATCCAAAAAAAATATTTTTCGCTCACGTTTTTAGGGATCCGTAGCCAAAATAGCAAAAGCGGAACCCTTATAGTTTCGTCCGTCATGTCCGTCGTTATGTCCGTCTGTCCGACCGTATGTCACAGGTATTTTACTCAAAAACTACTAGATGTATATTGATGAAATTTGGAGGATAGGTGTCTTGTATAAGCCGCTACTTAGTTTGATAGTTAAATAATAATAAAATATCTAGGGGGGCACTCCATACATGTAACCAAAACTAAAAATTTTTTTTAGCAAATATCAATGTATGGCACTATTTCGACAGTTCTTTTAAAAAGACTGAAATTTCAAAAAAAGAATTAGATTTGTTAATATTTTCGGAAATGATCGCTCCGAAAGTTGCATAAATTGTGTCGCCCCGACCTCTATTTTCTAAACGGTATATCCAAAAAATGTGAAAAAAATTACAAAGATAAAGCTGAATAAATACTTTCAACGAAAATTGTTTTCAACATGATCGAATGTACCATTTTTGAGTTATTGCCAAAAAACTGCGCTTCTCAGCTAAAGGACGTAAGTGCCGTGGAGATACGCTCTTTTGCTGGTGCAGTTTTTCATATTATCATGTTTTTTTCATCTGTAGTTCATTTTTTGTATGAACAGCAGCAGAACCTTACACTGAGCATGGTCCGACATGCTCTTGCCCGGTTTTTTTCATATCTTCAATGTACAGATATTTAATTTTTACGACTAGGTAGGTATACGTATAGATGTGGATGTTTGTTAAGTTGTTTGGAGTTGTTTAGTTTGTGGATGTTTACTCAAAAACCCTAATCTTCGGACGGATTTAGATGATGCTTGGCACACAAATACTTAAATCAGGTCATGTAGGTACCTAGTTGTGACTCAATGAAAATTCAATAACATATTTACTCTAGTAAAGAACGTTTGCGTCCTTTTAGTGCATGTGTACTCAAGGCTCATTACAAACAAATGATAATTGTGTTAGTTAGACCTATAGTCCTTGAAGACTGTTAGCACAGTTAAAATTGCTGTGATAACTGTACCAGTTTTAGTGTTGATAAAGCATCCAAATAGAATGTTCTAAATGGACCGATGATCTCTATTAAGATAGATCTCTATAAGAAGAGTTATATTTCTTTAGTGAGAAAACTAATTGGAAAGTCTTCAAAAACAGAAATAAGGATCCATAGTTATCGGATCTAAAGAGGGTCATATATTATGTAGGTATGGAGGTATCTCCTTCTACATCAGTTAAATTGTTTCGTACCTGACTGTACCAATATATTGTGGCTCTAATAAATTAGAGGCTATCTGGGGGCACGGCACGGGCAGTAGCCCCCGCCAAGACGAAAAAAGAAGCGGGACACTACCTACCTTTTCCTGAACCGTTTCGTCTCATTTTCAAACCCTCATAGCTTCGTCCCAGTTAACACCTGAGAGCCCAAATTCACAGGTTAAGATGTAGTCGGGGAACATATGAAATGCACTCAATTTCATTGATCCAGCATTAATACTTTAAGTTTTATTGATTACCTAAAATACGCCGATTTGGTCACTGACCACTCACTCACGTGTATCAATATTCTAGGGTACTTCCCGATGACCAAGAAAGGTGAAATTTGGCATGGAGCCTAGGATTTACATACAAAGAATAGTCAAATCAAGAAATCTTTTACCCTCCTCCCCCTAAAAAGGGGGTGTAGGTCTCGGTACGGAACTAGTAAAATTGAAATACTTCGCGATGCCCTAGAAAACTGAAATTTGTAATGGAGCCTAGAATTTACATACAAAGAACAAGAAAAACCTGGGGGCACAGCAGTGCCCCCACCAAGACGAGCAAAAAATATTAAGAAATTTTACTACTTAACTCGTTCTTCCTGATAATTCCTAAATAAACGCAACAGCCCAAAACAATTAAAAACACTAGAGCATCTTACATAAAGAAGTGAGATCCCACCAAAACGCCCTACACCTTGGTTTCAAAAGTATGGCTTGGTCGTTTCATACGTCAGTACCTACCTATATATTGTGATAATATTATTAATTTGAATTCCCCTCTATGAAACGGACAGGCTATACTTTTGAAACCAAGGTGTAGGGTTAGTAAAATCAGGGCTTAGGGGCTTCAAGCCAATTCAAGCCATACTTTTTAAGATAAGATGTAGGGTCAGTAAAGTCAGAGCTTGAGGGCTTGGCTTTTCTTGGGATCTGATAACTTTTTTACAGCGAAAGCGTTATGAGCTTGTGAGTCTTGGCTGCCAATTTTACAAGAAATGTCATTGGTGGGATTTTATATTCCGATAATAACTTTTCTTATCATATTCGAACAGTGCATTTTCCTCGGTGGCGTGCGGTCCATACCTATAGGCACAAAGGCACTGCCTTCTCTGAATGAGTATGGGCTCCCTATAAGCACAGTACAGCGGAACTGCCTACCCGTGTGATCAAGAAATTCTAATTGCCTACCTTTGTCAAAAACCCTGTGCACTCCATTGATTTTCCTAGGCAAGTCACTTATTGCCCATAACATATCGATCTGCGGCGTGGCTCTATTGCCGCGTGGGAACGCCAACATTGTTAGGATCTTAATTTTTACGTTAAAAGTTGTGTTGCCTAGTTTCTTAGTTTACCTACTTAGTTTTTTGTACATACCTACATACCTATGAAAATAAATAAACTGAATAATATATTTTCGTTTTCAGAAAGGTGCTAGCAATGTATGCCAGCATATTCTCATTGGTCTCAACCGGATTCCTGCTGATGTACCCATTTGCCAACGCGTTTGCATTGATGGCACTGGTCGTACCAAGTTTGATGTTCATGTATAAAGAGTTATCAAGGTAATTGACATTACATACGGCAGTTTTGCAATAGATATAAGTAGATATCATTGTGATCGAGGAAGTGTTGATGTGCAATTGTAAACACATAGTCACGTATGGTACCTGCGATACCTAGATACCTACATTAGGTATTAAAACGTAAGTTCGATGTGTTGATGCAAAAACGTAGTTAGCATAATAGAGGGAATGATAATAGTTTATAAAGAACCGTTTAATTGCATTGGTCACAGGAACAGTCAATGTCAAAAATGTCATAATCATAACTTTATTGATAATTGCAAGTCTTTTTTTTTCACAGACAAAGGAAACACGACTTGTCAAATGCGGAAGGTCAATATTTTTGTCCCACTCAACTCTCAACATCTCATAGTCTTATCAATTAAAACTTACACACTTTATCACAACATCAGAGAGGGGCTACCCCGAAATCCGAAGTTCGTATGGCGCTATCCCGCTCACTACAGCATAACATAAAAGCGAGAGGGACAGCACGTTACGAACTTCTATTTTTGAGTTTCGGTGTAACCCCTCAGGATTTACTTGCGTAACAAAGTTAAAATCCGACACGTCAAAAATTATCAACGCAAAGGATTAAACAAATATTTTTTATTGACTGAGCGAAGCGTTTCACCTTGGGAAAAAATGCTTTCGTTTGTCAGTCTGTCCGGGTGTTCTTTTCTAAAAGTCGCATTCCTCAACTGATTGTCGTTTCTTGTGAGCTGATTCGATAGCCTATGGTTTCTTTTGTCGATTCAGGGTTGACAGTCTCGCGAGGTCTACACATCTATGGTAAATATGTTTATTGACCGAGCGAGTGAAGCGTCTCTATGAGCGCTTGCAAAGCCAGGGGCATTACGTGCGTGTTGCCGACCCTTTAAGAACCTATTCACTTCCCTCTTGAAGAGCCCCATACTGTAACCTCCTGTAATTCAAGTAAAAAATAAACATTTATGACCTCGGCTGTACCTGTTATGTTGATAATGCGAATTGGGTGATTTTAGTTTTAAATAAACACTTTTTACGAGTAAAGCAGCGTAGCGTGCCTTAGACGGGCCCTGTATCTAAATTTGTTGAGTGGCCCAAGTGAAGTGTAAACATTTTAGGGCCCCCTAAAGGTGCGTCCACACTTGTATCATTTGCTCGTATCCGATCACCGTGCCGTGGCAAGACTGCGTATCGCGCTGCTTGGACGCTCACTGTCGGCGCGCCGATCATGCCTTGCTGGTCCGATCTAAGTGTGTGATACGCATATCACGATCACGCGTTTGGACGTTGCACCGATCCGATCGCTCGAAATCCATGTTGCTACGCTTATCACACACTTAGATCGGACAAGCAAGGCATGATCGCCGCGCCGACAGACAGCGTCCAAGCAGCGCGATACGCAGTCATGCTACGTCACGGTGATCGGATACGAGCAAATGATACAAGTGTGGACGCACCTCAAGGCGGGGGCCATTTTAGCCCGGCGGCGGCCCCGTGTCATTGATATGGCTGATACTTATTTTCTGGTTTCGACGTCCTAGTAAAAAAGAGGTGTAGGTTAGGTATAACTTTAAGTACAACATTAATAAGATTCAATAAGTGAGGCAGACGGTACCTCAAACCATAATGGTGTAAATTTTTCAATCTCATCTAATGTAACTAAAAAACTACCGTGAGATTCAGAAACATTTAGATTACATTAGCGGTTACTCACATTGTAAAAGCCGAGTCCTGACTCGTCAGAGCGAGACGGGCAACGTCGGTGTGTAATGGGCCCTCTGCACGATCGCCGATCATCGGCGAGCAGGTGGGACGCGGTTATACGTTAGAAAGAGCACCATATATTTCCATCTTATTCTAACGCATTACTGCGTCCCGCCTGCTCGCTGATCGTGTAGGGGCCATAAGTATTGGTTAGGGGATTTAATAATATAACAGTTTAACTGAAAATAATATATATTAATATTATTTATCAAGAGAGTCGTGTGTTTACTGAATAAGGCGATCGATACATTGCAACCGACCGGGCGACTAACGTGAAGGAACAAATTTCATAATAATTCTTTATGAAAACTTACAGCCACTTGAGAATGTATTCACGAGAGAGAAAGTTATATAAACTCGAAGATAGAGCAGGATGGTTTTGTTGTGAATTCCAACAATAAGTTCCTCGTAATGGGCCGAAACAATCAAGGGCGCAAAATCGTCACTATATTACAACATCTAGAAATAAGTCGAAAGCTACATGGAACATTATCAATAAATCGAATATTTGTAAACCAAAGGAACCTATTAGTATGCTAACAGCCGATGGTGTATCATATACAAAGCTATCAGATATTGTAAATGCTCTTAATGACTTTTTTGTTGATGAAATAACAGGCAATGACATCCATAAAACAGCTTTGAATATGCTTATGAATCCAAATTCATATTTCTGAGCGGAGTTACACCTGAAGACGTTAAAAAAATTATATTGTCGCTAAAGAACACAAATAGCGTTGGATTTGATGGCATAAACACAAAATTCATTAAATATGTAAATGATCTCATAGTATTACTACTTTCTCAAGTCGTAAATGTGAGCTTCGTTACGGGTGTATTTCCCACAAATTTAAAAATGGCTGTAATAAAAGCGTTACATAAGAAGAGCGATAAATCAAATGCAGGAAACTATCGACCTGTGGCATTATTGCCTGTTCTGTCAAAAATGTTTGAAAAGATAATTTGTAACAAACTGCATAATTTTTTTGAAAAATATGGAACACTTATTGAACAGCAAAGAGGATTTCGAAAAAACACATCGATAAAAGTAGCTATTTACTATTTGGTCAGTAGAGCTGTTAACAGTCTTGACGTGGGAATTTCATCTAGTGCTATTTATATGGACATGTCTCAGGCCTTTGATCATGTGGATCACAAGTTATTAGTAGATAAACTGAATCATTACGGAGTTCGTGGTAATGCTCTGGATCTTATGAAGTCGTACTTAGAAAACAGGTCACAATATACGGAGCTAACACAAATACGTCCATTGGATAGAGAAGAAAAAACATACACCTCTAATAAACGAGATATTAGATGCGGGTTACCACAAGGTAGCATATTGGGGCCATTGTTATTTTTAATCCATGTGAATGACATAATAAAATGTAGTCACTATCCAATGATATTATATGCTGATGACAGCACTTTATTTATAGAGAAAAGTCCTAATGCAATATACGAACATGAAATAAATACTAACCTGCGATACATTATTGAATGGCTAGAAGGTAATAATTTAAAAATAAATTTAGAGAAGACTAAAATAATGCAATTCAGTCAAAGATGCAAAGGTCCAATATTGAATATCAAATACGATAACATAACTATAGAAAAGGTGCTTGTAGCTAAATTTCTAGGTATTTCTATAGACAGCAAATTTCTAGGTATTTCTATAGACAGCAACATGTCGTGGAAGTCACACTCAACAGAGGTGTGTAAGAAACTGTACCGATTCTCATATGCGCATTTCAAATTGGCTAAAACGAATGATCACAGAACTGTATTGACTGCTTACCATGGATTTGTATCCTCAACACTGCGGTATGGTTTAATATTCTGGGGAAACTACATACCGGGACATATAATTAAGGGCGTAGTAGCGATGCATAAGAGCTATTTGTGGGCTAACTCCCTTACAAAGCTGCAGGCCTCATTTCCAATCGCCGAAAATACTGACATTTCCCTATCTGTACATATTTGAGTGCTGTGTCTTTGTAAAAACAAACCTAAACCTTTTTCAACTGAAAAAAGAAACGCAAACTGTCAATCTTCGCCCAAGAAAGCCGGTTTTACTAGTTAATAGGAGCAAAACAGCACTAATGAGAAAGAGTGTTTTAGTCATGGCACCAAAATTATTTAATAGGTTGCCAGAAAGTTGACAAAGGGCAACAATCTCTGAATTTAAATCTTTACTCTTTCGAATTTAAATAGAAAAGTGTTATTATAATATTGAGGATTATTTAAATGATGTTGACATAGACAAAATTTAATTAACCTTATTTGAATTGGACATTATTTGTTATCATAAAAGTCGCACATTATTTTGACAAATTTTGCTGTATTTATTATTATGTATTATTTAAAATGTGTTGTCTGGACATTGTATTTAATTATTGTTAATTATTAGCTGTGTGTTAATGTAAACCAAATTTCGTACGCCAGAAGGCACATCGTAGATGTACTTTTAAAAATGTAATATGTCACCTATTAATTTACCTATGATGAACGAATAAAATTTTAATTGATTGAAAACATGTCGAGCGGTAGCTTGGTTTTTACGATGTGAGTAACCGCTAATGTAATCTGAATGTGTCTATCGAATGTTCTCACGTTTCCGGAGGGTAGCACAATAACAAGGAGTGTAACGCATGTACCTATTTTATAACACGCTCTTTGTAAAATGAGCTAGCGCAAAAGTTGTTTTAGGTGTCAGATGAAGGCGATGTTATGACAAGATAATACCCACGAAATGACGAAACATGAACCAATATAGCGACTTCTGCGCATGTACTCTTGATCACAGCCGTGTTATATGATTTGTAGTCACCGACTTCGTTTGGCACCTAACAGTCGCCTTCTGCAATGGCTCATGATAGTGCAATATTGTATGGTAGGTACTTACAAAGGTAAAGATACCTACCTAGACGCTATTTCCTATTCAGCGATATGAATTGAAAAAGTCAACGATATTACTGTACAAATGGTAACATTGTACAAGTTTTTTTTTATATTGAGTTATTTTTTAGATATATATGTACTTACTTTTAATGTCGGTGAGACATTTTTGCAGTTTGCGCGACTGTATTAGTCGGTACATTACTGCAAAGGTTGCAAAATAGGGGATTGCCAAGTAGTCATAGATGGCCGAGTGCTAACAAGGCCATCTAGTGATACGAGGCCGACAATCCTTGTTCGCGCCGAGACTTGTATATTGCTTTTGCTCAAACATGCAATGAAATAAAAAACTATATTTTTTTATACAGGCACAGGGTGGCACATTTGGTCGGTCAGTATGGGAAAGTCTGAAACTATAAGACATTAGAAAATCTCTTCTTAGGAACCTTCATACCATGTCATCGATTTTTGTAATAAGAAAAACTGCATTTATACATCATCAGCATCACCATCACCATTTACCATCACCAGCACCATAACCATCACCATCATCATCGTTATTTTAATATACATACTTATTCGTTCACCCCGGCGCGCGGCGGCACTCGGAGCGAATTGAAACAAAAGAAGGTCGCTTTGCAGGCCGTGGCCTGCAATTTCGTATGAAAATATCATTATGTGCCCCCCGTCGCGCTGCACCCGAAATGCGAGACTTCGGGGTCTATGATAAGGAACAATATTTCATTGCATGTTTGAGAAAAAGAATTTACTTTGGTCTATAGGTATGGATAAGTGAGAAAGTATAAAATAAGTTATGACATGGACAGCTTTTTCTTACTGATGTGATGAGAACAAACCATTGAGTAGCAAGAAGGGGTAATTATTCGAAGTGTATCCGCAAGGACCCCTGATAATACTTAAGATAAGATACTGATCTGTATAGACAGATCAAAGTATGAACGTATACAGTCGGGCAAACAGCACAAATGTAATAATAAATACGACATTAAAAAATAGTTATATTTAAAAAACAATACAAGTTAAAAATAAATTCTTTGTACTCACACTGTAAGTCCAAATAACGTGAACTACTCGTATCTAGAAAAAATACAATATGCACACCTCTGAGAAACTTAATCTTCCCAATTTGTTTTAAACTTACCTTTAATAATAGTTATTAGTGCGTAATAAAAAAGTGCATTATAAAACGTATAATTTCAGGGTCAAATGCGCACGCGTATTCCGGCTAGGGATGCGCAGCATGGCGGTCTGTTTCTTAGCCCTCTTCTGCTGGATCATCGACCGGCTTTTCTGCGATGCCTGGCTCTCTATCGACTTCCCCTACATGCATGGCGTTTGGCACATCCTTAGCTTCATCGCCACTTACACAGCATTCGTCGTATTCGCCTACTTCAACGTCTCAGAAGAAAACCCCGATCAAAAACCACAGCTCAGGTACTGGCCTAGCAATAACTTCGAATTAGGCATCCCTTACATTACTGTCAAACGCCCGTATAAAAAAGATAAAGATTTAGCTATATAAAGTGTTAAAAATATATCAATTTCTTTGACAAATCTTTAAATTGAATGTGATACGGAAGTGTGAATTAGATTGTAAAACTTTATGCTCTTGGCTTGGCAGCGATAGCAGTAGACAGTAGTTCTAATCTTAACAAATGTTTTAAAATTGATCCAAATACGAAAAGGATAGCAGTTTCAAAACAAGTATGGAGAATAGAATACCAGTGTCGTATGCTGTCTATCTCTTATTACTTTAGTAAGTAGAATAGTGGTAAATATAATATTTTAATGCTGTGACGTTTCATATTCATTAGTACTTTATTGAAATATAGTATTATTTAAGGTACCTATCTATTTATTAAGAAGGATGAATTATGTTGCTGTTGTAACCAAAAATGTTTATGATAAGCGCTGGAGCAATAACAATTTATTGACAATTTTTGGCACTTAATATCTGTAATACAAATCATGGACGAAATATTATACTACGTCTGGTCTGTCGCTTACTGTCGCACATTGATAGAAAAGTTGAATAGTTCTAATTGAATAGTAGTCCATATGTATACTGATGTAGTCCGTATTTAGTGGGTAATAAGATACAATAATGATTAACCACTTTTAACATTAAGTGTCTTTGACGGTATTTAATTTGATTTCTCACCCACTGTAGAACCTCATCGCAGCAAAAGTATTATGTTACATTATGCGATTTATGTAAAAAGAGCTACGTTCATATTAGTCGCCTTAAAGTGCAAAAGTTCTAGGTGTAGTGGCAGTCAGGCAGGCATTCAAATTGGTTGTCTAAGTATGCCGGTTGATTATATTTCTAGATAGGTATTTAAATATATTTATCAAAGAACTATTTGCTGTTTAAGTATTTATTAAGAGTTTTATGCATATAAAGATCTAGTGCCAATCTGTGATGTTATGTTAGCTATAAGCATGAATGTATCGACGAGAAATGTGTTACTTCTTATGGTGTTGTAATCAGTATAATAAATGGAGAATATCTGTTTTTAATTAGTATAAACCAAATTTTTATTCTATATGGCATTGTTCGGGAGTGATTAATTTTAATAATAAAAAAATATGTATGTTTATGAAGTCTTGTAGGTGCAAATGGCAATGCTTTATGTATAGTTAATTTTAATATTGGCATTATAATAAAGCATTCCGAACTACTCAACTGGCATATTATTTCAACACGTTTTTGCAGATATTGATGGTGTAATGTAAGTAACATTACAACATCAATATCTGCAAAAACAAAGCGGGCGAAAATATCTGACACGTTCTAAGGCACTTGTCCCACCGCCGGCGATAAGCGATGAGCTATCGCCGATTTTCTCGCCCAAGAAACGAACAAAAGATAATCGCTCCCGTGTTAATAAAATAGAGAGATAGATCGCCGGCAGTGTGAACAGCCAGCGATGAACTATAAATATATCTCGCTCTTTTATTTACACGGCAGCGATTATCTTTTGCCGCCGATAGCTCATCGCGTACTCGCCGGCGGTGAGACAAGTGCCTAAAGTAGGATTTTTAATTAGCCGGAGTAAACAGACAGGTGTCAACGTGAATATTTCGTTGATTAGAAAGAATTTTACAAAAGTATACATGAAAATACGTGTAACCGGTGATATTAGGGTAACTTTTATTCATAAAAAATACTGTACTTCTGCCATAATGAAGTTATCACGGTCGACGTGTGTCCGTAAACGTCAGTTTACTCCGGCTAATTAAAAATCCTACTTTAACGATCGGCCCTAGTGATAGAGTCGTGCCACATATTTATGCGCACTGTGTTGTGGCAGATATCAATGCTGGTGGCTGTACATTCCTAGTCATATCATGTCATGACGACACGTTTGGTTCAACGGCCTACGAAGGTGGCGGTCCCGGTTTGGAATTCCGGGGCCAGGTCAAGTGTTCGTGTGATGAGCACGAATGTTTGATCCTGGGTCTTGAATGTTTTCTTTGTAGTATTATAATTTATGTATATAGTACCTATACCTATATACATAAATTATAATACTACAGAGCCTAGTACAAGCTTTGCTTAGTTTGGGACTAGGTCTATTAGTGTCAGATAGTCCCTGATATTTTTAATTTTATATATGCTCGTGTCGTTCGAGACTTGTAGAAATGCCCTTGCGGTCTACTAACAGTAATGTTCATTACTTCTAATAATAATAAAAATATATAAATGAATATTATGGGACAATTTTACACAAATCGAACTAGTCCCATGGTAAGCTCAATAAGGCTTGTGTTATGGGTACTAGACGACGATATATTTAATAGATATATCATATTACTTATATACATAGAAAACATCCAAGACTCAGGAACAAATATTTATGCTCATCACACAAATATTTGCCCTTATTGGGATTTGAGAACCCAGGACCTCAGCTTCGCAGGCAACGTTACTCCCACTGAGCCAAACCGGTCGTCATATAAACTACTAAAACTTTGGCTATCTTCATAACTTCACTAATTTACACAAAGGTTAACAGGAAGATATATTTTATAGCGATTGTATTTGGAACTGGCTATTATGTACATACATACAAACTTGGCGAATAAAATGGAACGATACGGTCTACCGTATATTGTAAAATATCCGGGTGACGATCAGTGGTCTTACAGACCACTGATCGTCACCCGGATGGTATATAATAGTTATCCTATTCTTATTGTAATAAACCATAGATAGGGGGTCGAGTGTCTTGAGACGAGAATTGGTCATATGTATAGGAAGACAGGGCCGGCTTTAGGGCCGGGCGACCGGGACGCCGCAGTCTACGAGGTTTGCTGTATGGGGGCCCCAGGGCACCTGCTTAACCGCTCAATCAATATGTGCAATAAGCAACTCTTTTATGTGGTAAAGGAGTCTTATCGACTACTAGATTTCAATGTCATCACCGCCATCTAGTATCGAATTGTGAAACTACAACAGAGCAGCGCACAACTCACACAAGGCCAAAAAGCATATTTGAGGATTAATAATTAAAATTTTGTCGGTATTTCATTATATAATATTGATTAGCATTTTACATACTTAAAAACTCAAGACAGTTAAATACATCATTTGGTTGGGTTGGAAGTGTATCACATTTCAGTCGGAATCCGAGGAGACATTGTGACAGTGGTTGGAATGTAGGCTGGAGTTCTCTTGTTTCTTCCGCGGGTAAGTCGAGCCTCCGCGGTAAACCACGTGATTCTTCTCGGTTTCTAATATTTTCACTTCATGCAATAGAGACGGCTTGTCCATTATTTTTTGTAGATGATCCCAGATGTATATAGCTACATTCTCTGTAGTGCTGACCTATAAAAAAATGTGTTTCAATTACAGTTGTTATTACTTAATGACCAAACATTTGGATAATGAAGTTGTACCGAATTACAAGAAAGTTATGTAAGTAATTAAATACCAATTAGATGTGTTTGAGTTAATGTGGAAAACTTCCGAGTTTATTTTCACGTCAAAAATTACATGTCTGAATCAGTGGCGTGGCGTCCATATAAGCCGATTCCCACTGGGTTGACCAATGAAAGGCTTATAACCTATTTCTTTAAATATGAGTAAATGAAAATGCTTCGGCTCCTTGTAATTTTCCTAACGCCACGCCTCGGTTAATTATAATCTATCTATTAGCCACGGACGTCCATTGCTGAACGAAGGCCTTTCTATAATTCGCCATCCTGTGCAGACCGTATCCACTGACTCGCCGCGACTCTTACGAGGTCATCCGTCCACCTAGTCAAGCGCCATGCTACGCTTCGCTTTCCTAAGCGTGGTTGCCACTCCAGGACTTTACTACCCCAACGGCCAACCATTCTCCGGGCTATATGGCATTGCATTGCCACTTCAACCATGCGAGCTATCATTTCTGACTCTATCATGAAGAGAAACCCCGAGCATAGCCCTTTCCATTGCAGGTTCACTCTGAGTCACCTTATGAGTCCCATTGTGAATGTGAATTTGTTACAAAATATACTTCAACATCATATTTCACTGGATTCACTATACACAAACTAATGCTGATATCAATTTCACACAGTTATTAAAATACATTCCATGTAGTGCCATTAAAAGACAGTATAGTTAATTGATATTGCACACCGAAATTAATATTATTAACATCTTGCACAATATTATGATTTTGGAACAACATTTAATAACTAGTTTATTCCTACAAAAATTTATAAATAATGATTTAATATAATATATATAGTTTTAAATGTTAAACTTGCGTTTCTCGAAACGGGTTTTTCTCGTAACGAGCTACACATAAGGTATCAAACAGATTCTTTTTTTTTAGTATTTCTATCATATAGAAACTACCATCTCGCATGAAATTTTTATTTTCATTTCAGTAAGTACAGTCAACATCTTAATTTTGATGGAACTTGGCACACAGATCAATTAGGTTATAGATTGACACATATCCCACCCAGTAGCTAGTTCGGTAATGCAGGTGAAGCTGCGGGTAAATGCTATAACAATATATTTGGCAATTTGAATGTTACAAGACTTTTTGACGGTAATTCTTCATATATCTATTGCAAAAGACAAAGATAGATAAAATAATCTTTTGTCTATTGTCATATACAATTAGATAAAAATTTGATAAATAGCTTTTAATATAACAAAGAATTTTTGATATATTGCATATAAAACAATGTTTCATACAAAAGGCCAACTTAATGCCACAAAGCATTATCTACTAGTCAACCTTAGGGAAAAGCAGAAAAAAATATGGCATAGTTTTGATATAAAGCTTATAAATTCTTACCACTGTCCTAAAGTATGGCACATCCTGATCCAAGTTCTTATGGTCGAGAGGGTCCATGATAGCTTCCTTCATGTACTGCTTCAGGTCATGGATGTTCATCACCATGCCAGTGTGAGCATCAACAGGACCTTTCACTGTTACAAGTACTGAAACAAACGCGAATTTATATTTTGCAAAACTGTTCTCATTATGAATGAATTTATAAAATTTATAATCTTTGATTTGTTATATGAACTTATTTGTTGGTAGGTACTAAACTGGAGATAAGCTTAAGTATGTAGAAAACCAAGACACAAAACATACCTAATTAAAATAATTATACACCCATTCTCTTAAGATATTTTTTTATTTCAGCTAAGCTTAGATTTATGACTACAAACTAAAACTTACCAACATAGTTGTGTCCATGGCCATTTGGGTTATTACATTTTCCATAAAGTTTCTTATTTTCTTCGTCACTTAGAAACTGGCTGCAAAAATAAAATATCTAATTGAGACCTTTCACCTCTGATAAAAAGGTCATAAGAGGAACATATTTTGTATCAATGTAACAAACTCGTATGTTTCTTGTCAGTTTCTCTGATAACTGATTCAATCATTGTTATGTGACTGTGAAATAATTTGGTAAAATAATACACGTTTCACATTTAAAGAACTCGAACTATTCACGTGTATAATTAATATCCATTGAAATTGTACCTTTAGACACTAACTTAAAATCTAAATTTGCTTAACAAAACTGTCAAATTATGAGCTGACAGCAACAAGTAAATAAACTGCCTTAACTGTTCCAAGTATTGTAACATGGTCTTGATAGTTGAATATATTAGACTTCCAAGTCAAATTTCACAATACCTGTGTAAGCGGTGGCAAGAGCTGAAAGTTTCCCTTCTTGTTATTGAAACAATCGGCAACGACATTTTAATAATAATAATTAATTAATTAAGAAAATGACGATCAAGCACAGTAACCGATAAAATCAAATTGAACTTGAAGTGGACCAGTCAGTACTATACATTGACTATACACACACTATACATAGTATAGTCTACAACATACATACTAGTGAAGTTGCTATGACACGATACACGAAAATAATTTTGTACTAGTAACCCTACAATATCGGAATATTTAAGCGCAAAGGAAAAACTACGCAGTATCTTACTTTGACATATGGAAATTAATTATTGGTTTCGAACTTGCTCTTCAGCTAGCTGGCTGGCCTGGCAGATAGATAAGTGGACTTTGTAACCTTTTTAGAAATTATTGTTCATTTTATATCGAAACTTTGTTTAAGTTTATACGGTAACTGGCTGGCAAGATGTTTTCGCCATCCACCAGGCATTTGTTCTTTTCGACGCAGGTAAATTAACACCAGGCTTGAAATACCCTCCTACAATTATATTGATAAAAGTTCAAAGATTGATTGTGATAAAGTAATCAAGATGATGGTCCTAATTACTTAATACTTGTTCTTAGTTGCGTCGATTGCAAAGCACCTTGGTCATCGCCGAACATAATAATGAGGCGTTGTCTGCGGTTACCCAGAACACCGTGAACGCAGCCAAGAAAATTGGAGGAGAAATCTCAGTTTTGGTTGCAGGCACAAAGTGTGGTCCCGTAAGTACGATTACTTTATAATTCATATATGGGGCATCGAAATTGCTATCAGTAAAGGAACATTTGACTGTTTTATATATAGTTTCATACCATTCCATATGTTTCGACAACAATACACATTGTAAAGAAAAGCATAACCAGTAATTGAAAAGCGTGTATTATTTTTATAATTATAGGCGGCTGAGAAGATTGCCAAGGTTGGTGGTGTCTCAAAGGTCCTTGTAGCAGAGAGTGAAGCATTCAAAGGTTTCACGGCAGAATCGCTTACTCCACTCATCCTTGCAACTCAGAAACAGTTCAACTTCACTCACATTCTGGCTCCCGCCACTGCCATCGGAAAGGCTGTGCTACCACGAGTGGCTGCCAAGCTTGATGTGTCTCCCATTACTGACATCATTGGTGTCAAAGACCCTAACACATTTGTGAGGACTATCTACGCAGGCAACGCGGTCCTGACTCTAGAGGCCAAGGATGCTATCAAAGTCATTACTGTCCGAGGCACCGCCTTCCCTCCAGAGCCTCTAGAAGGTGGTTCTGCTGCTGTGGAGAAGGCTCCCGAAGGAGACTACAAGACTGATTTGGTGCAGTGGGTCTCACAAGAGCTGTCTAAGTCTGACAGGCCTGAGCTTACCAGTGCCAAGAATATTGTGTCTGGAGGTAAGAAAATTGACTAAAATTTATTCTCTTTCATTTCATTAGTACTAGACAGTACATATTTTGCAACATAATTTTTAAATGCTGTTTAATTTGCTTTAGCATGAAAATACCAATATATACCTCCATTGTAGATCACAGCAAAGTATTTCCCTCACTTATACATGCCAAGATCTAGCAAGCTTTAATAAACCAGGGTGTATTGTGTCTGCATGTATAAATGTTTAATTTCGCCATCGGGCCAGGGAATCAAGATAGACAATCAACAACCAAGAAAAAAAAGAGGTTTCCTCACTTAATTCTTTCTTTCATTAAATGCACAAAATGGCATCCGCTGTGCTAAATTTCGTGCGAAATTATATTGTAACTTGTTATTTTAGGCCGTGGTCTGAAGTCTGGCGACAACTTTAAGCTGCTGTATGACCTAGCCGACAAGTTGAACGCTGCTGTGGGTGCCTCCCGCGCCGCTGTCGACGCCGGTTTCGTGCCCAACGACCTTCAGATCGGACAGACTGGCAAGATTGTTGCACCTGTGAGTTTTTTATACTACTAAGTTCCCAAACAACGGCCTACCTGAAGCTAAGCAGTTGCTGTAGCCTATGAATGCTTGCAACGCCAGGAGCATTACGTATGTGTTGCCGATCGCTTAAAACCCTATTTTCTCCCCTTTTGAATCCTACACTGTAACTTCTGGGGAAAACTGTGGAGCTCATTCCACATTCAGAGTGTTAAAAAAATTCCTTTGATAGCACATAGTAACACAATCTATTAAACCAGACATAGGTACATCCTTCCGTCCAGGCAAGGCCGGATTATCGCCTAGCCCTACAAATTTCCAAAATAGCTGCAAATGGCAAGTGCCTAGCGGCCCTGAATTGCGGCTTTCATTCAGGGGGTACATAAATGTTTTTTGTGTTCAGTTTAATAAGGGGAAACCTTATTGAACTAAATAAATCTAACACAGATGATGAAAAATGTAAATGAAATTTACTTTAAATATATAAATATTATTCAGGGGCAATAATCAAGAAGGCAGCTACATCATCTAATTCAAGAACCTAAGTGGGTTCTATAAGCAATATGCCTTATCCACTGCCGATCCAGTTTGGATTTTTTTCTTGTTGTATCTCTGATTTGAACTTGTAAAGAAACACCGAGTATAGCCTTCTCTGTTGTTTGGTGGAAAACGCGTGCACCAACATCATAAGGCGTGATCAGAAGTAATGATATAGATAGCATAAGTCTGGTCATCGTGGAAACCCTTAGAGTGGAGTGCGGGTTATTTGTGCTTAGAGTTAGATTGTTATTAGATATATATTCATTATCCATAAAGTACTTACAAAGAAATCACAACAAACCTGAGTTTTATACTTTTTTTGACTATTCCTCCATAACTGTTTACTTTCTTCTGTAAACTCTCCGCCGCTCCGCCGCGCGCACACTTCATACCGACCCCCGCTGTCTATCCCCCCTGTCGCCCGCAGACCATGGGAGTGTCACGAAAAAACTTGTCAAGCTATAAGCTATAATGTACAATAACCAACTCTAGTCATCTGCAAATTTATTTATTTGCTAATTAAAACAATTAAAAAACTTTATTGCACTTTGTTTCGTGCAATAAAGTTTTTTAATTATTGCACGAAACAAAGTGCAATAAAGTTTTTTAATTTTTAGTATGTACAAATGGCGAACTTAATGCCAAAAGGCATTCTCTACCAGTCAACTAGGGCCAACCAGAGACGTAAGAAAATGGTGCAGTTGGGAGAAACATTAAGTACTGAGAGTGTTAGGATATACACGCAAATTCATTGTTTTTATTACCTTTCGTTTGCGAGCATAAATTAAAATGTCGTATAATCGGCTCTCAAGGTTAAATGACGCAAATGCG
This sequence comes from Hedya salicella, assembly GCA_905404275.2. Taxonomy (NCBI): domain Eukaryota; kingdom Metazoa; phylum Arthropoda; class Insecta; order Lepidoptera; family Tortricidae; genus Hedya; species Hedya salicella. Next base: position 19,894,416 of record FR990099.1, on the reverse strand, counting down.
TTGCGACACGCCTTACATCAGTTTTTGTTGGACTTATGTTTGCATTGTATCCCGCAGGACCTATACATCGCCGTCGGCATCAGCGGCGCCATCCAGCATCTGGCGGGCATGAAGGACTCCAAGACCATCGTCGCCATCAACAAGGACCCTGAAGCACCAATTTTCCAGGTAAGGGATAGTAATATTCTTAAAACAATCCCTTGGGTGGATGAAGTCAAGTCAGAGGTTTTAGACTGTGGTACAGATTATTTAATACTATGGACCACAGAAAGATTCTTGAGCACTGTTACGAAGAAAACATTTAGGATTAGGTGCCAAGTGTCAAAACCATTTGCCAGCACCCTATCTGTAATGTATTAGGCATTTAGGCATTTAGGGGCAGTTTTCGATATGCTGCCTCTAAGTGCTGGAATAACTTGCCATCGCCTGTAAGAAATAGCAGTCCCTGGAGGTATTTAAAAACCGTTGTAAGGCATGTCTGTTGGATCTTCAAAAACAATTGCATGCCACATGATAGTCATCCAAAATGTATTTAGTTATTTAGTCACGGGGGTGGCAGAATAACAGCGTCGGTGACCAATTGTCCTTGTGGGCTCTTGGCATTGACATAAGCTGAGCCACCTTCCCTTTCATTGTTTTGCATACTTCTGTACCTCACCATAGATAAGTCAAAACCCAATTATGTACCTATGCAAAAAGTGAATAAATGTCTTTTATTATTTATACATGCCAAGATCAGTTATAAAATTGATAATTATGCAATATGAAAGTTTTAAAATTAGGCCAACCTTGATGAAATTTTAGAATTCGAGAGTACTGGCGCTGCCTAAAATGTTTAGAGCTTTGTTCAATGCCTTAAGTTACTACATAACCTGAAAAAAAATCTTGATTTTATCTATACAAACTACATATAAAAAAATGTTCTATGAATTGTAAAATACTTTTTTAATACGGTTGCTCAAAAAGTGCTACTTTACGTAGCTGTTTAGCGTGCGCAAAGTTGGTTTTCGCAAACTAGTTGTAGTCGAAATTAATATTTGTTGCAATTCATGACTACTTTTCGATGAGTGTTAATATTGGTTTCCTTTAAACGTCGTTATCAACATAAAAACCTACTGTTAATAATAGTATATTTCATATTTTATTATTTATCTTTTCATCATTATAACACGTTTATTTTAATATTTGATAATTTGTTTTTATTTTTATTTATAATATTGAAAAACCGTGATTAATAAGTTGTCTGAATGGAACAGAATGAAAAAAATGGAACATTACGTGAACACGTCTACAGCACTACGATAATATTCCTATTTCTACAAACGCATACAATTAAAAGAAATCACCTACAAACAAAAAAACACTCACACACTGACAATTTCCTGTATAAACTAACCGGAGATTTCGCGGCTACTTCAGCCGAGGGGAGGTATTCGTATGGCTCAAGGACCATTAAAACGAGGACTGGCAATTACCATACTTCGGATCGTGCTCCGATCGCAACGAGATATTCTGGCAAAAACTAGATGGCGCTTGAAAACTAAACATTTAACGATGTTATAGTAGTAAAAAAAACGTAGTACAAAAACAATTACTTCTTAGACAGCCAATAATAAATAAATAGTAACATTTAAATACTTGTAAATGTGAAAAATTTAAAATAATAAATCTTATTCATAGATGGCGCTGTACATAGCGGGAACGGCTTTTTGTACGGAGATTGTCAGTCCTCTTGTTTTAATGGTCCATTAGTTAAATGCTGTAAGCAATCGTGGAATAATAATAACGCCCTACATCTTGAGAACTTTCGCAATAACTCCTTGACTAATAACAACCATTTTGTATTTTTTCTAGGTGTCAGACTACGGGCTTGTGGCGGATCTTTTCAAAGCAGTCCCCGAGCTCACCGGCAAGTTGTAAACCAACAGCCATAACACAAGTTTAGCATATAGTGTAATTAAAATTTCCTCAGTACCTCTAAATCGCGCACCGTGAGATTTTCCGAGAATGTACAATTGTTAACTTTTTGATCATGTGTGAACTTGATATAATATGTATACAAATAAAAATTGTTACTGAATGTGTTTTGTTTCCTTGAAGGTGTCTCGCTTTTTTTTCTTAATACTTAGTTATAATTATAACTTTGCTTACATTTTCATGGGCTACCACTAAGTACAGTTGGCAAAGTATGCAGCCATGTCACAAGAAATACTTAGTTCACGCATTAACACCAATGTACTGTGCAGTGTTTTAAATTCGTCAAATGCAAATTACTCATCATAACAGCTTTTACGTTCAGTTTAGAAGCAAAGTCGAGGTTATTTGCATCGAAGCAAACTTATCCAATGATTTATTTTCAGTGGAAAAAGCACGGACCCATTTTACTGTATGAACCAGGTATTGAAATAGATTTGTAAAGATCTCCCTTATAGCTTTTGTCTCGCTCACTTTTTATATGGAGATTTTCAAACCCAAAATTTTTCACTTTTCTATTCAATTTCTAGTATATTTTCTAACACACAAACCTTATGCGACAATAAAAACACAACAAAAAACTAATTAGCTAACAGGTATAGCCGTTCTGAGGTGATGCGTGAATATACATTCCTTCAATTGATTTTTATTTATATGTGAATGTAATATATATCGATATAAATGATCGTTTACCACATGTCGAGAATCTGTGTTGCTATTCCTTAATTCTACGTAGGGAACATGCATGAAATTTTTTCATCGCTTTTCTTAACGAAATATCAAAATACGGTAAAAACTATTCCAAAAAGTGAAATTAAAATTAAAATCGGCCAAGAAATACGTATGATATAAGCATTTTAAACTACTAATTAGACAGCGATTTGACAGAGAGGTCCGACATAGACTGTTACGTTACAGTCTACTACGGTCATATTAACTCCATATTAAATTCTGTTTTGCTAGAAAGAGATAGAATGAAATGTTTGATGGCTTATATCTTGGGTATTTTTATAGTTATTTGAAAAATTCTTTTTGTCTACTGTTTGTTACATGAATAAGCTTTTAATAAAGCAAAAATTAAAATTCATGCATATTCCCTATTACCGTCATTACCCTAAGCTGTATGTACTACTATAAAATATCAATTTGTACCGCTACTCGCCGTTAAGTGGCGCTAGTAGATACGAAAGAATGAATTATTAATCACTCACTGCTGTTTAGTTATAAAGCACAACTTTAGGAAAGTTTTATTACTTTTACTTTAAATAAAATACATAATGATTATGAATTTCATCATTCATTAATAAGTTCCACTTTGTTATCGTACATACGCTACACATTTCATGCCTGGAGCTCGCATGCTGCGTGGGATGCGCACAACCTGACCGCATTATGATCTACGCAAGCAGGTAGATAGGTATTTAACCAGCAGAAGGTACGCAGTCAATCACGCCAGTAATGATAGTACCTAAGAGGGAGATGCGGTTTGTTCGACGAGTGGCATCCTCGTTATCATATCTGCCGGCAACTAGGGAAGGGAGCGAGGCGGCGCGGCCGAGGCCCCGCCCACCCCGCCACGCCCGCCACTCGCCGCGCTCACAGCACCCGACCATGCCGCGACCGTCGCGCGAATCCTATGGCGAACACAAACCACCATACTCCTACATATCTCTGACCGCGATGGCGATCTGGAGCTCGCCGGAGCGCATGCTGCCGCTGTCGGAGATCTACCGGTTCATCACGGACCGCTTCCCATACTACCGGCGCAACACGCAGCGCTGGCAGAACTCGCTGCGGCACAACCTCTCCTTCAACGACTGCTTCGTGAAGGTACCGCGCCGTCCGGACCGGCCCGGCAAGGGCGCCTACTGGACGCTGCACCCGCAGGCCTTCGACATGTTCGAGAACGGCTCGCTGCTCAGGAGACGCAAGCGGTTCAAGTTGCATCAAGGAGAGAAGGATGGTCTAGCGACAGAGCTGACGGCATTGCTTAACTTGAATCATATGTTTCTGTCCGGGCACGGTCGTGTTCCCCCGCTCCCAGAGTTACAAGCAATACCTGAGCCAAGCTATACTGTCCCGGAATCAGTCCCGAGAGTGAAACCGAATACCTCATTTATGATAGACAGTTTATTAAGTGACGTAGTGGTAAGACCCAGTGAGGATCGTGTTGAAGTGAGTGTTAGCGAGTGTCCTTGGCCTGCGCTTGGGTACCGACCGGAGGTTCTGGCGCTTTGTGCGGCGATGTGGGCCCCATTGCCCGTACATTTTCCGATGTACCCACCAGTGCACACTTTCCCGTTTCGAAGTAACTTTAGCTATGAATATTTTAATTCTCCTCTTGATCCACGGTAAAAAAATACCTACTCTGACATTCCTCTAAAAGCTCAGGCACTGGTAAAACAGATCTTTTGGGTTTTACTCTATTGATATTGTTCAGTGTTCTGTCTGTGTGAGTGTGACCTAGTGGTTCGGGCGGTAGGTTACACTGACCTACGTACGATCTTAATTGATCCTACATTTCGTTGTTCTGTACCTACCTATGGATTATTTTTGTATTGTTTCTTATTTTTACGGAACAACAACATTGAAGTTTGTTATAACTATTAAGAGCTGTGAAGTAATATTTGTTGATGTTGATGATTTTGTTGGATTTTATTCAATAAAGAAGTAATTATTTATTCACTTTTTGGAATTGTTGTTCATGATCATGTCATCAGACATCTTGTCATAAACCATTTTTCTTTATCGCTCACATACCTACAAATAAGAAGTCATTACCTAAAAAACCAACTAATTGTAACTGAAATGACTTGTAGGTAGGTATGTCAGTGTTGAAATTATTGAAAGGGTATCTTTAGGAACTATATTCAACAATAATAACAAAGTTTGCAATAACCCAAATACCTATGTGGAACTTTATTGAATGCATTAAAGTTAGTGACGGTCAGCTGTCAAATTGAATTTACTTATCTTTAATTATTTAAGGAAATTAGGTACCTACCTACACAACCAGTAGGTTACAATGGACAGGACATATCATCCTGCTTTCGCCCAAAGTATTTCATATAAATGGTGACATAAGTTCATAAACGGCAATTTGATCACAACGCCAGCTTTGAATTTTGAGCCCAGATATCTACCTAATGTATAAAATTCAACTATGTAAAATATTGCCTTAACAAACAGATACTTTATTGTTCATTTTAGAACTAACAATAATTTTAGCCTCATTTGAATAATAGCTATATATTCTCTTCCCCGGGAAAGCCCGCTGTTCACACCGGCAGGTGATACATATCGAGGCGAAATAAACTTACGCTTTTTATGGGTTTTGCATAGCGTATACATGATTTTAAACAGTTAAACTGTGATAAATTGCCTTCCTCTATTTCGTTGAAGCTTAAAAACAGGACTAAATGTAATCGGCCGATTCAGGCTCCGTGACGGGCGGGTGTTGGGTACTTGTCATTTTTTGTTATTTATGTGCAACGGTTTGGTAGGGGCTGTTTTGGTAATTAATATAGAGAAATGGTTAAATTGAGTGCCGTTTACCCCCGGGCGGGGCTCTGCTCGCGAGCGAACACCTTTCGGGGTTGCCGGCTAACGTTAATTCTTGTGTCACCAATTACACACTATTTTAAGGATGGATGGGGTCGGGCGGCTGATGTTGGAGCGATAAATCTAAATGAGTTTTGATGTATTAATGGGTGGTAGAACAACAATTTGATTAAATTTACGTTGCGGTACTAATCAATTTTTAAGGGAGCAGGATAGCGTGGTATAATATAATACACTAAGTAACTCCAAGTGAAATCTTAGTCCAAAAGAAACAGTTTTCTTCTTGCGTTTCGTGTGCCTGGTAAAATAATGTCTTCTGTATTTTTCTTTAGTTCTGCAATTAATAAATATTTTAATTTAAAATTATGCGTCCTAAATTGGCCAATGTTTTAATGTTAGACACGTACCTACCTTCTTGTTTTATAACGACTTAGTAGGTAAGTAGTTATGTTATTGATTTTTCCATTAATGACTAGTTTACTTCCAAGTGCCAATAAAAACAATAACGCCCACGCATCTATCAAATGTTAGGTATATCTTTTTATAGACACTTATCGACCTTAGACAATACATTGACATTAAGTTTTTAAATACGTTGTGATTACATATTCATAGTATACCTATAAAGTATGGCAAACCGGTTCTTGAATTTATTTCTATGGAAAAAACATTTCAGTAACTTTCCCAAATAATATCGATGTAGTTCGAATCTTCCCCTATTACTCTATTGCATTCGTACACTCATGAATACCGAGATAAGCTGTGTACCCTCGAGTTACAACATATGTGTAAGGTATGTTCTTTACTTATTATGCATGATATTGGATAAATGGTTCGTAGCTTGTACCTAATATTTACCTACCGCTTGTGACATATCGATAGAATTTCGGACTTCGAATGATTCATTCTATTTTTTTCATATCGAGAAATCATGTAACCAAAAAAATAAAAATAATTGACAAATTTAGGCGATACTTTACGGAATTCCATACTATTTAGATTAACAGATTATAATTCCTTTGCTGTTTCGCGAATTAGTGTCTTGGTTAGATGTGACAATAAATGTGCTCACATCCTCGTCAGCGCCTAGGAGGCATAATCAGGAGATGCAGGAGATGGTGACGGTTTACACGTGTCGAGGATTATACTGTTTGGTAGTGGTTTGTTGTATTTGCATGCGTATTTTTTTATGGAAAGTGCACGAAAATATGCGCATGTGAGCACAATTTATTGTCACGTCTAACCAAGAGACTATTTCGCAGACCCGCAAAGGAACTGTAAACCATTAATATAAAAAAAAATTAAAATAATATAATTCAGTAGACAATACATCTAAGACCAAGCCTGTTTTGTGTCCTAGACTAGTGACTTTATAAAATAATCATACCCTTTACCTAATCAGAAAAGAAAGCATCAGTTATACTTAGTTATTTTTTGACCATCCAATGCTTAGATGTTAGGCGCTTACTGGCTTTGAATAAACTTTTGTAGGTTTTTGACTTATTATTAAAAAAGTAATTTTCGAAATTCACTGATATGAGCCGTGTTTATTAAAAAGATAAATAGGTTTATATTATTTTAAACAATGTATATTACCCACTTTTTTGTGGAAAGTTAAAAATGTTAATGTGTCTCTAATATTGATTGCATGTTCTGTGAAATTTTGCAATATGAAAAATTTGGTCTCTACAAACAGGCAACAACAAGTAGGATCAAAATGTCATATAATAACTCCGAGTTCAAAAGATGATTATTTATCTGGCATCTCTATGTGATTGGATTGCTCGTCGGGCAAATTCCAAGGCTCATAAATATTTCTCAGTGTCAGTTGACTGATTCATTGATTGGTCTAACTTTAGTAGAGCTGGTCACAAGTAAACCACTCTCGATAAATTGAGCATTGTTAGAAAGCCAGCGATCCCCGACAATATTAACTTTACTGAATTTGTTACACGGTAAATGTTGACCTGCACAGTCAGAGGAATTCTTTCTAGGTAATAAGAAAAATAAAGCTGGTTTTCCAAAACTGAAACATTAAATAATAATAATCATTTATTTCAGATAATTGCATAAATTGGTTAGTAAAATGACTTATAATATGTTAATTTCGGTGACATTTGATATATGTATAGGTACATGATTTAAATTGACTTGAATTAGAGAGTTGAATTGAATTAAATTTAATCGAATGAAATAACAGCATGCGTACAGAACGACGCAGCGTAAGGAGGCCCCCAACAAGATGGACCGATGATCTGGTGAAGATCCGTTGGATGAGGGCGGCGCGCGACCTGTCGTTGTGGAGATCCTTGGGGGAGGCCTTTGTCTAGCAGTGGACATCCCTGGGCTGATATGATGATGATGATGATGATTTACTTACGTAGATCTTTCGCCACGCGGCTCTGGAGGTTTTCTGATATTTATTTATTTCTCCACACTTACAGCTATTTTAACAGGATGTTACCTAAGACAATAGCGGAACTATTATTTATAATTTTACATTATTAAACTTTAATCTATTTATCTATACTACTGCGTTTATGAATAATGCGACCTTTGTGAATCCATTCAAAGAACACGAAAACAAATACATCTCTGATGTCTGCATTCATCATTGAATACGCACGTTTGCATGTAACATTCTTATTTGACGTGCCTTTCCAAGATCATAGTATGGTACTGATACCATTTTTAAAGTTAATCGGTCAAATTGGTCAATGCCACTCGCTCTAAATAGACTTAGTAACGATTGATTGGCAACTCATAATCGCTATCGCAAGCCACTGACACACACTTGCGTACAGGATGCCATTGGTTGAAATATGTTACGATTAGGATCACAAACGTATGTTTCCATATTTATTTCTTAAACTAACTTTTATGTTCATCACGGGGTAAAGAGCTAGTATAGTACAGGAGTGCCAGCACAATAGGTACTTGCAATTCTCAGAGCTAATGCAAGTACTTTTATTGCAAGTAAGAAGGTGCCCGCAACTTCGTCAGCGGAGACAAAAAACATACATAACCAACTTTTTTCTTCAGCGTAGTTGAATAAAAAATATCTTATAACCATCTATGGATGACCAGCTGCCCGTGTAATAAAAATAGTTTATATCCGTTTAGCTGTTTTGGCGTGATGAAGCCACGACACATACAAACATACAAAACATCAAAAAAATATTTCTCGATTTAGTGAACTTCAAATAATTCGTCCTATTCACTTATTTTTTTTAAATATCTTCAATGTTACTTAATATTAGCATAGATATTCGTGTCCAATGTAATGTACCTGATTAGATGTCACATAATTAAATTTATCAAAGGTCATACGATACAATACTCGTAGTGGAATACAGATGGAGGAATACTGGGGAATATCTATACCGAATATCTATATCTACACCGGGGGAATATCTATATCTGTACATTAAAGATATTATCAAAAAAATGATTATAACGGACTATTTGGAGGTCACAGAATTGAAAAATATTTTTTTTTTTTTTTTTTATGTCCGTATGTGCCGTTTTGGCTTCATCACGCAACATCGGCTTAACGGATTTCAACTATGTTTGGTACACAGGTAGCTGGATATTCCCAGATGGTTATAGGATACTTTTTACCCGACTACGCTGAAGAAAAAAGAGAGGTTATTACTTTTTCTCCTCCGCAAACGAAATTGCAGGCCTTTTCTAGTGCAGGATATATGTCTTTGAAATAGTCCCTGTAGAGGGACTTCGCGAGACGATGCAGTTTCCTGCTGATTATCACCAACTATAATGGTCACCATGGAGTACTGAGTTTACTCTGGCGTGTCGATGAAGTCTCGCTAGTGCACAATAGGTACTTGCGGCTGCGGGCACTATAACAAATATTGGATGTTGCTGTCGGCGTCTAATGAATGAGATGAGCCTTATTAGACGCTGCACTATTTACTCTATTTGGAACAATGTGAGCAGGGATAAGACGCGATATCGATTGCCATCTTAGACGGGAACAAAAGAGAAGGTAATATTGTGACTAGGCGCTCGCAAAACTGTTACCTACCATGGACCCATTAAAACTATTCGATTGGGTTCGATTCCCGGGCAAGACAAGCGAATTTTCGAAAATCTTTGAATGTAGTTTAGCTTCTTTTTAAAAATAGAGGATTGTTTCCTTTCAGTAAAATGAGCTAACTAAAGGATTTAAGGTAGTTCCCCTCCAGGGCCCATAGATTTTTTGCAGCCTGCATAAATACCCTATACTTATAAATAAATACTCGTATTAATAAATTTATACTTCATAAAATGCATAGGAACAACATAAAATGTATGTTATTACATGTATAAAACTTCAAAGTAAAGATAAAAACCGGCAAAGAGCATGTCGGACCATGCTCAATGAAGGGTTCCGCAGACATTTATACAAAAAATGAAAAAAAAAATACGGTAATAAAAAAAATACTAACAAAAGAGCGTATCTCCACGGCACATACGTTTTTTGCTGAGAAGCGTAGTTTTTTGTCAATAACTTAAAAACGGTAAGTCCGATTATGTTGAAAATTATTTTCGTTGGAAGTATGTATTAAGCTTTATATTTGTATTTTTTTTCATATTTTTTGGACATACCGTTTAGAAAATAGAGGATGGGGACACAATTTACGTATGCTACTTTCGGAGCAATTATTCCCGAAAATATTTACTGAATAGTTTTTTTTTCATAGAAACCTAAAAGTGTTGTTAGAAGAACTGTCGAAATATGTGCCACCCATTAATAATTGCTGTTTTTTTTTCATTTTCGGTTACAGGTATGGAGTGCCCCCCCCACCCTAGAAATATATATTTTTTATTTAAGTATCAAACTAAATAGCGGCTTACACAAGACACCTATGTTCCAAACATCAATATACATCTAGTAGTTTTTGAGTAAAATGCCTGTGACATACGGACGGACGGACGGACATGAAGAAACTATAAGGGTTCCGTTGGCAACATTTTTGTTACGGAACCCTAATGACTTCCCCCATGTCTCTCCTGGACGGCAGGGTGCCCAGAAGGCTGGCAGCATTACCACGCTGAATGGCAATTTAATCGTATTAATTGTATAACAATAAAAATAAACTAAACACATAGGTCACATTTGTCGATGAGTCGATGTGTTTCAGATAGCCGACCTAACCTTTCTGCCAGAATTATTCCTTTGTGTAGACCGCGAGTTTGTCTGTTGGAACTCTCACCAGTCACTACGAAGGAATTAAAACTCAGGTTGTGGCGAGACTCCAAGTTCAGGACCCTTACAATGATTCCGGTCTTCACACGTACATATTTACTCTACGATCTCCTCGGCCTTCGTAGAGTAATGTCGACGGGACACATATAACAGCGTTCATGAGATGGGCTGAATGTTAGAGGATGCAGGACGTTGGTAAATTATAATAACTGTTATCTATCTACTAAATTATGAAGCAACATACTTTGGGCACAGCAAATTCGTAGTACTAAATGCGTTGAACGAAAGCAAGTGCGATATTCACATAAAAATAGTTAATTATGTTACCATTGAGAATAAGACATACCCCAAAAATACTAACTTTTTAACTGCCGTCGATACCTATAAAACAAAACCTAGAAAGTTAATACTATAAAATATAATGTTTATTGGTATTAACATGTTATTCTACGTCTTCGTCTACGCTTCCTAAAACGATTCGTGAGAGTTACAAGAACATTATAAATCGGAAAGTGGCAGGCAAATCAATTGAGTTGTTGTAATTAAATTTTATACTAGCAAATAGTTAGAGGCGTCTATTTTCGGTTTATTATTCATACAAATAGTTGCACCCAGTTAATTTGATTCCAAATAGTATTTTTATTTTATTTGAAGTAATAATTCAATCAATTTGAGTGCGCTTAAGTGGCCCGAGATGCAATTAGGCCGATACCTGACTAACCTGTTAGTTGAGTGGTTGGATGCGAATTATCTGGTTAACGATGTCGCTTGGTGCCAATGCTACGTCGTGGTCGTAGCGAATCGTAGAACTCGCGTAGCAATTTTAAAGTAGCCTGCGGTTTTTAGCTACATTTCATGGTAAGAGTGGAAATATCAAGAAGTATAAACGTTAGCTAACGTTTTTATATATCTGGCAACAAATATCTGTAACACGTAGACAACAAACAAACAACAAATAATGTGTAAAGACGTTACGTCGGCATCTTCTGGGTGTGACTACTCTAACTCTTAGTTTCGTTTACGGAACCCTACAATGAGCACGGTCCGATATGCTCTTGGCCGGTTTTTTCCTTTTCACCGATTACTTGTATAGTTAAAGTAAAGTGCTGTTGATAATCTCTAAAATCTATAATATCACACAAATAATTAGTCGTATCCCTTCTTGCATGTCGATGTTGTAGTGTACAGCAGTTATTTAGAAGTTATGTTATTTTTCTAATATGGAACGTCAAATTGTCTATATGGATACGCTACTATTAGATACAGGACCTTAGAGCATTTTTACTCTCTTTAAAGTAGGAATGGTCCGAATGGTGGGTCGGTGTATATAATAAATTGTTAAGTACATTTTATAGTGTGCGTTTATAGAAATAGAAATATTTCCGTTGTGTGTTGTACGTGTTTACCTCGTCCCCCGCTAAAAATGCATGAAAACTTTGTTCGGTAATGACACGGCTTGTCATCTCTAGTAGTTAAATGCTAAGTACAGCCTATACAGACTCATATCTACAAATACGACGCCCGCTATATTTTACAAAAAAAGTTTTTCAAGATCCCAACTTTCTAAGCAGAGCTGAGGAAATCGGTTCTCACGGACACGCGCGGAGTCGTCACGATAAAAAACCTTCGGACGAATACGGTAGCGGCGCATTAATCGGCTGCGACGCGCGAACGCTGTGTACAGACAGACAGACAAGCTGAATAGACTGGAGGAAATTGATTTTCACTTGCTCAAGTACAATACAAGTACTATGAATACTACGACTATCCGGCATTGATATGATGGATGGATAAAATGTATATATAATTTAATATTTATAAAAGTTTTGAACTTAAGTGCTCAATTGCTTAGCACGTTAGCTTAGCTTAGCTCAACTAAAGCGATGGGGAAATCAGTAGTCCGAAATTTTATAGAGAGGTTTTTTGCATAAAGCAAATAATAGTAAGAATTATTTTTTGAAAATAGTCTCAGGTGTATCTCTTAAGAGCGGCTCTTTCATCAGATCGAAAAATACAGGACTTACATAAACGTTAGGATACGATCAGTAGTAGATGTATAGGTGGCCTTGTTAAAAGCAATGTGCAACTCATGTAATAGCTTGTGATCTCATGTATGTATGATACGAAAGTCCTTACAACAAAACTCTAAATCGTTATATCAAAGATACAACTGAAAACTCCCGTTTGTTAGCTCTGATTGAGTGGTATGGAAGTCATTGTGGCTTCTAGTTATATTTTAGCAGATAGATCATTAGGATCATGCCACATTCGGCCACTGCTGAAAACTAGCTTTGGAGAGTTGCGCTCAGTTGTACCACTGCACCATCCGTGCGTGACGGATCCACTCAGCGCCGCATTCACGCCAAGTCAAATGTTTAATTTGCTCTATAAATCACACTATTAAAAACATTTCAAGGGTGTCATCCCGGCACCGATCTCATTGAAGACGTGACCGGCAGCGAGCTGTGTGGTCGCCGGCTACCGGCCATTGGTATTTCATTGTTAACATAGAGTAATCTATTGTGAAGACAAGTAGACCAAATTCAATTTGGTGGGAATAAATTGAATTAAATATTAACTTACAATTGTCTTATTCAATTTGTTGTGTTGATAGTATGTGATGTAAGCCTGTTTAATGTTACCGATGTTACCTACATTATTGTTGTTTCTGGAGTGTCCTCTGGAATTCTAGTAATCAAGGATTTGTTATCTATCTTTTAATCTATTTATTTTTAAATCTGTTTGTAGATTAATATTACTATTGTAGACGAGATACCACTATCAACAACACGTTTAAGAAGTTGCACAACGACCTACGAAACTGGCTAGGGCAAATGTTTGTGCGTTGTGTGTTAGTTGGATGTTTGTTCCTGGGCTTTGGATAGATATTATATCTATTTAAGCATTATAATCTAATCATATAGTTATTATGTTTATCGTCGCTAAGTACCACTACCACTAGTGTTGCCTTGCTTATGTTGGGATTAGGTCGATCTTTGTGAAATTTTTGTATTTCTTAACGAAGAAAACTCTCCTCCATGCTTTGCATGGTTGCAATAAATACGTAAGATGGCAAAATGATTACCTAAATGAATGAATGAATGATTTATTTGCAGTATACAAGCGTAAATAAAAGATGTTTTACAATTGTTGAGATCGTGTCATGTTTTAACATTACTGGCGTACAAATATTAAGAACAGTCATTGTTAATCAACTTACACTACAATATTACATTAAAAAATATATATGAAATTATTAATTAACTAGAAGATGCCCGCAACTTCGTTCGCGGAGGTGAAAAAGTTATAACCCGTCGTTTTTTCTTCAGCTTAGTCGGGTAAAAAGTATCCTATAACCATCTGGAGATACCCAGCTATACGTGTACCAAAAATTGTGGAAATCTGTTAAGCCGATTTTGCGTGATGAAACCACAACGACACATACAAACATATATAAAATCCAAAAAAATATTTTTCGTTTTAGTGACCTCCAAATAGTCCGTAACAATCAATTTTTTGAAAATATCTTCAATGTACAGACATTTTATTTTTACAACTTTATAATTATTAATTAATTATTAACCGACTTCCAAAAAAGTAGGAGGTTATATGTTCGATAGTTTTTTTTTTATGTATGTTCACCGATTACTCCGCCAATTGTGGACCGATTTTAAAAATACTTTTTTTATTTGAAAGGATATACTCCCGAGGTGGTCCCATTGCCAACAAGTTGGGATCTAATGATGGGATCCCAGAGAAATCGAGGGCAATCCTCAAATTTTATAGGCACTTATAACGTTTTTCATATATTTTCTTAAGGTATTTAAGTATTTGCATATGGTAGTCATCATCTCATTATGCTGAGCTGATGACGGAAGGTACAACTCCTTAATAGTTAAGAGTTAGAAGATAATTCTTAAAAAAATCATCTGTTATAGGTAGATACGTTAAGACTGTTAGTCATATTCTTTTTAGTGTGTCCCTGAAGTAGTCTCCTTATCAGCAAGTCAGGATCAGATGATGGAATACCAGGGAAATCGAGAGAAACACTCAAATATTATAGGCACTAACAATATTTTGTATATATTTTTCTAAAGTTATCAGTTCTTTTCCTATGGTTGTCATCATTTCATGCTGAGCTGATGATGGAAGGTACAATGAACTAACCAACTTTTACATTTCTTACTTCCAAAGACTCGAGATGCGTGCAAAGTGCCTCCTCAGTCTTCCCATTCTGGGCTCTAAAAAATACTATATATCACTACTAAAATTCATCACTAAAAAGCAGAAAATAAAAAAAATTAAATAAATAAAGAACCGACTTCAAAATAAACTAAAAAGCCATACATAATCTTTTATGTGCGATATGGATCACATTTGAATCACCTTTTGAGGTCGGTGCCAAACCTGAAGTAAATAAAGTTATTTATTCAACAAAAATACGAATTACTATGACTAAATATATATGTACGTAGATAATAACTAAAGGCTCGCCGCTGCGGTTCTTAATAGTAATAAATGAATGGTTTGGCACCGTTGAAAAGGTGATTCAAATGTGATCCGTACCGTACATTAAAGATTATTTATGGCTTTTTAGTTTATTTTGAAGTCGGTTCTTTTTTATTTGAAAATTTTTATTCACTTATCAAAACATAATATGGGCCTAATATAATTCAGTTCAATATTACTCGTATTATAGCTTACAGTTATGCATGTATTCGTTTACAGTGTAATAACAATGTTCAATTAAATGTTTAAAATGTCTTTTTTTGAATATATTGAATGGCAGATCTTTGAATGGGTCAGACAGGATGTTAAATATCTTGATCGCCATACAGTAAGCATTTCTCCGAGATAAAGCTAATCTAGTTTTGGGTAAAAACAAGTTATTCCTATGAGTCTTTCTTTTAGATGTGGTAGCTTTAAACTCAAACAGTGCTATGTGTTTCGTTAAAATACACATCTCAATCACATATAGGCATGGAAGCGGCGAAATGATTGTTGCTTAAAACAATGGTTTACATTGGGCTAGAAAATCAGCTCTATACAAAGTTCGAACACTTGTTTTTTGCAATTTAAAAATGATATCGGCTTCCAACGAATTACTCCAAAGTATTAGTCCATATTGTAAGACAGATGCCACGTGACTATAGTACGGTGAAAGAGCGGCTTCTTGTGACACACGTTGTACACTATATAAAACGTACACAAAACGATCAATTCGTTTGCACATATTGTCAATGTGACTCTTCCAATTTAATTGAAAATAATTATAATTTGTTTAACCGTAGTCGGGTAAAAATAGGTAAGATGGAAAGTTTAGTTAGATCTTTTGTTAATCCTCCAGTCTTATAAAACAAATATAAACCCAGTAAGCACACATGATTCAAGTCTTATTAGAGGAAATGTAATTAAAGTGATATGAAAACCTCTTTGGCGATATCAAGTTATCGTTATTTTCCTATATCGCCGAACGAATTTCCGAAGTCAAAAAATATCTGAAAGCGTTCGCGCACTGAAAAATTAGTCGGTTGCCACGTAATTGCCCGTAATAGCATCGCGTGACTTTACGAAAACGTTCGAAGGAAGCTCGGCCCAAATTAAATTAGATTAAATTGATTTATTGGAAGAGCGTGTCCCGCGGTCCTGCAGGCCGCGCTCGGCTGCGCGTCACACTGTAATTAATGCTATTAGATCCGGAATCTTACCGGATAAATGACCTACCGCGGCCGTACTGTCTTCCGAGAACGATCTTTAAACATTTGCGGATTGATAAGACTAACGCGGCATAATCAGAGTACAAGGCATGATGCCAGGGTACAAAAATAGGGGCTCGTGACGTCATAAATGAGTATAAACTGTACCTAGGCGTGACGTCACGCGACATTTTGACTCAACGTTGCGACATTATTTTTTGATTACGTAAAAAATGAAAAATACGTCTCCAATATTTTGTATTCATGTACATGACGGATTAATAGTTACTTACAAGTCATCATAATTCTATTAGTGACCAGATTTCTCAATTGATTAGGGTGTTCCTTATTAGTATGAAATAATTAACTCTTTTTAAACATAAATATCTTTTTGTTGTGTATATCAGATGTAGATACCTATAAGCATAATGTAATCAATGGGAATGATATAATATACGCAATGTGGCTGTACTTTAATAATCAATATAAATATAAACAAGATTATTTTTGTTATATGGACAAAAAAAAGGTTTGGCAACGACCCCAAATGTTTTTGTAGTTACTATTGAAATATACAGCTATATGAAATTTCAGCGCTCTGTGATGATGGGAACCCGTGACAACTTGGCTTCAAAGTTTTGCATGCGTGTTTTCGGATACCCTAATCATACTTCATGATAAGCATAAACAAAACCAAGTCCTTTTCTGAATTTATGCCATTAACATTATCTCAGCCGATTAACGTTTACAGCCGGACAGACAAAGGCCTCCCCTAAAGATCTCCACTTCAATTTGATAATTCTTTGGGGTCTTCGGGCTACGTAAGCTACTTTGGCTGTTATTTTTATTCATAGACTGACCCCAGTATCACCTGGTGGTAGTGACTACGGGGTTGAGGGTGTAGCTCGCTAGTTCAGTAAGAGCTTATTTACTCTTATCTTGAAGAGACCCAAATTATAATTGTCGACGTGCCCACGGATCTCTGCTATACAGTGGCATATCTCAGAAAATTAATACTTTAATCATACTAAATAGTGTAGCGCCATAGCGCTAAAACGACAAATTCTACGATTTCGTTGAAATTAAAAGATATTGTTAAAAAATAATTAATATTCGACTACTTGAATTAAAACGCTGAAGTTTAACTAAACAAAATGGATGTGAGTATTCTATGACTATTGTTTTAGCTGGGTAGACAATCGGTGGGAAAATAATTTTACGAATTCTTTATTCGAGTATACTTTTATGGCCGGTTCGTGAGAGCCGAGAAAATTTTTAGTGGACTGTTTTGAATTAATTTATACAAACAAAGTAATTAAAACTCAGATGTCGCTGATAAAGTGCCTCCAATTATGTAAAGACATAGGCCGTTCTGGATAATAATTTTGGTACGGTTTGTTGACCAACTTGTGTATGTGGTTAGAAAGTATATTAGAACTAAGAGGTCCTAAAAACCACTCGGATTTGCTACAAAACAAAAGGCTCTTGAGATAACTATTAGGTTTTATTAATTCTGAGAAGTATAAAAGTAAATTTATGACATATAGCTGTAAATGCATGCGTGTATTTTTGGGAAATTTTATTTAAAATGGATCTTCTAAATTAGTGTATACTTAATTATTCTGTTGGGTCACCATTTAACAACACGTTTTACACGAAACTATGGTAGTAGCGGTATTTTACAAAGCATTCGAAAGATGCTACTCGTAATGAAATTGCGTGGGAGTCCATTTGAAATAAAATGTTGATACAAAACTATCTCGTAACTAAATAGTCTAATCTATATTTATGGAAGAAAACAGATATAATTTCTTGTAATCTGTCGATACAATCTGGCAAAGTGATGTTTATAATAGCTATCAAAAGGCGGCTAGAAGCGAAAGATAAATTAACGTCATATTAATATGGCTACTCTAGCAGTACCAGAAACCAGTAACAAACTCGATCTACAAAAAATCCTATTAGTCGGACGAATGCACTCAAACATTAGACAAAAACGAACCGATATCTTCTACATAAATACGCCCGCGTTCGCTACCAACAAGTAATTACCGAACATTATAAAGGGTGAAATAAAGCGCATTCCAAACAAACGCTTCGGCTTTGGACTCGTTTCTTGGTTGAGTTAAGTTTGCACCACGCCTGTATGCGACGTCATATGCGCCGGGTGCAAGCTTAGTGCGACCGGGCGGTAGGCAACACGTACATTCGGTAGTGCGTGTCACAGGTCGTGTCTAAACTCATCAATCTTGGCTCCATTTCATTGGAGAATAGAACGCGCCGCGCGAGGCGGGAAGAAGAAACAAAACACTCGCGTGCACAATGAAGGTACCGCGCAAATGGAATAAGCCCCGAACGCCATTGTCGATCCACAAAAGAAAGGCAATCATTCGACATGAATAAATATCTTTGAATAATGGGACCTCGCTGCTTATAATGAAATGTTTTATGCGTCGGAATTATCGCGTATAAATCGCTTTTAAACGTCGTTACACTTCTTAACCAACTTCAAAAAAAGGAGGAGGTTATCAATTCGGTTGTATGTTTTTTTTTATGTTTGTTACCTCAGAACTCCGTCATTTACACGACGATTTGGAAAAATATTTTTCTGTTCATGAGTAGGTATATCCAAAATGGTCCTATAAAATTTTAGTGAAGATAAATTCCTCGATTTTTATGAGCACATCTATGGCGATTTAGGTATTTATTACAATAGTTTAAGCATTTGCATTTGAAAATCACCATATAGTGGAGAGAAACCAATGATGAAGACACCAGCCATCAGTTACCACTGAGAGCTCTACCAGTGTTATTTAATTCGCGGATCGCGAGTCGAAAGGAAAATTATTTTTTTGGTTAAAAGTACGAATTTCCAAGTTGGTCCCATAAAATTTTGGTGATGATCTGATGATGAGATCGATGAGGCATCGAAGGAATTCCTCAAATATTATGGGCACACCTATGGCGATTTCGGTGTTTATTAAAGAAGAACAAGCATTTACACTCAAAAGTCACCATTTGGTGAAGAGAAACTGATGATGAAGACACAAGCCACCAGTCACTAATAAGGGCTCAACCAGTGTTATTTTATTCAATAATCACAATATAGTTCTTTATCATATTTTGCTTAGAGGGAGAAGTTAGTTAAGATCAGGGTAGCAAAGTGGAGCTGATAGTGGGGAACCAGAGAACTCCTTAACGGTTAAGAGTTACAGGATAATTCTTAAAAAATACATGTATTATAGGTACGTACGTTAAGACTGTTAGTCATATTCTTTATATTGTGTCTCTGAGGTGGACTCCTTATCACCAAGTCAGGATCTGATGATGGGATCCTAGGGAAATCGAGAGAAACCCTCAAATATTATAGGCAATAACAATGTTTTGTATATATTTTTCTAAATTTATTCAGTTATTTTCGTCTGCTTTTCATCATTTAATGATGCTGAGCTGATGATGGCAGGTACAAGTCCTTATTAACGATCAATATTTGCGAGATAATTCTTTAAATATTATGGGTAAGTTGAGACTGTTAGTCGTATTCTTTTTTAACCAGCAAGCTACTGGACATAACCATTTTGACCTAGCCAATTCTTATAATTTCGATTTTTATTTACAATCAAATACTTTATAACACTAAAATCCATCACTTAAAGAGAAAAAATAAAAAAAATTAAATAAAAAAAGAACCGACTTCAAAATAAACTAAAAAGCCAACAATAATCTTTTATGTACGGTACGGATCACATTTGAATCACCTTTTGAAGTCGGTGCCAAACCTGAAGTAAAGTTCTGTAGTCAACAAAAATACGAATACTATAACTAAATATATAGGTAGGTAATAACTAAAGGCTCGCCGCCGCAGTTCTCGCGTGCCATCTCTGTTAATAGTAATAAATGAATGGCACCGACTTCAAAAGGTGATTCAAATGTGATCCATACCGTACATAAAAGATTATTGTTGGCTTTTTAGTTTATTTTGATATTGGTTCTTTTTTTATTTAAATTGTTTTATATGTAAGTTAAATACATTAACATTCGGCTTTTCTTGATGGTGGGAATTAAAGATGCAATACCGTCTCATTGAACTGTGTTAATTCACTTAATCATTGTATTTGATTATGTAATAAGTTAATTGCATTGGTCTCATGAACCTAACCATGTAAATATTGCATGGTTCCTATTGTTCGGTTTATGTTAATACATTTTTCGTAAGTTATTGTGATATTGTACATATCATTTATTTTTGTAAACTTCCTGTACATATACGCTACCTACTACCTACTCGTATAATCATTAAAGAAATCATTGTTAGTCTCAGTTAATGACTTTTAATAAATAAGCGGTAGATGCTACTTCTATAATATTACACTACGCCAACATAGTTTAACATTAGACGTAGCCTCAACAATTGTCCCGTTGTAAGTTGTAAGGCAACATTACGAAGTCCAAATAGACAAACGCGTGCTATAATATGGTCATTATTCTAATTGGAATGTTTGGGCAAGAGCGGCGCGTGAAATTAGGGCAAGCGCAGATCGTAGGACGCCCTGTCATTACCGCTGCCGCCGGCCGTGCTTCTCCGAAATGAACTAGCCGTTCTGTTTACACTGCCATTTAAGCTGCATGCACACTAGCGGGCCGCCGGCTGTGGAAGAAGTATTTCAGGGTACAGTCCAGTTCACGGGCGCATGCCTTTGTTTCGATGCTGATACTTATCAGCCCCTAAATGAAATACTAAATCCTACAAGGCTTCGCTGGTAACAGTTTGTAGTACTTACATTTATGATGTTTAGGTCTTTAGCAAGTTGTTTGGGTCGCGCAGTGCAGATCTTTTTGTGATCTGGAGTTACAACAATACAAATGTCATCTGAATAAAAAAAGGCGCCCGAAGAGTTCTGTAGTTACGTCCCCAGTGCCCTTTGAGTTTTGACTGTATTATTTGTTGCAATAAAAATCCAATATATTCTATAAAAATTTGTACCTATTATGGTTGAAGAGTTAGAGCCTTATAACGGACAGACAGACAGACAGACATTAAGGTTCCATTGGTACCTTTTGGGTACAGAACCTAAACTAATGCAATCAGGTTTTGGTCATTGTATTCTCCTAAAAATGTCACAGACGTTTTGTGTCTTGTTCTGTATGATCGTCTTTCAAATGGCAAGCAGACAGCCATACAGAATGTGAATCTGTGTAACGAATGCGCCGTGTTCGCTAGCATGTATCCGGCTTTACAATTCAGAAAGCATATGGAAGAAAGGCTTTCGCGAAGTAATATTCAGTTGCGTTTAGAATTAATATTTCGTCGCATGCAATGTCGTGTCTTTAAGTAGTTTACTTACACGTATTTAGAGGCACCTATAACGTTGTTAAATATTTGTGTTAGTATGTATTGATCAGTACGATAGGCTTCTTGTATGCTTCTTCTCTTCTTCACGAGGAGTTATTTAATAAAATCATATACCTATATTTGGTTTATAAATCTATGAAATAGCAGAACGAATAGTTTACCTAATCAGACAAGCAGGCAGCATATTAAATAGTGTAATAAAAGTGTGTTTTGTAGAGTTAGGAGGGATGGTAATTACCGGTGGCGCGAGAAGCGTCCAGCCTTCCGTCCGACAAAAAGGCTTATGTGTCATATAAGTTCATACCTTCATATGACTTTTCAGTGTAGTAATACGAGCCCGTGGGTTCCATACTCCGATTTTTATCTCAAACGGTGAGCCGACGTTTCCATCCGCGTAATTACAGAGTTTAGGGCCTAGAGTGAATTATTAGAGCCGCGATGCCGTAATCAACACAATAATTGTTATTCGCCGCCGCTGTTTGGTAAGCGTTTTTGTGGTCACTCTACTCGCATCTACAAATTGAATTTCGTGCAATTGCCAGCTAACGGTTGTGCCTTTGTTGTGCTTTTAGCTTTGATCAGAATCAGATTTAGATTTGTTTGTCGATGTACTGGGTAGGTATAAATTAAATTGGCATCAATTTCTTTTTTGTGTACCAACATCTTTGGTCCCTGAAAATCTATCAGGCAGGGACGTCCACAGTTGAACATATCCTCCCTTATAGCCACAAAGTGCGATCCTGCGCAGATCACATCCACCGACTCTCCGCGACCCTCACAAGGTCACCGTCCACGAGAACCGTGGATACCGTGGCGAAAAAACGGCAAATGAAATCACAAGAAACGTGAATTGGCGATCGCAGTGGTGCCACGATTGTCAACCGATCCGTCAGGACGATCATTAACAAAGGTGCCCGCGAGGAATGGGAAAGATTTTAATCACACATTCCTTAGGTCATTAGGAGCCTTGGAGTATTCAGTAAATGGAGACGCCTTCATGTCATTACCCCTCTGCCAAAGACGTTGGTACAATGTTCCGTTTTATAAAAACTACTTCATTCATCGATTATTGGCAGTCTTGCAATCGTTATTTACGCGTGACAAGCTCCTTCAAAATGCCTGCATGAGCTGTGTTATCGGTGCAAAAAGCGTTCAAATACATCAAGCATAAAAGAAAGGAATATCATTTCACATTTTTGCTTTTATTATATCATATTTCAACATTACAATACATAAAACATTTTCAAGAAAATCAAGCATCTTGGAATCGATTATAAAATCAGTGTGAAAAATATCGCATAGAATTCTTATTTCATTTTGACAGATTCGAGCAACCACCGAGCCCGTATTTAAGGTTAATAAGGTCTACTAGCCTTTAAATTTTGTATGAAATTACAAGCAAATATCAGTTTTAGCGAACTAAGTAGGGGAGAAGGATCTACCTTTGTCTAATAATTAATCTTATTAATAACTAATAAAGGAATATTTCTTGCTACTGTTTACATGCTGCAGTGTGCGCTAAACTAAACTAGTGTGTGTTCTTTACGATACAATATCGATGTGAAATGAAATATTATTTGAGATATTTATTCCTATTACGAATGCCTATATAAACATATAATTTATAAACATTTTACAGCGTTCGTGGTCAACTAGTAACAGAGGAAGAAAAATACCTGTTTCAAAATGTTATTCTTATTTGTTTTATTTTATGAGTGTGAACTTTCGCGATAACCAAAGACAATATTATATCTACATGTGAATAGGTAAAATATTTTGTCTCCTCTTTTCCAAGAACCATTCTAATATAAAGTTAGTTAGAAATATTCTATGTAAAATGTATATACCTACCCGTAGTAGCAGCAGTAACGTTTTTTATATTGCAATAATTTACTTAACTTTGTAATCCAGTAGGATATTTTGATATATTTGTGAAAGTATTCCACGAGTACCAAGTTGCGCCATCTATGACGTCTAGAAAAATATATCGATACGATATTTTCCAGACACTTGAAAGCCCAATGAATCGGTTCGATTCCGCCTACACCGATAGTTTGAAATTGTGTCCGCATATAGTTTTTACTGCATTAGTGTGATAATTTAACTTGTGTGTGTTGTGGTATTGTTTTAGTGTGGGTGCGTAGTAACGAGAGGAAAAAATGCATTTGTAGTTAGATTGTTTATATGTGTGCTATCTCGCCCGCCTCAAAAAACGGCAGAATTTTAGGTTAGGAAATTTGTAGCGATGCGTACTCTATTTACTAAATACTCCAAATTAGGAGCAATGAAGGTGAATACAACGTGCTCGTGAGGAATACGCATAATTTTACCAGCATATACCTGAAGTTATTAGGAGCAAAAAAATTATTTGAACCATCCGTATAAGGCTTGCTTGCCTAGGGATTTTATAAATTTTCATGTAAACAATTTAGTGTGATTACTAAAGTATATTAAGCTCTTATGATCGCGACGTTGCCACATATGTGGCCAAAATATGTGGCTTTCAATGTGACAGCTAATCGTTACCATTTTATTAAAAGAAATAAATTTCATAGAAAAGCGATTTATTAAATTTTCATGTACAAAAATCGACAAAACTAGATTTGTTTTGCCGAGTTTCACTAGGTTCATATATAATTTTTTACTCCTAATAGCCTCAGGAATGCGAATCTTCCCCATTAAAATCCCGCTCGCTTATATTTAGAGACTCACTTTCAAATGCTTTCGTCATACATATTCACATTATTGCTTAGAGTATCATCTGTGGTAGCAATATACGATGCGTTAAAAGTACTTTGAAATATGTAAGAGTAATTATTTACCTTAGTTTATCATATTACCAAAATTTTAGTTAGATGTTCGGCTTTTCTAAGAAATATAGAAATGGCCTCTATTAAATAACGTTTTCAAAGTTACAAAGGTTGTTAAGGTTGAACAAGGTGTGCCTCAGCTTCGATGAATATTTGATATCCTTGTCGTATTAGAAGGCAGTTGTTGCAAGCTTATTTCGAACGTTTGATATTTAGGTATAAATATTATTGTTGGCAGTTAATCTAATTATAGCCTAGAAACTTTAGTATTCTATGTTATAAACTATAGGTGTTGTTTCTGAAGGTTTTATTTTCCATCAATATTAAAAAATGCTTCATAGTTTTTTTGGGGGTTATGTTTGTACTTATACATAATATGTCGTTGTGGCTTCATCACGCTAAAATGTCTACACCGATTTCAACTATCTTTGGCACGCGGGTAGCTGGGCATCCATACAAAAAAGGTTTATGATTTTCTTTTCCTCCGCTGACACAGTTGCGGGTACTTTTTAGAATAATACATAGAGATAAAGTAAAATAAAGCCTTGAATAAGTGTAAAGTAAAGAAATGTAAGGCGCACCTACATGACTACCGAACGTTTTTTACCTATTAACCCACAAGTTGTTCAAGTCAAACTAAAGCTTTTAAAGCAAAACAAGGAAACTACAGCGCAATTTATTTTCCTAGGGCGCCGCCCGCCCTCGCAAATTCATTACCAGCACAACCTGGCGCTTCCGTTTCCGTAACTAAACACGTTTTTGAACCACTAAAACTTGGCGAAGGTCAACTTACATTGCTTGCTTAGTTTCATGGTTCCTTAATGTATTAGAGCAATGCGCTCAATAGACGTTGTGCACTCTTGAAGCGTCCGGTTTATGATAGCTTTTAGTACAGGTTCAGTAGTAGCGCGTTATCGTGATTTTGCCCGGCTGACGTGACTTCGTTTGCTCAGGCGCTTTGAGGAAAACTAACATAAACATCGATGCTTGCTTTCTATTACTTACGTGTGTTATGCTACTATGTCTTTTCAGGCTTCCGTGCCTGGTGGAATTTATGCGAACAGTTCGAGTTAGAACAGTGTTTTAATAGTTTTAAACCACGAGGAAAAAGAGGGGTTCTATAAGTTAGACGAATGTATCTATGTGTGTGCATCGTTACTTCTAATTGAATGAATCGAGATTAGCTATCATTGAAAATGACATGTTCAGCCGTTCTAAACTAAGCGTTATCCAAAATAGCGTAAGTATTTTAAACAGTTTATACCAAAAAGACACACACACACACCTTCGCATCCATGGAATCTACCATTAGAAGATCATAATTGATCACACTTAACTGTAAATAATAGGTACGTACATACAGTTGGATGTGCCAAGCAGGCATAATATATTTTTCAAAATACGACTACAGTTTTTAGGGTCCCGTAGCCAAAATGGCAAAAACGGAACCCATATAGTTTCGCCATGTCCGTCCGTCCGTCCGTATGACACAGGCATTGATGAAATTTGGAATATATAAGTAGGTGTCTTATGTAGGCCGCTACTTAGTTTAATGGTTATCTAGTGGTATTTTTTGTTAATGAATATTTTTGGGAATAATCGCTCCGAAAGTAGCATAAATTGTGTCCCCCCCTCTGTCATATTTTTGGACATACCGTTTAGAAAATAGGGGTATTTTCTAAACGGTATGTCCAAAAATATGACAAAAATTACAAAGAAAAAACTTAATAAATACTTTCAACGAAAATTTTATTGTTTTCAACATGTTCGAATAAACCGTTTTTGAGTTATTGCCGAAAAACGGCGCTTCTCAACTAAAGTACGTAAGTGCGGTGGAGATACGCTCTTTTGCTAGTGTTTCATTTTTTCCATCTGTAACAGTGCATTTTTTCGTATGAACGGCTGCGGAACCCTACACTGAGCATGGTCCGACATGCTCTTGGCCGGTTTTTTAGTTTGGCTACCGTAACTTTTCTTGTCGTGGGATACAATTGGACCCGTCGCTCTCGCACTGTAGGTATTGAATGAAAAGAGATACATAACATTAATCGTCGAGAACTAAGTATACCTACAGTAGTTCCTTATCCCATACTAAGTATTGCTTAAAACGAGCATCATTTATATGTATAAGTATATAGATGTTGTTAAATTTATTTATTGAAAACAACTAACGATTTGATGGCATTTGGTATGTAGACAAAGTAGGTAAGTAAGTGTGTTTGGATAGGTTTTGCCGTCGAAAAGAAAAAATCGTCTATAAACCGCGCAAATTTCGGTCACTTAGGTTCCTGACTGTTACAAGCCAGCAGTGTCTCGCTCTCAAGTCACGACCGCTTGATATGTAATTCAATAACAATAATCGGATTCTCTTTAACTCCGGCCCGCTAACTAACTATAATAAACATTCAGTCAGTGTCTGTTTAACCAACTTGAACTTTTATCACACGAGAATAAGGTGTTTTTACATATTGTTGGCTACGGAGTTTGAAAAGCGGTTTGTCTGTAATAGGTCGGCGGGTTTGAGGCCACAAATAACGAGAGGTTATTAGTAGCTACGTGAGCCGTTTCGTACTTCCATTGTCTTATTTTGAGAAAGCTCGGCTTGGAAAACATCGGTAGGTACTCGTAGTTACTAAAGTTTGTGATATTTCGTAATATTATTAAATTTGTCCAGTTCAAGTAATTCGAGAGGGAAGTTGATTTATTCAACGAATGACACTTACTGTGGAACCAAGGCCTCTCCAAGGATATCCACGACACAAACTCGTAGGGGAACGTGGCATTGTATATAAGTCATATATATTGCCATTAACAAACACAGTTTTTTTTTTGTAAGAAATCGCTTAAGGTTAGTGATACTGGTAATAACTTAACATCAAACACATGCAATAAAATATTTAGTGAATCGGCCATTACATCTGGCTGTTTATATTGGAGTTGTGATCTCGTCGATTGGCAGATCGCAGATAAGAAGCAATTAAACCGGCGTTGCACCGCACATTCATAACAACTTTTCCAAGCCCGGTTAATAAATAAAATCTCGTATTTGCGCTCGCCCACTGCCCAATGATATATAACGTTTGTTAATTAGGTTATCTTCCGAGCGGCATCTACAAAGGCCCGGGTTTAAAAGGCTCGTTGATATTAAAAATGCCGCTTATAACTTTTGTCATAAATCACCCTCTGGCCCGGCGAGGGCGCGAAATGCGATCTACTTCCAAAAAAAATATGCAAGTAATGACTAACGCACTCTGAGAGCTTTTTTAAGTCACCCCGACGGTGTTAGAATTAATAATCTTGAGGCCAATAAGTAGTTAATAGCGAAGTGGTGTCACTGTTCCCGAAATAAAACGGGAAAAACTAGACGTCATTGTTTTCTTATTTTGTGTGGCAACGGAGTATTTTATACAAAGAACGAATTGATGAAAAATCAGAATTCATTAATACATTGTTATATTTACTAGTGTCCAAAAATTAGAAGATTAGATTAGATTCACGTATATTATATTAAAATAATAGTCATTGTCAGAGACTTTCACAACTATCGATTTACAATGGACATAAAATTAAGGTTTTTTTAAGATTACTGACTGTCATGAAATGAGAATTATGCAACTATAGGAGTGGCTTCTATTTCATAAAACTTTACCACAGACCACGGACTGATAAACAGACAAATAATGCAATTGCAATGCACAATTTAAACAGTAAGTTACTCCATAACTCAGAAAAGCACTAAGTTGTGTGGTTAAGAAAAAGATGGACGTGTTTTGTTTTCGGTTCCTCAGACGCTACTAGACTTACAAGCGGAACATTTAATTGGGAATTAGTTAAGTAAAAATACAGTCCAAATATCAACTACAAAATAGAAAGAACGTGGAAGGTATGCATAAAATGTCATTTTAAGAGGCTTATGATTTTAACCTATTAAAATTTAACGTGAGTACGCAGTATGACTGTACTATACTGATCATATTATTTTTCACGAAATAGAGTTGAAATTTTAATGCATTTCTAACGGGTCATTCCACCGGTTAAAGCTCATGTATATTTCTATCGTAACGATTACGAACGAGTGGAACAAAAAATGGGTTTGTTTTTGCTTGTTTGTGCTGTCGTGCCGTGCCTACATATTTGCTCAACTAACGATGTAGTTGCGGCGGTCACGCTACGCGACGTGCAATCGAGATATGTCAGAGATAACCGCGCTCGTAATTTTGATATCAAGTGAAATAATATCTACTTAACTAGTGTAGTATGATCACCGGTGTGGTGTCTTCATCCAGCTTGTTTTGGTCTAAGAGACAATAAAGACAAATACTATTGTTCAACAAAATATTAGCATGTTTTTATTGGTACCTAAAATACGCCGATTTTGCCACTCGCTAACACACCCACGTATCAACACCTCTGGGATGCATCCCGATGACCAGGAAAGCTGAAATTTGGTATGGAAACTAGTATTAGTACACAAAGAACAAAATAATTCTAAAACTTGGAACTATTAAGACCTAAATAGGAATAGGGGATAGAAGTGTATTGGTTTTCGTCAGGTTTATATTTTGATTATGGTAGTATAAAGCCACAACAGTCAGCTATATAGTAGAATATAATCATAATCACTTAATAACCAAACACCGCCCTGATTTATCACATATCGCATATATGTATAATAAGCCAACAACTAAAAGAGGCAAAGATAGAGTGGGCGATGAAAAAGGAGTAGGTAACTGACGCCCAAGAAACGCTACAGAAAAAAAAAATTGGTGCACCTTACCAAAACAAATGATATCCCACCAATAACATTTCATGTAAAATGGGCGGCCAAGACTCATTTCTCCCATTTCACATTTTCTCATTCACCTATTTTAATTTTATTACAATTTGGTGTAGGGTTAGTAAAGTCAGGGCTCAGAGGCTTGGCTTTTCCTGCGGGCCTATGATGGTTGCGTTTGTCACGCGATAAATAAGTGACATAGCTGCCGTCACCTTCTGATACGTATGTGAGTGCGAGAGTGACAGGCGCGTTATCATATTATTTATCGCGTGATAAACGCAACCATCATAGGCCCGCAGGAAAAGCCAAGCCTCTAAGCCCTGACTTTACTAACCCTACACCAAATTGTAATAAAATTAAAATAGGTTCATTACATACATTTACGGGATACGTTTATTATTCAAGGTCTTGGTATACAATTTTTGTTCAAACATGAACGTAACTGTAGCTACCATCTGGGGAAATTAATGCTCTACATTAATATAAAAATGCAGTTTAATGCTCACCTTTAATTATTCTCCGACTTGTAAACAGTTTTATTAAAACTAGTAACTTTTGAAGTATTAACACAAGCTCGTTTTATAATTGCAATAACGCAATGGCGCTAATAATAGGTGGCTTGAGGACTAATTCAATAGGCAACATCATGTTTCCCAGAGGTGTTCACATGATATTTTTTGTCGATCGCGTTATGTAGAATCAGAATCTACGGATGGTTTATTTTTATGTCATATTGTTTTTTAGTAACCATTTTTAGGGTTACGTACAAAAAAGGTAAAAAAGGAACCCTTATATTCTGACTCTGTTTGTCTGTCCTTCGGTTAAATGATCTCATTAGGTTTTTCTGGGTTTTCCCTAATCCTGCAAATGTTGGATCATATTGTATGTCTCCCAGCAAACATTTCTCTGAATGTAAGTTTTCTTTCTTTCTTTCTAACTGACTATTCGAAATGCTTGTACCTAGCCCTACTTGAATAAAAGCATATTTTGATTTGATTTGATTTGTTAAATCGCCATACCCCAGGAACGACTAATGTTATGTATTTGAAAGTTCGAATAGTTATAAAAATGGCTAGTCTACGTTTATTGCAAATAAAAAATTGAGTAAAAGATTTTCATTTTCTATAAAATGTCAAAAATTTAAAGTCTAGCTACTAGATGATAGGACTTGACTTGTACATTCTGAAACTCTTTTTTTACTGTGGATAAATTTTGATTTACAAAGAAAAAAGTGAAAAAAAAAACATTACCCCCCCTATCTCCGAAGTTTACCAAGTTAAGATTTTGAAATTTTCTCAATTTTTATAAATAAATATAAATGTTACACGTAAATTAGGGGAGAGTCGGCGATATCGTACCGTTGGTTAAATCGTACCACTGTGAGATTTCGTATAAAACTTATCTTTTTCCTTACACTTGGGGCACCAAATACTGCTCCGTTGGTATCACCATCGATAACCTGAATCCAAAATAGCATATAACTAAACATGAAAGTGAGAGAGCAGAAAAATTTTTTCCGTCAGACTTGATGTAATCTTTAGTGTTATTGTGTAACGACATCACTGATGATCAGGGTAAGTTAAAAATGCGCAATAAATAGTGTTCAACTATAAAATATAAATGGGTTTATTGGGTGGTTATTAGATACGAGTATAGCCAAATTTTAGGGCTATATTTTTTTTAAATTCGTTTTTTCAAAAAAATATCCGGTCGTTTAAATCGTACCATGGCTTACGGGCATAGGTACGATTTAAACGACCATATATTTTTTGATTATACCAGATCAATTTAAATGTCTGACAGTAAATAATTTGTATCAATACCTAAATTAAGCAGTTTACATGCGAAATGCTTCATAGATGCGATTTAAATCCTGATGGTACGAATTAACTGACTCGTCGGCTAAATCGTACCAATGGAAGGCTTTTTGAAAAAGTGAATTTTGACGTTGATAATTTAATCCCAGAACGCTCATCTTGCTATTTAAAGAAGTCGAAATACTATACTTTTATATGCACTGTCAGCCATATATGTAAGCACTTTCAGAAATAAAATAACCACATATGAGTAAAAAGTGGTACGATATCACCGACTCTCCCCTATAACAATGTCTCTAATTAGCAAATTTTTTTAATTTTATAAAAACCTATTTGAACAACCCGGCTATGTTAGATTAGAAATACGAATATAGTTAGATAGGTTCATTATATTGCTGAATAACTGAGTTTTTGCAAACCTTATCACGTCGGCTAGTAAAACATGCACATATTAAAAGATCAATATGGCGTTTAATGATTCAGGCTTCGGCCCTCGTCGAAAGCAGAGCGTCGGTTTATGATTACCCCGAGCCTCCCTGTAATAATAAAATATCGACAAGCCGCCTTTATCGACTGCCTGCTCGATAAGCATCCGTGACGAATTCGCACCATCGGACTATGCATGCTCCCCCAAAAGAAGATTCCAGAACGACCCAACACACCCAACTCCTTAACAAAAACAATCCCTTCAATACTGACAAGAAAGCTCAAATTTGACTAACGCCAGCTCAAGTTAGGCCATGTATCTCTTTTTTATAAGAAAATGACCGAGATATTCGTATCGATATAAATTTATTTCCAATTATAATGCTCGTCGTCTCACAGTTTATTTCTGTTTTTTGTGGGACCGAATAAACTTGGCGCAACATCAAGACTAATAAACTTAAGAACTGTACAGTTCTACCTCCCAAAACCCCTGCCTGGCAATTTATTTTGCAATAAAGCATCTTCAATGATTCGTCTTTGCATAAGTAGAGCTATGTGCGACATCTAAACCATTATAAAATAATAAAACCACCAAAAACATTTCACGTAAAATTGGCGACCACGACCTACAAGCCTATAACGCTTTCGCTATAAAAAGATATCGGATCCCAGGAAAAGTCAAGTTCCTAAGCTCTGAATTTACCCTACACCTTTGTTTAAAAAGTATGTCTAATAAATAGTTCCATTCTTATTCGGATTGCACATTTTATGCATAGCTTATTAAGGAGTACTATCATAATCGTTTATCTATTTCTTTTTCATAATAGCTATAAGAGTACATATGTAGGTACCTAAACGTCACAGTAATTGATATCCTAATTTCAGAAACTGATCAAGGTTTTAATGCCCTTTGCAGAGACTTACGCGATCTACGTTATTCTACGGGCCATTTTTTCTAAAACAAAAATGTAAAAGTAATGATGACATAAGGCGCTCGCAACTTCGTACGCGGAGGAAAAAAATATATAACCTCTCTTTTTTTAGTCAGCGTAGTTGGGTATTTAGTGTCCTATAACCATCTGGAGATACCTTATTAAGCCGAATTGGCGTGATGAAGCCACGACACATACATATAAAAAAAAAAATCGTTTCAGTTACCTGCATATAGTCTGTTACAGTATTTTTTTTTAAATACATTTCACTTTATAACTTTGTAATAATATAGACGTGTCGTTAGATAAAAAAAATCTATTGCTATAAATTCAGATAGACAGTGCCAAGTAATGGGGCAGTGTCCAGTACTGCGTAACGTTCACAAATTCTCAATAGATGTATTAGGTACATAATTAACCTATTATTTTATATACTTACCTAAATTTATACTTTATATGGGAACATCCATCGGCCAAACATTTACATGTTTGGCTGTAAAGGATCGACAATATTCCGACTGACTACTGTTTGATGGATATAAAGATTAGAAAGATGTCAATTATTTCGCTTTGTGATAACCTAACAATGTGATATCAAACTTTTTGGACGTAGAGCCAGAAAATATAGACTTTTCGGAAGCCCAAAGAGCCGCAGTTTTTTGTTTCAGGTTTATCACTGAATACCTACCAAATAATAGAACTTTTTTTGAAGGGAACTTGAAGAGCCACAAGTGACCCTTTAACGAGCCGCGGTTTGCTGACCCATGAACTAGGTGAACACCTGTAAACATTTAAGCAAATTACTAATTAATTACTACAGCTTATATTTGTAAATAATCACTGTATCATCAAGTCGTTAGTATCCATTACACATTCTTAATCACAGTCCGCTTTACTTTCCTAGTTGATGGAGCACCTGCCTCTCAAACAATTATTCGGATATGATTAACATTGTGTCCTTATTATTAGTTTGTGATTTGGTAATCTATACTATTATAAAGTTGTAAAAATGAAATATGAAAAACATTAAATTCTGTACATTGAATGTATTAAAGCAAAAGTTTTAACGGACTATTGGGAGGTCACCGAAACGAAAAATATTTTTTTTGGATTTTTTGTATATTTGTACGTGTCGTTGCGGCTTCATCACGCAAAATCGGCAAAACTTATTTCAACATTTTTTGGTACACGGGTAGCTAGGTATCTGCAGATAGTTAAAGGATACTTTGTACCCGACTACGCTGAAGAAATAAAGAGTGGTTTTGACTTTTTCTCCTCCACGAACGAAGTTGCGGGCACCATCTAGTAACAAATATTTTTAATTAAATTTGATTTGCGTTTTTGTTCAATGTTGCAAAGTTTCTCAATATTTATACAGGGTGTCCCAAGAAGTAGTGATATACTGAAGCTGGGAGGTAGAGGACCTAGAGGGCTATCTAAATCACCCCCATGTATGTTCCGCGATTTTTCGTATTTTCGGAGTTATGACTTTTTTTTTAATTCTTCACCTATCGCCTAGTACTTTTTTTATTCCATTCAAAGATCTAACGATAGTAAATGTTACCATACTAAATTGGCCTATCTATCAGCTTAGCACACAAAAAAAATCAAGCATCTACCGCAATAATTCACGTCACCATAAATCAAAATCTCATCGTACTCGGCGATAGGTGAAGAATTAAAAAAAAAGTTATAACTCCGAAAATACGAAAAATCGCGGAACATACATGGGGGTGATTTAGATAGCCCTCTAGGTCCTCTACCTCTCAGCTTCAGTATATCACTACTTCTTGGGACACCCTGTATAATAGTACATTACTGCAGACGCCGGCAAAGAAGGGCTTGCCGGGTGAGTAGGTATAGACGGCCGACCGTAGGGATAGTGATACGAAGCCGGCAAGCACTTTTCACGGCCAGAGGCATGTATAGTGCTTTTCTCAAACATATGCAATGAAATAAAAAATATATCACTCAAAAAACTACACGATAAAATTTAATGAATTTTTCCCTTCAATCCCTCCATAATGTTTTTTATTTTACTGAAGTCGTATGTATTTCACGTGTGTAGTGTTCGAGTAGACCATTAGGGCCGTTATACACAACCTTTATAATAAGAATCGTAATTTGTATAAATAAAATAATTGCAGAGGATTTTAAATATTGTCTATGGTCTCTGGTGACTTACTTATACATAGACAAAATTTTAAATTTATTCATCAACATAATCAATCATAGAGATTTGTGTTCTTAATATCAGTTCGTGTGTAATAGGCATATTTTTGCGGATAACTTTGGTCCGACAACCATTCAGCCACTGGAAAAAAAACAGCTGTTTAGCCTTGTTTTTTTTTAAGAATATAGCTGTTTAGCCTGTTCATGAACACTGACGCCATGTTAAAATAAAATGAAAAAAATATTACTTTCCGGCCTAGGCCTTCAATTTTGTATGAAATTCCTTTACAGTTCTTTCGAGTCGTTCCGCCCGAAACGTGATATTTTGAAGCCTGTTATAACGCACGTAATGACGACATTTCATTGCATGTTTGAGAAAAAAATATTAACAACATACTATGCTCTTCTGTTTCCACGATTGTATCATTCTCTTTTCATTAACAACTATAGTTTTCAAATAAATAACCAATATTCAAGAAAAGATTTACAAAATTAATATGCTAGGCATAAGTTCCGTAACCAATTTATGGAGTCTTTTATACGAAAAGTCATACATTGATCATTATAGCCGTAAAAAGGTGGAAACGCAGCGGTAAATACCTTATTTTTATACTAAAGTGGGGGACATCGATGATCACTGCGTCACCTGTTTTATAATTATAAAGTGTGGAGCCCAAAAAAAAATCGAAAAGGACAGTTTAACAATGCTATATTTTAGATTAATACGCCACAAAACAATCTGACGATCACTCTTTGTACAATATGCTTTTTACGTAAAGATGCGAAAAAATAGTGGCGCTAAAATAGTATAAAGTATATCAATGAATCAGTCATTTATTTGTCCAACATAGATTAAAAGATGTTACAAATACATAATTTAGTTTCACTATGAGGCGCCTAAAGGCATACAAATTGTGTGCAGCATGCATGTCATACTTAATATAAAATATCTTCTAAAAATTATTTCACAGAATAATAAGCTTTTGCAGACAAAAACTCGTTTAAAGCTTTTTTAAATGTATTAAGTTCTTCTATTTCTATAATGGCTTTTGGTAATTTATTAAAGATCTTAAGAGCCATGCCAACAACATTTTTTTGAAATAACATGGTTTTTGGTATTGTTACATATTATATTTTATCGCGTAAGCGTGTACTTTTAAATCTTAAGAATTTATTAGAATTACACTTTACAAAAATTGCCAATTCATAAATATATAAACTAGGAAGAGTGAGAATGTTCAATTTTCGAAAATGGGGTTTACAGGAATCGTCATTTTTAATACCACACAATGATCGTATGCATTTTTTTTTAGCTAAAAATACAGCTTCTCTATTTGTCGAATTTCCCCAAAATTTCACGCCATATCTTAGGGTTGACGTTACGAAAGCGTGATAGGACGTCAGTACTACAGATTGATTATACAGAGCATAGGAAAATGTGTTTAATTTCTTACATATATTGTCAGTTTGAGCTTTCCAAGTTAACTTATTATCTACGCTTAAACCTAAAAATTTTGTCGCGTCGGTTTCATAAATTTAATATATATAATAATATATAATAATCCGATTATCACAAATTTAAGTAAAACAATTGAAAGGGATTAGCATCGCGAATATTCTTATTTGAGTACTCAAATGTGATAATGTACGATGATATAAATCCGTTGAAATTGTTTTATTTATTTATAACTAGTAACTGTCGAAAAAAAGGCGGGACATACCCAGAAGAAAGCTGATGATCTTCAAGTTGACAGTTGTTTTTTTTTTTCAAATGATAGCTAAGAACACTTTCGATCAAGTCATTTTTCAAATACTTAAACTAAATCAAAATCGGTCCACCCCACCCGTTCAAGAGCTACGATGCCACAGACTGACACATAGATAGACGCGTCAAACTTTATCATCCTTATTTTTTGTAAAAAATAAAACGAAAGGTACTCTTTAAGCATACATTGGAGATTCTTCAATTAATTTTATGTAGGAAGTAGGCTGGGTATGATAGTATTTTGTGATCAAAGCTCCCTAAAAAATATGGAAAAAAGGAGTTCATCTGGTAACTGCACACTGGTGTTACGTATTCATTCAACATCAGCCTTGGTGGTAAAATATTCCATAGAACAACTAGTGTTGGAGGAATTATATTTATAAAATAGTTGCGTTTGTTTAGGCAAATAAAGTGGACTGATTTCTCAGTCCACTTGGGCTACTACGGATAAGAGTGAGGCTTATGATATAAGCCTTATGGTAAAAGGCAGCTGTAGGGCATATATGAATAGATAAAACCTCAACGAGATCTCTTCTAGCTCGCAATTTCAATAGAACTTTGATAGCTGTGCGCATGTAAACAGTATTTTGGAGTTCTTTTGGAGTAGGTATTGCACAGGAGAAAATGGGCAAATTGGTCTATAGGCGGCCAGTAATGAAACTGGTCTTAAATAAAAGTACTGATACAAAGAAATCACTTTTGTTCTAGCGGAGTCCAGGAAACATCTATAATTATCCCGCAATTCAAGTTTAAAGTTAAGTTAGATTTGGTGTAAAATGGAAACTAACCAACGCATAGTAAAACGACTTCCTTTTACGTAGATGTTGGCGCTAGTATTTTAGTGAGGACACCAAGGACCATTAGAACAATAAGACTGTGAATGGCAAATCGATATTCTGGCAAATACTAGATGGCGCTTTAAAAATGGACATTTAACTATGTTATAATTGAATAAAGAAACATAGTACAGTAACAATTAGTTCGTAAACAGGTAATAATAAATTAATCGTAACATTTAAGTGCTGTGTCATGTTTGCAAAGTTGAATAATTGTAAAGAATGATTTTTATACATAGATGGTCCTATAGGTTCATATCAGGGAACGGCTTTTTGTACGGAGATTGACAGTTCTCTTGTTTTAATGGTCCTTGGTGAAAACGAAAAAATCTCTCTACTCTCCATAGTACTACAAAGCCGAGTATACATTTGTTTAAGGTTACTACGATGCCTATACTGTGTCCCACTGCTTCCTCTGCCCTTCAACTCCAACCGTCCCGATTCTGTGTCAAATCTGGCCAGCCGTTAAGTAACATGTCCAGAGGTCATTCTGCCACATCCGTCTAGGAGTACCGAGTCGGCGCCACCCATCTTCCGGCACCCACTCTGTCGCTATAATATGGACTTCACAATAAAAAAAAACTACAATAGTGACAATAATGTATGGCCTGCCCGATTATAAGCAGCCACCACAGTCTATAGACACTAAGTAGTCTTCGGCCTCGGCCACGACAACGCACGAGTAGCGTAGCGGCACGGCGAGTGAATTCTCTTCATTGCGCGGTCGAGACGCGTACAGCACAGCAGTTAGTTGGCATTGCACGCAATGTATTAAGAATTCGCTTGCCGCGCCGCTGGTCGCGCATTGTCGTTCGTCCTTAAGAATTTTTTTTCCTAGATCTTGAACAGAATAGTGAGATTGTCTTTCGACGCCTTTTGATTGCGCCTCTTACGAGTAAGAGGCGTCATCCAAATTTTACTGTACGCTAGTATTTTTACGCCTTTGGCATAATTTTGGCGCTCATCATCCCCTGTAGCGTAGACCGGTCGCTCCACTGACTCTACTCTACAGTTAGCGCTACTTTTACATTATCTCCTCTTAAAAAACTTTAAAAGGCAGGCAAACCCAACCTAACCACCCCTAATTGAAAAGAACACCTTTCCCTTCATACGAGTACATACTAGGGAATATTTAGTAGGTACTCGAATGAAGGGAAATACCTATAAGAGCGTTTGATAAATATTTGTATTAAGTACACCATTTTAGACTCCCGATAGGTACCTGCCTATATAAACTTGAGCGATAGTTAGGGAAAAATAAAATTAGAGTAGATTAACTTATCGGTCACGATTCGTTATTTTTTGCCGGATACCGTTTCTCGAATTCGTGAATGACGGAGGGGTAAACGAACTCAGCAAAAACGACTGTGACAAACTCCTGCGCAGCTCTATTAGTGCGTAAAACCGACATTTTGTTTGATCCGTTACTATTGCTGAGGTTTTTAGGATTGTATCATATCGACACTTTTTCTTAGTTGGAAAAATAAATGATTGTTTTGTTTTTCGACCGTTAGCTGTACTGAAATTGTTTAACGGTATGATCCTTTAAATAATAGAAATAATTTACACTATCGTATAAACAACGCACTTGTTTTTTTGTTTCCTTAGTTCTTGGCTGATGACAACTTAATATCGAATTATTAATTCATTTTATGACTTCAATGAATGATTTGAAAACTGAAAACTTTTAGAAAATGAAGTTGATTATTTTGCATGAACATACATAAGGTCATGATTTACATCGGTAACGATGGTATGCTGTAACGATGGTATGCTGTACAAATTGTGGTAGAGCATACCGTCGATGTAAATCAGGACCTGTGTATCTTCATGCAAAATAAGAAACATTTTCTAAAAACCTACTGCAGACCTCTTCTCTAGGTACTTCAGTGGAAAGGCAGCCTAAACAAAATCATAAAACTTCCAAAGCAGAACACTGTCTGGATCGGTACTAAGTTATTGTTATATTATAACCGTGAAAATGGAAAATATTAAAGTAGAACAATCCATACTTTCCATAATTTATACCTAATATAGCTTTAACTTACCTTTTTGTCCATATTATTATGTTATCTTAAACTTGTACATATGTATACATATACATATATTCACCTTCACACTGGCACACCCATATCGCAAGCCTTGATATATATTATTATTTTATGCAGGGCGTAATTGAAAGTCTTAGGCGGAATGTATGGTAAAGGTTTTGGTGTAAAGGTGTCATTAGAAATCATCCTTGTTTGGCCGCCAGCAACATCATGAAGCTTTGCCAGAAAACGTCCTAAATCCCAAATAGGTATGTAAATAAAATCAACCAAGAAGTTGTTGGTCTATGATCAGTAATTATATCTGTTTATGCTGCCCCCATTATAAAGAAATAATGTTTAATACTTATTTAGATACTCAAGAAAGTAAACCTTGTTGCTTATATGTAACTCGAGAATGAATAAAGTTTTCTTACTCGTGATAGTTTTTCTTTTGGTTTCGTTATATAAGTATTTATGCTATCGTTTCAGGTAGGTACCTATCTCTAGCACAGTACTATATGGGGTCGGGATATTATGAATCTAACAACTTCCAAGCTTAATAGTTCGCAAATGAATCCTTTCACTGAAATAAGGTCGTGACATACCAGTAAATATTTTTGTATTACCTACTTATCCAACGACAACCCCCACTGACATGAGTAGGGTTTTTTTTTGTAAATTTGATGTTACCTTATTGTTTGTGTGATTATTATAGGAATTGCAAACTATAGCTTATTCATTAT
Organism: Hedya salicella; assembly: GCA_905404275.2. Taxonomy (NCBI): domain Eukaryota; kingdom Metazoa; phylum Arthropoda; class Insecta; order Lepidoptera; family Tortricidae; genus Hedya; species Hedya salicella. The sequence goes on along the minus strand of FR990099.1, from coordinate 19,854,315 downwards.
AAAAAATCTCTGAGTTACGCAATAGTCAGATAGACAGACAGACAGTCAGATGTGGGGAAACTATGACGGTGAAAATCCAAAAGGTAAAAGAGAATATATTTTTTCTATAGCTCTAATGATTGATGACTATAATAGCTAGTCTCAAGTCATTCCTAGCAGCGTCACTTTAATGCATTTCAATGTTACATTATTCGATGATTCGATTTAACTGAACGGCACCGTTTAATTTTCTCAGAGATATTATAATACTCAAAATTTTAATTTGCTCATTCATCGTCGGATTGGTGTATAATTCAAATCTCTTTTTCTGTATCATCGTAATTTACATACGCTAAATAAAAAGCGGTGTCATCACAAAAGATATTTGGAGGCAATATAAACATAATATCAATTTAAATTCCTTGTTAGTGGAGCGAAAGCCGACATCATACCTGGAACTGGGGGCTTGCGATTGGTCGGTGGATCGACCAATGGGGGCCAGAACCCGGTCGCGCTACGGGGCGCTCCGCCGCGCTAAGGCCGGCGGGCGGGCCGAGCATTGAGCTCTCCGCGCCTCAGTTCCTTCACACACCTCGCTACGAAGTGACGTGACCGCATACTCGTGATTTTAAATCCTACATTTGACAATAATTTTCGAACTCGTCCTGAACTGTGGTAGTGACAATGCCGCGACCTTCTCGGGAATCGTATGGCGATCAAAAGCCACCATACTCGTACATATCTCTGACCGCGATGGCGATCTGGAGCTCGCCGGAGCGCATGCTGCCGCTGTCGGAGATCTACCGGTTCATCACGGACCGCTTCCCGTACTACCGGCGCAACACGCAGCGCTGGCAGAACTCGCTGCGGCACAACCTCTCCTTCAACGACTGCTTCGTGAAGGTTCCGCGGCGCCCGGACCGGCCTGGCAAGGGCGCCTACTGGACGCTGCACCCGCAGGCCTTCGACATGTTCGAAAACGGCTCGCTGTTGAGGAGACGCAAGCGTTTCAAGCTGCAAAAAGGAGAGAAGGATAATCTTAATGCAGAACTCGCCGCGTTGGCTAGTTTTAACCGTGCGTTTTTGGCTCGTCAAGCAGGCGCGCCACCGCCGCCGCCGGCGCTGCCGAGTGCGAGTTTGTATACTCCTTTATGCCCACAACTGAGTCCAGAACCGGCAGAGTTGCCGGAGGTCGGGACAGTGACAATGCTGCCGCGACAGAGGCCGCGGCGAGCGTTTACGATAGACGCGCTGCTCGAGCCTGAGCCGGCGCACTCCCCGCCACAGATGGCGATGCCGCGGTTGGAGCTGGCGATGCCGGCGCCGTATATCCTGGCAGCGCAGCGCTACCACGCCGAGCTGCTGCAGGCGGCGGCGCATGCACTGCGCCCATGCTATCTGCCGCCGCCGCCGCTGTCCGTCGCGTGACACCACACTCACTCGACCTGCCACAACATTTCGTGCAATGATAGATTGTAAGTACTGAACTTATACGAACATTCGAGCAGATTTCAGAGTGCTCATCAATGAACTATTCGATAAATGTAAACCTAATAGGTAAACAACTGTGACGTCGCTTCAGTCTACTTAAGTCATAACAAAATAACCAAATGAGTTATACTTGGTCGCATTTATTGATATGTATGTATAAGGGTGTCTGTTTTAAACATTAACCAACGCAGAGAGTGCCGTGCAATGAGGCCTAAACGGTTGCAATGGCTCGGCCGCGGGAGTAACCCGGCGAGCGCAGCTGAACTAATAACCCGATTTAAAATATCATTTTGATATTTTAGTGATCTCACTTATAGTAACGTAGATGTATAATTAGTTGATGTATGCATTAGTATTAACAAATGCCTATTTATTTCATCTGTAGGTAGGTATATTTGGGGACTTTTGAACGGTCCTGCTTATGTTAAAACATACTTTACCACCTCAGATAAAGTGCGCAAAACATCGAAAAAAATCGTATCCAAGATCAAAATATTGTTGTATACATGATGTCCCGTTGTCTTGTCTAAATGCTTGAAAACGCAATGTTAAATGTCGTAAGAACTGTTATTTATTTTAGTTGAATAAAGTAATAATTTTATTGTTCACCTGTTTATATAGAAAACAGCTAGATAAGTATTATGTCTGTAAATATTGTTTAAACTGTTAAAAATAATGTATAGGAATATTAAATGGAAATTTTCTTATTAGTACAAATTTTGTTTCATTTTTGGATGAATTAGTGTGGTATTTGTAATCGAGAAATGTGGAAGATTACAGTAAGGCTTCGTGGGGGGCGGTCTGAGGGGATAAAAAGTTCTGGTAAAAAAGGTTCTAGTTCGGTGGTCCGATTCACGCTTAACACGGCGCGACGCTCGCGTTTGTCGACTAATAACGCCCGATATTGGCTCGAGCTGGTGCCGAGTCATCCACCCTCTTGTTAGGCATACCCTCCTCCTCGATACTGGAACCAACGCCTTAATAAGCAGATCATTCTTTGAGGCACAGCGCTGCCCTTCAAGCATCGTTGACTCTTGACAGGTGAAAAACAAAAGAAATGTGAAATCAAATCGAGAATTGATTTCACTAGATTTGCTCAACTATTTATTTTCAGTGAGTAAGAATGATTATTTGCTCATTAAAGTAAGTAAACCGTTTCGGAATTAAATATATTAGGTAAGACATTATTTTTAAACACAATTTAAAAGTCGATACTGGGTACGGGTACCGAGTTTCTTTAGTATTATTTGTACTGCCTTTGCTAAATGTGGTATATATTTCTATGGAAAACGATTGTCAATCTTAAACTGTTAAGTAGAGTAGGTAAGTTACATAAGTGTCGACTCCAATGTGCCAAAGCATTTTGTTTGTGGTTCAGACTTGGTGATGATGCGTGCCAACAAAACAGTTCAAATATTAGGTACCTATTCAGAACGTAAAGGTCCCCCCATTGCCCGACATCGTAATTCCATAATTCCAATAATTGACACCCCGAATAATTGCAATGAATAAAGGTTGATGGTGACAACTATTGGGACAGTTTCCAGCTCTGGGACATTTACTATATCGAATTAAAAGAAAAGTGAAAGAACAATATGACGTTAATTAGTATGTAAGAGTATTTGATTGACAAGTTGGTAACACCTTGGTAACCTGTGGGAATTTCCAACAAGACAATTCAATAACAAATAGTATAATGAAGGTATTTGTACAGGTGAATTCTGTGAATTATATTTGGGTTTTGCGTCATTCATTAGTATGTAAGTATGTGGTATGCCACAGCTGTTATACTAAATTGACTTTACGTGAATAAAAAGTACCTCACGGCTAAAAATAAGCTCTTATAAAAGTGTTTGACAAACAACTTAATGTAGAGCTAAAACTATTTTTAACAGTAAATCGGAGCTTATTTATTGTCCTTTTTGATACAGAATATTTGCTTCTGGGTTTGGATGTTTCCTATGAATTTAATACTACATACAATTATTTATTTATGAAACGAATGATATATATATATATATATATTTGTATAAAAAAAATGAACAGCCTTTACATTTAAGTCACAGTGTTCATTGCCTTTGTGATTTTTACACTTTAGTTTCTCGTGTATATTACGGCCTATAAATATCGTGTTCGTATAGTTTGTTTCGATAATAATGCACAAGTGCATAAAAAGTCGTTTTGTTCTGCTAACAGACAATATAAACAAGAACTATTATTATCTCTCATTCATTTAAACAGAGGCGTCTTTCTGAAAATTAGAGAGTGGCAGGATGGACATGTTCTAGATCACAGGTTAAAATATATTAGTCCGCTAAGCAGATTGTCAAAATTTACTTTACAAAAATAATAATTAAAAAGAAAAAAACAAGTACAGTACCCTAGAAATTTGTTAAGTTATAATGGAAATCATTCATCATTTCATGATCGACACTCACAATATAACAAATAATAAATTCTAATATGGAACATAGTGATTTTGAACAGTCGGGACCCATAAAAAATCTAGATCGACGCAAATCTTCCCAACAATGGGTCCCGACTGTTTAAAATCGCTATGTTCCATATTATAATTTATTATTTTTTATATTGTGAGTATCGATCATGAAATCATGAAAGATATCCATTATAACTTAAAAAAAATCTAGGGTACTTGTTTTTTTCTTTTTAGTTTTTTACGCAGTCGGTTTTTTGTTTTTCTTTTTTTAATTATTAATTTTTATTTTATACTTTTTAGTTAAAATTATAAAAGTCAGTCAATTTCGCAATCTTTATCGGGGGGTTATTGAGAAGCTTGCACAGATTTATTACAATACAATTAAATGATAATTTAGTGAGAACAGCTTGCTAACCAACTTTAAATCGTTATAGTTCCTAACTGGTAATTCCAAATGAAAAATGATAAAAGAAACCTATTTTTAAATCCCTATTAATTAATACCCCACTCAATATAGTATGTGGATTTTTATTTTTTTATTTTTCACATTATGGCATGTCATTATTGCCATTTTGAGTTTTTTCATTGTCATGTCTTTAGTGACATTTGCACAAATAAAACAAATCGATTGACGTAAGAATCATCAAAATCGGTCCACGCGTTTGGTCTCTAGAGTGCCAGATAGGAACAAACATACATACATATACATACATACATAGACTGATTAACACATTACCACTCCTTTGCGTCGCGCAGTCGGGTAAAAAGGAAGGCAAGGGCGAGACCTATAGTCGCCAATTGTTGATACCTGTCTTGGGGTCATTATAGCTGTGAAGACTCCTTCAACGCTGCGTTCGACCTGACAGCGAATTTCGCGTGTACTATCAGGGTCATCAAACGTCAGGAATGTTGGTCATTGTCAGGAATGAGAGCGGAATGCGAATTATGTCAGAACTTTGTAATAAATGTATCATATATTTTTTTCATTAATATAAAACTAATCAAAACCTCTACTTACATCAGCACAAGCAATTACAAATACAAACATGCATCGAAGTAGGTACAACATTTAAATACTAGGCTCTGTGAGCTGTAGACCGCGTGACCTACGTACAAAAAAAATAACAAAAACTTTCATATTTCCAAAAACTGTGTAAATTATCGAACCTGCTCACAAAAGTTCACGAGAATCGATTGTGAAATGCGATCTTTAGAGGAGAATATCCTGACAGACGGATATACAAAACCTTTGTTTTTTGACGACCGGTTTAGCTCAGCGGGAGTAACGTTGCCTGCGAAGCTGAAGGTCCTGGGTTCAAATCCCGGTAAAGGCAAATATTTGTGTTTGGAGGTTTTGTATGTATATAAGTAAATATATCTATTAAATATATCGTCGTCTAGTACCCATAATATAAGCCTTATTGAGCTTACCATGGGACTAGTTCGATTTATATAAAAAAAGTCGTGTAATATTTATTTATTTATTATTGTTACCCAAGCTGAAACGGTCTGCGTTTCAGCTTGGGACTGCTGAAATGGTCAATTAAAACTGTGTATTTATACTAATATTATAAATGTGAAAGTGATAAACGAATTTAAGGCGGATGAAGTCGCGGGCAGAGTTAGGAGGGCTAGTGAGAAATAAAAATAAAAAATCCATTTTATAACAATGGCTTGTTATTTACAGATTTTTAAAATCTATTTTCTTGCAACAATCGTGGTCACGAGGGTTGTTTTATTTACGTAAATACTAGATGGTGCCCGCAACTTCATTCGCGGAGGAGAAAAAGTCATAACCCGTAATTTTTTCGACAGCCTAGTCGGGTAAAAAGTATCTTATTACCACATGGGAATATCCAGCTACCCGTGTACCAAAATTAGTTGAAATATGTTTAGCCAATTTGGCGTGATGAAGCCACAACAATAGTATACGAACATACAAAAAATGTAATAGAATATTTTTCGATTCAGAGACCTCCAAATAGTCCATAGCAATTTTTTTTTAATTTCTCTAATGTACAGACATTTCATGCTTACAACTTTATAATGGTATAAATGTAATCGCGTAAACCGATTTTTCTTCACTAGTTGACCCATAGTATTCGACACTACCCCTTTAGTTGGCACCAATAAAGATAGAATGAACCAATAAAGAGGAAGAAAACAGAGGGCCAAACATGGGACTTTTAGCTGTTTACCTTAATACCATAAACTCATGTGGCTACTATAACCGATGCATTTAATGCACATGACTTTAAACGGATAATATGGCTTCTTTTTCCGGGAAGGTTAAATTGTCAATTGTTTCATTAATATACATTGGTCAGTCGTAAATTTTATTGTACAAATCAATGCAAGTTATTTTCATTTCATATGACATATGAAATGAACAGCTTCTAAGAAATAAGTTTTCTCAGTATTTGTAATTTTTTATAATATTAAATTTGTTAAATTTAGGTATATATAAAATAGAATAAAATCAAGCATTTTCTTGTCTACTTTTTGTCTTGTTATAGGTATGCTCGTAGGTGCCATTATTTGCAGAATAAACTGTTATATGTCTTTTTATAAAAAATCATGTATGTTTTTATATTAAAATCTGATATATGTGTTTAAACAACAACATTTTATATTAATCATTCTCTTTCCAAAATCATGTAACACAGTTTCGATATAAACTCAATCGAGCTACTCCGAAATCCAAAAAACGATGTTCGTATGGCGCCATCCCCCTCACTCAAATACAGCATAACATGAGAGCGAGAGGGACAGCATGTAACGAAATTCGATTTTCTAGGTTCGGAGTAACCCCTCTGCGTGTACCAATAATAGATTGATTGAGGCCAAAGTGGTAGGCTATATTGGTATGACAAAGGCAATAAATATTACATTGAGTACTATTATATAAACTGGTGGGATACTGATGCACTCATCCCGTAATACGGGATGGCTATACGAGACCCGTACAGCCAGCAGAAAAATAAACAAAAAGTCGCGAAGAATCTAAAATACTGCCGTAAATGATCAAGGTCTGGTGCCTGGTCCACTATTGGGTCGACCGCCCTAAATTACGTTACTTACATTTCAACTCTTTGTTCCTAACGTACTGAAGAAAAGTGAATATGGGGTATCTTACCAAATAGAAATATAAATAAAAACTAAATAAATGACATCCGCAGAAGATCTCAAAGAGTTGCTAAACCTTGTGTAAGTGTAAGTGCCAGGGCCCCTTGCTAGTAGAACCGATGGAAACTGGGATAGAACGGTTCTCCAGCGTCGACCGCGTACAGGGCGAAGCAGCGTGGGAAGGCCCCCGACAAGATGGACCGATGATCTGATGAAGATCGCGGGAAACCGTTGGAAGAGGGCGCTGCGCAAATGGTCGTTGTGGAAAACCTTGAGGGAGACCTTTGTCTAGCAGTGGACGTCTGAGGGATGATATGAATGAATGAATGAAGTAAATGCGCTTATGGTACTAAACCATTCTGACACTATCCGCAAGATCGATGATGTCGATTCATGGCAAGTTTACGTTACAGCCGAATACTTAGTATTTTCTTGAGTTTTTTAATTTTTTTATTTTGGTGTTATGGTTTTGGTGCAATAAGTTATGTTTATGTGTAATGAATAATATACAATACCTAACCTTTATAAAATTGTAAGTTAATAAAGGTATACGAGTACACTTGCAGGTATTGTGCAAACAGATGGAGCTATTATAAGAAAAACACATAATAGTTACTATTATTATTTTAATAGTTTGAAGTCGTATATAATGTAAAGAATTGTAAAAAGTAAACAACCGTTGAAAAATATTATTCTATGTCACGCTATTTATAATTTCTCTAGATTATACAAAACAAGTGACGTCAATTGGTACACGCGTAGGTATCTACTTACTCGTACCTCTATTCGTCGTAAGGGGCGATCATCGACTAGATAGCGATCGTAAGTAAGCTATTTTATATGCAATAAAAAAACTGACGTTTCTTAACACCACATAATTATTAGACCAACTTTATACAAATACTAAGAATATGTCAAAATAATGATTTGAATAAAACAAAAAAAAAACACTGACTAATAGCATGTCGGACCATGCTCAGTGTAGAATGTTACAGCAGCAGTTCATACGAAAAAATGCACACTAAAGGTGAAAAAAATGCTATATGGAAAAGTGCTCCAGCAAAAGAGCGTATCCGCGGCACTTATGTCCTTTTGTTGAGAAATGCCGTTATTCAGTAATAACTCAAAAACGGTATATCCGATCATGTTATAAACAAGTTTCACTGAAAGTATATATTAAGATTCATCTTTGTATTTTGTTCATATTGTTTTGGTCATAATGTTTAGAAAATAGAGGGGGCACAATTTATGCTACTTTAGGAGGCATTATTACTAAAAATGTTAATTTATGCTTCTTTAGGAGCCATTATTACCGAAAATTTAGAAACCTCAATATGTTTTTAAAAGATCTCTCTGTATAAGTGCAACACAATGTTATTTGCAGTTTTTTTTTCAGTTGTGGTTACATGTATGGAGTGCCCCCCCTAGATTTTATTATTTTGTTAAACTAAGTAGCGGCTCACACACACAAGTAGTATCTTGCAGTTTTTGACGAAAATGCTTGTGACATACGGAACGGACATGATGAAACTATACGGGTCCCGTTTTTGCCATTTTGGCTACGAAACTCTTAAAACTGACAGCGTTAAAAATGTAAAATGTTAAGCTAAAAATATAAACTGAAAAGCTAAAAACAAGCTCTGTAAACAAAAGCAGTGTTTTCAACCTGGGGGTCAGGACCCCCCGGGGGTTTATCAAGACCTACCCGGAGGGTTGCGGGCGCTAGTTCAAAGTATCCGAAATTGTCCCAGTAGTTGACACCATACGATTAATTATTAAAATTACAGCGTCAATTGGGATGTTGTCAATTTTTGACAACTTTTTTCTTTGGTATGTTATAAAACGAACTTTGAATACCTAATAGAAACATTGAAATCACATTTTTGAACTTCGCCAAAAACTCTATACTAAAGCCCACGTTCCTCCTTGTATGATGAAATTAAGAACTTTGTTCTGCAGCTATACATTTCATGGGTTTCTAATATTTCCATACTTTAAAAATGGACTTTTCCATACAACTTTAAAGATTGATCAAGCTATACGTGACGTGAGGCTCGAACTAAACTTTTTTAGGATTTCTATCATAGAAACTACCATTTCGCATCAAAATTTTATTTTTATTTGAGTACAGCCAACATCCTAATTGGAGCGTTTACCTTATAATATTTTAAGACAAAATGAAATTAGGAATATTCCACTAGGAAAGTGTCGCAGTTTAGGAAATTAATTCCTTGTAGCTAAATCTACATTGCTAATCTAACTGATCAAAACAAAACAGTAACATTATTCTAACGTTCACACTGTCAGAAAACATAGATATGTTAAAGTATCATTTCAATAAAAGCAACAAGAACATTATCTCGACAGTGTTCTGTTATTAACTGTCCCGCTCATGTTTTTATTAGTTCATTACAAACAGTCACACATAAAGGTTTTTTTTTCAAACAAATCTGCTGTTGTGCACTTAATAAATATTTGTAGAGGCAGCTGTTTGATGGGGCCTATTACACGGCGGAGATACAACAAAATTGGGTTCTCTTGGCACTTCTGGTGCCGTTTTTGCCCATACACCTTGGCACTGATCGGTGTAGCCTATAATTTTAAAATTAATATCTAACACATTGTGTCTATCCGATTTGCTGTTTTTATGTATTTTCCGACACCCTAACTACTAATTATTTATACTGCGATATCGTTAATAGTACTTTAAAGTAAAATCTACTTTATTCCGATTTAATAAGTCTGATACTCGGTAATGAATTTAAAAAAGAAAAATCTATAAAACTGTGAGACTGTTTATTGGAAGTTTCATCATAATGATTGCCCTATTTAATTTTGAGATCGTCCTAAATTATGGGCATTTATTTTTTATTTAAAAATGTATAAAGAACGCAATACTGTTAGGACTAATATTAACACGACGATAAAATAAATATTTTAATATATATTTACATGATTTGTTCCGACAACAATGCTACAGTTAAAAATAAATTATATAAATAATCTTACACTAATGATAAATCTTTCTTGTGTTTAATCAATAAAATTGACTTAATAACTTTAAAACGTAAGGCTAGGTTCACACCAGGCGCGCCTCGCTTAGAAATAAAATGCTGCGCTTGATTGAGAGGTAATCAATCCAATAATCTGTAACACTGATCACACTATGCGCTTAGTTTTATAACTATGTTTAGCATAATGCTACTAAGCGAATTGCTTGGCGTAGATCGCGCCACATCGGTGTGACTTTAACCTAAGTGTGTGAATTCATAGTTTAATTAATTTAAAATTACAGCTCCGCCGGCTTAAGCGCCAGCGCAATCACGCATTAATCGGTTAACTGCGGTTTACACTCGCTCAACACTAGCGGGCTTCATTTACCTTCCATCTTCAAGTTTCATGTGAACTAGATTCCCTTTTAATTTTAATGTCGTGAGACCTTCATATCTGGGTAACTGGACGGTTAACCAGGATTTCGGTGGTCTGGTTTCCTATTATCTGTAGTAATAGGTCTGGGTTACGGAGGTCAGGTGGCAGTCTGGTTATTTTACTCAGTTTGGCACAGAGATGTAAAAGAAACCGGCAAAGTGCGAGTTTGACGCGCGCACCAAGGGTTCCGTACAACTTGCCGCTGATATATCTATTGACGTCATATACAAACTTCGGAAGAACGGGGGTGGGGGAGGGGGGGTAGTATTTTTATCCACATTTTAAGCACAAGAAAAAAAACGAGTATGTAACAGACACAGGTTTTTTTTAGCAAATATCAACGTGTGGCACACATTATACAGTTCTTTTAAAAAGGTTTTGATTTAGTGAATAATTTCGGAAATAATCGCTAAAATTTATAAAGCTTAATAAATACTTTCAACGAATATTATTTTCAACATGACCGAATATACCGTTTTTGAGTTATTGCCAAAAAACTGAGCTTCTCAGCTAAAGGAGTGCACTTTTTCATATCGTATTTTTTTCGTCCCTAGTGCATTTTTTTTTGTATAAACAGCTCAGGAACCCTACCCTGAGCAAGGTCCAACATGCTCTTGGCCGGTTTTTTTAGATAATAAAGATACATTATAAAATGATTCCCATGCAATACATTTCGGCTGACCATGTTTATAACTATTTCAAATAGATAGCATAAGTAGCTTTTGAGATATGGCACTCTAACAGTTGGTTAGACAGACAGACCCTAAGCACCATAACAGTTACTTGTTTACTTTTTGGTACGGAACCCTATCACGGTAGTGGAATGTATTTAGTGTTACTCGCACTAAGCTAACCGGTTGTCTCCGGTCCGTTGTTTGAACGAATCGATTTATATTTATGCAATACAAAGAATTAAACTGCAAAGTCCTTGTAGTTGGGGTCAAGAACTCACTTTGATTAATATTAAAGGAGTTATAGACGAAAATAATGTAGCAGTAGCACAAACATACAACAAAAAAAGCTTCGATTGAGTGACCTTTTAACCTTTTGAGCGCCAAGCAGCGAAGTACACGTAGGTACAGACAGACATTTCAGTTTTACAATTTTATAATAGTATAAACTACTAGAAGATGGGCACCTTCTAGTAGTTTATTATTAACTTCGTTCGCGGAAGAGAAAAAAGTTCTTTCTTACCCTTTTGTTTATTTCAACGTAGTCGGGTAAAAAGTGTCGTATAACCATCTGTGGATACCGAGCTACCCGTGTATCAAAAATAGTTTAAATCTGTTTAGCCGTTTTGACGTAGGTACTGAAGCTGCAACGACACATACAAACATTAAAAAAAGTAGTGACTTTCAAATAGTCCGTTCCACTTATTTTTTTAAACCTTCAAGGTACAGACATTTAATTTCTGTAACAATATATCTATACTATTATAAAATTGTAAAAATGTAATATCAGCACATTGAAGATTTTTGGAAAAAATTGTACCTACTATGTGGAAGTCACTGAATCGAGATTTTATTTTTTGGCTTCGTGACGCCAAATCAGCTAAACTGATTTCAACTATTTTTGGTACACGGGTAGCTGGGTATTTCCAGATACTTTTTACTCGAAAATAGAGGGGATATGACTTTTTCTCCTCCGTGAACGAAGTCCCTTGCTCCGTCCGAACATGCTCTCACAACTGGTAAAGAGGCAGAGCGGGATAAGAATTAAAGTACTTTTTTGCTGTAATATAAGTAGGTACTTTTCTGTCATAATGTTCGTCCAGCAAAGATGTAGGTACATTAGGTACGTATGTACGTGCTCGGTATTAGTTTTACGTTAAAAAGTGTGAAAAAGCACAAAATAAGTATAAGTATTTCAAATAAAATACAAAATAAAAATAGCTATTTTTGATTTGTATATCAAATATAAAGATAATTTATCTCTATAACATTAGTAAGTTTACATAAAGCTCTTAATATTAATAAATCAAATAATGATGACCTCCATGTTTTACATAACAAATTACAATTTTACATAATAAAAGATTACAAAAACAAATAGAAAATAATCGAGATGTGAATTCATTCATTCAAAACCCAGTCAATGGCGAGTCTGATTCGCGCACCGAGGGTTCCGTACAGACTTTCACTTATTCCGACTTAACTTGCCCCTTGAGTTAATTTTGCCTCTGGCACTGGTATCTATGGCGTCACATACAAATGAGGGGCAAACTTAACCAAACCGGGTTATTCCAAAATGATTTTTGTTGATTAAAAAAAAAGCAAGACAGATAGATGTATGGTTATAATTTTCGTGTAATATTCATATTAAATTACATAATTCCAGAAAATTCCAGATTTTTTGTTTGGTAAACTTCGGAGATAAGGGGGAGATGGTATTTTTTTTCAAATTTTCCTTAATAGAACAAAGCACAATAAAAAAATAAAAAGAATGGTTCGAAAATGTACCATATGAATATGACACCCTACTTGACCTAGTGCCTAGACTTAATTTTTGCCCCCCCCTTATATTCGTCGTTTTTTTTAGAAAATAAAAATATATTTTATAATATTTTCTTCGCAACATATGTCGCCTGACCATGTTTATGAGTGTTTCCAAATTTAAAATAGATAGCATAAGTAGTTTTTGAGATATGGCGCTCTAATAGTCGGACAGAGAGAGAGAGTCGCACCATACGGGTTCCTTTTTTACCTTTTTGGTACGAAACCCTAAAAAAGAAAAATATTTATCGGAACAATGATTGCCCTATCTATCTCCATTGGTTGAGAAAAACATCCCGCGACAAGACGTCTTTGATCTTATCAGGTGCGTTGGGGTAAGGCGGAAGTATGGGAAAGACTGACATTTTACCGAAAATGGTCTTAAAAGCGTTTAAATAAAGTCACCCTTTCGAACTTTTCCATACTTCCGTCTCACCACCCGATAGGATAAAACTAAATATTCTAAACCGAGTTTATATTTAGCGGCGACGAGAGGTATTCACTATCCGTTGATAAGTCCGAGAAAAGTGGAATTATTTTTGTTCATGTCATGACCAGTAGTATAAAATAAACTGTTTAAATAGCTGCCTCATAAAATACAAGTCAGTGTTAATTTTCAGACTGCTAGATATATTTATATTTAGCATGAAAATGAAAGAAAAGTGGTACGGTGCAGTTCTCAATTACTTACCATTTCTGCCATTGAAATAAGTATCTAATAAATAAGATACATTGAACATACTCGTGTGCGTATGTACATGTACCTACCAAATATGCTAGATATTGATATATTTCATGATCACGATATATTTTTACGAAATACACACCTGTTATACTTGTTAGCGAACATGTACCAAACAAAATCCTTGGTCGAAAAGATACGGAAATTGGGCTGTCGGTGTTTTAGTAGGCCCTGGTGTATTGTCGACAATCGTCGGTCGTCGGTGAATGGGCGACGCGACCTCTCGGCGTCCCGCGGTGTGGTTCCGGCGATTGTGTCGCCGGGACCGCCCCCTGCGGCACTTTACACTTGACTTACATCACTATAATGGATAAATTGAGAAGCTTAATAGAAATTGACGCCCGTTTAGATTTTCTCTAAGGAAAAGTGGCTTGTACCGTTTTGATAGTATAATGTAAGGAAAGTGGAAGTTCCAGTTTAAAGTAAACCGTAATATCTACATTGCTTCCGATGTAGTACTTAAGTGTTAAGGTTTACCTGCGTGTATATTGTTACTAGGTTTTTATCGTAATTTCAACCATATGGCGATAGTGTCTTACTTATCTTTCGGGAAATCATTGTACATAAAATTACATTGATTCTTTGCGTACTTGCTGCACAGCTATAATAAAACAAACCATCACACCACAAAGTGTACACTTGCATTTTGGGTAAGGATTATTTTGATACTGTGACTAAACTTCCTAACTTAATTCCAATATAACTTACATCATCATCATCATTTCAGTCGTAGTACGTCCACTGATGGACACAGGCCTCCTCAATAGATTTCCACATGGGCCGGATAGAGGCGACCCGCATCCAGTGAGTCCCAGCAACACTACCACCACCTGCCATCGTCAATCGTCCGAACACCTTGCGGATGGCATTCCCACGCTGCGCTCGGCGTTACGCGGTTTCCACTTGAGATCCTTTCTGCCCCAACGGCAACTCACACCCTGTTGGTTGACTCTATTGCTATGAATTAAGGCTCAAAGTGCCAACTAACGGGCCATCGTTAAAGATTGAGACTATTACCTTATAAATATCTAAGTGCTAAACTGATCTTATGTTAACTATACATCACCATCAGTCCGTCACCATCTCCCGTACTCCTACGCCATTATCCAAGAACACTGTTGTCTGTTAGCTAATAACCGGTTCTTTACCATTAAAACAATGGAGCAGAGATGACACGCTCGATCAAGCGTTATTCCTTTTTAAACACTTCCGTCAACAAACTGTAAGTACCTAATAAAGGCCTTTTGTTTCATATTTTATGGTGCATTTATGACAATATATTATTTTTATTAGTGTTTTGGACAATAAAAATGAATAATACTTTGGCCGCTATAAAACAAATAATAAAAATAATGTTTAACTATAAAGGGTTTATAGTTAAAAAAAGCTTTATAGTTAAACACTATAAAGGGTTCGATGGGACAGAAACCTTTGTGTGTTCAACTCGATTCGAACAAATGGTAAAAGTGCACATGACAAGACACCTATTGGGAAGTAGTCATCGTTGCCCATGAATTTGTACAGCACCATAGAAGTCACCCATGGGCGACCTTTGAGTTTCTGACTTCTTTAAGATCTTCCTAGTGCTTGGGAACACATCAGTGCTATTTCCTTCCGCATTTTGCAAGTTCGTGGTAAGAATAGTGCTATGTTGTAGCAATCTTTAATCGCATACAGGTATTCAAAACTCAGCTCATTGATCTAATAAGATGCTGCCAAATTGTGTCATAAAGCTAAAACTTGCCCCATTACCACATTCTAGCAAATCTTATTGGTTTCCAATAAAAAAATATTTAATGAAAGCACAGAGTCAAAATTCTGTCATAAAATATGGCGATACATACGTGGAATATGCGCATCAGTTGTCATTAGGTCACGTAAAGCAGCCGCCGGGATGATGGTGTAAAATGACTGTTCTCCCTTTGAAGAGGCCGCCGGTACCGTTTTGTATGAACCACTTTTTGTTGCGTGCGTTTAGGATGCAACCTCTTTTTTGTGGATGTTTGTAATGCCGAGTGTGTGGGACTTGACACGTAGGGAACCATTGTTAATTCATTTTTGTTTGTTATTGTTGCATTCCGAACTCGTAATAAGATATTGTGAAGTGATCCGTTTGTGATTGGTTAACCAACAATGCTTAAGTAGTTATTGTTTGAGTGTTTTCATAATTTGGTAATTAATAATTATGAATTCAATGTGCATCTTATCATTCCTTAATTGCTTTTGATCGATCAATGCCTTTAATACTGCAACCTTGATGTTGTCAGGAAATGTAGGCATCGGTCATACAAACGAATCGCAATTTGCTAACCAAAATAAGACAAGATTTTAATCAGGTTTCACTTCAACGTGGTTTGAGGCTAATAAAATTATGCAACAAACGGCGTTGCAATGTTTCATATTTCAAGATTAGTTGGAATATTCGTTTACAAATATTCCAATACTTCTAGCTGTTGGGATAGCAGCTACTAATTGACACCATACGTCAGGCAGATGGCCACAGTAAAGGGCGAGCTTCGAGTCGGAACATCAATATTCAGAAAGGCTCATCGAGCAACAGGTTTTTCTGGTCCTTTATATAGCAAATAAACGAGCTCCTAGATAGCTGGGTGCGCCGGAGATCGCACCCTGTCTTTATTTACACATTACTGTGCATACAACCGGCGCCTGCAACTATTTGCTCAGCTTCGAATTAGCTCTCGAGTGTCGGATGTCGGATCGAAGGGTTGCGACAAAAAACCCAACGCGCCGCCCGTTAAAACACTTCCATTAAAATCTACTTTGAACTTATTAGCGTTTTTGTTGTTCATGTTCTCGAGAAAGTAATTTGAAGTTATCAGCTCGGTAGCATTATAAATTAAAATAAGTGCAAATCCTTATGACGGATATGATGCAAGCTTACGTCAAGTCAAACCGCACGACGTTGCGGCTAGGAGGCTTTTACTTTCAATCTTAGCAATATTCATAAGGTATTAAAATGGAATATTAAAATATTTTTATGTTTTTTTCCCGTTCTAAAGAAATAAAGGAATAAACAACATTAGCGACTTCTTTATTGTGTACTGGAACTGATTTCGCGTCATTACGGCCACAAGATTGATTCCCGGACAAAGGCTGTCAAGCTCGAAGGATGAATGCAAACGCGCCCGCATTGTTGTTATAACAAAATGAAGTCGTAATGAGAAGCAATCGTATTGTGAATAAAATGTCGCGTGATTGAATTAAATTTGCTCTAATATTGTGGTTGTAAAGTTTGACGAGCGTGGCTGACGCCTGTCACGGTAGGTGACGGCTCTCGCCGACGCGGAAGGTTCCACTAGAGTCGCCAGGAATAAGCATTCCTAAGTTCTTCGTTTGTAACGAACTAGAGACTCCTTTTAAATAGAAAAAAATAGTCAGCTCACGGCCATATTTGCAAAATCTACGTCTTCGAAAGAGCGAGTCCACTGCATTGGGGTTTCGGTATTAGTACTGATTTAGTTATACTCGTAATCGCTAAAAACAGACTCAGTTATATTTCTGATGCATTCAATAAAGGCTAATTTTAATACTGTACCTAAATGTACGGATACCTAATAAGAGTTGCAGTAGGGGTACCTACATACAGTATTACCATTATGCCCTTAGTACTGCAGCATAACAGGAAATAATAAAATAATATGTGTTAGTGTGAGAACCGTGCAAAGGATCTCAAATATAAAGATTGCCAAATTCCAGCAGTTGGTCCATTTATTTTATTTAAATATTAAGTAATTAGTGTTCTAGTATAGACTATACGTAATAGTCAGTGACTAAAATAAAATAAATGGACCAACTGCTGGAATTTGGCAATCCTTATATTAGTCACACTAGTTATACATGGAATACCTCAAATGACTGCAAATACTAACCAATGAACTATAAAAATTAATATTTAATGGAACTCTTAAAATAGCGCTATTAATTATTGATTTTACTGCCGTTCCAGCGGGTTTTACTGTTTTATTTTCATTGGAATACTTGTTCTAAAAAAGGTAAGTATGCAATCACTTTATTGTGTACAAAACAGGTTAATAACATCTCATTAAATTAAAGGGACTTATTTAAAAAGTGTATGAAATAATTAATTAAAGAAGTGAATTTAATGTATCCTCTGGAATTTTACTATTAAGTAAAATAGTGTTTGATATATAAGTATAAATAATTAACGCCAGTCTTACGACTACCAACGTATGTAATTAATTACGAGAAATGAACTTAACTAATGTTTTCAAGTATCATTTAGGTTGTAATAAAAGTGGATTAGATTTGATTAAATTTTAGTAGCTTGAAGGAGTTAATGAAGGCGATTAATTGACGTTAAGACAGTGTTAATGGTCAATAGGCACGTAAATGTAGACGCTTGATGATAGACGCCTGGTAAATATGCGCATATTTCTGACTAGACGGCGCCCGCAACCTCGTTCGCGGGGAAGAAAAAGTCATAACCTCTCTTTTATCGACAGTCTAGTCGGGTAAAAAGTATCGTATGTATATCTTATATATAAAAATCTGTGAATACCAAGCTACCTGTGAACTAAAAATTGTTGAGATGTTTTTAGCCGATGTGGCGTGATGAAGCCACAACGACAAATACAAACATACAAAAAGTAAACGATCATATACCGTAACATTTTTATTTAAATATCATCAATGTACAGAAATTTAATTTTTACAACTTTATCATAGTATAGATAACGGGTGTAGATAGCTACACTTGGTAGATAGGTAAATTTTTATGACACGTTCGAAATCTAAATCAGAGATCACAATATTTACCACTCTACGTATCTGATTCACTTTTCAAGTTACTGAGCAGGGAACGAAACTGGTACTTTTTAAATCTTTTAAAATACACGCTATTTCCTGAATCCTTTAAAACTGTATTTAAGAGAAGATAAATTAATCACAAAACACCTGATTTAAGTTCTAGAATTTGAATAAAATATACGAAAATCTCGTAACTGAACGAAAAAAACGAATCGTTATGTTGGATATTTTGTATGAAAAAAATACCGGTTCCGATCCTTGTTACTGAGTTCTAAATAATCGTGTTTTATCTCAGACTTATTCGTTAGGTTAGGTAGTACATCATCAAATGTAGGAATAAAAACAGACCTTTTATGTTGTTGATAAACTTTGTCTAACTAGTTATCAATTACGAACACGCATTCCGACTCTGGGTGTCAAATTATGGAGAGACAAGTAATTCTATAAACTGTAACAATTTTCTATAGTAGTGATACCTACAATCAACGACAAATTTAAGGGAGTTCCCATTCTTAGTGCAGTCAGTTGCAGAAGAAGTAGTTCCCCTGTACTAAATAATTAAAAAATAGGCTGAATGTCTCTCTTTAAGATTCATTTACTTATCAAGAAATACTGAAGTGAGCAACGGCGTCTTAGATAAAACGTGATGCCATCACTTTATTTATTTTAGAAGTTCTACAAAAAAACTTGTCCCGCTAGCCAAATGCTAGTTAGTTCCACCTGGTATCACCCAAAATGTTGCCATAAACAAATCAAAAGCCTACACAGCACAACTGACAGCATCAGTTCTGCGCTTTGAATAAATGGGTCGGTGTTACTATAAACATAACCGGAGAATATTTAGAGAAGATTAATCACACGGCGTGCGAGGAGCGATCATTGCACCTAATTTTCTGTCTTTAGCCCTGCGTTTATGCCCCGGCGAACAGCTCAGGGGGACAGCGCATCATATCACAGAGGATATATAGGTAAACAGTATCATCAATTTGTACTAAAGCATCAAGACAAGGCTCTCTACTGTATGCACCCAACGTGTTTTCTTCAAACAAATGGACAAAATGAGGAGCAGTAGGTTGGCGTGGTATGGGCATGTAATGAGGAGGGATGAACGGCACATTCATTGGTAAAAGAATGTTAGGGATGAATATCGAAGGACGAAGAGCGATCCGTAGGCCAAAAGGATATGAGGAAGAAAGGAGTAAGCACTGAAATGACGATTAATAGAGATGAATGGAAAAAGAAAACATGTTGTGCCGACCCTACATAAGTGGGATAAGGGAAGGGAAATGATGATGATGTGTAATTAGTTTCTTCGGCCATCTGAGTAGGGCTGGTCCAAAGAGTATGGAATATCTTATATTCAATGGACATATGACAAGGAAGGGATCGTCGTATGGCTACGCTTTTGGCGGACAGAAAAACTTAGGTGACTAAAAGAACATTGCAGGCCAGCATGCACCGAACCCAAGATCGTGTGATTTGGAGAGCGTTGGTGAAGAGTGTTCACGGTCGTCACGTCCCTCGGTCATGAGGATACGACAAAGAAGAAGTACTAAGCATCGAAATTCATGTGCATATACAAGGTTCTCGGAAAATTATCCTTCGAAGTTCTTAGCTGGTCTTGCTGCTCACTCAAATATTGTAAAAGATAAGAGAAACGGCGTGATATGAACTCCGATTTAGGTAGCACGACTTAGCGCAGACTTCACGTCATGGTTCGATTTGGAGAGTGTGTCTATTCTACTTGTAACTAGTGCGGTCGGCCAAGAAATTGGTCTACCACTTTTTGACTCCTTTTCAGTTTTATATGAAATAGTGTCGAAAAGTGGTAGTCCAATTCTTTGGGTGACTGTAATGTGGGCAGAAAAATTGCATGGATAGATTTGAGCCATAATGGTGCTAAATTATCATCCAAATCTATTTATCAGTATATATAAATCTAGACATGTAGTTACCTACATGACAGCCTGTCTACATGTGTGTATGTGGACAATACTGCACCTTTGGAGGTTTTGACTACTAGGAGTGAACTTTCAAGTTGGAAATGACATGTGGGAGCTCCAGTGTGTAGTGGGTCTATAATGATTGTGTTTATTACGCAATAAATAAGTGATAAACGCAAGTGACGGGTGCTTTGTTCTAGCGCGATAAAAGTGACCATCATACCGCTATTGTGTCATGTGTTTAATAAAAATACTGTTCGTATGCCCGCCTTTGCACTGTTTATGCTATTTCTACTGTGATCATATTCCATGCGTTATCGTCGGCGATGAAAAAACGCGAGATGGAGAGAAACGTGTGTAGTTAACGGTGAGACTTTGCCTTGTTTGTTATTAACAACAATAAGCCGACCCTGACTGAATGGGAGGACGAAAGTACTGACATTTCCGTGCCTTTTATCTAGAAGAAAAAAGAACTGCGACTTTGTGAATATTCAACTTGATTGAAGTTAATTTACAATTATATCGACATTGTTCCTCCGCATATTTCTTTAGAAATAATTTTAATGAACGTGCGTATGCAAATGTGTGTGACAATCATAAGGTTTGATATCCTTGGTTAATTGTTTTGAATTTAAAACATACTTACAAGCTACTCGTATATTTTAACTTTTATAGTTATTAAAATAAAATAAATATTACGGGACAAAAAAAAAAAAAAAAACAATTTAACGGATTATATCGCGTATATTATCTCATTTTAGTTCCCGACGTTTCGGAAGCTTTCCAGCTTTCCATGGTCACGGGATGACTAAAAATGAGATAATATACGCGATATAATCCGTTAAATTGTTTTATTTCAATGAGTAATAATCGCGGAAACAGAAGAAAATATTATTACGGGACAATTTTAAACAAATCGAACTAGTCTCATGGTAAACTCAATAAGTTATTCACATTTTTATAAGTGATTTCAATATGCAGTTGTAGTATTAATTAAAGTAATTATGTACAGTCACCAGCATCCATATCTGCCATAACAAAGCGGACAAAAATATCTGACACGTCCTAACGGCCCTAGTAATAGAGTCGTGTCCGATCTTTATGCGCGCTTTGTTCACTCGTATCTTTATGTTTTATGAAACTGGTAAAGATTTTACCCTTGCTTTGTGTAAGGGGGCTTTGTAAAGAGCTAGGTTACTTTATTGAATTGAACTTACATACGTAGCTATTTTACTATTAAAAGAGAGATTATTACAAATACTGCAATTGCACTTATAACTCTTTAAATAGAATCAATGCCTTTTCATATCCAGTTGAAATGCGAGCTGTTTTAAATACTAAGCAGTCTTTAGCTTATCAATTTGCCATTGCTCGAATTGTATAAGGTTAGTAATTATCTTATATTGTAAGCGCAACGCGTGGTTATTGCGAGTCTCGTTACTTTCCATGAACCGTGCACGCCGGCCGTGTTGCGGAGTGATTAGTTGCGCACAGCCCTGTAATCACGCCTCTGTTGCCCGAGCGTCTGCGCAGGTCCCCTTTCCCTCCTCCCCATTCCCTCCAGGGATACCCCCCGCCCCGCTCTCCGCCCTCAAGCGAATATCTTAAGAGCAAACAGAAAAAAACCCAAACACAACGCAGCGTACACTGTTAACGACCCGACCTGTTTTCGATGCCGTGTGGGAAGATTTAGCGAATTTGAATTTCGATTGCCAGCCGGGTCCAATGGTCCATCCATCACGAGAATTGATGGATTCGGGGCCAAAAAGACGCGAAAAAGTTACTGAGATGAAAGCGAACCATTTTGCGAGCGGTATTAGTAAGCGAAGCTATTATGTGTTGCCGGTTCGGCGTAATGTTATTTTCCATAAATAATAAGCAGAAACAAAAAATACTACTAAGCTTTTGGGCAAAGTGCGAAAACAAAAATCATTAAGGATTTTTAAAAGCTTCTCCAAAGTTCTTTCATGATCATTACTACACGCGCACTTACCACTCCTTTAAATTTAGATATAAAGAAGAAAAATATACCTATCAAAGTGACGATGAAATTCGACAATAGAGACATAGATATGTCATGTAATTAGGGTTGTGTGGCTTTGCGGCGTAGACTGGCGTAGCAGTCGCGTAGGTGCGTAGTACCTCTTAGGTCTACAACCATAACAATTATTTTATTGTAATTTAAATTAAACGTCGCTATATTATCTTTATTCCTTCGGCAACGAAGCGGACTAATAATGTTGTTTACTGTAGTTTTTTACCAGTCCCATCTTCCGTAGCAATTGTACTAGGAATACTGGTGATTCTTAGGTTTAGGTACCTACGTTTGGTAGATAGTGGAATATCCATTATTTTCGTTTCATAGTTGAACTAGGGACCGGTTAGGTCGTAGACTATCTACTCGTATATGGTGGGAGTAATTTTCATATACCTAAAGGGCTTTCAGTATTACCATACAGCAACGAGCGTAACATTTTAAATGTGTCGAAATACAGTGAAACATAAATAAGGTAAACAATTAACTAGCTATTTTATAGTTTCGTTTATTATAATTCATGTCAGTTTCAAAAAATCTCAAGAAACATATTACTAGTCTAATAAATATTATTGATTACTCACGTCAATTTGTAGAATGCGCGGTATGGTATTTACCTTAGTCGCGATATCTGCAGGGTATAAATCAGTCGGTGCCCGCGCGTCTGCCGCGCCCGCCCGGCTGTCTGCGCGTGACCCACTATTTGTACTGCTACCCTCTGTAAAACAAAGACTTAACACACTGTGTACGTCGCCGGTACTAACTCCTTTGTTTTATACTCAGCATTTAATTTTATTGAACATTTATAGAATCAGAGTCTAGAAAAATGCTGGCATGGCCAGTGGAGACAAATCCTCAGTACATTGAGAATCTCCAGCGATACAAATTTTATGCACAGGTAACAAGCGCTTCGTTATTTTATTTTCATACTTCCACTTTTTAAACGAAGAATCATCAGTACCTAGTACTGTTGCATATTCGCAAGTCAAATATTGATATTTCTTTTATAAGAATTTTATTGCAGCGTTGAAGACGTTTTACACCAGTACTTTTATAAGTATCCAGATGCAGTTATATTTCATGTCTTGGCAGATACCACCCGCCTGATTTACGACGATATCTCCCATCTGCCAGAATTTCACGCTTACCTTTCCCAATTTTCCGTCGATTCTTTCATGTATCGCCATAAAACTCGCTTTCAAAAAGATGGGCATTCGGTCGACTCCACACTTCGACATTGGTCATGCTGTCTGCGCGCATTCTTATGACGAAAACGTGGGTTTACACGAAGAAGACGCTTATGGTTTAAGGATTTGGGGCGAGAATCGATTGTTGATAGTTGCAGTCACGCGCAAACGCAGGTGGATACGCGACGTGTGACACACTCGCAAGTAACTAAGCGTAGAACAATTTCTTTAGAGGTGCTTATTAAAATATTTGTTGTTCCCGAGTTATTTATTTGTATACTCGAGAGGCTTTGTGGTGTGCCGACAAATGTGTTTCCTTGAATACTGGAGGTGGGTCAGCGCGACGCTATTGACGGCAGACTGTGACCAATCCGTTTGTGAGATAATAACATTGCAAAATTTACAATGTTTGTCTGTAGACACTCGCTTTGTTTGTAAGAATTAGACCGTTACCTTACGAATGACAAATTTGGACATATTTGCATGTTAAAAAGGTGTAAACGTCTACTGCTAAATTTAATTTGACAATAGTTGCAGACTTGCAGAATTTTCGTCTAAGGCGAAGAGGAGTAAGATTAGAAAAGCTGAATTCTCATGTCATAGAGATGTATTGTTGTTAATTTTTATCAATTGTCATATCATTCCTATTGTATCTCGAATATACATCGTATAGCAGGACACCGGTAATAAATAAGGCGCGCAAGCTATCAATGCTTAATCCAAGCGCCTACTTTTTTGATTCCGTTCACTGTATATTGCTACTGTTTTCCCATCTTTTTTTCCCTTACCATAACTTTCAGTACCTACCTATCTACTTTCAAAGATTGTTGCATGTCGTTAAATATAATGATCCATATTATTCATCCCGGGCTAGTTATTGCACATTTATGTAATACGGAGTTTGGATGTAAATTGGAGGTAAATATTAGTAAACAATGGGGAATGAATGAAAATTTTCAAAAATCTTGAAATTTTGTTTATAGCTAGGAATAAGTCACCTTATCGTCAGAAAAAAATACAGATTTTTCTGTGGCTTAGAAAAATATAAAAAGATGAAAAGGTGTTGGTGGACCTATATATCTGCCTTATACGGCACGGCAAATGCAGCATTGATATTTTCAATTAAAAATGGCTGAAAATGTACTGTTGTTCTTGCCTAATAATTTAACGAAGAGGTTACGCATAATCATATATGGTTACTACAATTTGATTCTGAAATTATATAGGTTTATTATTATCACAATAAAAGAAGTTATTGAGTTTGACAATACTACATTAAAATTAACGCTTTGATGTGTGTTGTACCAGATCCCAAGTGGAATGAATGAATTAAACCGCTCACGAGCGGGCTCCCGGCTCATAGAACAAATCGACTCAATTATTATCAACCCGAGGAGGAAAATTAAATTGGGCTGCGGCTCGATGCTCTCAAACGATGAGACTGTTAAAACATTATGAGCCATACAATTTTTATCTCCTCTCAGATCTTAAACGGACTCGAAAAGGACGGTTCCCGCAGACGATTCGGCGCAGAGGAAAAGAGACACCCGCCGCGAGCCGAAACGAGACGCCGTATTCGACCGAACGTCTGAGGTCGAATATAAATGTGGAATGTTTATGGTTCTACCGTTTTATTTTATTCCTGTGGCGGTAAAGCATTAAAATATTGTTTCAATTGAAAGCGGCAGATCAGACGGTAGGTATATATCTAATGAAGAGTGGATTAATAAAAGGATGACAGGTGATTGAGTAAGATTTGCAATCGCGTCGGGCGAGAGTGCACTACTTGTGTTACGGGATGTGCTCGGGCTGTATCTAGCGACTAGCGAGCCGCTATAGCCGGCGATTTTAATGAACCAATTAATAAACCAACATGACTAGTCTTACTGCACCGGAGACCGGTATTGGAAATCAATATAAAGTGCAGATGAAAGCGAATTGCTCCGAATAACTAGGACCTCGTTATATCAAAGATACCTATGGCGCTAATTACATTATTGATAATTCTGCACGAACCAACCAAGCCCATAATCATGAATACTTACTAATGAAAAGATACCTACAAATATCTGCATGATACCTAACTATAAATTCCATGTTTATGGGTTTGAAATGAGAAAAGGTCTTAAGACGAAGAGACTGTAAAATAAACAAATCTCCGTCCTATTCCCGAAACTTGAAAATTCTCAATGAATCCTGTGTATGTGTTCTGATGTATATTTATTAGAGTTCCGTAGTCAACTAGGAACCCTTATAGTTTTAGTTAGTTGTCCGTCTGTCCGTCTGTTTGTCCGTCCGCGGCTTAAGATTTAACCTAGCTGTATTCAGTGACATAACGAAGAAAAATTAGAAACTAAATCTGTTCATAACATTGCTTATCAAAATGTCAAGCTTAAGTAGGAGGCGTGCCTTATTTGCCGCAGAACTAGAAATGGTCAGGGGTAAATAAAGAGATAAGGACCTAATCTACCGGGTATACACGTTTATACCCAAATTGTTAGGGGTAGATAGGTATTTACCCCATGACTGCCTCTCTTTACGCAGTGACCTAAACAAGCGATATAAATATATTATTGAGTGGAAATTATGGATCGGTAAATGTCGTGAGGAATGCTGCCGTCCTATTTCTAAAACCGAAGTAATTTCAATGGAGTTCAATACTGTAGATATGATAGTACGATCTAGGCAAGTTGCATATCAGAAATTGGCCCCAGCCGCGTTTTTAGTGGCCTAAACTTGGAGAAACATTTGCCTAGCAGTGAGCTAAATTCATGATGACGACAACGATGATCAGTTGGTTGTGGCATAACCCCAAACAATCATCCCAACAAACATTTTAGCGTTAAGACAAGCTGTAGTGGATCTGTATATCGGCTCTGCTTAGATATTATAGAGATAGCTTATATCTTATAAGAGAGTTATAGAGTATAATAAGACCTTTATATCGTCGATTTTGGCTCAAAAGTTTTGCAGGTAAAGCCTGTATAAACCCTTTATAGTGGTTCTATATAAACTTTAGTAGAAGTGTACAAGAGGTGTTATAAGATCGTCAATTTCCGCTTGAAGCTTTATTTCACCTTTATAATGGAGTTTATTGATACCTTGAGTTATAATAAATATCTATAACGGTGTTAGATAGAACTTAGACCGGTATTTGGATACGTTATAACAAATTTGTAGCGTTTTCGGTGTGAAAAGCAAATAGTAAAAGCTTTAAAGTCCTCAAATTATATACATTCATCGAGTTATTGTTTGTGAAATGAAGTTGAAGCGCCTCGTTTATCTGTGGATATACTGAAATATAATATTTTCATCACGAAATGTAAGTATTGTTGATTAAGTAATAGTAGTGTTGAAGTGTAAAGTTAATTATTAGTGCGCTTGCAAGTTTAGTGTAAATCATATTTCTCATCTCAATTTTTACGCGCATCCAAAAAAAATATGGATTTTGAGGAAAAAAAGGAAATAAAACAAAAGTGCTAATAACCTACAATAGTTTTTAGACTCTCATTTTCAGATGTTCATCAGTGTTAGTGATTGTAGGTATACGTAATTTACGTAATATAAATTCGGAAAATGTAGGAACTTCGTTATTAAAAAGACATTTTGTCTAAAAAAATTTTTAGGTTATGTTGACCAAAAGTAATAAAAATGGCGAATTTGAGATTAGGTTATGCACAAAAGCTTTAAGCGTTAGAAACATTTAATGGTCTCGATAATTTTCTATGTATATAAGTAATATATCTATTAAATATACCGTCGTCTAGAGTCGAACCATTCTATCTCTTCCAAGCAAATGAACTGTCAAATATTTAAAAACTGAATATGGCAATGTTTTGTATCTGTCACAGGCGTCAAGTTGTTTGTGTCTTAAGAAACAATTTATCTTTACGTGCATTGGTTTAAAAAAAAATAACGATTTAACTATAGGAAAACCATATAAAAGTGGTCAGCGGGAACTGCTTTTCCGCATAATTATTAACTTCGATGCCGTAAAGCAACAGCAAGAAGCGATTATCGCTGAAAAGCGGCAATGTTTACATTGCGTTAAGTCTTTGGCTGGTAAGATTAACCAATGTTAGTACTTTTGAATAAAACCAATATGGTTTTTGTTAAAATAATGTTCAAGTGAAGCCATTTAGCTTTTAGCAGCCTCTTTAGTGCACTGAGAATATATTATGTGGTGTTTAGTGACTTATTTATTATTCCTATTAAATTACAGCTGGTTTAAATGATGATCTTAAGAGGAAAATGAAACTCGTTCGAAATAAACTTAAAAAAATAGAAGAGTTAATGTCACTAGCAAAAGACAATATCTGAAGGGTTTTCTGTTATGAGTGGTAGGAATTAATGATTTTATAATATTAGAATGGTAGAAATAAGTAGTCATGTTCCATGTAGGTTTTACATTATTAGATAGCAATTTCTTGGTTGAGGTGAATAATAGTATACTACTGCAGAGGTAGCGAAACATAGGATTGCCTGAGGAGTAAGTAGTTATAGACGGCCGTGCTTTAGCGATCGCCGTCTCAGCCATCTCATCAAGTAGTGGTAGGTAATAGAAGTAGGCGGGCAATTAGTAATTGATGGTTATTTAACATATGTAAGTTTATTAGGAAAATCAGACATGTCATTTAAGCGCCTATGGCGCTCCTGGGCGATACGGAGCGACGAAAGGACGCTGGGACTGGTTAGAGAAGACAAACCCATGCACAGCAGTCGATTAACATAGGCTGCTGATAATTATAACTTTCGTATTTCTTAATGTGTACCAGACATAATACACAAGTATTAAGACTATTTAGTGCCCTATATTCAGTGTTGCCATATACCAATGCACAGATAAAACAATTTAAATTGGTGGGGTAAAGATATTATAGCCAGACTCTAGTACCCATAACACAAGCCTTATTGAGCTTACCATGGGACTAGTTCGATTTGTGTAAAAATTGTCCCGTAATATTTATTTATGTTATATGAGCAACTCCAATATATCAGATATACAGCAATAAGCATTTAGGGAGTTTATAAAGATCTTTAAATAGCTTTTAACGTTGCAGGATGAAACAAGCTTTAACGTCATAAGTATATAAGCAGCCACTGTCACTACACTAACAGTAAAGGAAATTATGCTTCGTTATCTACAGTTCTAATACAACCCGAAGAGCTAGAATTATTTCATAAGTGAATTGTAGCACCATTAGTGACAACGGAATCCATTATATATCAATAGTAGCACTCTAAGCTTTAAAATGACCTGCAACCAACGCTTAATTGTTTCTTGGGATGCAATGTTTATCAACAACTGTTAGGCATTAGAAGTAGAAATCTTTTGAACAAAACCTTAGACTGTTTGATTAACTGGACAGCGCACGATTGATCTTCAAATTGACTGGTTCTTTGAGGGTGCGCTGCGTCCGCGGCTCGGCGCGCAAATGACCCTGTGTACAAAGGCTTTGTCGCCACCGCGAGGCTTTCATCGGCAATGGCGGTCCGGCGTATTGTCGCGCGATTCGTCGCGGCCGCGGCGCCGCGCTGTTGTGACACTCGCACAACGCATCACAGGCGCCGACACAGACGCCGACTGTTTGCATTGTACTACGTGCCGTGACATATCGTTTGTCGGCCGCCCGTCGACGTATGACTCCAAATGTTTTATGGACTGAGCTTTGTTGCTATTGAATACCTATTATGCAGTTAAATCAGATGCAAAGGGTCGTGTTTACAGTTGCGCAAGACCTAGGTATTGAGCGGGGCTTTTACATTATATTTTATGACGACTGGGCGCGCGGGCGTAAGAGCGCATCCCTATGCATATGTACTACGTCCAGACATGCGGCGTAAGGAAAATGATTGCGGATTCCTACACTTTGACTTAGTGTCAAATTTTTGATTTGGTGTCAAATTTATGCTGAAATTTGGTATACGGTCAGGGAAACACAACCCCCCAATAACCGTACATGTTTGTATGGCAGGGTGCATGTTGTTCGACTGTGCCTTCACAATGTCTTTGACAATGTGACGTTACAGTTTAATGTCAAATGTCGTGGTGTGATCATTTACTGATAAAAAAAAAACAACATTAAATTAATAATTGATTATACTTTCTTGGATTTTCCGCGAAATAGTGTCTTGGTTAGATGTCACAATAAATTGTGCTCACATGCGTATATTTTCATTTCATGTCTACTCAAAACAGTATTTCAAAGGTTGTCTGGAAGAGATCGCTCTTTAGCGATAAGACCGCCTATTGTCTACCGTATTTTATGTTAAGGCTCTATTGTACTGTTTCCGTTGTTGTGTGCAATAAAGAATTGTTGTATTGTATTGTATTGTATTTCGCTGAAAAGCGAAGGAACTTATAATCCATTAATCTTATATATAATTCCGCAAAGTATCGCCTGAATCTATCAATTATTTTACATTAAAATGTCGTCGCAATACCTATAAGTGTCCTGGCTCAATTTTTATGGCCTAATATGAAAATATAAGAGGAAAAAGAAAAAAATACTTTTGGCAAGTATTTTTATCCCAATAAATAAAATATGTGCCTCATAGAGTCGTATTATTTGCGTACGAAATAAATAGGATAGGTGTACCTGTAATAAATCAATAATGGCAGTAGTTGACCGCATTGGTATGACAAAGACCGACAATCTTGGTACACTGTTGTTCAACTACTGGTATGTACATGACCTATTTATAGGTGCACGCGTCCTACATAGCCAACAGAATAACAAACAGAATGTGGCGGAACATCTCGATATTGTCGTAAATGATCAACAACTGGTGCCTGGTCAACTACAGACTCAATAAATGATTACATTTACATAACTAGCACAAATGATTTATGAAATGTAATAAATTGACCCATTAAATGTCAGACATGTATTGTTATTTTAAAAACCATTTCGCGTTAGCATATTTACAAACAAGAAGTCTTGGTAAGGTAAATAGTATTGATAATATATCATTTTGATATATGCCTTTGATACCTTGCTTGAATAAATCGGAAAATTGCTTACTAGTGATTCGACGCCAACTCATTGCGTTTAAATAATTTTACGACCAATTGGTACTGCTATTGCTATATGTACTATTATAAAGTTGTAAAAAATAAATATGTGTACATTGCAGATATTTTCATAGGAACTATTGTAACGTAGAAATTGGAGGTCACTGAATCGAAAAATATTTTTATTAATTTTTTTGTATGTATCGTTGTGGCGTCATCAGACCAAATCGGCTAAACATGTTCACAGATGGTTATAGCCTACTTTTTACCCGACTACGTTGAATAAAAATCGAGGGGTTATGACTTTCTTTTTTTTCTCCGCGTATGAAGTAGTGGGTATCTTCTAGTATTTATTATTTTCGAAATATATAGTAAATAGAAGAAGAAACAATTCAATTTTCTAATTTTTCATTAACTTTTTTCTTAATAAATATTTCTTACTTTTAGGGATGAACTTCCCATTTTCTTTCAAATCATGGTTCAATCTGTTACTATGTCGAATTTTCCGATATGCAATAAACTTTTGGATATGAAATTACAATTTAACCGATTTTAAACATAATATATCGAGAATTTGTACCTTTTGTAAATACGTTTTATTACTTATGACATGCTTCACAGGCTGCAAATAACTATTTATGAATTATGGATATCACTATATTATATCATGTAAACTTTTAAAATACTTGTATCATTTGTATCACTACCGCCGAAAAAGTGATTATGATCAATATTTGCGAGATAAGTATTGTTGAAATATGTAAAAATTGACTTTTTTAACAATAATTATGGGCGACGCCGTCAACAGCATCATTAAAAAAGAGTTAATTTTAAATCACGAACATGAAAACACGTTGCATGGTTACATAAAATTGGTAAAGGGGTAGGTGTGACTAATTTGGTAATATTCTGTTACTTTCATAAAGCACATAATGGCTAATGCAATTAAAATCGCATTACTTGCACACGCTTGCAGTATAGGGTAAACCGTTTAGTTATGTAGGTATACAATTACAGCCAATGAAATCGGGTACACTTAAATTATATTTTGTATGAAATTTCTATATGAGTTTACTTACTACATCCTGTACTATGTAAAAGGCGCCCGCGACATCGTTTGTGGCGGAGAAAAAGTCATAACCCCTCTTTTTTTCTTCAGCGTAGTCGGGTCAAAAAGTATCATATAGCCATTCGGAGATACCTAGCTACCCGTGTTCCAAAAATAGTTGAAATCCGTTCAGACGATATGGCGTGATAAAACCACAATGACACATACGAACATACAAACATACAAAAAATAAAGAATAAATATTTATCGATTCGGTGTCCTCCAAATAGTCCGTTACAACACTTTTTTTGAAAATCTATTCAATGTATAGACATTTTATTTTTACAACTTTATAATAGTAAGCCTTTGCCCTGCAGTGGGACACTAGATAGGCTATTAAAAAAAATAAAAATAGTATAGATATTAGTGTGTATATCGACCAAGTTTTAAACGAGAGAGGAAGCGCAGAAAAATCTAATTACATTCCAAATATGACGAAGTAGTTGTACTTACTTGTAGTGGAACAAAAAAGAGTGTTTACTTGAGTCTCTTTGAGTCGCTTAGTCAAAGTAATATGTAGCTCCATACACTAAAAATCGTCAGCGACCTGTTGGCAACGATTGGCAAACCATCCTTTAATTTTAAGAGGTTTTGGTTGAATCGAGGTTTTCTACTCTAAACTCCACTACATGGCATAAAAGCAAAATATAATGGTCTCATCCTTTACTTCAAACGGTTTGCTAAAATGTTTCATATTTAAAAAAATATATAAAAAAAACATTTTACTTAATAACTGCGTTAGCAAGGATTAAGATAGTCTGTGATATGCTAATGACATGAATTGTATAAATGCACAATGGCTCTAGGACATTATGGCAGAAAAATGGCTGAAATCGTAACAGAATTGTAGAGAAAACGCAAAGTTTTGTAACATATTGACCTAGGTACTTCTTTACGATAAGTATATTATTTACGTTCTCTGAAATATGTATAATTTTGATAAATGGTCACTTAACAACTTTAAATTGCTTGGACATTACTTATGGTACATTTCAACAACTCATTTTCATGCGGTTATTTCAGTTTAACAAGTTTAAAGCAACGGTGAGTGTCAATGTTATAACGGCTTTTAATTTTATTTATGTCGTACTTATTTTATACCTTTCTCAACCATTCTGCGATTTAATGGTTAATGTAGAGCAAAATATAGAGGACATAATTATGGGTGGGTCTTATATGGAAGTGAGCTTTTTGTACTAGCTCCGGTGCAGAAGAGTTCGCCCAGTACTAAACATCTATCACATTTATTTTGATACTAGCTGTGCCCGCGTGGAATTCAGTATGTGTCAGTAAGCGGCTACTTAGCCCCTCTCCCCTGGTGACGTAACTTAAAGTAAAGTCCAGATAAAATATTATACAATTACCACTAAATAAAACTACACCAAAATCAATAGTTTTTAGCCCTTATTCAAATTTTTGACGTGATTTAAAAGACATAGAGTATAGGTATACTTAGTAGGTGTATATCGGACGACACAGTACCACTTTTCTATTTTTATGTCCTTATCCAAATCAAGTCCATGACAAATATCATCCAAAACGGTTCTCCAGTCAAATCAGTCTAAGCATGAAAAGGTAAGAATCCATAGAAATCCATACTTCCTAACAAACTTTCGAATTTAGGTCTAATATTATTTAGAAGTAAGATTAGAGGATAGGTGAATATAGATATCAAAAACGTGAGGCCAAGTATTTACATTTTAATAAAAGTTACGTTTATGTATGCACAACTAAATATGTACATACATACTCCAAAAGTAGGTATGTAGAGTATATTTACATAACGTTGACATTTTACTATATTTTTTGTACACCCCATTGTGAGTCTTCCCGGTGGGCATCAGCACGAACAGCTCCGTGCAGCTGGTGACGCGCGAGCACGCCCCGTAGAGCTGCCCGTGCGAGAAGCAGCCCGTGCGCAGGTCCACGCCGGCGGCACGCAGCGTCTGCCCCTGCGACTTGTAGATGGTCATGGCGAAGCAGACGCTCACGGGGAACTGTAGGCGCTTGAAGCGGAACGGGAAGTTGCTCGGGATGAGGGGGATGCGGGGGATGAACACGGCTTCTCCGACGCCACACACCATCAGGATTTGCGCCTCGATGAGGTTTCGCTGCAGCTGCACTACTTTTAGCTTGTTTCCGTTGCATAACTTCTGAGGTGACAAATTCCGAAGAAGCATGATCGGAACTCCAATTTTGAGGGCAATGGGGAATGGATGAAAATTTTCAATAACCTGGAAATTTGTTTATAGGTAGGAATAAGCCTCCATGTCAGAAAAAAATACAGATTAATCTATTGCTTCGAAAAAAATAAAAAGATGAAAAGGTGTTGGTGGGCCTCTATGCCCGTCTTATACGGTACGGCTAAAATAACAGTACATTTACAGCCATTTTTAACCGACCTCCAAAAAAGGAGGAGGTTCTATGTTCGACAGTTTGTATTTTTTTATGTATGTTCACCGATTACTCCGCCAATAGGAGACCGATTTAAAAAAAATATCTGAATGGATATACTCCTGAGGTGGTCCCATTGCCACCTAATGATGGGATCCCAGGGAAATCGAGGGCAATCCTCAAATTTTATAGGCACTTAGAACGTTTTTCATATATTCTTTTAAGCTATTAAAGTATTTGTATATGGTAGTCATCATCTCATGTTGTCTATGTTGTATTACTTTCTTATGTGTAAGATATGGCTGGTCTGTTAGCATTGCACTAATTGGTAAAAATCCTGTGCTTCGAGTATTACTCCGTCCTATTATTATTATTTTTATTTATTCCATGTACTCTTCTTAATTCCATTTCATTGTAAAAAGAAAGCTATCATCGGTTTATACTAAAAAATTGACATGACAAATCATAAAATTAAGCGCAACGTCTTACAAAGCTACAGGTCTGAATTAAAATAAAGTAAATACAACCCAAAAATGTAGTATTATGAATTGCACGACATATCGTCGTCTAGCACTCGTAATACAAGCCTTATTGAGCTTACCATGGACTAGTTAAAGTTCTGTAAAAATTGAACCTTAATATTTAATTATTGATGTATAAGTTGCATATAAATATTTACTTTATCGTGTTAAAGTTAAGTCGTCAGCGTGCATATTCATAAATAATGTACAGTTATAGTTACAGGCTAATGACATGGTATTTTAATGAATTGCAAACAATTGTTATTTTGCATCACATTTCAGGTTTCCGAAAGAAATATTAAGTAGTTATAATCTTATTCGGAAGTCTTTTGTCAGTTGCATAGCTGAGGTCAGCGCCAATTGGGTTTTTCGCTCGCTTGGGGTTATTGTATGGTGGAATGGCAGCTAGAACCGAAGTCCCAGATTCAATTTCAATTATGTAAAATATAACTACATCAGTCGGGTGACCTTATTTTCTTTTTTTTCTGCCTTCATTGCAGTGGCGCCGACAATAGGGTTGTTTACCCTACATAACGGGAATTAGAAATCAAAACACCAAGAAACAGTAAACACAATATTTCTATATTATTTTTTCGATTAGTCTGAGATTACATTTTCTATAATAAATTATTAACACAAATACGTTTACCTAATTAAGCTGTACAATATTTACAATTTATAATATTTAGCTATTCTAACACGAATATCACAGTTAAACAATCTTTCTACTTCAGGATATAGTTCACGTTTTGAGTTCAATTATGTATATGATGGAATGTTATGATGACATCTATTCTCTTAGAACCTTGTCACTATAGTGAAATAGTCCGGCACTAATATAATGATCTTCTTCAGTGAAGGTCACGTCGCCATTCACGAATTTCTAGTGACACGCAGAACCTGAAAATAAGTAAACGTGTGTTTGAGAAAGGAAGTAGAGAAGGTGGCTTTAAATCGGATTATTTTTAATAAATGCAGTAGGAAATGAGCTCACAGTCCAGCTGATGATAGTAAGTGGACTTTGAAACCTATCGACATCTGCAACCGAAAGATTCTATATACTTTGTCAACTTCAGAGAGAGAAGACAAACCCATTAAGTATCGATCCCAATACTTTTTGCTGAATTTTATAAACATTTATTAGTTAGTATGTAAGTAATTTATTGTACATAATATACTTAAGATTCATACATAGTCATATAAAATAGGTAGGCAATTTTAAATACGGCTTTC
The DNA here is from genome assembly GCA_905404275.2 of Hedya salicella. Taxonomy (NCBI): domain Eukaryota; kingdom Metazoa; phylum Arthropoda; class Insecta; order Lepidoptera; family Tortricidae; genus Hedya; species Hedya salicella. The sequence goes on along the minus strand of FR990099.1, from coordinate 19,818,395 downwards.
GATAATTCATATATGTGCAAATAGCGCTTATCTAATTAAAATACTAATTACACTGACACTAGGCCGAGGCTCTCCCAAAATATGTCAGATTTTGCAAAGTTCGACAAGAAAAGCAAAATAACAATTGCAATATTATTTTTACATAAGTAGTAACGTAAATTAAATTAAACTATTATATACTTTTTAACTTAGTATATGCAGTTCGTCCTCTTAATGAATTCACCCCTATGTTTTGTGTTACTGTGATACGTTGTAATTATATTAAGATTGTCTATACTATGGCTTAGGGTGACTGTAAGGATAGTGTAATGTGTAGATAAATAAATAAAAACTGATTGCGGAATGTCGAAAATTTTGAATAATTTATTTTGAATAAAGATAATTTTACAACCACCCCGTCGATTAGTTCTATCGCTACCCAACATTTCTTTTAGTAGGTATATTGTTCAGATATATATTATAGTGCGTTCAGATAGATATTGTATGTTATATTTGTAGTAGTTTGTTTAGTCAGGTAAATAAAGTACCTACGTGTCACTTTCCGACACGTAAGGTTTGTTCCAGTGCTCGACACTGTCATATTAGTTGGCACCTTCAGCTATAATTCATTGCAATAGTGACAGTGACAAATAGGGTGTCATTAATTGGAGTTAACCTGTCGAGCATTAGGTCGTTTCCTTATGACTATACATCTCAAAAGTAGGGGGCACCGAGCGGGCATTTCGGTAATAATATCAAAATAAAACCAATTATTGTAAAATTTATGTCGCGACATAAGATTACTCAACACGTAGATGTTTATGTTGTGTGAAAATTTTACAATTGGGATGTGGATAATTTATATCTTCTTTTTTCAGAACGATCTCTCAATAATAGAAACATTTGTGAAAAAACGACTTCAATTTCATAAAAATTCACCGAGATACAAAAATGTTAGAATCACATTTCATTTAATCACACCCAAAAAACGCTCAATACTAGGCAAGAACTTGTGACGTCACAGGTTTCTACTTTGTATGCGGAAATTAAAAACTTTGTTCTGCATTTATGTTAAAACTTGCGTTTATCGAAACAGTTTCACAACAAAAGTTACAATATTTCATGGGTTATTCAATGGTATTATAAGTTATATTTTTTTACTTTATAAGTGGACTTACCCAACCAACTTTAAAGGCTCATAGTCACATGTGTCTATATGTAAGTTACAGAACTCAAATTATTTTTTATTGGATTTCTATCATAGTAAAATCAACATCCGAATTGTCTATTTTTAACCAACTCCCAAAAAAGGAGGAGGTTCTCAATTCGTAGGTTTGTTTTTATGTATGTTCACCGATTACTCGGAGACTATTTGACTGATTTCAAATTATTGTTTTTGTTTTATCTGATGATGGGATCCATGAGATATTGAAGAAACTTCTTAAATATTGTAGGCATACATATAACGATTTTGGTATTATAAGCAACATAATAAGCTTTGTCATTCAGAAAGTATATATTGGTATAGTGGAACTGATGAAGAACCACAGAAGGTCACTGGAACTCCTCAACGATAAGTGATTTACTGGTGGCGACGAGATACATCTCGATTAAAATAGCTGAGCTTCTTCATACTTAGTGTATATATTAGGTACTAGCTTCTGCCCGCGACTACGTCCGCCTTAAATTCGGTAATCGCGAATGAGGCTATTTTTCCGGGATAAGAAGTAGCCTATGTCCTTCCCCGGGACTCAAACTATCTCCATACCAAAATTCATCCAAATCGGTTCAGCGGTTTAAGCGTGAAGAGGTAACAGACAGACAGACAGACAGACAGACAGACAGACAGTCAGACAGACAGACAGACAGACAGACAGACAGACAGACCCACTTTCGCATTTATAATATTAGTATGGATTAGTATGGATAGGTAAGTATATCTGTGAATTCTATTTCCCTTCACATATTTTTTCTCAGTTTACAGGCCATGAACCCTTCTCGGTTGTGCAATAAAGTTTAAATAAATAAATAGTCGCTAATTGAAATGATCCTGATGAGAATGGTACCATCGAATTGATTTGATAATGGAGCCAGAAGGTATAGGCACCGGATCTCTGTAATGAAATAAATAAGATATCCTAGCTGTGTTTGGGCTTGTTCGAATCGTCACGAGATACACTTTTAAGTAACGATTAACTTAAAAGTCCAAAATAAATTTATATTCAACAAAAAATAAATGCGACTACAAAAAAATAAAAAGTAAAAAAATAACTGCATAATTCAGTTTCTTCAATTTACTTACAAGTAAACGTTTGTCTACTCAATCTATACAGTAAATACAATTTATCTTTTAAATTAATAGATGTAATCGTTTTAATTTTCATTTTAACTCTTATTACTGGCGTGCCCTATGACAATAGCAAATGTCCCTAAGCTTGCAAAAGCAACAACACTCATATTATAAGTGCGAGAATGATGGATGCATCTAGAATGGATCATGCTTTTCATCAATTCGGTTATTCGACTTGTTTAGGTTAGGATTATATTTCAAAATTCAAGTTTATTTCATAAGTCTTAAACTAATCTCATTTTCCTTTTTTTATAAAACAACCTAATTTGACTCTTTTGGATCCTAGATAACAATAAAAAGAAAGGAAAAAATCGGTTTCGGAGAGAAGCGTGAGTTGGGAGATTGAACAGTTGGAAAATGAGGCACTTTGGGAATGGCAGTTTCGCGAAAATAGATTGCAACATTTGCTAAAATAACTAATAAAGCTATTGTTTTGAAAAATGAAACCCTACTCGTATTATTGTTCGGAGATCTCACCCTTCACTTCGATTTATTAATAGTTATTTGTTATGCAAGGTTACAAAGTTGTTATAGGACGCAAGGCTTTCAAGGTACGAGAAGCCAAATAATTTTTCAGCCGTGCGAAACACACAAGTTTTCACATCACAAAAGCGATAAAAATGTGTGATGTAATAAAACTATGAAAATATTTAAACGTACGAAGCCAGGATGGCATTTCTGTTCAAAGCAGATATAGTGTTTTTTTTAAAAAAAATTAAATAAAAATAATATAGAATGACATACTAAGCCCGCTTTAATATGCATCTCATTTTTTTAAATGGACTTTGCGTGTAATTATTCACTGGGCCTTATCATACGAATCAAATTTTTAGTGTTTAAAGTATTTTATTTTGCATAAAAATATTTATATTAGTAATAACTGATACTTTTTCTAAAGAAATAATATAAAAATACAATGCCAAAATACTAACATTTATCTTGACTTTTTTCCGCCATTACATTATATATACGGGTTAATTATGCAGCTTAAAAACTTTTTACGCGCAAACCTTATTGGTACGTTGTTTTTTTTTAATATCCATCATGTGTTTTTTTATCTGTCAACACTGTCAACCTCTTTTCATTTATTATTTCATGGATGGAAAATTACAGTCGTACTTAATAATGAAACTAGTCATGTGCATATTCAAAAGAAATACTATATTTTAAGCAGTAAAAATATACATTAGTAGTAAGTAAAACAACGTTTAAGATGATTAATCAACTTTTTGAATTCTTATACGACATCATCCATCTTTAATCTTTGTGCAATGTGCAGGTCGGTTTTGAGAAGAAATATTAATTCAAACTTTAAATTATTTTTCCACGCTAGCGAGGAAAATTGACTTTTCCGCGCAGATTAGGCGCTCTAAATTGAACTTTTCTGAGCGAGTGAGGTGTGAATCTTATTTATACATATTATAAAACTCTTGCGTTACTGACCTATTGACAGACAACACACGGCCTAAACCGCTAAACATATAAGCATGTTTGGAACTTATATTCTTTATAGCACAAGAACGTGTACTAAGAAAGGATTTTTCGAAATTCAACACTTAAGTGGGTGAAATAGGGGTTGAACCGTTGCATGGAAATTTGCACGTTCATTTGGAAAGTTATATACATGAATCTTTGGTTAGAGTTATCTTACTAAAAAATTAAACATTTGATTTAGTGTTGCTATAAAAATTCATCCCCTAAGGCCCCCTTAAAAAAGAGTTGAAAGTTTGTATGGGAAACATGTCTAAAGTAAGACGCTTTAAACTTCGGTCACAACCTCCTAATGTACAGTGGAAATCATTGATAAGGGCACCTTTTACAATTCATCCTTTGATGGGGTTAAGATGGGGGTTGAAATTTACATTAGTAATATGTGATTTTTAATGTTAAACTGTGGCTAGAAACGTGACAGCGGGATAGCAGGTATCTTTTATAATATGTAGAGCTATCCAGAAATATAGAGCGAGAGAGAGAGGGAGGGAGAGGAAGGGAGGGAGGCATAGAGAGAGAGTGATGGTGAGGGAAAAGGAAAGAGAGAAGAGAGAGAGGGAGGGGAGGGCGGGGAAGAGAGAGAAGAGGGAGCGAGGGAGGGAGAGACAAAAATAGGTGTCGTAGTAAAATTATGACGACGGTTTTCTTATGACGTCAACATGTAAAATTATCGTTCGTAAATCGACTTTACAGACAACCATTTTTTGCTATTCCTTAATATACTATCCTTTTGAAACACTGAGGCACCTTCTAGAACATTTCATTTTGGCCAGGGCTGGGAACTTCGGCTGTTTCTTCGTCTCGCAGGCGTAAAAAAGTGCCAGTGTTGCCTTCTTATGGAATAATGTTCAATATTTGCTTTCTCTCACTCTAAATCCGTTGGTCGCTGAATATCTTGTGCGTATTTTTTTACAAAGATTAGCAGAATCCGACAACTGAGAGAAAAAAGTTTGCTACATTTATATCTCTGTGTTTACCTAAAACCTACGCGGACGCAGTCACGGGCGGCCGCTAGTTTGAAATACTACTCAAAGGCAAAGTCTAAATTGTAATACTGTTTGGATCCTTGTATCTTTTTATAATAAAGAGCATGGCCGAATTAGACTTGGGTTTTTCAGTTAGTTCACAGGGACTAAATTAATATTAATATTACAATTCTGGTAATTAATATTATATCTGAAATATTGATTTTAAACATCGTTTCTTAAACTCATGACGAGGCATAGCTACATTTAAAAATAATAATTTGTTAGCTTGATTATTTGAGTATTTATTGATGTGCACGATTGGTGACCGATACCGAATATACATAACATAACATCAGATTTATTGATTTATTCATATGACATAATTAAAATGTAGAAACAGAGGATCATAAATGATATGAGATGAAAGTGAAGCAATGCAAATTATATTGCAGTTTCTATATGTGCATATTGAATAGGGGTAGGACTAAGTTTGCTGCGATTTTGCTAGTTGCACCATCATCGCCTCTCTCCTAAAATGTGTTGAAAGGAAAGGGATAGCTAATGATAATTATGCAAAACGAGGAACATCACTCTGTATTTTTTTCGAGCGTCCGACGAATACATATCCGCGGTTAAGTACTTAAGCGGAAAATATTGAAGATATCAAAAATAATCGGGAAGGTTGCGTAAACGCAAACTCACTCACAAACTCACTGGGTACTCTGTTTAGAAATTAGATCAATAAAGGATATAATACTTACCATATTGTTGTTAATATGTAAATCGTTCCAGTCTAATTGTAATGTATGCTAGTATGATTGCACTAGTTAGGTATAGTTATTTACTTCCAGTATGACACGGACTCTAGGTTTTGTCTAATTCTAGAGCTATCCTGAGATCGGTTTTTAATTTACGTTGCTCTACCTGTAGACAAAGAAAATTTAATTATTGTTACTGCTTGTATTATTTATTTTTGAATTTAAGGTATTAAATCAATTATGTTTATTTTATTGTGCATAGCAACATTGTACTAAAGCTTCAAACCATTTTATGAAGTGACCGTATATCATGCTTTAATATAAATTTAAACGCAACTTTTCAGGTTTCGGAACATATCAAAATAAACTTAGTAAATGTTTAAGTTTTTTTATGTGCAATGGCACACGTTATACCTACCTATACCTATTGATTGATGTTCTAAAATCGCATGCTTATCAAATTATCTAAATCCGTTAAGATTACTCGTATTATATTCGCAAAAAAAATTGTGTAAAAAAACACAACCACATACCTCAACATCTATATATATATATATATATATATATATATATATATATATATATTTAAAAAACTAACAAGCACATTTTGCATTTAAATTCGAGTATTAGGATATTTCTCCTAGTTTATCGATGATCTACGCTGGCTGCAAAAATCCATGAAAATGTAATAGAATTCCAATAATAATGCATGAATGGTTGTCATTTGATTCCCAAATTGTTTTTTTCCTTATTTGATTTTAAATGTATCAAATTTTGTATGAGCCTGAATTTGATAGGATTGCGTTATTTTACTATAGAGTTTCTGTGACCATCATCGTCAGATAAGCTTAATAAGCACATTCCTCTAATTATACATAATAATAAAATAATGAGATCTAGTTGGTGCGCTTTGAAGTAACACATACTAAATCATTATACATTTGAAATTCTTCAAACATGTAAAATAAATAGACAGCTGCAATATACGAGTATAAGTACCTAGGTATATAATGAATGCAATCATGTAATTATGCATAGACTCTATTGGTATAAAAATAAGAGAGTTAAATATCTAAGAATACCTTAATTACTTAGATGTTTTAGCAGCAGACTGTACCTATTACTTTGTAATTTTTTGATAAGGAGTAAGGGATGTAAATTACGTTACTTAATACTGAAATATTGTACCCGAGTACATAATTTCAGATTATTTATTAGCTTGAGATGTAGCATGAACGATTGGATCGCTATGGGGCGGCGTGAATAGTTAAAATATTATATTAATTATTCATACTGAAGGTAGTATTATATTATTGACTCATGATCATTACATTTCAATGCTACAAGAGATTGAAAATGCAATTACTTAACACAAAGAAACCGGAAAGTGGGTTGTATTATGATTAACTGATTATGTAGTTACATAATATTAATTAGTAACTAAGGTAAACGTCCCAATAATTAACAGCTTAAATCTACTAAATAACACCCTACATTATTTGTCCTACAGTACTGGTACGAATTAAGGTTGAAAGTGTCAAGCAACAGGTCAATGTCATACACTGGAGCATTTACCGTCTGTAAATTTCTTTGTTACCTATTAGATACTTCTTACATTTAAGGATCTTATAGGCAAATATAACGTCTGAATATACTTAATGTGGATGAAAAAATTTGGCACAATAATTAAATGTGTCCGTAGGACCCTAGTTCACCAAAAACCGCTGTGTTTTGAATCGAATGATACCTATACTAAGAAATATTTTGGTAGATAGTAATTACATATATCAAAATGATCCGTCGTTTAATATCAAATCTTAATGTAAACACTCACCATTCATGAATTAAGCGTATAATGTGAGAATTGGTTGGTGTCCCGCCACGTCCACAACGGCGGGAGGCAGGACTGCTGCAGGCCTGCCAGCAGCTCGGCGTGGTAGCGCTGCGCCGCCAGCAGGTAGGGGGCGGGGGGGAGCGGTAGCGGGCAGTGTGGCGGAGGCGGCGGCGCCGGCGACGGGGAGCGGCGCGGCTCCGGCTCAAGCAGCGCGGCGATCGTGAACGCGCGCCGCGGCCGCGGGCCTGCCGGCAGCAGCGCCGCTGTGTCCGGCACCTCCACCGGCTCCGGACTCAGCCGCGAACATATGCTCACACCCGGCCCGTACAGCGGGGGTGCACTGGGCATACTCGGCGGCGGCGGCGGCCCACCCGCCTGTCGCGCCAGAAAGGCACGGTTAAAACTTGCCAGCGCCGCTAGCTCTGCGTTCAAACTATCCTTATCTCCTTTATGCAACTTAAAGCGCTTGCGCCTCCGCAGAAGTGACCCGTTCTCGAACATGTCAAAGGCCTGCGGGTGCAGCGTCCAGTAGGCGCCTTTGCCGGGCCGGTCCGGGCGGCGCGGCACCTTCACGAAGCAGTCGTTGAAGGAGAGGTTGTGCCGCAGCGAGTTCTGCCAGCGCTGCGTGTTGCGCCGGTAGTACGGGAAGCGGTCCGTGATGAACCGGTAGATCTCCGAGAGCGGCAGCATGCGCTCCGGCGAGCTCCAGATCGCCATCGCGGTAAGGGCTATGTATGAGAACGGTGGTTTTTGGTCTCCGTAGGACTCACGGGTGGGTCGAGGCATAGTCTCTCACTGTATTGTTTTGACTGTTTATATTTTTGTGGTTCAGAAAACTGGCTGGTCACACGTCTCTCGCAGCGGAGTCGAAGATAAGGACTGGGCGAGCGAGCGAGACTGGTGCACGAGGCGGGAGGGGCCAGGCGGCGGCACCGCCCCACGCCGCTTCGCCAATAGCGCGCCGCTCTGTTTGTTTGTTGTTTTTGTCGGCTCGAGACCCTTTACAGAGGAATTTAAATTGTTATCACGTTTACATTATACAAAATTTATTCGACACCGACAACGCTTGAGCTTGTTTCGAAATTGCAATGATTAAAGAAGTAGGTAGGTGGGTACTTATCGATCCTGGGTGAGAGAGTCGAGATGATGGGAGATGATCCCTATTAGCGCAGCGCGTGTGCGACTAGAGCTCGCGTCGGGATCGGGATGGCTAGCTTTTACAACATTGTAGCTCTCTAGACGGATAATCGTAATATCTGTACCTATTGGGATGTTATACAGTAAACATTATAATTGATTATTTTACAATAATTAAATACTAATTTATTGAAATGTGATTGACCACTGAATATTATTTTTATGAATTATTTCATTTTAATCGTTTCTTGATGAAAGTTGCTTTTAAGTGTTCGTTGCTTTCATAAACCTGATTTTTAATTTTGTAGTGTTTTTTTTTAATTGTACAAATCAAGATATTGATTGTTACCTACATATATCTTAAGCCATTCTGTACCAGTCAATGACTGATATAAACAAACACATATCTTTGGTGCCGAGCATATTATTATAACCATTATTTTAAACATAAGTTAACTATAGGTACCTCATTTGTCCATAACTTCGTATGAGCGACTCCTCCGCTGTTGCACATATCCATGGGCGGCGATAACCACTTTCTATCAGGTGGTTCGTCTGCCCGTTTGCTACTTCTAACATTTAAAAAATGTAATTGATATCTGTACGTTGTTGGATTAGTAAATGAGCTAGGAAATCCCGTGTATTATATATGATCATAAAAAAGTTATAAGTTGTATTTGATTACGAACATTTAGGTTAGAAGATTAATCAACTACTATGGTACTGTATTTGCTGCAGTTATACCCGTAACTTTTTAAACTTAGCAAGTAAATTAACATTTGATTGTAGTTATAAGGCGGTGTGGTGACGTAGGTCTATCGTATTATCGATTTGTTTCGGTGGGATATGTCAGCAATAGCTACGGGCATTAAATTAATTTTGTCGATAGCACCTGCTTCATAACTTCAGTAAATACGTAGTAAAAAGTAATATCCATACTATTACAAGCTCTTCAATACCCTAGTGCTTGAGGGCATCACGCAGGTATGGAACGGGAGTGTGGTGGTGCTATTTTTCAAGAAAAGAAAGGTAATAAAACGCAGCTCAAGAATTACATACCTACCCATCTCGCTTCTGTGCCATCCATCCATCTGCAAGCTGTTTTCCAGGGTCATCACGAATCATCTTTCAAGCAGGTTTGATGAATACCAGCCTCCCAAGAAGCCGGGTTTCGAAAAGTCTTCAGAACCATAGATCAAATAATACGCTGCGGCAGGTAGGTAATACAGAAAACCGAGGAGTATAACCTGCCACTTTGCTTAGCGTTTGTGGACTATGTTTGCGAAGGCCTTTGATTTCGTCGTAACATGGCCAGTACTGCAGTCGCTCCAGCGATGCCGGATTGACTATCTTTATACATATATTAGAGGTGCTTACGAGTGTGTACAATAACGCCAGTATGTCGGCCCGAGTGCAAGACTAATTTACGGAGGCGATTCCGTTGCGGAGAGGGGTAAGACAAGGAGATGTAATATCTCTGAAGCAAAGCAATGGAAGACGCCTTCAAGCTCTTGGAATGGAAAGGATTCGGCATCAGCATTAAAGTCGAGTACCTACATCACGCACCTTAGGTTTGCCGAAGATATCGTGGTCATGGCAGAAACGCTGGAGGATCTCGATATGATGCTCGAAGATCATACAGAGTATCCCAACAAGTGGGCCTTAAGACGAACATGGACAAGACGACGGTCATGTCGAATGTACTTACATGTAGTACCCACCCCAGTATTGTTTGGTAACTCAGTCCTCGAAGTTGTAGACGAGTACGTCTATCTAGGACAAGCAATCCAGTTAGGCAGGTCCAATTTCGAGCAAGAGGTCAATCGACGAATCCAACTCAGATGGGTTTGGGAAACTGCAATTTCTCAACCAGGATACCTTATTCACACAAAACAAAAGTCAAAGACAAAGTCTTCAACCAGTGCGTATGATAGGAGAACCTACGGGGCCGAGACGGAACTATGGACCTTTTAAGGAAGCTCAGTATCACTCAGCGGGCTATGGAAAGGGGTATGGTCGGGATACCTCTACTAAAGTGGCAAGGGGCAGGACACATACTTCGAACAACCGATGGCGTTGGGGCAGAAAGGTTCTCAAGTGGAGAACGCTTACCGGCCAGCGGAGCGTGTAAAGGCCATCCGCAAGGTTAGGGACGACATGGTTAGTTAGGGTTGCGGGGACTCGCTGGATGCGGGTCGCCTCTATCCGGCCCGTGTGGAAATCTATTGAGGAGGCCTATGTCCAGCAGTAGACGTCATATGGCTGAAATGATGATGATGATGATGATGATGATGATAATACTATCACAAAGTTGTAAAAATGAAATGTCTTAACATTGAAGATATTTAAAAAAGTGATACGGACTATTTGAAGTTAACTAAGGAATCAATTTTTTTTGATGTTTTGTATGTTTGTATGCGTTATTCATCACGCCAAAACGGCTCAACGGATTTCAACTATTTTTGGTACACGGGTATATAGCAGGGCATCTACAGATGGTTAAAGGATATCATTTACTCGACTATGCTAAAGAAAAAAAGAGGGTTATGATTTTCTCTTGTTGAAGTTGCGGACACCTTTCTTATATATTTTGTCCCTGTCTTGACCCGAGGGCCTGTTTGTCCAGTAATGCAATACTGTTAGCAAAATGTCGGTCCACCTAGTTGAGGTGCTTACCCACTTTTCGTTTTCCAGTACGTGATCGCCACACTCGAATTTTTCTAACCCTAACAGCCATCGGTTCTACGATACATTGTCCCGCCAACTGCTATTTAAGATTGGCAACCTTGGTTTTTCTGATGATCTCATTTCTACGTCGGTCTCGTAGGGAATCTTCAAGCAAATGTAGCAAAAATTATTATTACCTGCCATTACCGTTTTAATTTATTCTGTTGCATAATATACAGGGTGTTCCAGAGACCGACAATAATCTTAAGAGGGCAGATGGAACAATTCAAAAGCTATCGATTTGACCCCAATGTTTTGCGTTTTTTAGTTGTTTCTGAGATATTCACAATTTCACTGGCATTTTTTTATTTTTTAGGGTTCCGTACCTCAATCTAAAAAAACGGAACTCTTATAGGATCACTTTGTCGTCCGTCTGCCCGTCCGTCTGTCTGTGTCTGTCAAGACCCTTTATCTCGAGAACGCGTCGAGGTATCGAGTTGAAATTAACACCATATATACTTAGGTCTACGGTCCCTTGAAGCTGTAAAAAAATCAAACTTCTACATTGACGTAAAAAACGTATATTTCGATACTATCAAGGAAATCAAAATGATAGGGTACTTTCCGTTGACATACTACTATGAAATTTGGCAAGTAATATTGTGACATACCTATTACAAAAACGTACAAGAATCTGAAAACTATACTTTTGTAATTAAGTCTTTTTCAAAAGACATATTTGGACAGCCCAGTTGCGTTTCGTTTGCACCTCATTTGTATGCAATGAGATAGATATCAGGTGTAAGCTTAACTCAACTGGAACCGGGTGATATAAGAATGTTAGGGTAAGTGTAAGTTTGTACGGAACCCTCGGTGCGCCAGTCAGACTCGCACTTGGCCGGTTTTTTCCTTATAACCGTGTCAAAGATAGTTTTTAAGTATAAGTGAAATTCCTTTTTTTTACATCAGTATCCTGCATAATCTGGACCATAACGATCTACACAAGTTTTTAAAAATATGTGCCAGATAACGCGATCAGAGGTGGACGGAATACCAGCCCGTGACCAGCCCTGCGTGCAAAGTGCAGGGCAGTTGTTCTGCACCGCGCAGCAGCAAACGCTGAGACCCCTATTGTCACAGTATTTATTCTGCCTTTCTGTCCTTTAGCCGTAAGTTAGTAGTTAAGCTAGTATCTAATTCTTAATGTAAATAGCCACATCTATTTTATTTATTAAGACTTTTTCCATACATCGGCATCAGTATCGCAAACGTCGCTCTAGGTGTATCAAAGATACCAATGTAAGGAAAGGGAAGGAAAAGCAATGTATATGCCTACATATACACTGCCACTAAATACTGTTTAAGGATTCATGATCATCAGCCAAAACCGGGCATCGCTGGACTTAGACCCTCTCTCTCTCTCTCAAAAAACGCCAACACGTCAGGTCCTGCGTCTCCCGCCTCCGGCGACCTCCATCAGGTCATCAGTCCATATTGTGGTGGGCCTGTCCAAGCAGCGTTTTCTGCTGCCTGCTCGCCACTCGAAAATTAGTCTACCCCAGCGGCCGTCGGTTTTAAGAGGAATATGAGCTGCGAATTATCTCAGTTTAGGATTGCTGGATACATCAAATCGATATTAATTGGGATGAAACTAAGAGAGGTACAGTTTTCAAAAAGTACTACGTATAATCCTGTTTTTTCTCTTTCCGAATACATAAAGAAAGAAAGAAAAAAGAAAACATTTATTGCCACACCAAAAATAAATTAGGTACAGGGAACAAATAACAGATAAGAAAAAAAAAAGATGGAAAAAAAAGGTACTTTAAAATATTCCGCGTGACAAAAGGAACGTACAGAACGAAACATATTATGTATCTAACTCAACTTTATAAAAAAAAATGTTAGTGGTCTCCATTTTCGTTATGACGGCAGTACAGTGAAGTGATCCACGCGTTCAAAATTGTTCTTATAATAAGTATCACAATATTTCTGAATAAATACAACAGTTACGATACTTCTAAACAATTGCATCCGCCTACGATAACTTTAAACCATATTCCATGTCCATGGCTCGCAGACTACGCCAGTTCTTGCTGGCGCCCAAGGCTTGCGAAAATGGTAACGTTTGAGACGAACGAGCGGCCGCCGGCGATGCGGTGATCGACGACGTGTTGGTGGATAAGGGCTGCTGTTATAAACGTAGTGTGAGTCAAATAATAGATGCGGGTTTGAGCTAAGCGAGATAAGCGGTGAGAGTGAAGACATTTTATTGGTTTAGCAATTTTTTGAGTTATGTGGCTACATCGATGTCAACATGTTGGTATAAAGGCTGCTGTTATAAATGTACCTACTGTCAGTCAAATAAGATGCAGGTTTGAGCTAAACAGGATAAGCGGCTAGACAGAAGGCATTTAATTAGTCTAGCGATTTTTGAGCTGAGTAGGATGTGTGGTTGAAATGTTATATATTGAATAGCGATTTTTGAGTTAATGTGACCAGCGGGGTTATTGCCTAACGAAATTTTGACACTTGGTATCGGAATCAACTGTCATAGCCCATACAAAATCATGACACTTGATTCCGATTGCGAGCGTCAAACGCGTTAGGCAATACGGGGGCTGGTCGATGTCGGTGCAATGCTCGATGACGTGTTGGTTCATATAGGCTGCTGTTATAATCACATGTCAGTCAAATAATAAATGCGGGTTTGATTGAGCTAAGTAGAAGAAGTGAAGAAATTGAATTGTTTTGTCAATTTCTTGAGCTAATAAGACGTTGGAATGGCGAAGCTTTTTTGATTGGAAATTTGTACAAGTTTTTATTGAACTTCGCCTGTTTCTTGTTGTTCAAACAAAAGTACAGTCTGCAGTAAATTTGGTCTCAAAATTAAATTTTTCACAGAAACTTTTAGTTAATGTGGTCAAGTCGATGTTTGTGCAATAATCGGCAACATCTGGTGGAAAAGGGCTGCTGTTATGAAAGTATGTCAGCATGGGCGTCGCCAGGATTTTTTTCAGGGAGGTGCACGATCGACACTTTATTATAACTTATAAAAAAAGTTTAATTTTGTGTATGTATTTTCTTTCCTGACAGGGAAGTACAGTACACCCCCTTGCACCCTGCTGCCGGCGCCCATATATGCCAATGTATAATACGAGATGCGGGTATAAGTTAAGCAGAATACGCGGTCCGAGTGAAGAAATGTTGAATTAATACATTTTTGAACTAATCTGAGCAGGAAAAAGATTGATGTAGTAATCAAGGATGTGTTGATTTATAAGAGCCGTTGCTATAAACTTTATTTCCAGTTATAGTTGCATTTGAATTTTATACGTTTTGCGTACTCATTGGATAACCATAACCAACTAGTGCTATCACTGCTACAAAAAACTTACAAGGATAATGGAGTAAAAATACAGTGATTTGTAGTTTTTGTGTTTGGATTATCGTACTCGGGAGTAAATAGTCCCGGACTAATGCGGGGGTGCTAACTACCCTCACTTGTTCGGCTCTAATGGCCCGTCGCGCAACGCCCTTGTATTTGCAAAGCTTAGAAAGCCAGATTTGTTGCTGCCATTCTGACTTGAAAGGTGGAATTGGCTGGGTAGTGCGGAGTGTTGTTCGAAGTGAACCATATTAGATTTAATAGGTACTGGATGACAGAAACCAAATTCGCACAGTAAATTAAACCAACTTTCTATTTGCTTTCAAATTCAACAGTTTATTCTGTAACTTAGCCTGCCTTTGGTAACTATGACATTGGAAATAAAGAAACGCCGCAAGAAACTCTATTTTTTTTTCTATTCCAAACATATTATTCGTAAATATTGCTGAAGAATGAAAGATTTCTCAGATAGGTAAGTGCTCTCAAAATAAAAACTTCATTAGATAGTAAATATTATTAGATAGTAAATAAATGTCATCGCAACTACACGGCAGTTATGACAGTGCCGAGACAAACGGATTGCTCATAGGTAATCCATCCTAATAGTGTAATAGACGGCTAAGGTATTATCTCTCCAAACATCTGTACTCCGGCCGCGTCGCGCTAAACGATCGGCGTCTGCACAAATAGGCCCATTAAATTCAATCGGTCTCGCTACAAGAAGACAGAAGCGTCACTTACCCATCTACTATGTAATTTAGAGATATTAACTTAACACTGCGCGCTTCAGAGCCGGCGCGCCCTCGTGCTTCGTATGCCAAATATCCTATTGTCCAACCGGAGATGCTCAGTTTTCAAGAGGTTCTTGTACCAAATTACTTTAATGTAAGTACTTAAATGTATTATTAGAACGCTTAGCTACCTACAATGGACGCGACGTGCGGTTAAGCAACAATTTACGATAAATTACCTTTTAAATCGATGCTTTTATTCATTGATGTTATTCTAAGCGGAATGATAGAATTGACATCTTATTCGAATCTAATGTGTCTTCCGTAAATTTAAGCGGATTATTTCTTTACTTTAAATATTTGGAAACAGCTATTCGACGACTTTCAAATGAGCTATTTATAATTTTAAATGGGTTTGTGGCCACAAAATAGAATCGGCTTTGTTCAGACTGTGGATTAACGGAACAGTAGAATTGTTGTAAAACAATGCATTTTAAATCATATGTTGTGGTGTTTACAATAGTAATTTGGTATTCAGCTCGGTAAATATGTCTGCATAATGTTTTTGTGCGCGATGCATGCGACTGCAATGTTTTGTGACACAATTATGGCTGCATTGTGTACCTTTCGTCACAGCCGATGCGCTTTTCCAAAATGATACGCTTCATGCTGACTGAATAATTGTAAATAAAATAAAATACTTTTTTTATAACTAGAGATGGAACATAAACGATCAGATGTTTTCTTTTATTGTCGCTTGAAATAGCGAAATTGAACACGATTACAACAATGTATGGATTTTTTATACAGATGAGAATGGTTACTACTTTAATATAAGCATTTATAAAAATGTCTAACCCAGTTTAATATGAAAATCAGAAACATTCGGACATCACAAAAAACTGAAACATAAATAAGAACAATAAAACCACTTTAGATTATCTACTTATAATTTTTTACCCGAAGGTCGCTGTCACCTGTTGCGGTCTCCCAGGGAAGCAATCATAGCACCTCACTCATAGTCATATCGCTCTAATGATTGCTCCTTTGATACCGCCGCCCGCTCCTAAACATTGGTAGAAAAAATCAACGTTATTAAGTGTGAATTCTACAAATTGTTCACAAATATTTGCGTCTACCTGTGTTTTTTAAAACAACATTTGTTATATTTGCCATGACGGGATCAAGGATGCTATAAATGCTATTTATGATTAAGCACGCTAACTTAGGAAATAATTCTTGCTTGAGATGCTTTAGCCGAGCCGAATAGGATTTTTAAACTTAAACGTGAGTCATAAGAACGTTAGTCTCGTTTCCACATCATAAACACTGAATTTTATCAATAATTCTGTTGAACGAAAGTCGGTTTGGGTGATATTTGTTTTTTTCTTGTGTCAGATCACAACGTTTTGCATTTGCGTATGCGTGTTTAGACCCATTATATACTCGTACTAGAGTTTTTATGAGGTATAGGATTTTATTCAGGCAGGAATGACCAAAAACACGGAATGACGGAACCTAAAACCAATGTCTATCATTGTAACAGCGCACTTTCCCGACAAGTCAGTACCCTCGTGAATGTAAGCTAAAATGTAAAGTTATGGCTACAGGCTCGAGGCCCATTTATCTTGGTATTTACGTACATTACAAGCAGATGTAATGTAATCCGCGCACCCTTCACACAGATGAAGGGTGCGCTCATTGCAACTCACTTCAGCTATAGTATTCACAATACTTGCCCAAAGTGATAAAAAACTCGTTGCTGTTATAATGGGAACCCTTAGACTCGTGTCAATTATTCATAATCGGAGATCGATTACGATTCACTTAGTTTCTTTTCTTTGAGTCAAATTTGACAATCTGCATAACGGGTCAGTTACTTACCTATATTTTCACCTTTGATTTCGAATATATTATATTATACGAGTATATACCACTGCTCCATGTATCTAATTAGATATATCAGAGACAATCTGGACAAAGATTGACGTAGATTTTCTGAATTACACCTTAAGTGCCGCCGACAATACGGTTTCATTAAATCGGGAATTATTTTCAGTAATATTAAGTTAAATCGTTAAAACGTGCATTAACTGTTTGAATGTAGGCGGCTCAGAGATATAATTCTCAAAAGTAATTTCTTATCTCGTAAACAGTTCTGTCCCGAGCGTTCTCCGGCAGGTTATTTTCTAATGCTCGTATAATGTCCTTTTTATTGAGTGTAAATAATTGAGTTTGTATCAACCGCGCGCCGCCATCTGCTAGCTTGAGTTTTAACACTCCTTTCGGATTTCCCACCTTTAATGTCCTCATAAAAGTTTACGTGTCCCGTGTGACGTGGGACTTTAATTCTTACCATCGTTTAGGAGATCTGATTTTGCTCTGGCGATTGCAAATGTATATCACTTCTTAGGGATTAAAGGAAACTTAAACCCGCTTGCAATTTAGTGAGACACAACATTGATCTCTAAATACGTTATTACTTGGTCGCATTTTTATTTGATTTGTTCGGTCAGCGATGGCGGTACGGTTATGAGAATTATTTGTTGTTGGAAGTTATTTATTTGACTAGTTGTCGAGGCTTACGTCGGCGGCGCGACTGTTGTCGATCCGGTTGCATTCAACTCTCGGACTCGAATTATAATATTTGATTTGTATTTTATTATAATACAGGTTGTTATGTAAATAATGTGTGTCCGCCGTGAGATGAATCTTGTAAGGTCACTAGGATCGTTTTCGTCCAGTGGCAGTTTAAAATGTTGGCTGTCAACTTTTAAATTTAACTAATATTCATAATTATTTTATTTTAAGTTCGAAAGACCACACGGAAACGAGACTTCGTATTATCAACAGCAAAAACAGGTTATCATTGATATCTAAATTTACAATTATAATTTTAACCTAGAGAATGGAGTTGTTCAACATATACCGGGTGTAATGTTTATGTGTGACCAGGTGATTATTTCGTAAGTATTACAGTTATCAAAAAACTTCAAACTGATTTCGAATGGACGTTACCTAATGAGTAAATTGACATCAATAACTTTTAAAAATCAAACGAGAAGTACCTATGCAAAAATTTGACATTAAACACTCCCATACATTTAGTATCAGATTAGTAGAAAGGAGTTTCCTTAATTTAAGTGGTCTAGTACTCATTTTACCTTAATCATATTTTATGATTAAGTATGATATGATAATAATAATTTTACTGATTAGGTAGGTAACGTACTTTCGATATTGGTTTAAATTTTTTGGAAATCTGTAATAGTTACGGAATAATCGCCTGGTCACATTTGACGATTACACCCTGTATATAGGTCTACAAACATGTACTTTAAAAACGTACAGTCACATGCTTTTTGTTTTTATTGGTTGCCGGCGACCTTAGCGAGGTCCCTCCTTTTAGTTTAGGGAACTGATTACTCTGCATTCAGTTTTCTCTATTCGACTTTTCACTCCATCGGACCAGTTCCGTTTTCCGAGTTATTTGTACTGCCCTGCCCAGTCCATTCAACCTGCTTACTGTGATAAGGTAAATGTCTCAGTGCTGTCCCATTAGTTGGCACCTGCAACCTTAATTCGTAGCAGTAGAGATGAGAAACACGGTGCCAATCATTAAAATTGGGATCATAAGTTTACGCCATAGTATGTCACAGAATCTACGAAAATTTAATTTTATGTCGTATCGTTTTTTAGATATATTTTTTTAAAACCTCGATGTGAAATTTCTTCACGACAATCGACTGTATACATTTTTACTTTGGTCTATATGGTTTACTAAGAACATTTTTATATTTTTGCTTATCTGTACAGACTCTCGATTGACGTGAACACATATCATTTCCAAGATTATTAAAATAAAATATGACAAAAAAAAGCACTCAAAAGTAAAAAATATAACTGTTTCTTCAATTTACTAACAAGTTACCGTTTTTCTACTCAATGTATACAGTACATACTTGAAGAAACTAAAGTATGCAATTTTTTACTATCGAGTGTTTTTTTTTGGAGTCGGTTTTTTTTTTGTTAAAAAGTTAATATTTTTACACTTTACTTAACAAACGTTACTTAAAAGTATATCTCGTGACGATTCGAACAAGCCCAAACACGACTAGGATACATTATTTTACTATGGAGAACTCCACCATCAAATCAGCTCAGTGTTACCATTCTCATCAGGAACATTTAAGTTTGTGACAATGAGGTTGCTTAACTAACTAACTAATCGAGGTATCTAATCCCCACCCGTAAATTTTATCGTTGAGGAGTTCCGATGGCATTCTGTGGTCTTCTTAATCAGTTCCACTTCACTAATTTACACGCTCTGAATGCAAATGCTTATTATGTTTCTTATGATACCAAAATCGCCATATGTATGCCTACAATATTTAAAGAGTTCCTTCGATTCCTCATAGATCCCATCATCACATCTTCACCAAAATTATATGGGACCAACTTAGAAATACTCCTATCAAACAAAAAAAATCTTTGAAATCGGTTAAATAGTCGTTCATATAATCGGTGAACATACATAAAAAAAAAAGATTCAGACGAATTGAGAACCTCCTCCTTTTTTGGTAGTCGGTTAAAAATAAGCTACCTATAGATTCTGAGTCCACATATAAATGAATAAATAAATATCAGGGACAATTTTACACAAATCGACCTAGTCCCAAACTAAGCAAAGCTTGTACTATGGGTACTAAGTGACGATATACTTAATATATAGATAAATTATAATACTTAAATACATATAAAACATCCAAGACCCAGGAACAAACATTCGTGTTCATCACACAAACACTTGCCCTGGCCGGGATTTGAACCCGGGACCGCCAGCTTTGTAGGCTGTTGTACAACTCACTGAGCCATACGTGTCGTCAAAACGCGTACTATCCAGAAAAAATATATACTGCTCAAAACAATAAAGGGGCCACTAAAAAAAATTAGTTAGTAAAATTTATTTTACATAGTCGCCAGGTAAAGAGGCTTTTGATTTAGTTTAGGCTAATAATCGCTTAATTAAATAGTCAATGTGTCAATGTTTTATTTGCATTAACTAAGATAAAATTAGTTTCATGTAACCATAAAAGCTGAACAGAAATTATCCTCGCAAAAGTAGCCCATATTTTGTTTTGAGTAGTATATATAATATGAACACCTCTGGGAAACTTCATGTTTCTCTTTTGACAACATGTACATTTTTTAAGTTAGATTAAATCGAGACCCATTTTGTTAATTTAGCAATTAAGCAACCCAAAAACCTTCTTTTTAGTAACAGAGTATTGAAAATCTTCAAGAAAATGTGGAAGAAGCATATAATATTCTACATTACGATACTATAACTTATAGGTGGATATGTGTCAGTGACAGCGCACAAGAACAAACAGCAGTTCAATTTCTATACTAAATCCTTAGTGTCCTTCCTTAGTCCTTCTCCACTTCATAAGCGGCTGTGACTGTTATTTAAGCATTACTTGTCACTTATACGCTCTTTTATAATGAAGAATAAAAACTGGTTAAAAACAGCTTTGACAATTAAGCTGTCATGCATTGGGATATTTACCTTAGCTCTATGCCATTCAAAATATTAACGATACTAGTGCTAACTTAGATCGTGTTCGAAAATTTCAAGGCACGTTTGTAAAGTTGCGATAGCTCTGTTGGTCAGAGCATTTCGGCGTTAAATAAGGTTCAAATCCTGCTTGCAATTTAGCAGGTCTCATTAATTTTTTCCTTTACAATCGAATTCTGAGTTATAATAATTATTAATCACAATAACGATTACCTAATCTAATCTCTGTCACGCACTTTAATGCTGCCTTTTAAAGGCTTGACTTTACTAAGTCGGTAGTAATTAACTGAGTAAGTATAGTAAAATTGAGCATAACAGGACATAGATTCATAATAACAATAACCATTCGTTATACATTTGGTTGTCCGCGCGCGCCCCTGCGCCGGCGCACATGTCGTCGCCCGCGGCCCGATTTGTAACACATTACACTTAAGTACTACCGCAAACCTAAATTAATTCCGTCGTAAATGCACACGCGAGGTCAATGAGTGTAAGCTTAGATATCATTATACTAACGGGCGTCGGTTCTTGTATGGCATACTATTTTTGCGGCTGTTTGGATGGATGTAATTATAATTATTAATAATAATGACTACGTAAATATGTTAGGGGTTAATTGATTTATTTACGTGGTACAATCCTACATTTACCCTGGCGCTTTAATATCAAACAATGGCGGATGCGAGGATGAAGTGAAACGACGTATGGGGATGACTAGATCTGCAATGGACAAATTGAAGAAAATATGGAGGAATAGAAATATCACCAAGACTACCCAGAGGCGGCTCGTGCGGACCCTCGTATTCTCCATATTTATGCGGCAGAGACGTGGACGCTTCGAGAAACTGAGAGGAAAAAAATGATGCCTTGGAAATGTGGTGTTGGATAAAAATGCTGGGGATATCGTGGGCAGAATTCAGGACTAATGTCTCCATCCTTAAAGAACTCCACATCAAACAGCGTCTGTCTGCTCTAGTGCCAGCTCGGATAATCAAGTTTTTCGGCCATGTCTCAAGATGAGCGATCACCCATGCGATGGACTGACCAGATCAAATCGGTTGTGGGCGGACCTCTTCATGAGTGCACCCGAATGTCTGCAAATCGGGAGAGATGGCGGGACATACGGCGAGTAACATCTGCGCCTGACAGTACAAGTATCTCCAGGCTTTTTTATGCCACGAATACAAGCGTAGTGCGTTGTAATATATAAGCCCTGGATTTTGTTGTTACAATTACTTTTGATAAATTCTTGCGCCTATAGGAATCTACTTCAATCGCTGAACTATAAAGTATTATAAAGTATTAAATATATACTCGTAGCTTCACACAAATATGTACAGTTAGCTGCACGACGCGATACATATATACACCATTATATGGCACCATTCTCATATACACGATAAGTCTGTTTCTAAAATATCTGCTCTCAACTCTATTCACGGGTAATATGAGGGTAATATAGAGTCTAGCTCAACCTGAGCTCAGCTATATCTGAACTGACTAATCGTGTATATCTTTTTGCAGCTGACAGGTTATTACATGACATCGTGAAATTTATGTCGTATCATGATAATTTATTATATACTTCATTCATTGTTATAGTATATAGTTCCAATTCCTTATTACACAACGTTTTTGAGCAAGTCCCACTGTAATCTGCTACTTAATCAATAATAAAGTCTCTAGTAGTAGTAGTCTAGTACACAGTGAACGTTTATAAAACAAATGTTATGTTAATTCCCTGGTCCGCATAAGACGCACTGCATCGAAGACGGCGCTATCTAGATGTTACGTACAGCTACAGCTACATAAAGTCGCGATAATCTTTTAAAAGGTGTTCGTTGTGTTGTAGATAATTAATATTTAGGCAGAGCGCCCCGCGGCGCGGCGCGGGCGCGTCTTTGTGCCGCCGCCATCGCCGCATTTGTCATGTTAGCGCTCCAAAGGTGTGAATGACTTTTTTCTAACCATTATTAATGACAATGATAGAAAATATTGTTTTTTGTTGCAACATTGTTGATTGTTGTCAATTAGTTTTTTGTTGCATCACGATTTTGATTATGAGCGTAGCTGATCGATTTAGTTCGTTTTGAATCGAATGTTTGATTTAAAATATGGCTAGGTTCATTAAAGCCTTTCATTTGATTGAATAGGAATAGTGTCCGTGTTGAGTGGGTCGTAAAACGAGAGGAAACTTTCAGTAGCGGGCTTCTTTCCACTGGGAGCATAATCAATAACCCACTTTAAGGGAAAAAAAAATATTTCAAAGAGGTTTGCGTACCCTGTCAGAAAGAATAACTTTTCATGGAGCTCAATATTTCGAGTGGCGCTACTTGTTTTGTTACTTTCAAAAATGAGCCAAATCACGGCGTCGGGCCCGGCCCGCCCTCGGTACAATGAATAATAAGCAGAAACACCGACTATCCATTATTTTCCTGCGCGACCCCAACAATAACAGGAAGGTTGAAAGAATAATGGAAACAATTGAAATTTCAATATTCTTTCATATTTTCCGCTCGGGGCGAAATAAAGTTATCAGCAAAAATATAATTTTACTAACCCCCAAGTCGTGTTATTCCTTTCTTTATGCATGAAGTGCTATAAATAAAGATTGGTTTACTATGTAAAATTAAACTATTATAAAGGTAAAATTAAATAGATCAAGTGAAAAAAAAAATGTAAATAAAGGGTCAAAATACTAGGCGTACTATCAGTACAAAGATAGGTTCTTTTAAAAAAGTTCCTTCTACCTATTCTAGCAGCTCTTGGGATAGTCGAATGCTAACATGTCAATGGCAATACAGTCTCCATACGGTATATGGTACTTTCCCTCAGTTGAATAGTAGCCCTGAATTATTTTACACCTTATCTGACCCAGATATCTCTGTATTATTAACAATAACATTCACCGATACACCTACGATAAGCACAAATAGCTTCCCGCAATTATTTATAGGGCTCAGAACAATAGGTATTATATTACATTCAAGCAAATGAACGCTTTTATGAAACAACAGCACCTAAAATATTGCTTCCGGACAATATGAGCAATGAAACTTGTATGATTAAACGACTATTACATCAAACATACAGTAATACTATACTTTGAACTAAATTTTTCACGTTTGCTAGAAACCAGGCCATTCTAAAAAGTTGAATGTGATAAATAATAATATAAACCTACTTTCAAACATGGCCTAACAAGGGTAGTACAATTGTTATTACCATTGAGGAAGATTTAAAAAAATTGGATTTCAATGTAAAACCTTACTCTAACATACCTACCAGATCTCTCAAACGAAATTTCAGATCCTCATAATCGATGACCATCACAATTCTCGATAGACAGGTATAACCACATACTTGGCTTTTTATATCACATTGATAGAGATACCGGGGATAGAGATATTATATATAGCACAAATATAAGTCTAAGTTGAACGATTGGTCTCATTGGTCATAGCATAGCTAAACTGAGCATTTAGATCCTCATTGTGAGTGCTGGCTGGTCATCACGGCACTGGACAGTAGGTACATCGGAATCCCTACCGTCGTTTGTCCTAATGTATCGTTTGTCCTGACGCATTTTTTTATGAAACTGTAAACTTTTCAGGATTGTTATAGAACAAACCTAACCTAACCTAACCAAATCTATACGATGATATTTAAATAATCCTGAAGAATTTACATTTTCTGAAAAAATGCGTTTGGTTTCTGAAAAAACAATACATAGGATAAACGATACATTAGAACAAACGACACTAGGGATTCCGAAGGAGACCCAGGTTCATCATAATACTCGACAAGGCATAAACGTTCTTATTATTGCTTAGGCCATATCCATCATAAAATTCATAAATATTACTATCTCTAGGAGAAGTACTTAGTCAGTGTACCTAAACTGAGCATTTAGAGTTTTATACATTAGTGAAGGTCATCACAGCTCTGAGGCGTGCATCAATGGCGCAGAGGCGTGAATCTGTTACTTATGTTCTAGCTATAGAAACCTAGTTCTTCAGCTTACCTAAACAGAGCATTTAGAGTCTTATAAATTAGTGAAGGTTATCAATATCATGGCTCTGGCTCTGTGCAGTGCATTATAACGCTCGATAGCCCAAAGGCGTCACTCTATTACCAGCTATTACTTAAGTTATAGTTATAGAAACGTAGGCAGTCCTCTCAGTCAAGTGGTTCTCGAGCGTACCTAAACTGAGAATTTCGGGCCTAATAAATTAGTGAAGGTTGTCACGGCTCTGGACAGTGCATCAAAACACTCGATAGCGCAGAGGCGTTAATCTATTACCAGTTATTACTTAAGTTCTAGTTATAAAAAACTTAGGCAATGCTCTTAGTAAAGCGGTTCGTGAGCGTACCTACACTGAGCATTTAGAACCTCATAAATTAGTGAAGGTCATCACTGCTCTGAGCAGTGCATCTAAACACTCGATAGCGCAGAGGTGGCAATCTACGAGTATTACTAGCTATTTTTTTAATTCTAGTCATAAAAACGTAGGCAATGGTCTTAGTTAAGCGGTTCGTGAGCGTACCTAAACTGAGCATTTAGAGCCTCATAAATTAATGAAGGTCATGACGGCTCTGGGTAGTGCATCAAAATCCTCGATGGCGCAGAGGCGTTAGTATTATTAACGCACCGGTCAGAGATACCATCGGCCGACAAACTCGATTAGCAGTTTGAATGGTGCCTCTTAGTCGTGGGCCGAACTATAAGAGGATAGCGATTGAGGATTGGTTTATTTTTCACTATGTAAATTTTAGGTATCCATACTATATTATAAGCGTGAAAGTATGGTTGTACGTTCCACTTAATCTCAAAAACTACTGGACGAATTCTTATGAAACTTTCCAGTGAGAATAGGGCATAGGCTACAATTTTTGTATTTCAATCTTTTTAGGGACGAAAAAGGGGATGAAACTTTGTAGGCTATAAATTCCATCTCTACGCGGACGAAGTCATGGGCAAAAGCAAGAATATAAAGATGTAAAAAAATGTTCGTATGTGTCGTTGTGGCCCCCTGTTCCATCTGTCCCTACCGCCATATCCCCCCTGATAGGGATAGGTGGATTATTTTTCCTTCCTTCCCCACCAGTAGGGATATATTTCCATATATCCCTACTAAAACTCACTGCAGTAGGGGCTTGTGGATTTCTTTCCAACCATTCATACCACTTTGCTGCCTGGTAGGGACTCGTGAAATTTCTTCCACCTTTCTCTACCACGGTACCCCTTAGTAGGGACAATGGGAATTTCTTCCACTTTTCTCTACCTCGGTACCCCTTAGTAGAGACAATTGAAAATTTCTTCCACCTTTCTCTACCATCGTACCCCTTAAGTAGAGACAATTGGAATTTTTTCCACTCATCCCTACTAGCTAGCTTTTTGGTAGGGACTCGTGGATTTTTTTCCAATCACCCCTACCAGATTGCCGCCTGGTAGGGACTCGTGGATTTTTTTCCAACCACCCCTGCCAGATTGCCGCCTATTAGGGACTTGAGGATTTTTTTCCAACCACCCACCCCTACCAGATTGCCGCCTGGTAGGGACCGGTGGATTTCGTCGGACCATGCTCAGTGTAGGGTTCCGCAGCCGTACATACGAAGAAATGCACTACAGATGAAAAAAATCGTTAAAATTATTAATTACGCTTTATTTTTGTAATTCTTAAAATCTCCGCTCCGAAAGTAGCATAAAACTTTCGGAGCGCTTATTTCCGAAAATAAAAAAAATCTATTCTTATTATTTACATCAAAATGATTTTAAAATAACTGTCGAAATATGTGCAACAAAATACATTTGCTAAAAAAAATCTCGGTTTCGGTTACATGTATGGAGTGCCCCTTATACATTTTTTTATTATTTTCAACCATCAAACTAAGTAGCGGCTTACGCAAGACACCTATAATCGAAATTTTATGGACATGATGAAACTATAAGGGTTCCATTTTTGCCATTTTGGCTACGGAACCCGTTGAGACGTATATTATCGTTATCAGCAGCTTTACCATTGCTACCCTTTCACAAAATTAAGGAAGGGTGGTCATATACTAGTCGGGGTGGTTGTAAAAAAATCCACGGGTTCCTACCAGGGGGCAATCTGGTAGGGGTGGTTGGAAAAAAAACCACAAGTCCCTACCAGGCGGGAATCTGGTAGGGGTAGTTGGAAAAAAATCCACAAGTCCCTACCAGGCGGCAATCTGGTAGGGGTGGTTGGAAAAAAATCCACAAGTCCCTACCAGGCGGGAATCTGGTAGGGGTAGTTGGAAAAAAATCCACAAGTCCCTACCAGGCGGCAATCTGGTAGGGGTGGTTGGAAAAAAATCCACGAGTCCCTACCAAAATGCTAGCTAGTAGGGATGAGTGGAAGCAATTCCAATTGTCCCTACTAAGGGGTACCGTGGTAGAGAAAGGTGGAAGAAATTCCAACTGTCCCTACTAAGAGGTACCATGGTAGAGAAAGGTGGAAGAAATTCCAACTGTCCCTACTAAAGGATACCGTGGTAGAGAAAGATAGAAGAAATTCCATCTACCCCTATCAGTGGGGCCTAGGAGGGATAAGTGGACGTATTATTTCCATATATCTCTATCCCTGTCCCTGGTGGGGAAGAAAGGAAAAATATACCACCCATTTCCATCAGGGGGGATATAGCGGTAGGGATAGATGGAACAGGGGGTTGTGGCTTCATGACGCTAAATCGGCTAAAAGGATTTCAACTATTTTTGTTACATAGGTAGCTGGGTATCATAAGATGGTTCTATAACCATGTGTCCTATGACACTTTTTACCCGACTATGCTAAAGAAAAAAGAGGGTTTATGACTTTTTCTCCTCCGCGAACGAAGTTGCGGGCGTCTTCTAGTAATATTATATCTAAGAAAATCGGGGAAAATAATTTTACACAGTTAGCCTAGTCTTAAACGTAGTCCAAATGTTTTGATTACATGGGTAGGCAGGTTTTCGTGCGTATGGTCGTTTAGGGTAGGCAGTGCCTTTATGCCTTTCTGAACTGCACGCCACTGTTTGTACTGTACTATGGATACTAAACAATAATATTTATTCGTTGCATGAGCAGGTATTTGTATATATAACTATTCGTAGTTAGCTACCTACCTAGAAAACGTCCAAAACCCAGGAACTAAATTTCACGCTCATAACTCAAATAAATAAATATTATCGAGACTGCTTACTTTATCAACATTGGCAGCGAAAAATTTGGACTAAAACAACTACTCGTATGTAGTTAAAAATGAAGAGCTGAAATAGCAATCTGACGTCATCAGTAATTTGGAACCGGGGGCTACGGTGTAGCGTAGACCTTAAGTCACCCGCTACGGAGAGTCCGATAAACGAAGTCTACGAATATTTTATTTCTTATTACTATTTTTTTCTAAAACGACGAAGACTTTATAGATCCATTAAATTGAATACATGAGTATATTATGGACTCAATATTTCGGTCCTTGTGAAAAATAAATTGTATTTTTTCCTTTTTAATCCTTGGCTATACATTTTATTTCAATTCCGTTTTGGTATTTTTATTTACTTGTTAATTAAATCGCAACATTTCATTTGATTTTTTACCTATGTAATGCGTTAATGATATTGTTTAATTAATAATAAATATCTCTTCGGTAACCGCAATTATGGTCATTGGTTAATTATTATTGTCAATATTTATTGTGGTCGATAATAAGTAAATATCCAATTGAAAATTGTAATTTATACACTTTTACATTATACAACAAATAAATCTGGTCTAATCTATGGCATTTAATAATAAATGAAGTAAACGTATTACTGCAATTGGGAATCACCGTGATGCGGTTTACATATGAAACTACACTCTAAAAAAAATTTGGTTGGCCCTATCAATATATTAATAGTCATAATCATGCATCTTGATTCCGTACGAGCCTAACAAGGACTTAGACACATCAAATAAGGTAATTATGATTTCTCTTACTATTGCTATGTAACTGAGCCAATTAAGATCTTGTTAAATATTTACATGAAAAATAATTATGCTAAATAATTGATCCTAGCAAGATCAACTAAGCGCTTGATAATTATTATCATGATACGTAACTGTATCAACTAATACAAACTAGTTAGTTCAACTAAGATGTAGATCAATTTTAGCACGAAAAATTACTGTATTAACTATTTGACCCTAATAAGTTCAACTAAGAACATGATTACATCGACTTATGCACCTTATTAGGCTGAATTAAGATATTGGTCAATTTGAAACCTGATGGTTTAATCATTTCAACTAAAATGTAGATCAATATTAACATGAAAAATTACTGTATTAACTATTTGACCCAAATAAGTTAAACTAAGAACATGATTACATCGACTTATGCACCTTATTAGGCTGAATTAAGATATTGGTCAATTTGAAACCTGATGGTTTAATCATTTCAACTAAAATGTAGATCAATATTAACATGAAAAATTACTGTATTAACTATTTGACCCAAATAAGTTCAACTAAGAACAAGATTACATCGACTTATGCACCTTATTTGACTGAACTAAGATATTGGTCAATTTGAATCGTAATAAGCTTGTTCAGTGCATACCATTCTCGTTCAATTGAACTATGCCTTACTTTGTCTCATTTACTCAGACATTTCTTTTAGATCTAGTTTTTTGCCAATCGACCTAGACCGGCGGGGTTATTGCCTAGCGAAAATTTGACACTTGGTATCCGAATCAACTGTCTTAGCCCATACAAAATCATGACACTTGACTCCGATTGCGAGCGTCAAACGCGTTAGGCAGTAGGGGGGCCGTTTAGCTTCACAAATTCACAAACAGACACGGGAGGAGGCGTGTTTGTGAAGCCAAACCGGTCTAGGTCGATCCTCAAAAAGATCTGAAATAAAGGTTTATCTTAGTATTCATAGTATTTAAGACTAATGTCTTAAGTGTAATATAAGTAAGAGGACCAGCATTATTCAGCGCGTATAAAAACTAGCACAAAGGGAATTTATCAAATTTAAACAAATAAGTAGTTAATAAAATATAACAAAATAGTTGTTGCTATTATTTTAAGCAGGTAAGGATGTTATATGGTTTCAATAAATAAATCAAAAACATTAATAATACGATGTTATTTATTCATTTAAACATTTTGAAAGTAAACGTTTTGCATTTAAAATGGAACTTTATGTTACCTACCAACTTATATTATAATTAACATTTAAAAAGCTAGTGTCACTGTGAAAGTCTCAAATCAACTGACATAAATGTTTTAAATAAACATTTTATCGTTAAAGATGGAGCGCTTTGGGTTACTTAATTTTTAAAAAGCTATTGTCACTCCAGGACTATTAAATTCTAGCTTGAGAGTTCTCGGTTGACAGGTTGACTGGGTAGCGTCATTACAACAAATAAAAGTAAAGTTGAATTGAATGAAACAAAAGCTAACTAAAAATGTGTTCTGAAAAGTTTATATTTTTGGCAAAACTGAAACTGAATCTATAAGTTAAAACCACTACAAGTATTTCTAATGTATTTAATAAAAAGTAGGTACAGGTATAGAACGCGCTTTTAATTCGCTTTTGTTTCGTTAACAATGTTAATATTTTTTGTAGTGCAGGGGACAATATGTAACCTTAAACACCTTTAAATACATTTTGTGTAGAACGGTCCTGGCTAATGCCCAGGTACTACACAAGCTGTATAAGAGCTTATACAGCCAGTTTGAGCATTAAAAGGACTGTATAAGCTCTAATACAGCTAGTGTGCTACTTGGATGGGGCTGTGAAATGAATAAAATAATCTTAAAAGCATCAGGATGGCGGGTGGACCTCTGCGACTTCAACAAAATATTTATACGCAAACTGTACCTTCTATGTACCTTAAAAAGAAACCAGTGTATCTCTCCCTAAAACGAGATATTTAACAAAAAAGGTCCAACCGCCATTCTGATGTCAGGATGGTGTTTCAGCATTTCGGAGACGACGTGACGTACCGCGGCATGCAGCGGAAGAAGAATTTTAATGCTAAAGGCATTGAATAAAAAATAAATCATTTTCCACGAAAAAATCCTTGGCTACCCCATGCCATGCCGTCAATTCGCGGTCGCCTTAAGGCCGAGCCACACCAGATGCGTGTGCGTGACGTGCGCGATGTAATGTATGAATACTCATAAGAGATGACACACCCCTGCGTACGCATACGTCACGCAAGGCGTATACGCCTCGTCGATCGGAATACATCACAAACCATCCAAAAATGATCACTTGCGGAGATTTAAAAGTCGTAATCTCAACTAAGTTGAAGTTAATTACTTTCGGCTCTTTCAAACAAGGAGGCTTTGACGGTAACGCGCAGCCATAACTCATCCGAGCGCTCATTCCCTTTGTGCCAGCGCAGACGCGTCGGCGCACGCCGAGCGAGACGCCCCTACACGAGAGAAAAGGGAGGAACATATATCGGACATAACACGGAATGTTTATAGCTCGAGCACTTCCTTTTAACTTTTTTGACGGCACTATTTCAAATATTGTTTTAATTGATTGCCGGCAGACATAGCGGTGGGAAGATCGTCCTAATTACAGGGACTGACTCACTTCCATATTTTTCGATCCGAGTTTACGGCGTTTTGCCGTACAACTGACAGCTGTAATTTGGTAAAGCTTATCATGTTGGTTTTGTTCCTGGGTTTATTATTAAGGTTTAATTATGACCGTGGCATGAGAACGTGGCGGATAATTATAACAAAACGTGTACTCGTGATGATAGTTATTTATATTTATATTTATATTTATATCTTTGACATAAGCGCTTGTTATTGTTGCTTCCTTTATTCTAGCATGGACGTTATTGAATAGCGTAGCTAGGTAACCACGGGCCCCGGTGCAAAAGAAAAAAATGGGGCCCTATGTCAGTTTGAGGTTATGTTAGTCAGGGGCCACAAAATGTAATAGGCCCGGTATCTACGCCACTGGTCAGGGTCCGAGGGCCCCCTGAGCTTGGAGGCCCCGAGACACGGCCCCGTCTAGCTCTTCGGTAACTACGCCAGCACTGACGTTATACTGAAAGTGTTGTCCATCTCGTAGTTAGCTGTAGAGGAAAATGTATTTCACCTGTTACAGTTCTAACGTAGATAATATTGTGGGCACTATTTTGAAACATTGAACGGACTGAACTTAAATTTTGTTTCAATCCTACAAACTTTACGCACCATCGCCAATCTCCAATGATCCCCCGTGTAATATGCATTTTCAAAATGAGTGCTTACCTACGTTACGTGAATATCTGCATCAAATTTCATGAGTGTAATTATAATGCCACCGGTTTATACTGTCCAGTTCTTGTAAATCTATGCGTTGTTAATACTATGCGGAGTAATTAATCATCATAATAAGCAAAAGCAAAGATATGTACATTTTAGAAATATCTACCTACTAGAGAATTGAAGGTAATGTTGTTCTTTTAAATTCAAACTCTTATGTACTACAAAGCATAATAAAACCCATCATTATCACAAGTTGGGCTACCTCTGATACTTACAGACCTAAATAAAGAAAACACAATTTCTCACATTTAATGCTGCATGGCAATACTGCCACGCAGCATACGGAACCTCGAGTGAGTAAGTTGGCGCTTGGCTATATGTACAATATACATTTGATTTCGCATCACAGACACCTATCCATACCGATTGGCTCAGAAAGTGTGGAATTATTAATAAACTAGTAATAGCATTGAACAACCCACGAAATGTATGGTACCTTTTGTTATGAAACTGTTTCAATAAATGCAAATTTTAACATAGCTGCAGAACAAAGTTCTTAATTTCTCCATACAAGGTATAAGCGAGTGACGTCACAAGTTTGTAGGCTTTTATTATGAAGCGTTTTTTGGGCAAGTACAAAAATGTGATTTTAACATGATTTAATCTCGGGGAGTGTTTATGAGATGGAAGTAGTTCTTTCATTAATATTTCTATTATTGAAACGTCGTTCTATAACATACAACAGAAAATAAATGTCAAATAGCCTATGGGTACGTTGTGTAAGCAGACAACGGCTAGCAGAAAAATCTAGGCACCTTGCGACGAATAAAAATTACTCGTGCGGTAAAAATCTCTACGATCACATCTACGAGTTTAGCAGTGAGCGCACTGTTGTAGAACTTTACGTTTGTGTAACTTGAACTAATAGTTAAGCTCGAGTGAAACTGAACAATCAATTGCAGCAAAGCAGCACGTAGAATGAGACAATGTTTACTAAATACCTGAGGGTTGTAAAAGCGGTAGTAAACCGTAATTGGTCGCATAAAGTCCGCGCAATGCACCCGCATTGCCCCCGACCGCACTCCCATTGTGAGGCTTTAATGCTAGCTGTAAATTTACCTCCAACTTTACATTTCCATATCAGGGACAACATGTTATTGTTTCTGGATGCTTTCGAGTGTTTTGAATTGAAGACGAATGTGTTCTATTGAAGCGTGGCTACGATACTTTATAGCATTGTTTCTTTGCATAGTACTAGTGCTGCGTAGTACTTTATATAAAAAAAATGTATAGGCAACCTTAACATTGAAAGACTCGATGCATTGAGAGCCAAAAACAAAATAGCATCAATGCCTTTGAGATGTCAAGCTGAATGCCGTTAAGGATCGCGTGGAACATCATGAGGACAAAATGATTCTATTCTTAAGGAGATCTACGTCACAAGACGACTTTGAGATAGCAAACTGGAGAGGACTACCAATCGCATTAGGCTTATTGAGTAATAAGATTATAAATAATAATTTACGAGGCAAGTAAATATTACGTTTGACGAAGGCTACTACTAAGTAACTCAGGTAACACAGAAAAATCTTAATCAGGAAATTTTCATTTTAGCATAATTTAAAATACTTTAATTTGATGTGTGAGTTGGCAAGGTAACTTGCAAATTGTAATTAGATACATAAAACTCGTACCATGTATTTAGGCAAATACTTCAAACAAAAATCACCAATGCATACACATTAATAAATAATCTGAACTCCAGGTTCGTATACTATCTCTAAAGAATATTTTACTTCGTAACTAACGGGATTTATCAGTAACGGGAATTAAAATATTTTTTTATACTACGATGCTGATAAGCAATATGTTAAGAAATTACCGAAGTCTATGGACACTTGCAAGAAACATCCCGAGCGCTATCGATCCTTTAAAATCATGTTTACTCCCCTTTCAAAGAAATCCATTTTCAATCTATATTACCCATCTGTGAAAAAAGTTATACAATTAGCCCGCTGCTACTTTAAAAGTACACCTTGAAAAACAACGTTGCTTAACGCAGCGTGAAGTCGATACACCCATATAGCTTAGTTAACTTCCACACGTACCAATCAATCTTTGAAATTAAAATATGCGTACTCGTTTCGCCATATTGTTGTAACTATTCTATCAAAGCGTGCGTGCAGTGAAAGTGTATTGAAACAAATGGCCGGCGCTCACTCGAGGTGGTCCTGCGTCGTTAATCTTTTATCTAACGCGTTTAGGCTAAGATCCAATCGCAAATTTCTGTACTTATCTGTTTATTGTATGACAAATAATATATACGATAATTGATAACCCTCTACAGAGTCACCCCTAAGTATAATTAATCTAGTAATTTGACTACAAAAGTATATAACGGTATTATAAAAACCTGGATGACCAAATATTCCTAATTTCACTTATCTGGGTATCATGGTTGTTTCCGCACAATTCATATTGTCCGCTGCCTGTTTTAAATTCTGATGATGCGTTACGGTTACTTTCTCAATAGCAACCCTATTGCACCTTGTTCCAAAGAATACTGGCTTTTACTCGCATTTGGTAGGTATACATTTTTGACAAATAGTTGCCACTTAGACTGCTGAGAATCACTCCGTCCTGACCGGGGTTTATAAGTATGAGTATGACTATAAAGGTTAAGTGGAAGCCAAAACCCAGTGCGATTGAGTTATTGTGTAAGCATTAATGTAATGTATATTTCTAACACAAACTTATTTTTTTATTTTATTTATTTAAGATAATCATTATGATACACAATATTTAACGATTTCATTAACAGATATGTGTTCTTTACAGTGGGATCTTCACCTATAATCATTCATCTACGATGCTGCGCCAGAGCATTGTGGCGTTGTCACGGCGTCGCCGGAGCGTGCCGAATCGACGGCGATCCCGGCACACCTCCCGGCAACACCATTGTACTACAACAATCCCTGCATTGATTTTAAATGCATTAACTTGCTGTTTAATGTCTATCGTCATTATAGTCGAGAAATGGCGGCAATTTTACTTGAAATCATTTATTGTGTTGGCAATAACCGCAAATGTCTTTTGGAGCACCATTACGCATATCGTGCTATTGTACATGTGTCAAAGTCGTGAGTTGGGTAAGAAGTTATTGTAGAATCTTCGTTCCAAGCTGTAAACTAATTTGAAACTTGAAAGATACGTTGTTCCGTTTACGTGGTGGTACTTTGATTCACAATGCTTGCATTTAACCGGAATATGAACTCTGTTACTCTGTAATACATAGAATAACGTATTCGATGGAAATTATGTACTCAAATGTCATGTTTTTCACCTAAGAGCGAGATGTTCGTGACGTTAATTGACATTTTTATGCAATATAGCTAGGTATTAGACCAAACAGTCCCTATCACTCTCGACTTAAGGAGATTCATATTTTGTGTGATGAAATCTTTTACTAACCTCATGAGAAAATTGCAAATTTATAAATAAACAGAGTTTATATTCGAAAACCAATTCTGTATAATTTCCAAAATTTCGTTCACTTTTGTAAACCAAGCACCTAACGCTGAACGATTTTTTCTGTAATCAGATCGCACATGTAACCTAACCGTATATAAACACCTATCGGTATCTATGCATATTCGTGTCATCTATTTTAAATTTTAGATGACAATATTCTCAGAATTTTTCGAAATATTGAAATCCTTAAAAGAATTCTCATATCGATACCTACGTAACATGATAGAGGAATTAGTTCATGCAATCCCATTGCAATGCAAATTCACCACAATGTCCGCTATTTCGTTGAGCTATTTGATCCTT
The DNA here is from genome assembly GCA_905404275.2 of Hedya salicella. NCBI lineage: Eukaryota > Metazoa > Arthropoda > Insecta > Lepidoptera > Tortricidae > Hedya > Hedya salicella. The sequence goes on along the minus strand of FR990099.1, from coordinate 19,782,416 downwards.
TCTTCTCATCTCGTACCCAGATTTGGTAGTTAGCTAAAAATGGGTATTGTGCTTACCCATCTTGTAGCTAGCTACTAAATGGACACGGTCAAACGGTCATTATCATATTAAAATTATTATGGGAATATTTTTCCAATTTCGTAGCTAGCTACCAAATCTGGCTACGAGATGGCGACTCAAAGACTCTCGTTTCGTAGTCAGCTTTGAATCGGGAATAATTTTCCCATTTCGAAGCTAGCTATCAAATCTGGCTGCGAAATGGGTCAATTTGAAATATGCATACCTACCTAAAACATAGATCAACATCCACTTAGACCTGCGGTAGCACAAGTCCAATAGTCTCACTACCTATCCTTCTAATATTACACTTTTAAATATGAAAGTATGTAAATATTTTGAACTACAAGGCAAACTTCGTCCACAGAGGAGAAAAAAAATCATAACCAGCTTTTTTCTTCAGTAGTCGGATAAAAAGTATCCTATAACCATCTGAAGATACCTAGCTACCCGTGTACCAAAAATGGTTGAAATCAGTTCAGCCGTTTTGGCGTGATGAAACCACAACGACATACAAACATACAAAAAATAAATATATTTCTATTTTCTTCTGTTTCCACGATTATTACTCATTTAAATAAAACAATTAATCTTTGACAGAGGAAAATATATCTTTTCTCAGTCAACCCGTGAACATGGAAAGCTGAAAAGCTTCCGAAACGTCGGGAACTCAAATTAAATATTATAGGCGATGATTATATCGCCTAAAATTCTTTTATTTAAATAAATATATTTCTATTCAGTGACCTCCAAATAGTCCGTTACAATATATTTTTTTGAAAATATGTTCAATGTACGGACATTTTATTTTTACAACTTTATAATAGTATAGATGGCACATCCATCCAATAAAGCGTAAACAGTCAAATGGAATTGGTATCGTTTCTTTTTTGCCTAATTTTATTTCCCTGTTTTGTCTCAGTTCCCAACTGTTTAATTTCCCAATTCTCAACTCACGCTTCTCGCTGAAACGTTGTGTAGAAACCAATCGGTTAGGTTAGGGTAAGTTTATAGAAAAGCTTTTTTCGGAAGGTTGGGAAATTAAATATTTGAAAAATAAAACAGTTGAGAAACAAAATTAGCTTAGTAGTATAACCCAACGGATCTAAACCAGTGCCTCTGGGAGCTCTGAACTGGTGAACTACTTAAAACAAATCATTTTTTTAGATAAAGAAGAAACTGAATCTTCAAAAATAATATCGAACACATGCTAACAAAACCACGATAATTAATATTTTCTTCTGTTTCCGCGATTATTACTCACTAGCTTCTGCTCGCGACTTCGTCCGCCTTAAATTCGTTTATCGCGGATAAGGGCATTTTTCCGGGATAATAAGTAGCCTATGTCCTTCCCTGGAACTTAAACTATCTCCATACCAAATTTCATCCAAGTCGGTTCAGCGGTTTAAGCGTGAAGAGGTAACAGACAGACAGACAAACAGACAGACACACTTTCGCATTTATAATATTAGTAGGTGGATAACGTGGCAGCGCGGAGTTGCATAGGTACTTATAACAAACATGCTTATAATTTAAGTATACAAACCTATTTATTTATACATGCCTTCATACACATACACATACACACACACACACACACGCACACACACACATACACACACACGCACATATACCCACGGGGTGTATGCTTTGCGTTTTGTCTTGTTTTGGGTGTCTCATATTTCTCGAATTTATATATATGGTCTTTATACAATGCGAGGTTCCAATCTTAAACCATTAGTACCATTACCTACTTTTTATGGCTCGTTAACCGTTATGCTGTGAACATCTGTTATTGGCTTTATGTATTAGCTTTAAGCATTGTTTTTTTTCTGTAATGCTGTTAATGTTCCAAATAAATAAAATAAATAAATAAATAGTATGGATTTAAATAAACGAAACGTCGGGAACTCAAATGAGATAATATACGCGATATAATCCGTTAAATTGTTTTATTTTTCATGAGAACTAGTTGAGAATTGCGACCTGTAGGGGAGAACATCAATTTTATACGTTTTTAATCCCCCAAATCTTCGCAAATTTGAAAAACTTCCAAAACTCCATATATTTATCGAACTTGTTGACAAAATTTGAAATGTGACCTGTAAAGGAGAACAGGTTTTTGTTAACGTTTTCAACATCCATATCTCCGCCACTTTGAAAAAAAAAATCTGAATCAACAATAAAAATCCATACAATTATTTAACCTGCTTACAAAATTTTACGAGAATGGTGAATGTATAGGAGAGCAGCCGGACATCCGCCGGAGAGACATACGAAACCATTTTTTCCAAGCTGAAATGGTGACGCTTCGCTTGCTACGCTCGCGCGGTCAATAAAATTTGGTACGCAGATAGATCACAAAATGAACAAAAACATAGGCTACTTAGGTAATTTCCCGTTGACACAGGCGAAGCCGTGCGTAAAAGTTAGTAAGTTATAAAAATATGTTCACACAAGCAAATTAGGGTTATTAGTTTTTTACATGCTGCTATTGTTGAAACATGTAGCTTAGAAAATTGAATACGAATCACTAGTGGAGCCCCCGCGGCGCCGCGCCACACCGGCACCTCTCAAGTACTATTTGCTTACCACGATTCATTCGATTAAACCTTGAATAAACTCATTATGACTGAATGCGACTACCCGCCGAAAGGCTCTTTTCAAACGATATTAAAACGCATTATCCGCGTTTATTCCCGGGCTTGATTAGTACCGTATCATTTAGTCCCGTGTTGTAATTATAAATGAACAAAGGGAATCTTACTCTACAGTCAGGGACTTAAAGTCTTCAGTCGCGGTAGGATTGTAGCCGTCGGCGCGTTTGACTGCAGGAGATGAAAAGCACCGCGGCCATTTATCATTGACAAATACAATTGTATTGCGACAGGGCTCGAGAAATTGGTAGACAAACATACGACGATACAAACTATACATATTACGGACAGTGACGATTCTGGTTTAGACCCCTGTGCTTTATACTGTTGCATATATGTCAGTTATATGTTAAATTGGGATTAACCAAAAATATATAAACCTACAAATAAATCCGATCCTCATTTGAGGATCCTCCTTTTTTTGCCTAGTTTATGTGTATGAAAGTTCTAGGTTTCGATAGACACTACACTATGATTGATAATTTGTTAAATAAACAGACGGTAAAAAAATAATTTCTTAAGTCCAGTTTGTCACCGGGCTCTAACTCCAGAACCAATTCAAAATTTTCTATTTAAATATATAAATATTTTTTTCTACTCCTGTACTGTCGTTAAAATGGTTAAGTACCAACTCATGTATAAAGACATACATTACTTAAGATCTTGTAACAAGTAGTGACAAAATTTGAAGTCAAGCTGACTGGGCTCTGTAGCTCAATTGCCAGAACGTGCGCCCCGGCAAGGCACAAGACACTGGTTCAAATCCGGTCGGAGTCTTGAATTTTTTTCATTATTTGGATCTTTGTATTTCAAGAATATAGATTCTTAGTGATGAAATTCACTTTAAAAATCACGAAGATCGTGGTGGTAAAACATCAAGATTTTCGTGAAAAATCAATGTTTACACTACAGCGACATCTCCAGCTAGCATGTGGCAACTGTAAAGTTCGCTCTGTTAGGGTGAACATTTAGTTTCATAGATGTTCAGGTGCGCTGACGGCGATAAGCCGGTTAAAAGTGGTAAAACATCAAGATTTTCGTAAAAAATCAATACTGAAGACTTGTAAAATTCTATAGTCTATTTCCCATAAACGCGCTACTAAATGTGTTACAAGGTCGATATTAAAGTATTCCTTGGTGCAACAAAGTACAAAATTGCAAACTAATGTTATTTGAAATAATTTATATGACCAACTTAACAAACCGCCGAATTCATGCAGTTTTAAATTAAAAAATAATAATATACGTAAATGCATTGCTGCCTACTTAAAAAACAAATCATTTTTTACAATTTGCGGACACATATTTTATCGCCTATTTTTTTCAAATCATAACATGTTTTCATCTCTGGCAAGCCATAGACATTGACAGCTCGCTTTTTCATTTTCTTCGTGGCGCTAAATTTTATGCATCTTGAAGTTGTTGGTTGTTGTCTTGTTATAGGTTGTTGAAACTGAGAAAAATGGAGGAAGACGAGCCTAATTGTACACCCGAAGAAATGTGTGTCGTGGTGCAAGAGGTATCAAAGAATTTGCTGCCAGAAAAATCTCGGCGCAAATATAAATATTTAGACATTTGCGTTTTTAAAAAAGTGTTTAGGGGTCGTAATTAATGAATGACTCCTTAGTTATAGAAAAACCATTGTATGCAACGTTGTATAATTGGGTCAAAAAACACTGAGCTAATCGGCAGAATACAATGGCCGATTCGCTCAGTTTAAAAACGAAAGACGTTACAACGTGACGAAACAACGTTGTATAAATCGGTCAATAAATGCTCGTGGCGTCTTCTTTTGTGATACTTGCGATTGTCCTTACGTAATTTATGAATGGCCCTTTAGTCGTAGAAAAACTATTGTTTGCAACGTTGTATAATTCGGCCTAAAACGCTCCCACGAGCGTCTTTCTTTCCGATACTCGCTATTGTCCTTGCGTAATTAGTGAACGGCCTCTTAGTCGTAGAAAAACTATTGTATGTAACGTTGTATAATTGGGTCAAAAAACACTCGTGGTGTCTTTACTTGCGATGTTCGCCAAGGCTCGCATCGCAACCCACGCAACTCGTCCTTTTTGACCCCTATTATACAACAGTTGCATACTAGTACTAGTACATTATGATACGAGTGTGGTGGTGTACTCTCGGCTTTATACAGAACTCGTCTACGACTCGTGCTGCAAGATATAGCCTCGAGTGTAATTACCAATTAAAAACCAAAATTAGTTTCATACGACGTTTTTCAACACACTTGCGAGGAAAAAAGCAAAAAATAATCGTACCTTACTTAAAATTTGGTCTACGTTATATGTGCGTAACCAATCCAGTAGTCGTAAGTTTTACATTAATCCTTCATCAGTACCTCAAATTTACGTACCTACATAATGATTATATTTTAAATATCATTACTTGAAACTATTTACACAATATTGTAATTTTTTAAAATAATCATTCTTCAATATGCAATATTTGTAAATATGAAATATGTCAAATCAAATCAAAATGGCGCGGTGCGACCGGTGTATTTGTTTATGCGCGCGCACGAACGTTGAGGTAAAGACTAATTGTCCAATCAGCCAAACAATAATAATATAAGAAAATATAATAATTATGGTAATTTAATACAATCAAAATGTTATTTTGTTTAGAAAACTTTATAATTTGTTGAAATTAATTGCTTTTTACAAGTACCAGTTTAGGTTTATTAAAATAACCTAAAATGTTTCTTGTACCTAAAATCTATTTGCTGAAGATTTAAAAAAACTGTAATGAAAAGGCACTAGTGCGGTTATGTAATGTAAAAAAACGCGTGTATAATGGACTGGATTACAGCCATAAAAACGGTGTAATAAGAGCCACTTTACGAGCAAGTGTGTTGAAAAATACTATTAGGTAATAATGTAACATATATTTTGTATATATATCAATATGTTAAATAACTCTAGAGCTATATTTAATAGACTAGAGACTTGAATATGAACTTTTTTCAGCAAATAATAAAAAAAAAACATAGGTTGCCCCATAAAAATACGTTAAACGTTTTATATGCAACATTATACATTTTTTTTTTATGGTACAATAACTATTTATTGCATACCTCACAAAACAGAGTACGGATAAAATAATACATGTAAGGAGAGATAAACAACAGGCGGTCTTAAAAAAGTGGCGCAAAGCAGCTGTACCACGCATAGACTGAAGTTTTCACAAAATTTGTAGGCCTACTAATAGCTGCTATAAAAACAAATTATAAAGTTAACATAAAGTGTAAGGATATGCGATATGATTGTACGGAATTCTTCGTGTGCGAGTCCGGTTAGCTTTTAAATAAAATTTTAATGAAATAAATACCAAAGAACTACTGTTTTACACAAAAGATCCTACTGGGTCTAAGTGTATCCGTAAGGACCCCTACTCATAAAATAAGATAAGAATACCCAAGAAGGACGTATTGTGTTGATTTTTGAAAATAATAGCCCTTTTAAAAAATCCATTATGAAAGTAAACTAGACTAGGTCCTCCCGTGACCATGGAAAGCTGGAAAGCTTCCGAAACGTCGGGAACTAAAATGAGATAATATACGCGATATAATCCGTTAAATTGTTTTATTTCAATAAGTAAACTAGAGTTTCCATATTTGTTGGTAGGTATCCTAATTTTTTTTACAAATCGAACTAGTCTCACGGTAAGCTCAATAAGGCCTGAGTTATAAGTAATAGACGATGAATAAATTAAACTTATATATCTACACAGAAAACATCCATGACTCAGGAACAAATATATATGCTCATCACAAAAATATTTGCCCTTACCGGGATTTAATCTCAGGACCTTCAGCTTCGCAGGCAACGTTATTCCCGCTGAGCTAAATCGGTCGTCAAAAATAATAATTAATTACTCCAATAAATGACCGCTGTTTTTCACCGCTATTTCAATAGTTAAAATTTAAACATTGTATGCAAAGTTAAGGGGCTCTTTAAGTACTAAAATAGTGAGAAATTTACCTTAATAATCTAAGTTTAAAACTTGCAAGAGTTTGAAGAGTGTCTAGCAATCACCAATAATGGACGGTTTATGGATTTATTCAAATCTTTTTAACTACGTACATTCTCAAGTTTAAAAGGTAGAATTAAAACCACAGTAAAATTTACCTCAACAAGCACTCTTTGCAACAAACATACAACTACTGAAAATTACAGTAACTGAAAATCTGAAAAAATAATATTGATGTAGGTATATAAACCCGGAATGAACACTGAAAATTCTTAAGGGGGAGGAAGAAAGAAACATTTGTTTTATAATAAATTTCGTAATTTTCGCCCAGAATCGTCTATATTATATGCTCCAAGTGTTATCGTCATAGTTGAAGTTGACATTAAAATTATTTTTGTTCATTACTGGACCCATGTCCACTGACCATTACTGGCAGGTACTACTGCGTTAATATGTTTTATAGTTTCATAATCTGCAGGGTAGGTATGCAGATTATAAAACTTGTATTTAAATTTAAGTTTAGACTATAAACCTTATTCAATTCTAGTTTGATGCTCACGAGTACGTATAATAACAAGGCGAAACAATAGCTATCACTTAGTTGAAAAGTGAATACGTGACCTTTGTTCACGACATCGTGCATAATGCCAGTGCTAACGAAGCTTACCTATCACTACTTCAAATGTTTCTTGACATTCTCAAAGAGAATTGGATGTCTTAACGAGACATTAATCTAGGAACGCAGTTAGTATGGATGTGGATGCGGAGGCGGGGTCACGCCCCTGCGCGTCGACCAATGGCAGAGCCGGAACCCTCGCTGCGCCAGCTGCTCGATTGTCTTACAGACCGCTCCACAGGGCATCCTGTGACATTTCATTACAACGCACGAAACTGCACCTTATCTGACAGACTCGAAAGCGTATTCTTTTGTTTGCGTTTCACAATCAACATTTGCGCTGGTTTAAGTGATCGCATTTCACGTAGATGACATGCATACTTAATATATAGACGTATTGTTATTTAGCAAGAAAGTCTCTTTAGATAAGGGGTTTTAAATAATATCCATTGCAGTAAAACTTTCGTTGATATTATTTAACTTTTACCCGCAAAGCATATGCACCGATTATTAAGTGTTTATGTCTTAATCCAGGACTTGGTAATGTGGCATTCACAGTTTCATGGAAATAACATGTGTCAACAAGTAATATCAACCTGGCTATAACTCTATTAAAATCCATTAGTTTTACAGATAGTAACATGAAGCCAATTCACAGTGACCTATACTATACATTACATTTGCAAACCGTTTTTAGCGACACTATCCCAGAGGAGTCGTGCCGTAGCTTGTCAAGCTATACCTACGTGAACTTTGAATGAGACTGGTGACTTACTTACTTAAAAGTAACGATTTTATAATTTTTTGTTTTAAAAATTTAGTGTTTCCGTCTCCGGTAGGTAGTATCAGTTTCCTTGGCTACTTTATCAAGCCGTTGTTCTGTGAGAAGGAATTGAACACCCTAGAATAAGCAACTTTGTTTGTAACTGCGCTTCAGGAGGAAAAACTTATGCGTAAAATCCGAAACGGTATTAAATCGCTGTGCTGGCTTAACAACAATATGTACTTGTCTCAATAAATAGCCCAGGTAGTCTTTAAATTAACTTCCATAGCCCAGTATGTTTAGATCCCATCCATCAATTTCCAATAGTTCTTGCATCTAGCGGGTGCTCTGTCTGTGCGTGTCCCATGACACGGGCAGGTAGTTACATACAGCATCCGCGCGATGTAGGGGAGACCAGGGACGAACGTAACAATTTTTAATTCTCCCGTAATATATCACAGAACTTTTAAAATATCAAAATTCTAATTAATACACATGATAAATTGGTCTTTCAAATATATTTTAGCACTAGCTTTAATACGATTTATATTACAGATTTTGAGAAAAACTACCAAATAAAAAAAGTGGAATCTGTTACAACCATCCCTACCCCTAGGGTTGGTTGTAACAGTGCAAGGGGATGGTTGTAACATTTTAAATAAAAACAAAATTACTTTCATAATCAACACATTTACCTATTTACAATCAGCCTTTAGTTGTACTTTAGTATCACAATTATCAAACATTTCTAGGAAACATAATTATCTTCCTAAATAATCAACATAATTTAACAATGAGATTTCAATGTGATTTACACAGATAACTTATTTCGTTCTTAGTGCAGTCTACATGAGCCCACCGCTTACATTCTAGGCATTGCGCCTATTTTTCATTTGAGCTGCTGTTTGAAAAGGATTCCACACATACTAAACAGAAGCAGCCTTAGCTGTCTGAATTATCACTATTAACGGAATCGACTTGTGGACTGTATATTGAATTCGTTGGTTACTATCAGGAGATCAATGAAAACACATATTTCAGTGTATAAATTAAAAGGCAACTAAGCAAACTCAGCTTGCTGGAACTCTGGTATATGTTTCTGCCTCGGTGTGTAAATGCGAATTAAATATGGCGCGCCGGTCCACACGTAGCGAGATGTGCGGCTGAGTTAGTTTAGAGGTCCGAAGAATATATTTTATTATTTTTCACATACATATCCCCACTCTCTTATATATCACTGGGAGTGGGGCAATAATCAATTAAGGTAATTTTAACTTATTTGTTGCGGACAGCCGCCGATCCAGCCGCCGATCCTGCCGTCGTTCCAGCCGTCGATCCAGCCGTCGTGCCTGCCGTCGAGCCCGTCGTCATCACAGCCCCGAGCCAGCAACGAGATCGATTGACGTCAGAAAATAGATTCGACTGTCTATGAACCAGAGTATTCGATTGACCGCTAGTGCCTCCAGAAACAATATTCGATTGACCGCTAGTGCCTCCAGAGACAATCAACGATTGACGTCTGAACAAGACAAGAGAATCTGGGCACTGACCGAGAGAGAGCCGTGTTTCCGTGGAGGGGTGCAGGGGGGCCCTTGTTACCACTGTGGGCACCTTGGGCTGTGGCGGGGTCGCGACCCGTGACGACGGGCCGGGCGTGCGTCCTCGTTTTGGGGAGGGCAGCGTGGCTGGTGCAGGCCGCGCGAGCAGGGGCTCGCGGCGGCTGGCTGAGAGAGAGGGGCCTCGCGAGCAGCGCTCGCTGAGGCCAGCGGCTAGCGGGCCTGGCCGGCTTCTTGAGCCCTTCGCCGCGTGTCTTTCCCCGGGGCATCCGTTTTAGCGGGTCCGGGTACGGACAGCGCGGCTAGGGCACCGACCAGGGGGCGGCTAAGCCGGTGAGTGCGCCGGGTAGGCGTGAGAGTCACGCCGCGGCGCGGGGGCCGCTGGAGTGTGCCGCGCGAGCGGTTGCTCGCGGCGGCGTTGGAGGCGGTGAGTCGCCATCCGGCCTGGGGCGGGATGGCGAGGAGCTCTCGGGGTAGTCCCCGAAAGCGGCTGTCCGGGGGCCAGACGTAGTGGGGCGCGATGCCCTGGAGATGTGCGTGGCTCGATTTGTCCGCGCGGTCGAACATTCGACGTGCGAGCCGACCGACAAACATCTCCAGGTTGCGCCACTTGAGGTCCGCAGCGATGGTGCGGTTCCGCACGAAGCGGGGGGCGGCGACGATGGTGCGCAGCGTCCTTGACTCCTGCGCCTGCAGCTTCTTCCTCGACGTGGCGGCGGCCAGGGCGTACCAAGCCGGGGCGGCATACGACAGCCGCGACCGGACGTAGGCCTTGTACAGGCCTAGCTTGGTGCGCCTCGGCAGCTTGCTGGAAAAGATAGGATGGAGTGAGCTGCGTGCGTAAGCTACCTTGCTGCGAGTCTCGTTCACGTGCTTGGCCATGGTGAGTCCCCTGTCAATGGTCACGCCCAGGTATTTCACTGAGTTAGACCATGCCAGGGGTTGGCCGAGGAGAGTGAGCGGCTGACGGGCAACTTTGTACCCGGTCAGCATCGCTTGAGTTTTACTCACGTTTACGGAGAGCCTCCACTTGGCTAGCCAAGCTGGGAGGGCGTCGAGCGTAGGCTGGAGCTTGCTGATGGCGTGGTGCGGCTTGTAGGAGGTGCTGAAGAACGCTGCGTCGTCCGCGTACAGGGCTAATCTCGTGTCACCAACGACGGGAATGTCGTTGGTGTACAGAGCATAGAGGGCTGGAGAGAGACAACTACCTTGCGGCAACCCGGCTAGGATGGGGCGGGTAGTAGAGAGAGCGCCTTCTACGATGACCTGGAACTGCCGACTATCTAGAAAGGAAGCTACAACCTTTACTATGCGGCGGGGGGTGGGGCTGATGGACAGCTTGTCCAGAAGCACGGCCACCGTGTGCTCCTTCTTGTTGAGCGAGAACGCCATGTGGTGCAGCGTCTTGGTGAGCTGCAGCGTGGTCGAGTGGTCCTGTCTGAACCCGAACTGCTCTTCCCTCGGCGTGATGTGCAGCTGGAGATGGCTGAGCAGCAACTTCTCGAACACCTTTGGAACAGTATTAAGCAGAGTTATAGGACGGTAGCTATCCGGTTTTGTTCTATCCATTCCAGGCTTGGGTAGGACGATTACTCGTCCTAACTTCCAAGATGTAGGGAAGTGCCCTGTACGCATGATCCCGTTGAACAGGCGCGCCGCTGCCGCTAAGGTGTTTAGCGGCAGGTGGCGGAGCGCCATGTTCGGGATCGCGTCGGGGCCCGGCGCCTTCCTGGGGCTGCAGTGGCGCTTGATGTAGCGCTGCCCCTGGTTAGGAGAGAAAAATACCGGGTCCTCCGCAGGGAGGATGGGGTTCGCGAAGTAGCTCTGGAGGTGCTTCTCTGCCTGGACGGTGCGTGACTCGTCGTTCTCGGGGTTTGGCTGAAATTGAAGTTGGAGGCTGTGAGCGAGTATCTCGGCTCTGTCCTGGGCTGCGTACTGGAGATCCCCGTTGCTGTCGCGTAGCGGGCGGACTGGCTCGGGAACGGTACCTAATTTCCTGCAAAGGCGGTGGATAGAAGGGACATGATCGGTGACACTTGCAATGTGAGCTTCCAGCTCTGGGCGCGATGCTCTGCAAACTTCGCCTTCGTCTGCTTGATGATTGCGTTCAGCTCCGTTTTGAGTGACGGCACCCTGAGGCGCTGCCACAGACGCTGTACCTTACGTTTCCTCTCTAAGAGGTCCTGTAGATGTTTGGGCAGGGGGTCGCGACGCTCGGACTGCGGGATGGTCCTGGCGGCAGCTTGCAGGGCGTCCCGGATGTTGGATGACAGAGTGTCGGCGGCTGCGTCCACCTCCTGCGCTGTGGAAACAATGGTAGAGCGGGGTTGGCCCTCGAGGGCGTCAGCAAACCTTTCCCAGTCGTACTTGACGAGCGGCGCACGTGGCAGCGTGGTGATGGGCTCCGCTGAGACGACGAGGAGAACCGGGTGATGATCCGAGGGGAGATCTGGAAGAACTTCCTGCTTAAGAGGGAAGTTTACACCTGTGTGGAGGATGAAGTCGATGACGTCGTTGGTGCTGACGCCGTCGTCGCAGTAGTGTGTAGGCTCGTAGGGGCCCGCTGCGTGGATGTTTTTGTCCTGGGTGAACTTCCGGATCGCTCTACCTGCGGGATTAATGCAAGACGAATTCCAGGCAGGGTGCTTCGCGTTAAAGTCCCCGGCGAGAATTGTGGGTACCTTTTGTGTGGCGGGTGCCATCAGCGCGGTGAGATCGCGAACCAGGTCGTCGTCTATTGGAGCGGATGGGCGGTAGATGGAGTACAAGCGCAGGTCCTGGCCTGCTACCCGTATGTCGACACCTAGGGCTGAAAGAAATTTGTAGTCCACGTAGCTGACGGGTTGGTGAATCAGTGATAGCTTCACCAAGACCGCCAGACTACGATAGGGCTTACGGTCTGAGGTAACCCGGTCCTTTCTGTAGACGGCGTATCCGCTGACCCGGAGTGTCGTAGTCGCTGCTAGGTGTGTCTCGCTGATCAGCATGACGTCCACCTGTTGCTGGCGAAGAAAATTACGAAGTAATATTTGCTTGCCAGTCAGCGACTGCGCGTTCCAATAAACTACTCTGAGTTGTTTATTGAAAACCGCGGCAGAAGTCTGGGGAGGCTGTGATCACCTGGCGGAGCGCTACGGAGAACGCGTCGATGAGGGCGGTGAGCTTGGGTAGGTCGGCCGGGGCGGCCGACCCGCTGGTTGCTGCGGGCTGCTGCTGCTGCTGCTGCGCTGTGCGGGAGGACCTCGGGGCTGCTGCTGGCTCGGGCACCGGACGCTGCTGCCTGCGTCTGGCGAAACGAGAGGAAAGACGGCCCCTGGGGCTACTTACGGCGGGTGCGGGCGCACCTCGCGGCCTCGGTGGATTGGCGGGGGCCATCAGCGACCCCTCTGCGGAATCCTCCACGGTGTTGACGCCGGCGGAGGCCCTGGTGATGGGGCCGCGGCGAGGAGGAGCACTGACCGTCGGAACCCCAAGAGCCTGACTCTAACTCAGCGCGCCCCTCCACGACGCGCACCCCACCATGACGCGCGCGCACCCCGCGCCTCACCTCAGCACCCCCCTCCGTGTGCGGTAGAGCGTGGCGACGCCGAGCAAGCAGCTTCCTTTCTAGATAGTCGGCAGTTCCAGGTCATCGTAGAAGGCGTTCTCTCCACAACCCGCCTAGCCGGGGTGCCACAAGGTAGTTGTCTCTCCCCAGCCCTCTATGCTCTGTACACCAACGACATCCCCGTCGTTGGTGATACGAGATTAACCCTGTACGCGGACGACGCAGCGTTCTTCAGCACCTCCTTCAAGCCGCATCCCGCCATCAGCAAGCTCCAGCCGACGCTCGACGGCCTCCCAGCTTGGCTAGCCAAGTGGAGGCACTCCGTAAACGTGAGTAAAACTCAAGCGATGCTAACCGGGTACAAACCTGCCCGTCAGCCGCTCACTCTCCTCGGCCAGCCCCTGGCATGGTCTAACTCAGTGAAATACCTGGGCGTGACCATTGACAGGGGGCTCACCATGGCCAAGCACGTGAACGAGACTCGCAGCAAGGCAGCTTACTCACGCAGCTCACTCCATCCTATCTTTTCCAGCAAGCTGCCGAGGCGCACCAAGCTAGGCCTGTACAAGGCCTACGTCCGGTCGCGGCTGTCGTGCGCCGCCCCGGCTTGGTACGCCCTGGCCGCCGCCACATCGAGGAAGAAGCTGAAGGCGCAGGAATCCAGGACGCTGCGTACCATCGTCGCCGCCCCCCGCTACGTGCGGAACTGCACCATCACTGCGGACCTCAAGTGGCGCGACCTGGAGATGTTTGTCGGCCGGCTCGCGCGTCGAATGTTCGACCGCGCGACAAGTCCAGCCACACACATCTCCAGGGCATCGCGCCTCACTACGTCCGGCTCCCGGACAGCCGCTTTCGGGAACTACCCCGAGAGCTCCTCGCCATCCCACCCTAGGCCGGGTGGCGACACACTGCCTCCACCGCCGCTGCGAGCACCCGCTCGCGCGGCCCACGCCAGCGGCCCCCGCGCCGCGGCGCGAACTCTCCCGCCCACCTGGCGCACTCACCGGCATAGCCGTACACTGGTCGGTGCCCTAGCCGTGTTGTCCGTACCCGGTCCCGCTAAAACGGATGCCCCGGGGAAAGACACGCGGCGAAGGGCTCAAGAAGCCGACCAGGTCCGCTAGCCGCAGCCTCAGCGAGCGCTGCTCGCGAGGCCCCCACTCTCTCTGCCAGCCGCCGCGAGCCCCTGCTTGCTCCTCAAAATGAGGGCGCACGCCCGGCCCGTCATCACGGGTCGCGACCCCGTCACAGCCCAAGGTGCCTTAATGGTAGCACGGGCCCCCCTGCACCCCTCCACAGGGGTGTATGTGAAGACAAGGATTGATTGCCGAGCAAGCTTACGGATTGTCTGGCCAGCGATCCTCTCCTTACAAACGTGTCTGGCCAGTGGTCCACGAAAACGAGCCTTCTATGAAGATTATTTTTATTATTGAATTAATTAATGTAAATGTGGTAAATTGGCAACCCTAATGATTGTAAGATAAGTTTAGCTCCATAAAAGAGCTTACTTGCATAAAGAGCCTACTAAAACAAATATGAACCTCACGGGTCAGATAGAGTGGAAATATGGTATTTTATGATTGGAATTTATAATAATGAATTAGATCTTTAATATTTACCAATAAAGAAAATCCAAACCTTAGAATAAATAAGTAAAATGCCGAATAGAACCTAGACTTTAAAAGTCAGGACTTTAGAACCTTGTAATTATAATAGTTTAAGTCTGATCTTATTGAAACTTTGAATAAACATGTATTATACATGAAGGAATTAGGAACCAATTATAATCTGAACCTAGGTCTTAAGATTTAAACACTAGAGTCGATTAATTGATCTTATTGAAGAGAATTTGAACCTTTAGAGTCTAACTTTTGAATCATTGCGAATATATAAATAAAGTAAAGACAATTTGATAGATCCAAGTACAGATAATAAATCTAGGTCAATTAGAGTATTGTAAGACCTAAGATTTTAATGTTATGAGCTTAAAATCATCAGATTGAAAATGATATGAGAAACAGATAGGAGAGATCTCTGTCTAACCAGATTTTGAACTTACACAAAGATCGTAGTAATGTTATAGGTCTAAAAAATAGAACTTATTCGGATAATGATGTCACGAACTGAGCCCCACAAGAATTATATAAAAGAAAGCGGCCTGCGAGCCGCGACTAGTCGTACTACCGAAGAGAAATTATATTGTGAACAAGTGAACTAGTGTTATTCCAAAGTACTCCCAGTAACCCTTCTACCCAGTTACCCCGCTAGGAAGTGCAGTATTAGCTAGGTTGCGAGGCCGATGCCCTATATCGCGTCCTCATTTAAAGTCACGTAAGCCCTAAGTCGCGGGCAGAGCTGTACGTGTAAGGACCGATCCGCTGAACCTTTCTCCTTCGCGTACACGCGTGATTTTAGTGCGGCCTTATCGGGAGTACAGATCCGATCCGATCCGATCTGAACCGAACCCCTGAACCATTGGTTCTTCGAGTAACCCCTAACCCAGGAATATCGAGTTTCTCTATTTCGGAACCTTCAAGTGTGGTATAGGAACGGCCACATTATTACTAACACATAATACAACAATAAAAAGGTAAGTAAATGAATCAATTAAACAATAAAATAAAAACAAGAGCTACTTCGCTATATGATTAACAATTTTATAGTTATTTCCGACATTCCACCCGCATGTGTGATAACACCGATATGTTTCAAGAAATGACTATGAGCCTGGATGCCGGGCGACGTATGAAACCAGCTGACGTTCTGACCTCTGTTGATCTAACTTTTCCATCAGGTCCTGGATGAACGTTTACGACTTCGCCTCTGGGCCATATTCCACGTGGCATTATGTTATCCGCTATTAGCACGATATCTCCGATTTTGATATTGCTGTGCTGGGGCGTCTTTGTGCGAGGTAATAAAGTAGGTCGGTACTCATTAATCCATCGTTTCCAGAACGAGTCAGCTAGTGCCTATGCTGTTTTCCAGGATGAAGGCGTTAGCGTGATATCGCTGAATGCTCCGAACGGGGACATCGCGTTCGAGCGTCCGAGTAAAAAGTGGTTAGGAGTTAGCGCTTTATTTTCATCGTTTAGCATGACTGAAATGAGGGGTCTGGAGTTCACGATGTGTTCAGCTTCTAGAAGCAATGTATGCAATACCTCTTCATGTGGGTGTTTTTTATGTAAGGTGACACGTAGAGCGGATTTTATGGAGCCTACGAGTCTTTCCCATGCGCCACCTGCGGCGGGATTACCCGGCGGTATTTTTTTCCATACTATTTGCTTGGCTGTGGTGAAGTTTTGTATGTCTTTTTCCATATCTCTCTTTCCGATCCTACGAAGTTCGTAGCATTATCTGACCAGAGGGTAGTAGGGGTCCCTCTTCGTGCTATCATTCGTCTGAGAGATAGTATCATTGACGAGGCGGAGAGCGAGGCAACCAACTCGATGTGTACGGCGCGTGTAGTCAAACAGGTGTAAAGGGCGCCCCATCTTTTCTCATGCCTTTGGCCGACCGTTGTGGTTATGGGACCAAACAGGTCGCAAGCGGTCGAAGTGAATGCAGGTTGGTTCACTGTCATACGCTCTTTAGGATGATCGCCAGCTGGAACTATGGCTTGCTTTCTGCGGTAGGTACGACACCATTGACATTGATTGCATATAAATCTTAATGCGCTTCGTAGTACGACTATGTGGTATCTTTGATGTAACTCATTCAGTACCGTAGCATGGTTCCCATGGTTATATGTGGCATGAAAGTATGATATTCACAACTTGGTGAATGGCTCTTTTGCGTGTAAATTTGGTATGCTTTTCTCTCTATCCATCCTGGATTCGAGCAGTAGCAGTCTATGCTTATTCAATTTTACCGCGAGCTTGCTGATTGACGATTTTTTCGGTATATCTCGTCCTTCTTTAATCAGCTTTATTTCCTCTCGAAAATATTCGTCTTGGCTCCGTTGTATGAGTAACAATTCCGCTAGTTTCATATGG
Organism: Hedya salicella; assembly: GCA_905404275.2. Taxonomy (NCBI): domain Eukaryota; kingdom Metazoa; phylum Arthropoda; class Insecta; order Lepidoptera; family Tortricidae; genus Hedya; species Hedya salicella. The sequence continues at coordinate 19,765,235 of FR990099.1, read as the reverse complement.
TCGTTGTTCATTTCTGTTTTAGTGTTTCTTTTGAGCAACTTGGACTTGAATATCTCAGCGGCGAGTATCACGGCAGCAGTTGTTCGTACTAAGCGCGAATATTTCGAAAAACGACTTATATCGGGCAGGTAGGTAAATTTTTCCGATTTCCTAACCGTAAGTATTTTATTACTACGCCGCTCTTCCCCTGTCGGTACAGGGGTATTTTTATCTGTAATATCCTTCGGCCATTGTGAAGTATCGCGCCTAATAAATTCCGGCCCGAAAAACCAACGATGGTTTTTATCGAAGTTTTCTATGGTACCTTTTGTCGCCTCGTCGGCAACATTCTGTGCACTAGGAACCCATCTCCAACTTTCCCTACAGTTGAGTTCCTCTAACTTGGATATACGATGCGCGACAAATGGCTTAAACGTGCGTGGGTCCGCCTTAATCCACGATAAGGCGGTTCGCGAGTCTGACCAATAATGGCCTTTTATTTCGTAGTCCGTTTGCTCTAACACCGTTTTGGCTAGACACGCGCCTAACACGCAGCTCTATAGCTCGACCCTAGGTATGGAGATGACCTTTAAAGGACACGCCCTAGCTTTCGCGGTTACTAATCGTGACGTTCTCCTATCTTCGGGTTCGTCGCTTACGAAATAAATCGCCGTCGCGTATATTTGGGGTCCTGCGTCACAGAACACGAGAAGGGTTCCCGCCCTATTCGAAATCGGTATGTACCTATCAATTTCTAACGTTTTTAGCGTATTAACGTTTTTTAGAAATTATTTCCACGTAGGTACGGTTACCTCGGGAATGACCTGATCCCAACCTATCGAGTGCTTCCATAAATTTTGAATAAGCACTTTGCCTATAACCGATACTGGCGAACAGGTCCCTAACGGGTCGAATAGTGACATGACGCACCTGCCTTTTTGTAGGTAACTGAGTACCCTTTAAGACTTCGGGAGGCGTATTCCTGAAGTTGAGGTTGAAACCTATCGTGTCACGCTTGTGGTTCCAAATAAGACCTAACGTCCTTTCAGAGTCGCCTTTACCTATAGTTTTTAGACTCATTCGTACTTGTGTTTGCGATATCCGATAATACCGTGGGTTTATTCGACGCGAAACCCGCTAACTCGAACGACGCTTTTTTGTTTAATTCGTAAACATCGTTGACAATCTGTCTCGCCGTTCTCGTCTATCGGTAACAAAAAATCGTCCATATACGAATTCCTAATTGTTAATTTAGACGCTATCGGATACTTTTCCTTATGACAATTTGCGTTTTTATTTTTAACATACAGTGCAGATGCTGGCGATCCCGTTGAACTGAAAATCAATCGGGTTATTCTGTATTCGGTGGGGGGTCCATTCTGATCCTCTCCCCTCCAATAAAAACGTAAACTGTCCCTATCACTTTCTATGATCGCGATTTGTAAGAAAATTTTCTTTATGTATGCAACTACACCTATTTTCCCTTCACGAAAACGTAACAAAACACCGAATAGCGACTGCAATAGGTCCGGCCCGCTTACCATAGCGTCATTTAAGCTTTTATGATTGGTTTTTGCTGCTCCGTCAAAAACTTGACGCATAGAGCCCTTTTGGGCGTGACAAACGGGAAAATGTGGTAAAAACCATTTTCGCGGGAATTCGGGCGGCACCGGTTTGCTGGCTATTTCCGCGTAACCTTTTTCTAACAAGTCGTGCATTTGTTTGGTATATTCTACTTTAAGCTTCTCGTCCGCGCTTAACTTTTTTTCTAAGCTTACCAAACGCTCCAATGCCTGACTTTCCTTATTCGGTAATGTTTCGTCGGGACTACGCCATAAAAGCCCTACCTCGTACCTATCGTCTGAATCGCATTTTTTACACGTCGCGTCTAGAACGTCCATCGCACGCTGATTCGGATCAGATTTAGGTATTTTACTTTTGATACCTAGGCACTCTAAGCTAAAATGTTCCTTCATCAATTCAACTATCTCGCTCTCAGGTGTGACCGGCTTAATGTGATTTACTGCGAAAGCCTTATTACGCGGCGCTTCATGCTTTCCGTGCAAATACCAACCTAATTTGCAATGCGAGCTAACGGGTAAATCATCTGCGCCCTCGATGATCTGCTTGCTGACTAACAAATGCCAGTTATCTTAGCCGATCAACACAGTAGGTACCGCGTTATCATAGCACAGCTGATCCTCGATGTCGCGCAGATGTTTACATTTAGACACTACTTCGTGACTAACCGTTTGAGTGGATAAGTTGAGTTGACTTATCGTATATGCCGATATCTTTTCTATATTGCGACTACGCGCCGCGGATGGATAAACCTGTTACGCACGATTCCCTATCAAACACGGTATTTCCACCTATGCCTTCTATCGACAGGGGCTCCGGCGTGCCCCGGGGCGCTATTTGGTCCTTACGGTGCCTAACGGGCCCGTAAGCTCTACGGGCACGATTTTAAGGTAAGTATTTATCCGCTTCATATGCTTGATAGAACTGACATGTGCTTTTTTTACATTTTCGGCCGCGCCTATTCCATGCAGAAGCTTGTGATGCCCGGCCTCACAATCGTTCATACCACACGGGGTGTATTTACGTTTAAAACCTCGCCTATGAATTGGACCTAAACACCGAAAGCATAACTTGCCGTTTTTCGTCACTTCCCAACGTTTTACTACCGTTAAATTCTTAAAATCTGAGCAACTTTCGACTTTATGCTCTCCGTTGCATAAAATGAATTTATTTTTGGTGGGTGACTTCGATTCGACCATTTATCTTTCGTGTTTTGCACGGGTTTTTTATTGTTTGAATTATTCGAACTATTTGTGAACGATTTTTTCTTGTTTAATTGCGCGACAACTATTTTATTATCGTAAATATCGTCGTCTGAATCTGATTGTTCGTACGAGCACGTGAACAAACTATCCGAACGCATGCGTGAACCGCGGGGGGCGTGGTCTGCGTGCGCGTGATGCGCTGCCGCCGTAGTTTTTGACCTTCCGTCCTTGACATGCGTTCGACGTGTTGCTATGCTTATATCGGTCAAAAATTGCGACATAGCTACTAGGCCCGGTATGCCTTTATTCGCGACACGATATTTATTCCACTCGTAACGAACTATCAAATTCATCTTATCCACGATTTTATTCACTAATTCGAGCGCGTATAAAAATTCGTTTTGGCGCAATGATTTTATTGTGGATACTACGTTCGCGACTTGGCCCGCGAAAGAAATGATATTACTATTGTCCTCTGCAAGCTTAGGCATGCGTTTGACATTTTGAATCTCTGTTAATACGATTTCTTCCGGGTTCTCAATTAATTCATAAGGGTTCGATACCATGTACATAATAGACTTTACCGCGACCCTAGCCTCCCCGCGGAGGGCGCGACGTATTCTACTTATGTTGTTCACGTCCGAGAATTTAGGCGCACTATCTTCAAATTCGGCTTTGAACGCTATCCACTGGTCTATTTCACCATTAAAATGTGGTAGCTCAGGTGCGTGTCGCGGGACTAACGGGACATTCCTACTGCGGCCGACCGCTTCTACTACCCTATTCGATAGTAATTCGAAATCGCGGTTCGCGAACGGCGACGCATTTTCCCTAACTTCCATAATCGGTTGCCTAACTGTAGTACGTTGTTGATCTACCCAGCCTAATACGCGCGCGTTCGGTGCAGGTGCATTTGATAGATGATACGCCTCTATGCGCGCGATCTCTAATTTACTTCGTGCCGCCGCCGATGCACGTTGCGCCTGTTCTAGTTCCGCGTTACGTACTTACTTCTAACTCGGCCATCAAAACCGATAACTGACTTTCCCTAGCCGAGGGTTTATTAATTACCGTATCGCAATGCGAGGCCCTATCATCTTCTACAGGACGCGGAGAACGCGGCGCGGGGGGCGGTTCGACCGTCGCGCGGGGGGTAACGCACTTTCATTTTGTTGCACTACGTTAGATTGCCGCGACGCGCCTAACTGTAAACCACTGCTGCCAGGAGACTCTTCACCGTTTCCATGGGTCCACGTGTTTGTCGTCGATGACGACGTTTGAGCAGCCGACGGGGTTCTATCGACCTTCGTATTCTTCGTGGAGCGTAGCACGCGGGGTTCGTCCGGAAGGGACATTCTTGAAGTTCACACGTGGGGGGGTATTTCCTATTCCTAACACCCTACGCGAGCGTTGTGGGGAGGTTGACGCCCTTTACAACGCTCGGGTACCTATTGTCCCTACTTCACTCCCTACTTGTACGAGTACAGATCCGCAAGGCTTTCGCCAGATAGAAACTGTAATCTGCTAAAGCAGACGGTACTGAGCCATCTCAGACCATAGGACTAAAGTCGCCAGAATCGAGACAGAAGTCTCAAGATTCCCAGGAAGCAACAGGTTTCCCCGTTTTGTCCCTATAAAATAGAATCGAGATCGAAATCTTAAGATTCCCGAAACGCCAAAGGTTTCCCCGTTTTGTTTCACAAGAGGCTCAGAGACACACGGAGACACGCAGGCTGGCACGGAGACACGTAGGTAGGCACGGAGACACGATGACTCGCTCGGAGCCCCGACGTGTCGCACTCGTACGCTTCTTTCTTACGTGACGCACTCGTACCGCCTTGCCCGCTGATCTTGCCGCTGCCACCGATGAAACACGTAGAGATTTTTCTTCTGTAATTTGTGACGACGCTCGAACAGATATTTTCTTCCTAATTTCGACGATTGATGCTTAAGATCCGAGATCTTCCTAGCAGGAACCGACGATGAAAATATTGCTCTTCTTGCTTGAATGCGACGACCCAATTGTGTTTCTTCCTATTTTCGACGACAGTGGTGATCTTCTTAATTATCCGGTGCTCGAAGGTCCATTAACAGAATCGACTTGTGGACTGTATATTGAATTCGTTGGTTACTATCAGGAGATCAATGAAAAAACACATATTTCAGTGTATAAATTAAAAGGCAACTAAGCAAACTCAGCTTGCTGGAACTGGTATATGTTGCTGCCTCGGTGTGTAAATGCGAATTAAATATGGCGGCCGGAGGGTCATACTTCAGTATGGCGCGCCGGTCCACACTTAGCGAGATGTGCGGCTGAGCTAGTTTAGACGTCGGAAGAATATATTTTATTATTTTTTCACATACATATCCCCACTCTCTTACATATCACTGGGAGTGGGGCAATAATCAATTAAGGTAATTTCAACTTATTACTAACACATAATACAACAATAAAAAGGTAAGTAAATGAATCAATTAAACAATAAAATAAAAATAAGAGCTACTTTGCTATATGATTAACAATTTTGTAGTTATTTCCGACAACTATTCTTAGTTATTTTAGCATTATTTTTCTTCTTTTGGGTTGTATTTCTTTTTCTTTTACATTTTTCTTAACAATTGAAGCCCTTGGCTTTCTTTCTTCTTTAGGAGACTGCAAAATAGACTTCTAAACTTATTTGAACCTATTCTTTCTTCCTGTTCTTGATTTTCTAGCTTGTTTGGAGTATCAGTGATTATGCAGTTTTCCTACCTTTCCATCCCTTCCCATTATCCATTTCCCTTTACGTATATAAGGCATTCTGGGAAAAAACATTTTTGAAGTATAAAAAATATAATAAAGTATGCTTTCAGATATCTCGTCAAATCGGGACGAAAGTAACAAGTTGTTACTTTCATCCCTACCTTTAAAATTTCCCGAATTTGACAAGCACATGCTTATAACCTAAAAAAAACCTTTAGATAGATGCCGTTTCGAACGCTAAAAGAGAAAGATAAATAGTTATGTTATTTTACTGATAATTGAAACGCAAGCTTACGCTAACCAGAATAAAAATAAACACACTTGAATAAAGAGGTCAAAACTTACTTTGTACGTATTTTTGCGGCACAGGCTCGCTATGTCTACGACCTGACTGCACAGCGCCGTGGGCGTAACTGAGGCAAGGGGGGGTACAAAATGGCGCATATCGGCGATACAGCCATCAGTGCAGCCAGCATAATTCGGTCAGAAACCCATTTGCTACTTTTGTCCCGTGTTACTTTCGTCCCTGGTCTCCCCTACTCCTTACGCATAATATGTGCTTGGATAATATGTGCTTGGATAATATGTGCTTTAATAATATGTCCTCTGATATTCAGTACTATCGCACCGCCTTACGTTGCTCGTTTTTTCTATTACCACCGTAATCTGATAAAAAAACCTATCCATACTATCCATTCTAATATTATAAATGCGAAAGTGTGTCTGTCTGTCTGTTACCTCTTCACGCTTAAACCGCTGAACCGATTTGCATGAAATTTGGTATGGAGATAGTTTGAGTCCCGGGGAAGGACATAGACTACTTTTTATCCCGGAAAAATATCCTTATCAGCGATAAACGAATTTAAGGCGGACGAAGTCGCGGGCAGAAGCTAGTACATACATATATATAAAATCTCTGTAAGGTTTCTCGGTAAAGGCTCTAACGATTTGGATTTTTTGCCTTCCAAGTTTCAAGAGCAAAGCTCGGTCGCATTCATATGCATTCATAAATATGTTGACATAAAACTCTATTCGTACCTATAACAAAAGAGTACTTACTATATTTATAAATACGTTAATGGCCTATTTCGATATTTTTCCAACTGCCTTCCGACCCAGTCGGTAGGTGCTGAGAACTTTTCATTTCTTTATTCATCGTATATCTTGTGTAAACGGTACCTATAATAATTAAAACAATGTATGTCTTGGTTGCTCTCATGCAAAAACAAACAACGCACATCGTTATCGGAACTCGTTTTTGGTTATAAAGTGTTGTAAATATCGCAATTAATTGAATATCATCAGTGCAACAATGTTGTTTCTTGCAAATGATCATATAAATAACTTTCATTTAAACTTGAAAGGGTTCTGAATAAATAAAATTTGCGATACCGTGTCGTTCAATATTTTCCATCTTTGATGTTTGAATTTTAAAACCGTCGTTTGAGCATCATATATTAGATTAGATCATATTTAAAATATGAAAATTAAATGCATTCCCATTAAGATCGTCGATTTGTTAAAAAATAATAATTACAAACTTATTTATAAAAAACTAGCTTCTGCCCGCGAATTTGTCCGCCTTAAATTTGTTTATCGCGGATAAGGGTATTTTTCGGGATAAAAAGTAGTCTATGTCCTTCCCCGGGACTCAAACTATCTCCATACCAAATTTCATCCAAATCGGCTCAGCAGTTTAAGCGTGAAGAGGTAACAGACAGACAGACAGACAGATAGACAGACAGATAGACAGACACACTTTCGCATTTATAAGTATGGATAGAAGCAATCAAAATAATATGAACTAACAATATAAAAAACAAGGCAAAAATATGCCGCAATAAGAACTAGAAATAGGTCGGTATATGATCTACATGTCATCCTAGGCAATGTTTAATTAAAATAATAATAAAAAATAACGTGTCAAAATAATTTAAAATAGATACATGCAAAACTTAATGATTATCTGGTTTCCGTCCTGGGCATAGTACCGTCACTGCTTTGGTTAAAGTCACCGATGACATTCGCTTGAATATTGAAAATAAAAAGCTAACCCTTCTTGTACTTCTAGATTTTAGCAGTGCCTTCAATTCTGTAGATTTTGATATCCTTTTAGGAATCCTACGCTCGCTTAATTTTTCCCCTACTGCTTTATCGTGGTTCAGGGAGTACCTTTTTGGAAGGCGTCAACGTGTTAGAGTTCAGAACAACATTTCAGAGTGGTGCAACCTCTCCGCTGGTGTCCCACAGGGGGGTGTACTCTCGCCACTTCTGTTCTCTATTTTTATTGATGGCATTGCTAGAACATTAAAGTCCAGCTATCATCTTTACGCAGATGATCTTCAAATCTATGCTGCGGCCAGCATGAATGACCTCCCATCACTGGTTAGTAAAATCAATGGAGACCTGGAATCCATTCGTGGGTGGGCTACTAATTTTGGTTTAAAAATGAATGCAAAGAAGTCGCAGGCGATTGTTATTGGAAGTCCTCACTTTGTTTCCAAACTGGCTGAAATGGTGATGCCAGATGTTATTTTTGATGGAACAACAATCCCGCTCTCCTCTACTGTAAAAAATCTAGGCATTACCATGGACCAGACTCTTTCTTGGTCACCGCACTTATCTGAGGTGAGCAGGAAACTGTTTGCGTCACTGCATTCTTTAAGGCGTCTGCAGAATTTCCTTCCACTGCATACTAAGATTACTCTCGCCAGCTCTCTTTTACTTCCTCTTCTCGATTATGGTGACATTGCTTTTTTGGACCTCAAGGAAGAGCTACTTGATAAGCTTGAGCGTCTGCAAAATATTTGCATAAGATACATTTTTGGCCTGAGAAAGTTTGATCATGTCTCTCAGTACCGTTCTCAGCTAGAGTGGCTTCCGATTCGTCGTCGCAGGGACGTGCATGTGCTGTCATTGCTGTACAATGTATTATTCAATCCCGCGTCCCCCTCCTATCTCTCTGAAAGATTTACGTATATGGCGGCTGGCAGTGGCCACCGGCTGCGCTCAAGTGCCAATCTTTCTCTCGCCTTTCCGCCCAATAAGTCGCGCACATATAGGAGATCTTTCACAGTCCACTCGGTTAAATTATGGAACGCGTTGCCGGTGTCCGTTAAGCAGTCACAATCCGCGGCATCATTTAAAGATAACTTAAAAAAGTTATGGCTTTCAGACCCCTGACCTCGTCTTTTAATATTTATCCGTTTGTGTATATTTATTATGTATATAAATATATATTTACACACGTATATTTATTTATCTAGATGATATATATGCTATTATATTACTATTTATTATTTAGGGTTTATGTGTATGTGTATGCTACTTTAGCTTTTAAGTTTTAATGTCATTGTGCATATTAACTTGTTGGTTTGTTTATCTGCGTTGATGTTTACTCTTTTCTTTCATTTGCTCTAAGGTTAACTGGAAGAGATCCCTTAAAGGGATAAGTTCGCCTTTGTACAAATATGTTACTTTAATTTCTTTGTTTTATTGTTTTTATGTACAATAAAGTGTTACAATACAATACAATACAATACAATTATTTTGAAAGCTGAACCGATAAGAATACAATGTAAAAAATATTATATTTCGATGTTGCATCCTCGATATTTAATTAACAGTGTATAACTCTTCATTAATCCAGTGGGTATCACAGTATCTCTTGCCTGACCATTTACACTTATTTAATACATACAGAAGTCTACGAAGAAAATTGAAAGCTACTTAATCCCCGCGGTTAGTAATTCTCACACTCCATCCAAAGTCATTTCAATCTCGATAGCTTTGGATCCATTAAGACCTAATAGGGAATAATTGTATTGGAAATTACTTGTCTATGCGGGTTCCGTATGCTATGATTAATGCCTTTATTTCCACTTATGTTACTATTATGATCATAAGATTGATGAATTAGAATTTTAATTATAAGGCAGCACGCATTACGATAGACTTTACTTCACGATTTGCGAAGCGATAGCGTTACGGGAACTTATAATAATGAAATAATTATCTTTATTCTGTAAAAAGATCGGGCACTCCTACAAGTCTGCGTCGATCGGAATTTTCCCAAGACTGTTTTTTTAACCGAGTCCCAAAAAACGGGATGATTCTCAATTCGGTTCTATTTATTTATTTTATTTGTTTATGTAAGTGGCCAACGGGTACACGTGCCACCTGATGGAAAGTGGTCATCGTCACCCATGCATATGTGCAACACCGGAGGAGTCGCCCATATTTGTCGACCTTTGAATGCCCTGTTAACTCGCTTCTTAAAGAATCCTATGTCATAGTCATAGCCCTCCGGAAACACCTCGGGGGGAAGGTCATTTCACAACTCGCAAGTTCGTGGTAGAAGTGAGTGTAATTAATGCCCGTTTATTTTTGGGATGCCAAGCATCCAGATAGAAGTTGAGAAAAAAGTCGAAAGAAATTCAACAGACCATTTTTTTTTTCACAATTATCCTTAACTATTACAGTACTTAGTCGTATTAGAATATCTTTTTAAGTATAAGCCATACGTTTGCTATCTTAGGCTAGCCAGGTTACCAACTTAGGTGTAGAGGTGATCTGTAGTGGAAATGGTAGCAGGTTTCCGAAGGGTTGATGATAGTCAGACGATTGAATGTACTGTTTGTGCCCAAATAAACATTAAAACATTCAGTTTTTAAGATTTTCGCGCATCTTCGCCAGCGTGGCCTAGTACTATTAAGGTTTTTAGTTTACCAATTTCTCGGATACCACGCATTTAATTTGGGACAAAAGTAGTATATGTCGTTCACCAGTCTTTATTTATATAAATTACCTTATCCCGTCGGCCCGCGCGTGAAAGGAGGATCCACCAAATACACTTTATTAGCAAGGAATTAAGGTTTATGTTTCCCAAACTACACACATATTTCATTTCGCCTAGATAAGCTTTAATACATCAAAAGTAAGCAGAGTTCTACGCAACGATTAAAATTAAAACCTATCCGGAAAAGTTTTCGATTTCCGGGAAGTCGGGGTTTGAGTGGGGAAAACAATTGCAAAATAAAACTATTACAGAGAGGATACTTAAGCCAAAACGTGCCTACTTATGCTATTAAATACTAATCAAATTGTCTTAATACCTGGGAGCAACTTCAACCTGTATTGAACCTATAATGAATTATTTCAGTAAAGTACGTAACTCCAATGAGATACATTTATAAGGAACCCCAAAATACTATTAAGATACGACATAAATTTATTTTCGTAATAAAATTTTTAAAAAAACTTGTTCAGCAACTGCACAGCAGTCGGCTCCTAGCGCGATCCGTTCAATATTTATAGCCAATTTAATTAGCTTACACAAATTGGATTCCATCAAAATTGGCGTTGGAAGCTTAAATAATAAATGTTTATACAGGTAGCAGCTGAACTAAACTCCGCTCTGATACCCAAATAATAATTAGTCTGCCCTTAGCACCTCAGTCGGTCAAAAAAGAGCGCGTCGATAGTCGCTCGCAAACCAACATAACCTGTAATTTGGAAATTATTATCTAACACATTGTGCCTTTCTGGTTATCCCGCCGGTCAATTTGCCGTTTTTATGGCTCCTACAGAGCCGGCTTCTAATTATCTCCGCCACGATCTGGGCCCGCGGCGCGCACGCAGGCCGCCCGAATCGCGACCTCACTGGGTCGGTATACGGCGCACCGGCGGCCGTTGGCCGTCGTCATAGATAAGAAACACTTAACTTAGACACATGAGAAAATGTTTGAAATGGTAACAAGTGTTGTCTCTTTGTTTTGTGGGAATTCAATTATTTTCATGCACTTTAATAATAAAAGTTCCTAAAATGTTTAGGGACGCTACCACGAATTTCGTTTGACACATCAACAAATTATTGTTTTATTATATTTGAAAGTAATTTCTAAAACTGCCATTCTTGATGGCTTTCTCACAAATATTAGTTAAATATTCATACAGCTACTTTAATTGGTAACTTAAAGTTAATAACTTATTAACCACGATTCTCAAACTTTCCGGGAATCTCAAAGAGCCCTTGACTGGACGCTCATATTCTATTAGAAAGGACTAATAAAATTAATTTATTTCTCGATTACAACAGAAAAGCGAGTTCAAAACGTGCCGCGGCCTCGCGTCATTAATCATAATAATTAAGACGAGGCATGCCTTTGTTCGTGGTGCTTTCGATAAACGAGCGTTCTTTACGCTCCGAGAAAGAGTGCACACCTACACGGCTCTATGGTAAAATGGGATGGAAACTGATTGCTTATGTCATATTTGCAGACGTAGTTATCGCGAGTGCAAAAATGGTTTGGTAGTAGATATTATTGAAATATTATGACAATCGGCAGTAGCAGAAGTGACTTTTTAGGTAGTTGTTTTTTTTATTTACGCGCCTGTTGAACGAAACTTCAATCAATCAATCAAAATATTCTTTATTCAAGTAGGCCTAGTTACAAGCACTTTCAAAATGACAGTTACATGAGAGTGAATGTTTGCTGGGAGACATACAATATGATCCAACATTTGCTGCAAGGATTAGGGAGAACCCAGAAAAACCTAATCAGATTATTTTACTTAAGTATAATATTATTGATAAAATCATCTTTTTAAAAATTAAAATAATCAATAAGATAAATCCCAAAAGATTTGTCAATAAAAAATAAATAATCTAAAATGTGTCTAGAATAAAATTCTAAATGTCAGAGTATATAAAACAATTAAGATTAAAATAATAATAATACCTTAGGCATTAGTTAAAATAATTATTCATATACCTACATGACGCTATAATTTACATTAATCCCACGCGGCTTCATCATTCATGTAGTCTTGTGTGCTATAATAATCTTTAGAAAATAATTTTCGTTTCACAATATTTTTGAATTTACCAACAGACAACTCTCTTATGCTGCTAGGAAGTTTATTATAAAATCTCACACAGTTACCCATGAATGATCTCCTTATTTTATGAAGCCTAGTAGCAGGCACTGCGAGCTTATGCTTATTTCTAGTATTAATATCATGTATATCACAGCTCTTCTTAAAGTGGGTAGTATTTTTATGTACATAAATAATATTCTCATAAATGTATTAACAGTGCACTGTCATAATATTAATGTCCTTAAACTTATGTCTAAAGAAAACGTATTTGGATAATAAATTCATAATTAGGCGAAGCTTGACTGGAATTAGCTGTAAAGCAGAGAGATAAAATTATCATAGTGAAATCGCAACTATACTGATACTTAACATTTAATTACTGATTTTAATTTTTATAATATTAATCAAACCTCAAAATGGAATGCAGTTTCTAACAGCAGAGAATTTTAAACACCTTATGATAAATTCCAGTAGTTCGCTCCAGCATGTGATTTTATTCATTCATTATATTCTATACTCCACTGGCTGTCGAAGGTGTGCACAGTCCTAAGGCTCGTGCGACAGGCCCATTATAAGTATTCGGTAAATCGTAGAGTGGCACCAAGTGCCGTGACAGCGCCACTTTCCGCCAACGCTGCATCAACATCAACTACCGCTCTTGGCGCTTAACTACGTGTATAGGCTTATGAGTAAGCTTATGACATTAAAAAAATGCTATCATGGTGATAGAATGTATGATGCGTTCGCTGAAGCATGCGATCAATGAATTCTCATTCCATGCTCCACTTGCCGCTGTAGGTGTACACAGGCCTAAATAGCTGGCTCGTGCGATTGGCCCATAATCTAAGCATTCGGTAAATCGTAAGAATGACACCGAGTGGCGTGACAGCGCCACATTCCGCCAACTCTTGCTCCGACTATCGCTCTTGGCCTATACCTACAGTATACATGTATCAATCGTCTCGTTTTCTTGGATGCGGAGTGGGCTTCCCTGAGTTTATTCATCGAAACCTGGAGACCTGTGACCCTGCTCCACATACCAATAGCAATGGGTTTGGGATACTTAGGTGCCGTCCTATTCTGAATGATATGAATTCGAACAAGTAGGCTGATGCCTGGCATAGGCTGCTAGCTACGCGGCTTTTTTGCGCAATTGGGGACAGTGTTTCCCTAGTTCACAACCATGTGTATGGAATAATATAGGGAATGTAATCTACAGCTAGATCGCTCATAATAAGCATTTGGTATATCGTAGAATGATAACATATATATGTGGGAATTATGTGATGCTGGTGTTTGGTCGGGCCTAAAAAACGTAGCTACGAATATAGGCAGTACGAAAAGTCCTTTGAGTCCAAGATGGCCATCCTGGACGAGATTACTCTGAGAATGGGCTGACAAAAACTTGAAGGAAAACAGGTAGAAAAGATTTTGCTCATAACGATACGACTTTCGAAACTGCTCCGGATCTCTGTATCATTAAATTTCATTTTCGGTTTCGGAAAGGAAAGGTAATTTAACCAACAATGAAACACTACCATAATTTTCACAGTAGGTAAAATATATTAAATTGTAAGCTTCCGTGAAAGTACAAATGCATTTCCAATAAGCTCTTAAATTTTAATAAGACATAAAAGAGATTATGTATCTCTATATATATATATAAATTGAAGCTTAGCTTGCAAAATATGATTTTAGACTAAGTTAAAATTATTGAAAATTCTCAATAAAATGTATAGTGTTTTATATAATATATTGTTCCTTTTGGAACACACGCACTGGGCAAATCTTTACCTATTTGTAAAATATGAAGTGTGCTCGTTTCGTCTTTGACTTGGTAACGGCAATCTAAATTATTTTAATTACTTACAGGTCTCAGGGCCTCAGAGTCCGCTTGCCACCCATGGCCATGCTCGTTATTCCATTTTCGACAGTGATAACGGTCATTTGTTGCGGATTGCAGGTTGATGAATGAGAATGAAATGAGTCATGCAAACTCGTGCACAGGCAATCCAATAATTGGTCAGAGACAATATTGTTAAATGGCTCGCAACTTCAGAGCCAACAATTAACGCGATGTTAAGGCGTTATGTGTGTAATCGAAACACGTATACCACCCTTCAAAACCTCTCATCAAATGTATACGCTGCAACAAAATAACTGCCTTATTCCTCAAGACGCAAGACTGTTAAAATATGAAGAAGATACGATTTCGAGGAAGTTATGGGTAGATATATTTTCCAACGGCGCATGGTCACGATTTGTTGCGCTCGTGTTTTAGATATTCAATTGTTTTGACGAGTCTAATGAATTGATTCTGCGGCCGAGTTCTGATTTGAACAAAAGCCACTGTTATGGCATGTAACCACGCGATTGTATGAGTGAGATTGCATCTTAAAGTGAATTAATTGTTCGAAACTGTATTGTATAGAGGTACCTTAAGTTTTGATATGGTTTTCGAATAATACTTTTTGACTGTCGCTTTTGCCGCCACTGTTACAAAATGAGAAGTTTTAATATAAGATCACTTTGATTTAGGCATGTTGAAATTAATAAGATCTCTAGAGACCTACAGATAATTAGGAGGATTAGGATTAAGAATTAGGTAATTAATGGCAAATATTTGATATAATTAGGAGGGCGAGGGTGTTAATCCAGTTTTGTGTAGATTCATATTCGTTGGATTAACTGGCTGGTTGGACATTTATAGAAGACTAAATCATTTTTTGCTTATTATGTCACTTAAAGGAAATCTTTTGAAGGTAAAAAATACAGACAATATTGATTAATTATGCGAATTCCTATACAAGGCCTGTCTACAAGCTATAAGATCGAACTTACCTCGGTGGGTGCAAGATACGTCGTTTTTTCGAGGAGAGACTAACCTATCTAGACAAAGTTATTGAGTAGGTGTCTAATCACTTGCTAAACAACTTTTCATAAATATTCATTTTACAAACAACGTTAGGCAAATTAACGATTCCCAAATTTGACGTTTAATAAAATATTGTTTTTCATATAGTTCACGATGCAAATTATTTACTTCATAAAACTTCATATTACAAAACATTATTTGACAAATTTTTCGTTTATTATTCACGGCAATTAACAAAATAACGCATGGTAAAAAACCTTTAATTAAACGCAGGACAGTATGTGCATGCAAATGCATTTGCATGCACATACTCTCCTGCGTTTCGTTATATAGAAAGTTATTTTTATGATACACGGAAAGAAATTATGATAACAATACTACCAGAACATATTGTAAATTTCATTCTAGTATGAAGAAACAGATTTAAGTTAAGTTTACCGTATTGACTTTTAACAACAAATAGTCATATTTTAATAAATGCCAGAATATTATAGTAAACACGTTTTAGTAAACAATACTCAAAGCTATATATAAGTACATATTATTATTATAGAGAGAATAATATACTAACCATGAGAAAACTGTACATCTTACTAACAATCCTAAAAATACATAAAACTTTAAAATTTAATCCTTCCTTGCTAACCCGTAGGTTAAACCATATTGTAGCTCCTAGATGTTACACTAAGTCATTGTTTGCAAAAAGACAATACTCTGCAATGTCATCGTCAATGTACAATAAAATAAACAAAGTGTTAAATATATATCCAATGAATCAATTGAACTGTAACAAGAAAGTAACAGAATGGCTAAACACACTTACTTACGAAGACACTGAATTGCTTCTTAATTGACAAACATTATTTGTAACCCTATTAAAACAAACGTAAAGTGATAAACACAACCATACTATATGCATACACACACACACACACATACATACAAACACACACACACACACACACACACTTATTTTCCTTTGTTTAGATCTAGATATAAGTAAATAAAAGGCTTAGGAACAATTAATGTTCCTTTTATGTTAAAGTTGTACTCGTATACCAACTCATTAACATTTTTTATACCTACTTGTGATTGTAACTTATTATATAACAACTCCGGGGAGGAGCGGAACCTCCTAACACAAGTATTGTCATACTTACCAGGAGGGGCCGGTCACTTTACTATGTACCAACTAAGTATAGTTTACCAAATAAACATTTTTGATTTTGATTTTTTGATTAGAGAGAAAATTTCGATAATTGTAAACTATACCTTCATAATTCATTTGTTGTCAATTAAGCAATACAATATTTAGGTTGACTCTAAAATAACGCAAGTAACAAAAAAAATGGTTTTTGAAATAACCTAGAATCATATAATACTGTTTAATTCATTTGTTGTTGCTAGCTATCAATTAAACAATACAATATTTAGGTTGTCTCAAAAATAATGCAAGTAACAAAAATATTTTTGTTGTTTAAATAAGCTAGAATCATATAGTACTGTTTACCCCATAATTCATTTGTTGTTGCTAGCTGTCAATTAAACAATACAATATTTAGGTTGTCTCTAAAATAACGCAAGTAGAAAAAATGTTTAAATAACCAAATCCATATACTCGTAGTACTGTTTACCAGATTATGTTATCAGTACCATAATATAATGTTTTGTGCAACATGTGAATCTAATATCAAAAAAAACGTTGTTTACGTTTGCAAATATATTGTATGGATTGCTTAAATTTTGGTTGGCAACACCGACTGGCTGCCGTTGGATTGTTTATCATTTCATCTTTCGGAGCGAGCAGTGCGTACGTGTGTACATTGAGTGTGACAAGTAGTGTGATTAGTTTAATAAATAGATATTATAGAAGTGTTCCAAATCAGGAAATTGACAAGGACATTGTAAAATTATTGGAATCCTGGCAGTTGGCCGAGTACATTTTAACATGTAAGACCTCCATGTTAATTTTCAAATAACATGAATATAAACTCACAAACGTTTAAGGTGTTGTTTTATTTAAAACTGTGGTTGACCATGTCTTCATTTTACTTATACAAAATGAGGGTTTCTTGAAATTGAAAAATGGCGTCAGATCTTTTTGACCAGAAGTGTCAATATCCACCAATCATACGATGATATATATCATACTTTGGTATGATGTGTGTTTCCACCTGGATTTCAAGAAACCCTCATAGATGGTCCTTCTGATTTCAGAAGGTCGCAGGTTTAACGCCCGGAGAGTAAAGTTCCTTCTACATCATGCAATCACTTTGTTTAGGTAGTGTTTCTAATAGAAAAAGTTTTAAGCAAGTAATGAGCATTTATTCTAAAAATAGTAAATAACGTAGCTTGGCGCAGAGGGTATCTTTACTTTAGTACGACTGCTTGTATTACAAGCTTGCTGCAATTGAATCTTTAAAAAAGTATACATAGTTACCGTGTTGTTAATTAAGAAAAAGTTAAAATCTGTCAGTTAAGTCGCGAAATTTTTTTTCGTGACAAAATAGACAGAATTCAACTTTTTTTAACAATACGGTAAGTATGTACATATTTTTTTTAAAGACCCATTCACCTACTGAATATTGGAGAAAAAATAAAACATTGTTGTAATTACCAAAAATATATAGTAAACTCAACAATATTAATGTCTTATTATAGTAAACTCAACCATTTGATGTGATAATGGCTAACCACAATGTTGGTAGTAAACACAAAATAAGTAGTATAGTGCAAAAAATATATAGTTTGCTAAAATCTCAACTTGGTAATATTTGTATTAAATTTTTTAATAGTCACTATAATAAATAATCTATTAGTCGTTACTAAAAATATCGTTATCTCCAAAATAAAGCATGGTGTTACGAACGATACCAATTCCGTTATACTTAACAAAGCCTATTTGTAATGGATACAGATAGGTTTTTGTGCACTATACACAAATTTTAATTGTACAAACACAAATTTTATGTGTACCAGCATTATGTTTAACTGTGATAGATATTCCTGTAAGCTATTACCAGATTTTTGTAGTAAAGTCGACAAAATAGTTAGCTGTCGTATATATTACACGACAATCTGGTTAAGTTAACTTTATTCTGGTTACCTAAACTAGAATTTTCTCTCCGTGTACAATAGTTTATCAATTAACATTTTGATCAGATCAGATCAATACAGATTAATTCGTCAAGTGAACAGTTTTTAAATAACACTTTGTGTTTCAATATGTTTATAAAGCGTCAAAGTTACTAAATGTATATTTGTCTAGTAATTATTTAAAACGTGAGCATTTTAGGGAATGACAGGTTTGTGAAATGAATAGTTTGTGAATCGTTGTTTGTTAAGTGATTATTTGAGAAATGTTGCTTAGCAAATGATGGTAAACCTATTGAGTACTTTAAAAGCCTAAAAGTCAGTTTCGGTAGCCGAATGGTTCAAGCACGCGATGCGCATGGGTTCGACTCCGGCATGTGCCACGGATTTTCTCGGAAATTACGTACGGAATGTAATTTGATATTTACCGCTAGCTTTTCGACGAAGAAAACAATGCGAAAAAAATCAAGTGTGTATGTGAACTCTCCAATCCACACAAGCCCATCGTGGAGACTACATCCCATTGCCTAGGGTCCGTGAGAGGAGGCCTTTGCCCAGTGCGACATATATGGGCTGATGATGATCCTAAAAGCAGTTTATCTAATCCAACCTTTAAGACTATATGTAAAAGCTACTGGACCAAAGTTATTTAGTGCCACACTATGGAGTAAAATTAACATAAAGCGAAACTTTCTTTCGCTTTGGAAAGAGCTGTATCAAATAAAACCTTTTATCTTGTTTTATTATTAAATAATGGTTGACTAACAGAGCTTGGTGAAATTCTGCCAAAATGACGTCACATATATCACAGATATTCTAATATCGAAATACATCGAATGTATGAAGAGTGACCAACGATAGCAACGCCATCTATTGGTACTTTTCTAAAGGCATTTATTTTTCTTAAACCATCATTGTGCTGAACTGAAGGTACCTTAGACTTAGATCATTTAAATGCGAAATCGCGAAATCTCCGGATAGTTTATACGGTAAATTGCCTGTGTGAGGGTGTTTTTAGGGTTCCTTTGCCAAAATGGCAAAAACGGGAACCTTATAGTTTCGTCATGTCCGTCCGTCCGTCCGTCCGTCGGTATATCACAGGCATTGTACTCAAAACTAAATGATGTATATTGATGAAATTTGGAGTATGGGTGTCTTGTCTTGTATAAGCCGCTATTTAAAATCTACTCCTGTAACATGTAAACAAAAATGAAAAAAAAAAGAAAAATCCGCAAATGTCAATGTGTGGTACGTATTTCGAGAGTTCTTTTAAAAATAACTTGAGGTATCTAAATAAAAATCGATTTAATTAATATTTTTGGAAATAATTGCTCCGAAAGTAGCATAAATTGTGTCCCTCCCCCCTCTATTTTGTTAACGGTAAGTCCAAAAAATATGAAAAAAATTACAAAGATATAACTTAATAAATAATTTCAACGAATATTATTTTTAACATGATCGGATTTACCGGTTTTCAGTTATTTCCAAAAGACTGCGTTTCTCAGCAAAAGGACGTAAGTGCCGGGGAAATACGCTCTTTTACTAGTGCACTTTTTCATATCGTATTTTTATCATCTGTAGTGCATTTTTTAGTATGAAACGCTGCGGAACCCTACGCTGAGCATGGTCCGACATGCTCTTGGCCAGTTTTTTGTATGTAGGTGATTTCTTTATTTGTGTGCGTTTGTAGAAATAAGAATATTTGCGTACTTTGCTGTGGGTACGTATTTTCCTCACCCCCCGCTAAAAATGTATGGAAATTTTGTTGGGTAACGAATGACACGGCTTGTCATATCCATTAGTTAAATGCTCTAAGGACACGTCTGTTTTAAGAATATTGTTCAATGTCAGAGTTTGTAAATAAATAAAATAAATACATATTCCGGGACAATTTTACACAAATTTAACTAGTTCTATGGTCTCAACAAGGCTTGTGTTATGGGTACTACACGGCGATATATTTAATAGATATATTTACTCATATACATAGAAGACATCCAAGATTCACAAAATCCAATATTTGCCCTTACCGGGATTAGAACTCAGGACCTTCAGCTTCGCAGGTAACGTTTACTCCCGCTGAGCCAAACCGGTCGTCACATGTTTGTTTGCTTAATTTATAATAGAAATAATTAGGTTAACATGTTTGTATAATAGGGTTGTTAATGATAATAGCTGCTAAAACAAGATAAATAAAATAAAATATAATAAGTTTACTTCCATACTCTCTCCTTCACTTAGCGCTCCTATTAGACATTCATAGGCTGCCTACAGATATTAACGACTATAATTTACCTTCTGTCGGTGCTAAATGGCGCGGGTACAAGTTGCAGCGGAATGGATGCAAGAATGAATGCAGAGCGTACCCTAATCCACGAGGACAGAAAAGTCGTTTCTCTGAAAGTTTCTTCTTTCCGAAATTTCGTTCTTGCGCCAGTCATATTCCGCTGAAGTGAGTTTTCGACGAAGTTGATATAACAGAATATAAATCGGTCACTCAAGTATTGTATATCTGAAAATTAATAATATAGTCTTTGACTATACTGTTAGACTATATATTGTTGTTGGTTGTCTGGTAGCGAACGCTTTATGGCATTAGGTTCGCCTTTTGTACGATAACTTTTCTTTTGTGCAATGAAGATCAAGTAAATAAAATAAATATACATTGTATAGTGCTCAAAACGTTGTTTTGTCAATAGTTTTTTTCTTACCGGTAGCATAATACTCACAAGAGTAATCCATAATTAAAATTCAATTTATTAATCACATATCGTCACAATCGCATAAAATTGTAACAATTTGGAATGAAAAATTTTTTTTTTGGATTATTTGTATATTTGTATGTGTCGTTGTGAAAGAAGCAGTGTTGTTCCTGTCAAATTTTGTGTTGCCGTGTACCAAGCCGTAAAGTGCCGCGATTTGTGTCGCAATATAAAATTATTGCCGTATCCAATACATACGCGTAAAATGAATGTCGATATAACAAGGACTAACATTAATTACTTCAAGTTCAAAAACTTGTGAAGAAGTTATAAATGAGCTGGATTTTAATACTCCCGATTGAAACTAGAAAATAATTACGAGGTAACACACATGAATTTTGTTACGAATTGTGAAATAGCGAAGGGTAGGTGGCGTTAAATAGCTCGCTAACTTATGGCGGCGATATTCTGATGCAGCAGTGGAACTCCTACCGCATACTGCGTTTTTGATCCAACGACACCAGAATTGCCGTATATTACAGCAATTACCGTGTCAGGAACAACACTGGAACGAAGATGCGGGCACCTCATAGTCCTTACTATATTATAAACGTGAAAGTATGTATGTACGTTCAACTTAATCTCAAAAAGTACTAGACGAATTTTTATGAAAGTTTCCAGTAATGTACCTTATATATCAGAATAGGACATAGGCTATAATTTATGCCAAATTTCATCCCTTTTAAGGACAAAAAAGGGGATGAAAATTTGTATGGACACTAGATATTTTTTTACGTTAGGAACTTGAAATCTTTGTACTATGCTTCACATTTAAATTACTAAAATATCGAGTTTTGGGGAAAGACATAAGCTACTTTTTATCCCGGAAAAATACCTTTTATCCGCCATAAACGAATCTAAGGCGGACGAAGTCGCGGGCGGCCGCTAGTAGGCTATAAATTGCATCCTTACACGGACGAAGTTACAGGCAACAACTAGTTAATAATAATTCAGACGTGCGATGTGAAGATTTGTTTATGTCCTGGTCCTGGTGTTTACACAGTTTTACGCCTTAACCCCCGGACGATAATGCAAAAGAAGTGACGTAAAGTATATATTTATCCTCAGTGATTGCACTAGCATACGCTACTCTAACTCCCTACTAATTTTATCAGTCGTCAACTTACTTACTCGATGAGTGATATACGGGTACAACAAGTTAAAAAAAAAAACAAAACCGTGTTGGTATATGTTAGCGCAATTTGTATTTCTTGACATAAACTCAATATTGGAAAACAGTTGTCGAAGGATAAGCAAAGTATCCTCACCATGAGGGCGATCACGCGGCAAAGAATAAGTTACAATTATTAGCAAACCTCATGAATCTAAGAGGACGGACGCATTAAAATTAGATGTAAACTGAGCACTAGCACTGAGGAGACATGTACGAGTAAGTAGCAAATGAGTTCCGAAACTTTCTTCCGTCACGCATCCTGAATATGAACGGAAAATAATATCTACGAGTCCTAACTTTACAATACAATAAAGAAATGCCGATAACATACTACACGTACAGTATAATACAGCATAACGTTAAAGTTGACTACGTTTGTGAGTACCAAGTATCTGTATCTTATTCAGCAATGCATGATAGTCAGACCTTTCTAGCTAGGTCATTGTTGAACATGGCATCCCGTGTTTGAATCTACGATCTAACACATTCTCTGTGATAAATGATAAGTATGTGACAATTGCGCTGCCCGAGACGACTCGTATTCAATTTAATTTAAGTATGAGCAACATACTTGTACAAGTAGCTAACGAGCGAGACACGTAACTCTTGATTGACGAGCTCTCAGAACGACACTTATTTTCTACTAATTAAAATTTCAGTTCGCGTCAGGCCTCAATTACACCGATTGCGCGATACCTTGTAAGCAGTACCACAGATACGACGCGATCGCACAAGTTCTTGGTCCATTTACATAAGGTTTAGTTGGCTTTATTGATCAGCCTTTTATGTTGGTGATTCTGTAAGCCTTTAGTCATAACTTTGCTTTCCTTAACTGTGATTAATAAGGGCGCGTTACATGGCTTGCTTTCGAGACGAGTAATTATGGTGGAGATTGGGTGATAAATTAAATATCCTTCAAAATTTTCCAAAGCCGAAAAAAAACTGTTATGCCTCTTTAGATCACTATTTTTTTTTTTTATCAAATCGACCTAATTCCAAACTAAGCAAAGCCTGTACTATAGGTACTAGGCGACTATATACATACTAATTATACAGCTAAATTATAATATAATAACTTAAAAATAGAAAAAATCTAATACCTAGTAACAAGCACTTGTCCTGGTCGTGATTCAAACCTGGGACCCCCGGCTTCGTAGGCCATTGTGAAACTAACTGAGCCAAACGTGTCATCTTTATACGTTACTTGAATAGTTAGATTAATACAGTTACTTACTGTGAAGAAACCACTTAATTTTGTAACTCTAGAAGGTTAGGAGACTAGAAGGGAATGTGTTTACTATTTGTTATGAAACTAAACATTACAAACAAATGCTATGAGACCGGAAGAAAAATATAAACTTAAATTAGCTTAAACCCTAGACTCGGTCTTACGAATAAAAACATGGTTGCACAGAATTTATTCATGTGATGATTCACAACAGGAATAAGTTAATTTTGTCTATGATAGACCCGAGTACGTTATATGTTTATCTATCTCCGAAGGAAAAAAAGATTGACTAAATAGTGATCTGAAATCTTCTAATTTGAGCCGAACACTATAAATTGTTAAGTCGAGTCGAGTCAGATCAATGTCATGTTAAGTTTTAACCACCGCAACGCATTAAGGAAATGTGCCATTACACGCATATCAACTAATGATAGGCTTTGCCATTTACCACATTGAAGCCTTGTTGCGTCAAGGTATCACCTAGCATTGGAATAAGTAGGTACTTATAAGTGCAATATAGGCAGGTACCACCGCGGAGATTTATTATTAACCGCGTGTTTGTCTGTAAATAAAAATAGTGACACACATTTTGTAATGAAGAAATAAATTAATGCTCAAATTATATGGTCACTAGCTTCTGCCCGCGACTTCGTTCGCCTTAAATTCCCTTATCGTGGATAAAAGTACTTTTCCGGAATAAAAAGTAGCCTATGTCCTTCCCCGGGACTCAAACTACCTCTGTATCAAATTTCATCTAAATCGGTTTAGCGGTTTAAGCGTGAAGAGGCAACAAACAGACAGACAGACATACTTTCGCATTTATGATATTAGTATGGATATATGTATATTTGTTACAAAAATTACATGATACAGGTAAGACTGGAACCCACCTATTCGTGTCTGTCAGGGGCAAAACTGTGGTACTATACTGTGTGGTCGAGGTTTTTTTTAAAAGATTGACAAACACTTCTGTCGAGTACATAAAAAATAAAAAATAATGCGAAAATTCAGTAGGTACTTAATCCAGTAAACAAACGAGTTTTACCGCCCTTATTGCCCGTCTGAATCGCTTATTCGAAAAATTCTCTTTAATGTTGAAAAAGCTTTGTTTATTCGGCTTTCCAAACAAAGTCACATTGAAAAGTCAGTACTACGAATAATGATAGGTATCAAAATACAGCCTCAAAACCAGCGCAAGCTTCGTAATTATACGTCAAAACGCGGTTGCTCAATGCGATCTACTTCTGGCTAAATAAACAAGTTTGATGGACGCATTAAATTACAAATTGAATGTTAACGTTTGATTGAGTTTTTGTGCGCGCCTTTTGGAGTCTCGTGTTTATAAAAAAACCGAGTAGCTGTATTCGATATTTTAATGACGGGTAGGGTAATTGAGGTAACCAATCAACTTGTTTGTTATGATTTGAAACAAACATCGTTAAGAAAAAACTATGGAGAAACATTTGTATGTTTCTCTATGGATAGTGGAAATTTACTTTGACTTGATTATAAAATCCAGTGACCTCTGGTTACGATTCAAAGACTCGAAAAAAACGTGCAAATTCTGTTGAAAATGTTTGGGCAAAGGTCACACCGATAACGATTCCTATCATAATGCCATGTCTAGGTATGAATATCGTCGTGATTTTAAATTGATTCAGTCAGGTGTTGCATGTAGCATTTTACATAACTAGGTTGAAGGAAAATGTATTCTTCATCTTCCCCAAACGAAGTCACGGGCACTTCCTAGTGGGGGGTAGGAAAAGTAAACTTTTTAAATTTTAAACTAAGAAAAGAGAAACAATGTTTCTTTTCTAAGTCCAAGAGTCCTTGGACTTAGAAAATAAACATTGCATAATGATATATCGTTTCACGGTAATTTTATTGGCATATTTTATAAAGGCAATAAAACATCAAATCGGAATGCCATAAATTATGAATTAATCACTCGCGTTGAAAAAGTAAAGCTGCGTAAATTTCTCGTGTCCTAGTCAAAAAGGTACTTAGTGCCTTTATTTATTTAATCTTTATTGCACAAAAGAAAACTTATTGTACAAAAGGCGAACTTAATGCCATAAGAAATTATCTACCAGTCAACCTTAGGGCAAAGCAGAAAAATTGTAGGTGGTGCTGAGGCTTGTGTAATTACAAAAACACATATTTATATACTTTAAATACATGAATACCAAAATATATATAATACATATACAAATATATATAAAATTAATAAATATAATATATATATATATATATATAGCGATGTAACGAATTAAGCAGATAAACTAAGAGTCTTCGGTTCTGCTAGCAAAAAAGTTGGGACCCGGGACTTTTTGAATGCAAACTTAGTTTTTGACTTTGTAATGACAAAAGGTGTATTATGACTAGAATAGAAAAGGCAAGATTTTTTTTTGTATCGGCAAATCACGTGATCTCAGTGTGATGACGGTTCCAACCGGTGGATATACAGAAAGGGTGCGATTGATGTTTGTGGATATTGGATAATAATGTGTTTTATGGAAGACCTATATGTTCAGTACTAAAAAGGAACTCTTCTCCTCTTCGTTTAAACTGATGACGTATCATAATCATGATGTTTAACGTCGTGGATAAGTCTTAGGGCTTTCCCGCACTTATATTAAGTACTTATTATCGAAATGACTATAGAGAACGATAGCGTTTGAAATTCTGAACAAAACTGGATATACAACTCATTTTCGCCAAAACGTCCTTTTCGCCAATTGACCCCGAAGGTATACATATGTCTAAGTATTACGGTAGATCTTTAGTTAAAATAATTACCTGGAGTCACGTTAACTCCAATATGATTTAAATTCAAACCGAATGAACTAGGTACATTGACGAGTATATCTATACTATTATAAAGTTGTAAAAACGAAATGTCTGTACATTGGAGATATTTGCAAACATTAAGTGATGCACTATTTGACGGTCCCAGAATCGTTTTTTTTGTATGTTTGTACGTGTCGTTGTCGCTTCGTCACGACGTCACGCCAAATGGGCTGAACGGATTTTAACTATTTTTACTGCATGGGTGCTGGGTTTCCACATATAGTTTTAGAATACTTTTTACCCAACTACGCTGATGAAAAACGGGGTTATGGCTTTTTCTCCTTCGCGATCGAAGTTGCGGGCACTTTCTAGTACCTACATAATATATATTTTGTTGAATTGCGTTGAATTGCGAATATCTGCAGTGGCAAATTTAAAAAAAAAACACCGCTAAGAATGAGAATAGGATGTATATCCTATATGCTTTTATATGCTTTATATTTATTACAACGGTTATACAGCGCTGCTCTCTCCAGTCCTACTCCGGTTCCCCGTGAGATCTATACCTGACACAATCTCGTGGCTTGGGACCCTGAATGTAGATTTATAGTGTTTTGTTTTTCATATTATTATTTGTTAAATGTGTTTGAAATCCATACTTCCATACTAAAATTATAAATGTGAAAGTGTCTGTCTGTCTGTCTGTCTGTTACCTCTTCACGCTTAAACCGCTGAACCGATTGAATGAAATTTGGTATGGAGATAGTTTGAGTAGGGGAAGGACATAGGCTACTTTTTATCCCGGAGAAGTACCCTTATCCGCGGTAAACGAATTTAAAGCGGACAAATCGTACGTTACACGGGTACGCAAAAACTACATAACAGATTTGCGTAAAATTCTGCAGTAATATAGCTTAGATATCAGAATAGGACATAGGGTTTTGAGGGTATTCATACATAAAACGTTAATAAACAATTGGTAACTTAGCAACAGTAATACTACCTACACGACTAAGCAAAGAACACACCTTCCGTATGTGACGTATAATACAAATAAGAGTATATCTTAACATAGCCGATTAATAGCCCGTTGTATATTTTGGACTTGCGATCATCTCTGAATGATAAAAATTTTGTTACAAAAATATAGTTTGTAAATAAGATTAATACATAAAACGAGTTTAAATGGAAAGTCATCACTTATTATTAACTCTAAAATTTTTATTCCGAAGAATTGAAACGAAATGATTGCATTGAAACCAATACACGCGTTAGTACCTGTTTGCGTAACTGGGTGGCGTTAGTTGTAAAAGATATCAACGCAGAAGTAATGAACTTAAGAGACTTGAAATTTTTACAGTAGACACTGTATATAACGCAAGCAAAGGACAAGAAAGGATTTTAGAAAATACTTCTCCTAACGGGGTTAAATTGGGGTTGAAAGTTTGTATTGAAAATCTGTAATTATTTGAGTAACTGTTATTATATTTCGGGTATAATTTCTGCATTTTAAACTAAGAAAACTAATTTCAGCATTTTTGGACAGTCATCCCTTAACGGTGTTAAATTGGGGTTGAAAGTTTGTATGGAAAGTCTGTAATAATTTGAGGAACTGTTATAATATTTTGCGTATCGTATTTCGCTTCATGTAAAACTAAGAAAACTAATTTCAGCATTCTTTGAATTTCATCCCTGAAAGGGTTAAAATGAGAGGTAACAGTCTGGGACAAAAGTACAATGGCGCGTAAAGGGTGTTGTGAAGCGCTGAATAGAACTTTGAAAGATATTAAAGGGAACGAAGTTATGATGGTAGGAATCACTATGATGTTAGCTGGAGACTTTTGTCAGACTCTGCCCGTATTACCGAAGGGAACTCGAGCTGATGAAGTTAAAACTTGCATTAAGGCTTCAAATTTTTGGCCTACAATCAAAAAACTCCACCTTAAGATAAATATGCGAGTGCGCCTCAAGGGCGATATTTGCGCTGGAGAATTCTCTGACCTTCTTCTTAAAATATAAAATGGAGAATATCCCGAAACTGAGGGAAGGATTACAATCCCATCGGATCTCGTCTTAGTTGTGCGGACCGTTGATAATCTAATTTCTCAAATTTACCCAGATGTTCAAAATCTACACAGCAAGTCAATGGAGTGGTTGTATGAACGAGCGATTCTGCCACCTAAGAACGACCAGGCTCCCGTTTTTAAAAATATTTTATTAAAGTCGTTCGAAGGTTCAGAAGACGCATACAAGTCTGTAGACTCCATCTGTAGTGAACACGGATGATGCCATAAACTATCGCGTAGAGTTAATGCTCTTAACCCACCCAGCCTACCTTCTCACATACTTCTCTTAAAAGTGGGTGCTCGAGTAATTTGCTGCGAAATCTTAATCAGCCGAAGTTGAGCAATGGAACCAGGCTGCGTGTGAAAGTCTTACATAGAAGCGTTATAGAAGCCATTGTAATTACTGGCGGTGCGTAAGGTGTACATACCCCGGATACCATTTATACCCTCGGAATACCCATTCGAATTTGAAAGGCTGATGCAGCTCCCCCTTAAGGTCTGTTTCGCGATGACGTTTAATAAGTCTCAGGGTGAGTCACTGAAAACAGCAGGAATAGATCTTAGGGGGACTGCTCCTCGCACGGCCAGTTTTACGTGGCTTGCTCGAGAGCAAGCTATCCACGCAGCTTGATGGGGTTTGTTAATGTGGTATATAAAGAAATACTGCAAAACCTACCTAATGTTCAATATTATCAATAGTTCAAACTCAATTCTCCAATCATATCTGTTTTTCAAATTACAGGTATATAACACAGTAACGTGACTTATAACTATTGACAGACAATAAGTAGCCTAAACTGCCGACGGTAGGAATACGAGAATTGAAACACATACTCCGTTAGAGATGTATGTAGAGGCGCACTAAAGAAGATTTTTTTGAAATTCGAGCTTTACGCATACGAAGTCGCGGGCAAAAGCTAGTGTTTATATATATACGCCATACGATTAAGTAATAATTGTAACGATCTTTCAATAAACGCAAGTGGAACCGTGAAGTCCTTCCCCCGGCCACCAACGAACGACAAAATGGCACATCACGTACTGTCATTAGCCAGTAAACTCGCCATTATGTCTTCATCGACTACTGTAAGGCAATTTCCTTGGCTGTAATTACGCGTATCACATTAAGACCTATTATCGTGTACGAGCGACTATCAAAGTAATGTCGTCATTTCAATAATCGACCTTAGACAATGGGGCAGCTATTCCGTATCGGAATTTAATTAGCAAATATCGCAGTTATATATGACTCGGGGTGTAATTACTTGGAATGATTTTAATTTTTCGAGCTGTAGTCATTTGGTGGGCATCAGTGCAATGATGGCAGACTGATGCCGTGTTATAAGGTATGGAATTAGTCGTATCGTATTATTCATGCCATGCTTTTTGCTATTGCAATGAATCAAGTGAAGTTTGCGCACCTAAAATGGGGCTTGAAATCAAGGGGATGCAGTTTTTGTATCTAGCATATTCTTTTCTGTTCTCGGAACAGAAAAAGTCATTACCCTTGTTTTTTTGTCAGCGTAGTGAGGTAAAAGAGTATGTTTGCATTTCGTGCGACGTAAAACTGAAATACTTTATTCAGTAAGAGTAGACATACTCTTTCTTCTTAAAACTAGTAGTTTTTTTATCTCACAAATCTTGCCGCCAAAGCATTTAAAGGCTATTTGCGATTATTTCCAAATTTCGTTATTGCATTATCATTTCGTCATTCTGTGAAATACCGTCGTTGTAATAAAAACCCTCAGTTAAGTTGTCAGTAAGGTTTATTTCTTTTGGGGTCAATTTGGGAATTGTGGAGATGAAAGATGCCGCCACCATTTGTCACAATCCAGCAACGAGGTGACGGGGTAAAGTGGAGCCCGCCCACTTGCCACCTCGGGCAGGTCCTGGAATGTTAATTTAATGGCTCCTGGGCCAATTTCATCAAAAGTTAGGAAATTACGTTGATGACAATCAAGATGGTGCTGTTTCGGAACATAATGCGCCAATTTCGCCATTCGGTGATGGAAGCTTATTTAGCTCATTTCGTCAAATGGCACACCTAAGTCTGTCGTGAAGAAACGATTGTGTTCATTTAAGTACATATTTGTCATCAGTAACGTTACTGTTTAAATTTTTAACGGAGACTGTGAAGACTAAGCGTCAGAAGAACGTCGTCAGATCGACTACTGCTCCAAATTTTAGGGTTCCGTACCAAAAAGGTAAAAAAGGAACCCTTATGGTGCGACTCTGTCTGTCTGTCTGTCCGACTATTAGAGCGCCGTATCTCAGAAACTACTTATGCTATCTATTAGAAATTTGGAATATTAATAAACATAGTCAGCCTACATGTATTGCAAAGGAAACATTTTAAATTATATTTTTATTTTGTAAAAGATCGACTAATATGACGGGAGGGGCATAAATTAAAAGTAAAAGATAATAGAATAATATTTTTTTTTGATAATAGTTTAATAATAGTGTCTCAAAATTTATTTCATAATAAGCTTTAGGCGATGGTCCTTTGAAAAATTTTATTAGATGATATTGTCTTGTCATTGCTTCTAATTGTGTTTTGTAAAAGCATTAAGTACTCGTGTTTGTAAATCCCAGCATATTTGTGAGCTGTGCATTAAAGCGTATTTGTATTGTATATTGTTATCAAATCTTTGTGTACATACGAAAATAGACTGGCAAGATTTGACTTGAATTTATTCAAATATTATGAAACGAAACTTAGCAATATATCAGCAGCTGTTGAGGATCATAACAAGCTTACACTTTACAATCATAGGTGGTGACGTTTTAGTAAATGCAAAAAAATATCTAATAAATACAGCAGCAAAATGTTAAAACAAGTGAACTAATAAAATCACCTATATAACTTGCCAGCAATTAGCTAAAATAACCAAAAGCCCGTTGACATAAAACAAAACCTTTTGTTTATTAAGGCGAGGTTCGCGTGTGAGCGGTAAAGGGCAATTAAATAATTTGTGGCACTAATACCGACAACATACTAACCCAAAGTTGCATAACACTTACCATTAGTACCTTATCGTGAGATTTATTTGTATTGAGACTGAGTTTATTTTCGAATGATGAAATGGAGTAAGATAGGAGTTTGTGGAAGCGAGTTGTGAATATGTAGATGAGGTGCGTGGCTGGGCCGCCATTAGATCGAGCTAAAACGCCAAATCATTTACAAGAAAGCGAGACCCCGCCTCGTACTATTTACATAATTTATTCGGTTGACATGCCGGCGGTTGTAACTTGGATTTTATCAGAACTTTGCTTCATAAAATGAAAACGACAAATAAGCATTCCCAAGTTTTAGTAAAATCAGCATATCTAGTAACTACATATCTAGTATTCACAAGATTTTTCATTGATATGTTATTATAATTATCAGTTTTACGTTTACGTTCTGAGGTGAGTGCTTTAAGTTGAGACCAACTTGTTAAATGGAAACAATTTTCGGATATATATTATAGTCTAGTCTCTATACTATAAATGTAAATAGGATAGTTTCCCTAGGACACTACTCCCAACGACATAGAGCCACCGCTTGAGGCATTTCGCCGAGTTGGCAGCAGCACGGTTTTCATTTCTGCCAACGTTACTTCCGCCGTACTATTAAAAAATTGTGTTAATGTTCCTTTTTTTGCATCTTTTTTTATGCATACCAATTTTAGTGAATTGGCAACTAACTAGGTAATAAAAACCCGGCTAAAACCAAAACTTAAAGCGTTTATCATCTAAAGATAAATCGCACTATTCTAATCATTATAGACTCAGATGTATATTATACAATCAGCGCTTGAAAAGTGAGGTTAAAGTAAAAGCTTTTACAAATGCGTTACAATATTATTCCAAGCAACCGCTGGCCTGTGATAAAATCTCTCAAATATTAAACTAATATTTAGGCAACGCTTTGGTCGAAGCCGCCTCATTAGCATAAGGTACGGTTCACTATAAAATGCCCGCCATTCCTACATCATGCGGTAAAAATTTTGATGTAATATAATTATGTAGGATATAATCAAACGTGACGTTTATAGCTGGTAGTTATGGTTCAAGGGCTTTGAATACTTAGGTTTGAATCAGATCAACAGACCGTGGTAAGGTTGAACCGAAGGAGGCCGTGGGTTTGATCCTGCTTTTCATATAAATGAAGGGTGCGATCATGCACGCAATATCGCTGGATAAAATACCTTAGGTAATTAGAAAAGTTTTGATATACGATTTCAATTTTATTTAATGTTACAATATTGTGTTTCAAAGTACTTGCCATTGGCCTCTTTCATCATCATGATTTCATCCACCACACAAGCATTGCGCACATTGTCAGCGCTGTAAAATGTCATATCTCGCAGTCCGAGTTTGATTTTTGGGAAGGGGAAGAAATCGCAATAAGCTACATTGGGGCCATATGTTAGTCATCCAGAATTGTATCATTACAATTCTTCGAGTCTTCATAAAATCTTTAGTGAGAGTGGCCTTGTGCGACAATGCATTGTCAAACCAAACATTTTGCAAATAAAGCGGGTAAACATACTTCAATGTACCACTGGAGGATTCAGTTTTTTGATCGTCTAAATGAATAGTAGCCATATGAGCACGTGGAGAAAAGAATAATGGAACCATTTTTTCCAGTACCTCGTCTACGTTTCACCTTCGTCGGAAGTTCTCCATCTGGAAACACCCAAACTATTGACTGCGGCTTAGTCGGGTCATATTGTTAAATGTAACTCTCGTTTCCAGTAATAATGTTAAAAATAGTGCGTCCATCTCCCTGATCAAATTGTACAAGAATTTCTTTGCACCACGTCACGCGAGCTTTTTTTTGTTCTGCAGACAGTAAATGTTCCATAAAACATTTACTGACTCCAAGGCGGTTATGTAAAATTTCATCAATGGCTAACGATGGAATTTTAAGGATCTCTTCCATTCATTTATCGGTGAGGGCCAAATTTTTGGCAAGTAGTGAAGGCATTTCATTAGCCTAATTTTATTTGATTCCGTTCTGACACGAAAATTATTAATACAATTAATATGCCAACTTTCGTGATACAACGGAATCAAATAAGAATGAAATGCCCTAACTACTGGCTAAAAATTTGGTGGTCACTACTTTTGATTTTCCCTTAGGAAAAAAATTACAATCGGCAGAGGTGTGGAGGCAGAGGTCAGGAAAATTACAATGGAAGCCGAAGCGTATTCATTAACTCATATTTATATTATCATATTTAAAGAAAAAGGTGGTTACAAGCCTTTCCTTGGGCAACCCGGTGGGAATCAGCTTATATGGACGCTAAGCCACTGACAGTCGGACTATTTCTTCCGTAACCGAATTCACGAGCCGGCCACTTTTTTTGTCATCATTTAAGGAGAAAATCCTTAGCAAACCATCTGAATTTTTGTAGGCGGTGCATAGTCCAGAAATGCTGATACTAAACGCTCTTGGCACTAACATTGACTTAATCCAACAATCCAATCCAACAATTTGAAGTCGTACAAAATCATCGCACGGAAATGTTCTCGCTTAAGATACATGGTAGACAAAAAAGGCACGCGAAATCGAAAGAAAAAGTAACCGTAACTTTTTATGTTTAAACTAGAAGCTGCAACTTCGCTTGCGGAGGAGTAAAAGTCATAACCCCTCTTTTTTTCTTCAGCGTCGTCGAGTAAAAAATAACCTATAACCATCTGGTTAACAGCTATGAAACCGCAACGACACATACAAACATAAAAAAAAATTGATTCAGTGACCTGCAATAGTCCGTTACAATCATTTTTTTTTATATCTTCAATGTACATTGTATTTAAATTTTACTACTTTATAATTGTATAGATATCGCTGAAATAGTTTTCCACGTTCGTATATAAAACGAATGATCTCTAAATTAATGCTAAATTGAAGTTTGTTTCATTTTTAAATTTCGAGTATCTCAAAACTTACCTAGTGACCCACGTACAGGAATGCTGAAGGATAGGCAGACTTATGATGTGTAGAGCTACCTCTAATATAAGTTTAAGCAAACTTTTACTAGAACCTGATAATGGTTTCGCTGGCTCAACATTTCAGGGTTCTACGTCATTATTAGGGTAGTTAAAACAAGACTATATGTCACTATACTATGTTCAACCTTCAATTTGAATACATTAGAAATGTAGTAATGGGCCAGCGATTTGTGATAATTCTATTATTTTAACCTCCTCCATCTCCTCTTCTTTCTCCGTAGCTCTTCCCAGTTCTTTTAGGGTCGGTATTATTTTAACCGAGCAATTATATTATAAAACTAGTGCCCGCCCGCGACTTCGTCTGCGTAGATTTTGGGTAAAAACAGATTTATGAATGAGAAAAACTTTTTTCTGTCAGTTGTCCGATGCTGTTAAGGTTTGAAAAGAAATACTCAGAAGATATTCAGCGACCAACGGATGTAAGAAAATGGGGATATTGAACATTATTCCATAAGAAGGCAACACTGGCACTTTTAAGTTTAATGCCTGCTAGACTATGAAAAGAAGAGAGCGGCGAAATTCCCGACACTGGCCAAAATGAAAATGTCCTAGAAGGTACCACGGCGTTCCATAAGGATAATATTTTAAGGTGTAGCAAAGAATGGTTGTCTGTAAAGTGGGTTTACGAACGATAATTTTACGTGTTTACGTCACAAGAAAACCGGCGTCATAATTTTACTACGACACCTATTTTTGTCTCTCCCTCCCTCCCTCCCTCTTTCGCTCTCTCGCTGTCTCTCTCTCTCCTTCCCACTCTTCCTCTCTCTCCCTCTTTCTCTCCCGCTCTCCCTCCCCCTCCCTCCGTCTCTCCCTCCATTTCTCTCCCTCTATTTCTCTCCCTCTATTTCTCTCTCCCTCCATCTCCCCCTTTTTCTCTCCCTACCTCCCTCACTCTCTCCCTCCCTCCCTCTACCCCTCCTTCCCTTTCTCCCGCTCTCCCTCTTCTCTCTCTCTCTCCCCCTCTCTCTCTCTCTCTCTCCCTCCTACCCTCTTCGTGTTTCACTTTAATGATTCATTAATTAACACAAAAAAAAAGTTTGTTGATTTTAAACACACAATCTATTCACGAAATTTCAAGCTCCTAAGACCAAAGATTTTACGCTGCATACACAAAATTCCATCCCTTGTTTTACCCCTTAGGGGATGAATTTTGAAAAATCAAGAATATTAGTTTCGTGATTTTAAACACACGATCTATTCACGAAATTTCAAGTTTCTAAGTCCAAAGATTTTACGTTTCCCATATAAACTTTAATCCCTTGTTTTACCACCTTAGGGGATGAATTTGGAGAAATCAAGAATATAAGTTTCTTGATTTTAAACACACAATCTATTCACCAAATTTCAAGTTTCTAAGTCCAAAGATTTGCAATCCAATGTAGAAGGGCAAGTTTAACCTTTACTACCTAGCTATTGAACATGTACATCGACTAGTCAGTTACACAAGTCGCATACAAACCCATCTAAATACATCAATTTGCATCCATTTGTTTAATAAGTTTGTTTAGTACCAACATCAGCTGGAAAAGCTTAAGGCACACAATGCAAAAAAATTCTAAAGGATCATTCACGGAGACGTATGGTCTAAGTGTTACGAGTGATTTTTGTATGGTTGGGCTGTATGTAACTGGGATCGCAGTTTAGTAGTAAATATCATAATCAAGAGCCATTAGTGTGTTAATGCAGTGTCGGCGGACTTTGTGCTAGCTAGGTCGTGTCTAATTTAGGTACAGTCCACTACAAAGAGGTGTGTCCACTTTTGAACCTTATTATAATGTAAGCACGTGAAAAAGTGAATACATCTTTTTGTCGTCGACTGCATTTATTTGCACCGTATGTTTATACAGTATTTTGTTGTTATCTAATTAGTTAACGAAAATTCATTTCCTGCTTTCTTTCTGAACTGTCCGTCTGGTTACCGGTTAAGTCCTTCCGGTACGTGGGACATTGAAAGTTTCTTGAAGCAGCCGCTTACAATAAAAAAAACAAAAAGCAATTATGGAATTCGAAAATGGATCTCTTCGGGAATATGTCAATTTTTAATTTACGAGACTGTCTTTTGTTTTTTCATTGTGTTGTTGTTTTAGAAGTTGTGTGTCGGTATTACAATGGATTCAACTCGTGAAAATATTCATTCAATGATTTTACGATTTTCGCTGTGGCTTAAGTCAACAAGACAGTTGCCAAAGACTTCAATTGGCATTTGGTGATGAAACTCCAAAGCGTCCTTGCAGCAAGGTCGTCTCTCACCACGATAACGCGTCCTCACATTCCGCTAAGATAACCAATGCGTATTTAAGGCCTCAAATGTGGAACTAATGACCCATCAGCCATACAGCGCGGACATCGCCCGCTGGAACTTTTTTATTTCCGAAAATAAAAGATAAGCTTATCTTACTTCTTTTAGAGGTTTACGAATACAAGCCCGGAAGCGGTGGTGAACGCGTTCCACGAAGCCATTGAAGAGGTTCCTACTGAAGACTGGATCCACTGCTTCACAGAATGGTTTCAACGAATGCAAAAAACTATAGATAAATTGTTCGGGATACATACAACGAAAACAATAAATGTATCATTATTAAAATATCCAGATATTATATCTTATTTATGAAAATCAAGAAACTTTCAGTTATGACCTAAGTACCAGATACGAGTAGTTAATGTGATCTTAAATCTAATACTTAGGTTTACTCAACTTTTTCGTACGTAATAAGTTGATCGAATTAAAAATTAAGGATTTGACACAACAAATTCCAAGCATGTTAAGTTAGGTATCGTCAGTTAGTAAGAATTCTCATTGCGCTATGCAGGAGTTGAATATGACTTCGTTCGCTCGGTTTTGTTTACTGGTGGAAAAGTTTCTAGATCTACTGTAGGGATTTGTGTTGGACATTTCTAAATATACCCAAGTTGCCTTTAAATACCTATTCATCTTCTCTGGAATCTTTACCTAGTTTGTTCCTACAACTCGAAAGTCTTTTTTAATTATTTTACGTCCCGGATCGTTAATAGCGAAAGTTCTACTTTCTGGCCAGAGGAAGGGATAAAATTTTATACACACCACGGGCGGTGATAAGCAATGCTTCAGGTCGCAGGTTTATTGCCCGCGCCACCAGCTCGTGCAACAATTACCTGGGATCTAGGTGTGTAATGTAAGCACAGTCACCAGCATCAATATCTGCCATAGCAAAGCGGGCGATAATATTTGACACGTCTTAAAGGCCCTTGAAATAGATTCGAGTCAGATATTTATGAGCGGTTTATTGTGGCAGATATTAATGCTGGTAACTACTTATTATAATAATTATAATTTCCGTTTTAATTCAGTCAAGAATTGGTCCAAAAGAGGGCGTAGTGTGTGTGTGTGTGTGTGTGTGTATGTGTAAGCAGGGAGCTAGCCGTTTCTTCGGAAACAGTAGGGGAGAGCGGGGCTTAAAGTTACCGGGGTAAGTTGTTCCGTTTAAAATAGCATGATGAGGAATAGAGATAAATATATTTCATATAGACGGTTTCAAAAGGCAAGCAGCAGCGCACCGACGGCCACCATCTTAGTCGGGCCAGTGGCATTGTGCGTATTGACTATGTCACCGCGTGCAGTGCAAACCCACGTGACTAAATAATTTCATATTTGTTACTTTTGGTCTATTTTACATGATTTGATAGCTAATATTTCGGCTATGTATTTATTTGTGTACAAATACATCTAGTATTTATATTCTAACTCAAAAATTTAGTTTGTTTTATTTTTTATAACCTAACGTAACATTGTGATTCGTGTTTATACCTGTCGTTTGGGGCTTGATGTTCCTTTTTTTGGGGGCATGTTGTGAACTCGGAACAACTTGCCCCATCACTACTTAATTCGACTACCTGTTCCGTCAGCCTATATAGTCGCGACTAACTCGAAAAGAACTAGACCAATTTTTATGTAGTTTTTTACTGTAGTAAAGCTGCATTCTTCGGGTTAGTCTCTATACGTATAACATATACATATATTATTTGCTAGTGTACAATTAGACGGATTTAACTATTATTGTGTTTAATATTTTCTCCTGTTTCCGCGATTATTACTCATTGAAATAAAACAATTTAACGGATTATATCGCGTATATTATCTCATTTTAGTCCTCCCGTCGTCCTCCCGTGACCATGGAAAGCTGGAAAGCTTCCGAAACGTCGGGAACTAAAATGAGATAATATACGCGATATAATTCGTTAAATTGTTTTATTTCAATATTATTGTGTTTTTTTATTTTAGCATGCGGACTTAAAAGCGGAAATCAACGCGTGGTGCGGTGTCTCAGGAGCTGATACTGATACAAAGAGCTGCAGATACTGTTATTATAGAAGGTCGAAAAGTGAAAACTGTTGCCAAAGAGCTGGATATTTGTTACATGACATAAATACATTTAAAAAAAACAGGAGAAAATGTCAAAGTTGGCTATAAAAAAGGACTAATTTTCATTAAAAGATGGTAGACTTCTTACTAAAATGTTAGTCAATTTGCTTTGGCTTACCAGAACAAAAGAAGAAGCTAGCTTAGAAATGTGAAGTGTAATACAATTTACCTAATATTCCACCATCATGGCATAAAAATAAATCTGCTAATACCAATTACTAAGGCAAAATATACAGTTTTAAGCAAAAAGTAGAAATAATAGAGGCGTAAAGATTTTTTTTTAAACATCTTTAGATTTTGTTCCTAAATATCTGTTTGATATTAAATTGAATATAATAATTGACTGAGTATTATTAAAATGCTGTTGATTGGTATTTAAATATACGGATAAGATGTTACGTAACAAATTATAACTGTTGAAACGTGGAAGAAAATTATACATATTGTTTCTTGTTCATAGGTGTCATTTAACTGTTAAAGAACTGAAAATAAAACAATCGTATGTGACTAAATTATTATTAAGACGTTTTTGATTTGTATTTAAATAAAGAGGTATTCAATCAATTTGGTGTTACCTTGTATATATATATCCCTAAAGCAACTTTGAACAACCTGCCCCATCTCAATAGCATCTTGCCCCAAGATGGGGCCAGTTGTTACTTTCCGACTTTCCTCATCATAAAATTTATTATAAATAAACTAATTGCGGTACATACATAATACTTCCAAATTATCAAAATTAGGTATATATACCATATTCTACGCTAGGAATAATTGTGCTGTTATCATTTATTTTGCGATTTTTTTTGGATGTTTCAAAATCGGAACGTATAGCCCCGCTCTCCCCTACCTATATTGAAAAGTTTGTGAAAAAATCACTAAGGTCCCTGAGAACTACACCTTTTATTGACGTTCAGTCACTCTCACACAATATAATACAATAAACTGTTGTAATTTTTTTTTATAAAATATAAAAGGCATTTTAAGATTAAAGCTTATACTTTAACATTATATTGTCCTTTTCGATTTAAATGCGGTATTGAATTGACTTTGTCTATGAAGAGAGTATGACATGAAGGCGGGCCGAGAAGAGCCGCCCCTTTCTCCTCCGCCAATGAGATGGCAGCGTCGTGTCACCGCAAGTGCCCGGACCGGATTAGGTGGCGTTGATGCCATAAGACACGAGCGGATTATACACAGACGATTAAAAGATTTATTAATTAGATAATGATTAACATTTCCCCCAGAGATGTGAGATATGTATATGAGGATTGGTAGAGCTGTTGTGAAACTGTAATGGGGTAATAGGGATGATGCCACATGTCAAATTTTAGAGCCTACTGTAATTAGATGATAACGAATGCATCAGGAAATAAAGGAATAAAAAACAAAAAAAACAATGGCTTTAACATACAAAACTTCTAAGTTACGCAATAATTACATTCTAATAGAGTCGTACAATGTCTAAATGTACTAAAGGTTTAAACGAACACCACAAATTTAAACAAAGTGAAACCATTATCTAAAGCTAGTGTTGTACAACGATGTTTAAAAGTTGTGAACAGATTTCTGCGGTTGAAAAGTGGATTCACCCATAGTTAGTTAACTTGTGACTTAAAAAAAAAACTCAAAAATACAAGCTCTTTTAACTTGCGCCGCCGCCACGACACTGTGCACCGCTTTCATAATCCAATTAAGAATAATTGTCGATAAACTGACAGGCGAGATAGCGATTTATGTGGTGATATTTCAGCGTCCTTAATAAATTAACGCTTGTTCTTGCCATTTGATTACACGCCGAGTTTCCATTAAGTTTATTCGATTCGCGGCCGAAATGACTCTCAGTATTGACAGGTTGTAATCTGATAATGATTTGTGTATGTTATTGAATTGATACCAAAACATCGTTATTTATGTAGAAAGTTTTAAAGTTTAAAATGCTTAATTGGTAAATCGTTAATTTTAACACGTAAAAGTCAATCAAAGATCGCAATACGGGTGAGAAAATCCGTGCAAACTACCAAACAACTTTCTTTAATGTAGGTATTATTATATAAGATTTATAAGACAAGACGATTAATCATGCCTTAACAACTATACTAATGCTTGTCTTAAATTTCAATTGTATGTCGCTGCTGTGTCATTTCTTCGTCAACGAATGAGTGATGTAAAGTCTATTTGACAAAAAGTGTCAAAATCTACCAATCAGTCATACTTCAATTTATGACATAAAACTCTCATTGCCCGAAACAGCTGTTTAAGCGCTAAAGTAGGTGCTACATTTTTTCTTTGAATTGTAATTCTCCAATATGAATTGTAGTGTTGACAACTTTCAAATGGTAACTGAAGAGTGTAGATGACTCATCTTCCTTCCTTCTACATCCCCTAATTCAAAATAAAAAAAAACAATATAATAAATCAGTTTATCTCTTCGTTTCGCAATATGTCCGAAAGTATTCACTTCTAGTGATGCAGATAGCTACTAACACAATCCCATGCAAGGAAGAAGTCCTTTCCAAAAACAAAACTTCTGTTAACGATCAGTCATAAAGTAACGACCAGAGAATTAAAAATCCAACTGTGTATTACTGACGCATGCTAAAAAGTTAGCAAGTGTCCGAACATAAACCGTAGTTCGCGTTCGAAGCTTCGAAGTGTCAGCTCTATTGATTTCGCGGCACATTGCTCGTGAGTTACGGGCCTGCGGTGAACCCTGACTCTTCCATCCTCCCGATTTATTAGAACGTCCCGCGCAAATAAATTCGATTCCATTTCGCTCTTGTCCCGTATTTCACGCCGCGACAAATTCGATGCGGGTTACGTCTCTCTCTCGCGGCGGTATGAAAACAATTTGTTTTAAACGAATAAAAAGGTATTTTACTGCACAAGGTACGAAACATTGTGAGTCATATCAGTGGTGGTTTATGTTTTCTGTTTCTGAATCCCCATCGTATGTAAACGACGCATGTGAAAACTGTTTTGACGTAAGTTTTTGCTACAAGTTTTGTTTTGATATCTTCGGAAATCATGATTATTTTCCCGATATAAAAATGCCGCTCAGCCCTGTATAGGAGGCTAACACGAATTGAAACAGTGATATCGCGAAACTTCAAAAACCGTTACTGAGTTGGAAATATTATAAGTCAGCTGCTACGTCCAGTAACAGAGTTCAATGGAAAATAGTACATTGCTGTTTCTTTCTCTAAGCAATTGTTATCTTTATAAATCGTCATCTAAGTTTCTCAATTGTAACTTTCAAAAGAAGGCCGTCAAGCAGGCATACGAGTATAAAAAGTAATATTTTTGTACCTACTCTTTCCGCTTTTACAAAAACGATAACTGTAGCAGTAGATAGGTATTCACAAAGTATTAAAGGGTATTCCACGACACGGACATTAAATTCCATGTTTACAACATTGTTGTCTGAAATAAATGGGCTTATTTTGTCATGCGGGAAGCGCTGTCACAACAAACATTATTTCACTCAGCTTTATGGCTTCGTAATGTGCCGTGAAGCAAAACTAGCGTTTTGGAAAAATGCGATTTACCGTAACAAGAATACACAATGTTTAACTATTAAAAATTACGTGTAACTGAAACAAATTCACCCTTGCGTTCGGAATCACATTTGCTATCAAAATGCAATTGGGTCGAACCGTTTCCACGAACATTTATAAATATTGATTCCATTATTGTGCCAGTGGAAGAAAGTGCTTCTAATAATTTGACTGTAACTCTGCATACCTTCAGTCAAATACAGTATCCCACACTCCTTTTTCCAAATTCCATACTCCGACTCGGTAGTTAAATTTCAAGGATTCATTTAACAGGAATGTAGAAAACTACGGAATGTGTCTATTCCTGCTGAAGCGTACAAATCGAAGAAGAAATCATAACGAATTGTATTTCAGAGTATCGAGTATGAAATCGATGAGAGAGGGACTCAGAGTCGGAGCGTGAATCAATAAACACATTCCGCACTGCCGTCGCATGAGAAGGCTCCATAAAAACCGGTAAATAAGATGAGCCCGAATAACAACAGTATTCAAATTAGCGATTCGTCCCGGATTTAAA
Organism: Hedya salicella; assembly: GCA_905404275.2. Taxonomy (NCBI): domain Eukaryota; kingdom Metazoa; phylum Arthropoda; class Insecta; order Lepidoptera; family Tortricidae; genus Hedya; species Hedya salicella. The sequence goes on along the minus strand of FR990099.1, from coordinate 19,722,384 downwards.
CAAAAACGTTCTATTTAATAGTGGAATGTTCGTGGCACGAGTGTACCTAATTGTAATAGGAGTCCACGGATCGGTACGAGCCGTTCGAATCGATTTGGTGGTAATCGAGTAATCGAGAATATCGAGACGCGTGCTTTACCACCGCATCTGCATCCGTCGTTCCGGTCGGTTTTGGTTTCCAAGCAATTTGTCTGCTACTTTCTGAGCTTTGTATGTCCTATTCCGCTTCTTTCTAATATGAACTTTACCTCATGCATGTACGGTTGTGATCGCTATTTAAACGTAAAATAAGATATGAGAATCTGAGAGTATAAGTCGTAATTTTTATACGTTTGGTCGCGTGCGCCTTTACCGCTATTCGATTGCCATTTGCTACGACGTGCGTTATTGGGTTTTCATGCATTTTGAATTAATAAATACCGCTCCGTCTTTAAAACGGATACGCGCTTTATTTCAATTCTTTATTACACGCAACACGCGTCATACAATTTTGATTATATCTTTATAAATATGCTCGTAATTAGCTTATTTTGACGTCCACTCTCACAAACATCATTAGAATTCACTAACAGCTAGAAGATTACACAGGATTCGTAATGTAGTATTAGAAGTCTGGCTCATGGTGCATGCATGCATCAGAGGAAATGCAATGTCAAATTTGTTACGATCTATAAATACGCATCCAGTTTGAGGAATTGAGACTTGATAGTACCTCTTTTTATGCAAAATTATCTATTTTGCATCATTTATATCAATGAACTCTACGATCAATGCGTGCTCGGCATCACATGCCTATTCACTCTCGAGTTGAATAAATCCAAGTTATAATTTTCTGGGAAAATGTTCATCAGAAGGGAGCTCCACTCTTTATTTAGAAAATTACACACAAAACGCTTCGGGCGAAACAACTGAATATCGGCAACATACAGGTGTAGCCGCAGTCTGCGCCGAATACGGATGTAGGAATAAGGGAGATGGCTGAATTACCAAGTATGCACTGAGAATCCTACAGACATGTATATACTTATAACACCTGTGTATGTTCTAGCAAAATAAATCATTTCATTTTCATTTCATTTTTTCAAGTGCACACTCTGCCCAACATGATTTTTAGTATTATCTACGCAGCACACGTAGGTTAATTAATAATGAACTCTTCATAAACACCACGTCAGCAACGAGTTCCCTACGAATGCTGCCGGAAGTGGGGGCGCCGAAATGGTACAAAATGTATGGGCGGGGCAACATGGCCCGCGCTAATAACCTTATGAAGAAATTATGCTACCATTTTATTCCGTCCAGAAATTAAACTATTTAAAGCGTTATGTTTGAACGGCTCAGGTCTGAAATGGCCGGTTTCCTAAAATTAAACTATTTAAAGCGTTATGTTAGAATGGCTCAGGTCTGAAATGGCCGGTTTCCTAAAATGTTCTCAAAATGAATGAGCCGTTTGAATTCCTATTATGTATACGTATTACGTTTCGAATATTAGGAGGCATGTAGTACATCAGACAGGTTGATACATTTTAGTATATTTGCTAAATGTATGATGAATAATAAACTAGGCAAGTCGTTTTAGGGTTCTGTATTCAAAGGGTCAAACCTATTACTAAGAATCCGCTGTCTGTCTCTCTGTCTGTCTATCTGTTTGTCTGTCTGACCGTCTGTCACCGGGCGGAATCTCTAATAGCTATACGTGTGAAATTTTCAGATATGATGTACTTATTTCTGTTGGCGCTATAACAACAAGTACTAAATGCAGTATAATTTTATGTCTGTCTGTCTATGTCAGTAACCATGCATTATAAAATGATCGAACACTACATACATTTTTCTTAGGAGTAGGGCTCTGCTTACACTGGATTATCATAGAGACGGCCGTTTCTATCGTAGGTATATTTTGTTCGGAACCCTCGGTGCGCGAGTCCGACTCGCACTTGGCCTGTTTTTTATTCGTTTTATACGGTCTGAATAGGAAAGGTTGCCAACAAAACAAGCAATACGAAAGTTGACTTGCGTAGAAGCCGGCTTCTAAGAAAATTTTAATATGTTGGCTTTCACATAAACCCATTATCATATTACATATCCTACAAATATTGTTAAATAATATTACCTTATTATCATCACGCCAGTAGGTGTACTCATTAGAGCTCACCTCACTTATCTAGAACATAACATAGGGTTTCTTCAATATAAACTTATTTCAACTAAATCTATGTCTATACACCTGTCGATGCAGGGGAAAGAGCTGCGCGCTGGTGTCTCAGGTCACGCTCACGCGAAAGAGAAGCGAACCAGGCTTCATCATGTGCGACCACACCATCGCTCAGAGTCTTTCTCCACAAGTCTCGGTTTTCAGACACACTCCTAGTTTTGAATATTTATATGTCAAATATGCGGCCGAGGCTGTCGCTCTCGAATCGGCCTTTCGAGTAACGTTCGAAAGTGCCGCACTTTATTGGACGCTGTTAAAATCATCTTTCATAGATGCAAGAGGCCAATGATGATGATGATGATGTCCATACAATATATAAAGAGGTATTTCCTTTTTAATACAAAAAATATGTTTGAAATTGGTTTACTAGTGGTTTCTTCCTTTTTTGAAGTTGGTTAAAAAGCATTGAAATATTGTTTAATTTTTTCAGACATTTAACTATAAGTATGTATTATACTATATATACATAGTATAATACCTACTGTAAATTCACAAAATCTGTCAATTGCACAAAATAACTGCTACTTACTTTATTTTGGTGTGGCAATCAATGTTTTCTATCCTTCTTTCTTACTCAAAGCTTTGACACAAACAAGTAAAAGCAACAAACACCAGAACTAACGGCAAAATTCATAACAATATAAATATTTAAAGAGGTTAGCAGGTGCAATACACATCAAATTGATGTCCAAATAACAGAGTACGAAGCTAAATAATAATGAAAAAACAGGTCCGGCTCGGAGAACCTGCAATTTGGGAATTAATTCTATCACATTTCGCCCGCATCGCGCCCAATTCCTCGAGTTATGGCCCTCCTGACACCACAACAGCTGATTAGCCGTAACACCGCCGCAATCTCGACGTATTATCAGGTTAATCGACATTTTTTTGTCGCTATTTGCTCAATCTGAGTACTCACTTTAATCAAGTTCAATCACGTAATTTTATTTATGTTCGTATTATGAAATTACGAAACCTTCTAACGGTTCTTATTTTGACTATTAATTTATTGTTAGTGAGACATATCATTCCGTCCATATTTCACCCAATTTCCCGAGTTATGGCTCTCCTGATACCACAACAGTTGACTAGCTATAACACCGCCGCAATCTCGACGTATTATCAGGTTAATAGACATTTTTTCGCTATTTGCTCAAGCTGAGTACTCACTTTAATCAAGTTTATAACATCATTTTATTTATGCTCGTAATATGAAATGACGAACTACGGTTCTTATTTTGACTACTTATTTATTGTTAGTGAGGCATATCATTCCATAATTTTGTTATTCAGAAACTGACCCACAATTGACCCCAGTATCACCTGATGGTAAGTGACTACGAGCTCGAGGATGTACCTCGCTGGTTCAATAAAAGCCTATTCACTCTTGCATTGAAGAGACCCAAATTATAATTTTCAGGAAATACACACGACGGGAGCGAGTTCCCTTTCTTAACGGTTCATATTAGAAAAAAAAGGAGGCAAATCGCTTATTGCACATGAGAAATTGTACACGTAAGGATGAAGTTGCTACCCACGCCTGGATGTCCGATGGTGGAACGGGGATGGCGGGATTAAATCATATTGCAGCCAATCCCCGACTTATAGCTTTCCTGACACTGCAACAGTTGAGTAGCCGTAACGTAGCCTTAATTAATCTCGACCTATCAGATTAATCGAAATTTTACATCATTATTTACTCTAACAGTTCACGTGACATTTATTTACTCATCAATCGTATATTCATATTAAAGTGGGTATTATTATGAAATATATATTTTTTGTTTTTTGCGGAACATATTTCGTCACCATCGCTGTCAAGTCCGAGTTATGACTCTCTTGATCTTAAGGTGATTAGCTATAACACCGTAACAATCTCGATGCATTTTCAGGTTAATTGACATGTTTTGTCATTATTTACTCAATCTATATATTCCCCGAGTTATTTCTTTCTCAACGCTACAACAGTTGATAGGCTGTACCGCCGCCGCATTCTCAAGTAATTAACAGGTTAATTGTCATTTTTTGTCGCTGTATGCTTCACGATCATGATTCAATCTCGTTTCAATTACAACGTTTACATATGCTCAATTGCTCAACGGCAAAAACGGAACCCTGATCGTTTCGTCATGTGCGTCCGTCCGTTCGTCCGTCTGTCCGTCCGTCCGTCCGTCCGTATGTCACAGGCATTTACTCAAAAACTACAAGATGCAAATTGATAAAATTTGGAATATGGTGTCTTAAATAAGCCGCTACTTAGTTTGATGGTTAAATAATAAAATAAAAAATCTAGAGAGGGCACTCCATACAACTAACCGAAAATGATAAAAAAATCAGCAAATGTCAAATTGTGGCACATATTTCGTCAGTAGTTTAAAAAAAAAATTGAGGTTTCTAAAAATATTTTTGATTTAGTGAATATTTTCTGATATAATTGCTCCGTATGAAACATTTTTTTCAGTTTCGGTTACATGTCTATGGAGCGCCCCCCATTATTTAAAACATTATTTTTTATTATTTAACTATCGAACTAAGTAGCAGCTTACAAAATACACCTATACTCGTAATTTTATCATTATACATCATGTATTTTTTGAGTAAATTGCCTGTGACATACGGACGGACAGACGGACGGACATGACGAAACTATAAGGGCTCCGTTTTTGCCATTTTGGCTACGAAACCCTAGAAACAAAAAAGGGTGTATTTATTTATATTTGTGTTAAGTGATTTATGTTTTGCATTGAGTGTTAGCGACTTTTTAAACTTGAATTCAAATTGTCCATAAAAATTAGTCATACGTTTCGTTCTAGAAGGTAATAGGTCTCTGAAAAACGAATAATTATAATTTAATAATAACCACCCCAGTTAATATACTCGTGTAAACTAATAACCAGCTCTCAAACCAGCTCGGACCCAAATCAATTCGGATTCAATCCCGTTAACGCAGAGGCGTCGGACGTCGGTGGACCTTTTTATAGGTACGCGTTTATTACGTATCCAATCAGTAGGTATACACCGCGACTAACTTGCGATTCGTCACGAAGGATTAAACTCATCGACCTCCAGATCCACGAAGGTCAAGGTCAGGAAGACACTCTCACAGACACAATATTGGATGTGAGACAGGCTATAAATTACAACATTTGATTGGTTCCAATCAAGCACGGTCTCGATTAAAAAACGCATCGATTCTCAGTCGATTTAAAAATTTATTAGTTGGCCACGCTTAATTTTAGGCAAGCAACGTTCTGGCGGAGCACCTAACATAGAATTAGTGACGTCAAGAAATTCGATTCATTGTAGGTAATCTTTCGTATGTTACCAATTAAATCAAATATTTATATAAGTATCTAGTTAGTAATTTTCGATAATCAGTTACATGATTAACCCCTTGTATGAGATGTCATAAATTAGGTAATCGTATTTATAGCTATATGCACTTATCAGTACCTAGCATACCAGGGATGGGAATTACATATTTGTAGATGTTCCGTCGATATTGGTGCTTGTTTTATATTCTTTTGATATCTGTAACCGCTACTAGTAACCGCAAGTTACTTATAAAGGTATGTCATATAATATAAAATCCTGTAATACGGACAACTTTACGTTTACATAATTATGCAACTAGCACTGAAGGCTATTATGTCTCTTTATATACTGATCACCGAAATCTGTAACGGTACCTAATCGGTCAATTAAACTAAATATACCTACCTAGCAGATGCACGGCGCTTCAAGTCAATAAAATGGAAAAGCGGTTACTTTGTTATTCTATTGATTTTAAAATGTGACATGTAATTATAATTCACAGACGTATGTAGATAACAGAGCGCATGACAAACTAATGTAACAAGGCCTCTGTTAGTGTAACGACATAACATGCTGTTGGCCTGTAATCAGCCAATAACAATAGGCCACAGAAAACAACGGAAACGATAGAAGTGCTAATTCGAAAACTACAAACCACAGGCTAATGAGTACAGACAGAAAGACGTAGCGATGAAATAACTACGAAGGGACCTGCAATTAGTGGAAGGCAAAATGGCTGCCTGTGCGTCCAAGGCGCTTGAGCTCCCATGCGTCGCAGCAATACTTATAAACTAGCTTTAGGTAAAGGGTGGTTGTTCGTTCCCTCGGGTCAAGTTTCCCTGGGCACCCACCCCCGGGCTACGGGCTCGTGCGTGTGTGTTAATTTAATTTTCTACTCACAATAATTGCAGCGAGTGGCCCCGGGACGGAGACCGGCTACACGACATTGTAGAGTTGTTTGTACACTAGGCGCAACGAGCCTGTGTGAGTGCTTGTTATTTGCACGCGACATGTGTTTAGCAATTGAATTGTTTGGCCATAATGTTTTATGATAATTGATAACTCTGTATTGATTGGTCTACTGCACGGTTTGCACATTAGGGTTGCCGAAAAAAATTAAATATTAAAAAAACGGTAGTGTGAACTTGAAATTCCAATGTTTATATATACAAAGAAGTGCATAATCAACTTCTTTATAGCATTAGGTAGTAACAATAATGAGTTGAAATGTGGGCTAGCGAACGACCTAAGCTTCTTTTTATCCAGTAGAAAAGAAACGTTCCCGAAGTATACTTTTACTGCTCGAAGTCGCGGGGAAATGCGGGTACAATACAATTATAAATTGTTTCTTTTATCTATATAATAGGCACTCACGAATAAACAATTTTGGAGATCCATCTTCAATTTGTGTGGCAAGGTGGAAACGATAATCGGGAGCGAAATCGGACGGCCCGCAGCGCGCGGCCGCTTTGTGGCCACCGCATTTGTCATGTTAACACTCCACGTGTGAAGAACCCTTATTAATGACAAGATCGCCGCCCGCGCCGGCGAGCTTTGTGCCATTGTCCGGCGTGGCCACGTACAAAGCGCTTTGCGTTATTTGCCTTGACTTTAAGCGAATAATAGGATTTTTAATTGTGCACTTTATTTGGAATTCTGAATGGAAAAGTGATATATTTTATAAATAAATTATTGATGATCAATGGGATATGTATTAACCTGTAGGTAAGTTGCAAATGGAATTGTAATCATAATAGCAGTTACATAAGTTTGTTCATCCACAATAGTACCTGTTATCTGACCACGCAAAACGCATTATCTAACAACTCTGGGAATTCAGTTGCGTATCTTAGGGCGCATTTCCCTGTCATATATATTAGGTATTAGCAATTGACATAACCGATCCAAACCTATTATGAGAATCAAGACGCACCCATGAAGACACAGCGGCGTCAGGTACAGACATAGAGTATGGCGTTCAATGTTATGTCCTTATCTTGGATATAAATTATGATATTATGTTTCAATATGCAATGCAATGTGCGAAACCGTGTTATAGGTATTACATAGATAATGATAATGAAATCTATCTATACATACACATAAAATACGGTGCGAGACAGCCAAATTGATAAAATTGTGGACTTGGGCCCCATATTGCTATATAATAGAGTCGCACTTTGAAAGGCTTTTCCAAATATCGACTTTCTAAAAAGGTGAAACGGGCAATTATTTTCTGTATGAAAAGTTGCAAAATCCACGTAGATGAAGTCGCTAGACCGAATACAGTATTTACCCTACTCAAAGGTAATGTAATAAAATTTAATGGACTACTTATTTACTTTTAAGAGATTTTTTAATGTTTTCATTTATCGAACTTTAATTAAAACCTGTGAACTTACAAATTGTACTTAATGAATATTACCGAATGTTTATTGATTATTAACAGTTCCATTTACGGGTTGTTCATAGAGCAATCACTAGTGTCCTAAACCAAGGTGTAATGTCATAAACCCATAAAGGGTATCCGTACACAGGTGTGCAGTACTGCTACATCTATCTTAATACAAAAATCACACCGCTTAAAACCATATCCAACGCTCATCTTACTAAGAACAAAGTTAAAGTTCTTCAATCAAAGCCAGCAATGTTCCGCGTGAATATAGGTAAAGTGAAAATGAGAGGCTTTATTTTTTCTCCTCGGACAGAAGTTCTGTGGTATCATTTACAAATTTATTGTATTGAATTCTGGGAACTGGGTGTCGTGTCGTGCTTACGGGGATTGTTGTAAATGCCGCCAATTATGCAATAAAAACCCTTTAAAAACATGATTGGATGTTCTTTCCTATTAGTGCTTTAAGATTTTTTGCTTTTGTTTCATTCACCTGTTATTTTTACATTTGGGTCGGTTAGCACTCATTCACGATTGTAGATATAATCTGAAGTGTTTAAAGCATTTTGCGACCAGTTCATTCATGATGCGTTTAGAAAATGGTTTAACGAAATAAATGGTTCAGTTTAAGGTTGAACAAATTTTGTAAATTATGGGTATGAAATTTTTCCATGGAGATTTATATCGGAGAGGAAGTTGGACAAAATAGACATGAAGTTCTACTTTTTATGCACAGGTATAGTTTTACTTATTATACTGAGAAAACTTTCTTGTATAAAATCTAAGGTATGGTTTACTTTAGAATAGGATAGTTTGACAGAAATTTGTTTCCACTTTATCGCACAATCAAGATATGTACGAATGGCGGACTTAATGCCAAAAGGAATTTTCTACCAATCAACTGTTGGGTAAACAGTAACGTTTAATCTAAAAAATAAAAATCACACACATAATGAAATATACCTACACAAATACAAAATGCAATATCTATATTACTTCATCCTATCATCAATGATAGCTCATTTAGTTTATTTTGAAGTCGATTCTTTTTTTATTAAAAACAAATATATTTTAATCCTGGAAGTGACATTTGTTCACGACAGTCGACAATATACATTTTTACTTTATTCTGTACAGATTAGCAGCATTAGTTAGCTGTCAATGTCTTAACTTTTTTTTCTTACTGAACCATATTAGACCAAAGTAAAATAAAAACGTATACCTACAGTCAATTGTTGTAAACAAATGTCAAATGGAAGTTTTGACTACATACATCTAAAAACCGATACGTTATTAAGATAAACTATTTGTAGCTTCGTACAAAATATATACCACTGGGAATTTTAATATTCCCAATTGTTGCTAAGCAGATTTTTTATTTTATTTAGGGTACCTACCTAAATAAAAAACCTGTCAATCACAATGTCGCAGACTGCAGACCTGTTACGTCGTCGGTAAGATAGACATGCAGCCTGCCAGTATGTCACACGTTGAACATTCTTTTCTTATCTTAAATACTTGATAACAAGTTTTTTATTTATTTATAGCTTCCAATGTTCGTCACCCGACCCAGCCCTCCCCCAACGCAATTTATCCAGGACACATTCAAAACAGTCGACGTTCGCAGTAATCGCACGGCATTGCATTACCTTACAGTCGATCTCCAATCGAGGTAATGTAAATAATTGCGATGCGCGCGCGACGGCACAATTTCACGCGTTTACCGCCCGGTCGGGTACTAAGGCGCATCGATTGAACATTGCCATAAAGCGTTTTTGTAATTATAGCTTTAATTTTCTTAAGTTAAATAGTCTTTGTATGGGCTGACTTGTCTGATAGCTTTAGTAAAGATGAGGGCTGTGCCGGAAATAAAAATTTGTGGCGTTGCCAGTGATAGAAAATACGACTAGTTACTTATTATATAATAAGTAACTAGTCGAACTACTTAGAAATTTATTTAGAAAGTTAATTAATTTTGCACTTGCCACATTTAGATTTCATTTTTTTGATTGAAGTTTTATGAATAATAAAATTTTCAGGGTAGCTACCTGATAGATAGAGCAAGTTTTTAAAAGCCAAACGGTAATTTTTTTTATGTGATTTTATCTTTTTAAAGCCCCTTGAAGTTGTGAACATATTGGGTAATTTTATCATTCTTGGCATTTAATTTTTTTTTATTCCATTCAAAGATCTAACGATAGTAAATGTTACCATACTGAATTGGCCTATCTATCAGCTTAGCATACAAAAAAAATCAAGCATCTACCGCAATAATTCACGTCACCATAAATAAAAATCTCATCGTACTCGGCGATAGGTGAAGAATTAAAAAAAAGTCATAACTCTGAAAATACGAAAAATCGCGGAACATACATGGGGGTGATTTAGATAGCCCTCTAGGTCCTCTACGTCCCAGCTTCAGTATATCACAACTTCTTGGGACACCCTGTATTACTAGTACTTTTGTACTAGTAATACCCTGTACCCTGTAGTACTTTTTTAGGGTAGTTACGGTTTAGTTAAAAAAACCGGCCGGACCATGTTCAGTGTAGGGTTCCACAGCCGTTCAAACAAAAACCCTCTCCAGTTTTTTTTAAATTATTTAGCTAAGCTGCAGCGGCTTACACCAGACACTTGTACTGTATACCTACATCTTGTAGTTTTTGAGTAAAATGCGTGTGACATACGGACGGACGGACGGCCGGACATGACGAAACTATAAGTGTCTGTGGCATTTTATCTAAGAAACCCTAAGAAACGGCCAGGAGCATGTCGGGCCACGCTCAGTGTAGGGTTCCATAGTTGCCCATCCTTTACAATAGACGAGCTTTAACAGCGGTTTTATTTGATACTAAGGAACATAAGTAATGGCTTAGCATAATCGTTGTGGGTCGACTTGTGTGACAGGGTCAAGTAAAAAATGGAATGGAAGAGCTGTATTCCCAATATAAATAAAAACATGACATAACCAGTGATAGAAGTGTGTATTTTGAAGCCTATGTACAACAAACAAACTTTTGATGTTAAGTTGTGTATTTTTGTGCACAGAGACTATGGACTCGAAGACAGAGTGGTGGTCACCTATGTCGACAGGATTGCCGACTTAGTTATGGCCATCAGCCTTCTTGCAATGGGTTTAAAGAGAGAATTTTTGACCTTGACGTTGGCACAACCAACATCTTCCAAGGATTGAAGCCTATTTGCGATTGAAATATGCGAAATGCTACAGCGATAAGACATATCGCCTCAGAACCGTTTTCACAGTTCAAAAACTATTATTGTTATAAACCCCCAATTAACACAGAACAATAAGCAGAAGCATTAAGCGGAGTACCGAGCACAAATTAATGTAGCATGAAAATAAAGATCAACGTTTACCGGCGAGGTATCATAACACGAACGGATCTAGTATTTCGTGGTTGGGGCGTGCCCGTTGCGTATTAATGTAACTCGTACGATAAGCATCTCCCTTTGAGCCGCCGACCATTGTGGGCCCGGAGAAAAGTAATTCTTAATAGACAATGAGCCGTGTTTAACGCTTTTATTTATGTTACACAATGGTTCGCAGAGATATATGGATCGGCTAAATCATCCGCAATGAAACACCACTTAATATGAAGTATTAAGTTTTGTTTTTGCTGCCCAAGAGCGGGAGTGGTTTATGATTATAACGATTAGGCTTCATTAGGGATTAAACAACATCAGTTGGGTTGTATATTAGTATCAAGGTTTTATACCTGTAAAGATGCATCTAAAACTTTGTTTATCTAGGTACTTCAGGCTTCTAATACTTCGGGTATACTGTAGGACGCCAGAGTGTTCATGCTCGCTGGCTGGGTATATACTAAACTACTTAAAATTGTTTAGTTTAAACAAGCGATAATGAGATTACTGAATATATTTCCGTGCTGCTGAAGCTAAGTAAAAAAAATCGCGCAAAATTGAGTGGGAGTTGAACTCACGCGTGCGTGTGTATCGCCATACATTTTAATATTTTGCTTTATTTTATTTTTATATGAATCACATTTTTTTTTATGTTTCTGTATTTTTAATGTGTGTTTATTATTTGTTATTATAGCGATTATAGTAAAACACACTTTGTATGCTTTAAAAAACAACCCGTTTTAATTTTTCCAAGTATCTTTCTATCACGGTTCAAGAGTTAAAGCCCTGTGACAGTCAGACAGACGAACGGACAGACAGACAGCGGTACCCCATTAGATATGGAACCCTAAAAAATTGTTCAAGTACTGTTTTATTTTCTATATCTACCCTAAGTCACGATAGCAATCGGTACCTTACTAACCGGCTCCTATCGGATTTAATCAACATAATTTTCATTGTTCCTTTAATGGCATATTCGTCGGCTCGGTTTTTAGCATACCTACCTAGAAGATGATAGCAAGGACCATTAAATCAAGGTAATAGTTATAACGCAAATTTAACAGTAGCGAGCCTCTCATGTCTTCTGTTGCAATTGCTGGATTTTAGGTCCTGTTGCAAAATTATGGGGGGATCCATATATTACGTCACAGAACACACACAAGGCGTGGGGGAGGGGATCATGCCAGACGTGACAGTATGTGTTAAAGAGACAGGAAAAAGCGTGACAAGGGGGTAAGTCCATAAATCCAAAATTCGCTCCTTACCACCATTTGACTAGGTTGATAAACTTAATTTTTGTAATCTATACTATTATAAAGTTGTAAAAATGAAATGTTTGTATGTGTCGTTGTGGCTTCATCACGCTAAATCGGCTTAACGGCTTTCAACTATTTTTGGTACACGGGTAGCTGGGTATCTCCAGGTGGTTATAGGATACTTTTTACCCGACTATGCTAAAGAAAAAAAGAATGGTTATGATTTTTTCTCCTCCGTGAACGAAGTGTAATAAAATTCTGCTCTAAATGATGTAGGTACTGGCGGAACTCGTGGCGTGTGCGTCTTAATTGCAGTTCACCGGTTTACATTCTTAAAACGATTAGTTATCTGAATCTGTTAGGTATTCATTTGTATTTTATGTACCTATTTATCTTCTTCTTTGCCTGGCCCTTGCCCATTTTATTCGGGGTCCGCCCTATTCGGGGGTATTTTATGTATTTCTATATGTTTTAATTGCTCAATAACAACATGGTACTTTAAAGTATGGATTTGTCATTGATCAAAGGTTGTCTGAAAGAGATCGCTGTTTTGCGATAAGACCGCCTGTTTTTTACCTCTATTTTGTGAGGTTTGCAATAAAGAATGGGGAGAAAAGGCCTAAGAAAATTACAATTGTGAATATCCATTGAAATCTATTGAATCTAAATGCAAAAAAATTAGAAAAATATTATTGCTGAATAATATATTTAATATTGAATTTGACGGACTTAATCAACAAGTTGAAATATCGGCATAGTTTTGAAGTTACACTTGAATAAAAACATAATTGCGCAACATGATATAAATCTATGTACAGTCGAGGTCAAAGATATATTTACAATTGAGAGTTCCAAAAATATCTTTACATTTAAATAAGTTTATATACACACAGCATGACAAATACATGCTTACAATGTACATGATATTATAATTTTTTCACTCAATGCGCCAAAGTTATGTTAGCAATCTTTCTTCCATAGAGAAATTATCATACATTGTGACAAATATTAGTTTACATTGCACGTTACAGAATACTGTTTCCTGTCAATGTGCCATGAATATGTTTACATTAGAAATGACACTTGAAAATTTACGTTCAAACATACATTTTTATACGTACACCTATTGCTACATACATATGTTTACAGGTTGATTGAACTGTTCTTAATTTGAATATTGACATTGAATTGTCATGTCATGTGAAATAGTTCTTCTTCCTTTATTTACATCATTTGCGTCTTATATTTGTTAACTGTGTGTGTGTATCTGTGTGTCTGTCTGTAACATAATAGTTTTCAAGTGGATGGACCTACATCGTCTCTAAATAGTTTTATCTTGCTTTAAATAAACAGGAGATTCAAGAAGAGATACCTGCTACAAAAAAAAAATATAAGGAATATTTTGTACGAATATTTCGCAATTTCTGAGTACCATACAATTATGTATACCATATGTTTATCCGAAAAACTCTTAGTTCTGACTTGGTATAAATAAAAACAAATGCAGTTTGTATTTTTTTTTCGTTATTTAGCTACTCCTGGCGAAGACAATCATAAAGGTCTGTGCAGACATTCTTGAGTTACAAACACGATTTTACGACTTTGTTTCATATTATATAATAATGGATAAAACATTCTTGAAAAAAAAAAAACTATAATTATGATTCATGTTGCCTATAGTGGTTACAAGGATATTTTTGTGACACCCTGTTTATTCCTCATGCGAATCCGCGAGACCTTGTAAAATCAAAAAATATTGAAAGTAATAATCACATACTATCAATTGGCACATCTCTGATGTCACGCCCAAAATGAAAGAGACCTATAGATTATTTGACAATATGGTACTGTTTTCGGCGATTGTCATTATTTAAAATAAGAACGGTGGTTTAAATCAAACTGTAAAGATATTTATGTAGCAAGAGGTGTAAGTAAGAAAATGTACGCTTGAACGTAAAGTTTTAAGTGTTGCTTTTAATGTCAATATCAGTCAAGGGCTCATTGATAGGAAATACTTTTCTGTAACATGTAATGTAAATATATATTTGTCACAATGTGTGACAATGATTTTATAAAAGACAGATTGTAAACATAACTATGGAGCATTGAGTGGAAAGATGAAACAGTCACATGCTTTGTAAGCATGCATTTGTCATGTTGTGTGTAAACTTCTTTAAATGTAAAGATATTTTTGGAACTCTCAATTGTAAATATATCTTTGACCTCGATTGTACTTATACAGACTTACAGATTCTATGAAAAATACAAATTATTGCCATTGAATTTCGCATAGCCACGCAATTCTAAGTAGCTAGGAACTATATTTGATTCGCAATTCGTAGTTAAGAAGTGTTATTAAATAACATTAAGGCAGCAGTTGTCGAGTCGGCCGGCGAGTTAGCCAGTGAGTGCGCTAATCGCACACAACACAAATATTTAATAACAATCCGAGGATCTGAGACGGGCCACTTATCTAAACAACGGGACAGCGCGAGCTGTGGAGTCGACGCTTAACAAATTTGTTCTTGTATTTAACTCGCGTTAATGTGCTGATGTAGGTACCAGGCAGGAACAAACGGCTCAGCCCTGAAATGTACGTTTTCTTAAAAAGTCCTATTCCCAAAATGTCCGCTTTCCATAATGTCCGCACGTCTCTGGTAGAATTTTTCTGCATGACATTGTGATCTGCATGGATGTGACGTATTTCGGTTTTTTCGGTTGCTACAGTAATAGAAAAACTCTAATGTCAAGATTTTTTTTTTCTCCAAATAAATGTTTGTTATTTTTAAATATATTTCGCGTTTAATAAAAGCAACTAATATTCCTAACAGCGGACATTTTGGGATTATAAAATTTTAGGAGAACAGACATTTCAGGCAACAATAATGGAGACGAATATCGAATACTTGTTGGTATTTATAAGACGCTTAATCTGTAATCCTAATCATCATGAAATTGAACCGGAAAAAAAACACGGATGAAATTCTTACTGATTATCAAATTTAAACATTATTTTTTCTTGCAGACGTCTTTAAAGTTCTTGTAATGAAGGCAATATTTTTAATACAATTTGGACAAGCGATTAGAGTTATTACAGCATGACAAATGAAAAGTTAATCGTCAGTCATCAAACTAGTGATATTGCTGTACCTTCTAACAGCGTTATTAAAAAACTTTACGTTTTAATGTCGTAATGAATTTCAGTGACGATGTTTCCACACATTTCTCTATTCGAATTATCGCTGCACGATTGTTAAACATTATTACGTCGGGTGTTGTTTAATAGAAACAAAAATATCTGGCGGCGCGCCTCGTGTTTGATCTCGAGGTGTTCGCCCGTCGAGGGCGATTAGCCCTCTCTCAACGTATAATCAAATGTGCCTCGGGCCGCCTCTACCACAATACTTCTTAGAGAACCTTTCTTGACGCGCAATCCATTGCTGCATTTGATAGGGGATTGCTACAGCGTGTGGGTATGGTACCAGGATTGAATCTCGGCGTTTGGGGAGGGGTCGTTGGTACGTGTTCAAAAAGCGGGCAGTTGAAAGGAGCAGCGGCCGGCACCGGCAGACGAAGCCTCTCATTTGCCGCCCATTTGTCGGCCATTTCGGTGCACCGATCATAAATAGAGCCCGCTCCAGGTCACGTTAACGTCTCGGGAGAAAACGTGAAAAATCACACCTCGCCGCGTTAAATTATCAATATGCACGTTGACTCGCATTTTTGAATAATGAGATTTAAATTGCAATAAAGAAAGACGATTTATGCATTGAATACTTAAAATAGAAAGTTGGTCAGTATAATGGTCATTGAGTGATCGACACTAAGTAACTACATATCTATATGTACTCTGCGACTGATGAGTGATGATTCAGACTATTTGCGATACATTCTGCGGTAAAATTGCGATTCGTACAGGATACGGAAACATTGCCCAATAATTGTCCCTCATAGAATATGTAGCTTAAAATACTTATATAATATACAACTGTATAGGTATCATCATCATCATCATCATCATCATTTCAGGCGTAGGACGTCGACTGCTGGACACAGGCCTCCTCAATAGATTTCCTATACTTATACTTATGATAGGTATACTTGTTACTAATACACTACAATGATCTTCTACAATAGCATTATCGTAGAAAAATAAGTCCATGAAGAACGTCCACATTTACAGCGAAAGGAACAAAGACGGACACAGATATCTTAGGCATGTCAACACCTTATGAAGAAAAGTATACATACCTGCCTATTATTAATTATATCATCACTAATATTGTCAAGTATGATCATAGATTCGATGTCAAATTGTTCATTTTTATTTCGCTCACGTATAAACTCGACAATACGCGTAGGTGTCAATTGTGTCCAACATGGAGTTTGTAAAGGAAACATTGCTTTGTTTTTTCAGTACATAGACATACTGAAAAAAAAGTAGTTAGGTCTGGGATAGTTAGTAAACCTGGCTGCGGCCAATCGCGGCATATTTACGACGCAGTTTAAGTGAAATGAATAAGTCACTGGGCGCAAGTGGCCGACCAGCGCAGGTCTCTGAGCGCCCATTTTGAACTCTCCAACAAATTACGAGTAAGTATTATTGATGTACAGCCAGTGCTGGGTAGTTATGTATGAGCGAGCGTAATGATTGCATCCAGTACTAACAAGCCTGTGTGCCTAGTATTGTAGAATGCGCGGTGTTTTGTTAATTTAATGTAACATTTAAACGAGAATAAATTACTTTTTGAAATAAAACAATTTAACGGATTATATCGCGTGTATTATCTCATTTTAGTTCCCGATGTTTCGGAAGCTTTCCAGCTTTCCGTGGTCACGGCTTCTATATAAACATATTTCAAGCCGTTGAAGAAGATGTCTCAATACCTTAGACCCGTGAAGAGTAGCACCCCTTTGCAGAGTGCAGGCATTTATAAGCTGGACTGCGAGTGATGGTCTTTCATACATTGGTCAAACGAAACGCAGTGTATCAACGTGGGTGAAGGAGCACATAGCAGATGTCAAGCACCGTCGGTGTAACAGGTCTGCAGTCTGTGAACATGTCACTGACAAACCAAACCATTCAATTAAGTTTAATACACCTTCTATCCTTGCCAAAGAAAAAAGATATTTTCCCAGAATGCTACGCGAGGCTATTGAGATTAAAAAGCATCCTAATTTCAATACAGAAGATGGATTGTCACTACCACCAGCTTGGGATCCTGTAATACATCTCATGAAGGAACAAGCGAGACACAGGATTGCAAAACCTTAATTTCTGAAAGGTGTAAAATATCTTATCTGTTTAAAAAGTAGTTAATAGTCTCTGTTTTTTAAATATTATAATTAGTAATGAGGAGGAGTTTCATTTCTCCTCAGTACGCCTCATTTGTAAAATGCTGGTTGGTAAATTATTAAAATAAAATAATTAAGCCCTTCTGGCACATGTGTAACTGTCTTTATAGCTTCGGCCTATCTGGCATGTATGTAAACCTTTATTTGTTTTTTTTTTCAAAAATGGGTAGTTCGCACAAATTGTAACGTTGACAGAGGAAAAGACATCTTTTCTCAGTCCACCCGTGACCATGGATAGCTGGAAAGCTTCCGAAACGTCGGGAACTAAAATGAGATAATACACACGATATAATCCGTTAAATTGTTTTATTTCAATGAGTAATAATCGTGGAAAAAGAAGAAAATATTATGAGAATAAATGACTTTCAAAGTGTATCGGAGACCTGGGGGGTTATTGCCTAACGAAATTTTGACACTTGGTATCCGAATCAAGTGTCATAGCCCATACAAAATCATGATACTTGATTCAAATTCCGAGCGTCAAACGTGTAAGGCAATAGGGAGCTATTCTAGTGAAATTTCCTAATGTCAAAAGATTTTGTTGCCGATTAACTATCTACTTTTCTTTGAACATCCCTCATTGAGACGATTCTAAGGAGCCCAAGTAGGGTTGGGTTAGGTTTATCATCAAATTGTCGACACTCACTTCGCCGAATTTCATTTCAAAGTCAACGTTTCATGTATTTTCATTTCGTCGACAATTCAGTTCGTGGAATGATCATTACAAGTAATTTTAAATCGTGTATTTTTACTTGACGGATGATTCATTACATAGTTGTATTATGTCATGGAAAACGTTTTGTGGTTTATTGTTTCAAGTTTTTTTAATTAACATATAAATTATTACAAGGATTATTATTTAAATTTAAGACAGTTGGCATACAAAGTTATCTATGACATTATGGTGAGAACGAACCATTCATGGTTTTAAGGCGTTTGACGCTCGTAGTAAAATCATTATTGCTGTCTTGTGCAATATTGCCTGTCGCAATAATAACGCAGCAAAACCTAATCTTCTCAACCTTGTTGGTTCTGGCGTTGAGCTCGCTCGCTTCGCTCGCTCGTTAGGGTCACAGTTCTACCTAACACTCCTCCTCGCTTCGCTCGTCGTCGTACCTAACCTAACCGAAGTCTGACCTGCCTTAAAGTAGAATACGTAACGTTTCTGACTTCACGCCTACCATAGTTTAGTTTAGGAGCTGTAAGTGTAGCCAATTTAATTATAGGCAAAAGTTCTGGCGTTTCGTTCGCTCGCTTCGCTCGGTCGTTAGGGTCACAGTTCTACCTAACACTACTCCTCGCTTCGCTCGTCGTCGTACCTAACCTAACCGAAGTCTGACCTGCCTTAAAGTAGAATACGTAACGCTTCTGACTTCACGCCTATCATAGTTTAGTTTAGGTGCTGTAAGTGTAGCCAATTTAATAATAGGCAAAATAATTTTTAGGACAATTCATGTTAGGAATAGTATGCTTTAGGTAATTCGATTTTAGAGTTATCAATATTAAGACAAACTTGCTTTAGGACTTTAAATGAGTATGCGCAAAAATTATTAGGACAAACGAGTAGTATGCCATTCAACAGTATGCCAAACATTCTCGGCCAAACATTTTTAGGACAAAAAACGTTATGCGAAACGACAGGTACCCGTTCATTTGCCATTGAAATTTAGAGGTATGCGATTATATAAGAATGTGTTGAAATAAAACGTCGAAGAAATGAAAATCGATGTAATGTACTTCCTCCATTTAAAAAATATA
This sequence comes from Hedya salicella, assembly GCA_905404275.2. Taxonomy (NCBI): domain Eukaryota; kingdom Metazoa; phylum Arthropoda; class Insecta; order Lepidoptera; family Tortricidae; genus Hedya; species Hedya salicella. Next base: position 19,702,709 of record FR990099.1, on the reverse strand, counting down.
CGAAATGAATCATCGATCAAATAATATTCCTTAAAAAAATTTTTTCGAATTAATAAAAGTTGAAATGAACTGTCGATGAGATAAAATTACACTAAATGAAAATACGCGTAGTAAAAATTCGGCGAAACGTTTTCGGTGAAATGATATTCGATGAAAAGTTTGTCGGCGAAACAACGGGCACCCGCTTGGGTACATATAACTGATATTTTTATCGCTTAGATCTAGAGTATTAATCATTTTGTACATCGCCTAATTCATCATCCCTTAACTTTCGGGTGTCCACAGGAAAGACGCATAACGCTAACTCATACTAAACATCAGTATGACCCAGGTATGTCAAGTTTTAGGTTCATTGGATACAGGAATGTGGGTCAAATTTAACTTGCAAATTATGAAGCAAACAACTTAATTGTAAATATACAATGTAAGGTAAATAAAAATAAATTAAAAATTAAATGAAATATTTTAGCTTTGAATATTGTAAATAGAGCAGAGAAATAAACAAATTATAAAGCCTTCTATCGTGTATTCCCTGCTCTAAACGCTCATACACTCAAGAAAATGTAGAAAAACTATTTTCCGAAAGTATTCCAAATGCTTAAATCAAAAACCGCTCGATGTTCAAACAAGCACTTATAGGCCCAACTTAGTCAAAGTCTGTCAAAATTGACAGCTGATGAACAACTAACAGAGCATCGTGAAGTTAGGTTTTACCACTAAGCAAATCAGCCACCTCATGTTAATCCTTTTCTCAGGAGCGAAATTAGACCATGAATAGGGTTTTGCCTAACAATCAAATCAGCTTCATTTTTTGCCCTGACGATATGCTCGAAGAGTAGGTACCTATTGTACCATTAAAACAAGAGAGCGTTCACCAACCGCAAGAGATATCCACGCAAAAACTAGATGGCGCTTTCAAACTCAACTATTAACAATATTGTAATTGATATAGTAACAATGAACAATGTCCGTAAACAGCTAATAATAATTAAATCGTAACGTTTAAGTACCTAGTGTGTCACGCTTGCAAAGTTGAATAATTGTAAATAGGTAAATAATTCTCAATGCATAATTAGGGTTGTATCATTGACAGTCCTCTTGTTTTAATGGTTGGCACCTACGAAGTTAAAGTAAAATGATTTTACGACGTGATGATGCTAAAAATTAATCCTCCTCATTTTATGTGTCTGATAATTTTATAATCGCCGAAAGCGTAAACATAAGTCTTCACTAATGTTTTCTACGTATTTTTGAAACTAGCATTTTACTGTCTATCTGTCAAAATTGTACTGGACTACAGGAAAATACCCAATTGTAGTCGTCAGTTGTTATGCGATAATAAAATAAACGATGACTCTGCCGCGCGCACACTTGCTAAGGTGCGTCCACATTTGTATCATTTGCCCGTATCAGATCATCGTCGCGTGGCATGATCGCGTGTCACGATCACGCGTTTGGACGTTGCACCGATCTGATCGCTCAAAATTCATTTTGCTACGCGTATCAAACACTCGGATCGGACAAGCGCCGCATGATCGCGACGGTGCGACGTCCACAGTAGCGATCATGACACGCGATCATGATACGCCGCGATCCATCTCGAGTCGGTTTTTGCCCGATCATCTTCTGTCTCTTACATTGTAGCTACGCGTGAAAGAGATGGCCGGGAGGCGTGGCTTGAGTCGCTGGCGCAGGTGTGTTACGGCGAATTTCCAAAGTACTGCCATTTTTAGTTGCTACGCGCGCGTCGCCGTCGACGCATGGGCACTGCTGTCCACGCTGGTGCTCGCCGTTCGCGGCTTATCAGCTGTCGTGATAATGATCTTCAAGTTTCTGCACGGGTGTCATCCCATTTGATGTGCGATCGCAGAGTGCAACAGTTTTACACGGAACACAACGCTACTACAGAAGAACGACGCGAAAAATGATGATCGGTGAAATGCCAAAATGATCGGAGCGGTGAAACGATACGGCTAACGTCCAAACTGCAGCATGCAAAATGATCGGCGCGGTGATCGGATACTGTGATACGCTACGGCTTAGTGTGGATGCGTTTTTTCACGTGGCGGCGCAAATGATACGGAATGCCGACAGTGAGCGCCCAAGCAGCGCGATACGCAGTCATGCCACGGCACGCCATCGGATACGAGCAAATGATACAAGTGTGGACGCACCTTTACTCGCCCCCACTGTCTTTCCCCCCGTCGCACGCAGACCATGGGAGTGTCACGAAAGAAGTTGTCAAGCTATAACGTTAGTCAGTTGAACTGGACTTTATGACCCCTTAAAGTTGGGTGGGAAAGTCCATTTTTTAAAGTATGAAAATATTGATGGCTAAAAATAACATTGAATAACCCATAAAATGTATGGTAACTTTTGTTATGAAACCGTTTCGATAAACGCAGGTTTTATTATAGCGGCAGGACATAGTTCTGGATTTCCTTACAACAAGGTACTAACCGTGTGACGTCACTAAGCTAGTAGGCTAGGCTTTAGTATGAAGCGTTTTTAGGGAAATTCCAAAAATGTGTATCTCAGTCACATTGCTGTATCTCAGGGAGTTTTTATGAAATTGAAGTAGTTTTTTCACTGATATTTTTATTATTGACAGAAAAAATGTTAAATAGCCTGTACTATAGAATTTAGATCAATGAAAATTCAGTCGTATGCGACTTTAAGAATAGCTAATGCATGCAAACTCAAGGGTTCACATTAACTTCTAAATTATTTACTAGCACTTGTGACTCATTCTCTTACGTCAGTCACACGCAACACTCGTAACATTCAGTTAGTTCAATATGCAAGTTTCCTCACGACGATTTTTTCCACCATACAATTGATTCCTACCGCATGTACCGCAGTACAGTCAGCTTCAAATAGTCTGTATAGCATGCAAAGCACCAAGTATAACAAAACACGTCTTTATTCTTATAGGCATAAAGTTACGTGACGATATATTTGATTCTGACTGTACCTGTTCAGGTGATATAGGAAAAATAAATAGGTACAAAAAAACTGCTGCGGTTCATTTTGATCTCCATTCTATACAACCCCAATATTTATAAACTAGAATGTGCCCGCAACTTCGTCAGCGGAGATGAAAATAAATATAAATATCTTTTTTTCTGGAGCGTACTCTGATAAAAAGTTTAGCCATTATCTGCCGTGATGAAGCCACAACGACACATTTTATTTTGTTTTAATAACCTTCAATTGGTCCGTAATCCTTAGCACTTATTTTTTGAAAATATCATCAATGTACAGACATTGAATTCTTATAACTTTATAATAGATAAGTTTCTAGCCCAACACAGCCTTAACTCGCATAAGTTGTATTCAAACTGAGGTGTTTGCGCCTCACGAGTAAACTTGAGCTAATTCGAACACAACACAAACGGCGTATAAATAATCGAATAGCTACCAATGATACATCCTTTTAGACTTAAAAGGTGGCATAATTAGTTTCGGGCTTTGTTCGAGCGAACAGCGCGAGCAGACGCTCCGGCGCAGCGAGAGTGGGACAGCGCCCTAAGAGGAAGAAGAACGGAAATCTCATTGTCAGGTCACAAAACATTAAGCAGTATTGTAACTTTAGACAAGAAAGATTCCAAATTAGTAAGTTATGTTATAAGTTTAAGCGTAAGTATGGCGTAAGTATTGTTGTGATAGGCGGGGTATGGAGCTTGAAGAGTATAAATTAATAGGATTTGGTAAATAAAAAGGTAAAAGATGTTGACTGTATATTCGAAGTAAGTGAAGTGTATATTCGAAGTAAGTGAAGTATTGTAAAATTTAAAATATGACATAAAAATAAAAACTTAATCCTAAAAGAGTCTAAAGCACAACTGAGGTTAGTATCTACAACAGCCGCCCTTAATCGAAGTTGTGCCATAGAAAGACAAAATCAAAATTAAGTTACTAGTCCTAAACTAACTGTACAACGCTTATATACAATAGGCCCTAGTGGCTTCGTTAGGACATCAGCAGGCATATCACTGCTTTGTACATATTTTACATTAACAACATTATTAGATACTTATAAAGTGATATCTCGTATCAATATGTTTCGACCTGTTGTGGTGTACAGGATTGCGAACGAGATTAATGGCACTCTGGCTATCAGAACCTAAATTAACTGAAAAAAGCTTACCTGTTATCTCATAGATAAATCGACGTAAGTAGCATGCTTCCTTCGTACCAGACGCTAGCGCCATATAGTCTGCTTCCGCCGACGACAAAGCAACAGTCGGTTGCTACTTTAATTCCCAGGATACTGGACCGCCACTTACCTTGAAGGTGTACCCTGTGTATGACCTTCTGTCAATCACACAGTTCGCCCAATCTGCGTCACAGTAACCTCTTAAAGGTTCTCCAGTTCTCCTATAAACCAAGGAATAATTTAATGTACCTTTCAAGTACTGTAGAATCCGTTTGGCAGTATTCCAGTGTTCTTTAGTAAAACACGTATTAAATTGACTTCAAAAACTTGTCGCGTATGCGATATCTGGTCATGAGTTTACAGTCAGATACATGAGACATCCTATTAAGTTCTGTCTGATACGGATAAGTACACTCACCACTCACCACTGACCAACTTGACCATCAGTTCTTCGTTCCATTGATTTTTTTACTAAAGGAGTGTCCACCGACTTGCAATTCTTTATATTAAACTTTTTAAGTATTGAAAGAATATAATTTTTCTAATTTATTTGAATACTCTCGCCATCACCAAGCCATCACATTGAACTTGCAGACCTAAATAAAACTTTATTATTCCAAGATCTTTTAGCGAAAAATATTAGGACAAATCTTTCTTGACAGTGTCAAATGTCAATTCAGATTTATAAGAGACAATTATGTCATCGACAAAAATACCAAAAATAATGAATGAATAAAAAAATAATTTCCATAAAGTTTTGTATAAACGCAAGGCTCGGAAGAAGTTCCTGTAAAACCGACTTCTAAAAGCGTTTTGTTGAACTTTTTATACCAGGCTCGGGGCGCCTGTTTAAGACCATAAAGAGATTTCTTCAGCAAAAAAACCTTGCTTTTCCTGCCTTTTTCTGTGAAGCCGAGCGGTTGCTCTATGAAAACCTCTTCATCCAAGTCCCCATTCAAGAACGCGGTGTCAACATCTAAGTGCTTCATTTTCAAGCCCATTTCTGCAGCTAAGGCAAACAACGTGTGGAGGGGAGAATGATGAATTACTGGCGCAAACGTCTCCTGGTAATCCACTCCCTGGACCTGCTTAAAGCCTTTGACAATCAGTCTAGCCTTATACTTTATGACGTTTCCATAAGCGTCCTTTTTTTCTTATAAACCCATTTACATGGTATAACTTTCTTATTAGGTCTATCCACTAGGTTCCATGTATGGAGTTTTATCAAAGACTTATACTCATCAGCCATAGCATGGTGCCACTTTTCGGCATCATCGGTATGAGTAGCTTCATAATAAGTCATAGGATCACTAGAGTCGATTGACACATTGTATGTAAGAAAATCTTATTAGGAAGACATTGTTCCTCTTCCAAATCTGCAGACTCTTCGTCGATACTAGGAGGCTCATGACCAGACTCATGCTCTTCCGCAGCTGCTGACTCTACAGCACACTCTAGGCTTACTCGCGAACGGTACGAACGTTCACGTTCGGTACTTTCAACGCAGTCGAAGAATTGAGTGTCTTCATGCTCATTTTCTCTATTTTCTTCAAAAATTAGTACGGAGTCTGGCTGTACCACTGGGTCACTCTGAGTTTGTTTCAACATTGTAAAATAATTCTTTGTTGCATCTCTGGACGTAATGACTTTTCTTGGGTTAGCAGGATCCCTAAATACTCGTATATACGTATTTGGATTCTCAGAATAACCGACGAAAATCGCTTCCTTTTCCTTAATATCTAGCTTCCTTCGGTGACACGATGATATGTGGATAAGTGCTCTGCATCCGAACACTCTCAGGTGTTCAAGGTCACTTCTGCGCCCACACCATCTGTCATATGGAATCTGTCCACCTAAGGCTCGATGAGAAGACCTATTCTTTAGGCATACGGCAACTTCGAACGCATCTTCCCAGTATGCTTTCGGTAGTGAGCTTTCAGCCAACAACGTCCTCGCCTTCTCAGTAATGGAACGGTAACACGTTCTAAGACTCCGACTTGTTGAGGGCTGTACAGCGTCGTCGTTTGATGTTCGATGCCTTTTGTTGAATGATAATCAACGAACTCCTTATTCACGAACTCTTTGCCGCCGTCAGTCCTAACAGCTTTAATTTTCTTGTCTACTTGATTTTCAACAAAAGTTAGAAACTTTGAAACAGACAGAATTTATTTTTGACCTCTGTTTTGGAAGGGATAAACTAAGCAAATACCTTTCAAATATAATCGTCTACAATTGTTAACATATACCTATTCCCTTGAAAAGAGGTTGTAGACACCGGTCCCAGCAAATCCAGGTGGATCAGCTCGAGAGGGGCAGTAGCCCTGTTAAGAGCTACATTCTTGAAAGGTTTCTTAGCTTGTTTACCTTCCACGCAAGCTACTACTTTTATCTACTTTACTAAACTTTACGCCTACCTGGTGATTCTTTAGTTGATTCATGCCTAACCTAACCTCTCGTGCCAGAGTTTATAACTATTGTCCTGACAGCCAGAGTGCACATCTTGTGTCAAATTATTATTTGCCACATTGTCGGGAACATTAACAGTACCATCCAAAACGTACAGTGCACCACAGGGCAAGGCATGTAAAACAGAATCACCTGTAAAACGAAAAGTATTAGATTTATAAAAGTTACAACCAGTAGTGTCAAAAATACATGTAAAACCCTTATCAACAGCTTTCTTTACAGAAATTAAGTTCGCTTTTAAATCAGGTACAAAAGCAACATCACTGATTTTGTTGATCACATTTTCAGGTGTCTTCAATGAAATATCCTCCTATTCCGCAGCATTTGATTTGGTTTCCGTTGGCGACAGTAATGCTACTATTATTGAGAGCAGAAATACCTACAAACCAATCACGTCTCGACGTCATATGTTTGGTACAGCCTGAATCTACGTACCATTTGTCCTTTGAGTTGCTAGAAGTATTAAGAGTGGTGAATGTGGTGTCGTTTACTTTTACCACATTGGCCTTCTCCTTCTTTTTCCTCAACGGACAGTCTGGTCTTTTATGACCAGGAACTTTACATTCATAACATATAACTTCCTTCTTCTTTGACTTACGAACTTTCTTGGTATGAAAAACGGAGTCAATAGGTGTAGCTGCAGTCTTAGACATTTCAACAGCAGTTTTGTCTTCACCAAGTCTGTGGTCACGTCGACATTACAGTTTTCAAGTGCCATAATAAGAGGTTCGTATTTTGGTGTGAGTCCTCCTAAAAGTATGGCTGCAAGCGATGTGTCCTCTATAACCTTGTCTATATCCGCAAGATCCTGTGCGGTTGACATTACTGCATTACTGTACAGTTCCATATTTTCAAAATTCGACAAGCTTAGTCTGTACAACTTTCGTTCTAAAGCTAGTCTCCTACCCATTCCCTTGTCCTCAAAAGCCTTCTGCAAATCTCTCCATGCTTCGGCTGTAGTTTTGGCACATCTGACGTGCGTGATAGCTGCACCGTCAACTGTTAAGCAAATTTTTGCTAGAGCTTTTGCATCGTTTCGTACCTTAGTCGAGGCGGGGGTCGTGTCTCCTAACTATCCAGGAAAGTGTGTGAAAGTGTGTCAACACACCAAAGGAACGGTAATTAGATACTTACGTGAATTGCGAACAGAAATAGCAATACTATCACGTCCGCTCTGTTCGAGTGCCGCGGCACGGCTAGTCGCTCGCGTTTGATGTTACGGTGATGCCGCGATCTATCGTAGGTTAGGAATAAGCACTCCGGAAAGGAATGGCAACGTGAATTATGCCGTTCGACAGGACATTCAGAATTTTTAGTGTATAAATTAAAAGTGAGGTCGTATTTTACATTGTTTATGAATTTTAATACATGAATTAAGAGTCAATTGAATTATTATACACCACAATTACTAAGTTAAATAAATCTTTCGTATAGTTTCAGTTCAGACACTCTCTTTCATCGGCCGTCCTCTAATCTGCAAAAACTAATCGCAATAGAGTTGCACCGCACTAAACCCGTTAAGGGCGTGTAGAGCACGGCAGATGGAAGAGTTTATTATTTCAGCAGAAAAAGGGTTAAAAAATAAATAAACTGTCTCGGGATCCGGAATAAGTAAAACAGGAGACCAGGGCCAGGATATTTATTGTTGTGAAATAAAGTAAAAGAAAAAGGCACCTGAGGACAAAACAGAACAGTCCTTAGCTACATAGGCATAGGTTATTTACATTTTTATAACAGTTAGCAATTAATTACAAAATACATATATATGAACTTACGTTTCCGTGCCTAGTGGTATAAATACGTGTCGTCAACGACGGATCAACAGTCTGGTTTTACTCTGTAGATTATTATTTAGAAGTTTATATTATGTATTCAAATAAATAATATTCACTCAAAGCACTAAGGTTTCAGGAATAATGCACTTATGTTCTGCTTAGGCTTGAGGATTTTAAAACATTGTTAAAGAGTGAGACTTAGAACAACATCTGATCAGCTCCGAAGATCAGAATTGAATGAAGCTCGAGCGTGTGTTCGAGTGTGGAATTTTAAAATAATTTTGAATTTGCTGTCAGAGGAATAATTTTAAAAAGCTGCGCATAGCCAGACAGTTCGTAAGCAACGAGTCGTAATGCGCCTCGTTACAAAACGGAGTATATCGCGTATATATTATCTCATTTGCGTTCCCGATGTTTCGGAAGCTTTGCAGTTTCCGTGTTCACGGGGTCGACAGAGAAAAGATATATTGTCCTCCTCAAAGTTACAATTTCATCGGGAAATTGAATGAGATAGTATACGCGATATGATCCGTTTCAATACTTTTATTAAAACTAGTGATAATCGCGGAAACATAAGAAAGTATTACAAACAGGGTTCTTCGGAATATGTCTATGATTGCTGGTCTTGCGGTTTCCACAATCCCACAACGTCCCTCTGTTTTGTTTAAAGCTCTTCACGCAGCGTCTTCCGGCTCATACTTGTCACTCCTTCTTGTTCCAACGGCTGTAGGTTCTAACTGTACCTAACGTGAATAATAAACATCAACAAGAACCTAAAATAATGCCGTTTATCTCGCAGATACAGCAGATGTAATTTTAAGCGCCCTTTATTTGTGTACTATTCAACATTTTCGGCAGCCGTTTTCTTCGCAGTACTTGTGCCTTGCGCACCCGTCCTCACTCTGCTGCAAGTGGCTGCGGGTGGGATTTCCGTTTGAGGGTTGGCGCTCCTCCACTGAATCCGATCACTGGTAAGAAAGGACGCCTTGCCAGACCAAACCAGTTTTATTTTTCTGCGTTGATTTATTAATCCCTTTCTTGAGCGCCCGCTCGTGTGAAGTCAAAATACTGACCATGCTGTTATTTGTAACCCCTTTACGTTTTTCCGCCTTTAATATAGATTATTGTTTTAATAACCGGCCGTCGTATTGGGCTAATGAAAAGTGGTATAATGTGGTGCACTCTGATTGCTCCTAACCGGGCGCGGCCCTAATGAGCTTCTTCGGATTAACGCTCGACATGATGGATGAGATAATGAAAATTTGTTTGATTAGTTGTGGTTTTGAGTTTTTGTTGACTGTTACAATGTTAGATGTGTACTTAATATGTTTCTGTTAACGTATAGTATTCAAAGGGATCGATATGGAAACTATAAAATGTGTAAAAGATTTCAATGAAGAGTTCTAACGAAAAACCGCGCCTGTACATAAAATTATAACTAGAAGATTTTTATGTTATGATGCCGAAGTTGTGCTTGCAAAATTTGATTACAGATTGTCACAAATGAGACTAAAAATATGATGATGTTCCATTACCTAAAATATTATTTAGCTAACCTATTTCATAAAATCCACTTTATCTACTGTACCTACCAATTAAAACCACTGGCGATTATTTATTCTATATACAGTAGGTGGATATATATTTACCCTGTTGAACTACTCATGGTATATAAATTGTAACCACCGAATAATAAAGGAAAGAAACATTGAAGTAAGAGGACTGTTATTTGCCGTACTTTGGATCGTGCCCCGATCGCGAGGAGTTCTGGCAAAAACTAGATGGCGCTTTAAAACTAAACATTTATTGATGTTATAATAGAACAAAGAGACTTAATACCTTAGTGCCTAACAATGAGTGCATAAACTGCTAATAATAAAAAAATCGTAACATGTAAATGCTGAGTCACGTTTGCAGTTCAATAAATTAAAAAAAAATCTTACTTATACATAGATAGATGGCGTTTGTACATATAAGGGGTATGCTTTTTGTTTAACAGTCCGTTTAGTCAATCAGTTTTAGATTAACAGTCTTGTTTTAATGGTTCTAGACTTAAAATTGAATTGCTTAATAACATTGTTACCCTCTCAACGAAAGTTCTTGATGTGAAACAATTGAACGACTGCCAGCGACATCTAGCGGAGAGTAGACAAACCTTTATTTCCCTCTTCTCACAGGTTTCAGTATGTAATCAGTTTTGAAGTTTGGATTCTTAATACCTATTATCCTAATAAGCATCACATAAAATTTTAAAATGTCCATGTTTCTTAATGTAACTTGTTATTTTTAATGCAAGCTTTTAAATTAATTGCATTGTTCCAGTTTGACATAAAAATACAAATACATGCCTCTTCATTCTGTACAATTGTTTTTTTACGCAACCATTCTTTAACAAATGTAACGGCTCCTATTATAAACGCAGCCAAAGCTAATTAACCCCGACATGAAATAGCTTTGTAAAATCTTTTAAAAAATTTAATTCCATTTGCGGCGCCGAGGCACAATCAATTTGTCGCGTAGGGATTCAGGGAACCCCTTCACCGACTATAATGTCCCCACAATCGCGACAATATGCTGAGTCGACGTCACGGCGACTTCTCGCCTGCAAAGCCGTAATCAGGGGGGTCGGCCCCGTCGCGTATGTCATCCTACCCTACTTACAAATCCACTCAACCAAAAGCATATCTTATCCTTTACCGACAAGATCTAAAGTTGTTCAGGCGAATTTCTGCAAGCATCATAAATTTTATTGCACTTTAATACAGCCATAACATAACAGTAATAGGGTAAATGTTTTGGTAAGCCATAAATAAATGGGATCGCCCGCTGGGAGCGACAAATTCGGTAACGTGGAAAGTATTGTTGTACGTAAAATGTATGTGCCATTGTCTATGGGGCGCGTTTGTCTGGGTTTAATCTTCAATTAATTAATTGGACACGCCGCGAGTTAACATTTGATTGATCGTGTGTTTCTGTCGCAATTGTTGGATAAGTAATTGATTCACGTGTATTCCCAAGTAGCATTACAAGCTGTATAAATATACATAACATAACGGCTCCAGTAATGGACGGGTTAAGGATCTTTTGGATTTCTTTTGGTTATATTTCGTTCACTTATAAAGTTTAACGGTTAGTGAATACATTAAAATATCCCTGAATTCCTTAAGACAAGGGAAAAAAAAGTAAAAATAAAACATTTTTTTTTTGAGAAAATGACTAAAACTTTTAAGAGCCTGATTTCCTTGTAAAATCCTTGAATGGATAGTGGAGATCCTGGAATGGATACCCCAATAATGGACACTTTTATCAAGGAAGCATTTATATATTTCGAAAATGGCGGCTATTTGGAAGTCAAGATGGCGGACATCACTTTGTAGGTGTCGTTTTCTACGTTTTTGGAAGTGCGGATTTCGAAAATGCCGTCTATTTTGGAATTGAAGATGGCGGACATCACTTTTAAGTAAAAGACATCATGGGAGTCATTTTCCTGGTTTTTGTGGGTGCGGATTTCGAAAATGGCGTCCATTTTGGAATACAAGATGGCGGACATCACTTTTAACGAAAAAGTCATCATAGTTGTCGTTTTCTAGGTTTTTTGGGGTGCGGATTTCGAAAATGGCGTCCATTTTGAAATTAGAAATGGCATACATCACTTTTAGTGAAATAGTCATAATAGGTGTCGTTTTGTAGATTTTTGGGGGCGCAAATTTCGAAAGTGGCGTCTATTTTATCTATGCCATGAAGACTTTTTTACAAAAAGTAATGTCCGCCATCTTGAATTCCAAAATGGTCGCTATTTTCGAAATCTGGAGCCCTAAAAACCTAGAAAACGACATCCATGATGACATTTTCGTTAAAAGTCATGTCCGCCATCTTGAATTCTAAAAAGTACCCTATTTTTGAAATCTGCACCCCCAAAACCTAGAAAATGACTCCCATGACAACTTTTTCACATAAAGTAATGTCTGCCATCTTGAATTCCAAAATGGACGCCGTTTTTAAAATCTGCTCCCTTAAAAAACTAGAAAACGACTCCCATGATGACTTTTTCGTTAAAAGTGATGTCCGCCATCTTGAATTCCAAAATGGACGCAATTTTCGAAATTCGCACCCCCAAAAACCTAAAAAACGACTCCCATGATATTTTTTTTACTAAAAGTGATGTCCGCCATATTGAATTTAAAAATGGACGCCATTTTCGAAATTTGTGCCCTCAAAAATTATTTTTTCTAGGCGGCTTCGACTTTTTTGGTTTCTAATTTGATGAGAAATTTTCTAGTTCATTTTTATAAATTGTACATCACTGGATAGCCATAAAAAATTGCCATGAACCAATTATTTACAATGGTCCAAGATTGGATATCTACAAAAAATATGATCCAGTAATAAACAATGTCTCTAAATAATTCTAGTTACATTCTAGCGCGCCATAATCTACGAATAATAATTTTTAATGTCTTATATTTCTTACGAAATAATTTAATAATAATTTATTTAAAGAAATTAGAAAATATACACAAAAACTTAACCCAACCTTCTTAACGATTTTGTTAAGAAAATTGCATAATTACAAAAAAACACCACAGCACAATGTTGTTTATCTTATTTTTAATAACAAAACGGTCAACGCGCATGTCATATTTTTCTATAGTCTATGGAAAGTCTATACTTTATGGTCCAAATGTTGTTACTGCTTAATTTGTCTCCTTTTTCTTAATTTTCGCTTTTAATTACAATTTTGTACATTACTGAATCCATGTACATTACAGGTTCCTTACAATAAATAAAATAAAATGTTTGATTAGGTTGTATAAAGGTTGTGTAAGCGCTTTTAACTGATTAATCTGAAATATTTTCCTATCTTTCAATTTTACTATCATGTTTTAATAATTTTCTTTGATTAAAATTCCTTATACCATCCTTTTCCCTACATTAAAATGCTTAGAACTCTACAAATGTGACTTATCGTTAGTAACTAGGACACAGTTTTGTATTACGTGATTTATGATTTGTTAATTAGTCTCAAAGCATTTGCTTGAGTATGTCAAAACTTTTCTTTTTGAATTAAACACAACAATGTATTATATAGAATTATCTTACTTTTAAACCTCCATATGTGTGCCAACTTACCTAAGTAAGTACTTGTTCCAAGTTACCTCACTATATAGGAGGGTTTGAAACAGATTGATTTGATGCATAAAAATGTGTTATTTACATAAATTTTTATTAACATATGGATTTATAATTACAATTGGTAAATTATAAATCCATATGTTAATAAAGATTTCAGTATGGGTTTTGGGATTGGATTTTGGGTTTCGTACTAAAAAGGTAAAAATGGAACCCTTATGGTGCGACTCTTGTCTGTCAGTCTGTCGTCCGACTATTAGAGAACCATATCTCAAACACTACTAATATATGCTATATATTTAAAATTTGGAATATATATGAACATGATCAGCCCACATAATATGTATTGCAAAGCAAAAAATATTAAATATATTTTTATTGTCTAAATACCTACCGATATGATGAGGGGCAAATATTAAAAGTCTAGCCACTAGGTCGAGTAGAGTAGTATCATGAAAGAGCTTGATCTGCAAATTTTTTAACATTATTGTTTATTGAAATAAAACAATTTAACGGATTATATCGCGTATATTATCTCATTTTAGTTCCCGACGTTAAATTGTTTTATTTCAATGAGTAATAATCGCGAAAACAGAAGAAAATATTATATTGTTTATTTGTTTTACTACGCTTAAATTTTGTTATTAAGTAAAATGTGGAAAAAAATACCATTCCCCTTTATTTCCTAACTTTACTGTGCCAAATATTTGAAATTTTCTGGATTTATATGATTTAATATAAATATTACATGAAAATTATGACCATAAGTATATCTGTCTGTATAACTTCTTCTTTAAGGCTTCAATTTAAGGCTTATCTAAGGCTTCAACAAAAATCATTTGTATGTGACGCCATCGATACCAAAGGCAAACTTAACTCAACCGGCAAGTTAAGTCGGAATAAGTGAAAGTTCGTACGGAACCCTCGGTGCGCGAGTCAAACTCGCACTTCATTCAGGTCTCCACCGTCATTGAGGTCTCCCTTTCCTACACAGGTTTATCGTTGATTAAGTATAATCTATTTGTTATAGCCAGGTAAGTGCTTTTAGGTGTAAACTGCACAACTCCAACGTAACTCAAGCACCCACATAAATAAGTTCAATGCATGTATTTCATTTTATACGACCGCTATAAATTTCATTGTGGCAATGAGAAGTGTGAAGTACTGTTAGCGCTGATATTGCGCAAACGTGCGATATTTATTTAAGAGCTACTAAGTGCTTTTACTAGAAATCTCTTTCCAGCGAAGAATAAAATAATGTACTGCATTCTGTCCCGCTTCAAACTCGTCTATTTTGCAATTGTGAGGAAAGGATAGCATGAGGCTTTTAGAGAGGGGTATGGTTGTTATGAGGTGTTAATAGCAGGGAAAGGCAAACGGAGCACTTCGCGCGGAAATGGCCCAAAACTAATGTGGACTCACCGCCCGCCAGGGACATAAATCTGCGCGCAAAAACTACGAACGAGCAAACGATGTAGGTTTTGTAATGTTGCGAGCTAGAACCGAATCACGCGAATAGATCCAGTAATGGAAGTGTATAATATTTTTATTCTGTTTCCGCGATTATTACTTAATTAAATAAAACAATTTAACGGATTTTAATTTATAAATATTGTTCTAGTCCAAAGAAGTCAAAATGCCTGGTACAAAAATAAGGAACTTTGACCGACCTCAAGTTCCGTAGGAAAGTGCTTGGGAGAAGCCTGTCGTGGGTGTTGAATCTATACAGCAGCAAGTAGATTGGCTGTCAGACGGCTTCTCAACCAAGGGAGATAAAGAATTACTCGGCGCTCACATCCAGATAGGCGGTATTCAAATAGCGTTCATATTTTCCATAAACTTTGCATCTAACAAAAAATGAAATCTTAAACCAAGCAGGCTGAAAGAAGAAATAACACTACATTAGACATCAGAAGTACCTTTACAAATATTCTCAAAAATAAAGGTATCTTACCATAAGCCTCTAAGAAAAAGTTTAAAGCCAGAAACTCACTAAAAGATCAGAAAGAGGTTAGAACCCGAAGAGTATATTGTAACTGAATCCAAATGCACTGCTCAAAACTGTTCAATAAATCTCACCAGAAATCCAGGAATACTCCTGAATGGCTTTATCTGTATCATTCACTTAAGACAAAAGGGTTATCACAAATTGACCACGTAATATCCTGAGAATTAAACACCACTTGCTGTGGTGGAAGACCTTAAGAGAACCCACGAAATGACCCAAACCTTCGTGTTGGTAAACAATGACAATATAAACTTTCGAATTTAGTAACACTTTCTTTTTACTTTTTAATTTTCCTTGATAATACCAACTATGAAAACCTCAAAATCGTAAACAAATATCATAAAGTTAGCTAGAAAATCACAAATTTCATGTAAAGTTATTATAATGGTAACCCTAAATTAATTACTACCATAGATTAGGCAATGAGTCGACCGCAGATAATCCAAACTCTGAGACACAACTACCAACTCAACAACAAAACGCAAAACGGAATGAATGGAAATGTCACTCGCTACGTCACACTATGACAGAGGAAAATATTTTTTAATAATATCTTTTCTCAGTCAACCCTTGACCACGGAAAGCTGAAAAGCTTCCGAAACGTCGGGAAGCCAATTGAGATAATATACGCGATATAATCCGTTAAATTGTCTTATTTAAATGGAAGAGTAACTTAGTAAAATATAAGTATGCTTACATAATTGGGTAAACATTAAATGTATTTAATTGATGAAAAAAGTCAGAGGCCCGGATCCTCTTTGGGTGACCGACCCAGCTTAGCAAGTAAGATTATTACAGCTTATTATAGATTGCCTACAAGCCGGCAGAGATTAAATGCAGACGGCAATGGGTCGCCAGGCATGGAAAAATGGAGAGAGGCCTATGTCCGAAAACGGACGCAATAAACGCTGCTATGGATGGATACATGGAAGAAAGATTAAGAAAGTAAATATAACAGAGTTATGTGCGAAATCTTTATCAAAGATATACATTGTTTTCTCAATTGACAACGTTTCATTTTTTTAACCTGGATTTTTATGATGAAATCAAATTAAGGATAAAACAATATACTTAACCGTTAAATACATGTTCAAAAGTTTTCGAAAATATCCCATTTTCATATAGATAAATAATCGAATTCAATAGTTCCTCAAACTAAAATGGCATACGTGACAAGTAGCGCTTAAATGACCATGACCACGATCCCCATGTCTGACCATGCTTAGTGCAGGGTTCCGCAGCCATTCATACAAAAAAATGCACTACTGACGTAAAAATACGATATGAAAAAGTTCACTGTAGCAAAAGAGCCTATCTCCACGACACTTACGTCCTTTATTGCTGAGACGCACAGTTTTTCAGCAATAACTCAAAAACTGTATATCCGATCATGTTAAAAACAATTTTCGTTGAAAGTATTTATTAAGTTTTATCTTTGTGATTTTTTTCATATTTTTTGGACATCAGGTTTAGAACGTTTAGAAGGGACACAATTTATGCAACTTTC
Organism: Hedya salicella; assembly: GCA_905404275.2. Classification (NCBI taxonomy): domain Eukaryota; kingdom Metazoa; phylum Arthropoda; class Insecta; order Lepidoptera; family Tortricidae; genus Hedya; species Hedya salicella. The sequence continues at coordinate 19,685,664 of FR990099.1, read as the reverse complement.
GGAGCGATTATTTCCGAAAATATTCACTAAATTTAAAATTTGTTTTAGAAACCTGAAGTTTTTTTAAAGAACTGTCGAAATATGTGCCACGTTTAGATATTGAGTGAAACAAATCTTTTTCAGTTTCTGTTACATGTATCTCGATACATGTAACAGAAACTGAAAAAGATTTGTTTTATTTGCCCCCTTAGAAATATATTTTATTATTATTTAACTATGAAACTGAGTAGCGGCTTATCCTCCAAATTTCATCAATATACATGCAGTATTTTCCGAATCCATAAGTATTCCGTTTTTTGCCATTTGGCTCCGGAACCCTAAAAATGATACAGAAGCACCATTACTTAGGGGATTTTGAGTCTGTGCAAGTATGACCACATTTCGGATTATCAGTATCATCATTCACAGCTCGGATGGTTGCCGATCCGCCGGCACAGAGACGTATGTATCCAGTCACTGCTTACCTTTCTGAGTGATTTCGTTTCATCGCTATTGACAGTGGACACCGCTTGCGGTCAAGCACCAACCTTACTCTTGCCATACCACCTAACAAGATCCTAACTTATTGTAGACAAGCTTCTGCCCTTGACTTCGTCCGCCTTAAATTCATTTATCGCGGATAAGGGTATTTTTCTGGGATAAAAAGTAGCTTCCGCGGGAGTCAAACTATCTCCATACCAAATTTCATCCAAATCGGTTCAGCGGTTTAAGCGTGAAGAGGTAACAGACAGACACACTTTCTCATTTATAATATAAGTATGGATTTGGCAAAAAGGTATTCATTTTAGCGCCACCTGTTAGTTTAACAATGTTCTCGATACTCGTAGGCTGGTAGTACATGTTTGAGAAAAGTTTGCACCTCCTTCCTAAGTAGCGCGATAAGATTCAGGTGCAAACTTAACTTAATCAAATGTAGTGGCCTAGGGTAGATTTTTCACGGTATGCGCTGTGAAGCTGTGGAACAAGCTGCCACAATCCTTCAGGCAGTCGCAGTCTCATCACTTATGAGTAAATTGAATAAATTGTGGCTTTCTGATGACTTGTGTAGTGTTTGAATGCTTTTATCAATTTAGGTCTATACTTTTATTTAGCCATATAATTATGTATAATATACATATTATATTTTAATTATTCATACGCGTTTGGTTTTAGTGTACCTAAACATATTTTGTATATGTAATAAATACGGTGATTGGTTTTTTCCTTCTTAGATTTCTCATTTACTTGCTCAAATGTTAGTTCCTCTCCATCGCATCCCTCACCATATCATAAAACTGTTGGGACGGTTCCTCGCCTTTACTTTAACCTGGTTAGTTCAACGTGCTGGGGATCGGCCACGCCACGTGATCTCTTGCCTTCTCCGCACTTTCGTCTCCCTTCCTCATTATATGGCCGAAACAGCTTAAGAAGCCTTGCTAACAAACTGTGGACAGTCGTGTCTTTACTCTGAGCTCCAAAAGTATTGACGAACATATATACTAGGACTACTATACAATAATTTCCACATAACAGACCGCTATAGGTACGCAATAAGTGTCGAAGAAATCGATATTCCGCACCAAATTACGTAAGTCGCCACGCAAATGACACGCCACCGAGTGCGGTGGTTTGCACAAACGGCATCGAATTATCTTGATAGCCCACCGCATTCGATAATGGACCATCATGCAACATAATTACAGAGGCCACGCTACCGTATGTATTAAATTAATGAGCCCACTTGTCAGTTACAGTCACAAAGTAAGTCGTCAATTAAAATTCGCCTATTATAAATGTATGCAATAATATGAGGATTGCAATTTTAGATATTACATGGTAATCAGACTGCAGGGCTATTAAGTTGTGCTGTCATACAGTCTAGGCTTTTTACAAGGGCTCGAAACCTGCCACTCTATGTATACTCTATACATCTCGTTCTATGTCATACAATATGAGAAGGGCGGGATCGTATATTTAACTTTGACTGCCCGCCCCGGCTTCGCACGGGTGTATTACGGAAGAAGATAAGACCTAAGCTTCCCTTTAGCACAGTATTGCAATATATTCACTAATATTGTTAAACTGTGCCTTTACTGTATAGACCTTGTATGTAATGTTTTTTTTAGCTATTATCCTCCCTCGATAATAGCTAAAAAAACATCATCACATGGGTACAAATGCAATTACTCACTCACTTCCGATATGTAGATTTTCAAACTCGACATTTACACTTTTTAATGAAATTTTTAGTATATTCTTTTACATACAAACCTCGTTCAGATAATTTAAAACACAACAAAAAATAATTAGCCAAATAGGTGCAGCCGTTTTGAAGTGATGCGCAAACATACATTTCTTCAATTGATTTTTATATAGGGCAAGATTGTAAGAGGAAGACTTTCTTACACAATACAATAAAGTACAAATTCTTTCATTCTCTTCCACTTCTACCAGTCAACCATAAGGTTAAGCAATTTTATTAGTGGTGAGGCATTTCGGTATCAAACTTGTACAAATTAATAAATACATGGGTGAAACACCCAAATTATATACCTACCAGTGGCGTGGCGTCCATATAAGCCGATTCCCATCGGGTTGCCCAAGGAAAGGCTTATAAACACCTTTTTCTTTAAATATGAGTAAATGAATACGTTTCGGCTTCCCTTGTAATTTTCCTGACGCCACGCCTCTGATACCTACTACAACATAATACATACAAACGTAAATCGAGTAAGTACGTACACATAGAGGTACCTGGTTCTAAATTACCATGAAGACTCTTAATCTTGAAAAGTTTCTAAGATATGCTTCCGCAACCTTATACTGGAAGGAGAATTTTCTCTGAGCTTGTCGAATGTAGATATTTTTATTATATTTACTTTATAATAGTTAGATAGGCAAGAATAAGAATTAAATAGCTTTTTCTAGAACACTGACCTCAACAGAGTTATTCCGGACGGATCCCCCAAATCTGATCCACTGGGGGATCCGTTTTAATTTGAATTATTTTTTATTCCGGGCACAGGGGCAGAGGATCAGAAATAAATATATTATTTTTTATTCCGGACTGATACCCTAGCTAAAACGTGGTACAATCACCAACAAAATTTTAATGTTGCAAGTTTAATGTTGATATAACCATTTGAATATAAGATTTGTACTTGCATTTAAAAACATTGACTATGTAAAGCCACAACAATCGTGTCCTTGAATAATATTTTACCTGCAAAGGTTAGGGGGTGGGCATTGTTTTGAGTTCCCAATGTAACCAATCAGCGATGGGCAGTGTCCACGGCGTCTTGCTAATTCCAAATAAAACTTATCAGTATTAGTCTTCATATTACTCGTGTAGTGTTCTAATCAGTGAATTATCACATCTCCACCTTTGCAAGTTATTGAGAGTTATGTTATTTGCCTTGTAATGTGATTAAACAGACAGTGCTATCAAATAATTATGGTTTGGGGTAAAGCAGCTGACATACAGACTATATTTGTGCTACAAACAAGAGCGATTCGTTCTATATAGATATATAACCTGAATTCCCGTGACTCCTTACGAGAAGTTTTTAAAGACATCAACCTATTAACCATAGCGTCCCAATATATTTATGAGGGTATTATTTATGTTATTAATAACCTAAACTCTTTTACTAAAAATTCAGACTATTTTAATACTACTTAGAAATAAAAACAAACTCGCCATTAGAAAGTTCCGCGTTCGTAAAGTAGCCAAATCATTCGTAGGCCAATGTATACATTTTTTTAATAAGTTACCATATGATGCTTTAAAATTACCTTTTCCAGCTCTCAAAAAGTACTTAAAAAAGTTTCTAATGTTAAGGCATATTATAGGGTAGAGGACTATTTAACAGACAAAAATGGCCCAAAACAGAAACCAAACAATTTACTTTTATCAGGACACGGTTCTTATAAGGTGATAGTATATCAAACGTACTAAAGTTGTTTTAAATAAAAAAACACATTTTGATTTTTTATCTGCTATTATTATTGTTTTTTTACGTTTATAAGTTTTGATATATTTTCTTGGAGAACTACGCATTGAGTTTATACTTAAAACATATATTTAGGATAGGCTAAGTACAAATATAGTCGTTCGAAGTTATTTCGAAAAAATAACTGACTGTTGAGTTTGTTTCGGCTTTCTTCTCAACAGTAGTCTCCTCTTGGGAAACGCAGTAGAATCAGTCTTGTAAAAGTGCCCTTGCGGCCTACTTACAGAATAAAGATCATTAATTTCTTCAGCGTTTCTTATGAATCTTTATAACAATCTTAAAACTATTGCCTTTAACTTCAGCTATCGGAAACAATTACAAGGCTTAATTTGTATGTAAGTTCTTGAATTAACAGGTATTAATTTGCTAATTTACAAGCACGAGTGAGTACTCGTTGCCGGATAAAAAATGCCACAGACTTCAAATGGCGTTATTTAACAAAATTGCTTTGAACCATCAGACTTAAATGTTATATTTATTTCATTCATTTTACTATTGATGTGTTGAATTTTTCAGCAAGTACATATCTAGAAGTGCAATCGCAATACAAAAGGCTAGGATAGAAAAAGTATGTGTATAGGGACCATGTGGTATTTTTTACCCAGTAGCGAGTGCCGCCGGGTTAAAAGTAGAATGGCCCATTGATAAATTTGACATTAATAAATAAGATTTAGAATGATGAAACTTTTGCTCTCGACTGTACTTACCTTTGAAAATGAGACGGGGGATCGGACAGGAATAGCAATTTTTTGAGTGGATCAGACAGTAATGAAAATGTAATAGTAATTAACGGGGTATCAGTTTTGGGGATCAGACCGGAATAACCCCCTCAACAGGAGGGTCAACTACATAGCAGAGGACAAGGGCAAGTCCTTATAGTTTTCATGTTCCAAGTTCTATCATTCTAAGTTTCGAAGCGACAGGTACAATAACACTGGTGAAGGAAAAGTTGGAACAATGCTTCACGTAGGTACATATACTTACTTCTATATTCCAGGTGCTTTACGCACCGCTTCCCTTCCCTTTTTCTTAGTGGCCCCGGTCCCTGTTTCCACTCTCCCACTGAATCCTATTACTGGTAACTTAAAACATGCTTCACTTAATACAATATCCAAGCGCTATAGCCTGGCAACTAGTTAGTGCCTTGAATTGTTAAGATTAAGAAACACAACAGTGACGCGGCGAATATTTCAGTGGCCTAAACTTCAGATGTGAGTGCAACGTGAACACAATCCTTTATCATGCACTTACTGCACAATACATAAGTACACTAAATAATAATTTACATACTAAATATTTAATACTAATATATTTCTAACTATCACTCTCAACCTATCTACCCCTAGCGCCCAAAGGATAACCATTATTCTTTTATCCATGTTCGCGTAAAGTTACAAATTAGCACGTACCACTAATGAACCGTTAGGATACGTTAACATTGTTTTTTTGTCGGGAACGGCCATTTTCGCGGCCACTCCACATTCGCATAAAGGCGAACACTTGTATCTAATTATTGACTAAAGCACAATAGACGCGTGGTCAAAAGGCAGAAGTGTTGCCCGATCTAGTGGAGCGCAAGGCACAAGCTGTAGCGGTTAAGTGAAGCGTCTTATATCTACAGTGGAGTCTTTAAAAGTGGCATTTTTTGTTATAAATACGTACTCAGTGACTATATTTTCAATAATTCCATATAACAATACCGAACCTTCTTGCGATACATTTTTGAGAAACAAAAAACTGTTAGATCAATGGATTATAGTTCCTTTGCTGTTCCGCGAACTAGTGTCTTGGTTAGATGTGACAATAAATTGTGCTCACATGTGCATATTTTCATGCAGTTTCCATAAAAAAATACGCATGCAAATACAGCCAACCAACACCAAACAGTATAATCCTCGACACGAGTTTCGCCTCTCTACGAGGCATCATCAGGAATACAGGCGATGTTGACGGTCCGGCGTCCACCCGAGAAATGAGTTGTCCAAAACGGTCGGCCCTATTTATACTCTGAATAGGATTTCTAGAAAGAGATGGAAAAACACGTAACAAAGGTGATGACGTAATTGGAACAAAATAACTCACTTAATTTCCTGGACTTGACAATTACTAAAGTAAGTAATAGACACCAGTTTCAAATTTATCGTAAGCCCACGCACACAGATACAATTATCCCGGCTTCTTCCACACATCCATGGCAACACAAGTTAGCTGCTTTCCACTCTAATGTGCATAGGTTGTTGTGCCTCTTTCTGATGCAAATTTCCAGATGGAATCGAAAAAAATATATCATTTAGCAGTTTCAAATGGATATAGTAAGTCTCTCGTGGATGGCATCATCAGAAAGAAAGAAATACGGACGGTTAACAATTTACTGTATGCTGCACGTTCTTTTGACCGGATTAAGAAATATAAAGCAAGCATAACTTACGTTGGTCCTTTATCAATAAAATTTATAAAATATTACGATCTTATGCTATTAACGTGGCCTTTAAAACAAATAACACTTTGCACTCTAGACTTTGCAATGGAAAGGATAAAGTAGAAGGTGGGAAGAAGTCAGGCGTTTATAAACTTACATGTGATAGTTGTGACAAGGTGTATGTGGGACAAACGGGTCGTAGTTTTAACACTAGGTATAAAGAACATGTCTCTTCTTATAGACATAACCACCCGGAAAAATCCAATTTCGCAAAACATTTATTAGACAACAGCCATTCTTTGTCAGACAATCATTCTTTTAACACCTTACATGTTTGCGGAAAAGGATTACGTCTTAGTGTGCTTGAACAGTTGGAGATAGTCAGGTACAGCAATAGAGGTTTGATCATTAATGAACAACTTAATGTTACGTCATCACCTTTGTTACGTGTTTTTCCATCTCTTTCTAGAAATCCTATTCGGGGTATAAATAGGGCCGAGCGTTTTGGACAAATCATTTCTCGGGTGGACGCCGGACCGTCAACATCTCCTGCATTTCCTGATGATGCCTCGTAGAAAGGCGAAACACGTGTCGAGGATTATATTGTTTGGTGTTGGTTTGTTGTATTTGCATGCGTATTTTTTTATGGAAACTGCGCAATTTATTGTCACATCTAACAAAGACACTAGTTCGCGGAACAGCAAAGGAACTATAATCCATTGATCTAGTATGGAATTCCGCAAAGTAACGCCTGAATCTATCAATTATTTAAAAAACTGTTACTTGTTACTTCATTTGTCAGAAACCCATAAAAAAATCAGAACATAAACACAGGCAGTGTCATTCATTTTTAAGTTACAGATTTTGCCCGCGGCTTTGCTCATTCGGTTTCCGGATCCCTATAAAGTAGCTTATGTCACCCTGCAGCCTCTATTCTATCTGTAGGTATGCAAAAAAAACACGATTCCATTACTCCGTTATCGCGTAAAAGACAAACCAACAAACACACTTTCGCATATAATATTAGTATAGGATGTATAGATATATTAATATTGGATTGCAATAGATATTTAGTTTAAGAATAAAATATGTGTCACAGCTTAACTGATATACTTATTTTATACTGACGTAGTGCAAGAAATTACATTTTCCTCTTGTCTAATTCCATGATTTCCATCAGACCCCAGGTAGTCAGACCAAACTACGGTGAGTGCAATTTAATTTTCTTTGTGTTTTGATCTTTGATATCATAACCAGCAAGTACTTACATCAAATTGTATACGATCCAAAGGCAAGTGAGAGTGAGCTCCATCTGACTGAAATAATTAACAACCGCTGTAATACTATAACGTCTATAACTTGCGTCATACCCCAGTCAAAGAGGAAGCTATGCGGTCGGCGGCGACACAATACGCGTCCGTTTGTCCGACGCCATTAGCACTAATAACTCCATACACGCGGCGCACAACTCTTGTGGTTGCCAGAGGAAGCTCCCATTGTCAGTCTAATAATTCTATCAATAGGCGAGCTGCGGTCGACACGGTAATCGCGAAATGTGCGGAATTTAGCCACTTTCCGCCCATGCGAAACAAAGCTTTCAATGATGGTCGCTTGCGTGCGGATAACGGTCGTTTTGTGCATGCCTTTAACTGTTATGTTACCTGTTATTATTTATTGTGTATCGGTGGCGAGGTGTCCATGGAAGCCTAAGATGTAAATAAAAAAGAGAAGACATGTGAATAAATGTTCAAAAGAAGGTTGGAAGTGTCAACTCCGAATCTTCAGTTAGGTATGGATGTGTCAATCCAGAGCAGAGTTGACGTACTCACGACGAATCGAACAAGCCAAATGCAACCTGTAGCGGGTTGATTACCTTTTTCCCATTTTTTGTAAATGGAAGCCTATTAGGTGACCTTGATACAGCCAGCTGCAGAGTAAAGTGACCTCTTTGTCATACAAATCCTTGCCATGTATGGCAGAAAGTCACGTTTCTCTGCAGCTGACAGTACATCAGCGTCTCATTATATTTACTGCTCGATAAAACTATAAAAAAAATTGAAATCGGTCGAATAGTCTTCGAGTAATCGGTGAACATACATGGAAAAACCGATGAATTGAGAACCACCTCCTTTTTGGGAGTCGGTTAAAAAATTATCTAACTAAGAAAAACCCTTAGCCCCTGTCAAGTTGTTAGTACCTTAGTATAAAGTATAGATTGTAAAATCTCTTCATATCAAGTCGTCCAAGAGGTATTTCGTTTCAGAAGACAATACGGTTATAAATTTGACAAATCAAACACAACAAATACAAATTATTAAACTTTGCAATATAAACAAATCCTAACTTATATTTACCACTTGTAAATATAAGTTAGGATTTGTCAGGCTAGAGAGTATTTATTTTCGTCGTTGATATAAAAAAATAATGATCTTTATAGGCCGCAAGGGCACTTTTAGCAGTCTGACTCTATAGCATTTCCCGAGAGGAGACCACTGTTGAGAAGAAAGCTGAAACAAACTCAATAGTCATACCTAAGACATAGTATATGTAAATATTTAAATTAATTTTGTACCTAATTAAAAACGTTTGCTACACCCGACAAGGGTCCTTGTAACGAGACTTAAGTCTGTAACTTGGTTGCAATAAATATCATATCATATCATTACTTCTAAATAATTCTTAACTATTACAATATTACTACTTATATCTTGAATATATCTTACTAAGTATCAACTCAATGCTTATTCTCGAAGAAATCATATCAAAGATTATAAAACTAAATTCAAATAGTTTATTCTGTAAGTCGGCCACAAGGGCAATTTTTACAAAACTAAATCTACCGGCATTTTACAAAAGGAGACCGCTATATATTCAAAAGTAAGTCACTTTTTCGTAAATTATACTTAAAACTATTACAATTGTGCTATTACTAATTGGTACAAGTAGAGGCGATGTACAGATTCCCCAAATCAATGTTAGGTACAATAGTAATCTCATAGTAATAAAAAATATAAGATAATAATTTTCTCGGGGATGTGTACGTTACGATACTGAACATGTACGTATACCTACGCAAGCGTCAAGTTTTCGATTATTGTAAATTTTCGGTAATATTTTTTATTTGTTTCGGGTAACAAAATAGTATATGTGTAATGTAGTCTTATTGAATTGGTTATTTTCTTTGGGTTTAATGTATAAAAAAATGTCGTATACATACTTAATGTAACAAAAAATATATAAAAGTAATGAGCTGCTATCGCCAATTCCCCGACTGCAAAAAATAAATAAATAAAACCGACCAAGTGCGAATCGGACTGTTCCGTACAAAATATGGCGTATCTTTGAAAATCCAGTGTTAGCAGAGTCCTACTCCTAAGCAAAATGTACGCGGTGCTCGATTATTTTATATTAGTTACGGACATAGACAGACAGACATAAAATTATACTGTTTTAGTATTTGTTGTTATAGCGGTAACAGAAATATATCATACTGTCTAGCTGTCACGGTTCATGAGATACAGCCTGGTCCCGGACAGACAGACAGACAGACAGACAGACAGACAGACAGACAGACAGACAGACAGACAGACAGACAGACAGACAGACGGACAGACAGACGGACAGCGGAGTCTTAGTAATAGGGTCCCGTTTTACCCTTTGGGAATTACGGAATAGCGTTGCCAATTGGGGAATATCACAAAAAATGCACGGTCATAGAATAAATGCGTTTAAAGTATAACTTTGCTTTAAGGTATTAATTATTTATTCATCACATATGAATGTTTGTACATTCTTAATTGTTAAAATGAATATTTCATCAGAGTTTAAGCGTTATATTTCGAAAAAAATAACGAATATTGTAGTAAGGTAACAATTTGGTGTCAGTTTTGTTACCGTATTAAAAGCTTAATATAAATAAAACTATCATTAAATATACGCCATCAATTTATTGTTTTGAATAGGAGAAAGATTTTCATTATTTAATTAAATGAATTAAGAGCAGAAAACACTTGGACAAAATTTAAAAATATTCTTTATATTGGCTTTGTTACCATTGGTTTCAATAAAACAATATTTATTTTATGCACTAATTCTTGAAAATTAGTTATGACATGATAATTATAAAGTCAGTGAAATGATACAAAATGTATATTTTTTTTTAATTTATGTTCTCTAACCTTAGCATGCATTATACAATTAGAGAAAAACTGAAATATCTTAATATATTTTTGGGGACAGTAACAAAATTGACGGTAGCAAAATTGTAAAGCATAGTGTAATGATCTGATTTTTAAAAATAAAATTACAATTTAATTTTTCAATACCTTCAGTCATTTTACTATCGATTATTCGATTCGACCTAATAAAGCTTCATCTGTAGTAAATTGCTGAGGAGTGCATGAGTTAATTTTATTATATACCTCTTTGGCAGCCGTTTTTGAATCTATGCACGAATTTATAACCGATTCTATAAATAAATAAATATTACGGGACAAATCCACACAAGTCGAACTAGTCCCATGGTAAGCTCAATAAGGCTTGTGTTATGGGTACTAGACGACGATATATTTAATAGATATCCATCCATACTTCCATACTAATATACTAATATACTAATACTAATATGCTAATATACTAATAATATTATAAATGCGAAAGTGTGTCTGTCTGTCTGTCTGTCTGTCTGTCTGTCTGTTACCGCTTCACGCTTAAACCGCTGAACCGATTTGGATGAAATTTGGTATGGAGATAGTTTGAGTCTCGGGAAAGGACATAGGCTTCTTTTTATCCAGGAAAATACCCTTATCCGCGATAAACGAATTTAAGGCGGACAAAGTCGCGGGCAGAAGCTAGTATTACTTATATACATAGAAAACATCCAAGACTCAGAACAAATATTTATGCTCATCACACAAATATTTGCCCTTACCGGGATTTGAACCCAGGACCTCAGCTTCGCAGGCATCGTTATTCCCACTGAGCTAACCCGGTCGTCATTATATTTGTCTTGAAATGGCTGTTACAATTTTTTCTCCGTTGATAATCAAAGAATTTACGAAAGCTATTATTTTTTTACTTTGCGAGTAATTTTCCAGACCAGCATATTTGTTTTAAATTCCTGATTTCGATTTCCAGCGAACTGCTATTTTAAAATCGCATTCATATTCGGATTTTCTTCCTGGTCATTACCATTGTCTCCTTTTAATTTTCCAGTTATGTAAGTGACCAACCAGTCAGTATGTTTATTTAAGAAATAAAGCCATGTTGTTACTGCATTTTTTATAAAAATACGGCATTTATCGAGTAAACTTGGAAGACTGGCTGTTATTTTGTCCCTAGAGAGTGATATTTCGTACCCATTTCCCATAGTAAGTATGTCTACTCGTTCACTCAGTTGCAATGATTTACATTGTCCGGATAAAAGTTTGTATATATCTAACCTAGACAAACTCTGTGTACGGCAAAACACCTGCCAAAGGATCGTTTTCACCTACTGACGCCTCTCCTAGTATACTTTCGGACACTCCCGGAGGTTGAGAAGAGCCGGTTGTGGCGTTATCCACACCTCCAGATGCCACTCGTGGACCAACATGAGGGTTGGCGCCCTCATGCCCTCCTCGCACTAAGTCGTCTAGTCGGAGCCTAGATTGACACCCCCAGCAGGGTGCATGGGTCGGTTCCTGCTGAGGCAAAGTGGCATCATGAGTCTGGTACGGCTCCATGATGCCTCGCCCCCGTTTCTCCATGCTATATGTGTAGACTTGGGGGTTTCAGCAATATCCTTACGGGGGTGGATTCCTTTCCAAGTCATACATAGCAATAGTGAAAGGATTTAAAAGATGTATTCTGGATTAAATTTAAAATCAAAAACCATCTGTTAATATATTTGAGGTTATGCGTTCGTTATATTTACAAATTTATAGGCTTATTTTAATCTCTGTACTAAAATATGTCTCCAAAACATAACATACCTTTAATTGCCGCAGTTGGATAAATAAAGTAAAACTATGCCATGTGTCATAAGCCTTATGCTGTCGGTTTTGTTACTATGGCCGTCCGTCCATTATGTTACCAGACATGCAGTAACAAAACCGAATTAACAAACGGTACCCGCTTTATATTAAGAATTAAATATTAAATAATTCAGGTGCGTCCGAATATAAATGAATTCACTAAATTATTCGTTAAGAATGAAGTATTTTTTCAAAATAATTGATGTAAATGAATAGCAAAAACTATAGTAGTTAGATTGGCCACAAACCTCAAAATCAATTCCGGTCGCTGTTTTGTTCAACAAGTCAACACGTGTTTCTTCGATGCACTGTTATTTAACAACAGACGGTTTTTTTTTAACCGAATTATAACGCGTAGTTCAGCGTTGCCATTGCAGAATAAAAAAAAGTAATAGTGGAAATATTTTTTGAGTTTTTGTGGTAACAAAACCGACATGTATGGGAATTGTAAATTTAGGGGACGGAAAATGAATGCAAATTTTAATTATTGATCGTTATTTTATAAAATTTAGGTTTTTCTAAAGAATAAGCCTTGTTTTCTGTAAAGTAATCAAAATAATTAAGTACCTAACTCTATAAAAATATCGTAGAATATAAGCATTTGAAGTTTTTACCATATGCTGGGGATATGGTAAAATATGAGAGCAATGAGGATAAGAAAAAACGTTAAAAAGGTATTATTTAGATTTATTTAGTCTGTTGTATTTATAAATCAAGAACTGTACTGTACTGTGCTTCAACATTAACATATACATCCATTTTAACTGGGTCTCGATCCGAAAAAATAAAATGAAACTGAAGGACATGTTCAAAAGTGCACTGCGCCTTTTTTTATTCCCCAATTATGATCATATTTTACGGTAGTAGTTGGCCATCTATTGATACTTAGACAAAGTGAGAGAATTCTATCTACTACTGCACGCTAGATGTCCCTAAAATACTATATATTTAAATATTCCATGTTTATCAAATAACAACTCTATGAATTAATCGTAAGTAATATCGCAAAATGCATCCTAAAAACTCGATTATTATATAATAATTACGGTTAAAAATAATATAATGTAACTAGCCATGGCACATTTAATTGTTTTTAGCGCTATCTGTTTAGTACTTTTTGTTTCACATATTTGAAGTATTTTAACTACTCGATAAGAGATGGCAGTACTTAACGTTGCGGTTTATTTAACATGTTTTTTTTTAGAACCTACTTACAGTAAATTAAATAAATTAATGTACCAAAAATAATATTTTAATTGTGTAAAACAGTAATCACCAGAAATAAAAACCAAAATCTAACTCAAAAATACATTTTCTGTCATCTATCAATAACAAAAATGACATATTACATTGACATCTGGTTTGGTGTAACCTCAAAATCGTTTGTTTTCGTGAATTAGGTCAAAGAGTATGTAATTTCCTAATTAGGTGAAAAACAATTTTACTATAAATTATTGTCGTTAGTTCACTTATCATAACTAATCATGCTTTTATCAAAAGTGTCAATTATAAGATCGTTGTGCAATATAGGCAGAAGTTCTTTAATACCCCGACGATGTTATTCCTCAGAAAATTCTATCAAGTTAAGTGAACCAGTCGTTCAAAAATACCTTATGCATTTGTTGTTAGAACATGAGGAACTTCTTACCAAATCCCGTCGCAATGAGGCAGAGGTGGCACGACTTCGTGAAATAAAGCCAATCGTCCAGGTACTCGAGCAAAGGATAGCCTTGTACGACAGTATTGATTCTCTTAAAGATCTTAATAAAAAGGAAGATAAAGACGATGAAATAACGAAAATGATTAAAGAAGAGGCTCAAATATATCTGGCGCGTCTGAAAGAAGTAGACAATGATCTCCAGTCTGTATTGTTGCAACCCTACTTAACAGAAGGAGGCATTCTTTTAGAAGTCACTGCTGGTGTTGGGGGTCAAGAGGCTATGCTGTTTGCTAGAGAATTGTTCGAATTGTACGAGTCATATGCGAATTTCAAGGACTGGGATGTAAATATAGCATCTGTTGAGAAGTCTGACATTGGCGGAATCAGAAAGGGTTCTATGCTAATTGAGGGTGTTGGTGTGCCTGAGTTAATGAGACTTGAAGCTGGGGTGCATAGAGTACAGAGAATACCAGCCACTGAAAAAGGAGGCCGCATTCATACCAGCACAGTGTCCGTGGCTGTGTTGCCGCAGCCTAGTGAAATAGAATTGAATATTCCAGATCGTGATATTTCAATAGAAACTAAGCGAGCCAGTGGTGCCGGTGGACAGCATGTTAATACTACTGACAGTGCTGTTCGCATCATACATCTGCCCACTGGCACTGCTGTCGACTGCCAGGAAGGCAGATCACAGATCAAAAATAAGGAAATAGCAATGCAGAAACTGAGGACACTCCTGCTTCAGAAGCAGCAGGAAGAACAGACATCTAAAATCAATGCTGAGAGGAAAACACAGGTTGGTGACACTTTTACCTGCTACCAGAGTTTCTTTGCAAGGAACCATATTTTAATATTTTGTAGGTCCCATATTCGTTTTTGTAAGATAGGGGGGCTATTCTTAAATTACGTCATCCATTTTTGTCGATTTTTGCCCCCCCCTCTAAAAATTTATGGAAACAGAATTTCAGTCCTTTTTATCTGACTTCAAAAACGGTTGTATTATATATTTTTTGTTTGTTACCCCAGAACTTTGTCATTTACTCATTGAAACACATTTTAAAGATGTGAAAGATGATGTCATTTTGGGAATGACCACCCCCCCCCTCTGTCATGCTACTACCATCATCCGATGTGTAGACCCCCCCCCCCCCCCCCCCCCCAATTTGAAATGACGTAATTTATGAATATAGCTTTGCAAATTACTCACTTGCAGAATATGTTCCTTCATCTAACTATACCATATTAGACGAGATTCAGGGCACACATTCAATTACCTCAATGTGTAGGTCTCTTCGTTATATTTTCCATCACCATATTAGCATTCTACTGCACTCTCAAACCGTGAGACTACAAAAGTACAGCTTGTTGTGACTGATCCATGTAAGAACAAATATGGAATGTGAAGAATTTTGCATTGAGATTATTTGAATTTGATACCATACAAATCTGAGTTTTAGTGTTAAAGTTATTACTTTACTTACTAGTTATAAGACTTTAATTGGACAGAAGATTTAACATTCTAAGAATACTTTTTTTGTTGTTTTTTCTTTTTTCTCATGTTTATTCATAGATTTCTGTTGTTCTATTTTTGTATGTCGATTTGCCAGATGGCAGAGGCCTCCTCCAATCTTCTCCATTCTTGTTCTTCTTAAATTTTCTCCTTTAAGAACTAGCCAGTCCCTTCAAGGTATTTAAAAACCATTGTAAGACGTATCCTGTAGATCTACAAACAAAATTGTATTGCATGCTAAACTCGCTATACTTGTCCAAAATTTATAAAGTTATTAAGTCATGGGGGTGGCAGAATAACCAATTGTCCCTGTTGGCTCTTGACACAGACATTAGCTCAGCCACCTTCCCTTTCATTGTTTTGCATACTTCTGTACCTCACCATATAAGTCAAAGCCCAATTATGTACTTATGCAAAAAGTGACATAAATAACACAACAAAACGGAACTTAATCGCGTATAAATATGATTTATTTAATAACCTTTCGTTGGTAATTCTTCGACGTTTCGGACGTCGCGTTACGTCCATGGTCTCGAAGGAAACTGGAGCGGCGAAATCAACGTCTTCTAGCCGCGCGAGTTTTTCGATCTACCCGCGCTTGATGTTTATTATTAGGTTGAACACTACGGTCGTTACTAGACCGACACACTACACTCACGACGTCAGGCGATTTATCAGATGTTATATGATGTTGCTTACATTTACTAATTACTGGATTCCACGAAGATGAAAGCTTGAAACCATCTTCACGGTTGAAATTTCGGTGTTTCTTGATTTCAATTGCTTCACGCACGATTCTACAATAGTAATTACGTTCCGTAGAAAGGATCTTGGGATTATGAAGCTCAATCCAATGTTTTGGTCCCGCTTCTAATGAATGGTCGGCAATAGCGGACTTATTTACCTGGCGGTTCTTAACAGCTGCGATATGTTCCTTGACTCTTTCAGCAATAGTACGCTTCGCCTGTCCAATATAAGAACTCCCGCAACTGCAATCGATCTTGTAAACGCCAGGTGATTGGAACCGAATAACATCCTTAGGTGATCTTACCCTATGACCCTATAACGGCTTGTACACAGTTTTTATCGAGTACTTTTGTAGTACTGTACCAGTTTTGTCCGTTATTTCTCTTACGTACGGCATGAATGCTGGTTGCCTCCAAACGTCAGGATGTTTACGTTTTGGTTTTCGTCTGTGCTGCTGTCTGTTCACCTCATACCCATTCTATCTAAGGACCTTTTGAATGTGTGAGACCTCACTAATCTAAGAGTCCCGGGTCGCAAAGGTCACGTGCCCTGTTATAGAGGGAACTCACAACAGCTTGGAGGTGACGAGGATGGTGATGAGACAACGCATTCAAATACCTGTCGGTGTGTGTCGGTTTCCTGTAAACAGTGTGCGTCATGGAGCCATATACCCGACTTGTCACTTTTACGTCCAGAAAAAGCAAGCTACGTTCCAGTTCCAATTCGTACGTGAACTTAATTTTGGGATGAAAGGAATTGAGATACTGCAGTAATTGCAACCTCCTGTTTGCCACCCGAAAACATCGTCAACATATCGCTTCCACAACTTCACTGCCCATGGTCGCAGATCTAAATTGGCTTCAAAATGTTCCATCCAGATGTTTGCCATAACCGGTGCCACAGGGCTACCCATGGCAACACCGTCGATCTGGAGGTAATGCTTTCCACGATATAAAAAATAATGCCTTGCAAACAGTTTCTTAGCAATACCATAATAGATTCCGGCATCCCATTGTCACTCAGCCTTTTTCTGATTACTTCAAGGCACTCCTTTACGGGAACATTGGTGAAAAGTGACTCAACATCAAAACTCACCATTATCTCATCCGGTCCCAGTCTGATGTCCTTCAGTATGTGTACAAAGTGGCGGGAATCCTTCACAAAAGACGACGTGTTACCTACAAACGGCTGTAACACCGACGCAACATGCTTCGCAAGATCGTAAGTGGGGAACGCAATCTGACTTACGATAGGCCGCAGCGGCACGTTGGGTTTGTGTACTTTCGGTAGCCCTTACAGTTTCCGTGGTTGCACAATTTTAGGCCTGCATAACCGGTGAAAGTCGTCTTCTCCGAATGACTTTTCATAGTCTCTGATGGCTGCCCGTATGCGACGTGTAACTCGAGCAGTAGGGTCGTAGGAGACGGGCTTATATACGAGGTTATCTTCCAGTATGCCCCGTATTTTACCATCGTAATCAGCAGAGTCCATCACTACAGTGGCATTACCTTTGTCAGCCTTAAGAACTAGGATATTCTCATTCTCCCTCAAGTCCTTAAGGGCTGATCGCTCTTCTGCAGTGACATTACTCACGGGTAGCTTCGCCTTCCTTAGGATAACCGCAACATCCTGTCTAAGCACCTCCGCGTCGCTAGACTGTACCTTGTTATTACGTATTATCGCTTCTTCTACGCTGCTGATAACGGTTTCATACGAAATCCGCTTGGGTGTTATAGAAAAATTCAACCCTTTTTCAAGTACACATACGGTCGCATCTTGCAAGGTGACGCTGGATAAATTAATCACAGTGTTTGGTTTATCACAATGACCGACACTCGTTTCTCCCATACCGAATAAGCAACTTCTCATATTTTCTGTCGTGCCCGTCATTACGCAAAACAAAAATACGCTCCGCTTTCTGGTAGGTTATCCGATCCAATATTTCAATGTCACTGCGAGATAACACCGCACTACACACACTATGCAACTCGTATAATTTGCACTGCACTCTGTTTAGGTCCGCGTAGTTGTTCCTAATGAGCTGTTTCAATAGACGGATACTCGCAGTCCGTAGAATTTTGTGGGTACCGTTTTGTTGTGATAATGAGTGAAGATCGCGTAAGTTTAAATCATTGTAGTGACATAAATGTCTTTTATTTATTTTTTCTGGCCTTTATGGCCGATCTCCTCCATATTATTCCCGTGACCTGTCTAATGTCATCATCCCACCGCTTTTTGGCCTACCATTCTTTCTTTTCCCATCCTTCTGGTACCATTGCTGGACTATTTTACTCTATTTGTCTTTACTTACTAGTGCCACTGGATATTCTTAACAATGGCTTCAAGTTCTCATCCATTTTCAACATGATGAATATTTAATTACAGGTTGGCTCAAGTAATAGAAATGAAAAAATCAGAACCTACAACTATCCTCAAGATAGAGTGACTGAGCACCGGCCTGGCGGGAGCACTGTGCACGGCCTTAAGATCTTCATGGAAGGTGGTGAAGTACTGGAACAGCTTCAAGAATCTTTACTCAGGGAGCAGCGGTTCCAAACTGTCATGCATGAAATTGAGGAGTTTAATCAGAAATACAAAAGTGAAGAAGTGACTACAAGTTAGACTTCTGTAAGTAATGTTATTTATTTAATTGTAGCGCAAACAATTGTTACTTACAATAAAAATGCAATTAAACCAAAACAACAAATATTTATTTTGTACCAAATGAATAATCACATTTCATTTCAATGAAATAAATAATCACATTTCTATTATATGACAGAGATTCAAAATATGTATTACACTAAATGTACTAAAATTTATTCTTAGAAATAGAAATATGACTCCAAAGTATTCAATCAATTGAATAACATAATATCTCTTTATTTAAATGACTCTAGTGTTATTAATTATTACACATCATAGCATTCGTTATTATGGGAAATAAGTGATATGTTTTTAATTTCAGCTGCAACTCCCATCTGAATGGCTATGGAATGTGGGATAATCATTTACACTATAAATGTACACTATGAAATATTGAACAAATTTACTATTCAAGCAATTGTCAAGACTCTAGAGAGACAAAAAGACAATAATTTAATTAAACTTATGACCAGTTACACCATATTCTATTAATTACTAACATATCGCGGCATTTTCGGAGCGGGAATGATTTGATGCCTACCATCTAGTTGCCTATTGTCAAATTACTCCCACGGCGGAAACCCCAGGCTATCAACAGCTTCCCAACTTTCGAAGTAGACAGGCATAATCGGCTGCTAATAATAAACACAGCATGGTGAAACTAGGCCATAGCCTTAGCAATAAAATTCAACCTTCTCGTCAAGCAATTTTAAAAATTTACCAGGACGGAGTAAATGGCGACCGATCACTCAAAATTATGTAAACTTAATGTACTTATCGTAATGTTTATAAATATCATTTACTGACGACTAAAACAAACCTAACATGTGACGTAAAATCTTAGCATGCATGTTTAACATTAAAAAAACATGAATTAGGAGTTCATACAATTTGTTAAAACGCTAGCTATCTTATTTACACTCATTCTATTCCTTGCCTTCAAAACCAACTCCGTCATTTAACAATAATATGGTTTAGGCATGGTCGACCAAAAAATTGGTCTACCACTTTTGAACCTTAATACACATAACATAAAGTTGAAAGGTGGTAGAATGATTTCTTGGCCAACCGTACCACTGAATAAAATTAATTGATACTTAATGTTAAAATAAACCACTTTTGGTTTACTTTCACTGGTGGCCTTGAAATACGCCAAAGACCTGCCACATTGCTTGTGGCACAATGGGAGCATTTAGGTAGCTAGAATCTTTATAAGACATTGAATTAGTATTATACATACTAAGAATAAACACATTTATTACTAACTATATCTGATATGTGGGAATGACATGTAACAGTGGCTACTACTAAATCTAAACAACATATTTATCCATCTTGATCTTGAATGCCTTATAAAATTAAATTATAAATACGTATAATCAAATAATATTCCGTATTTATGTTTAGTAATCTAAATAATTATGTGATACGAACCTTTCGACGTGTAACACCACAAACGCCAAACTCTAATTTTACGGCTTTTTGCGACTTAATACAAATAATTTGCGACTTAATACAATTAATTACGTAAAGTCCGAATCACGTAGGTACAATATCACATACGCAAACACAAACTGGGAGTTGTAAAATGTTTACAGTCAAATTGGTGTGCAAGAATAGCCAGTCTTTATCTATTGAGGTTTTAATTGTATAAGTACTTGTGGCGTCGCGTCCATATACGCCGATTCCCATCGGGTTACCCAAGGAAAGGCGTATAACCACCTTTTTCTTTAAATATGAGGCAACAGATACGCTTCGGCTTCCCCTCTTATTTTCCTGACGCGACGCCTCTGATAAGTACTCAGATAATTAAAGTAATGTCTATGATTTGATTTCAATGATGATATGTCATTATATAAACAAACATTTCAACCAGTCTTTGGTGTCAGCAACACTTAAGGCCAAGCCTAACACCGGATGCGTGTGCGTGGCGTGCACGAAGAAGTGCGCGTGGCGTGCGCGTTGTAAAGTATGAATACCCATAAGAGATGACACACCGCTGCGCACGTGCACGCCACGCAAGCGGTGTGCTATCTACTATGACAATTCATACGATACAACGCGCACGCCACGCACACGCAAACGTGTGCACATGCTGCGCACGCATCCGGTGTGTTTCGGTCTTTAAGAATAATGCCTGGGGAGAGTTGGTGGATAGCCCTTACATTTGTATGATTTCAATCAAGAACATTCAAGGTATAGTTAAGTTAATAAATCTGTCCCTTGAGCCAATACATTTTGCGATTTCATCCATTCTTCAATAAATCGTGATAGTATAATGGAAAATGCAAAATAAAATAAATAATATATATTTCATATTATACAGAAAATAATATTTTTACCAAAATGAACTCAACCATCGGTCAGGTGGAGCGTTATGGTAGGTAAGCAAGTAATTTGCCTAATGTGATAGTCGGTATTTCGAGTAATATGATATTTGGTATTTCGCATATATAGTATTTAGCGGGATTTGATAATGTGGTATTTTGCTTGTTATGCATTTTGCATTCCGTTGATGTTTTGCGTTCGTGGTCTTACGCTTCGAAATATTACTTAATGATTTTTATCTCTATTAAATGGAAGGTGTCGTGACTCCATGATTTATAAATTTATTGTAAAAATTTGTAAATGTTCCAATAAATTCGTATAAGTTGGTAAAAGAAAATCTCCCCTTCATTACATTTTTTAAATAATTCATAATGACACTAACACGATTATTTTAAAGCCATCCCTGAAGTATTGCAACTCACATCATATTCCATTATTATATAAAATACAAATAGCTTTGTACATTTAGAGTTAGGGCAATTTCCAGCTAAGGATAATTTTTACAAATATCTAAAAATCACAAGTGTGGCCAACGGGATCCAGGTCAGAGGTTTTTCAGGTATACTAGCGCGCCCACACATGTCAATGTTGCTTTCCTGGAATTAAAATACGAATTCATTAGACAGTTGCCGCATATGAAACAAAATAAAGTAGATATTCATTCTGAAGTCACTTGAAGCAAGCTGAGGGCTTGATTCGTTAATGAAACCTAGCTATCTTTGTTAAATTTTAATTAAAAGCAAAGACTCCATAGAGCCGGACGTAAAGAATAAAAGTAATGCATTTGTCGTGCGTATTGTAGAGCGTCCACTGCATCTGTATTTACCAGATTAATGACACAACTTTGAAAAGTAAATAGTTTTTTTTGGCTTCTAGATTTTGACAGGTAGCGGGCATAAAGTCGGAAATCAATTAGAAGGCGAAGGTGATTGATTTTGTTTGTCATATCTGGCGACAACGCGCGACACGTGTTAACATGTCGAGAGAATTCCCGCTATGTTGCACCACTTCGCCCGATGTAGCTAGTAGCTGCCTGTTCCTATAGTCAAGCTCTGGCTTAATATTTTTTACTCACTTCTGGATGACTGCGTATACAAGAAACTGGCTGTTTCCTGTACAGCGGATGTATGTGCTTCAGACATGGCAGGGTCTCGTTATACTGCACTTCAGTAGGGTCTATGGAGAGCAGCGATCCCTCTTCCTTTGGACAGTTCGCATCCACTACTATAAGAAGCATGTTCGTAAAGTTCACCAGTTGAGCGTAAAACGGTCGCTCACAATCCTTCAGTGGTTGATTCAGTTTCATGTTTAGGTTGTTATAGTCCAGTTGGTAGAGAAACATCTCCCTGTCGCAAGGAGTTGGCCGCGTCCTGTTGATCAGCACGAGTTTCTCGAAGTCGCGCTCGACTCGTGGAGTTGGCGGTTTTGACATAAACGGGTCGTCAGTCTCCTCGTCGTTCTCGTAATTCTGATACGCCACTGTATAAACAATATCCTAAATTAGATCAAGCCCTTCATTGTACATATTCCATGCAATTTAGACAGCGACCTAATACATCGATAATTATAAAAATAAATCGAAAGGACATGCCGTTTTTTTTTTCAAGATAAAAACATAATTAGGCGGAAAAATATATAATACATGAAAAATATTTTACATGAGTATGATAAGAGAAAAATACAGATCAAAGAAAAAGGGCAAAGCTGAATTTTATTTGTATGTAAAGATAGCGTACCAAATATAGATTAAAATTATTTGATTACGACTAAAATCCCACAAATCACAACAAATTACCGCAACCTACCAGAGTATTTTACGTCATAATAGTGACCACAGAAAGCTGACTCACAAGCAATATTTCGATCAGCATGCAGATGTTCTCCTTGCTCTTCATGGCCCTAAATGTATTGAATGATGGGTAATCTAGGTATGAGTTTGTATGGTTCGAGTGGTTAAACTGATCATGAAACCTACTTCCAGCCCCTTACCGAAACTCAGGATAACAAATGCGAAACATGACTGACGAATTCATTATTTGAGTTGAATTCAATTTCATAACAACGAAGGATTTTCTCAAACATTGAGAAGATGTCTACAACGGTTGATCTAAGTTTGCACCTGGCGTGATCGGCGTCGCAACCGAATGAATGACGTGCAGACTTAGCTCAACCGGTGTATACGAGGTTCATGCACATTCCTGGTATGGTAAAATTTGAATAGCACTATTTCCAATGACGACACGTTCTACTGTGCTCGGTCTAACACTCACCGGTGGGTGTAACATTCTCTGAAAACAAGATGGAGTCGTTACTACTTTTGTAAAATAGAACTAGAATCCAATTATTGACTCCATACTTTAATTTTGATACTACGAAAACGGATACAACATCTAAGTCGATCGTGTCTTGAGCTGGCGAGAATCCCCATGCAAACGACTTTTGTACTGTGTAATAAAACATATAAGTGTGATGTTTAGAATAATATGTTTTCATAATTGATAACTTTACGTACTGATTTTTACTGTCTGGTTCAGACATCAACTCTGTTCCAAATATGAGCGATTATTTCAATAAATATTGTAATAATAGCTGGCCCTTTCATGCATTTTAGGCAATATAGACAAGCGAGAGTTTTCTTTTAAGTTATATTAGTTGCCTTAGCATGTATATCACATTGTACCTTTGGTCATGCAGAATCGCACACAACATGCCGATAACGCAGAAGAGCAACATTGAGTCGTATATTCTTTCATTCACAACATTTAGCAGGTTAGCCCACGGCCATATATTTTTATTTCTAACGTTCACAGTTTATATAGTATGTAAGAGATTATTCTTGGGCAGAGCACATCACTATGACAACACTGGTGACGTTGCGGCTGGAACTATAGGCAGTGACGTCACTTACCGTCGTCGAATGCATAGCTGGAGCCCTGAGCCAAACCTACTGCAATAGTGTTGTAGAGCCACACGCTTGTTGCCAGGAACCACGCTACAACCAGCCGCACATTCTCTAAAGGCTGCAATAGATAATATTCATTGTTCAGAAGTTTTTCATACCGAGTATTTCGGTATTTCTACCGTGAAAATACTTCTAAAGCGTGATATGTGCACAGCTATAGAGGACTTCGTCTTATTTGTTTTATTGTGGAAAGTCTAAATGAATACAATCCTTTTACTTCCTACTAGAACATTATTATAGAATGCTAAACATCATTCCATAAACTTTCCTTGTAAGCCAAGTTTTTTTGTGACACCGTCCAAAAGATCTTAAAAAACGCTCTTAATTATCTTGAAATAACGAAGTGTGGTCATTTTCATCAACTCAACATTTTTTTACTTTTATGTATAGTAGAAACAATCTACGAGTAAATAGATATTTGGTATTTATTTACCGTTAGGAGCATTGATGCAGGGTTGGTAGTCTTCTTTTCTCTGAAGCATACCGCTTGGTAGTCCACAACATGTATGGTCTTATACACTTCGTCTTCGACCAGTCTCGTCATTATATCAGGTCGAAACTGTGGGAAAGCCAAAGTTTTTTTTTTGTTTTAATGAACACTATTGTAGGGCCAAAATCAACTGAGCGTTGGTCATAAACACTAAGTCGGACAATCGTTTGCACTTGCTGTTTCTTCTAAAGCGCGAGCGAGAAGGCCCACTTAATGTTTATGATTCTAACGCTCAGTTGATTTTGACCCTATCGTATGTTATCGTGCTCCCTACATTTTAACTAGACTTATTATGATAGATTATATTATATTAACTTAAAGCCTGCAAGAAAAGAGCGTACTCCCACCTGAAAGGCCGGCAACGCACTTGTGACTCCTGTGGTGATGCAAGTGTCTATGGGCGACGATGATCACTTACAATCAGACGACCCGTATGCTAGTTTGCCTCCTATGTCATAAAAAAAGATTACAATGAAGTACCTTGCCGAAAAACTGTCCTGTTTGCGAGTCGTCTTCGCTGACAACCACCCAGCCGTTGTTGTCGACGAGGTAACAGTCCCATGAGTCCGACGCACAGCTTGTGCAGCCTTTGTTCTGTTCGCACTGGAAATTGTAAAATAAATGTCATATATACTTGTTCATTTTATGTATGTTTATTTACCTTTTGCAAACTTCAAAAAGGTTTGCTTTTAAAACCACGTGTCTTCGTTCAAGGGAGACTACCCAGTCAGTGTCTCCAATGCTGTAGTCGTAGTTTTTCTGTTATTAGTAACTAGTTTTTGAAAGATGTTAAATATTTCAAGTAATTGTCTACCCTTTGTTTTACGTAATTCTTCACTTTAATTTCTGTTATATTATAGTTTTAACCCACATAATAGTATATTACTGCAGAGGCCGGAAAAAGTAATTTCGTGGATTAGTACGGTTTTAGATACGAATCCACGAAATGACATTCCTGCCGAGGCATGTATATTGCTTTTCTCCAAATATGCGAGGAAATTTGATACATGTTTATGTAACTTATTTTCGTAAAAATAACATGACAGACAATCTTTGACAAAATGAAATTCAAGTTCCCGCCTTAATTTTTTTTCAAGGATATTAAAGTTAAAAGTTTTGGGTACAAATTGTATATTTGATTCCACATGAAATATAGTAATAAAAATAAATAAAAAGACAACCCATAGCAATAGTTAAAATAAATATATGCATTATTACTTTTAGTTGAATCGGCAATTCCTAAACGGGTCATACTGATTTTTAGCATGAGTTAGCGTTATGCGTCTTTCCTGTGGACACCCGAAAGTTAAGGGCTTCAAATACTAATTTTTCTTAGTGCCCTATAGGCTATGTACAAATTGATACTCAAGATCTTAGCGATAAAAATATCAGTTATATGTACCCAAGCCCTTAACTATTGCGTTCTCCACAGGAAAGACGGCTAAATTCTAGAATCAGTATGAC
Organism: Hedya salicella; assembly: GCA_905404275.2. NCBI lineage: Eukaryota > Metazoa > Arthropoda > Insecta > Lepidoptera > Tortricidae > Hedya > Hedya salicella. Next base: position 19,659,432 of record FR990099.1, on the reverse strand, counting down.
CCAAACGCACAACATTTAAAAAAACATACCTTTGCTACTAAATATTTATAAGTCCCAGAAGATCATTAACACTAAATAAACTGTATTATGATTTCGACACAATAATTATTGTTTTTTTTTCTATATTATTGGCTTTAACCATGCATTAACTAAACGCAGAAAACAATAAAAGTCTTTTTAAATCTCGGTTTTTGTACGTTACTATTGGCTGTATAGTGAATTTTCAAAGTCTTGGATGAAATTAAAAGTAAAAACCTGCACAATAATGTACACTTCCCAGGCCTGTCCGGGAAATAATGCCACGTATCAACGTATATAACGATGGACTTCGCGGTGTGTTTTTACTACATTAATGGGAACATTTCCGAGCAAGTTGGAGAAAAATAGTATGTACATATAGGTAACAATAGAGCACACCAAGGCCCGAGATACAGGCTCTGCCTAGTTCGGGGTCTGCTGGATATACCACAATATTTTGTTTATTTATATGTTTTATGAAATAATTTTACTTATCATTATTATGTATCTCGCCTTGAGTCACGGGCTCGTATATCCCGGAATTTTGAGAGGCTTGCGTGGGGATATGGATCTTAGAGGCCATTTCGAGAAATTTGCTGTGACTGTACTTCTCCTGGGACTCGCCCCTGATCATATCATATTATTATAATTTATTATTATTATTATTATAGTTATAATATCTACGTAAGTATGCGACTTTTGCTTACCGAAGATGTGATGTTGAAGAACCACTCGGTGTGTCGGTCGTGTCTAAAATTGAAGCCCACGACTGCGGCGGGCGCCTTCATATGTCCGTCTCCGTCGAACACCGCGTGGGCTGCCGTCACCTTTGCCATACTCACGTTCAGGGGGGACTTCTCAGTGTTCATCTCCACACTGTACACGTCCCATTAGTGGTACGTGACTTTTGCTCACCGATGATGTAATGTTGAAGAACCACTCGGTGAGACGGTCGTGTCGGAACTGATAGCCCACGACTGCGGCTGGCGCCTTCCTGTGACCGTCCCCATGGAACACCGCGTGGGCTGCCGTCACCATCGCCATGGTAACGTTCAGGGGAGACTTCTCAGTGTTCATCTCCACGCTGTAGACGTAGCTGAGAGGATCGATGTAGTGCTGCTCGACTGCTCTTCGATACCAGACCTCGTCGATCGCGCGTGGCCAGAGCTTGCCGAATTCTGACCTGTGAGGGAGGAATATAAAGTTTTAGTGCTAAATGATAACTCATACTTACACCAGATTAGAGAACTGACTATACTACCTTTTATACCCCATTCAATGCATATCTTGGTGATCTTGATACTGATGGTAGAGAAATGCTTATACGGTATTCATGTTTGCTGATTATGAGATCTGGTAGCCGTGTCACAACTTACACAGGTGGTGTGATATAGCCAAATGATAGTCATTACAGTACAATCTTACTTGGTATCACTCCCGTTGTCGTTTTCCCTTGGTGGATGAGTCTGCCATCGTGTGAGTCCGCTGTGCGTGGCGAGGAACGCCACGATGTATCCGAATCGTTCTATGAACTTCAGTCTGCAGCCAAAAAATTAGATACGAATCGTTATTTTGATATAGTGATTGTTGATTTATAAGTTGGTGGTGATGGTCGTACTTTCATAATAGGCAACGACCATTAAAACAAGAGGCCGTACAACATCTATACAAAAAGCCGTTCCCTTATGATATACAACGCTATCTATGAATAAGAATTATTTATCTACGATTTTTCAACTGTGCAAGCCTGATACAGTATTTACTAATGTTACGATTTATTTATTATTGCGTTTTTTCGAACTAATTGTTACTGTACTATATTTCTTAGTACAATTATAACATCGTTAAGTGTTTAGTTTTAAAGCGCCATATAGTTTTTGCCAGAATATCTCTTTGCGAACGGGGCACGATCCAAAATGTGGTAATAGGGAAAATGCATGAAATTTTTTCATCGCTTTTCTTAACGAAATATCAAAATACCGTAAAAACTATTCCAAAAAGTGAAATTAAAATCGGCCAAGAAATACGTATAATATAAGCATTTTAAACTACTAATTAGACAGCGATTTGACAGAGGGGTCCGACATAGACTGTTATGTCACAGTCTACTACGGTCATATAAACTTCATATTAAATTCTGTTTTGCTAGAAAGAGATAGAATGAAATGTTTGATGGCTTATATCTTGGGTATGTTTATAGTTATTTGAAAAATTCTTTTTGTCTACTGTTTGTTACATGAATAAGCTTTTAATAAAGCAAAAATTAAAATTCATGCATATTCCCTATCGTCAGTCCTCGTGTTTTAATGGTCCTTCATAAAAGGCAAAGATTTGTACACAAAATCCAGACGCGTAATATACGATTATATTAATATATATTTCGTATAATGATATTTTTTCTATTATTACATATTTTTCTATTATAATCCAACCCAGTTTACTGTCGATGTCCAAAAGATTATTTGATACATTTTATTTTCATTGTAGGAGAAAAGCTATGCAAAATTAAAATTAGGAGAGTCATTTTTATTCCGGCAAACAATATATTGCGAAGGGAACACCAATCACAATAGTAAGGCATCCTATGTATATTATAGGATATATGTAGTAGGTAAAGAAATATAGCAGTTTATATACTTTTTAGGTTTAGTGGGTCTACGACGGTCATGATTATCGGCTTCAGATAAATACGAGTAATAAAGAACCATCGATCTCGTACTCATAGACATTTCGGAAAGTGATCGATATTTTTCATATTTTATTATCATCCATACACATGATATCTGCCAACTGAGGGCAAATAATATTATGTATTATAAAACCACGTTTATTACAGCAATTCGTGTTTTTAACAATTTACTAAATCAAATAAAAATGTTGAAGGGTAAGTTGTTCAAGTGTAAATGAAAGAAATTGTCAATTGACACAGTTTTTTATGATATAAAAGAGTTCTTCCAATATGCTTCGAAAAATGGTGGTTGTGATTATAATTGTAATTAGTTTTGAATGCCAATATTAAATGAATATATACATTACTACATGTTATAATTCTTGTATGCTCGCAAAGTTGACACGAATTATTATGTTACCATCCTCTGAACACACAGTGAACAATATTTTTTTCACTTCTCCAGCTCAAAAAGTACGTCATATTAGCTTCGGAAGCGAGCCTAAAATAGTACATTTAGCCCCTAGGGTTTAAAAGAAAGCCATAAAATCCCATACAAATTTCTATGACACTGAAAAATAAAACTTGCGGCCAGCTACATACTCCTTGCGAATAATTAAAAACAAACAAAACAACCTGATCAGATTGGCCAAACTTTCTGATAGAATTGCTCAAACTGTACTATTAGTTTTTCATGAAATAAACAATTTTAGTATAAAGTTTTTTTATTTTCTCGCAGTCGAAGTGAAAAGCAGAGTGTTTAACACGTGGCTAAAAACCATTATGACACTCAGATATATTTCTTACTTCACTATCACTTCGTGTCATAATGGCTTACTTTACCCCTTGTCAAACGATCTACTATTTCTATTCTAAGTATTATATTCTATTCCATCTAACGCGCGAGCCCAACGAGTTCTTAACATAAAGTTATACTGTACAACCTATACAATGCACATAATTATCCCAATCCTCAAGTGCTTGCTTGTTTTAAGAACATCGATTAAATATATATATTCATTCACATAATTAAAGTTAATAACTTTAATATGTTAACTTAAAACCTGCATACGTTTTATAAAGTTGGGTTATACCTACTAGTGTGTATCTCAGTCAGGTTTTACGGTACGAAACATACTTACTCCATCCATGGGCTGCTTTAAACTTTTAGAATTTGTTAAACGGCTACTTACCATCCTTGGTTTGCTGTATTGATTATTAAAATATGGTTCGCCGTTCGAAAACGCTATCAGAGAATTTAGCTTCCACCTATATTAAACCTCGGACTTCCTGAATATTGGAAGCGTTATGCATTTTTTTATTCACGGCATATTAAGCTTGAAGGTCAGTTATTGTTCAATATTATTTCGTTCTAAGGTCGCTTCAGACAAGATTTTAATTATGGTGAGTTTATTAGAAGTTGACCTATTTTCTCTTATTTCAATTTTTATTTGATTAATTTAATAAATCAAACAGCTCAAACAGGGAACCTTCATTAATTTGGCGGTAAGATAATGTTACATTTTTAACAATAGATCTAAAAAAAAGGATCAATTCCTTTGTTTGTACTTTACCTCGGCAATAATCCAATCACTTTTGTCAATGGGCTATCCAGGCGAAAACCAACATAAAATGCATGTGCAGTGTAAGTTATATTTTGAGCAAGCGAGTATATAATTATTAAGTCAGTGAATATTTATTGGGTACACGAAAGTGCAATCTCCAAGTCTTGACTTTAACTGCTAGAGATACTTATGAATATTCGTGTACCTAGTGCAAAAGTTGTCATTTTTTTCATATACACAGCAAAAGTGTAAAAAAATTATACTTACGCAGTCTCGTTGGACGCAGATTCCGTTATGCTTTTGTTGAACCACGCAGTGTTGATTGCATCGTAAACTAGAGCTTGCATCAATCCATGGTCACCTTTAAAAAAAAGCACATGCCTCTCTATCAATTCAGATTGCATTGGTCCACTGCTGGGTAATAAATAAATAAATAATTTCCGGAGATATTCACTAAATCAAAAAATATTGTAGAAACCAAGTGTGTTTAAAATTAAAAAGTCTGTCCAAATATGTGCCTCACGTTGATATTTGATCTCGAAAATGTTCAGTTTCGGTTACTGGACTTACTGGTATAGATTGCCCCTCTAGGAATATTTTTCTTTATTTATTACTTAACTACTAAACTAAGTAGCGGCTTATACAACATACCTATATTCCAAATTTCACTAATATATCTTGTAGGTTTTGAGTAAAATGCCAGACGAACGGACAGACGGACATGAAGGAACTATAAGGGTTCCGTTTGTACCATTTTAGCTACGGTACCCTAACAACGACAGTGCTAGTTACCACAGTTGACGACAAATACCAAAATAGATGTATTTTTTTTACTTACAGTAATACTCATTCCTTGGTGTGCTGTTTGAAGCTTTCGTGCGCTCGCGGGCATCTGAGGTTCCTGGCAAATTAGAGCATCTGTTTAATGGGAATAACAATCATCCGCACGCCATACATTTATTGTAACTTCATTGCACTAGGTACGAGTACACAAAAGGTAGTTCATTATGATGGATTAAATATAATAATAACATCTACATAACTTTTCGAATCAACAATAAGGCCAAACAGAAGCACTGGATGTTGGTTGATTGTTTAAAGTAGGTACTCCAATACAGACTGAGAATCGAACCCATTACATCGAACCAACTATAGTATTGGCAATATATAAGAAAACATGACAAACGAGTATTCGGAAAACCACAGCGACTTTAAATAATTTCGCAAGAAGTTCCGCATGCCATAAATTTGAAATTAATTCTACAGGTTCACTAGGACTTGGGTACTAAGCGGCAGGCCTGTGATGATGATTCTCGAATTGATATCACATCTGGTACGTTTACTCCTTCCCTTATTCTTAAAGGCGAAATTTAACCTTTGGCAACGCAATCATCACTTGCTGGAGAGCGGGGCTTGGCGGGTTAGCGCCAGCCCAGTAAGCCCACGTCCTCCAGGAAAGCACGACAGGCTCCTCCTTAAGAAACGAGAACTACCGTCGTGATGCCAATATAGACTTACCGTTGTGGCGCTCGTGTCCCTTGTTCTTGTGGTGCTCTGGAGGGCGGGGCTTGGCGGGCCAGCGCCAGCCCGGCCGGGCCACGCGCTCCAAGAAGTAAGATAGCTCCTCCTCGGGAGACGAGAATGAACGTTCGTAGTGACGACAGTATAACCTGGAACGATTAAATGTGAATGTGCTCATTGTTCTGGTAGAGTTAGCACAAATCGCCAAAAAAGTTGTGCGAATTCTAAATAATCCATTACATGAGAAGTACTATAGTGACAGGTGATGTCATGACGCGCATGGAAAGAAAGTACCGACCAGACAACTTATCACATTTTAGATACGTACGGTAGATTAATAATATGACGCATAAGATAGGTATCGGCGTTAGAGTTTAAGCGAATGATTACACACACAGCTGAATAGAGTACTAATGTCAAAAAGTATTAAATCGGATTTTTGTTTGTTTTTTTTTGTTATTAATATTAGGGACATCATACACGAATTCGCCTATTCTTTTAGGTGATTAAATATTCGCCCACGTTTCCGAAAACTGAGCAGCCTACTTATATTTGAATGATTGATTCCCATACAAACTTCTACCCTTTTTAGGTCTCCAACTACCTCCATACATCTAAATGGACATAGACAATAATAGGTTCAGCCGGTTAAGCGTGAAAAGAAAACAGACAGACAGAGTTATATTACTGGAATCCATACGAGTGTTAATTAGTATGGATTTTCTTTAGTTTTTACGTGCTTATTTAAATGAAAAGACTTTAAACTGATTAATATATCGCGTCGATATCTAAAATTAAATAATATTATACTCCGCTTAACAACATTTAGTTAAACGTGAATTTTTTATAGAGAACATTCCTTGCCATTAAAATAAATACTTAGTCTATTGTGAAATATTACGTACAGCCACCAACATTATATTCATCATTATCTTACGGGAGTTATAACCGGAACAACTATGTTCGTAGGCAGGGAATCATAAAAATAAATGTCATGAGGAATGATTAGTTGACAGTCTTACCAGTCGGGGTGGACGCTCCATTTATCAGACAGATACTGCTGAGCTGATATGTTCTTGAACGTGAGAGAGAGGCGGTGGATGTCATCATTGGGCGGAGGGGTTATTCTGTGGCGCCCGTAGTTCTCCGGAATAGCCACCACTAGGGTAAATGGAGATTCGCTGATTCCGGTCCAATAGTAATGCCTCTTAGCTCGAGACGCTCTTTTCTGCAAAATTAAAAATGATTTAGTACCACAGTTTTATGTTATTAAGGGCCTTCATCGTCATTCGTAAACCACGCCCTAAACGCGGAACCGGCCATTGAGCGTAATAAGGGACGCAAGAAAGAGAAAGCTAATACACTATATGCTTGGGGTTTTTTGGCGTAAGCGCCAGATTTGAAAGTACAATGAAATCGAAGATATTATTATGTTTTGTTAACATTTAAGTTAGTGACGTAAAGTATAAAGGGAAGAATGTCATGTTTACATTATTTAGCCGTTTATTAATCTGTTGTTTGCACAAAGACAAAAAACGGAAAATGAAGACGCGTTTTCTTTTCTATCGAGGAAATTTCAAGGAAACATGTTTCCACGTTAGGCGCTGAATAGGTTATATAGTCAAAAAAACACATATCTGAAAACCAGCCTGTTTATAAACTAGATTTGACAAAAATCTCACTAAAATTAGCTTAAATTACATTCAGATACAGGCAACGGCATATACCTACATAGTATAAAACGAAGTCGCTTCCCGCTGTCTGTCCCTATGTATGCTTAGTTAGAACGTTAAACCTACGCAACTAATTTTAATAGATAGAGTGATAAGGTTTATATGTATAATACATGCATAATATAGTAGTTACTAATAATTTTAGAGAGTTCTGATGCGATGTCGTAAATAAACACATTTTTATGCGCTTACATTGCAAACCTGCGCTGGCTGAATCCTACCAGATAGATCAAAATAATGTACTACAGTATTGTATACCTTAAAAAGGTCTACAATAAAGTCCGCCATGGTATATGTCGATCTCTTAGGGATAACCCACAATAACCATTTGTTATCCTTTTGCTTTTTACGAGAAATAATGGCTTATTTACGGGTGCCCCTTGAAATCTCGACAAACTTTTCATCGAAAACGATTCATAGAATATTCAGTATAAATATTATCTCTTGGAGTATTATGGCTTCATCGACTATTCATTACATATTATAACAATTATTAGAGCAATGATATAAGGAATTTAATAGATTATTTTGAAACATCAAATAATTTATATTATTTCATTTTTATACAACTAATTCATCGCATACTTAATTACACATTTTAAGAAAAAAATTAAAACAAATTCATGCAAGTTTAGACAACTTATGTTTTAAGGCTTGCATTCTTCTGAAAAATTAAATAAATATAATTATTATTGCTATATTAGGTTAAGTTTATTCGCTCCCTGAACAGTAGGTTAGGTTAGAACTGCGTCCCTAACAAAAGTAATTCGCTCCTAGAACGGCAGGTTACGTATTCTACTTTAAGGCAGGTCAGACTTCAGTTAGGTTAGGTACGACGACGAGCGAAGCGAGGAGGAGTGTTAGGTGTAACTGCGACCCTAACGAGCGAGCGAAGCAAGCGAGCCGCCCAGGTCCGACTTGCTTACGATACGACTTTATGACGGGTCCTATTTTGCTATTGAATAAGTAAGTATTGAAATACTTTTCGGCATTAATCTAGTTCTAAGGCAGGTCCGACTTGGCTTAGGTTAGGTACGATGACGAGCGAAGCGAGGAGGAGTGTTAGGTTGAACTGCGACGTTAACGAGCGAGCGAAGCGAGCGAGCGAAACGCTAGAACCAACTTCCGCCTAATAAAATAACTAGAACTGCGTCCCTAACAAAAATAATTCTCTGATAGAAAACGAAGTTCAAAAAAGGTACTTGATCGATTTTCTACAATGTAAAATTTAAAACAAAATTCGATTAAACGTTTGTCGAAATTTCAAGGGTAAACCCTCATTTACGAAGTGATTTTAGGCAATACAGCATTAATACTCATCCAATTGAGCACCTTAAATACATTATGCATTTAATCTTCATCAATATGGCCATTGGAGCATGTAATATAAATCAATGTTTTCGAAGATATTACAGATTTAATTTAATTTGCGAAGCCGGAGCGGGTCGCTAGTGTAATAATATTTACTTACCATATCATCCATATGATATTTTACATTCATGATCTTGTTGCCTGTCCTTTGGTCTATTATTTCTTGACGCAACTGTAATAGAAAAAGGGAAATAAATTCATACAATGCGATCAAAGAAAAACCGGCCTCGTGCGAGTCGGACTCGCGCACCGAGGGTTCCATACAAAATATACGCTACAAACGGCCGTATTTATGAAAATCCAGTGTTGGCAGAGCCTTACTCGTAATCAAAATGTACGCAGAGTTCTATCATTTTATATTAGTTACTGATATAGACTGAAATTATACTGTTTTTAGTATTTTTTGTCATAGCGGCAACAAAAGTACGTCATCTGTGATGAATATAGATTTCTGAGACAACGAGCACGAGAAGCCAAATAATTTAGCAGCTGTTCGAAACACACAACTTTAAACCTCACGAGGAAAATGTGAGGTACTTGCAAGAAAAACTATGAAAGTATAACAAACCGATATTTTTTTCATTTAAAACTAATAATAAACCTACGAAACACACTCATAACGAAACAAACAAATATAATATAAAAAAATATTAATTCGACTTTCAAATAACTTTTCCACGCAGATTTCACGCTGTAAATGGAGCTTTTCCGAGCTAGTGCGGTGAAAACTTATTTTCGTGACACGATTTTATTGCCGTCTGTACTTTTTTTCAACATCGATCAACTTTAACAAGAAAAATACCGCGAAGTAAGACACATTTAGATTACATTAGCGGTTACTCACGTCGTTAAAGCAGAGTACTGCTCGACATGTCGCTCATGACTAAGGTCCTCATAATGGACCGGAACATGTCAAGCAGTACTTGGCTTTTAGTAACATCTAATATAATCTAAATCTAAATATCCATCAATCACTCACAGAAACGATTCTAAAGAGTGCAACTCGGTAGGATTGCGTTATTACAGAGTTCCAGTATAGCATACTATTGCATTGTCATCGAACTTCTATACTTACTATTATAAAGTTGTAAAAATTAAATGTCTGTGCATTGAAGATATTTTCAAAAAAACTATTGTAAAAGTAAGCACAGAAACTACGATTAAGTACATAAAAACGCTTGTAAAAAAACTTCTGTATTTGAATGTCACTAAATCGAAAGTTTTTTTTTGGAGATTTGTATGTTTGTATGAGTTGTTGTGGCTCCATCACGCCAAATCGGGTAAACTGATTTCATAAATTTTTGGTACACGGGTAGCTAGGTATCTCCAGGTGGATACTTTTTACCCGACTACGCTGAACAAAAAAAGATGGTTATGATTTTTTCTTCTCCGCGGACGAAGTTTGCGTGGCACCTTCTAGTATTATAATAAGTGTGCTAAATTTTAGCTCAATCGAAAACCGGGAAGTGGGATACATTTAACTTCCAAGATCTGTTTACACTGCTTACTTAATAGGTGAACCTAATAAAAGCTAGTTAAAATGTTAATAATTACAACAGGAAGTCAGAAATTGGGTATATTTCATTTTTAACCGACTTCCAAAAAAAGGAGGAGGTTCTCAATTCGACGGAATGTATGTTCACCGATTACTCAAAGACTATTTGACCGATTTCAAATTTTTTTTTTGGTTTTATAGAAGGTACTTTCTAGTTGGTCCCATTTAATTTTGGTGAAGATCTGATGATGGAATCCATGAGGAATTGAAGGAACTCCTCAAATATTGTAGGCATACATATAGCGATTTTGGTATTATAAGAAACATAATAAGCATTTGCATTCAGAAAGTGTAAATTGGTGAAGTGGAACTGATGCAGAAGACCACAGAATGCCATCGGATCTCCTCAATGATAAATGATTTACGGGTGGCGACAAAATATCTTGATTAATTTAGCTAAGCAACTTCATATTCACAAATTTAAATGTTCCTGATGAGAATGGTACCATCGAATTGATTTGATGATGGAGCCGGAAGGTAGGCACCAGATCTATGTAATAAAATAATGTATCCTAGCCGTGTTAGGGCTTGTTCGAATCGTCACGAGATACACTTTTAAGTAACGATTAACTAAAAAGTGTAAAATAAATAAACTTTTAAACAAAAAATAAAACCGACTCCAAAAAAAATAAAAAGTAAAAAATAACGCCATAATTCAGTTTCATCAAATTACTTACAAGTAACCGTTTGTATACTCAATCTATACAGTATATACAATTAATGTTATTTTGGAGTCGGTGCCATCGTGTCACAACTTACTAAAATCGACATTTTTCAATATTTTACACATTATTTATATGGCACCGACGCCAAAATAAGATTAATTGTATATACTGTATAGATTGAGTATACAAACGGTTACTTGTAAGTAATTTGAAGAAACTGAATTATGGCGTTATTTTTTACTTTTTATTTTTGTTTTTAATAAATTCCTTACTGAGCTGATAAGGATTTTCAGTGAAATATGTTTAGATTCTGGCCCTGCCGTTTTAGGCATTGCGTTGCCACATAGCTTTGCACGTGTAAAATATGTCATTTATATAAAAAATAGTTACCGCTGTAAGTTCTTTGCTGAAGTTGCGTGGGGTTCGGTCATCGTCGAAAAGTTCAACCTCAATCATATCCACGCTGTTGTAGCTCGGTTTTAATATTTGTTGATACTGAAAAAATACCACGTGAAACATTAGTATTTACCTACATAATGACCTTGGTCGGAGGTAGGCTATCGCTCGTTGAAGTTGCTGAGGAATATAGCTTAACTGCTTTAACCCCTCCGCTCGTATGCGATGGCAAAAATTTGGCAATCAAATTGAAGTTATATGACAGTTTAACATCGTTTAAATGCTCTGCACGAATCCGTGTCTAAGCATACGACGGGTTAAATATAATATAACTCATAACATGTTCCCTGTCCGGGTGCCCCCATGATCAGTCACACAGGTGCTTGCCAGGAATCCATGCTTCCACTATGGGGTAATGTCTCCATACTAAATGCAAGTCTCCATACATAGGTGACACATTGTGATGTGTTCAGACTATTTTGTATAAGGACAGTGAACGTTCTTGTTCTTACTTATCCAACTCGGAATTGAGCCCATGGTAGCCTAGGAATGGTTGATCGCTTAGCTTTAAAACTTACCACAGGCCTTAAATCAGGATGAATCAAAATGTATCCGTTGTTCGTTACTATAAAAGCGTACCCGTTCACCCCGATCTGTGGTAGCAAAATAATATCAATTGGTTATCATACTTATCATCGTAAATCACAGTCGACGTCAGAACACGTAAAAAAAGGCCCCCAAAAACGGATCCCAATTATGAAATACATTAATAAAAAAAATCTAATTACCTTGTATGGAGTCATCAGCGCTTGTATTTCGAACAAAGGCACGTCCGTCCCCGCCACTCCTAACAATCTAGCTATGCGCATCTGAAATGTTCAACACGCGCTTAGGAGTATCACCCACCCATACAGCGTAATATGTATATGAAAACAGCTATAATATAACAACAATGGCAGAAACTATAACTAGCTTTCCCACCTCATCCCAGTTGAACACCAAAATTATTCTTTACTCTAATCTAATAAAGTACCAAAAAACGCTATTAAAATATAAAAATAGTATTTCAAATACTTATTCAATAAATAATTGAAAATCAATCTAGCTACATGACCATATTTAGCATTTCTAGCCGTTAACCTACTCTACAAAAATATTGAAAGTTTGCTCGGTAGTAGCCAGTCTGCGGCGACGGTATAGCAACTACGCCCCTCTAGGTCACTTCATGTACTGTTATGTACGCAACAACTATATTTAAGGATTCTAATTAACAATTGTAATTGTTACAGGTTCTAGCAAAATCTACTAAATATAATATATTAATGTAGGAATTTAAATTCTACACTTTATACTAGAATCCCACTACCGTTTCTGTAGCCGGTAGTCAAGTAACCTTTAAACTTCTCTAACTGAATCCTTGTCAGAATCTGTTGACATCATATTTAAATTATTAATGCGACAAAACAAGACATGGAAATGTGTATAAGTATGAATATCATAGAAAAGTGTTATTTGGTACCAATAAGTTGATCGGAATGTGGTAAATAAATTTTGATAATAGTTAAGTCGGACTCTTATCGGCAGCTTGAGTTTGAAATTGAATGAAGGTAAATCGTGTGGTTGGTGTGATGGCGAGGCTACAGCCGCGGGACGCGTGGCCCGGCGGCCGGGAAAACGAGGCCCGAGGTTCGGGAGGCCGCGAGGCCGGGAGGCCAGGAGAGGCCACGAGGCCGCGAGGCCACACTGTGCTCGCAGCCGGCTGCCGATAAGAGTCGCCCGCGCTTCCCTCTCATCCGTCCGCACAGGTATAGTAATGCTATGAGAGCGTGGCCTACCTCCTTTTGGCCGTTCTCCTCTACGGACTGCGATTGGTTGTGGACGTACGAATGCAATAAAATGTAATAACAGATAAATGCATTGTAAGAACCTGCACTAAAAATCAAAAGGTCTCCTCGATCAACGAGAAGACTTATATTTACACTAATTTAATGTTGAGTTTTCAAAAGTCTTGTTAATATGAAGAAAATAGCACTTCAAACTGAATAGATAGTCAAGTAACAAAAGCCCCATTCGAGTCATATGTCGGGCGGCATCATACTCATTTAAAAATATTTACATTTACGTTTCGTAGCACAAGTCAATCATTAAAAATGTCTCTACGAAGACATCACTAAATCAGGCACAAATACGGTTTATTCATTAGACAGTGTGTGTAATATATAATCATAACTCTTGCACAGAAATAATTAATTCAATAATTGATAGAAAAGTTGATCATAACACCCTAGTGGTCTACGCCTACGACTAGTAGAAAACTACTATACTACTAAGCCAGGGGTCGAACAACACATCGAGTCGCGCTCGGCGGCCCGTACCCCGTGGGGCGCCCGGGCCGCGCGGGCGGCCGCGCGGTCGACATCTATCGAGGACAGATGCACGCTAACGGGGCCAAATAAGACTTTACCGTTACTGGAATCCAAAACTAAATCATAAAAACTCTCTCGTATCTTGCAAAATTTTACATTAAATCATCAAAACTTTCTAAGTGTAGTACCTCTTTCGTAACTGATACCCAGTAAGCTTCATTTATCAGTACATTCTCTGTGATGTTCTGAGGGGAAACCATCAAACAAAACGGAATATTATTAAAATATATTCAGGTTATGATAATACATCAAGTACACGAAGAAAATAGTAAAGCTAAAGGTTGGTAAAGAGATAGATCTTACGGCCAATTAGAAGGAAATGTAACCAATCTGGAAATAATCTTCTGGAGTTTTAAACGATACATTTGATACTGATCATGCATGAGGGTTATTCAGAATTTCGGAAAATACAGCTTCATATATTTTTGGATCATTGAAATAGTGGCTTGAGACAGGGAACAACATATTATAGTCAAATTATATTCAGTTTACAAATTTTAGTAGCTTGTTGATCCCTTTCTCAAGCCTGTAATCGTAATTAAAAAAATGCTAACATCTAAATCAAAACGTAATAATTATACACTCACCTCGTTATGTCGAAGATCATAAACTGGCATTGATACTGACGTCATCAGTTGATATTGTGAGTTTCCTAGTTCGCTATACTGACCCTGTTTCATCTGGAACGTTCAAAATTCCGTTATACTGTTACAACATTTAAGTAACCCAATCATACTATAAAAAACCGGGCAAGTGCGAGTCGGACTCGCGCACCGAGGGTTCCGTACAAATTTTTACTTACCCTAACTTTATTACTCGGTACCGGTTGAGTTAAGTTTGCACCTGATATCTATAGCACTGCATACAAATTAGATGCAAACTTAACACAACCGGGTTGTTCAAATAGGTTTTGTGCAAATAAAAAAAAAAAAATAGCTAGTTAAGAGACATGGCTATAATTTTCGTGTAATATTTAGCATTATTATTACAAATTGTGAAAATTTCAAAATTTTCGATAGGTAAACTGCGGAGATAAAGGGGGGGAATGGTGATTTTTTCACATTTTCCTTAATAAAACCAAAACTAATAACAATAAAAAAAAAATAAAAAAAATGTGCAGACTAAGCCCTTTCATATGATACTCCATTTGACCCAGTAGCTAGACTATTAATTTTTATCCCCCCTCATATTCATCGTTATTTTAGAAAATAAAAATATATTTTTAAATATTTTCTATGCAATACATGTGGGCTGATCATGTTTATAAATATTCCAAATTTCAAGTAGTTAGCATAAGTAGTTTTTGAGATATGGCGCTTTAATAGCCGGTCAGACAGACAGACAGACAGAGAGACAGACAGACAGACAGACAGAGAGAGTCGCACCATAAGGATTCCTTTTGTACCTTTTTGGTACGGAACCCTAAAAACAAATTGGCATCGACTCGCTTGTTCCTAGTTGGATTCCAGATTTTCAGGATGGTCAGAAATGTCTAGGATAGGATGTTACCGCCATTATGGCCATAGGTATACTGTAGGTACTTGAGGTTGTTGTACGGTGGAGTGGCATTGAGTGACAGATAGGATTTAAGTCACAGATTAGATAACGCATACCCCGTTGTCCGGAAGCAATGTCCAATCGGTTGAGCTCACAATGTTTTGCGCTCATTGATTTGCGAAGTGGCCTCCTTGCAAATGTGCTTCGAAATTGGAGGCAATGGTATGAATATTTTTCATAAAAGTATAAAGATTATTTCTTTTAATGAAGACTTTATTTTCTTACTTGAGTTAATTTCCATCTACGATGTTGTTCAGTCTCCGAGTTGAAGTGCGTCTTATCTCGGCGTTGGCTCATGAACCGTTCCTTCTGTTCAGCTCTTTCTCGTTGCTCCCATAAATAGTCTGCGACTTTCGGATCCTGTTGAATTTGACATAATAATGGATTACGAAGACTGGCTATACATATTTCTTGAACAATGCTAAAGAATTTCAGTTTTGAAATGGTTTGGTCAAATGGCATTTTATAACATCGGTTTTCTCAATAGATGAGATCATAACTAAAGCAATTTAACCAGTTTGAAATTGTTCCCCCTGTTTTGGCATAATTTTTTTAGCCATAATTTTGCATGGCATAACACATTGGTTATGTCATGCAAAATTAACTTTTCGCATAAACTGTTTTGGCATAATCAAGGTTCGCATAGTTTGATAACGCAGATATTAATTTGTCATAATTTGTTTGCGCATATTTTTGTTTGTCCGAATCATGTCTACGCATAAAATTAATAGGCATATTTTGATCAGACCGAAAATTATTTGGTCATAATTTTGCTACTTATGTTCTTGTTAAATATACTTAATGTTGAATATAAAACCATGTTATTTATATCTTTCATGTTTCATTTTCTTGTGAAATAGGTAATGTTAGCATTTTGCCGCTCCGCTATACATGGTCATAATACAAACCTAACCTAACCTACAGTTTTCGGTTTTTGACCCATTTTGACGTTCTACAGTTTTTGACCCATTTTGACGCTCTGCTTTTCTGCTAGCAGATCGTTTTTGCGAAGGACGCAAAACTAACCTAACCTAACCTACTTTTTCTGCTAGCAGTTCCTCTTTGCGAGGGATGCAGTTCTAACCTAACTTAACCCGCTTTTCTTGTAGCAATTTAAGTATTCCGAGATAGATTCGGACAATAGTTTATATGCCAAGTACCTAAACCAAATTATGCTAAACCAAATTATTCGTAAATATAATCGGCCTAAACAATACAATTTCGGACAAATACATTTTCGGTAAGTTAGAACTTATGCCAAATAAGGTTTCTGCCACATTACCATTCGTCGAAATTAATATGCCAAGTCTGTTATGCTAAAACGGTTTCGGACAAACAAATGTATGCGACATAGAGGGAACCCGTTTAAAATATTCCGATATTTAATTGGCAATCGGTATAAGGTACATTGGTCGTCGAGTTGATGGAAAGCGCTATTTGGAAAGGTGGCTTGATGACCACCTTGGTGGTCGCGTAGATTCAGTGGATACGACTCGCGCTGCAGTATGAGCGGGTGTGCCAGCATGTCCACGTCCTCTCTCTTTGCAAGCGTGCTCATGTGCAAGTGGAACCCTCGTCTGACTACTTACTGTCACGTTGGCATAGACTGGCGTCCATACGACCGGGTGCGTCTCGCGCTGCAGCACGAGCGGGCGCGCCAACACGTTGACGTGCTCGAGCACGCGTTCGCGCACCTCCGCCAACGTGCTCAGGTGCACGTAGAACCCTCGATTTGCACACGCCATCCATTTCACTTCTCTTACGTCCGCCACCTAGATATAATCTCCTTGGTTAAATGTTTGGAATATCAAAGAGATAAGGGTACGACGGAAATCACGCAGTTAAGAGGGACATAAATATTCTCTTCTCTCAACAATATAACATAAACTTTTATGAAATACTATATGTAGGTATACCAGAGTCTCGACGCTGCTGATTCCGCTTTATGAAATTTTGTTGTTTCTCAGTCATTAATTTGTATAATATTTAATCTTTGCCGTTAATTCTTTCTTATCTTTGATCTAGCTGTTCTTGATCTTTAATTTACTTTATTTCTTTAATCATGTCAAGTTTAACTGCGTCACTTCCGTGGTATGCTAGGAGTCTGAGAAGTTTCGGTGTATTTGTATCTCACGAAGTGCTCTGTGTACAGTGTCGCTAGTGAGTCGGATGTGAATGTTCCTCGGCAGCTTTGTGTTAATAATATATGTACAGGCGACTTGGAAATTATATGCTGCCAAATAAACTAAATTATTTATCTCTGGCGCTAAAAAAATACAAACTTAAAAGAACTTGCAATATATTAAACTTTCCTACCTAATTGTAACGTTAGATACATAGGTAAGTTTTGGTTTTATAGACCTTACCATTACATTATAAAAAAATCCGCTTGTAAATCTGTACCAAATTTTTCATTTATTAAGGAATTATAATATTTCATATTGTGAGTTAAGAACGTTTAATTCTTGAATAAAGTTTACGAAAAGTCATGCTAGAACCCGATAATAATGATGACTTACAAACCCATGCCAATCGGTTAATTTTATATCTCTGCTGTGACATCGGGAAAATATTAAGTGCTCTTACGCATCTGATCCGAAGCTGACCCAACATAAAACCGACTCCAAAAAGAAAACACTAGCAGTGTCAAAAAATAACTGCCACCAAGCCAGTAAGCGTTTTTTTACTCAATCTATACAGTATATACAATTAATGTTATTTTGGCGTTGGTGTACCTCCTTTTTTAGGGGTCGGTTAAAAATTGGATTCGATTGAGTTCAGATTCAAGGGGCCTACTCTCTCTGTGTTCCTCTCGCTTCTATGGATATTAAAGTTAGCGGAACGGCGTGACATACCTACATAATTTGGAACGAAGCGCTTCGGAGTACAAACTCAGTTCCAAGTTTCAGATATAGGCCACGTGCTATGTATGCGTTAGCGCACTTTGTGATCAGGCGAGAAAAGAGCCGATTCGCTTAAGTAAATAACACACAATATTCACATCGAAAATAGACTATTTGATTGCAGTCTAAATAAATTATTCCACAGTAACTTCTAAGTTTATTTTTTGACATGACAGTCAAATAGTCTCGTGCCGCTTTCCACTCAATAGTATCAGCTCTCTCTCCATCTGTTTCATATCAAGGACACCACACAACAAAATCATGACACAAATGCATCTACCACAAATCACTACATTAAAAGCTCAAGCATCATGAAATCTGAGAGGATACGAGAAACGTGCTTACATTAATAGGGAAGAGAAAGATCAATGAGGGCAGGAAATCGTTTACCACCATAGTGGTGGGGTTATTGTGTAGTGGAGTGGCATAGAGTGACAGATAGGAATGAAGTCATAGATTAGACAACAGAGAGCCCACGGTACAATAAAACAAGCACTTCCCAGCGATACTCCCAGTCATCACGCCGCAACACATTACATAATCAGGGTGGGTATGGTCGGTCAAGAAGTTGGTTTACCCACTTTTGAAGCTCAATACACATGAAAAAAGTTGAAAAGTGGTTGACCAATTTCATGGAAGATCGTACATAGCTAAAATGTCGAGGGAAGAACATACGAGTTGAACTATAATAATTCTACCATGGCATTCGCCAATAATAAAAGTGGCATCTGATGAACTGATTTTTGCCCTGACTGATTACAATAGGAGTATTTGATACGAGGCACATGCATATAAAAGTTGAGAATAGAAAGTCGGTACCACATTCAAGGTGTACTGGCACAAAGGAAGGCATTATGCAGGTCGCACAATGGCTACGACACACAGTAAATACCTGAAAGTGGTACTACCTTTACCTCCCGCCCTATCAGGTACGTGAAAACCCTGACAGGGGTGTCATATTTCCAGTTGTATTTCTCGAAGAGCTCTTTGTAGTTGTATGGGACGCCATCAGTAACCAGCATTATAGCCTGTACAGGACAAGTATATATTAATTATATATTACGTATTATTTTTAAGAACTAATACTACTTAAATAACTACTATTTTAAATTAAAATAAAATAAACCATTTCGTAAACAAAATTTCGCCTGTATATGAAACTAAAAGATGATTATGTTCATAAATAATATTTGTACCAAGTTTTTATTTCATAAACAATTTATTGCAGCCATTAAGTTTAATTTTTCTTACCTGATTACAGTTGGCACCTCCACTATTATTTCTGTATATTTCCAAAAGCTCAAAGGCTCTTGTTAAAGCTGCAGAAAAGTTCGCTATCTCCATCGTTTCAAAGCTATCTAATCCTAACTTCAGCTCTCGTAAATTTCCCATTGTTGCCTACAATATATTTAAAAAGGTAAGTATTTGAGATTATTTACGATACTCACAATTGTATACTTATGTTTACTTGTAATCAAATCATCAACGTGAAGTACCTGAACCAAGGAGTCTTCAAAGCATGGAACTATTTCTTCCACCGTATCAGCAAAAGTCATGACGTTCACGAAATCATTATTGCCGAGGGTATCCAAGATATTAGTGACCACATGTTTGGCAATATCCCTACGTTGGCCGGTCATGGATCCGCTCCGGTCAACTAGAATGACCACATCTTTAGGACTGGCGGCTGCTTCCATATACCACGCTCTCGTCCGACAGTCGTAAATATCCACTGGGTCTGCTCTCCATTTCATTGCTATAAAACCAATAGATTTGTTATCTGGTGTTATCATTAGAAATTAACATGTCTCGTTACTCAAAGGAATAAGAACAAAACTAAGGCGGTAGCCTGAAAATTCAAAAATGTATTACTCGTATAACTCTTATAGGGCTGAATCTATACCGGCTAGCTGACCATTGTGAACCATATCACAACGTGATTGGGTCCACCAGTGGTCAGTTGGGTGCGGTTCTGTTGTGCTGTTGTTGATGTTATCGTGTAAGTATGTTACCTAACCTAGTGTAAGTGTAGAAGTGTAGTGTAGTTAGCAAGTATGTACTTATAGTTAAAATATATGGAGCCTCAACTACTGGAAACTATAATTGGAACAATGTTTTTTACAGGATTGCTTTAATTACTTGTAGGAACGAAATTAAATATCCCCAAATAGCTAAAAAAACATATTTATTTCATCACTCATTATTCATTAGCCAGAAATAATTGAAACAAGAAAGGAGTTATTTTATTGTTAGTTAGTTATTGGCATGAAGTACCAAAGCTCATATTTTGAATTTAATATATGCAGTAGGTCTATAGATGGGCAATTAATGAAATAAAAACTGAAGGTGCCGCTATACCAGAACACCAAAAAAAAAATTGTCAAATTATAGTGTCCATAATTTTGACATATATTTTAACTAAAGTTTCATACAATATTTTTTGTAGTGTTGAGTTTAGTGTTTTTTTAAGTTGTAGTATAGCCTACCAAAAAATCAAATAAGTCGCTAAGACCAAATTCAAGAAAATAATTAAAAAGTGAAAATACATCAAACCGCCATATTACGAAAGCGAATGTATACATGGTTCTTCTTTTGGGAACAGAGCTTTGCTTACAAGGAGTATCTAAAAATAAAATAACTAGAACATTTGATAGATAGGCTAATTTCG
The DNA here is from genome assembly GCA_905404275.2 of Hedya salicella. Lineage (NCBI taxonomy): Eukaryota > Metazoa > Arthropoda > Insecta > Lepidoptera > Tortricidae > Hedya > Hedya salicella. The sequence goes on along the minus strand of FR990099.1, from coordinate 19,638,386 downwards.
TATAGAAACACGGCTAGGTACAGCCTTTACGGACCGCTCGTACGATGTCTTACTTAATACAACATTTTGTATGTTTTTACCTGGATAATGTCTCATAAATCCTGTGGAACTGCCAAAATATTGCCAAGAAAGTGTGGGATCACTTTGATAGTTGTTGATGAAATGAGTGTCCAGCCCCTCAGACCAGTGGATTCCCTTAATAACATCGTCCGCTAAAATATAAACAGGATGTTATTATTACATGTCGTAACAGATAAGATTATACTTATTGTTTGGAAAAATATATTGCGTTTTGCTAAACTTATTGCTTTTTTGCACCTTAAAAATAACACTAATATCGAAATTGAAGGCTCTGAATATTTGTTTGTGGTATTGCAGCTCCCAACGTGTTGACCGATTTGAATGCATTTTTTTATTTGATACCTAAAGTAGTCGTTGCCATGGTATCAGCCATTTCATGGAGGTCAGGCCTACGAACTTATTAACATCTGTGAAATAATTATCTTTATTCTGTAAGTAGGCCGCAAGGGCACTTTTACAAGCCTTACTCTGCGGCGTTTCCCAAGAGGAGACCACCCTTGAGAAGAAAGGCCAAAAAACTCAACAGTCAGTAATTTTTTCGAAATAACTCTTATATCTATTATAATATTTGTACTTAGCCTATCCTAAATATATGTGTTAAGTATAAATGTATAATGTTCAAAGGTGATAGGTACGGTGCATAAACTCACCCCAAGCATATACATTCGTTGGAACATGGACGCTACTGAAGTTTGTATTGACGGGAATATTATAGTAATGTGCATTTAACTGTAGATGAGCACTTTTGGTAGGTGGCCGCACAATCCAATTTTCAAGATTAAAATCTGGCTCCGCTGTTGTGGTGATTGAGATGTCATCATACGGTTCATCCATTTCCTTGCTGTTGTAGAACTGGTAGTCTTCTGGTACTGGTTCACTCTGTTTGTCGAAGGCCATGTTTTCTGCAGCTTCGACTATCCTCTTAACAGCGCTGATTTTGAGCTCCATCATTGCACGTATGTCATCTGCCATACTTTGAACTAGTTTTTCGCCATCCCGGGACTCTATTTGGGCAGATTTGAAACTCTGAAATGCAAATGTTTGACTCAATAGTTGTAAAACAGGTAGCGGCGAGAGTTGGGTTGGGTGCTTCTACGTACATTTGAAAACGTTTGTGGGACGGATTACTTAACTAGAAATTAGATGGGTCAATCAACTTTTTTCTGTTTGTTGCCATTGGTTACGTCTCCCGAGTTACTCTTTAAAACTACGATTTGAAACAATACGAAGGCAGCAGAAAAAAAAAATCTAGCCAATATACTCGAAGGCCTATTTTTATCAAAGGATCGTCAGTATGTTAATAGCTTAGCTTATTAGATTTTTTAACATAACTCTGTCACCATTGGCTCTTGATTTATGGGGCAGAATAACAATAAGAATAAATTGATCCACCCAGATAATTATTTAGATAATTCTTGTAAGTGTAATGCGATTTGTTTTTTTATTTGTTTTTGGATTCGTTTGAAATGAAAAGTTTGGAATTTTAAAACATTCTGTATCTATTCGTGGATGTCCTTGTGTGAATACGTACCTCCTGAACCCTTTTCTTCCTTGTAATAACTTCGCCAAATGAATTGAGTTCTGAGCCAAGTTTGACCGCCCATCCTTGCACGCTAAATAAATGGCAAACCATTGTAATCATTAAATTTTTAGACTAAAAAGCAGCAGCGCAGACGCTGACAAATGTTTTTTTTTTTATTAAAAAACTACAAGTTCGGTAGGTGATACAGAATTAGAATCAATTCTTTACGGGCTACTAGTCTCTTTATTAATTAAATTAAAACATAAGAACAATAAGCATTAGGTTTCATTAAATAAATTTCTAATAAGACAAGTCATAGGCACAACTTTTCCCCCCGAACCGCCCACATTCTTCGGACACGTCAACGAATCCCCTATAGCTAATAGGCTAATTGAATTACAAAAACAAGTAACATCCTGTGCGGGTACCGTTGAATGAAAATACTGATAGTTACTTGCCTGTTAAAAGATATCCTGTCATTTTGAGCGCTGGCCGAGCAGTCCCGGGAGTCCAGAGACAGGAGCAGTAGCAACGCAAAGGTACCCACAAGCTTGCACATCAGAAACACTTACACTAATTTGGCCCCTAGAGTTCTTCAACGTCCTATCATGTTATTGGGGTTGTATTTTGAGAATATTCACTTCACTTCAGCACTGGGTGTTAGTTTGTTGGAGTGCGCCTGCGTGGGACTGCGGCCGGGCATGCGCGCTGCCCTCTCGCCGATTGAGGACTGAACCTTGTGGATACAAGATGTCGTGGTGGTGAGCTAGCACACACATGCCGGGTTCTGTTTACTCGGTTGCACTCGCCATCGATTTTACCCACATTTTCACTGGGTCAGCGTGCCGCAAGGGCAACATGTTATCATCATTGTGCATTATTGTATGACTTTCGTGAGATTTCTTTAATTTCGGGAATTTTGTAAAATGTGTTTAAATTGAAGGGATTATGATTTTCAAATTGGAAGTGGGCTAAATGTTAATCATATTAGTAGACTAAAACATTCAAACCCCTAATAAGATTTCTAGTGTTTCTCATATTTTTATTTGTCATGTTATAAATAAACCGTATTTATAATACGAAATATTGATCAAAGGTTTATTATTGGTATTTTATAGGCATGCATTGTTACTCACTATTAAACAAGCTAGTACTTTTTTAAAGTTTTAAATAATGTGGATAAAATTTGAAAAATCATATAGTTGTTATTCATATGTATATTTTTTGCTTATGCAAATAAACTACCTTATGAAAATAATAAGAAAATAAGACTTTCAAATCAGTCAGCTGTTAATAATTAAACAATATCATTATATGTACTTAACAAAATAATATTATAAATATTTTATAAGCTTTCTTTGTTAAGTTAAGAGCTTCATTTTAGAATATTTAGACCCATAGCTGTGCATTAAGAGTATCTCAATCAGTTATAAAAAAAATGTTAAGTACCTGGATGTACATGAATTCACATTACATGAACTTTAATAAATAAATAATAATAAACAAATATCAGGGACATTCTAACACAAATCAACCTAGCCCCAAACTAAGCAAAGCTTGTAATATGGGTGCTAGGCGACGATATAAATAATAGACACATTAGAATACTTAAATACATAGAAAACATCCAAGACCCAAGAACAAACATCGTGGTCATCACACAAACACTTGCCTTGCCTTCGAACCCGGGACCGCTAGCTTCGTAGGCCGTTGTACAACCCACTGAGCCAATCGTGTCGTCAAAAAATATACCGGGAGGTAAAATCTTATGACTTTGAATATCGATTGTAACGTATCCACTACCTACGTAAATATGACAACACCACAAGCTAAAATATTAAGCTAACTAATTGAGTTCAATAAAAACAAACAATTATAAGTAACAATATTTATTGAACGAGTAACAAATCTACAAATACAATATGTAGGTAGTATCAAAAGTAGCTGACAATTTAACTCCTTCATGGCATACTGTCAAATTGCATACTTACTTTTGGTGCTGACTGTACGAGGCCTACGATACGAAGGGCGAAACAATAATTGACTACTAACTCGTATCATCAAACGAGGATGTCTGAGACACTCCTGGTTATATGGTCACTTCAATTTAGGTACTTTAAAGAATAAAAGCAATATTTCAAATGTTCTTCCAAATGTGAGGTGCAAAGTTACATTACGTCTATTCATATGAAACCTTGAAACATATCTTGGAAAATGTTCTACGGCTATCCCAGGTGAGGTCATCAAGTAAATATGTATGTACGTTTTTCCGTGCTAAACTACTATGAACTCTCAACAGAGCATCCTGGACAGAACTGCGGTCAGAAAAGTTGTGAACGCAATAAACTTCCGTCCCACTTCTGTTGTAGTGGCTATCCCGCACACTGATGCGTTCGCTTCCTGAAATAATAATACAATGCATTAACATTGCCAGGGAAGTACTTTGTGATACGTTAGGTATATATTTAATCCAGTCGAAATATCGGAAAAGGTGATAGTAGCTGGAAACTCTTCCGAATTTAATGGAACTTTAAAAGGCTGTTCGGGGATATACTAGGAAGACTATCCTAAATTTTCGACCTCGGATGGAGGACAATGTGCCGACTTTTGGGAATTTTCTGACTTTTTCAGTTTTTGACTTACATTTCTTAATTTAAATAAAACAATTTAACGGATATTATCTCATTTGAGTTCCCTACGTTTCGGAAGCTTTTCAGCTTTCCATGGTCACGGGTTGACTGAGTAATGATATATCCCGTTAAATTGTTTCATTTAAATGAGTAGGTAATAATCACGGAAACAGAAGAAAATATTACATTTCTTAAACTAAGCATATTGTGGGCACCACATTGCACGACAGAGTGAAGAGCATTAAACTTCCTTGAAATTCGTTGGAGAACCAGACCCAATATTGACGGAGACGGACATAGCCGATCAAAGTGAAACAAAGTTTCTTAAAATGTAAAAAAGAGCATATTTGTTACCATCATTTCTGTTAATCACGTTGATCACTCATTAAAATCAACGACATGGAACTCTTTGAATAATTGTAAATGGCATTGCTTGTACATACAGGGTGTCTCTTGAGGAACCCAAAAGATTTTAACCACGCGTTCTTTAGGTCATTAGAAGTAGAAAATTATAAAGACCCTAGCTAAACTTGGCTTAGTTTTGATGATAGTATACATTTTCATGTAAATGATTTCTTGTGATTACTAAAGTGTTTGAACACATATATCGCCAAGCTTGGTGTCGCTATTCAGACGGAAATTGAAACCTACTTATCACACACTAAAGTAAGCCTTTTTTAATCAATATGAATTTGACTTGGTGTTACTTAACATTTTTTACTCCTAATGACCAGAGGAATGCGTGGTTAAAATCCTTTTGGTTCATCACGAGCACCCTGTAGATGGCGTTGTAAATATTGGGGACCGGATTTTAGTATGGGGATTGACAGTCCTCTTGTCTTAATGGTCCTTGGTTTAAACTTTAAAGGTAATATTTGAAGCAAAAGTTACCAGCTCATGATAAGTAAAGCAGCCTTCGAGCCTTCGCCGTGGCAGCTTCCCCAGTTCAAGTTTGTGGCAGGGTTCGCGGCTTTCCGTCGAATTCGTCGTTGGCGTTGGCCGCGTCGTCGGTGGAATCTCACACTCCTCACTGAACTCCTCAATCTCTACATTCTCCACCACTACCACCAGCAAATTAGTATACGTCACGTAAGAAGCCCAATATGGAGGATGACATTCACCTTTCTCATCCTCATAAGTAACTGGGTTATCCCTTGTTGTCGTTAAGAAGTGAGTTTGGTTCAGTATATAAAGACTTATTCGATGATCACATGAAAATGTGCCTTCTTCTTCTTCCTCCTCAGCTTCTATTGTTTCATTGTGGGCAGCCATTGGCATTGTTGTCGACGGCTCTTCATAGACTTCTGTGAAATAATTTTCATTCAGAACATGTGGAAATATTTTCATACCTTTATTGTGTTAAGTGTACTTACTGTCTTCAAAAATGACATTAGCGTAAGCATATTGATTCCAATTATAGATGTCTCCCAATAATATTAAAAATTCTGCTAGTAACCACTTTATTAAGGTGAATGGCTGTAATAAAATAAAACAATGTTATTCAAGGTTCTTCATAAATCTGATTAAGCCGTTTTCCGATAAATGAAACGAAATAGGGAATATGCATGAATTTTAATTTTTGCTTTATTAAAAGCTTCTTTATGTAACAAACAGTAGACAAAAAGAATTTTTCAAATAACTATAAAAATACCCAAGATATGAGCCATCAAACATTTCATTCTATCTCTTTCTAGCAAAACAGAATTTAATATGGAGTTTATATGACCGTAGTAGACTGTGACGTAACAGTCTATGTCGTACCTCTCTGTCAAATCGCTGTCTAATTAGTAGTTTAAAATGCTTATATCATACGTATCTTATTTCTTGGCCGATTTTAATTTTAATTTCACTTTTTGGAAACGTTTTTACGGTATTTTCATATTTCGTTAAGAAAAGCGATCAAAAATTTCATGCATGTTCCCTATTTAGTCAAGCGAAATTTCAATCCATTACGAATGCTTACTATTCACATAAAGTAGATATATGCAAAATAATGCATCATTACAAGGACACTGCCAATTTTTGGAACGCTTTACCGTGGTCAGGCTCCACGAGCTGCTAGGTTCCGGCAACATGGAGTTTGGACACAAGGTTTGGTAGTTGAACACCTCCACGTGGTCATATATCTGTTTATCTAAAAACGACTGCAGCACTAACGGGTGGATTTCGCCAAAGAACTTGCCCACCTCGTCCTGCTCAATCGATAGTACAACGTAACCAGAACTGTCTATGACGTAGCAATCGTAGTCGCTGCTGTTGCATGAAAAGCCCTGAAATTGATGAACAGATAACACATCGGAAAAAAGTTGGCACCGCCCTTAGTGCTAGCGTGCCCGTTTGGCGCCTCTTTTTGTGCGGTGTATACAGATAACATATCTGTCCTGTCAATCTTGATGTTGTTCGTAAAAAAGTAGAAATACCGAGTCGATATACAGACAGATAGTTGGTACCTACAGCCATAATCATAATATATCTATGTATGTACAGTTTATTGTAATCAGTCAAAGGTGCGTCCACATTTGTATAATTTGCCCGATCAGATCTCACGCGATCACGCGTTTGGATATTGCGCCGATCCGACCGCTCGAAATCCATGTTGATACGCGTATCACACACTTAGATTGGATAAGCAAGGCATAATCGCCGCGCCGACAGTGAGCGTCCAAGCAGCGCGATACGCAGTCATGCCACGGCACGGTGATCGGATACGAGTAAATGATACAAGTGTGGACGCACCACAAAACGATTTCCAATTTCATTAAACCCTGACGAAAAAAGAGATGTGTTATATAAGTTTGACGTAATAGTATCTCTGTGTCTGTCTGTGGAATAGTGGTGCTTGAACAAGTGGATCGATTTTAATTTAAGTTATTTTGTTTGAAAGGTAACTTCGTCGACAGTGTTTTGCGAAGAAAATTAGTTCAACCGTTTGATAATTATGAACACTTTTATAGATATACAGCGATATTAGGAGTTAAAAACAGATTTTACACTGTATTAACGGTATCCATCTACATATCTTAAACATAAAGGTTGGTTTTTATAATTAAGTCTGTTACGTACGATCAACGTACGTTTTCAGCCTCTGATAGCTTCAGAAATCTATCTCGAAAGTGCGAATACGAAAATTGGAAGCCCACAACGGAAGCTGGAGTGTCACTATCATTGTCTCTATAGAAGATGGCGTAGCTCGCTGTGATTGTTACATCACCATCTTCATTAGTGATAGGCGGCCTGTTCTTGATAGATGGGTCCAGTATTGGCAATGGAGATGCGACCACGAGGGATTCCCGGCTGATCATGCTCTGGAGAACTGCAGCTTTGTATGGAGTCATTTCTATCGCTGTCGCGTAAAGGTCTCCAAGAACTCTGAAATTTATGAGACACATACACATTACACTTGTATGTGCCTTTGTACTGATTATAACAATGATTAAAACGCCCGAAGTTTTGTTTGCCTGTCGAATGACGTCAAGCAAGAATATAATCAAATAAGATATAGACAAAATTATTTACAATACATATCTTAGGCCGTTGTTAGATGTAGGTTAGTTTTAGATTACATTTCGTTTTAGGAATATATTGTGAATAATTTTGGTTATATTTTAGTAAAATTTTAATTTACTGATAAAAATAAATAAATATTATATACCTACGTATGATAAATGAAAGAAAAAGACTTGGTCGGAGTATAAATCTACTTGGTATTTTACGATAACAAAATCAAGTATTATAGAGCCACGATTGAGGTTCTAGAATTGTATTGAGAAAAAGGTGGTTTCACCAACCGAAGTCCCATCGAAATTCCTCTTCAAATCCAAGTAAAAAGGTTAAAAAAATGATTCTGCGCATTTTATATATAAGTGATTGGCGAATACTACCGACAAGAGCATGAATGTAAACGAAACTTAGAGACTTACTTTCCGGAGTAATTCTTGTGAGCAGTACCGTCGTCATCTACCCATTCATTCTTATCATCCTCATACAAGTAATGCCATCTGGTAAGACCACTAGCAGTCATGATGAATCTAACGCTGACATCATATTTCTTCGTCAGTTCAACGTCGTGCTCAGTGTAGTCTGTCCAGTTGCGGAAATAAGGGTCTGAAATCCTCGCTTCGAAGACTAGTTGCTTCACCAAATCTTCGTTGCAGTAGTAATCGTCTATATCAAGAGCTATCTGGGCGTCTCCACAGTGAGCTGAAAAATAAGAACGTCATTAATCGTAATCGATCATACCTTAGGCGACATCTTGGACGTTTGTTAGCTTCAGAAGGATTTTGTTATAATACGGGGACTGGTTTGTTTTTATGAAATATTCTTTTATTTTACAGGTAATTTCACTATTACACTTAAAACATGTCATTATTGAAGCAAGAAGACATATCTATTTTTACAATTAATTTTATGTGGCATGAAATAACTTGACAGATGAGTGATTTAATGCTATTTCCATGTATCTTTATCATTAAGGTAAGATGTCGTGCCATAGTAAGCCTTTTTGACTAATTTGGGTTTTATAAATTGTTTGAATTTGTTAATTGACATGGTATATGCATACTATAATAGGCTACCTAAAGCTATTATAGTACCGCACAGATGTGCCGTAAAACGACCTGTTTATTCTATGGAGCCTACTACCGGGCGCAGTTAGATCATTTTTATTTCTTAAGTTAAAGCTATGGAAATCGCTTATTGTGCTAATTAAAGTTGATTAACTAATGTTAGATAAACCATCTTACTGTTGTTGACGTACCCTACTTGTTACCCTTACTTGTTAGTGGGCCTTTACTGTTTAGGTTATTACAATAACATTAGTCGAAATGCCACGTATGGTAATGTAGTAATTTTATATTATATTAATATGTAATTTGACCTACTTTCGACTGAGAATACATTGTCTGTTTCTTCCTGGTACTGCTTCTTGGTTATATCGATATTGTTCCTTGATATATTCACCAAAAAGTTCCAAATCTCTATTTCTGGGCTATCTGATTCATGTCCCTCCAAATAATGGTACTTGCAGTAGACCCTGAAACAGTTATTAAACTACAGTAAGAATAGTCGAGGCAGTCGATTTCAACATTAACTTATCCCAAGTTGCATATATAAACAAATCATTGAGTAGGTAGTGCCAAATTAGTAACTGATAGAGCAAGTGTTCTTACCAATCAGGGTGTATCCTGTAACTGTATCTAAAGTAATTAGTTACATTGAATTTAGTATGATCGTCTTCCGATGTAGGTTTGAGGGGGTTGCCGTTAAGAAGCAGTTCCGTGTCTCCGTAACCGACGGGAAGTGAGATGCCCATAGAAAAAGGCGTACCCTCCAGTTCATCAAAGAAATAGTCGTGTTTGACGCGGGAAATCCGCCTGAAAATAAAAATGTCATGTATAAAATCTACGACCGATAAAAGAGTACTGACAAATGTAGTTAATAAAATAAATGCTTGACTTGGTGATTATAAAATCATCAGAAAGAACGAGTACTTCCTACTATCCTCCTGGATATTACATGTATATGGTTTGAAATTACACATTAATGCGTCGGAGCAAAAGTGTTGCTTGATTCTGAATGTGACAAAACCGTGAATTGAGCTCTTTACATTTGGCAAACTGCTTACTTTTAAATTGTCCACTATTTGACGCTTTATGATGATCTTATATCTCCTGAAGCACTGGAAAGTTAAATTTGATTACCATTACCTCGGAAAATCTGCTAAATTCAATGTCACAAGATTTTTTAGCCCACCTGTATTAAACTGTATTAACCTGTATTAAACTTATGAATTAATATAAATATAAATTAATGGTCACTAATGTCAGAGTACCTCATTTCGTCGTAGTGGAAGAGCACTTCGACCTTTGTCATACTTCCAGTGGCCGCCTCTGTAAGGTTCTGCCGCAACCACTTGATCTTGTCGCCTAGTTCTCGCGTATCCTTCCCATCGTCAACTTGTTCAACTTCCACAAAGTCTACGCTGTTGTAGTTCACTTGGAGTGCCCCATTGATCTATAACATTGGAGTTTACGTAAGGTTCTTTATATTCGATTTTACTTCAATAATAAGGGTAAGCTCGATGAGGTTATTTCTTATTTTAAAATGTACGGTAACTTTATATGAACAATAAGGTATGGGCTTGAAAATAAATTAGATGCTTTACGTCTCCGTGATCAAAAATTTGCTCAGTTAGAAATTAAAATATTAAACATCTCACTATATATCTTTCAATAAAAATTTCAAGCTTCAGTACCTAAGTAATAGAAAAAAATATTAAGGACAAACGGTGCCAATTGAAAAATATTATGAGCAGCGCTAACTAGCGCTCCCGCGCTAGTGACGCGTGTGATGAGCTTTAACATGAAAGGTGAGCACAGGCCAGCACTACTTTATATTACGGTATTCTGTAATTTGAAAGTGGAATTAAAAGTAAAATTCTTACGGATGTTTTTAATAGTGGGTGAAGGAGAAGATATCCATTATTGCTAACGATGAATGAGTAACCGTTGACGCCGAGCTGCAACAGAAACATGTTATCCATGAAGGTTGCAACTGTACCAGACGGAATGGAAGTCCCTTAATTTATTCGTCCGGAAAACATTATGTGTTCTATAGAGCTTGAACATTAAACTGCATACACTTACTGGTGCATGAAATATATAGATCGACTGTTTTTTTTGTATATTTCGGTGTAAATTATGTTTGGCTGTGCTAACCTGGTTAGGTTGTGCTAACTTGGCGATACTGTCGATAGGCACATCAGTGCCAGCTACGCCGAGCAACGTGGCATTCTCGCTGTCACTAGCGAACGCTGGGATTGCTACCGATGTCACCAACTTGTCCTCATCCGGCTGTAATCACTCATTTACGTTCAATTTAATATTTTAATATTTGTCTTAAATAGTTAAATGCTGCAATAATCACAAGTCCTAGGATTGTGAAAACTTTAAGTATGCCTTGCAAATTGATCAGTCGAAAAAAATTGGTATTATTCCATAATATACAACTAAAGCCAGAAAGATAATGATCAAATAATGTCAGTAGCTTTAAACTAATAAGTAGGAGTTCAACTGAATTTGGAAGACTACGGTGAAGCAAAAGACAATTACCTTTGCACTTTGAGGTCGTAATCACGATTAACCCTTACCTTGCGAACATCTGGGCTAACTCCCCATTCATAAGTTCTCTGTAAATATAATCACGATAGAACTATTTAGAAAGGAGAAAGATAATATTATGTGTGTAGTCACTCTACACTTATAAAGTAAAACTGACCGTGTAGTCCATATTGGCATGGGTCCAAGTAGGTGGAGGGTCCGAACCGTTGAGGATCATAGGCAGTGCGATCACATTTATGTACTTCAGCACTTGTTGCTGGACTTCCTCCACCGAGTGGATGTGGACGAAGTAACCTGGAGAAATGCAAAATACCACATTTCCTATATATCGAGCGCCTATTTCATCAGATTATATAGTAGGTAATCAAATGTCATTGGCACCTGGTATATCGAAAGTCTGGAATTTTGCCAGTTTGGTATTTAGGGAAATAAGGATCACGTGCAAGTCCTAATAGGAATATTATTTCAGGGTTTCTGATGTTAACTATAATAAACATTATTTTTAAATGTGGGACGCATAATACAACAACGAGAAGTGAGGTAGTTGGTGAAATGGGTATCTTTTTAACACTATCTTACCTCTATTAAGACAAGCCTGTGATGCTATCTGTGTGATATCGTTCACATCTTTGCCGATGAGGTACGTGAATACTCTGACAGGTGTATATGTCACTCCATCTACCACTTCTCTATTGTACTTAAAGAATACTTCAGAGATGTTATTTTCAGCAAAGTCTGTGATCATCATCACAAGTTGGTTACAACCTCCTGTGCTCGCAACATTGCAGTCGGTTTCATTTCTTCGCTGTAATGGAAATCTGAAGTAAATCTGAGTAGGTAATCGTCTCACATCGATACTTATATACCTGGTGTATTGTGAAACCAAACCTAAGATTTATGATAACAAACTTGGTGTATGCGGTTTTACTTACTTCTTTTAACGTAGTAAAAGCTTTTATGTAAGCTTTAGTAAGATTGGCTACACCAGCCAACGGTATCTTGTGTTTTATTCCTCCATCCGTCGGCGTCAGAATTTGTATTATAGTTGCTATATTTTCCTTTGTCGCTTGAACTAACCCTTTGGAGCAATTCATCACCTGCTCAGTGTCATCTTTAACGGCGTACACATTTACATAATCGTTATTAGACAAGGTATCTAACAGAGATTTTAAAGTTGTTCTAGCCACATAGTTCTTGAATCCAGTCATGGAACCGGAGACATCGAAAAGAACGACGACATCTTTGGAGCAGGTTGCGGCCTCGATGTACCAGGACTGGACGCGGCAATCATAGGTGTCAGTTTTCTTCATATTCCAAGGCATACCGGGGAAGAAACGTAAAACACCGTTCGAACTTCCAAAATATTGCCACGTCAAAGACGGGTCGGCCTGGTAATTTTTTAAGAAAACTTCATTGAGGCCTCTTGTCCAATGAATAGCTTCTTTTGCATCCTTTTCTGTAAAATGAAATTAGTTTATGAAAATAATAACGTCACAATAAAGTAATAACTCTTTATTGCGCGCCTCACAAAACAAAGAACAAAACATACATATAAATATCTTCTAGGAGAGAATCGCTAAACAGCGATCACAAACAGTATCGAGTAGGTGACTTAGCACAGTTCAAAAATTGAGTATTGCACATATATATTGACCTAACTAATTTAAAACTGTAAAATTTAATATTTAATTAAAATTAAAATCTACCTAGAAAATAGATATTGGTGGGTATATGCACGCAACTTCTGTTTATATTGACAGCAATTTCATAAAAGTGGGAGTCATTCTCTAAAAATACTGTCTCGTAATGATGCCTTTCTTTGATAACGAAATCTGGTTTGTCTTCATCAGTGATCATATAAGTCTCATCCGTAAAGTCGTTCTTAACCAGAAACTCCGAATACTTCGCGGAGCAGTACTGAAAGTCCGGGTCGACTGTTCCATTAAACTCTCTTGCTAGCTCAATGGCTGTCGCGTGGATACACTGCAAGCAGTACATTAATACACAAGGTTTTAATTCTCCATCATTATTGTTCTGCATGTAGACTCAGAATCTATAATCTCATAATCTATTGGAAATATCCAATGTCTAAATTAGCCATTATTACCTGATTTTAGTAAACTAACCTAACAATTACGGTTAAACTACTTAGCGATTATTTTATAGTATAAGTAGTAAGTATATAGATACCTTGACAGCATTAATTTTCTTTATTAGCATCGATTCGACTGATTTCAGAGCAGATGCCAATATTTGTTCTCCATCTTTCTTTTTCACGCTTGCGTTCATTTTTTTGTAATCCTAAATAAATGTATCACTTAAATTAACTTTAAAAATGACAATAATGCATCCAATTAGTAACCGTAGGTACCTGCGGATGGCAGTCATTATTTTACAGACAATATCTATACTATTATAAAGTTGTAAAAATGAAATGTCTGTGCATTGAAATATTTTAAAAAAAATAATTGTTATGGACTATTTGGAGGTCATTAAAAGAAAAATATGTTTTTTGGATTTTATGTATGTTTGTATGTGTCGTTGTGGCGTCATCACGCAAAATCGACTAAACGGATTTTAACTATTTTTGATACACGGGTAGGTGGGTATCTCCAGATGGTTTAAGGATACTTTTTACCCGACTAAGCTGAAGAAACAATGAAGGGTTATGACTTTGTCTCCTCCGCGAACGAAGTTGCGGGCGCCTTCTAGTACTTAATATGTTTCAAAAATTTACTTAAACATGATCTTTGTTAGTTTTGAAAACAATAACTGTCCCACCTTCTGCTTACATGTCTCTTCTGTTCTTAATTTCTTAGTGGTCCAACGAGAAAAATGCTACTTACCTCTTTTATCTGATCAGCTTTTGTCAAGGCTTGGTTAAGTTTCCACAGCTCCACGCCAAGTGTTCTGCCCCATTGTCTTACTCTAAAATGAAGTATTTAATGGAATTGATCTGTGTATTTCCCCACATTAATAACGCAGAAACACAACATTTCTGTACTATAATGAAATGTCTTATTATTTCAGTCGACAATACTCGTCTGTCTGTTTGTATGTCTGTTTATTACCTTTTCATGCTTAAGCCGCCGGGCCGATTTGAATAGATGATATGTAGTAAGAAGATATTTTGAGACCCTAGAAAGAACATGGTTTTGATCCCTTTATCTATGGGATATGGGATGGGGAATATCTAATAATTTATATCTTACGTCTCAGCTTTTTGTGACTGTTGGCTCCTTACGGGTGGTTCTGGTAGTAATATCAGCAGTGCGCAAAGCGCTAGGCCTTCTCCGCGCATCGTAGAAGTCTCAGCTCACACACTCTCCGACGTCGTTGTATATTCATACGTTGATCTTATATGTTCAGGGATAGTTGACTGTACTTAGTTACTGCATTGTTATTGTATCTGCATGTGGACATATAACAAGCAAAAAAATGTACAACTGAGTAAAAGGTGTTAATTATTTACATGGGTCTTTAAAAAAAGTTTAAATAATATAATTAATGGCATTACACGATAAGATATACTACGTTTTGTTTTGACATTTTAACTAGTGTACGATTATGTTTTAAGTTAGGTATTTTTTGTGTTAGTTAAATTGTTTTAAACCTGTGATAGTAGTTATATATTTCTCTAAAGTTAAGTCTGTTTGACTGCTCTGTTTTTAACGTCTGTAGGGTCAATTGTGGACTGTTTTGTAGGTAAATATAAGAAATAAATAAAACTCTTATGTCCATTATTTTGATTTCGATAAACATATAATATTTTACGTAACATTTCATACCTAGTATATGAAATGCTTCTGCTTTCAACTACTTATGCCCAGTTTAATTGCTTTTGAATTGACCGATTTATTGTTAGGAAGGATTTTTTTTATTTAAATTTTGCAAAAATACAGTAATCGTTTGACATAAAAATTCAATGTCTAATATTTTATTTTTTTAAACTTAAAGAAGATTATGTCTGTGTAAGTGTCGGAAAACACTTTTAGTTTGGCATAGGTATTTATAAATCATCTTCGGCAATTATTGTTACTATAAAATAAACTACAAATAAAGTAAAGAACGTAAGTAAATATTTGCAATTGTCAATTGAATGTTACCTATAATTAAAATTATGCTCAACACTACCGTAACTCTAGGAGTTTATTATTAGTTTACAACTGCTGACACGGTGTTCTAGTTTTCAGTTCAGATTTTTTTTCTTTGCACCTAATTTACGAAGACGTACAGCTCGCCACTGATACCTAACGCTCTAAACCACCACTTTTCCGATATCTGCACAATAGCACAACTATGACATGAGGTTCGCGCGGTAAATATATATATATATATATATATTTATCCTTTTCCATCCGCCGCAATGTGATAAATATGGTTGAGATTGTGTCGTGCGACGCATAAAGTCGCGGTCAGTGCTAGCCTCGCTGTACTTCTGTTAGTGGTAAGCAGGGGTACGTCATTTCCACGAACGTCTCAACCGCCTAGATCATTCAATGGACAGAGATTTCGTAAGATTCGAATGGCATTTTCGTTTATGGGATGATAGATGTCGCTGCCCCCTACAAAATAACAAATTGTCAATAAAAATGCCATGCTAGTTGCGCGGAAGTCAGCTCTTGGGACCATCGAAGTCCGAGCGGTTGAAACGCTAGGTTACAGCTGTTATGACGCCGGCGCGGCGGCTATCGCGACGAGATGCGCGGGCGCGTGTGTCGCGGCCGAAACACGTGCTGCGTCTATTCCGAGCCGGTCGCGCAGTGCACTGTGCGGAAATAACCCCAGTCTTCCTAAGTGCATGCACTGCAATTCTTCTAATGATAATTGAAAAAAAAATACATGTTAACTCAAACACAAATCGGCGCAAATGGAAGCGTCGGCCTGACACCGATACTGGTTTCAAACACTTGATAACTTATTCTATTTTAAAATACAAATTGCAAAATAAAACACATTATAAAAAAAAACCTAACTTAGGGAGTCATCGGCAGCGGGGCAGGAGGAGAATCTTCCGATGGTTAAAGCCGCAGAGAGAGGAACCTCCTGACGATGCGCGCTTTGCCCAGAAGTACTGCCATCTGTGGTACCTGACCCTTGCTGGCTGACCATCATGAGGCCCCGTAAAGGCTATTTAGAATCACCTGTGGATCTAAACCAGTCAACCTGAGTGTGGACCAATTCAAGGCGTATCGGTGCAAACAACTTGAGTTTGTCCATTTACAGCACACGAGACATCATCTCGCTCTCTCTATTAAGTTCTGAATCTTTTAGCACAGTGCTGAGTGAATTCAATGAGGAACTATAAAGAACTCAAACTGCCACCCTGAAAAATACCTTCTCAATTCTTGTAAAGTCATGCGGGCCAGTGGGGCCACCCTGCCGCCTGGTTAGAGAAGGGCCGTCGTCCACTGCTTCATACCTCTGCGTGCGCCCCTAAGATGGATTTTAAATCTGTATCAACTATACACAGCTCCAGAAATTTAAAGCCTACCAGCCAAAACTTAAATTTTATAAACCAATTTCACGGTATTTACATTACAATACAGTTACTTTCGTTGTTAAAGTCAAATACTGCTTAACCTCCAAACCGTGAACCTTAATGATGGGCCGAAACTTGTCGATGACAAGTTGTTTAACAACGTGAGTGAGGTATACTGTTCTTACTATTTACATGTCGAAGTTAGATAAATCAGCATAAATATTTCGTGTACTTTTCAAATTCGGTACAGAGCTCCCTTGAGATGTTCTGATAAACCACTTAAAAGTCCGTGCATGTGGCGGCTTCGCTGATAACGTCAAGATTTTGGTTTAAATGTCACTTATTTCAGAAATTTGCTACTTCCTCCTAAACCGTCAAAAATACTTGCATAGTTGCGGTCCGGTTATTATATTTTTTACCTTTGGTATGAAAAAAGAAAAAAAAAATGAAAATACTTCAGAGAATAAATTTCTGTCATAAATTTAATTTATGTGAAAAGCTTTATTTTCGACTATATTTTTCTTTGACTACTCACCGAAACAATTCTAATACGTCCAAACTCGATAGGATTGCGTCATTTTATTCCAGTGTTCCTATGAACACCTTCCAACTGCAGACTAGCTCCATGGTCAAAGTTACGTAGGTATACCAAATTTCAGCTCCATCGGTCCCCGGAAAGTGGCTCAAATTTTCCTTGCAGGATAAAACATACAAATGTGAAGTTAAATAAAACCTTGTAAATGCAGTGTGAACTTCATAAAACCTTCAAATGTTGGGGTGCTTTTGATTTTTCTTGTACTTTAAGATCTAGAGCAGATTCTTGGCACAGTTGTTTATCAAATAGTCAACAATATTGTGAGTAGTGGGGGAAGAAGAGGAGTGATGCTTGATACGGCCGTGCGTCATTTAGAGCCATATTACTTGAGAACTATAATTATACATCCTAGCGTAAATGCTGATAAGACCATTGCCGAATAATCAATAAACGGAACAAAAAAAATTATAATAAAATACATCACAGGACTAAAAAAAAACTTTTTAACCTACTTTTCTCTGAAACTCATAATTGAAAATTAAATACCTACGCTCACTTTCTTAATGGCATTTGTATTAATGGCATCCAAAATATACAGGGTAGAAAATTTAAATGAATTAGCGAGGGTAGCGACCAGAAACCTTGTTGGCATGCAAAAATGACTTAAGTAAGAGGCCTTTTCTATTTTTACATAGATTTAAAAAAAAAACTATTAGCGAGAAACCCCGGTGACTTCTGCAAATCTGAAAGTGGTACCTACGTTTGACTTTTAATGTATATTTAGATGACAGTTTATCTTGAAGGTGTCTCAATCCAAAAGTATTGTATTCTAGTTTAGTTTTTCGATGTTGTAAAGCTCCACATTTTAGTTGTCAAATCCTCGGTTTTGAACACTTTGTAGCAACTTGCTTCGTAGGTACCGTCAGTCTATCTAGCTGACTCCATCCTGTTTTTTCTACACTTGTACGTAAATCTCCTCTGTGACTCAGGCTCTGATAAAATAAGAACTAGTTCTACATTTGTAAAATTAGATCATAAAGAATATAGAATATTGCAGTCGCTATATTTGGCATAGTATATTTACTGTGCAGCCGCTGTGCTAGAACGATCTAATTGTTGGCAGCCGTCACACCTACAATAAACTTCACGATTGACCGCATTTAACTGGGTGATAATTTTACCGGAAATTACTATAGATAATACTTATTGGTAGTAAAGCTTGCTAAAACTAAGGGCATATCGCCATCACCACAAACTTGCAAGCTTATCTATTTTTTACTTGTTTATTGTTGGTTTGATATTTTGGAGAGCAAGGAATTATTTACACGATTAAATCAGTGAGTTTATGGTTTTTTAGGGTTCCGAACATCGAAAGGAATAACCGGAACCCTTATAGGACTCACTTAGTTGTAAAATTCGTCTGTTTCGACCCTTCTTCTCAGGAACGCGTGGAGGTATCAAGTTGAAATTAACACCAAAAATACTTATGTCTGCGGTCCCTTGAATCTGTAAAAAAATCAAGCTTTTAGAGAGGGACGAACAGACAAACGGATGGACAGACAGACGGACAACAAAGTGATCCTATAAGGGTTCCTTACCAAAAAGGTACAAAAGGAACCCTTATGGTGCGACCGTCTGTCTGTTTGTCTGTCTGTCTGTCCGACTATTACAGCGCCATATCTCAAAAACTACTTACGCTATCTACTTGAATTTGAATTTTGGAATATTTATAAACATGGTCATGTATTGCACAGGGAATATTCAAAAAATATTTAATTTTGTAGAAAAACGACGAATATTGGGGGGGGGGGGGGGGGTGCAAAGTCATTGTGATTAGATTTTCTTTTATTAAGAAAAATGTGAAAAAGAAATACCATTCGCCCCTTTATCTCCGAAGTTTACCGAACGAAAATTTTGAAAATTTTCACAATTTGTATTAATAAATATTACACGAAAATTATAGCTAGCTATATTTTTTTGAAACGTGCAAAAACCTATTTGAACAACCCGGTTGCGTTAAGGTTGCACCTCACTTGTATGCAATGCTATAGATATTAGGTGCAAACTTAACTCAACCGGTACCGGGTAATAAAGTAAGGGTAAGTGAAAATTTGTACGGAACCCTTGGTGCGCGAGTCCGACTCGCACTTGGCCGGTTTTTTACTATTGAAGTAGGGAATCCTAAAAATTAAAGTAAATATCCTATCCTGTTGGCACCTGTTGATATTTAGCCGAAAGAGACAAAAACACAATGGCCATTGAATTGCCATTGAACACGTAGTACATGTAGGAAGATTTTTTTGCAATATGTGGTACTTATAGCTTGAAAAAATCTGTCGTGGCACTCCCATGGTCTGCGGCTGCCGGATAAGTTATCTGATAGTAAGAAGTAAAAAAAAACACTACTTCTTTAAAGACTCTATGTTATACCGCAACGGAAATATCAAATACGAGAGGTTATTTAATTGTCTGCAGGTTCATAGAAAACTTAAGGTAAAAACCATCTGTTTTTTGGAATCCTAATCCTACGTAGCTTCTAGGTTTCTAGTAGGGCTCCCGATATCCGTGTTACACGCCGCAACGTAGCCCCGTATCCTTAACACCGGCGGTACTAAGATCACGAATAACACGGACACGCCGAGATACGTATAATTAACTATACGTATAGTACTAAAGCCGTGTCTGCGTTCGAGTCCGTATACACGGAGCTTCGGCTATTCGGGTATTGAATACTCGTCGGAGCGATCCGCTCCGGCCGGTTAGAGTTAAAACAAATAAGGACTATTATTGAGTACGGGACGGGGTTTATTTATTGTTATTTGGATCAAACTTGAGTTATATACATATTGTTGTATTGATTTGAGTAATAATGGTTCCATTTAACTAAGAAATGGCATTATTCTTTTTTATACATATATAACCAGTGATTGTGGTTAAAGACAAAATTAGCGACCCGACCGTGCATTGCACGAATAAAAATATAAATACTTAAATATAATCTATTATGAGAGTAAAAACTACCGACCGATAGACCGACGCCACCGGGTCTTTTGGTTTTAATTCTTTTGATGTAATTTTACTATACTTACATATTTCAAAATTTATAATTAAAAAAAAATTAAGTTGTTAAGCGAAAAAGACAATTGACTCATTCATTATTATTTTATTACCTACCTACCATGTCGACCCTTTTGTGGGTAAGAAGTAGTTGCACGTGCAGATAAAGATAATAATGGATTGGCGGCGACGTTCTAATATAACCGTGGTATTTTACTGATAATTTCATAAGTAGCTTTGGGCTTTACGTCGTATACCTTTTGTTTGTAAAGTTGAAAGAAATGGTCGGGCTGTTTTGTTTTAATACAAATAATTTTTCAGATAATTTAGAGGGGACGGTTTAGAATTTTAAACTCTAAACCGTCCGATCTCAGTCGGTCAACTCAACACTGCAAATCTTACTGTAGCTTTTAAAATTGTTAATAATGAAGAGAAGTTGGGTGTGGACATATGCCACCAGAGTCGGTGATACAGCTTTTTGTACCTTGTGCAATGATCGGGTGAACAATGAGTTTTCGTGTCGTGGTGGTACTACAGGATCTATAGGAAATCATTTTAAAGTATTTCACTTGAAATCTCCTGGCCCGACCCCAACATCGAACGAGTAAGTACATTTTCACATTATAATAAATAATGCGTTGTTTAAATAAATTGCAGTGCCAATTATCTTGTACATATTACATACACTATACGCTAGTTTTGATAAAGTCTAATTAGTAGAATACGCTTTGAAACGTCTGAACGATTAGTAACTATGAAATTAGTACCTAATATTTTCTTCGGTTACCGCGACTGTCACACATTTAAATAAAACAATTTAAACGGATTATATCGCATATATTAATTATTTAAGTTGTCAAAGGTTGACTGAGAAAAACACAATTTTTCTCTGTCAAAGTTACATTTGTGCAAACTACCCATTAAATAAATATATAGACAAGAAATATAAAGAAAGAAAAATAGTGTTTTCTCAGTCAACCTTTGACAACGGTATCTGTATAGGTACCGAACGTCAAGAGGATCAAATAATTAATATGCGCGATGTAATGCGTTTAAATTGTTTTATTTAAATAAGTACTTATGCAAAACACAAGGCGTGACATCACAGTGAATTGCATCCACCTCCTTTAAATATTTTGGCTCATTTAAAAGTCTGCTTATTTTTCAGTGTATATGCTAAAGATTAAATAAAATTTACAATGAATTTAACATGTCAATATTTATATAAGTACATAACATTACCGAAGTATTTACTTAATGAATATTATTTGTAACTAGCAAGCAGTTTCACGACTGTTGTGAAACATCTTTTATAGGAAACTAGCCTATTATGAAGACAAAAGTTTTAGGACATGTTTCCGTAAATTAGACATCGGAGATTCAAATTACCTATTACTGCATAAGGAATTAACGTTGTTCGATATACTTTATTTATAAATAATTCGATCGATAATAAACCAAATTTTCTTACGATGAGCTTTAGTGTCTTTTCTGTTGTCATTTTAACTTGATTTAAATGTAAATTAATCTGAATATAAGTGTAGAAAGATTACAAGGACGATGATAGTCACGTAAAAAAGTAAACTTTCAACTTAATCTCATTACAGAAATTCGTCCGTCGTCGATGAGACAGTGCCAAGCGATGTAGCGAGTCCCGGTGGCAGTCAGCAAAGTGAAATTAGAATCCAAAAACGAAGACGTTTTCGCCAGAGTCAATCTTGCGACCGTACATCGTGCAGCATTGAAAGAACAGAGAAGATTCATCAAGCTGTAGCAAAACTAATTGCTGTCAATCAATTACCTCTATCATTCACAGCAAGTGAAGGCTTCCAACAATTTATGAATGTTATCGAACCTGGCTATAAAGTAATTAAGGAAGATGCTTTAAAACGAAGGCTTAATCTTCTAGCGGATAATGTAACTGAGAAAATACGCGAAAAATTGTCAAAAGCGAAGAGCATAGCATGTACTGCAGACCTTTGGTCATCTCGAGCCCAGGAATCGTACTTGACGTGTACAGCAAACATAATAGATGATGCGTGGAATTGTGAAACAGTGACGTTAAGTACACAGGAGATGGAAGAAAGACATACGGCAGAAAATATTGCAAAAGAAATAAAAGAAATTGGCAATAAATGGGGAATATCGTCGAACCTTTCAGCAGTAGTGACAGACAACGCCACAAATATAGTCAATGCTGCTTCATCATCAAGTGTATTAGAAAAAAACAATTTGACCTGCGCCGCTCATAGCATTCAACTAGCTGTCAATAAATCTTTGCTCATAGAAGACGTGGCAAATGTATGCAGCAAGGCAAGCAAAATTGTTGGACACTTTCGTCATTCCAATGTAGCAGCCAGAGCATTAGAAACGATGCAAGAGCAGCTAGAGCTAAAACAGCTTAATCTTATTCAAAGCTGCAAAACGAGGTGGAATTCAACATATGAGATGCTTGATCGTCTGCTGGTAAATAGGATTCCTATAATGAACGTGTTAAATGATCGTACAAAAACACCAACAAATACCGCACATCGTTTAGAAATGTTCGAAGTAGAATGGTCTTTAATAGATGAATTAGTAAAGATTTTAAAACCGCTGCAAATGGTTACAAATGTAATTTGCTCAGATGCACACTCTCCGGTGTCAATGGTGCGACCACTGCTTCAAAAACTCTAATAAAAAACCATTTAAATGACGATGACAATGATTCCGAAACCGCTCAACGTGTCAAATTTATCATCAAGACAGAAATAGAACAACGGTTTCAATTAAACTGGAATCAAGACTGCGAAGTAAATGCTCGGCAAATTGCATCTCTGCTCGATCCGCGGTACAAAGATTTATCCGGTGAACATATTGACGCTAGGCAGCTTATAAGAAATAAGGTCATGTCCAAAATACAGAACAGTGTTCCTATTGAAGACAGAGTACAGTCTACGGAAGTTGATGAAAATTGTAATAAAAGTGCATTGGAATACATTTATAAAGCAAAAAGTTATTCTAATATGCATCCTGTAGAGCAATTTAATACATATTTAGCAGAACCGCAGATTCGATTTGATATGGACCCATTTCAGTGGTGGAAATTACGAGCAACAAAATACCCAGCGGTGGCAGACATTGCAAAAAACTATTTATGTATACCAGCCACATCCGCAAGTTCGGAAAGAACTTTTTCGACAGCGGGTAACATCGTTACAGCAAAACGTAGCTGTCTTCTTCCAAAAAACGTTTCCTTATTGGTATTTCTATTCCAAAACAAAAAAATGATAGATTAATAATAAAATTAAGATTGAGAAACGTAGGTATCATTGTTGATTTGTATTAATATTGTATAACGATTTTAATATCTATATCGGAGTGTTTGATTAGCAAACTATTTTAGTTGGTGAGAATTGATTATGTATCTCGTACAAAATAATGTCAAACTAAAAAAAAATTAAACTTTTTTTTCTGAATTAAAATCAGCGTACAATATAATTTATATTGTACGCTGATTTTAATTCATAAAACAAAGTTTCAATTAGATTTTCAAAAATATTATTTTAAGTCTACGTTAACGTGTTTTGATATTAGGTATACAACACTATCTGTCCCGTAACGTAATTGACGGTAATCTAAAAATAATAGATGAGACGCTGATCAGTACGATAGATTTTTTCAAATTGTTTATAGATATGTAAGACAATTTATCTGGCTAAAGTTATACTGTATACATTTTCTTTTTTAAAGTCTGCCGATTTCGGTGTCCTTTTTATTAAATTTTACTGATGTGATTTTACCTGATATTTTTTTTTTACTTAAATGTGTTGATTCTAAAAAAAGGTAAATAATAGCGTAGGTATTTAGTGGCAATGACAACCAAATTTAGATAAAAATATATATATTTCATGTTGATTTATTTGTAGTTTACCCTAAGAACGTTGATTGTTGTTGGTTTTATTGATATTTTAAACATAAGCAAATTATTTCAATAAACCTTTTATACTCCACACAGTGTTTTTCTGTTATTTTAGCCGCCCCGTCTAAATATAAATTATAGCTATTATTACCTATTTTAACATAACGTTTGGTATAAAAATAAAATAAAAATTTAAAACTGTTCATTTCAATAAGGATCACGGCTTAATTATTTAATTGCTACATTTTGTTAGTATTTACGACTCATAAGACAAATTAAGAAGCACGAGTCTCACTCACTATACATTTCCATTCGTAGCTCTTAGAGACATCGCAACGAATCTTTACTAAACGTCGGGGCGGATCGGATCCACGTGTAATTAAGATACGTGTACCCGTGTTACACGGATACACGTATCTTAATTACACGTAGCCTAATTACACGTGCCGAACGGAGCAGAAAACCGTTGCCGTGTAATACGGACACGGAGATCCGGCTACGGGTACACGAAACACGGACACGACCGCGAGCCCTAGTTTCTAGGTAGAAAAAACATGTTTGCTATTCAGTTAAGAGTGATTATGATTACTCCGGCAAAGGTATAGTGACAAAAACACATGTAATACAACAACATTTATTTTCTCTAGTAACAAAGGTACAAAGGTGCGGTACCAAACAGATCTTAGCAGAGTTGCCTGGATGCAAGTGCCGCCAAGAACGTCGCGAGCACGACGAACACCGGCGTTGATACTGTGGTTGTACCAAACCCGCACGTTGACGCGTGTGTCTCCTGTAACAATAAAACACCAAATAAAAAACAATATTAATTTATACATGTCAACATTTGAATCATCATCATCATCATTTTAGCCATGGGACGTCCACTGCTGGACACAGGCCCCCTCAATAGATTTCCCCATGGGCCGGATAGAGGCGACCCGCATCCAGCGAGCCCCCGCAACCCTAAACTGGTCGTCGGACCACCTTGCGGGTGGCTTTCGCACGCTGAAATTTGAATCGGTGAACCTAAAACTACTACCTACTTATAAATTAATAATACTACGAGTAGTAGGAAATCAGCATGTCTACAAATAAAACAACAATAAAAATGCTCTAGACGTTGGAGACTTGAGTCATTAATACGTTTGATAGTTATAGCACACATTTATCACAACAAGTTCTTTTCTCTGCAGGTTTCGACACAATCTATCAGAATGTAATCTTATATACGCCCAGCAGACTAAGAATCACATTTTCTGAAGAAACATATTCTTCTCCGCATATATGTGTCCACTGCTGGACATATGCCTCTAAAAATCATATTACCTCTGCCCCCTGCTCTCGGATTTTTGGAGGGCAATCGCACCAAAAGAAAAGCTCTAGTGTGGCCTCAACCAGGCCGTCGAGATGATTGAAAATCGGATCGAGGGCATTGCCATTCGATTACTAATGAGGAACGACTAAGAGGAAGCATTCACAAATCTCACCTTTTCGTGATAAGTAAAGCAACCCTCTAACCGCCGTCGAGGTAGCTCGCCCAATTCAAGTTTATGGCACGGTTCTCGGTTTAACGTTGAGTTTGTAGTAGCCTTGGGCCGTGTTGTTGGCGGTTTCGGGCAATCCTTCAAAAAATCCTCATCCTCAACGTTTTCCACCACCACCAACAGCAAGTTAGTATACGTCACGTAGGAAGCCCAGTAAGGAGGATGACAATCCCCTTTTTTGTCCTCGAAGGTAACAGGGTAATCTTCAATTGTTTTCAAGAAGTGTGTTTGGTTCAGTATGTAGAGGCTGATCCGGTGATCGCAAGAAAATGTGCCATCATCTTCTTTAGCGTTTATGGTTTCATTTTTGCCAGCCTCTGGTGGTGCTGTTGTCGTGGTTTCCGCTACTGAAAGCGTTAAGAGCTCTTAGTAATATCAACACTTCATGATACGTAGTTTGGCTCTTACTTACGACCGCATGATAACATATACATACATACATATATATATGCAAGCTCAAAAGAGTAAATCATCACATGATGTCTATATTATAAATTAGTTTCGCTTCATTTATCTTTAGACGTGACATTTAATTCTGATACTTACAGTCCTCTGGAAGCATGGCGTAAGCATATTGATTCGAATGGTAAAGGTCTCCCAATAATATTATAAATTCGGCTAAAAGCCACTTCAGCAAAGTGAACGGCTGAAAAAAAAAACTCGTAATTATGGTCATCTCTTAATATTTGGATCAAAACCCAAGTTTTCAGAAAATTTATATGTCCGAGATCTCCATAGATTTTTTAACCGACTTCCAAAAAAGGAGGAGGTTCTCAATTCGACGGAATGTTCACCGATTACTCGAAGACTATTCGACCGATTTCAATTTTTTTTTTTTGGTTTCATAGAAGGTACTTTCTAGTTGGTCCCATTTAATTTTGGTAAAGATTTGATGATGGAATCCATGAGGAATTGAAGGAACTCCTGAAATATTGTAGGCATACATATAGCGATTTTGATATTATAAGAAACATAATAAGCATTTGCATTCAAAAAGTGTAAATTGGTGAAGTGGAACTGATGCAGAAGACCACAGAATGCCATCGGAACTCCTCAATGATAAATGATTTACGGGTGGCTACAAAATATCTTGATTAATTTAGCTAAGCAACTTCATAGTCACAAATTTAAATGTTCCTGATAAGAATGGTACCATCGAATTGATTTGATGATGGAGCCGGAAGGTAGGCACCAGATCTATGTAATAAAATAATGTATCCTAGCCGTGTTTGGGCTTGTTCGAATTATCGCGAGATACACTTTTAAGTAACGATTAACTAAAAAGTGTAAAATAAATAAACTTTTTAACAAAACAGTAAAACCGACTCCAAAAAAACTAAAAAGTATAAAAATAACGCCATAATTCAGTTTCTTTAAATTACTTACAAGTAACCGTTTGAATACTCAATCTGTACAGTATATACAATTGATGTTATTTTGGAGTCGGTGCCATCGTGTCGCAACTTACTAAAACCGTCAGTTTTCAATATTTTATAGTAAGTTGTGACACGATGGCACCGACTCCAAAATAACATCAATTGTATATACTGTATAGATTGGGTATTCAAACGGTTACTTGTAAGTAATTTGAAGAAACTGAACTATGGCGTTATATTTTTACTTTTTAGTTTTTTTGGAGTCGGTTTTACTTTTTTGTTAAAAAGTTTATTTTTACAATCTATGGAGATTAAAGCGTCTTCAAATACTTCCGTCAAAGAATTTCAATCGCGATTCAGCGGGGGAATGCCACCGACCTTCTGGGAACCCTACCGCCTGGCACTGATTTAGAGCTTGTTTATTATTTGTTACATTACTTTCATTTTTTTTACTTCAGTTTTATGTGTTTAGTCGTATAGCTTAGAATAAAGTTATTTATTTATATATAATCGCTGAATAAATTTCTCAACATTTTTTACAAATAAAAAAAACATTCCGTCGAATTGAGAACCTCCTCCTTTTTTTGGAAATGTTATGTTGCTCAGAAAAAAAAATGTTATAAAGAAACGACGAATATGAGAGAGAGGGGGAGGCAAAAATTAAAAGTCTAGCTACTAGGTAAAAAGTAAGGGTATCATTATGAAAGGTATGATCTGCACTTTTTATATTTTTTTTATTGTGATTGAATTTTGTTTAATTAAGATAAATGTGAAAAAAAAAACACACACACATTGGATAATGATGATAATAATTAATATTAATAAATTTCGACTATTTTTTGTATTATGTGCATGCTACACACGCTAATTTTGTATGCCTTTCGGCAAAACATAGTGTTCCTAATGAATGTAGCAATTTATGAAACACCCATGTACCTATGTTTTACAAAATAAATCATTATTATTCTTATCTCCGAAGTGGGGAGGGGGACTATATCTCCAAAGTTTACTAAACAAAAAAAATAAATTCACAATTTGTATAAATAAACAAAAATATTACACCAAAATTATAACTATGTCTCTAACTAGCGATTTTTTTTTAAATTTTTAAATATAACCTATTTAAACAATCTGGATGCGTTAAGTTTGCATCTTATTTGCGTGCAATGCTCTAGATATGAGGTGCAAACTTAACTCAACCGAAACCGGGTAATTAGGGCAAGTGAAAGTTTGTACGGAACCCTAGGTGCGCAAGTCCGACTCGCACTTGGCCGGTTTTTTATCAGGTCTGCGATCGGATATTCTGAGATTGAAAACCATTAATAGTCTGCTTGCAACAGACAGAATGACACAACATCTTATGTGAATATATGCACCAATATTTGTATAGATCCGTTAAGCGAAAGATATTTGTTCGTACCGTAGTGAGTCCCCACGAGCTGCTGGTATCTGGCCGCATGGAGTTCGGACATAGTGCCTGATAGTTGAAGACTTCCACATGCTCAAATATCTGCTTGTCCATGAACGACTGCAGCACCAACGGGTGGATCTCCCCAAAGAACTGGCCCACCTCCTCCTTGTCCTTTGAGAGCACCACATACCCAGAACTGTCTATGACGTAGCAGCTGTAGTCGCTGCTGTTGCACGATAAACCCTACAACGATAAGTAAACATAAAAAAATTACGGATGACGTGATATATTTTTTCATAGAAGTAGCCGCAGGACACAGTTACAAATGCACAGTTCCCGATGAAAAAACCCCATGCTCCACAAAGCCGCAAGAAGACCTATGTATAATAATACAAACTCGAACGTCTTAGTTATCAGAGTATATATTATAAACACCTAATAGTGAGCTCCAAGTGGCTCAAATAAAATGCATGAGAAAAAAATCTTGTGACTTTCAGGCCGCTTTTTGTTAGCGTCAGCTGCTATACTTACTATTACGTAGTTAAACGTTACGAGTAAGTACGTACTTTTTTGTTCTCAGACTGTGTAATATCAAAAAATCTGTCCAGGAAATGTTGATACGAAAATTGGAAGCCCACGACTGAGGCCGGAGTATCAATATCATTATCTTTGTAAAAGATAGCGTAGCTGACGGTTATCGTGATGTCATCGTCCTCATTAACAACAGAGCGTGGGTTTTTTATTGATTCATCCAGGATTGGCAAAGGAGTCGCCACGACGAGTGACTCTCGGTTGTATAGCTTAGTCAAATTTCTTTGAAGCACTGCAGCTTTGTATGGTGTCATTTCTATTGCAGTTCGATATTGGTCTCCAATCACTCTAAAACAGAAAATGTGTTTTGGACTTAGGTCGTTAAAGGTATACTCGTAGTTGTAATTTATTAACTATTTGACACGATAATGGCTGGTCTTCAATGACAATCTTTAGCTTGAGTTGAACGTACGAGTAGATGTGAATGTAAATTGCAGCCATAAGGAATCCTTCAGGGACGTGACGTACTTAATCTCAGCCCTGGTTCGACTCACTATAGGCCCTAACACACCTGACAGCATTAATCGGCGTATTTATTGTAAGTAGAAAACAAAATTCTGACGCACTGATTGGACGGAAGCGTCTTCTGTATAATTAATTAAAGGAACCTACAAAAATTGCCTATATTTACATTTATGTTTACGTGCGTTTCTACGTTGTGGGCTACCATGGCTGCAATAATGTTTGAATCGGTGCAAGATTACATTAACATATTTAGGTGTTTGGTAGTAGGAGTTAAAAATATATCTAACAATCGAAAATACCATACAAAACCGATCATGAAAGTAACAAATACACTAATACAAAACCTTATTCTGCGTAATATTTACTCACTCTCCTTCATAATTCTTATGTCTGGTTCCATCCTCATGCACGCGTTCATTCTTGTCATCATCGTTTAAGTAATGCCATCTCGTAAGTCCACTGGAGGTCATGATGAATCGCACACTGACGTTGTATTTCTTTGCCAGTTCAGCGTATTTGGTGTAGTCCGTCCAGTTGTTAAAGTATGGTGCCGACAGTTTAGCGTCGAATACTAGCTGCTTTACCAAGTCCTCGTTGCAGTAATAGTCATCTTTATCGAGGAGTTCTGTCTTGTTTCCACAATGGGCTGAAAGGACGTAGATGTAATTAAAATTGATCAATATTATGACATCTAAGTGTAATATTTGTAAAGTCTGTTCCTTGTTATGATAGGTTTCCCTCTACAACACAGCAACAGAGACACGGATCGACATGATTTTGCGTATACTCGTAGACAGTATGGTGCGGATAGTGACACTATGGTATTTTTTGTTATAAAAAAGAAAAAGGCAGGTCTTCCAATCCAAAGGATCAACAAAATATGAAGCCGCGAAAAGCCCTAGTTTAGAACAAAACAAAATGCGACTTACTCTCTACCGAAAACTGTTCAGCTTCCTCTTTGTACTGTGTTTTCGAAATATTAAGGTCATTCTTTGAAATCCTGACCAAGAATTCCCATATTTCTATTTCGGGGTTTTCTGACTCGTGCCCTTCCAGATAATGATATTTACAGTAGACCCTGAAATAGTATTAGTAACTAAGGAATAATCGTAATATTAAAATGTTGGAAAAAGACAATAGAATCATTAATGCATTCAATTGAAGAATGTGAACTCCCCAGGTTTACTGTCAGCATCCGTATTCAACCAGACAGCACACTCAACCTAATAATGCACAAAATAAATCGGTAATTACTTTTCTATTTTATTTAAAATTACTCTTTGCTGTTCATGATAATGACAAACGTTCATTCCAATAACTATTCTTTGTCTCTCCATTTTGGCTGTCTTAAAGCTCAGTGTTATCGATACTTAAATCACGCTTTATGGATTATTTATTTTTTCTTTCTTTGATGGTATGGCATCTGTCTATGAATCTATTTCTTTTACAAAAATCATACGCTAACCAATCAGGATGTATCCTGTAGCTGTATCTAAAGTAGTCCGTGACGTTGATTCCAGTAAGGTCTTTTCCTTGCGTGGCTTCAAGCGGGTTGTCTTTGAGGATCAGCTCCGTGTCTCCATAACCCTCAGGAAGCGAGATGCCCATAGAAAAAGGTGTACCCTCCAGCTCGTTGAAGAAATAGTCGTGCTTGACGCGGGATATCCTCCTGTAAATATTAATGTTCGATTCTGTAGGTTCAAATTGTATTATAATTGTAAAGCACCAGCGATTCGACCCATTGATTGATTCTTCTGATAGTTCTCATCTTGGCAATTGCGAGTTCAGATGATCCAATAGCCAGGCTCTAACCTTATTAAGTACTAATTATCTAATTTATTTTACCTATTGTATACCGTAGCTTATGGATATGCTCTACTGTACTGTTTCTCTTGTAGGTATTTATTATATACTCGGTTGATTGATAAGCTCTGTTACTAGGTTTTTTCCGAATAAAATTTAAATATATTTTTTTAAATATGACCGTATATCATTTTAAACACCATTTTTGCCAACAAAGAAAATATACAATTTACCTCAATTTAATACCTATACTTTCTTTGCCAACTCTTTCTTCGAGAGTTGAAATTACTGCCACAGCTGAAATTACTGCTACAGCCACAGCTGAAATTACTCATAAGATTTGATGAAAATGTCTTGTTAAATGTGTGAACATGAACATCCAACTTGAAGCCTTTCATGACCAATATGACCATAAACTCTACAAAGAAACTGTATTTTAAAATCAGGGACTCATTATCCACTTACCTCTTGTGCGTACTTTTATAGGTTTGTACGCGGTTTGTATCAAGGTTTAGTTAGACACTGGTGAAGAAAAAGGCTACGCAAAATTTCGAGAAAAAAGCTACAATTTCCTGACTGGCAAAAACCAAGCTTTGATTTATGGTTAAAATACAAAAAAGAACTTTAATTCTATTTTATTTGCAATAAACCTTGTAACGGAATATATTAAACAACTAAGTAACTTTTCTAAGGGACAAGAGCACAACGTATATCGCGGAAAAAAAATCCCAGGTTTGAATCTCGGCCAGGGCAAGTGTTTGTGTAATGAGCAAGAATTGTTTCCTGGGTTTAGGGTATGTTTTATGTATTTAAGTATCATACATATGTATATAAGTGTGTATATCGTCGCCAGCAAGCCATAGAAGAAGTTTTAGGACTAAGTAGGTCGATTTGTGTACGATTGTCCCTGAGCTAGCGAGCAAAGCGTCTTGGTTTTAACTTTGGTTTTTTTTTGTCATGTGTCTGTCCGAATGCCAGGCTGCAGGTACTCCTCTACAGGGCGCATTACTTGTATCATCAGTCGAGTTTACCTTAAATGCAGGCTGATCATGATTTTAGTAAAGCACCTCGTCCGAAATGATCCAATCCAACCCTAGCCCATCTTAAGTTTTTTGCAGATACTGAAAAATTAGTACCCTTTCCAAGTTGTGAATCAATACTTTAAAATAGTGACGTAAGCCATAGACAGCACAGAGTTGGCGGCAAAAACGGGACACACATGAGGCTTTTCTTTCTACTTAATTACTACTTTAAATAATTGTGGTAACGTACTAATACAAGTTGTACAACTACGGGTTTTCTGGATCATGAGGACGAGGGGCTGAACTATAATCAAGCGATTCTCGTGAAATTTTGTGAGCAAGATCGTTAATTATGTGTTTTTTTTTATAGATGAATTTTTTTCTTCATAATAGCAAAGATATGGGGGTTGATAGACTCGCCAGATCTAAAGCTCACAGAGCCACTAGTTATTAATATGTCTAGTTATTTCATATCTTACCTCATATCGTCGTAATGGAAAAGCACCTCGACCTTGGTCATGCTGCCACTGATCCCCTTGGTGAGGTTCTGCCGCAGCCACTTTATCTTGTCGCCCAACTCGCGCGCACCCTTCCCGTCATCCACTTGTTCCACCTCTACGAAGTCGACGCTGTTGTAGTTCACTTGGAGCTGTCCGTTGATCTGTCGATGTTTATAAGTAGGTATCAGAATTTGAGTTTATTTTACTGCTTTTAAAGAAACCTTATGACTTATGAGAAAATATACTCCGGGGTTCCCAACAACATTTTTGACGCCACGTCACTGGTAGTTATAATCTATCTATCTATCAGCCACGGACGTCCACTGCTTAACATAGGCCTCCCCTACAGCTCGCCACAGGGTGCGATCCTGTGCAGATCGCAGAAGAACTAAAGTAAGCGACATAGCTCACAGTATCGCATCGTTGAAGTGGCAATGGGTGGGCCATGTAGCCCGGAGAACGGATTGCCGTTGGGGCAGTAAAGTCCTGGAGTGACGACCACGAATAGGAAAGCGCAGCGTAGGACGGTCCCCGACTAGGTGTCGGGAGTTGGTGAATGCGGTGTACACAGGAAATAGGTATAAGTAGGGGATTATATCCTACACACATTTGTACATGTGTTTTCATTCGTTAAGGAGCTGCGATACCACATTTATAACACCTATTATGGTCAGGGATTAAGAATTGACACATCTATGTCCACGTCCGTCCTGGTGTGAAATACGTACCTACCTACTTAACACACGTAGCCAAGTTAACTATGGTATAATTAAAAAAACAAAAAACCCGACTGCTTTAAAAAACTAAAAAGAAAAAAACAAGTCCAGTACCTACCCTTGTTAAGTTATAATGGAAATGTTTTATGATGATGATGAAAGAAAACTAGATCGACGCAAATCTTCCCAAAAATGGGTACCGACTGATTAAAATCGCTATGTTCCACATTAGAATTTATTATTTGTTTTATGTGGGTATCGATCATGAATCATAAAACATTTCCATTATAACTTAACAAGGGTAGATACTGGGCTTGTTTTTTTCTTTTTAGTTTTTTAAAGCAGTCGGGGTTTTTTGTTTTTTTTTAATTATTATTTTTATTTTATACTTTTTAGTTAAGATTATAAGTCAGTAAATTTCGCAATCTTTATCGAGGGGTTTATTGAGAATCTTGCACAGATTTATTACAATGAAATGAAAATTTAGTGAGAACGGGTTGTTAACCAACTTAAAATCGTTATAGTTCCTAACTGGTCATTCAAAATTAAAAATGATTAAAGAAACCTAATAATGATTTTGAAATCCCTATTCAATGATACCTCGCTCGGCATAGTACGTCGATTTTCATTTTTTTCTTTGCGTCTCATTATCGCCATTTTGAGTTTTCATCATTTTCATGTCTTTAGTGACATTTGCCCAATTAAGACAAATCGATTGACGTAAGAATCATCAAAATCGGTCCACGCGTTTGGTTTCTAGAGTGCCAGATAGGAACAAACATACATACATACATACATACATACATAGACTGATAAACACCCTTTGCGTCGCGCAGTTGGTTAAAAAGGGACACCGACTTTTCAACAAGAACCGTCGCTTTATAATTAAATAGATTTGCCTGCAACTTCGTTCGTGTAGGAGAACAAGTCTTAACCCCTCTTTTTTTCTTCAGCGTAGTCGGGTAAAAAGTATCCTATAACTATCCATCTGTGCATATCTCGTGTATTAAAATTAGTTGAGATCTGTTCAGCTGATTTGGCGCGATGAAGCTACAATTACACATCCATACAAAAAAAAACCATTCGGTGACCTTGAAAAAGTTCATTACAATTTTTTTTTTTTTAATTATCTTCAACCTACAACTTTATAATAGTAGCTAGAAATTAGGCACTTCGTTCGCGGAGGAAAAAATAGACATAACCCTCGTTTTTGCTTCAGCATAGTTGGGTAAAAAATATCCTATAACTGTTTGTGGATACTCAGCTACCTGTGCACTAAAAATATTTGAAATCTGTCCAGTCGTTTAGGTGTGATGTTGCCTCAAAGACACAATACATACCTACAGTATAGTTACCAGCATTAAAATCTGCCACAACAAAGCGTGCATAAATATCTGACATATATTGATGCTGGTGCATGACTGTACATACAAACACAAAAAAAAAACCAAAAAAATATTTTTCGTTTGACTAAAACTTCAAATAGTCTCTATTTCGTCGTCAGTATACTATTTTTGTGAAAATATCCCAAGACATTTAATTTTTGAACACTTATCCAATTCTCTTAAATCGTAGGTTTATTTTGAAACCTACATCCATGCAAGTAAATTAATTAGAAAAAGAAATGAAATCAGAACATTTACCTTTTTGAGTTTAATAAGTCTTAGAATCTCTAGTATAACGATACCATTTCTTGTATTAAGTTGGTAAGGTAAATCTAACTTCCCGATATTTTATAAATAAAGTATTAAATACAAATCTTTAGAGAATACTTACCGAGGTTTTTAGCAGCGGATGAAGTAGCAAATACCCGTTGTTACTGACGATAAATGAGTAACCGTTGACACCGAGCTGGAATACATAGATGTACAAAATAGAAGATTACTTGTCAGAATTGCCTCAGCAGGTCATTTGTAGTTTAGAAAAACAGGCAAAGCGCGAGTCAACTCGCGTACCGAGGGTTCCATGTTCAGTAGATTCAATAATTTGTCATGGTATCCGTAGGTACGGCCGTACATACAAAACCTATATGAAAAAAATATATAACATCAATTTGCACTATTGAAAACAATTGTACCTGACCGCATCAAAAATAGTTATAAAGATAATAACTCGGGGCTTCTCAAACATTGTAAAGTAATTAATGTTTTCAATAGATTTTGTCTGTCATTACTTCCAGAAGAATGTGACGTCATTCCTTCATTAGAACAAAGGTGCCGACCAAACAAACTTCGTACCCTAGATTACTTGCCAGCGTACTCGCTTCCGGGCATTAATAATACTTACGGTAAAAGAACAAACAACTACCTGATTCCATTCGAACTTAACAACTACCCAAGCATATACTTTACGATACCATAAGTGTTTTTAAAAGCATTGGAAAGTGTAAAAAAGTCTTAAAGCAATACTTCTTAGAATATGAATCTCAAAATGACAATTAGAAAACCACTTATTTAAATTCATAACCTGTAACAACCGACTTCAGACAAGCTTATCAGTCTTATCACTTACCGTACGTAACTAACATTATAAATAAATGTAATTAATTAGTAATCTTTGTCTTTTCTGAAGACGGTTTATTAAGTAGCTATATATAGACACTGTAACTAAGTCAAGAAACGTTATGCTGACCGAACCGCGCGATCTTGCCACTACTACATAAACCCTCCAGGTTTTCAATAGTGGCTCTTATATACCATATAAACTGCTGTATCTATTAATTTTATTTTTAATAAAAAAAAATGTAAAATATACGCTACAAACGGCCATATCTATGAAATCCAGTATTAACAGAGCCCTACTCCTATACAAAATGTACTCGGTGTTCGATCATATTATATTGGTAACTGACATAGACAGACAGACGTAAAATTATACAGTTTTTAGTATTTATATAGCAGCAACAGAAATTACATCATCTGAGAAAATTTAAACTGTCTAACTATCACGGTTCATGAGATACAGCCTGACAGACAGTGACAGACGGACAGATAGACGGACGGACAGCGGAGTCTTAGTAATAGTGTCCCTTTTTTCCCTTTGGGCACGGAACTCTAAAAATATGGTATCCTTCTTTTTCATCGACAAACGTTTCCTAAAATGCTTTATTTCATTATTTTATCGACAACTTTTCCTCTTAAACCATACAATTTTCATTATTTTTGAAAGATAATGTAAAAACCGTCAGATGAGGTTTTTATTATCAGCCTAAACTGTCCCACTGCTGGGCAAAAGCCTCCCTCTCTTTCTTCCATTCGTCCCTATTTAAGGCAGCAACAGACCAATCCCTTCGGAACGTGTCTAGTTATCCCGCCATCTCCGCTGTGGTCTACTGCGACGCCAAACTCTATTGGGTGGGATCCAGTCAGTGGTATTCTTGGCCCACAGTGCGTTCGGCATGCAGCAAACGTGTCCAGCCCAGTCCCATTTCAGCATAGCGGCTGTCAGGGCTACGTCTGCAATTTGGGTTTTGGAGCTTAAGATGGTATTTAGGATGCGATCTGTTATTTTACTCCCAAAATACCACACTCCATAGTCCTTTGGCAAACCTTGAGGGAATATTTCTGAGCATTAGTCAAAAACCGAGTCTGGGCACCAAAGGTGAGGATCGGACGAATGCACATGTCCATGAGTTTTCGCTTCAAAGTAATGGGGAGTTCTCCCTTCATGAATTCTTTTACGGGCCAATAGATTAGATTAGATTTGTTTTATAACGATCCCAAAACTATTAACGGTTTCAGAGAAAAATGCTGTCTATAAAATGATGAAACGTTATTCGATAAAACAAGGTACAATCAAGAAACACAGCTTAGCGTAATACAGTGACATGGAAGGCACATAAGGAAACTAAATTAATGTGAGTTTTTCTTTTTATGTCGAATTTATCCATTCGATGATGTACACCGTGCCTGCGAGAAATAGGATTTTTTTTAACCACGCATTCCTGAGGAGAAAAATTCAGCAAAAAAGAAAAATCTAGTTCAGCCGATTTTTTTTACGAAAATTGAATATATTTCGCTTCTTTATAAAAATTATCCCTTTTAATAAAATGGTTATGTTTTTTTTTTTTTAAAGAATGATTTTAGTAAGTAGTAGTTGTCACTTTGATTTCTGTTAATAGCGACATAAAACTTGGCCACATATGTGTCAACGCGCGATCAAAAGAGCTTCTTGCATTTTAGTAATCACAGTAAACATGAAAATTGATAATATCTTCAAAACTAAGCCGGATTGGCCAGAGGTTCATGTAACATTTTCTGCTCCTAATGAACTAAGGAATACGCCTTAAAATATTTCCACCTTCTTGCGGTCACCGTGTATAATTTATTCTTATCCTTACTAATATGTGTTTTAAATACGCTAGTGTGTTTGTTGGTTTGTCTATATTTCATGCAATAACGACAGATTTAAGTATTGTATTATATTTTTAACTGAGGCCGGAGATGACATAGGCTACTTTTATCCTTGAAAAATGCAAAGTTCCCGAGGGATGAACAAATTAGTAAGCCTAAATGACTATTGATAGTCTAAACCATAAACAAGCTAGTAACTTATAGGTGTTGTTTTACCTGATGGGGCTTAGCCAGTTTAGCGATGCTGTCGATAGGGACATCAGTGCCGGCCACGCCAAGCAACGTCGCGTTTTCTTCATCTTGTATAAACGCCGGGATCGCAACAGACGTCACCAGCTTGTCCTCGTCTGGCTGCAGTCAAACAGCGGTGTTATTTACAATAACAGCTTCATTAATACAACCATCAGCGTGGCCATTATCTAAACCGAAGATGCCAACTGCTCGAAATATGTCTTCCTCAAGAATATTCATTATAGGCGGTCTAAAATGTCGAAATATTTGAATCAAAAATATGATTTCAACCCGCCTCCACAAGTAAATTTCATAATTGTTATTTTTCAACAGCAAAGTGATACGAGGTCATATAAAATTAGTTTCAATTTCGCCGAGCTTAAACTTCGACCCATGTCCATCAGACCGGCTTAATTTCAAGAAACTTTAAATTGGGTTATGGACGGTTTCATGCAATCTGATTATTGTCAAGAGATAATATTAGCTAGCAGCACATGTAATATGTTATTGTTAAACATTTAGTTTGTAGTAAATTATAAACTTACTTTATCAACATCCGGGCTTACATCCCAATCTTTTGTTCTCTGAAAACGTAAAATATGTAAATGAAAATCAAGAAAATGCATTACTCGTAAGCTTGTTCTCCCTTAATTGTGATCAACTTGACGCAAGATGTTTTGCTATATATACGTTATGTATGTATTATTTTTTTGGTGGTTATACAGGTTCACTACAAATTTGTAATTTTTAGGTGCAATTCTCATCAGACTCATATATTTCTATCACACATGATGAGTCCTTCCTTATGTTTTTGTGCCCAAGCAGCAGGAATAAGTAAGTCCAATTGTATGTTGTACAGTTTACTGACAAATATAACAAATATATAATAAATAAAAAAAAGACGGGTAGCCACGACAAAATAGAATAAATAGAATGTTAATGAGGACAAAAATCCAATGTCTAATAATTAATTTAATGGGTATCTCACTTTGAACAAACTCTGAGCATCATACAAGGGGAAAAATCGGGAAAAAAAATAATATATTTTTGTAGCGGATGGCTAAGTAAGTACGGGGTATTACTTATATGGATAATAATTATTCACTGTCATATCATTTGTTAGAACAACATTATTCAACAGTGGGAAATATCTGAAAATATTTGATTGTAGCGTAACTAATGATAACGTTTGCCAACACTCAAAACACTAGGTGCGGGAATCAGGGTTGGTTTCTAATCCTTATGATAAATGTTTTCTATGTAAAGTCTCGACTAAATCAGTTATACTTACACCTTAGTCATGTACCTTTATTTTAGATAATGGGTCCAAGAAAGAACCTCGAAAGCGATTTTAACTAGCTTTGAATCATCGATTTCCTGAATAAAGAATAAGAGTTTGTAATGTCGTGTCAGTTATAACTTCATTTACTAAAAAGTAAACCCAGGCTGCATTTTAATAATGTGAACTAGAAACTGACCGTCTTATCCATGCTGGCGTGGGTCCAGGTAGGAGGAGGCTCTGAGCCGTTCAGGATCATGGGCATCGCGATTACATTGATGTACGTCAGCACTTGTTGCTGGACCTCTTCCACAGAATGGATGTGCACGAAGGTACCTGACAAGAATACAGATCAGTCACTCACGGGCGACTTTAAAGTAGTTTAAGGTGAGAGTAACCATTGGGTTATGAACTACATCCATCTAACAATTCGGACCGCAGGGATATTTATAAAATGTACGTTGTCGGATAAAAAAACGTGTTTCATCGAGTTTTGGTAATTTGGTAAAAGTCCGTTTAGTCTCACATAATTTAGTTTGGTACTACAATGGCAGAATGATTAATAAGCACATAAAGTTAAAATAAAACCTAAGTAGATACTTAATAAGCTTCTGTCAAAAACTTCATTTTTGCGACAAGCAATTGTTGGCTTTACTTTTCTTTGAACATCCATCAACTAACAGCCCAAACTCAACAGACCACCATCCAGCTCCATGATCAGGTCACCTTGACGGTATCAGAATATTGCATTGTCACCGAATTTACATGAGTAAGTATGTTAAATTTTAGCTTATTCGAAAACCGGAAAGTGGTCAAGTTTAATTTGCAAGATTTACCACCGGGACAGGTGAAACTCAATAACAGCTCGTAAAAACCATACTTTTTATAATTTTTCTACGCCAAACCATAATTTTTCTAGTAGTGTAGATTAACATTATTATCATGATTAACTTTATGAAATCAAGCTGCGTTATATACAGGCGACACAAAAAGAGGGGTATATAAGCAGATCAATCTGAAACAGGCGCTAGAATAATCTGCATACGATCCCTAATCAAGAAATTAAGGCTTATGCAAATCATTTCGAGCATATTATTCTGCGCAGCTGCTTTTGATGCAAACTACGTTATTGAAAAGTGTTCTTATGTTAACTACGAGTTTACCTCTATTAGAACACGCCATTTGTCGTATTTCGTTAACATTGGTCACTTCTTTTCCAATAAGATACGTGAATACCCTTACAGGTGTGTACGTTTTTCCATCTACCTCTTCTCTATTGTATTCGTCAAACACCTCGGATAGGTTCCCTGGGACGTAATCTGTGATCAACATTACTAGTTGGTTACAACCTCCAGTACTCGCCACATTACAGTTGGTATCGTTCCTTCTCTGAAAGTAAAAGATCAATGTAGGCTTTGAAGTCTGGAAACAAATGATGGCACATTCATAAAAAAACTCTTTTTCAATAGCATTTGATTGTACAGTTTTTTTTTCTGTAGCGCCGTTACTAGAATGATATTGTCAGTGTTTGCTAGTTACCTGCTTCAAAATTGTAAATGCTTTCATGTAAGCTTCAGTAAGATTAGCATTGCCAGTCAATTCTATTTTATGCTTTTTACCTTCTTCTGTTGGTGTGAGGGTTTCTATTATACTTCCTATATTTTCTTTGGTTGCTTGTACTAGTTTTTCGTCTGCTGAGCAATTCATTACTTGCCTGGTTTCGTTTTTGAAAGCATACACGTTAACATAATCATTGTTAGACAATGTGTCTAAAACAGACTGTAAAGTGGTTCTAGCCACATAGTTCTTGAATCCAGTCATTGAACCGGATACGTCAAACAGGATAACAACGTCTTTAGAGCAAGTTGCAGCTTCGATGTACCAAGACTGCACGCGGCAATCGTAAGTGTCAGTCATCTTCATGTTCCAAGGCATTGCTGGAAAAAAACGCAGGACGCCGTGCGCGCTCCCGAAGTATTGCCACGTCAAAGACGGGTCGGCGTTGTAATTCTTGGTGAAGACTTCATTGAGGCCCTTTGTCCAAACGATGGCACATTTCGGTTCCTCCTCTATAAAACAAAGCACATGAGAAGAAGAACATAAGAAAATCTATGTGGGATATACGCCATGATGACTAAAACTTACCTAGGAAATAAATATTGGTGGGCACATGTACGCAGCTTTTGCTGGTATTGACGCTTATATCATAAAAATGCGAATCATTTTCTAAATATATTGTCTCGTAATACTCCTTCGTGTCCTTAATGAAGCTGGGCTTTTCCTGCTCACTGACAACTAAAGAAGAGTCATTATTATACTCGTTCATAATATAGAAGTCTGAATACTTGGAAGAGCAGTACTCAAACGTCCCGTTAACCATCCCATTATTCTGCTCCTTAAATGTTCGTGCTAACTCAATGGCTGTTGCATGGATACACTGGAACCAAATAATTAAAAATAAGCCCAAAAACACATTTACTGTTATAATACCATGTCTCGTAGCTTGAAATCACGACAGTAATAATTACCTTCACTGCATTAATTTTCTTTGTTAACATTGTTCCGACGGATTTCAGGGAGGATTCCAATATTATCTTCCCATCTTTTCTTTTCACGCTTGCGTTCATTTTTTTGTATTCCTGCAACAGATTTGTATTGTACTTGCCTGAACAAAGGCATATAAACACTTAGTCTTCAGCGTATAAATACGAATGCGTTACATATATGCGCCTAGTATCCAAATAAAATAATATTCATAAGTAAAGGTGAGAATCATTGATTCTAATTTCTACCAGTAGCGGAATATTTCAGACAAGAGAAGGTCTATTTCACCCATTAATATTGGTGCAAGAGCAATCTTACTTTAGGGAACTAAGGGTAAAATTTCAAAAACACGAAAGCTTTATATGAGCTTGCTATTGTTATCTTAAGAAATGGTAGTTTAACACGCATATGCAATCGATTTGGCAGGGAAACTTTACTACTGTGTAAACCGTGAGCAATATTTGTTAAGATTGCCTCATATCATCAGGAATATATATTTAGCGACATAAAATATATGGTGATAAATTTCGTTATATTTATTAGGTATGAAAACTCGGCTGTTAACTAAATGGTATGCAGATTTACAAGATTCTTAATGTCGTTCGTAATTTTAAAGCCTGTATAAAAGCCTTCATATTCTTGCAATAAATTTGCGAAAAACGAAAGATGTTAAAGTTTAAGGTGAAGGGATGGGTCAACCAATTTTGATTATGTCGGAAAAGGGACTTGACTGGAAATTATCACAACACAGCAAAACGGGGCGTAATCGCGTATATATATGATTTATTTAATTACCTTTCGTTGGTAATTCTTCGACGTTTCGGACGTCATTGATTCGCCTCTTCAGTTCCTTCGAGACCATGGACGTAACGCTACATCCGAAACGTCGGAGACTTACCAACGAAAGGTAATTATTCAAGTCATAGTTTAAATCAATGTTTTGATTGGGAATGTTCTTTAATTGCTATGGGTATGATTTAAGATATAACCTGAGAATTGTTTTTTTATTTTATTTAGGTATATAGAAAATCACACGGAAATAATGCTATAAAACACTTCTATAGCTACTTTTATAAAGTTGTAAAAACTAAATAGCTGTTCATGTCTTTGCTTTACGTTAAAAAAAAAAAAAAAACATTCCGTCGAATTGAGAACCTCCTCCTTTTTTTGGAAGTCGGTTAATAAAACGGCTGAATGGGTTTCAATAATTTTGGATACACATTAACATGTTCACATAGTCATCCTCAGACAGTTATCTGGGATACGTTTGACCTGTAACTTGTTACCTTTTTTTAACCATCTGTGGAAACCAGCTACCCATAAAATTTGTGTAAATTGACTAAAATGTAATTTATATGATGAAATAAAGAAACCTAATCTAATCATGTACCAAAAATTTACAAATTCCGTTTAGCCATTTTGGCGCCGCAAAGATTTCTTTCGAACTCCACATATACTTTAGCAAAATGGAAGTATAAGAGTCTACTTGGGTCATTGTATTTACATATTTACAGTCAGCCATCACCTTAGACTCAGCTATTACCATTGAGGTATCAACATCAACCTAAAGAATATTCGTCGTGAATAAATGTTGGATAATTTTCCCGGCGTCACGTCGTAAACCAATATCAATCAATCTCACTTTTCTCACCGCTGTCGTAGCTACCGCAGCTTATTCTTATATTTTTACCATACATTGGCTAAATGGGTGAGTATATTTTGATGTCGGATGTAAAAAAGTAACCCACTGCCACTGGAATATATATATACATATATGATGAAATTACAACAACATAAAAGCACTATTTCATCATAGATACAGCAATCCAAAAACC
This sequence comes from Hedya salicella, assembly GCA_905404275.2. NCBI lineage: Eukaryota > Metazoa > Arthropoda > Insecta > Lepidoptera > Tortricidae > Hedya > Hedya salicella. The sequence goes on along the minus strand of FR990099.1, from coordinate 19,594,391 downwards.
TTTTGTAGGCCATTTATTTATTTAGTCAGATTTTTGTATGGGAATTGTTCAAAAGAAAATATTGTTGCGAAGGATGAAGTCAAAAATAAATGTAATCGTGCCCTGCGGAATAGGCCCGAAAATACTTTATATCGAAATTATCATGCATTGAGTGAGCTACCTGCTATGGCTACATGCTAGTTTGGCACTTCGTTTGAATAAAATATCGTAAGAGTCTGAGCGACCCTTGCGCAATATGAAAAAAGGTTTCTAATGAAAAGCTGTTGCGGAAAGGGCGACAGCTGTCGAGCAAGTGAGATTGATCGTAGTACGGCACCTGTCCCACCGCCCGACCAGGAAACGAGTTGCTTTCAACTATTTTCTTATTCTAGAAACGTTCTACCGTCTTTTCAAACTGCCGGTGATCAACTATTAATGGGCTTCTAGCTCACAATTACCTTCGTAGCTATTAACTTTTCCCTGTTGTATATTATGTCTTATCGTGTTGACAACGACCGTCTTTACCAATATACTGTTTCAGTTAATCTTTACGAGTCATCGATACCAAGATTTGAATAATTTGAAATTGAACTTTGTTATTTTTACGATGAAAAACCAGTTTTTGCTACTTTTTAAAAGGAATACACGTTTTTTAAAGAAAAGGCGTGCGTATTGTATTTTAATAATACACAATTCGGCATAGATACATCTTTATTTCTATATACCTCTCTGAAAAAAAAACCACATTATTAAATACATAAAAATGTATACCCACAGACTAATTGTATACCTACACATTTCCGAATGTGAGAAAGTGTTAAATAGAAATTGAACTTTCATACTCGTACATATCGTACCTATTTCGAAAGTTGTTTTCACCACGGACACAACAAAAACCATGAAAAATCGTATATTTTCCCGTGGCGCCCCTTAATATTTAATATTTCTTTTATATTAGCTAGTCGCTTCTCGTCGGCAGTGGGACAGGACCCTAAAATGTGTCTCTATCTAAACGAGCTCGGAACGAACGCCGTGAAAAATTTGTACGTCTTTTCTGGGCCGTTTCTTGTTTACTGTTTTTCCTTGTGGTTTTCTATGTTCGTGCGTAGAATTTTGTTTTCTTTCATTGTTGTATGTATATGTATCGCAAGCTGTTTATATGCGTCCTGGCTGATCCGTGTAGTGTTAGGTTTTTGTAATATGAGATTGGAGCCCCTGTCAGGTCCCCCTGGAAATATTTTTTTTTATTATTTAACTATCAAACTAAGTGGCGGCTTACACAAGACACCTACACTCCAAATTTAATCAATAAAATGCCTGTGACATACGGACTGACGGACGGACGGACGGACGGACATGACGAAACTATAAGGATTCTCTTTTTGCCATTTTGGATGCGGAACCCTAAAAACACATGAAATATTAATTTAATTAAGAGTGGAAATAAAGCATTCATTACTGGGCACCCGAGGATTGCTCAGTCGTATATATTTTATTGGGCTTTTAGAAGATGGAACCTATCCCTATAAACTTGAAAGACAAAACGTAGTCTGTTTTACATACCCAATTTCATCCAAATCGTAAGTCGTTTCCGAAAAAAATATTACATATATAATTTATAATAGAGTAGGGACTGAAGACGAAAATAAAAAAAAACGTATTGCGATAACAAGATCTGTGATGGAGAAGCTGTGGAGGATATAGCAAGATAGGAATATCTCAGAGGCAACTAAAGTCAGGCTATTACAGTCCCTAGTGTTCCGCACATTCCTATGCTAAGAGTGCCATGCAGACCTTTATTATCGTTATTTTTATCTAACGCTATCTTTTATATCGTTATAATTACACAAATAACGTTATAAAAACGTTATTGACGCCGTATTCGTAGCGGTATCCCTTATAACGTTATTAAACTAACACCTATACATCGATATCGATACTTCGGCTAGCGATATAATAACGTTATAGACCTTCTCTTTCTTACACTCATATTCGCCCGCTCCTGCATTGCGGTTCACGGCGCACGGCATAGTTTTGCCTTGCCGTTGCTACCTGCTTGATACGAATACCTACTTAGTGTACATACAATCTACATAATTCGTTAGTTACTTGTAGATCAGATCGGATTTTGTCGACCACTCGGTGATTCGAAAATACGTTCAGATTTAATAAACCGAATACGTCAGAAGCTGGGATTGGGAAATACGAATGCACCTAGTGGTGAGTATAAAGGTTCGGGCTATAGCCCGAGAAAATTAACAGAAATAAGCTAATCAGCGGAAACAATTCGTGTAGTTTTTAAAATAAGTACAGGGTTTCCTTGAGTTCTCCTAATAAACCTCCTATAAGTCCTCGGGTGTGGGGGCTGGGCTGTGCTGACGATAGGATTTAGGTTAAATGTCACTTTTTTCAGTTATTTGCTTTTATCTCGAAAACCTACAAAAATACTTGAACACTTGCTGTTATAAAAATAAGCTACAGTGAATATACTATAAATTTCTAGGTTTTTAGGGGTGCGAATTTATAAAATGGCGTCCATTTTGGAAATCAAGATGGCGGACATCACTTTTTATGAAAAAGTCATCTTAGGTGTCGATTTGTAGGTTTTTCGGGGTGCGGATTTAGGAAATGGCGTCCATTTTGGAATTCAAGATGGCGTACATAATTTTTAATGAAAAAGTCATCATTGGTGTCGTTTTCTAGGTTTTTGGGTGCGGGGATTTAGAAAATGGCATTGATTTTGGAATTCAAGATGGTGGTCATCACTTTTAATGAAAAAGTCATCATAGGTGTCGTTATTTAAGTTTTTTGGGGTGCAGATTTTGAAATTCAAGATGGCGGAAATTACTTTTTATGGAGAAGTCAACATGGGAGTCGTTTTCTAGGTTTCTGGGAATTCAGATTTGGCCATATATAACGGCGTCTATTTTAGTTATGCCTACCCCTACTTCTACTTGGATTTTTGAATTCTACACCATCAAAAAACCTTTAAAAGGGATGAAATAATCATAAAGTGAAAACCTATAAAACAACGGCTATGATGACTTTTTCATTAAAAGTGATATCCACCATCTTGAATTCCAATGCCAATTGCAGTATTTTAGATTACTTATTGCTATTAGTAGCAGGCAAATATCTAGACATTTCGTCATCCCGTCCAGTAACAGGTCTACGTTACTACGTATGTATAGACAGCATTTCTTTTTTTGCGTCCCAATTTTCAATGATTGTATGGCAAACAACACAAAACTAAATTTAACAACACTCCTTAATCGTTTTTCACCTTTACGAACGGTAGGTAGAAGGCGTCCAAGCAAAAGGTGCTGGCAACGTTGCGCAATACGTTAATCCAGCGCCGGCCGCCGGCGCGCCGTGTGCCTAACCAAAGAAGTGCATACGGAGCGGCAACAGCGCGTAGTTCATAACGTTATTTAAACATTTATAACGCTATTTTATAATGTTGTGGTTTTCATTCCGTTGTGATATGATATAACCTTATAAAGGAATATTGATTTTATTTGAACGAGATTTTAAACACAATCGAAATATATCGTTATTATATCGTTTTTTTTTTCATAACGTTTTAAAGGTCTGGTGCCATGGAGTCAACGAAGCCTTATCTATAACCGAAGAACTTAACGTAAAAGAAAGGTTCTCATCCGTAGTTAGATCTCGTATCCTTAGACATTTCGAACGTATAACTCGATCTAGAGAATATGCCATAGAAAAACTTGTAGTCCAAAGATGGGCAATGGCCACAGATCAAGAGAACGGTTGCTTGTATACTTGCCTCCAGCGATAACTGGTATAGAATTGTTCGATAAAAAAGTGAAATAGGTATGTATAAGAATTTCTCGTTAAAGTAATAGGATGATGAAAGTAAAAACAAAACACCAATGGTTCAGAAAAATATAGGTTGTTTACCGAGTAGAAGTAAGTAATTTAGCGAGGTGTAATTACTTCAACTCAAACTGTTTTGAAAACTATATTGTAATGCCAATTATAAAAATCTCGGATTAATAAATACATAACAGTAGGTATTTCACTGTGCAACTTTAATTGACCTAAGTCGTATTTTCTGTCACAACCCCAAAAGCACTTGCCCAATTTAGTAGAATCTTTTACTGACGCTAATAGGCAATTACGTCGATCTCCCAAGTAGCGAGACCCTTTTTAACCCGCGGAAATCAAAGGAAGATATATCAATTCTTCGGAAACGACATCATATAATAATGATTAGGTGAAGTTCCTCAACTTCACCGTATTGGATTTTTGCGGTGGATACGGTGACTTATTTAAGGATAATTAGGTCCAGTGTTTGTTACTTAGGTAAAATATAAAAACCGCATTTTGTTATTGAAGATAAAAAACTTTTAAACCCAAAGTTCATGGGTCAAACAAATGCTTAATTGAATGCGTTCCGCTTGTCGAATGTTTGAAATATTGGACCGTTAATCTAGCCCCTGCCTTGGTTACTTATAGATTCCTCGTGTGGAACATGAGTGTGAGAAATTTAATGGTTCCTTTTTTAAATTTCATTATCATACATTTTTACAGGTTAGTCTATAAGTACCTATGTAGGACTAGAAGATATATATGGGTCACTATGGCCCACTTAAAAAGGTACAAAGTCACCGAAAAAGTAATATTATTAAAGTTTTTCGCGAGATTGAATTAGGAATAATAGGATCCCTTACGAAATTCAAAGGTAACAACGTTTTACCTTCATACGGTATATTCAGCGAATCAATGAAATATACCAAGCGTTCCAAAATATTATTTAATGTGGCGTGTAGCCGCGCCCTCCTCTGTGCCATGCCAGTTTACGACAGAGGTCCAGTCGTATTTCATATATATATGTATAATATATGAAAAAGGTGTGTTTTACATGTAAAGGAAGGTTTTGCCGGAAAGGTATTCATCATTTAAGTTCATCTAACAAAATACATATATTTATACGCTAGATCTTATAGATCATAAAACTTGAAGGTTCACAGCGTGCCCTGCTGAAGGTCAGTTACTGCAAACCCCAGGCGCCGACACAAAATTATTAGATATACTTACATTCGTTTAAGAACTTAATTATTATACTTAAGGTTAATTAAAAACTCAAAATAATTACTCAATATATACTTAGGTATACTTACATTATATATTGGCTTAAGAATTTCGTTATTAAGGTTAAATAAAAAGTTTTATTATTTTTTGGTTTTCACTGTTTTAGGCGGTTTAATTTTTTTGTTATCTAATGTCAGATAGAAGGTATAGTTGGTCCTTGTAGCCAGCTTGTAGCATAGGTCATAACTATTATAAGGATCAGCGCCACGTGATATGCGGAAATTCACGTATCTACTTACTTGAAGTTTAGTGAATTGTACTAGGTAATCATTTTTGGAAGTTACTTAGGTGACTTTTAGAAAGTCAATAGTATGCAAGTACAAGATAAGATGGTCCCCATTTTAATTAAATTTACGATTGTTTCATCACATCCATAATAAATATCGGTTACAAAAATGTTCTGAAATTAAGGGTATATTTGAATTGTTATAATAAAACTTACAAAAACATACTTTACTTCGTGTGTATTTGTACTGTGTAGGTATTTGGATGAGTTCATAATTTGCTACCTACTATTAAAGATAGGTAGCAATACTTACGGCTTTTATTTCTTGAGCCTTTGTCAAGGCTTCATTGAGCCCCCACAGCTCCGTGCCAAGCCTTCCGCCCCATGCTCTAACTCTGGAATTAAAATCCATATATGCATATTCATTATTTTATACTGCCAAATGTTTTTAACTGAATCGACTTAACTGTTTATAGATAGTATGCAAGCTCGTTAAGGTGTCATTTCGAAGTCGTGGCAAAGTTTTGCCCGTAGTACAAAGTAATCTTCGATATGTACTACATAAAAAAATATCAAGAATAAATAGTTTAATTTTATCGATTTTTCCGTTTTAATTCATATCATACCTATATTTTATAAACAAACACACGAACTTTATTTTTGTATGTTTTCAGACATAGTTAGACTTTCACGAGTATATAACAAATTATGGCTTCTACGACGCAGTCTCGTAGCAGGCTGTGGTAATTTGTGTAGGCGCTACGGTGGCGTAGCACTTCAATAGAACGATTACGCACGAACGAAGTGATTTTTTGAAGTATTTTCTGTCACATTCATTAACGTATTCACTGCCGAACCACGCCTCCTAGTAATAAAGTATAAAGAAATGCGTCTCTTATGTTTTAAGCTATACCTACTTGTTACAGTCATAACGCCGGCTGATTTAACTTTTTTATACCTACATACGTAACTACTCATAAATGAAAATATATTTATTTCAGATTTTCAGCCATAGTTGACTGGTAGAGTGGTTTAAGAAAATACATTTTGGGGTACCCAACCTCTGAAAGTTGGTACCCCGCAAAATTAAAAAAGGCGTATAACTATTTACATATTATTAAAATATTTTCAGGTACATAAGATTTGGTAATACAGGTTAAACATAATCACCATAGAGCGGATTCATGATGTCATTATTCACAAGGATGTGGACATGACTCAGAGATTTCATGAATTGATTTCTTACCTGAAATTACATTTAGATTCCTATAAAAATGGTAACAATTTAGCAAATGTAACATACTAACAAAATCTTCATGTTTTATGGATACGCTGTCAAACTAATTACTCAAAATTACCAGTTGCGAAACTTTAGTTTATAATATTAGTCGTATTAGGTAAGTGTGGTGCTTACGTTTGTTATCTGCTAATGCCCAAGTTTAAATGTAATTTGCTTATACTTAATATTGAACAATTGAACTGCATGATCCAACAGTTAACATCTTCTATTGTTTAACCGGTGTTGATTAATCTGAAGGTGATAACCTGAATTCAGATCTTATTTAAACCATCAAAGACAAAATAATTTGATAGATGCGAGTTGCTCTATAAATACCGATCTTTACGACTTTAGTTACGTTTTAATACTTCGATCAGTTAAAAATTCCGCAAGTGAGTAAATTAAGTATGCTTTACAAACGTTTGTATTAATTCGTCTTTATAAGATCTGCAAATTAGATATGTGCTGTTTAGATGTTTGTATTCAATTCATCAGCACTTTATGTTTTGGACTCTTTCGTATACATTAACCACAAATTTAAATATTTCTTGCTAAGTTTGTATTACTTGTTAAACACTTTTTACTTGTCACCCTCAGTATCATGGAAACCTCACCACTGACTAGAGCTGATTACATTACTTGTCAATCGTCCATGAATTAGTATCGTTCGGGTCGGGCAATTGCAAGATGCAACTAACTTGTACTATAACAAGTTAACTATACCCATCTGTCGTTAATCTATTCTTAATAGATTTAGGCTCAACCTCCAACAAAAAATTAAAATAGGTAACCTAGATTGAAATGAAAAAAAGTGCGATGAGTATTTAGTTGGTGGTGCACTTTCTTACGTGTTGGATCTGTCGGATCGCCTGGCTGGTGCTGCTTCCCTTAGAACCATCAGCAGAGCGCAGAACGCTAAGCTCAACCCGCGCATTTTTGGTGAGTCACTCTTGCGCACCGTTCACAGACAAACTCAAAACAATTTAGCGGTAAGGCACTTTGTTACAGTATTTTGTTCTTTCATATAAGGCTCAAACATCACTACGGCTACAACGCTATAATCATCTAAAATATATGTTGTACAGCAACGAAAATATATCTCTATATCAAGCTTTCACCGGTACAAGATAACGAGCCGTATATAATCACACACGAATTTCCATAACACGAGGTTATTAATAGTTTACATTTACAAGTAAAGTTCGCCGGTTAGAAGCACTAGCACTGATAGTCGGTATTCACAAGAGATCACAACGCGGTTGCTTATGTTAGTGTTGAGAGTTTCTGTGTTATTGACGCCTGGTGTCCGTGGCCGGCGCGTCCGGGCGACCGAGCGCGACGCGTGTGCCGCGATGGACGCACGTGCTGCGTCTATTCTGGGCCGTGGGCCGGCGGGCGGGCGGCGCGGCATCGAGCGAGCACGAACTAGGTCGGGCAACCTCGGTATATTCGCTTCTACGCTTTCTTGAAGCTTTCTCGATGCGATATCCTTAACAGGACCTGGTCTTGTTGATGTCACCTGATGTACCGATTTTTTGTTTCCCTCCTGGTTTTTTGGGGTGTCTGTACCTCAAATGGGGAGAAAACGTAACCCTTATATAATCACTTTGTGGTCCGTCTGTCTGTCCGTCAGTCTGTCTCTAAGACCTTTTTTCTTAGGAACGCGTGGAGGTTTCAAATTGAAATTAACATCAAATAGGTGACTGCGCTGCCTTGAAGCTGTAAAAAATGAAGCTTCTAAATCAACGCAATCCAAAGAGACAGTCAAAAAAGGATATACAAATTTCCGTCCATGGAAAACCTTTAGGGTACTTCCAATTGTCCAAGAAACTTGAAACTTTGTATGATGAAGGTTAGCTTATAGCAGAACCCACGAAATAAATCTGAAAATCTTATTTTTTAATCTCTGTCTGTCTATGTCAGACGTGACATAGACATATGTTAGTCACCGATATAAAATGACCGCACACGTTTTACGTTTTGCTTAGGAGCAAGGGTAACACTGGATTTTCATAGATACGGCCGTTTGTAGAGTGTATTTTGTACGGAACCCTCGGAGCACGACTCTGAAGTACTAGTACTTGGCCGGTTTATTTTTAATAGTAACTTTTCAGGGGTTTTGAGATGGTTTTATGGCACTTTCAAAATGGTTTCAGAGCTTTATAGACAGCCAAAACATTTGGGAACTTTGAGATTTGTTTGTAACGAAAGATTTGACCGTTAAATAGACACTGTTTTTCTTGACAAAACCTCCTTTGCGGCGAAACGCTTTGCGATAATTTATTCGACAAGCGTAGTCAGTGGATAAAATGAAAGCTCTCGGTTTTCGGGTGACGGCTGAATGTGATTACGATCTGCAGGAATTTTAGCCATTATAATATATTAATATATGTGTACATCATATAGGTATAGTTATGATCTTGCAATGTTCTGCGGAGAAAATAAATAACTAAATATTATTTAGTTACTTATTCTATCAACGCAGTCCTTTAAAAGGACTGCGTTGATAAACTTGCACTGTTGACTTTTTATTGTACCTATTGATGGCAGGGTACCAATATTCGACACTGTCCTATATTGTTCCCACAGTTGTCCTACAGTTCACCGGAATTTGTTGCAAAAGAACTGACAAGCAGGGCCACTGTCTTGTTCTACCTACCTATTCAAATAACAACAGGTAACTACTTACCTGCCATGAAAATATCACAATCGACCCGTATCCCTCAAACCAGACAATGACGGATCTTTGTACGAATTTCGACGCAACCCTAGTTGTAATCAGTTATCACAATACGTGGGCTTGTTTCGGGCACATTAATATTTCAGGAACAGTTGATACGAAGTTGGCAGGCCACCCCAGCGGGGCTACCCCGAATTTCAAAACTGAATCTCTATCATGCTGTTCTGTTCACTCCCATGAATTTTAACAAGAGATCAAGAGGGATAGGACGATATGAACTTGGAATTTTTGAGAGTAGAGTAACCCCCAGGGTCTGAATAAAACATGGCGGTTCGTGACTGGCGCTGTGAATGCTCTAAAATATGCATAGCAGTCGTAGAAGCTTTGCCATCCATTCCTAAGACCTATTTTAATTTGATGACACTCTATTTTATGGTTAATCCGAAGCTTTTGAATTCGTTATAAAATGCAGTAGATTAAATATTTTGTGAATATTTCTCGGATACATTTTAAGAACTCTTTGAAAACAGTTATTTTTTTTGTTTTACGTCACATTCTATAACTATATTTATAATTTGGTCCCTTTAGGTTCACTTCGTCCACATTTCCATTTTGTTCTAATGTCCTAGCTGGTCAACAATCCTATTTCGTCCACATTCAATTCCCAAATAGTCCACTTCCTATCCTGTCAACATTCTCAAATGATCCAGTTCCTATCTCGTCCAAATTCCTACGTCGTCTACATTCCCAACTCGTGCACATTCTCATGTCGCCAACGTTCCCAATTCGACTACACTTCAAATTTAGAAGCTAGTTGTTTAATATTGATTAGCACATTATCAATTTAAAAAAAACACGATAAAACATGCATATTCCTTTTGACTTAATGAATGAAGCTAATTTTTTTTATTTGGTTCACGTAGTTAATAGTGGATAAGTAATAAAAACCACGCCCCGACGTTTAAGTGGGACGTGCCTGAGTCAATAATTTGAGAAACTTCTATTTTATTATGTCGGTTAGATATACCAATTGACAAAAACTAAATAATAAATGTTTAATTTATACAGTCGAGCAAATTCTACGAGTGTAAATGCAACCACCAAATTTCAGAAATATATATTTAAAACCGTTTTCTAGATTCTGTGACTACACAACGTACGGTTATGCTATCGCGAAAAAAATATTAAATGTATCTCTATGAAACCTAATGTACCCAATTCTTTATCTGGTCTTTCTCTAAAGTACCCACCTGAGATTACCCACCGCGGCTGATATTATCAGAAAATTACAAAATAACAATAACAAGGTGATATAAGATTCTGGGGATTTTCCAACAAAATCTAAATGAGAAACGTAAACCCGAGTTTAATTTAACATCAAGGTTCATTATAAACAAAGATCAGAAACAAATGAAAACATTTTTCGACGATACTGGACGCGAACCAGTTCCTTGAGCCAGATCGGGGCAGCACGCTCTACCATCTGAGCTAATCGTCCATACCAGTAGTCGATCAAGGTTCATTTTTCATAATATACAATCAACGATAAATACATTCCTTCCAGTACCTGAGGAAAATTACAAGGGAAGCCGAAATGTATTCATTCACTCGTATTCAAAGAATAGGATGATTATAAGCCTTTACTGGGAATCGGCTTGTATGGACGCCACGCCACTTTTTAATATGATTCATGGTACTTTCATCTGAGTTTAAAATTAGAAGGCTGAATTACAAGCAACTACTGTGTTTTACAACTTTAGTATTATTTTCGGGATGTATACATTTCTACAATCTGATCTATGAGTAAGTAGGTACTATTAATAAATAATTGGAATAAGGATATAAAATGAACAGAAACTAAAGTAAATTAAAAGTAGAAAAAAGGGAATCATAATAAAAAGAACTCACCTTCCAGAAGGTCCGTCTGCGGCATAGTGCCAGTTGTGCTGGCCGCGTTACCTCTTTGAAACGTGAGGGCAATCCTCGAGTAATACTTGACACAAAACTGCAAAAAATAACATCTAAAAATACCTACTATTAGAACATAATAATTAACTACCGAAGAGAGACGAGAGAATATCATGACGTTTGTTAAATTCCTTAGGAAATGGATTAAATCGTAGCGCATCAAAACAACTATCACATGCTTCAGCTGTGTTATCATTCACAACAGTCATCTTCACATATCAAATTAATAACTGAACACGTATTTCGAACCCAAAATAGAGTTACTTATTTCTCGCTCCACGAATTCCCAAATGATATTTCTTACATTACGTTCATATTTCGATATACGAGTTGCGAATGGAATATTACATTTTCCTTGTAACCGCTGAAAAATTATTGGACGTAATAATTGGACATTCTGTCTCGAAAAGCGCCTACGAAGTAATTCTCGTAATTCAAGAGAAAAATGGTTACGTTGAATTGCTTTGCTCCCAGCGGAGTGCCAGCACAATCAGGGAGAAATATAAGTAGAATCGTACGGTCCAATAAATTGCTCAAGTTCAGGTTAGTTGAGCGCAACGAGTGCCTAATAGGGATGTTGACAACTTTTTTTTGTGGTATGTTATAGAACGATAGAAATTTCAATGATAGAAATACTGGTGAAAAAACTACTTCAATCTCATAAAAACTCCACGAGATACAACAACGTTAGAATCACACTTTTGGACTTTCCCAAAAACGCTCCATACTAAACCCTAGGAAAGCGTGACGTCACACCTTATATGGGGAAATTAAGAACTTTGTTCTGCAGCTATGTTAAAACATGCGTTTATCGAAACGGTTTCATACCAAAAGTTTCCATACATTTCATCGTTTATTCAATGGTATTATTAATGTTTAATATTTTCATACTTTATAAATGAACTTTCCCGCCTAGTTTTAAAGGCTTATAAAACAAGATAAGGCATCGAACTCAAAGTTTCTTTTAGGATTTTCGTCATAAAAATTACCATTTCAACATCCCTATTGTGTTCTTACTTAGCGTTTTGTTGAAGTTGGACTAGTAATAACAATTTAACCGCCAGATATTTGGTAAGCCGCGAAACTATAGGCATAACGCATACATAACTGAGTTCCTGAGGTATTGGAGCGGTAGGGGAGGGGTTACAAGATTAATACATACAAGACTAAATTCTCATATAATTTTTGTCTTAACAAAGCTTTCAAATAGTTGAGAAAATTCCTAACTTTTGAGATTATTTTGTGTCTTCCTTATTTAAGAATTTAGTCATGATTCAATGATAACAAAATGAATATAGACAGAATCAAAATCTATGCTATTATTGAGTTATAAAAATGTAATGTCTGTACATTCAAGATATTTTTAATGTAACTTTTGTAATGGACTATTACATAGTTTGATTCTGTGACCACTACTTCTGTGGTCACAGAATCAAACTATATTTGTATGTATCGTTGTGACTGCAACACGCCAAATCGGCTAAACAGATCTCAACAATTTCTTATTCACGGGTAGCCGACTACGCTGAAGAAAAAACGAGGGGTTATGAGTTTTTCTCCTCCCCGAAGGAAGTTGCAGGCATCTTCTAGTGTAATATACAAGTGGGCCCGAGTAGCCCGACAGATTTTAACAATCGAATATAGAACCTAATTAGAGCATATTAAGTGGTATATAACATGTAGTCAAGTAACAATCGAATATAGAACCTAATTAGAGCATATTAAGTGGTATATAACATGTAGTCAAGTAACAATCGAATGTAGAACCCAATTAGAGCATATTAAGTGGTATGTAACATGTAGTCAAGTAACAATCGAATGTAGAACCTAATTAGAGCATATTAAGTGGTATATAACATGTATTCTGAAAACGCGTGATATTTGAGATATTAATTAATTTTATAAATCCCAAAATCTCTCGACTATCACGCCTTAATCGTGTGATGTAGCTACTTATTTCATACTTTTGTTCATAGAAGCAGTAACTGCATGCTTTTTGACCAGTTTGTATTAAGTTTCACAATAAGTTTGATATCTTTATTCCTTATTGAGAGAAATTCGTGTTGCGCAGTACTCATATATCTCTCAGCATTAAAAGCCCCCAGTAAGCTCGGCCGAAGCTATTATATTCCCATACAAACGAAGTTTCGTTCTTATTTTAAAAATACGTGTTGGATTGTAACGAAACTTTGCATATACAATGAAATGAGGTAAATCTAGGCCTGTAATTAGTTTATATGGTTCCAGTTCATAAAAAAAAAAAACGAAATGCGGCATAACAAGTTTTGTATGAAAAACTTAAATTCGCTGAATTTTTTTTGCTTTGGTATCTGAAGCTACATAAATTAATTACAGGCCTGCATATACCTAAACTTATTCTAAGTACAAAGTTATAGAGCAAACTAGCTAGTCGTTTGAAAATGAGAGCGTCACTACGTTTGTATGGAGAAGCGAGCTTACTGGGGACTCTTAAGTCGAATCCTCATTAGACGCAAATTTATAAAAATAAATATAAACTTTTTTTTTAAACTATAAACTTTTATCCAATGAGGCACTTAACTCGATGGTTACAGTCTATCGGTGTACTCGGGCCCACGTTGTATATTTACATAACTGGCAGTTCGTTTTAGTGTTACTAAATAGACAATATTAGCTGTGGAAGGGATCGCTTCCTTTGCCTCCGGTACTAAAAGATTGAGGCATCCGTAGTCTATAATAAATATTCATGAACATGTTTGCATTAGTTAACAAGAAACTTCAAGCAACTTACGAGTTGCTTCTACGTGATTTAATTATAACGCCTAACTGCTTAATTAAACATACTGAATAACACTCATACAACAACTTTATGTGATACGTACTTGGAGAAAATCTTTTGTTTATATTTGTATAGATAGCAATACGAAAAATGTATCCTTATTTATTTATTTATTATTCAAAAAGTTACACAGCTTTACAATAAAAACCAACAACTGTGAACTACAAAAAAAAAAACAAAAATATAAAGAAAAACATAAAGCTAATTCGATTTAGACGACGTAACTTTGTAGCTCCGTTGCGTTATCTGATCTTGTGTAGGATTCGGCAGATTGCCCCGGAACTGTCGAAACACTACACGCTTCGGCCAGAAGTCTGCACTTGCGATGGTGTCCTGAAGTCCACAAACGAGCTAAAGTGCACGCAGTGGCGGGACTGCAACTGGTGCACTCATAGCTAGAAGTCAGTCTTCTGGCGGACGAACTCCACCACGTCATCGGCCACGGCGGAGTGACGCAAGCGCGACACGTAGAGCGCCTTACTTGGTGTACTAGGTAGAAATGCGAAGAGAAGAAAGATTTAAATGTCAATGCTATGTTTTGATGAAGTTATATTTATTTTAACTTTATTGCACAAAAATGTTTTATAACAGCATTCTGGATTGAGTTTTATTTTGGCGGTTTTATTAGATGCTATAATTTATATCCGTAAAATTTATATCTTGCTGTTTTCAAAACTTAACTCTGAGCAGTATCAAAACATAAACAACCTACCGACCTAATCCTAATCAAAAACTGAACTGACTTCGGCAAAACTGACTTTGGCACAAGCTGCGAGATGCCATACCTTCTATACTATTATATGACTATTAACAAGTTGTAAAAAATATACAATGTCAATATAAATTATATTTATTGTTATTAACATTATAATTAATTCGCAACGCAGGTTCGTCAAGTCACAGTTGTAAAAATAAAATGTCTGTACATGAAACATATTTTTTTATAAAAAGATTGTAACGGACTATTTGGTCATAACTATATCGAAATATTTTTTTTTGTAATGTTGTATGCATCGCTGTGACTTCATCACGCCAAATCGGCTAAACGGATTTCAACTATTTTTAATACACCGGGTAGCTGGGTTTCTCCAGTTGGTTATTGGATACTTTTTACCCGATAACGTTGAAGAAAAAAAATGGGTTGTGACTTTTACTCCCCCGCGAACGAAGTTGCGGGAACCTTTTAATTTTAAAATAATAGTAATTACACAAAAAAGTATTTCGTACAAATGGCGGCCAAAAAGGCCTACATGGCATTATTTCCCTGTTAAGCGTGGGACTACACAGAAATAAACATACGTTTTCCTGTTCACAATAAATTGAAATACCTTATTTAACGACCATTGTTTTTAAATAATCAAAAGATAAAAGTATAACTAGGTACTACTTTCTACGGGTTTATCTGTGTAGAAGTGCTGTACTGTGAACTTAACTATTATACACATAACGAGCGTGTAGCAAAGGGTCCATCCGCCGCGTACCTACCTCAGTTTCATAAAGTCCTCCTGTAATTTGCTTTTTGTCGATCTTTTTCTAGGGATCCATACCCAAGGGATATTACTAAGACTCCGCTGTCCGTCCGTCTGTCACTGGGCTGTATGTCATGAACCGTGATAGCTAGACAGTAGAAATTTGCACACATGATGTATTTCTGTTGTCGCTATAACAATAAATACTAAAAACTGTATACCTAATTTTATGTCGGTCTGTCTATGTATAATGTATAAAATGATCGAACACCGCGTACATTTTGCTTTGGAGTAGTGCTCTGTTAACAGAAAATAATATCAATAAGTCAAGACAAACATACGTAAGATGAAGCCATAAATGATGGAACATATTATATAAGTAAGTATGGATGTGAATTCAAATAAGAAAGGCCGAGAAGCCGCGGGCGCGGCGCCGCCCTGGCGAGACGTGGCCGTCGCACGCGGCACGCCGCACCAAGCATGCTACCAAGGGCGGGTCGCAACATTACCACAATCAACGGATCGATATTTTTAATTCTTTAATTGTATGTATGTGTATTCACTATTATAAAGTTGTTAAAATGGAATGTCGGTACATTGAACATATTTTTAAATAAATACGAAAATATATTATTTATAGGTCACTAAACTGAAAAAAAAAACCATTGTATGTTGGTCATGTGTCGTTGTGGCTTCATCACGCCAAATCGGTTTAACCGATGTCAACTTTTTTGGGATACAAGCAGCTGTTTGCCCACAGATGGTTATAGGATACTTTTTACCCGACAATGCCGAAGAAAAAAATTGGTGTAATGTCTTTTTCTCTACCGCGAACGAAGTTCCAAGCTCCTATCTACTACATAGTTATATAGGAAGGTTCAAGTTGTCTTCGTGACCTTATTATGTCAAAACCACTGGACGGATTTTAACCATAGTACACTTTTACCCGACTTCGCTGAAGCAAAAAGAGGGTTATGACTTTTTTCTACTCCGCGAATGAAGTTCCAAGCTCCTACTACATAGTTAAATAGGAAGGTTCACAAGGCTGAGAAGCCAGGGCGTGGCGCCGCCTTGGCGAGATGTGGTCGTCGCACCCGGCATGTCTCACCAAGCATGCAACCGAGGGCGGGTCCCAACATCAAACAATAGGCAATCCAACAACTTTTTTCTGAGGTATGTTATAGAATAAATACCTCTCAATAATAGAAATAATGGTGAAAAAACGACTTCAATCTCATAATAACTGTCCGATATAAAACAATGTTAAAACGCTTAATACTAAAGCCTACTAGCATGTGACGTTACACGCCAAGTAGTACCTTACCTTGTATGGGGAAATTAAAAACTTTGTTCTGCAGCTATATAAGACGTTTATCGAAACGGATTCATAACAAATGTTACCATATATTTTATGGGTTATTCAATGGTCTTATTAGTTATTAATATGTTCATGCTTTAAAAATGGACTTTCCCACCCAACTTTAAGGGCTCATAAAAATAGCTACGTAAGGTATCAAACTCCAAATTTTAACTTAGTTTCTTATTTTGCTTGTTTTAACAGGATCGTTCATAATTTTAAAAAAAAATCTACTGTCAAATACCCTATTATTAGTTTGAAAATATCTTCGAAGTATTTTATTAATTTTAACAACTTTATAAATAGTATAGATGTATCATTGTGATCTCATCAAAAACGGGTAGATGGTTTTTCCCTTCACACTTCAAGGAACCGTCGACTTGAGTATATACATCTATTTAATTTCAGTTTGATACCTCTACGCGTTCCCAAGATAAAGCGTCTTGACAGACAGATGGACAGACGGACGGACAACAAAGTGATGAAGGGTTCCAATTTTTCCTTTTGAAGTAGGGAACCTTAAAAAAACCCACAGACTTTTGTCTCCCCTGTAAACGAAGTGCCAGCTATTTTTGCATTAAAATATAGGAATAAGAATTATGATAATAACTCTCATAAATGAAGGAAAAAATTGTAAAACATGTTTTGAAATTAATTAAATAATTCAAAACCGGCCAAGAGCACTTCGGACCATCCTCAGTGAAGGGTTCGTTACATAAATGAGGTTTTATTAATGCTAAATAAACATTCATGCATATTGTCTATTATCCGTATGTACCATTGTCTATTATGATTCAAACAAAAAAACAATCCAGTCTCTTTCATGTACCTTCATGTAGCCCTTCTTTTAATGAAAATATCTTCAATACACAGACAGATTTTTAAAAGGTTATTTAAATGCGCCGTCGGCGCGGCGTGTTTTAGGAACGTGCAACGACAGCGCGATTTCATTTCTTAGAGCTGAACACTCTGCTGACTCGCGTGCATATCGCGTTTGTATCGATGTTAACGGCTACAACGGCGCGTTTAAAAAATATACGTAATGCATAAGCCCTAAAACTGTATAAACAATAAAATAATTGATGTATACGTTTAGGAGCACTAAGTTTTCTTCTCAGGGTTCCTAAATATAGGTATCGAACAGACATCGGAGAAAATGTTGTAGAGACGCGTAAAATATAAACAAAAAGTCATATATTTTACACTAAAACAGATACACGATCATTTAAATTACGGTTAACGTCATCTGTGTTTTCCAGGGTGAGTGTATATTTAGACATAAATAGTACAAGCGACTACAAGAAAATTATTCACGTCTGTAGCTTATTGCCTCAGCCAATCACCGAGTAAAAATATTATTATTACGAACAATATAATGAAGCCGCAAAAACCATGCCCAATTAGTAAGCACACGCACGCACGCACGCTCGCTCACGCACGTACGCATACACACACACACACACACACACACACACACACACACACACACGCATACAAATATAAAGCGTGCGTGAGCTTGTGTGACTACTGATAACAAGTATGATTTTTTGCGGCTTCACTATATTGGTCGTAATGATCCATTCTTCTTCTTGGTCTGAGCTAACAAGGTTAACAAAAGCCTTATGGTGCGACTCTACCTGTCTGTCAGAATGTTATAGCACTATATCTCAGGAACTGCTTATACAAATTCATTTGTGTAATAGTTCTAAGCGGCTAGCTCATTCTCAAACAATTTTCTTGTTGTTGTGGTTAAATTATGTGTGTACATAAATATGTATGTATGTACATATTACGTACAAAAAAAATATCCTTCGATTCTCCTCAAACAGCCAGTTTCACTTATTATTACGAAAACATCTCCAATGTAAAGATATTTCATTTTGACAACTTTATAATAGTACCTATACATTGTTCATTGTTGTTTACAACAAACACCAGTCACCGTTGTTGTTTTAAGACTCCAGCAACTTAGGGTTTGCTTGAAGATAACTTTAAATTACACGGGTCACGCACACTTTCACAGTCTGTCAGGCGAGCATAATTACGCCCACAGATGATTAAGGGAACTGGAATAACATTTTCAGTGCTCACTGAACCTTTATTCACGAACTTTCTGTTTACTAAGAATTAAATTACATGAATACTTTGGCAAGATCGTAAAAGAAGAAATAATTATAATTAAACACTTTAGTCTTAATGTCGGGTAAGCTTGGCTCTCGGGTCTTTGGCCAAGTCATGAGCAGGTTTGGCAGCCGAGGTATATAACTGCCCATAGAACCTCTCGATCTCTCTCAACACCTCTGGCTTCGTCGACACTACACTGCCGTCTTCTGTCTTCAGCTTCGTCAGCTGGCTTTGCCCAATAGACAGGTCCCTTGCAAACACTTTAGAGCCCTTGTACGGCTCTATCGTCTCTTTAATATGGTTAGTATTAAAGAGACGAATATCGTGCATCATGGACCGATGGATCCGTCTATTGAGCTGCCTGTATACTTCAGCGTCTTCAAAAGTCTGCAGCGTCATCAAGCGTCGTTCAGCCATGAGGTTGAGAGTATTATCGGATAGTTTTTTAGGTCTTTCTTTGCGGTGGGGTCTGAAGAATTTCTTCCCCACCTCGTGGACAGTTTCTACCAACCTGTTATTTATATCGTCCGCGGAAACGCAATTATCCAGGCAAGCGAAGCGATTTGTTAACTCCAGCTGAAATTCTTCGGGGTTTTGTATGTGGGCTGTAGTTGGTCGGAGCGTAGACTTCATTAGGCGAGACCTTTCTAGGCGGACGTTCATATTCAATGTACCTCGCACCATTCGGTGATCGCTACCGGTTTTCACCCTGTTGATCACTGAGACATCATTGAATAATTGTCTCTTTGTGGATAAAATGAAGTCTATCTCATTTCTCGTGGAACCGTCGGGAGTCATCCATGTCCATTTTCTGTTAGGCGGGTCTTTGAAGAAGGAATTCATCATGAAGAGTCTCTTTGGCAGCCTCTGGCCCCTTCGGTTCCGTTGCCCACATCCAAATTGCCCCACTTTCAGGTCGTTATCGCCTCTCTTCCCCAGCTTTGCGTTAAAGTCTCCTATAACAACAGTGAAGTGTGATTTGGAAGAGTGTAATGTATGGCTCTACTGACGTCTTCATACATGGCTTCCACCTCTTCATCCGGGTGAGTCGAGGTCGGTGCGTAGACCTGTATGACCTTCAACGAATATCTTTTAGATACTCTGAGTATCAGGTACGCAACCCCACTCGACACACTCGAAATTGTCACAATGCTGTTAACGAGAGACTTGTGGACGAGAAACCCAACACCTCCCTGGGACTGCTGGTCACCCTCCCGGTAGTACAGCAGGTTGCCGGATTTTAGGGCTTTCGTGTCCTCCCCCTCTCTTCGGACATCAGATAGCCCAATGATGTTCCAGCGCATCCTACTGACCTCCTTTTCCAGCTCTGTGACCTTCTCGTCCGTCCTCAACGTGCGCGTGTTGTAGGTTACCAGCGATAATCTACGTCGGTTGTCCGTTCTATCAATAGCCGAGGTCGTTTGACGGAGGAGCCCCACCCGGGGATTCTTAGCACCCCTGGCTTCAGTGCTTGGCCGACGTCCGTCCCCGCCAGCTTTGCAACTGGAGCCGCCGGGCACTTGGGGCCGTGGTAAAGTTGTCATCTTCATTGAGGTTTTGGACCGTAACCCACCACGCTGGTCCGGTGCGGGTTGGCGAGTCGCCAGGCTTCTGAAAGCGGGTCGGACGCCGGTACTTAAGGTACTTCAGAAGCTCTTTAATACCGTATTCCTCGAGGGCATCACGCCGGAGGCATGGAACTGGAGTGTGCTGGTGCTATTTTTCAAGAAAGGTGATAAAACGCTGCTCAAGAATTATAGACCCATCTCGCTTCTGAGCCATGTCCACAATTTTTTTACACGATTATTTTCCAGGGTCATCACGAATCGTCTTTCAAGCAGGTTTGATGCATTCCAGCCTAACGAACAAGCCGGGTTTCGAAAAGGCTTCAGTACCATAGACCACATACACACGCTGCGGCAAGTTATACAGAAAACCGAGGAGTATAATCTGCCACTTTGCTTAGCGTTTGTGGACTATGAGAAGGCCTTTGATTCCGTCGAGACATAGGCAGTACTGCAGTCGCTCCAGCGATGCCGGATTGACTGTCGGTATGTCGAGGTGCTGAGGAGTGTGTACAACAACGCGAGTATGTCGGTCCGAGTACAAGACCAGATTACGGAGGCGATTCCGTTGCAGAGAGGTGTGAGACAAGGACTTCGGAGATGTAATATCTCCGAAGCTCTTCACCAACGTAAAGAAGACACCTTGAAGCTCTTGAAATGGCAAGGATTCGGCATCAGCATTAAAGTCGAGTACCTACATCACGCACCTTAGGTTTGCCGAAGATATCGTGGTCATGGCGGAAACGCTGGAGGATCTCGGTATGATGCTCGAAGATCAAACAGAGTATCCCAACAGATGGGCCTTAAGATGAACATGGACAAGACGAAGATTACGTCGAATGTTCATGTAGCGCCCACCCCAGTATTGGTTGGTAACTCGGTGCTCGAAGTTGTTGACGAATACGTCTATCTAGGACAAACAATCCAGTTAGGCAGGTTCAACTTCGAGAAAGAAATCAATCGACGGATCCAACTCGGATGGGCAGCGTTTGGGAAACTGCGAAGTGTCTTCTCGTCCAGCATACCTCAGTGCTTGAAGACGAAAGTCTTCAACCAGTGCGTATTACCGGTGATGACCTACGGAGCCGAGACGTGGTCTCTGACTATGGGACTCTTAAGGAAGCTCAAAGTTACTCAGCCAGCTATGGAAAGGGCTATGCTCGAACCAAGGCCACCGACATAGCATACAATACAGGGCACAGAATAAGTAATAGTACAAGTACAGAAATTTCACTTCCTCGTAAAAACGCTGTTTAGGCATGAGAAACGTGCCTACTATATGCCTCTCTGACTATCGTATAACTTGTATTCATTCGCACGCGGCACGTGTAGTGCTAGGGTTGTCACGCCAGGAATACATCAATGAGGACAAACAATGTTGTAGCTCACCAGATGTCGTTTGAGTAAAGTGAGCCGACATTAAGTACAGTCAGCATCAAAAGTAGCTGACGATTTTACTACTAGCATATGTCAAATTGACGCTGACTGTACAAGTTACTTCACATGTGTCAATTAAATCGACAACTCAGCCGTTTCGTAGCAATCGCACATAACTTAGTGCTAAAAAGACATATTTAATTTACATTTATTTAATTAACAAATTCTTATGTCATCCTTACAAGGATATAAAGATAACAGGATAGGAAAGGATAGGATAGGATATTGTTAGAGCTTACTATGGGTTCCACAAAAAAGGCACAAATTTTATAATCCGAAACCATTATATGTATTTACAATTGTGTGTCTATAATGAACCTATTTATTATTATTATTATTATTATATATGTCGCGAAAAATTCACCTCCGCATACCTACCTACTTTAAATCAGTCTTCTAGGCATTGGTAAGAATCCGTTTGTAAACAGTTTTGGTATAAA
The DNA here is from genome assembly GCA_905404275.2 of Hedya salicella. Lineage (NCBI taxonomy): Eukaryota > Metazoa > Arthropoda > Insecta > Lepidoptera > Tortricidae > Hedya > Hedya salicella. Next base: position 19,571,931 of record FR990099.1, on the reverse strand, counting down.
TACCTACCTAATAACCGCGGTAGTTTAAAACAATGTAGGTAAAGGTAAGGTGTATTATATTTTGTACACACACAGTACCTACCGTGTCCTTCTGTAGATGCTTAAATCTTATTAATTAACGGTTTAAGTCACGTAAAGCAAAATTTAGTAATAAACACGTACCTACTTCCTAAGTAATAAAAAAATTAACTTAATCTTCACAATTTGACAAAAAAAATATTACTTTCCGTTCTCATAATATGTATTCAAACATCCATTTACAGAACAATTCATGTAACCTCTTTTCAAAGTGCATTTCATGGCGCTTTTATAATCAATTGGTAAGGTAAGTATATCTGTCAATACGACACGCTCCGAGACCGGTCGATCCAGACGGCAGATCGCAGCGTACGCGTACGCTCGGTGCCAGCCCCAGACCCTCTGATACAGGGTAAGCAAACTGAAGTGGCAATGGGCAGGGCACATAGTTCGAAGAACCGACGGCCGCTGGGGCAGAAAGGTTCTAGAGTGGAGACCACGTACCGGCAAGGGCAGCGAGGAAAGGCCATCCGCAAAGTGGTCCGATGACCTGATTAAAGGTTGCAGGGGTTTGTTGGATGCGGGTCGCCTCTATCCGGCCCATGTGGAAATCTATTGACGAGGCCTGTGTCCAGCAGTGGACGTCCTACGGCTGAAATGATGATGATGATGATGATGACTTTAGTCTTAGAATATGTTTTGTATTTTGTGTAATATAATATTTTTTGCTGGCGATTATATATTATTATTATAGGATCGTGCCAGGTTTCAAGTCAATCCACTCACTGGGAAGAGAGCGTGCACAGAGTTCTTGCCCAAGGTAGGCAGTTTATGTGTACCTATGTGGAGTCATGGTAGGCAGTTTCTCTATGCCTATATGGAGCCACGGTCGCTCAGGATAGGCAATAGCTTGGTGTCTATATGTACCGCACGCCACTGCCACTGCGAGAAGGTGATCGTAACTGACTTGCCAGATTTAGAACATGCGTATCTACTCGTATTTGTATTAGTAAAGTTAAATAAAATCGTGTACAACTTCAGCGCAGTAAAAGGAGTCGTGTAAGTCATTAAATTGTTAAATAATAAAAATAATGTCGACTAACATACTTGAATCCTAAGCACAGACCAGCTGCGTTGAGTGAAGCTCGGCTTTGGCGTCCGCTCCGGGAGTATTTCCTGTATATTCGCGGGCGGTGGGTGATACGCCAGACTCAGCGCTGCTAATATATAGGAAACGGCGCCCCGCGTCGGGTTCCTGCTCAACGCCACGGACGTCCTAAAATAGCCATTCTACATGGCGTCAAATACAACCCTTGTTCCCCTTAAATAACCAAGTTTAATAACTGGCTTCTTACAAGAAAAAAATAATTCTTCCTAGCGAATCCGTCGTAAAAATACGCTATTTTATTTAGTTTTTTATGAGGAATAATTTATTCTTCGTATATAGCTGACTTGGTTATCAAACACAAAGTTATATAGCTAGGAAGAATTATTTTTCCTTGTAGGAAGCCAGTTATCAAACTTTGTTATCTACGGGAAACAAGGGGATATAAATTATTTGCAATGTGAAGTAAAACACTCTTTTGTTCTAAACGTAAGCCTCTTTCTCCGTCCACAATATTTTTATAACTTGACACGCCAAACGCCATGCTACGCCGGCCACTTTGCTGCCCTCGCTCCTCAGATTAATTATTTTGTCGCTCAAGTCGCTCAATAATGACTTTAATAACGTTTCCAGAGCCTTCCGCTTATAAACGCCCGTCATTTACTGCCACGGTTAATGGAATATCAGATTACAGCTGGATTACCTTTGATCTTATTTTCGTGTCCATGATAGGAAAGAATTGTACATAGGATAATGTTGGATACTAGAGCGAGTCACAAACATAATATATCATCATATTAGCCCAAGGACGTCTACTGCTGGAAAAAGGCTTACCCCAATGATTTCCATAACGACCGGTCGTGCGCTGCAATTATCCACAAGTTTCTGACCATCTTCACCAGCGCTGTGATGGTCGCATTTATCACGAGATAAATGATATGATAACGCGTCTGTCGCTCTCACACTCACATACTTGTTAGAAGGACGGCAGCTATGTCACTTATTTATCGTGTAACAAATGCAACCATCATAGGTCCGCAGGTCATCTCATCAGTGTCGGAAATAACTCTTTAATTGTATAACTTGTATTAGGATGTAGTCATTGTTTGTATAGCGATCTCATTAGCAAAGTAGCTGTTTAGTTTGTTTATATTGTTTTATGTTTTATATTTTTTACTTACCTTTAAATGATTATAAAATATTTGATTACTAGAGTTCCCACCAGCTGTGTTGGCTTATTTGCCCTTTCATTTTTTACACACTGAAATCTGTGTTTTTAATTGATCTTCTGATACTAACCAACAAATTCAATATACAGTTCACAAGTCGATTCCGTTAATCAGTTTACCTTGTTTACCACGCTTCGCCACCCTGTATGCGGCTGCCACTCGAAAACCTTTTTGCTACAGCGGCCAACGGTTGTATGAGCAATTATAATGTATGATGAAAATAAATTAAGCAATTATATTTTGATAGGACGTAGGAAGATGTTAAATGATGGTGTGCTAAAGCGTAGCGTAGGTAATCGTATTTTACTTTGGTCCCGGTTTCAATTGTTTCTAATGCCAACAAACTCTGGAAAAGATCCATTGGATACGTATTTAATTATTCGGATTTTACATATTTCGTCTCCTTTTTCATCTTAATAAATAAATATGCTTCGAGAGGTAGCTCACATCAGCTTCTTTTTGAAACGTCAAAACGACCGGTTACTATGAAATTGCACGGCAATACTTGCGGCACAGTCAAACTGCTACCCCTTTTTAGTTTTCGTAAATTAGTTTATCAACACCAATACGGTAAAGCCTCTTTAATGTGTTTAAAAGCCATTAAGTAGCCATAAACTACTATTACTGTACAATCAAATTGTGACAGATACCTTTATTACCTGTAATTTCAAATGTTTCATTTATGAGCAGTGGTTATTGTAAAATAATTTAGTGTCACTATTGCCACACACTCTATTTTCTTTTTAAGTTAATCGAGTTCAGAAATGTCAGTATCAACAAAAAGTTATGTTACGAGTCTCTTTGGAGAAAACCTTTTCGGACTTCGCGCATAAAAGAAAACTTAATTTTTTTACGATCTTTGCAAATTAAACTAGAAGGTACTCGTGAATTATTCGTCAGACACTCGAGTTATTTTAGACCGTTATGATAGAAACAAAGTAAAAGGACTGACTCTCATCTCTCATTTTATCAAGTTACAAAATGTATTTTGTACGAAAGTTTAGACATAAGTGAACTATTTTATATTAAAATAAATCATCAATGCTACCCAACTAGATATTACCTTCAAAAATGTATTTACTATTTACTATTAATAGAAAATAGTAATTATGAACCAAGAACATACTTAACAAAGATGTATGTGAATCAAATGACGTCCCCTGCTGAGGTATAATTTGAGCGCAAATATGAAAGATTCTAGCAACAATAGAAAACCTCCTTAAGTGCCTCCTTGCTCACTCCAAAGAGCCCAAAGGAATGGGGAGGAATGGGAGGAGGAAGAGGAGAGGGTGGAGGGGGGGGGGGGGGTTTAGCGTGAGGGCTGTAACAAGCCCGTAACTGACGAGGATAGACGGAAGATACGCAGTTTAAGAGGTCTCATTTCCAGTTAGGATACGCTTAAAATATCCGTTCCGCGGCTCATGAATTTCAAGTTAGCATCGATTTTTATATGCCGTTAACTTTTTATACGTAAAATATTACACACGTTAACGAACGTGTGTAATATCTCGTTATTCCGGTGTCAAAAGGCTGCATGAAGATCGCTAGAATTCTTTGCGGGGAAGCTGCATGCTCACATTTGATCGATGATGAAAAAACCCCGAAGCTACTAAAAAAACTGATAATTAAAAAAAGGCTGAACCAATTATCTTGAATCATGGCTAAGAACTTTCTCGATCATGCGGCCTTTCACACAAAACAAAAATACACAGATTTTCCAGGTAAATGATAGGTACATAAACATGCTTTAGTCGTATTACATAATAAACCAAAATATAAAGTCCTGGATGTGCATTCTTCAAAATTCAGACCCCTTCCTTCCCGTTTCGGGGACGAATCAAATTGTCTTACTCTAGTACTACAAGTCGTTGTGTTACCTCGGCATCCCCGATAACACCCGAATGTTTGAAATATTCAATCGAGGACGTTGCCATAGTCACGTCATAAGAATAGTCTCTAGGTTACGGTTGCTAGATCTGTTATTGGTCGTTGTGTTATCTCGGCATCCTCGATAACACGCGAATATTTGAAATGTTCAATCGAGGACGTTGCCATAGTGACGTTATAACAATGATCGCTAGGGTACGGTTGCTAGATCTGTTATTGGTCGTAGTGTTATCTCGACATCGCCGATAACACCCAAATAATTTGGAAACCTAAATTACGTCAAGTTACCTACGAACTTTCTTAGGAAATCGTTAGAAATAACTTTCAAATAATAATCTGACATTATTCTTACATGCGGCCATTGAAATTTTATGCAAATATCAGGGGGCACGGCAGTGCCCCCGCCAAGTCGAGCGCGAAGCAAACACTGCCGTACCATCCTTTACTGGAACCATTTCGCCGCATTTTCAGGCCCCTATTTGTGAACCTCTGGATAAGACCAGAACGCAGAAATTTTTGGCATCCAGTAAGCTATAATTACATACTTAAAATCCAAAATTTCAAGTCTGTAGGTCATTTAGTTCCGAAGTTAAGCGTAAGCAAAGTTTCGCATTTATGACACTTACTCACTCACTCATGATCATCAGAATAGAACTAGTACTTCCCATAAACTCAGTGAGCTGAAATCTGGTACAGAGTTAGGGTTTAATGGCCACATAAAGGGAGACTATAAAACTAGGATAATCGAGGGTCTGGAGTACCTGGTAACCCTGATTAGAAAACACAAGAGCCCAACCAAACTATTAAAGATCGACATACCGCCTTTACAAAAATATTCAACTTGGTGGGCCGCTTCATGTGATGTCCAAAATCGAAGGGTTATGCCCACGTTTTTACAAAAAGAAGTGAAATCCGACACCGACCGACGTCCGACCGTCAACGATTGTTGCAATGGTGTCATGGAGCACCTGGTTTTGTACCCTTGTGTACCCTTCAACGGCCAAGTCACACAACATTAACTATAATAATAAAAAAATCACAGTAAAGAACCTTAGACTTGGCACGACTTTGTATAGATTTCATTACTTTTTAGAGATAAACAAGCAGCTCCATCGAGACTTGGCTAGTTTTTTGCAGAATGTTTTTGGTGGGATATTTAATTTCTTCTATTACACGAATATAGTATTGTCACTTTTGACTACATATAGAATCACCGATAGAGCCCGATTTGCAGTACGTATATGATATGATTGACAGTATACATCAAGTTGGTAAACAAAAATAATGCAAAATGGCAATAATATAATAATTACTACGCACGTGAAATATGTAACATGGTATAACTAACAAGAGCAAATTAAACCGAACTTTGTGTTAACTACCACGAATGAGTATGCTCCGGTTAGATAATAGCCGCGTTATTGTTAAGACAAAGCAACAAATGTGGGGTCACCAAAATTGAGATTCTGATGTTGACCGCGGGTGATCAGATTAACACTGAAATTTTTCGTTCGTTTTGAAAAGGCCCTACACCCTTATTATATTACACATGTCGTATCAGAGCGCAGTCAAACGGAGAACACCTCATTTTATCGTAGTCGTGGTTGTGAAGAAGAAACACCCTGACAAACTTTTTAAAGTGCAAGTTAAGGGGTTAAGAGGTTACCTAGTAAGATTGGCATAGTTGATTATCATAATGCACTATTTTTGTTGGAACTTCTTAATAAAAGTTACTGAGTTACTTCATAGCGTTTTATTCATTTTGTTCTTTCGTCTGTCCAGACCTACTTGATAAAAATACTGTTAAGTAAGGTTGAAAGAAGTGACCATTTAATTAAAAAATGCATATGCTTGAGAAGCAATACTGATGTGATTGGCTTTCAGTATTATTGAAAATGATCGTAAATGTCAATGTTAAGTATTCCGACTGGACACATATGTCTGCAGTACATTGCTGGCTCGATTTATTTTGTTAGAAAATTACAGGAAAAATATTTTTCATTTTAATTACTTAATTTAAACCATTTGGACTTACTTGCTGATTAGTTAAAAGGGCTATATATTAATTTTATGCTTCTATTACAGGCCACACCCTGTATTATCTTATAGTATATTTAAATTATTCATAGTTCATTTGTCATTCCTTTATTTAAATGAGTGATAATCGAAGAAACCGGAGAAAATATCAATTTAACTCCTTGGCGCAAAACATTAGCGTACGTAGGTATTTTTTTTGCGCTAACATGTATCACTACGTTAGTTTCTACAGTAAAAAAAATCCTACCATATATTGTGTATTAAATTTTCAACCTTAGAAGTTAGGTACATAGATGTAAATGAATTATTAAAAATGAAACGCCTTTTATTTATCTCCATTAGTCAATTGAAAATTGGTAGCCCAAATTTATAATTTTGCTGGTGTGCAATATATATAAATTAGCTTATTAAGATCAAAAGTATGTCGATATATATTAGTGGTATCGTAATAAGCCGGGGGTATGCGTAACTCATTTTCATGCCGTCAAAAAAAAAAACAGCCAAGAACTCAGTTTTTTTTTCTGTTCTTTTTAGCTCTCTTGGTTAAGCGCTGACCACTTTAGAGTTGATGAATTGGCGCCTCGCTCCGATGGAGAGGAGCGAGGCGCAGCCAAGAACTCAGTGTAGGGTTCCGCAGCCGCTACCTACAAAAAACGCAGATAAAAAAAAATACGATGTAAAAAAATGCCTCAGCAAACGACCGTATCTTCATGGCACTTACGTCCTTTTGTTGAGAAGCTCAGTTTTTCGGTAATAAATCAAAAATGGTATACCCGATCATATTGAAAATAATTTTCGTTGATTGTATTTATTAAGCGTTATCTGCGTATATATTTTTTCAACTTACGGTGTAGACGATAAAGAGGGGAGAGGGGCACAATTTATGCAACTTTCAGAGCGATTATATCCAAAAATATGCACTTGTATAAAATATTTTTTTAGAAACCTTACAGTGTTTTAAAATAACTCGAAATATATGCCACACGTTGATGTTTGCTGAAGAATAGAAAAAAAATGAGCTCCCGTGACATCTACGGAGTGCCCCCTATAAAACTATATATATTTTTCTTAATTACTAAACTAAGCAGCGGCTTATACAACACACCTTTATTCTTAAATTTCATCAATGTAATATTGTAGATTTTCCTTAAAATGCTTGTGACAAACGGCTGGCTGGACGGACATGACGAAACTAGGAGTTTTGCCATTTTGGCTACGGAATCCTAATTAGAACTGCGATCCCCTGCAGAACATAACGGCTGCCAGAAAAGAAGGTCTGATTAGAACACAGAAACGAATGGCTGCCAGATAAATAGGTTAGGTTAGAACACTTAGAACTGCTATCCACTACAGAAACGAACGGCTGCCAGATAAATAGGTTAGGTTAGAACACTTAGAACTGCTATCCACTACAGAAACGAATGGCTGCCAGATAAATAGGTTAGGTTAGAACACTTAGAACTGCTATCCACTACAGAAACGAACGGCTGCCAGATAAATAGGTTAGGTTAGATTAGAACGCTTAGAACTGCTATCCACTATACCCCTGCATCCGGCCCACATGTGCCCTTGTAGCCTAACTTACAGAATAAAGTTCATATTTCATTATCACAGAAACGAACGACTGCCAGAGAAGTAGGTTTGGTTAGGTTAGGTTAGGTTAGGTTTTTTTTTTTTTTTTTTTTTTTTTTTTTTTTTTTTTTTTTTTTTTCTAATTGTACCTCCAACATGATCGGAGCCTATGTCTACATTTCATCTTTCATTCCAGTTCTCGCAATTTTGCCTCTCGTACTTTCATGCTTCATACAGTATCTTTCTTTCATTCTTCACCATTCTTTCTTATGAGGGTGGGACTCCCTCCTATGCTTTATATATTTACTTCTATTTCTACTTGGGGGGAATTCAGTTAACACAAGACAGGACAAATTTATTTTTGGGATTTTCTGGTTTTACAATGGTATTTGGAAATAATCGGTTATATTATCTAGCTTAAGAACTATTACATTAACGTGCCTACACTACTGTTATACATTTTTTTCTTCTTATGTCTAATTTAATTTATGCTTAACATTAATATATTTATTATATTATGAAAACATAGCATTATTACCTAGATTTGTTTCTTTCTACAACTTGTGCCGCAATTTTTACACAGTAGTTAAGGAACTTTTCGCGGTCGGTACTTGCCATTATCTCCCCCACATTCTCTATTGAGAGCCGAATGTTTAATGATTGCTCAATCTCAAACCTTTCCCTGTCGTGGACTGGGCACTCTATCAAGAGGTGAGGAATAGTTTCCTCTTTAGCAGGGTCACAGATGCAGGAGGAGCTTTCTTTGCATCTGAAACGGTTCAGATACTCCGAAAACCCTCCATGTCCAGTCATTACTTGCGTTTTGAGGTTCGTTATTTGTAGCTTTCTGATAATCTTGTGCGCCGCCACCGCATCCGGAAAGAACAGTTTTGTGCCAGACGCTGTTTCGCCATCAACGTATCGCCGGTTCCATTCATCAAGCGTTACCATTCTTAGGTTCCGCTTGACGCATGAGACCGGACAGAGGTCGTAATCAGGCTTTCGTTTGGAATTTACAGCTGCCTCTTTCGCTAGTTCGTCTGCTCTCTCGTTGCCCGCTAACCCTGCGTGAGCCTTGATCCAATGCAAACGGACAATTTTGCCTTGGAGAGATATAGATTTTAAATTATCTCGGGTCTCAACTGCCAGGGGATGCAGGCACTCGTGATTTTTGATGGTTTGCAAAGCGGCCATAGAGTCACTGTAAATTCCATACGAATTGGCTTTCAGCTTTCTGATTTCCCTTGTCGCTCTGCACAACGCGAGGAGCTCCGCCTGGTAGACCGTGCAGTAGTTTGACAGGGCAAGTTTGAGTGCTTTAGTCTCAGTGTCTCTATTCCAAATAGAGAGTGCTGCTCCGACCCTGCCCTCAATCTTGCTACCGTCGGTGAAAATGCGGACTTCATAGTCACTGTGTGTGTCGACTTGCTCTTGGTCTACCAGTTTGACTATTTCGATGTCGCCACGCTTCGAAGGATGAGGAGCCTCTGTTGCCGATGCCATCTGTTCAACCAACCTGTCTCCAAGTGCGGGCCGGAGTATTCCCTTTCTGGCCTCGTAAAGTGAAGCCGCCTCGCAGATTCGGAGGTCTAGAGGGAGCACGCCCGCCAGCACCAGTGCCGAGTTTAATGACACGGTGCGATAGGCTTTGCAGAGCCTTTGTGCAATACTGCGCTGCACAACTCCTAGCTGTTTTATAACACCCAGCTTTTTAGCCGCCGGTGCCCATGCGCTGGCGGCGTAGAGGATTATGGGTTCCACAGTTGCTACATATATCGTCCGAATTATCTCTGGATGGAGACCCCAGCTCGCCTTGGCCGCTCTCGTTAACTGTTTGTGAATGGCTATGGCTTTCCTGCAGACATTCGAGACGTGCGTATTGAAGGTAAGTTTGTTATCTATGGTAAGTCCTAGCATCTTTATTTCTCCGGACATTGCAATATCGGTTCCACCCATGTTCAAGCGAGGGGTGTCATATTTTAACTTCCTAGTGATAATCATTGCGTTAGTTTTATGCGCAGCAAACTTTAGTTTATTTTGAACTCCCCATTCTTGAACGTGTGCGAGAGCGACATTTGCGCGTCTTTCGATGTCCAGTGCCGTCTCGCCTTCGAAAGCTAGTACAACGTCGTCTGCGAATGCCTGACAGTATACTCCCTTTGCTTCAAGGCTTTTCAGGAGTGGGTCTAGCAGGAGATTCCAGAGTATCGGTCCGCCAATTGAGCCCTGAACGCATCCTTTGCTTGTGTCCGTGGTGAACTCCTCACCCGCGTATCTTAGTTTCACCCTTCTGTTTTTAAGGTAGCTGTCGATAACCTTTCTTAAACCGATTGGACACTCCTCTTCTGCAAGGCGGACTCGTATGGCTGGCCACCAGGCGCTGTCGAAGGCTCCCTCTATATCCAATGATATTAGTGTTATTATTTTCTTTTCACTTAGTCTGTTGCGGATGTACTGCATTAGGGTGTAGAGGGAGTCCTCGGTGCTCCTCTGTGCCATGAATCCAAATTGCAAGGTACTGGTTCTAGGGATCAAGTGGTATTTCAAGCGGGCGACCAGTATTTTTTCGTAAATCTTTCCAAGCATTGGGAGGAGTCCGATTGGCCGGTATGATTTTGGGGTGGTATATTCTGCTTTTCCAGGCTTTCTCAGTACTATGACTGTTGCCTCCTTCCAAGACTTTGGGAAGTATTGGTGCGCTAGGCATTTGTTCAGGAGCTCTAAGAAGGTGTCAGGATCGGTTTCAATAGCTTGCCGGCATATGTCAGCCGTGAGTCCATCCGCCCCTGGAGCTTTCTTTGGGTTAAAAGAGTCGCTAGCCCATCTGAGTTCCTCCATCGTAAATGGTGGCTCACACAGGTCATCTTGCTCGCCAGCATTCACGCTGTCGGCCTTTAGTCTTATTTGGCGATGGTGTTCGTTGTCATCGGTGGAGTGATCCTCCGGGTAGAAGGTCTCCGCCAACAACTTGACGGAGTCCGTTGTGCTCAGTGGTTCTCCATCCCTTTCCAGTGGCAAGTCCTCTTCCCTTTTCTTCGTTCTGCCTATCACTCTATATATGCCTTCCCACATTCCTTCTTTGTCCTGTTTCCTGCAAAACTCCTTCCAACTTTCTACTTGGGCCCTGGTCGCTTTCATCTCATACTCTTCTTTTGATTTCAGGTAATCTTCAACAACCTTTTCCTTTCGAACTGGAGCAGCGTTTCTTATTCTACGTTTCTTGGTAGCAACATTTCCCTTCATTTTGGCGAGTTCTTCGGACCACCACGGCAAAGTAAGTTTTTCCTGGTTTTTCTTTTTCGGGATACTCAGATCACATGCTTCTGTTATTATTTTTGTTAAGTTGCTAGTAACTGTTTCTATTTGTTCAATTGTAGTTATTAAGCTTATATTTATTTTCTGTAAGTTGGCTTCCAGCATCAATTGGCTTAATTTCTCACGAAATTCGGTCCAATTTGCTTTTTTAGTATTGTAAATTCTGGTGGTTCTTTGTATAATTATGCCAGGAGATTTCTTAAGATAAATATTGAAGTGAATGCCGTTGTGGTCCGAGCTCGTGAGACCCTCGTCGACTCTCCAGTCATCTACTAGGTCCAGTATGTCGGTTGAACATGCTGTTATGTCTACGTAGCTGCTGAAACGCTTACCTCCCCTTACGGTGTCGAAGGTTGGAATTTTCCCTGTATTGAGTGTGTGGAGTTCCAGTTCGTCCAGGGCCCCCGTCATGCTGGTACCCCTGTGGTCTTCTTCTGGACTTCCCCACCATGTGCTCTTTGCATTTGCGTCACCTCCAATAATCCAGCTCTTTGTAATTTTTTCCTTCTCTATTTTTTGCAGATGTTCCAAGTGGGGCTCTATGGGCTGATCTGGCTCGAAATAAAAGGAGACAAGCGTGATCTCCCAGATTTTAGTGCGAATCCCCACCACGACAAAGTTATTTGTGGTAAGTTTTGGATACAGTATGACGTCAAGGTCGTCATTAAAGACTGCGATGGCAGCTTTGACAGTACCCTCTTTCGCATCAGGATTCTGGAAGATTCGTACGCCCCTGTGACTCCTCATTTCTTTTGCCCCGCCAACATATGGTTCCTGTATAAGCGCTACAGCAATTTTTTGCTTTTCCGCTTCTAGAAGGAGTTCGTCGGTTGCTAATCTTTTCTTTTGGAGGTTTGCTTGCACTACCCGGTAGGGTTCTTTTTCACCTGGGATGCCCTTAGCAGTAGGCGACAGTTGATCGGGCCAGGTCATCCCACTTTCGCCGTACTGGACAAGTTTGGCTGAACGCGTTATGCTCGGTGTTCTCCATGTTCGCTTTTGAGCAGTTTCGGCATTTGGGTGGCACTGCTGCGAGCCAGTCGGCACATTCCGTCCTCATGTGGGCGCCGCCGCAGTGACTACATATGTCCACTGTCTCAGTACAAAACCGCTTTCCATGCCCATAGCCCAAGCAGCGGGTGCACTGGAGCAGCGGTGTTTGATCCTCTACTCTTATGCGCTGGAGGTCTATGTGCACGCTCCCAGCTTCAATAGCTCTTTGCCAGATTGTAGGCGAGACACTAACCACGACGTGGCAGGTATGGGGGTTCCTTGCCTTCCTCCTGTATTTTATCTCTACTCTATTTGTCTCACCATCGAGGTCGTTGAAAATGCTTCTGTTCTGGTTTTTGAGTGCTTTGAGGACGTCGTCGTCTGTGTTTACTGCGAGTACACTCTTCAGTATCAGGAGCGGATCTTTATTTTTCACTTCCTCGATGGTGAGGTCAACTCCCTTGTTTCCAATTCTTTCTTTAAATTTATCCCGTTCCCCCGTAGTCTGAAATCCCATTATTACTTTCCTGTCTTTTGCTTTTCTTACTTTTTCCACTTTGATCCACCCTTCTTTGGCATCGACCGCTTTCCTCACCCTATCCAGTACTTCTTCCCCGGTTTCTGTCTCATTTTTAGAGGTGACTACGACGGAGTGCAATGTGTTCCTCCCACGTTGTGATTTTTCGTATTGGGGTGCGGTTACACTCGCGTAAGTTGTTGTTGTCACCTTCTCCAGGGTTTCTTTTTGCCTTTCCATAACATCTTTCAGTTCCTCTATTCTCCTGTTGCTCTCTAACAGTAGTTTTGTGTGCTCCTCGATTTTGGCTACGACTATGTTTGCCTCGGGGTTTATAGTGAAGGTGGTGTCCGAAGTGGTAATTTCTCGCACCGCTTTCTCGGGTCCCTCCTTTTTCCCTGTCGACTTTTCTTTCTTTATTTCGGCTTCTGTTTCTTTAACCAGCTGATAAAGCCGATCCAGGGCTCCATTCACTTCAGTTTTTATCTCTGTTTTTATATTACGGGAGTTACCCAGATGGAGCTTGGCCTTGTTTAGGCAGGCTCGCGCTTCAGCAGTTCTGTTGGCGTATTGTCTGGTCACCGGACTCGAGACTTTGTGCACGGTCACTGCCTTTTTGTCTTTCGACGTAGTTGGTTTGTATTCCGCGGGGCCTGCCTGTGTCTTTGTCATACCCGGAGTAGTGCTCTTGCTCGCGGCTTCCCATTCTCCTATGCTGCGTCTAACGTTCTGGTCTGAGGTGTTAGGAGGTGAGTTATCACCTGTCGTAGCTTTATTGGGGGTCCTGATTGCAAACATTCTGAAGGAAGAGATTTATGGGAGACAATGTCAGCACAACGGCACCCGATGTTGTATAAGTTGTAAATTTAGGCACAGTTGCAGAAAACACTGAATCGTCTCGATTAGAGTTCACTTAAAAATAATACAATATTAGAGTCTCTGACTCTGTCCACTATGCTAGTAATTTCAGGCTGCTAATGCACAAAATATTTAATTTTGCAATAGTCAAGGAAATAGTGGCAACGTTATCTGTGTTAGGTTTGTATAAGTTGTATAAATAGTGTAGGACTTTTTCACTCACAGTTTATCTGCCACTAAGGTTACAGGGGGTAAGTAAAACAATAAAACACAAAATCCAGATAATTTTCAAAAAGAATAAAGATAATAAAACATTCAGGAAAAACTTACAATATAATATAATAAGTAGAGTCGAGGACTTCGGTCTCTGTTTCTGTCAGAACAGTGCGTCTTCGTACCAGGTACTAAGGCTTAATACCAGGGGTCAAAAATAATACCTCAAAATTTTACTTAGCTCTACCTAGAGTCAAAATTTTGTACCCAGCAGAAAGCTCTCCTCAAGCCCTTTCCAGCGATACCAAACACGGGTTCACTAGCCCACAGGGTGACGGAGCCACAGCAGATCAAAATTTCCGGTATTGGAAACGGTATGGCTACAAGGATCCGGTAAAGTCTATAGCGTCGTAAAAGCACGTGCCTGGGCTCTCTGTACTGGGCTTGACGAGCTCTATCTAGTTGGGCTATTTTCAGGACTAAAAATTTTCTGAAAATTTTGACTCCTGAAGATCCTGAAAGCTACCTGAAAGTCCTTCCACCAGATAGGCCACGGTCCGCCGATATAGCCGGTGGTTTTCCTGGCTCTCTGCGACCTTCGGTTTGCGAGAAATAGGCGTTTGAAATTTTACAAAATGGCGGTTTAACTGTCAAATCCAAAGTTTGACAGGTGATAACTCGGCTCCTAATTGTCGCAGAAAACCCGGGTTTGGATTCTATAGCAAAAGTTGGACTCACTCTTTTCACTGATGCCGTTTCAAGGATGCAGATTCTTGGCACCTCCAAATCACATGAAACCTGGGGATAGGGTTGAGGACACACCCTTTATCACAACTGTGAAAACCGCTGGTCGCTAGGTCCACAGGCTTCAGAGTTATGGGGATTTGAAGAAATCCAAAATGGCCGCCGAACTGTCAAATGTCGACTTTGGGAGCTGATTTCTCCTCAACTAATAGTCGGAGAGACTCCGGGTTTTCTATAAACAGTTCGGCGTTACCTTCGCTACACCCTGAGAACGGTTTCAGCTTAGTATAAAATTTTGGCTGGAAAACGCCCAAGACTGGGTAGGGTGTATAGGACAAAAAAAATCACAGTATATTGTGAAAACTAGAGTCTCGTATGTCGTCTGGTTCCTGAGATATATCTATTTAAAATTCCGGTACACAAAAAACAAAATGGCGAATTTCCGGTACTTCGCTGATTTTAACGTTAGGTGACCCGCGTTTGGGGTTCAGAGACTTAATTAAGATATTCTAAGACTAATAAAATCAACAAAAACTATTAACTTCTATTAAATTTTGAAGAGGGGGCAAAAAACACTAAAAATTTAATAACTCTCCAACCGCTAGGCCTAAAATTACACAAAAAATGGCACAATTATCAGAAAATACACAGTTATAACACACAATATTACATCAAATTAGTCTTAAGCAAAAATTTTGAAAAACATGTATTTTAAGAAAATTTTGGAGAAAATTTAATATCTCGTCGGCTACAAAAGCAAAGTCCTTGATATTTTGAACACACGTAGACCAAATTAGCGCGCAGCAGGTTCTTGAAGAAAATGTGGGGGGTCTGACTGAAGTTTTCCTAATATTTGCACTTGAAGTTTGAAATTTCAAAAGTCTATAAAATAAAAAGTATGCGTCCAAAAATTTTTGTGAAAGTACCGTTTTACTCCGCGCTGTAAAGAGCTTCTTTTCACAGCTTTAAAAGTAGCCGCACGCGTCTGGATCGCCAAGCTGTAGTCCACGTGGTACTTGTTTTTTTGAAAGTTGTGCTTCGATGGTAGCTTGCACAGATGCGATGAAGATGTTGTTGTGTTGGGCTCGTTGAGGCGCTTCTGCAGACGTATCGTACGGGTTTGTCGGAGCAGTATGTCACTTGTAAATGAGTGTCAGAATTTCACTTAACTCAATTTTTTCACTTTATGGCACTTAATCACAGCACTATCACCTTTGCGGCTAAATCCAAATGCACAGGCGTATGCGCGACGTCACTCCGCAACTTTTGACACTTTACTCGTCAAAATCGGGCTAGAAAAACCCACTTTTATGAATTTTTAACTGCGGAGCGACACGAAAACGTGGTGTTTTTGGTGGCGGATGGAACGCAACTGGTTAGGTTAGGTTAGGTTAGGTTAGGTTAGGTTAGGTTAGGTTAGGTTAGGTTAGGTTAGGTTAGGTTAGGTTCCGCTGTAATTGGTGGAGACCTATCACTACGTGCGGTAGTGAAAGAGATGGTAGGTAGCGAGGAGGCTTGGGCGGCAGTCGCAACCTTTAGTCATGACGTGATGTCACAAAAGGAGGCAGCGGAGCGCATGCGGGAAACGGACGCCGATGCACTGCCGCAGCGCCGTAGGAGGCTGGGCCGGCGGCGCTTGGCCTTTGCAGGCCGGATGATGCCGCCTTAACAAGGACCTGCGGGTGATGGATCGGGAGCCCATTACCCGCGAAAAGAGGTCCTGAGCTGAAAGGATCCTCGAGTGTTCCGAGGTGCCTTCAGCGGAGTGGGTGAGTCGCAATTGCCCCTTGCCCTCGAGACGGGCCCGCAAGGGCAGCGCTGTCGGGGCACCGGTGGTGTGCAAAAGCGTTCCCAGTACCCCGACCAAAGTGTGCGACGGAACACCCCAGGAGTTTTAGTCTGTGCGAGTCGGACATACCCACTCTGCCTCTCCCGGGTGAGTGGGATCCATAACGGATTTCTCCTGGGTTAACAAAAAAAAAAAAAAAAAAAAAAAAAAGGTTAGGTTAGGTTAGGTTAGGGCCAGATAAATAGGTTAGGTTAGAACACTTAGAACTGCTATCCACTACAGAAACGAATGGCTGCCAGATAAATAGGTTAGGTTAGAACACTTAGAACTGCTATCCACTACAGAAACGAACGGCTGCCAGATAAATAGGTTAGGTTAGATTAGAACGCTTAGAACTGCTATCCACTATACCCCTGCATCCGGCCCACATGTGCCCTTGTAGCCTAACTTACAGAATAAAGTTCATATTTCATTATCACAGAAACGAACGACTGCCAGAGAAGTAGGTTTGGTTAGGTTAGTACTGCCATCCTGTAGAGAAACACGTACGAAAAATTACTAATATTATGTACTTAATATCTTGCTTCTGCCCGCGACTACGTCTGCGTGGAATAGGCTTGTTTCCTAAAAAAAATAATTAGTGCATCAGTTACATTATTAGAAGATATTGGACACGTATTTTTTCTTTTGTCAACTAAACAAAAATATAAGTTTAAATTAGGTTTTTGCACGGCGTGACGTCATGCACCCCGACTCTCACACTTTGACGCTCTTTATCTTTGTCTTTTTTATTTGATTAACAAAAGAAAAAATAGGTACATATTCAATATTTTTTGATTATCTAACTGACGGAATAATTTGAATAGTATTTTTAATTTGGGTAGCTTATTTTCATTAGTAATTTGGATAGCTTATTTTTTATTCAATATGTTTCGAATTCATCCCTTAAAGGGTATATACCCTTTAAGGGATGAATTCAGGGATAAAAACCATTCTATATATCTTTTCCCACAACTGAAACTATAAACTTATATCTACAATAGTTGTCTACTAATAAGAAAAATACTTAATAAAGATATGCACTCCCAAATAACTTTCAGTAAGAAGCAACATATACAAAGACTCCGGCGAAGACATAGTGGATTACTGCTATACAGATCGAGGACTAACTACGGTAAAAAGACTATTATGCACGAAGGTGCAAAACTGTATAATAAACTACCGAGAGACATAAAAGAAGCGAAGTCTACCTACATGTTCAAAAAATTACTCAAAAATTACATTGTAAATAACACCGTTGCCCTAGAATAATTATTTATTGAAACTCGTAAAATAAATTATTATTTTAAATAATAAATACATCATTATACACATATAGAAAAAACATGCGCTATAAACATGCAATATTTTTTTTTTGTAAGTATGAAATTAAACACTGTAGTAGGTGTTATTATATATAAATATTTTATTTGAAGTAAAAAAATACAAAAATACAATAATAACTACCTGGTTTCTGTTATATTGTTACAATACCAAAGAAATTATTGATTTACTATCTCTAAAATAAAATAAACATAATTCAATTTAATTAAATATACAAATTAAAATAATAAATTAAATTAAATACTAAATAACGCTTATGTTAAGTAAAATTACAAATATTTAAAAATATTAATTTTATTTATGACGTAAATGAAATTTAAGATTATATACTCATATTAATGTAATATGTCATAATTATTAGAATAGTATCTCTTGGTTTCTAGGAAATAACAATGAGTCTGGAGGCTGGACGACGGATGGATCCCGCTGCTGTGCGTACTTCAGTGACTCGGACTTTGCCGTCTGGACCTGGGTAGACTTTGACTACCTCACCTCTTGGCCAGGTACCTCTGGGCATTGTACTGTCCATTATGAGCACTATGTCGCCTTCTTTCACGTTGTCGTGGGCGCTATTGGATCTAGCTCTCAGCGACGGGCGGTATTCTTTGATCCATCTTTGCCAAAAATGATCGGCTAGTCGCTGCGCTGTTTTCCATGAGCTTGAAGTAAGAACGATGTCGGAAAATGAGCCGAATGGTGACATGGCGTTAGAGCGGCCGATAAGAAAATGGTTCGGTGTGAGAGCTTCTTTTTCCTCATTTAGCATAACCGGCGTAAGAGGTCGCGAATTACGTTAATTACGTGCTCGGCCTCTAAAAGCAGGGTGTGAAGCACTTCATCGTGGGGGTGCTTTTCATTAAGGGTAGCTCGTAGGGCGGTTTTTACTGAGCCAACGAGCCTCTCCCATGCGCCGCCGGCGGAAGGGTTACCTGGTGGGATCTTCTTCCAAATAATCTGACGCTGCCTAGCGTATTCTAGCAGATCACTGGTTGCGCTATTCATGGCGTCACTGATCTCACGTTCGCTTCCATAAAAGTTTGTAGCGTTGTCCGAAAAAATGATTGATGGAGTGCCACGTCGCGCCATCATTCTTCTGAGTGACATGATCATAGCCGAACCAGATAAGGAGTTCACTAGCTCAAGATGTACGGCCCTTGTGGTTAGGCACGTATACAGGACTCCCCATCGCTTCTCGTGTCTTCGTCCGACTGTGATAGTCATAGGCCCGAATAAATCGCAGGCTGTGGCGGTAAAAGCAGGTTGATTTACAGTTAGCCTTTCTTTAGGTATATCGCCGAAAGGAGCCTTAGAGGGTGACCCCCTTCTGACACGACACCATTGGCATCTGTTGCTTATAAATCTCAGAGCACCTCGCAATCCTATCACGTAAAAATGTTGGTTTATCTCGTTCATCACAGTGGAGTGGTTACCGTGATTGAACATAGCGTGATAGTGAGCGATCAGGAGGCGAGTGAAGTCTTCTTTGGCGTGAAGTATCGGCGTGGCTTTTTCTCTGTCGATTCTCCCGTCCAGCAGTAGAGTTCCGTGGCGGTCCATCTTCACGGCGAGCTTGCTGAGTGCAGACTTCTTGGGTATTTGTCGTCCAGCCTCGATGAGTTTCATTTCCTCGTCGAAATATGCCCGTTGACTGCGTTGAATATTTAATAACTCGGCCATTTTCAAGTGGTTATTGTTCATTTCAGTTTCTATTTTTATATTGAGCATTTTGGACTTAAAAACCTCAGCAGCTAGTAGGGTGGTAGCAGTAGCCCTAATTAAACGCGTGTATTTCGAAAAACGTTCTATCTTAGGTAAATACGAAAAAGACTTAAGCGGCCTATCTACAGTAACGGCGGTTACGACCTTTTTCGCGCTACGCTCCTCTCCCGTTGTGGGAATTGGATTCTTATTTGATTTGTCAATTTGCCAGTCAGATTTGTTGGCTATCGTATCTTTGGCTATGGGGTACCTATCACTGAGATAGTCAGCTTTCCTATTTTCCAAATTCAGGGCAGTGGAAGGCAATGAAACAGGCTTAAAAAAGGGCCTTTTCATTTCAAATTCAGTGGATTCACTCTGCCTGTCCCCCTCCCTCCATAGGAAACGTTGACTATCCCCGTCCCTTTCTAATACTTCGACCGGCGCGGGCGAAGTTTCGAAGCCCTATATTTATTCCATTCATATCGCACGATCAGATTCAGTTTGTCAACGATTTTATTCACTAACTCGGGCGAATAGAGAAATTCGTCTTGGTGGAGCGCTTTTATGGTGGAAACTACGTTAGCTACGGTTCCCACGAAAGTGGTTATATTACTGTTATCTTCCGCTAAGCGTTGCATTTTTTTTACGTTATGTATCTCCGCCAAGACTATTTGCTCCGGGTTACCGAAATGCCTCTCTAACGCTTCGATTATCTTTAACGGATCCGACACGGTGTACATGATAGATTTTACGGCTATTTTCGCTTCTCCGCGTGAAGCCCTACGCAATCTACCTATGTTACTGATATTGGAAAATAGAGGCGCGCTGTCCGTAAATTCCGATCGAAATGCTATCCACTCGGCGATATTGCCATCGAAAGGAGTTAATTCTGGCACGTGTCTTTGAATAACTGGCGTGCTCTTACTACGATTAACTGCCTCTACCACTTGACTGGATAACAGCTCGAAATCCCTATTTTCGAAACTCGTACGCGGTACGTTCATAGGCGCGAGATTTGACTCTATTTCCTGCACCGGATGGTTCAGACTCTGTCTTTGCTGTTCTACCCATCCTAACACACGCGCGTTCCTAGGCACTGTCTGATCGAACGTGGGCACTGAATTGTTGGACGCTTCCATCCTAGCAATTTCCAACCTACATCTAGCCTGCTCTAATTCTGCGTTATGAAAATCCAATTCGGCAATCAAAACGGAAAGCTGCTGATTTACATTAACAATTGGCGCGTTTACCACAGTACCCGACGCACTCCTACTATGACGGCCTACGGGGTCTTGAGCTAACGGCGGGTTCGCGGTCGGTGGCGCGGCACCGTTAGAATGAATAACGTTCGCGGGATGTGTCGATTCGTTCCCTAGGTGGCTACTACTACCAATCCTACTCTCTCCCGGTTCCCTGCTCCATGTAGTAGTTTCCTCACTTGTTGTCTGACCGGAAGGTGGCGTTTCTTCATATGTGCGCGAACGCGTCTGACGCACGATACGACCTACCTCTTCGTTGGTCGACATTTTACACATACACGGGGAATGGGGGGGAAACACAACCTAACACCTAATTGCCCTACGCGAGCGCTACCGGCACTTGACGCTCAAGCAACGCCCGGGGACCTAAATCCCTACGTCTTCTTTCTTCTTTCTTCCAGTGATAATACTCACTCAGGAGTGCTGCGCAATCCGTGTTAACAGAGAGCGAGCGTCTGGACCATGCCAGAGTAAAAAGGCGAATCGTTTAGAGGGTCGCCGTATGAAGGAACAGAAACCGAAGCTTCATAAGTTCCCCGGAGTCGAGACTAGCCCGAACCCCGTCAAGAGACAAAAGCCCGAGGGCTACAAGAGGCAAAAATGATGCACGCCGCACGGGGGGAAGCTGGTGGCTTCACAGTATGGTGCACGACGCACAGGCTCTTGCTGACTCGTTGAAACGGGAAATGCTTCGATCTTCTTATCTTGCGCACCTCTGCTTCAATGATCCGGCTCTCGAAGTACCATTGTTGAATGTGTACAGTCCACACATTCAACAATGGTACTTCTTTCTTGATTTAAAATAAAATACTTATTTCTTCATGGTAAGTATTTGCTAATTAGCCATAATCAGCTAATATAGCCGCAAGAGAGTAGAGTAGATGACTGAGTGTAGAAGACTGACTGTGGCTATCAAAATGGCCACTTATTATTCCCACATACTAGGGCCTGAATTAGCGGCTTATCGGCTGATGCAGGCGAATTAATAAATGCGACAAAAGATATTCTTTATTCATCATGTTTTACAATAGAATGATATACACAGTTATATTAATCTCTTAATACTATAAAACAACATAACACGTATTTTATAAAACAGGGTAAAAAATATATGACACAGAGTAGTAAATGAAATAAAATAATTACGATTAAAAATAGCGAAATAATATTGATTTAGCTCTTATAACTAAGTTTACACAATAAATCATTTCCTAATCCTAGTTATTTCCCACAGGTAGACCAACGAAAAGGTTGAGATGACATGAACAGGAAGGATGTGAGTGACGAGATGACGAGTGATAGAGAGGTATGGAAGAAAAAACCTCTTGCGCCGACCCCAAGTAAATGGGATAAGATAAGGACAAGCGAATGATGATAAAAATTACATTTCTACCGTTTTTTTTTTAACTTTGAGGTTTCTAATATTTTTTTTGATTTAGTGAATATTTTCGAAAATAATCGCTCTGAAAGTAGCAAAACTTGTGGGGAGGGCGCTACTCAGCAAAAGAACCAAGTCTCGTGGACATTGGCTCTTTTGCTAGTGCTCTTTTTATATTATAGTATTTTTTTCATCTGTAGTGCATTTTTATATGAACGGCTGCAGAACCCTACACTGAGCATGGTCCGACATGCTCTTGGCCGGTTTTTATTAATCTGTATTTTTTGCTATTGCGAAATCGCTTCAACTTTGAGTTTTCAGTTTTAACAAAGGGTAGTTTCGCCGATTCTACGACCGATGCCACTTGCTGAGTTTTTGATTGCCCATCACAACATATTATAAAATGAAGTCCCCCTCCACGTCTGTCTGTCTGTTCGCGATAAACTCAAAAACTAGTGAACGACTTTTCAGGCGGTTTAAATCAATTGACGGAGTTATTTATGAGGAAAGCTTAGGTGTATCATTTATTGAGATACGGCCATTTATATCATATATTTTGTACGGAACCCTCGGTGCGTGAGACTCGCACTCGACCGACCGACTCGCTTTTGGCCGGTTTTATTAAAGATATTGTTGCCAACCTTCCGCCTTCATCATCAAATCAATTCGATGGTACCATTCTCATCAGGGCCATTTTTTATTTGCGACTATACAGTATTGCTTCTCTTTATATGAACCACAAGTTAATTGGGATTCTGTGTTTTAAATGCGGGAAAATTAACACCACGTTACTATCTATTGTGATATACCTAGATACAAATCAAAGCGCAAAGAAAAATACGATTGATCTCGCACGTGGTCACATTATAATACCTTTCAAAATAAAAATAGGTACAGGGGTCAAAGCGGATAAATAAATTCGATGCGTACGTCACAGTGCTCGCTAGTGAAAGGGAAACACACTTGACGCGTAATCAAGAAGTACCGGGTTCGAGTCCTGGAGTGACCACGTGCGAGAGCAATCGTATTTTTTTTTGCGCTTTGATTTGTATCTATATTGCAATAGACTATACAGTAGCTTAGCTTTTTAATCGAGATATATATCTCGTCGCCACCCGTGAATCACTTATCGTTGAGGAGTTCTAGTGACCTTCTGTGGTCTTCTTCCCCAATTCACAATTTCTGAAGCATATGCATATGCTTAATACGTTTCTTAAATACCAAAATAGCCACATGTATGCCTACAATATTTGAGGAATTCCTTCTATTCCTCTTGGGTTCCATCCTCAGATCTTCACTAAAATTATATGGGACAAATTTGGGTGGTCCTTTAAAAAAAAAGTCTAAATCGGTTTATGAATGACGGAGTGCTGAGGTTAGAACACTTAAAAAAAATGCAACCGAATTAAGAACCATCTCCTTTTTTGGAAGTCGGTTAAAATAAGTGAAATGGGTTATTTAAGGATCACCGAATCCACAAATAATATATATATACTCGTATTGGATTTTTATACGTTTGTGCGCAGGTATGTGTATCGTTGTGTTCACATCTCGCTAAAATAATGGCAGAGCACGACTTTTAAACATTTTTAACCGACTTCCATAAAAAAAATAACCAAATTGAGAACCGCCTCAATTTTTGGAAGTCAATTAAAAATAAAATATTTGTATTTTTCTCCAGTGCCCAGCACAGTAGCTACAGTGGCACGGCGTCCATAAAAGCCGATTCCCACGGGGTTGCCTAGCGAAAAGCAACCCTTTTCTTTAAATACGAGCAGGCATCGGATAATCGGACAGATATTTACCTGAAATTTGGCGGCGGCGTCAATGTTGACCGCTATGGAAACGGACTGTATTAAATTTTTATAATGTTTTATGAAAAACAATGCTTGTTTTATTATTCTCTTATGTTGCCTATCGCATATACCTTGAAGTTAAATCAATTCATACCGCGGTTACAACAAATACTTACATTACCTACATATGCATAACAAATGTACGTGCTTACCAAAATAGTCCTAAATAGCCATAAATTTAGATGTTTTTACCTCCTCGTGTCGTTTTATGCAATCCCGGAACTTATATTATAAAAATAATTTAATTAAGAAGCTGACTCCATATTTGCCTAACTTTTGCCGGGTTTTTGGCAAGTTTAGAGAAATATTTATCCGATGCCTGAATATGAGTAAATAAATATGCTCCGGCTTCCATAGTAATTTTCCTGACGCCACGTCTCTGACAGCTAAG
The DNA here is from genome assembly GCA_905404275.2 of Hedya salicella. Lineage (NCBI taxonomy): Eukaryota > Metazoa > Arthropoda > Insecta > Lepidoptera > Tortricidae > Hedya > Hedya salicella. The sequence continues at coordinate 19,547,686 of FR990099.1, read as the reverse complement.
TCAAATTCCTGTTATTATTGCATATGTGGGTGACGTGAACATGTTTTTGCCGCACTATCGATTCAATTCAGCTTATCTATTCTACATCTACACAACATGCGACTAAATACGTCACACGCGACGTCACCATTCTCGTAGAACGATTGTTATGGTCATAAACAACAATTACTTTCCTGTAGGCAGTATAAATAAACTGTGCCATACTTTTAGTCAAACTTTATTTCTAAAAATACGCACGAAACATCTCTGAACACTCCTTTTACGCTTTGGCAGAAAATAAAAACAAAACCGGCCAAGAGCATGTAGTACCTACTTAGTTGGTTAATAAGTTCTGTTACTAAGTTTCTTTTCAGTTTCTGTGTAGAGTTTATGGTTATGAAAGACTTTAAACAGATCTTCATCTTTATTTTAAGGTGCACACAATCGCCAGTATTCGTGTTTTACGTACTTGGTTCAGTTGCGCGCTAGCGAAATTACTGTATTTTGTGCTAAACAGAAAAACTACCTTAACTTCTTGATTGGAATATTTAGTGTAGGGATGGATACAAAAAAAATACTGCTATTGCAAAAAAAGCCCTAATATAGAAGTTTCAGAAACTTTAAACATTTCCTTTCTTAATCATTTTAAACACTGGTTCTAGATCACTTTTCACAAGAGATTTTCACCAAATTTTGCACATAATTGCAGCGGTGGTATATCTCGAAGCTTAAGAGTTAGCAAAGAAAGTAGAGGGACTAAATTTGAGTAAATTGTCTGTTTTCTTAATAGGTAAAAATTAGGCTTTAAATTGATGTACAGTAATAATGTAAAAAATACAGTCATTTTCACGACGTGAACAAGCACTTGTTTATTACACGCGTGTCAAAGTAAAAAAATATCGTTTCATATCGTTTCCACTTTTTAATGCTTTGTTTAAATTTTGTTTATTGTTTAAATTTTCAATTTACTTCAAAAAAACCGTCCACCACCACCACCATGCTCAGTGTAGGGTTCTACAGCCGTTCATGCAAAAAAATACCCTACAGATAATGAAAATACAAAATGAAAAAGTGCACTACCAAATGAGCTTCTCTCTCAATGTTCGTGGTACCTACGGTGAGAAGCGCATTTTTTCGGCAATAACTCAAAAACTATATATCCCATCAGGTTGAAAATAATTATCGTTAAAAGTATCTGTTGAGATATATCTTTGTATTTTTTTCATATTTTTTGGACATAAGGCTTGGAAAATACAATTTATTCTACTTTCGGTGCGATAATTTGTGAAATTATTCACTATTTAAAAAAAAAAGTGCAGAAACCTCAAAATGTTTTTAAGAGAACTGCCGAAATATGTGGCATGGCACCCATTGATATTTGCTGAATTTCGTTTCAGTTTTTCGGTTACATGTATATGGAGGCCATTTTACTCGAAAACTACAATTCCCCCATTGTAGTTTTCGAGTAAAATGGCTGTGTCATACGGACGGACATGACGAAACTATAAGGGTTCCGTTTTTGCCATTTTGTTTACGGATAAAAAATAATTACTTTCTAAGCGTTTTGACAGTTCATAAAAGGAACTGATTTGATTTGTCAATCAAGAAGGACTATCCTACTCAATTAACATCATCATTATGCTGAATACCGGACATCGATATCGAATGGTCCCAAACATCCTCTCCATCCATCAGCTTCTGGCGACCTCGGGTTCATCATATGGACTCCGATTGCTGCGTCTTCCTGTTCGTGGTCACCATTCGAGAACCTGTGGTCGTATCGATTCTACATGCTGCCCAGAGCAATGAAATGACCACGGCTCAAAATCATGGGTAACAGAGAGGTGAATAATAAAAAAAGCACTTTTATTTGAACTTATCGAGCTGGCCAAAAAATTCCCCCAACATGAAAAAATTTCCAACGTGATCAAAAAAATTAGTAATAAATACGATCAATTAATCTATACAGAAAAATCGGAACATTATTCCAAGATAATCACGAATAGTGATGATACTAATAAATCAATGTGGAAAGTTGTAAACTTAGAACGAGGAAAACATAACTCAGCGCAAGTAGATTACACCGATGTAGTAAAAATTTCGGAGAGTCAGAGTAGTTCATCAAAAACTGATATAGTCAATGCGATCAACGAGAGATTTGTAAGCGCTGCGGCGGCCAGCGGGTCCCCGCCTACTGACCTACAGCGAGCCCACGCCGCTCTGGTCGTAGCTCGAGCGCCAACGGATTGTTCTATATGGTTCCGGCCGTTTACTCCAGACTAGGTACATAACATTATAACTACCAAAATCCCACCAAAAAACAACTAAAGATATATATAACCTGTCAATGAGTTTGATCAACTTAGCGGCGTATCCTCTAGCCCCAATTCTGTCCGACATATACAATAAGTGTTTAAAAAAAGGCATTTACCCTGTTATGTGAGCAGAGTATCACCAATATTCAAGAACAAAGGAAAAATATCAGATATGGACAACTACCGCCCTATCTCGGTCATACCATCGCTCGCCAAAGTCCTTGAAAATGGACTCTGCTCGAGACTATCTTCTTACCTCACATTAACGGGCGCTCTAGCAGATCAGCAGTATGCCTACCATGCTGGTAGATCGACGATATCACTGACTCGGGAGGTCGTGCGACAGATTATTGGTGCGCGCGAAAGGAAGCAGCAAGTCGCCGTGCTGTGCTTCGACCTCTCGAAGGCGTTCGATGTGGCAAATCGCACCCTAATTACAGCCAAGCTTGAGCACTATGGTATAACCGGCCCAGCACTTACCTTGCTGTGCGAGTTGCTGAAAGGTAGATCTCAGGTAGTGACCGGTGACGGTGGTAAAGTAAAATCGAATCCACAAATAACGGAGTTGGGGGTGGCACAGGGATCAGCTATTTCCAGCATAACATTCTCACTGTTAATGAACGACCTTCCGGATTTTATTACAGTTGCAAATATTTTAATGCACGCTGATGATGTCGCTGGCATAGTTACAGCTCCATCTGTTGACGATCTTGAGTAGAAGTTAAATACTTTAGCTGCTCAACTATCCGACGGGTTCAAAATTAATGGTCTTGTTCTCAACCTAAAAAAGACACATTATATGCATTTTCACCTGTCTGGTAGTCCGCCCCGGTCTCTGTCAGTAGCTGTAGAAGGCACCACGCTATGTCAGGTGGAGGCTACCAGCATTCTGGGATTCCAACTGGATCGTGGTGTGACATGGGAAGCGCACATTGACAACTTGTGTGGGAAACTGGGCAGCGCCTGCTACGCATTGTACCGCATCAGCCAGACAGTGTCACTTGACGCGGCGAGATCATGCTACTTTGGTACTGTGCATGCCCTACTGCAATATGGTGTCGAACTCTGGGGTCGGGCTGCCGATTGGGAACGGGCCTTCAGAATGCAGAAAAGGGCCATTAGAGGAATTGTGAGGATACCACAAGATAGTTCCGCGAAGCCCCACTTTAAGTCGCTAGGGATATTGACTCGACCGTCCCTCGTGGTCTTTCAGGTGGCAGTGTACGTATTCAAATACCGCTCTGAGTATCTCACTCGCGGAGAGAATCACGGACACGCTACTCGCAATGCTCACAAATTAGCAACGCTTCCCGGAAGACTAGCCGAGCAAGCTTGTCGAGCAAGCGTATTATAGTTTGAACGAATTTTTAGACAGCAACTGAAATAAATAAAAAATGTATGGATCGTACTGTTAGCCAAATATCTAATAATAAAATATACGTATAACGATAGTTTTAATATGTAGAGAATTTGGAAAAAATATTATAACATATATAAATGTAAAATTAAGATGGAATGAAAAATTGTAATTGTAACTTAACTGACCCGTGATTTGTACCTATAACCAATAAAAAAGTTTGAGTTTGAGTTTGAAATGTCAACTTGCTTACTCCGGAACGACAACAGTGAGGGAAATTGCCGTTGCTTTTTATAGAACCTGACTTTGAACAGGATAAGGGGGTCCAGGGGTCCCTAGCAGTCATCGGATTCAGCGGGGGAGCGCAAAGCCACAAACGGGAATGCTAACGCGGCCACTTGGGGGAGGTGGGGATGCGGTGCGCAAGGCACAATGACTGCGGAGGTGGGTTAAACTGGTTCAACCTGATCGAGAGAGTGAAAGAATCGGACATAAGGGAGGAATTCGTGAAGAAAGAAGCTGTATAGGTAGCTCTATGTGGCTATTTTGACCAATAGTACATTCTAGCACAACTGTGATACGCGACATTACTTCAATATAATGTGAAAAAGACGGGTGAAGCTATGTCGCGCGACACGCGTAGTCGCGGAGAGTTGTGCTAGACCGGCAGGTTGACATTCTTAAACTTAGCACTCGACGGCCTTCAGTTGACCCTAATATCACTTGACACGTGGAGGATTAGTACATGCTCCAGATCACAGATCAAATTATATTGGCCCGTTAAGCAGGTTGCCAAAACTGACTTAAGAAAACGAAGCCAAGAGTGAGACCTATGATAACAAACAGTTTATACGTGTCGAAGGGTCATACTATAGTAGCGACTTGTCCGTCAGCGTTGTCTTCGACGCAGATGCACATTTTGTGAATGCTATAGCAGAGCGGCGTCACTGCCCTTAGTGAAGTTGCACAGAGTAACAAGTATGGAAGTCACAAATTAGATAAAACATTACATATATCCAGGGGCCTATGATGGATGCGTTTATCACACAATAGAATGATGTCAAACCTGTCACTTTTTGACAAACACCCGTCACTTTCTGACAAGTGAATTTGAATGTGAGAGTGATGGATGCTGTGTCTCTTCTCTGCCGTGTCTCTCTCGCGGCAGCGTGTCAAGCCAAGTTCAAGAGAAAGGAACTGGCGACACAGCAGCCGTGTGTTGTCACACGAACCTTTTGGAGCCCCTGTTGACCCTATAAATAACTCAAAATCTATTTATATTCCAAACCACACCCATACCAAATTTTATTTATATCCCTAAGACTAACTAGATCCCCAAATTTCATAAATATAGCTCAATCGGTTATTGCTTTTAAAATCGGCATCTTTTCTATACAGTTACAATATCAAGCTGTTGGATATTTAAGAAAACTGACAATTTAGGGTTCAAAATGCAAGTGACAATAAATTATTTTCAAATATCACAACTTTTAGTGGAACTTTCAGTGGAACTTGGCTTATTTTTTACATGTTTGTTGACGTTTTAAATTTTTAATGCTACCCATTGTTTAAATTTTTAATTTATTTCAAAAAAACCAGCCAAGAGCATGTCGGACAATGCTCGGTGTAATATTCCGCTGCCGTTCACACGAAAAGATGCACTATAGATGGAAAAAATACGATATGAAAAAGTGCACTAGCAAAAGAGCGTATCTCCACGGCACTTACGTTTTTTTGCTGAGAAGCTCAGTTTTTTGGCAGTAACTCAAAAACGGTATATCTGATAATGTTGAAAATAATTTTTGTTGAAAGTTTATTCTACTTTATCTTTACATAGAGGGGGCGGGCGTGGGGGGGGGGGGGGGGGGGGGGCTATTTATGCTACTTCCAGAGCAATTCTTTCCAAAAATATTTACTGACCCAAAAAATATGTTTTACACACCTCAATGTTTTTTTTAAAAGAAGTTTCGAAATGTATGCCACACATTGATATTTGCTGGAAAAAAAAAACAATTTCGGTTACATGTATCGAGTGCCCCCCCTAGAATTATATTTTTTTATTATTTAAATATCAAACTAAGTAGCGGATTATACAAGACACTTATATGCTCCAAATTTCATTAATATATATGATGTAGTTTTTGAGTAATATGCCTGTGACATACGGACAGACGGACGGACGGCTGGACATTACTAAACTATGAGGATTCCGTTTTTGCCATTTTGGCTACGGAACCTAAAAAAGCAAGACGCTCTCAATCCCAATATAATATAGTACAAAAAGACACACATAAGTACACGAGCACTCATTCGCACACATACGCACACACAAGCGGAGATATTTGATAAAAATTGTTCATACATTTCAATTCATAGTATTCTACTGTTTAATTTCAAATACTTATTGAAATAGAACAATTTAACGGATTATATCGCGTATATTATCTCATTTTAGTTCCCGACGTTTCGGAAGCTTTCCAGCTTTCCATGGTCACGGGAGGACGCGATATAATCCGTTAAATTGTTTTATTTCAATGAGTAATAATCGCGGAAACAGAAGAAAATATTATGTACACCAGTACGGACTGGATGTTGCTATTCAAATACTTAGTTTATTCAAGTCTGTCAGGTAACTACCCTATTCTATACATACATAAACTATTTCTTAACCATAACTAAAGGCTCGCCGCCGCGGTTCTTGCGTGTCATTTGTGTTAATAGTATTAAATGAATGGTTTGGCACCGTCTTCAAAAGGTGATTCAAATGTGATCCGTACCGTACATAAACGATTATTTTTGGCTTTTTAGTTTATTTTGAGTCAGTTCTTTTTTTATTTTATTTTTTTGCTTTTTAGTGATGGATTTTAGTGATATAAAGTATTTTTAACCGACTTCAAAAAAGGAGGGGGTTCTCAATTCAGTTGTATTTTTTTGTATTCTTTTTTATGTTTGTTACCTCATAACTCCGTCATTTACACGACGATTTGAAAAATTTTTTTTTGTTTATAAGTAGGTATATCCAAGTTGGTCCCATAAAATTTTGGTGAAGATCTAATGATGAGATCGATGAGGAATCGAAGGAATTCTTCGAATATTATGAGCACATCTATGGCGATTTCGGTATTTACTACAGTAGTTTAAGCATTTGCATTTGAAAATCACCATTTGGTGAAGAGAACCCGATGATGAAGACACAAGCTATCAGTTACCACTGAGGGCTCTACCAGTGTTATTTAATTCGCGGATCGCAAGTCGATTTAGAAATTTTTTTTTCGGTTAAGAGTAGGAATCTCCAAGTTGATCCCATAAAATTTTGGTGAAGATCTGATGATGAGATCTATGAGGATCGAAGGAATTTTCAAATGTTATGGGCACATTTATGGTGATTTTGGTGTTTATTAAAGTAGAACGAGCATTTAAACTGGAAAATCATCATTTGGTGAAGAAAAACTGATGACGAAGACACAAGCCACCAGTCACTAATTAGGGCTCAACCAATGTTATTTAATTCACTAATCGCAATATAATTATTTATCATATTTTGCTTAGAGGCAGAAATTGGTTAAGATCAGGGTAGCAAAGTGGAGAACCAGAGAACTCCTCAACGGTTAACGGCCCTGATTCTGAAATGGCAACGTTCAGCTAAAGGTCGTGAGCAATTGACATTGGAATGCAATATGGCTGTAAGTGCCGTATAAAAGACGTGTATTATGTGCGGCTTCGATCGTCAGAAGGCAGATTTCGTAGTCTTGTTATTTCCGTTAACGATCTCTCATCATGTAGTCGATTTAATAATTTGTTGGCGTCCAAATCTAACAACGCTATGCCTTCCAAAGTTTTGACACGGCTTAGTGCAACATATATTTGCCCTTTAGCGAAATTATTTTTATCAAGGTCTATCACAGCTATCTCTAGGGTACCTTGTAGCTTATGAACAGTAACAGCCCAACTTAATATAATATTGCGATTAGTGAATTAAATAACATTGTTTGAGCCCTAATTAGTGACTGGTGGCTTGTGTCTTCATCATCAGTTTTTCTTCACCAAATGATGATTTTCCAGTGTAAATTCAAATTCAAATTCAAAGTTTTTTATTTCAGACAACATGATCCAAATTTGTTAGTAAACTTAAGTAACTAGAGTTGTTAGTATCTTATTATTAATAAAGATTTAGTCCTCTCTCTGAGTTTCCGCATCAAAGGACAATCGATTTTATTGCCGATCATATGTAGAATGCTGTTGCTGCTTCTCCGCACCCTATCCAAAAGTGAGGCAGTTTTCTTGCGCCAAACAGCATCGAAGCCGTCCGTGCGCGCCTCGGCAAACATTGATGATGCACTGCAGAACTTCGGTAGCCGCAACAGCACCCTAAACGCATTATTGTATTGGATACGTAGGGCATTGTAAGCCCGCTGCGTATACGTGAACCACAGACTCGACGAATACAGTGATGTACAGAAGGCCTTGAACAGGGTAATTTTCACTGCTTCTGTACATCTACCAAATCTGCGGGCCAGCATATTCGCACGGACTGACAGCGCCCTACGCTCCCTCTCCATGTCGGCGTCGTCCTTTAAATTATCCGTGAGCAAGTGTCCCAAGTATTTAAATTGCGTCACCCTCTTAAGAGGCACCCCATTCAATTTAATTGGAGGAAAATAGAAAGGACACCCTTGCGGCTTTAGAAATCATATACTCTGTCTTTTTCACATTGTAAGACAAGCCATGGGACGCCGCGTAAGCTTCACAGACAGCAATCAATTGACGCAATGCACTGACTGAGGGGGCCAGTAGCACCATGTCGTCTGCGTAACTTATGTTGTTGACACACACACCATCAACAAAGCATCCGACATGCATACTACTGAGCCTCTCAATCAGCGCGTTCACGTATAAACTAAAAAGCAAGGGTGAACTTAGACCCCCCTGCCTCACACCACACTCCATTTTGCATGGAAACGAAAGTTCACCTGCCCACTTCACTCGGTTCTCCTGATTTAAGTACCAGTATCTGAAGAGCGAGATCAACTCTGTGGCAACCCAGTTTCACTCAGTTTACGCCAGAGAATGTCGTAAGAGACCGTATCGAAAGCCTTGGAAAGGTCCATAAAACAGGCATAAATGGGTGTAGCCCTATCTGTGTAGTACTTGACTGTGTGCTTCAAACTCAGAATGGCAGATTCCGTCGACAACCCAGGTACGAAACCGAATTGAGCGTCATGCACCTTAACATACCTTTTCAAGTAACTGTTCAGCACACTGTCAAGCACTTTGGCTATTATAGTAGCGAGAGATATGGGACGATAATTTGATTTATCCGATACGTCTCCTGTCTTACACTTAACAATAGGTACCACCAAAGTTTCACCATGTCGGCAGGAAGGTATGAGTGATTCAGGCACAGATTGTAAAGCATGGCGAGAACTCTTGGCAGGTGAGCGCCAGCATATCGAAGGTGCTCGATACTCAGATCGTCATGCCCCTTGCCATCTTTTTTATAGCTAACTCAACATCCTTGGCAAGAATCAAAACAGACGTCTGACCAAAGCTCCCAGTATCGGGCATCCTACTTGGTGGTCCCAATGGTGGCTTGACCCCAAACTGATTCTGAAACATATCAGCTATAGCTCTCGGGTTAGACAAGCCATCAACGCTCACGGGAGTGCCCGGCTTAGCATTTAACTTGTTGGTGCATTTCCAAAACTTACCGAAATTACGTTTAAAATGATGTGTGGCCAACATGTCCATTTTTATTTGGTCTTCATGATTTTGACACCATTTTAATTTACCTTTGAAAACTTTACGTGACTCAATCATACGGGTGTAGACAGGGCCCCCCAGTGGTTTACCAAGCCATAGCCAGGTATTAAAGTGCTGCCTGGCACTCGCGTGAGCCTCGCTTACATGCTTGTTCCAACCGGCTACCGGCTTCCTACGACCCTTAGGCTTTTTAATACAAGAAGTTCGACTCGAAGCTTGCCTTAAAATATCTGTTACATTACCGTACATATTGTCAATAACATCCTTATGGCAAGTATTATTACAATATTGACTACAACATTGAGTAAGGTCTGAAGGAAAGTCAATACTTTTTAAATACTGAGTGCATATTTCCTGATATTTACCTATCTGGTCATCATTTCTCTTCGACATTTGCTCAATGTGGAGTCTTCCTGAACAATTTTTAAATGCTTGTTCTACTTTAATAAACACCAAAATCGCCATAGATTTGCCCATAACATTTGAGGAATTCCTTCGATTCCTCATCGATCTCATCATCAGATCTTCAGCAAAATTTTATGGGATCAACTTGGAGATTCCTACTCCTAACCGAAAAAATAATTTTCTAAATCGACTTGCGATCCGCGAATTAAATAACACTGGTAGAGCCCTCAGTGGTAACTGATGGCTTGTGTCTTTATCATCGGTTTCTCTTCACCAAATGGTGATTTTCAAATGTAACTGCTTAAACTACTGTAATAAATACCGAAATCGCTATAGATGTGCTCATAATATTCGAGGAATTCCTTCGATTCCAAATGGATCCCAGCATCAGATCTTCACCAAAATTTTATGGGACCAACTTGGATATACCTACTTTTGAACAAAAAAATATTTTTTCAAATCGTCGTGTAAATGACGGAGTTCTGAGGTAACAAACATTAAAAAAATACAACCGAATTGAGAACCCCCTCCTTTTTTTGAAGTCGGTTAGAAAGTTCTACTCATATTGAATAGTACGACCCATGCAAATTTTTTGCATAGAACGTCATGACGCTTCACCTTCTTTAAAGCAAAAAACTGCAATCTATTAAACTCAAATATGCTTTTCAGCGTACCGTGTCGCAGCAACGGCAAATGACCATTGATCAATTACATCGACCGTTTCGTATAGCAGATGGCGACCAGTGGCTATCGTCGATTCGTCAGGCTAACGCGGGTGGCAGTGGGTTCGCGGCGTCCGGTATGGTAGCGTGTCATACCACGCCGGCACTCGAACCACGCCGGCCGGCCACGGGGAAACAAAATAAAAATATAAGATACTTACGTAGTAATACGTATTGTTAGCTGAAAATGTGCAAACATGTGGTGCTTGTTCCTATGATGCCCGCGGATTCCGGTACGTAATTTATAATTCTAATATGCAGTTTGTTTTTGATTTGATTTAGTTTTGACATAGTGTTTCCCAAACTTTATTTTTATTTTTTCTTATTTAAGGACTTTTTTGCATTAATGCGAGGAACATTCAATGAATTTATTAAATATCTTTAAATAATAATAAATTGAATTGCTAGTAGTCTTAGAGAAATTAATTTTAATTGGCCCAAATAATTTAAAAGTAAAATAATTAAAAAATATATATATAGTTGTTGAAATTAGAAAAATTAAAATGACACTGTATTGTACTTATAATTTAATTGTACATAGTAGTGCAATTTCTATGAATGAAATAAAATATACCGTAACGGATACATAACTGTTAGTAGAAATGTACATACTTGTTGCTAGGATGACTACTCGTACCTGTACTGCCATAATTATATAACAACTTAATGTTTACAAAATAGTGTAATTTCTTATGAACAATTGTCCGTCCGTGCATCAGTATCGAAGGTGGCTCCTGCTAGTCGGTATCAAACCGTTTGTGTCAACTATGGTATTGTCAGCAGTACTATTTTACCTGTTCTCATTTTTCCTCTTTTACACGATTTGGGTGAAATGTGAGTACGTAAATTAATCACTATTTTAACGATGTTTTAAATGTGGTTATAAAACGTCTTATAATTGTTTTTTTTTTCTCAAACATCCAAGGAAATATGGTTCTTATATTCGTGATAACATAACGCGAAGTACGTCTTTGTGTAGCAGTTGTTAAAGATTCGTTCTAATTTCAAATTAGAGGACAATAAAGGAATTTCATACAACATTGATGGCCATGGCCAACAGAGAGATCGTCTTTTGTTTCAGTTGATTTTATTTACTACTAGCTTTTGCCCGCGACTTCGTCTGCGTATAGCTCGAATTTCAAAAAATCCTTCTATAGTGCGCCTCTACATACATTTCTAATAGAAAATGTGTTTCAATTCTCGTATTCCTACCGTCAGCAGTTTAGGCTATGCATTGTCTGTCAATAGTTATAAGTCACGTTACTTTGTTATATACCTGTAATTTGAGAAAAATAATAGATATAATTTGACAATTGAGTTTGAACTATTGATAATATTGAACATTAGGTAGGTTTTGCAGTATTTCTTTATATACCACATTAACAGACCCGACCAAGATGCGTGGAGAGCTTGCTTTTGAGCGAGCCACGTAAAACTGGCCGTGCGAGAAGCAGTCCCCCCTAAGACCTATTCCTGCTGTTTTCAGTGACTGACCCTGAGACTTATTGATCGTCATCGCAAAACAGACCTTAAGGGGGAGCTGCAGCCTTTTCATTTCGAATGGGTATTCCGAGGGTATAGATGGTATCCGGGATATGTACACAAATTCACCTTGAGCACAGCCAGTAAATACAATGGCTTCTATAACGTTTTTATGTAAGGCTTACACACGCAGCCTTGTTCCATTGCACAACTTCGGCTGATTGAAATTTCGCAGCAACATTACTCGAGCACCCACTTTTAAGATAAATATGTGAGAAGGTAGACCGGGTGGGTTAAGTGCATTTAAAAACTCTACACGATAGTTTATGGCATCATCCGTGTTCACTACAGATCGAGTGTACAGACTTGTATTCGTATTCGGAGCCTTCAAACGACATAAATAAAATTTTAATAATAACGGAAGCCTGGTCGTTCTTAGCTGTCAGAATCGCTCGTTCACACAACCATTCCATGGACTTGCTGTGTAGATTTTGAACATCTGGGTAAATTTGAGAGATTAGGTCGTCAACCGTCCGCACAACTAAGGCGATCCCATGGAATTGTAATCCTTCCCTCAGTTTCGGGATATTCTTCATTTCCTATTTTAGGAAGAAGGTCGGAGAATTCTCCAGCGCAAACATCGCCCTTAAGGTGCACTCGCATATTTATCTTAAGGTGGAGTTTTTGATTATAGGCCAAATATTTGAAGCCTTAATGCAAGTTTAATGCAAGTACACTGGCCTGCAATAAAATATTTGAATTTGAATTTAACTTCATCAGCTCAAGTTCGCCTCGGAAATACGGGCAGAGTCTGACAAAAGTCTCCAGCTAACAACATACTGACTACACCCATCATAACTTCGTTCCCTCTAATATCTTTCAAAGTTCTATTCAGCGCTTCACAACACTCTTTATGCGCCCGGACTGTTACCCCTTATTTTAATCCTTTCAGGGATGAAATTCCAAGAATGCTGAAATTAGTTTCTTAGTTTTAAATTAAGGGTCTTTACGTGAAATATCAAAACAGTTACTAAATAACTACAGATTTTCCATACATACTTTCAACCCCAATTTAACACCGTTAAGAGATGACTTTCCAAAAATGCTGAAATTAGTTTTCTTAGTTTAAAATGAGGAAATTATAGTCGAAATATAATAACAGTTACTCAAATAATTAAAGATTTTCAATACAAACTTTCAACTCCAATTTAACCCCGTTAGGAGAGAAATTTCCAAAAATCCTGTCTTTTTCCTTGCCTACGTAGTATATAGTGTCTACTGTAAAAATTTGAAGTCTCTAAGTTTAGTACTTCTGCGTTGATATCGTTTACAACTAACGCCATCCAGTTACGCAAACAGGTACTAACGCGTCATATTGGTTTCAAAGCAATTTCTTTATAACGCTTCAGAATGAAAATTTCAGAGTTAATAATAGGTGATGATTTTTCATTTATTTTTAAAAAGAACTCGTTTATGTATTTATCTTATTTATACACCATATACTTTTGTAACAAAATGTTTATCATGCAGAGCTGATCGCAAGTCCAAAATGTAAAACGGGCTATTTTCCGGCTATATTCAGATACACTCTTCTTTGTATGATACGTCATATACGGAAGGTGTCTTCTTTGTTTAATCGTGTAGGTAGTATTACTGTTGCTAGGTTACCAATTGTTTATTAATTGTTTAGAAATGAAAATGTCACAATGTCAAATGAACAAAAGGTCATGTTTTTCCATTTATTATTAAAAAAAAACCCTTTTATGAATGAATACCCTTAAAAGTGGTAGCCTATGTCCTATTCTGTTATCTAAGCTATATTACTGCAGAATTTCACGCAAATCTGCCATGTAGTTTTTGCGTACCAGTGTAACGTACGATTTGTCCGCATTGAATTCATTTGTCGCGGGTAAGTGTCTTTTCCCGGGATAAAAAGTAGCCTATGTCCTTCCTCTGGACTCAAACTATCTTCATACCAAATTTCATTCCAATCGGTTCAGCGGTTTAAGCGTGAAGAGGTAACAGACAGACAGACAGACAGACAGACAGACACACTTTCACATTTATAATATTAGTATGGACTATGGCATACTGCCAATTAAAACAAAAACATAGTTCGGATTTGTGTATTTACTTTTTAATGTATTATTTGACTAGAGTATTTAATTAGATTAAATCATTTATTCAATCAAATAAACGAGGAATGACGTTTATTTTTAATAATTTATTAAAATAAGCAAGTAATAAGGTATCGTCATTTTTTAAAACACAAAATCATGTTTAGATTTGATGGCAAGGACTTTAAACCCGCAGCTTACAAAAAATAGTTAAAAAGAAATATTTCGGCGGGAAAAGAAAAAAAAAACAAATATATCCATACTAGTGTGTCTTACTGTCTATCTCTATGTTACCTCTTCACGCTTAAACCGCTGAAATGTTTTCGATGAAATTTGGTATGGAGATAGTTTGAGCCCCGGGGAAAGACATAAACTACTTTTTATCCCGGAAAAATATCCTTATCCGCGATAAACGAATTTAAAGAGTACGAAGTCGCGGGCAGAAGCTAGTGAATATATAAGTTAAACATTTGTATTACTTCCTTGGATTTATTTAAGAAAAGCACCATCGGTAACACTCGGCCATCTATAACTACTCGGCCAGCAATCCCCTATTTCGCAGCCTCTGCAGTAATCCATACTAATATCATAAATGCGAAAGTGTGCCTGTCTGTCTGCTACCTCTTCACGCTAAATCCGCTGAGCTGATTAGGATGAAGTTTGGTATGGAGATTGAGTCCCGGGGAAGGACATGGGCTACTTTTTATCCCGGAAAAGTACGCTTATCCGCGATAAAGGAATTTAAGGCGGACGAAGTCGCGAGCAGAATCTAAAATTCTACTATTATAAATCACGATATTTTTTTATTAATGTTTTTTTTTCATGTACAATAAGGTTAGAGCTCAGTCTTACCCATAACCAACAATTAAGTGACCCGAAATCAGTAAACTTATAAGTGAAATAAATATAATATTTTACTACAGAATGGCTAGGTTCAAAGAATAGGTCTCTAGGGGCTTAGCTTAATCCTACTAATCCTGTTAGTGGTGTTTTCAAGGCTCTAAGGTAGAGATAAGAATTTTGAAATTATTATCAGATTTAGCACCCGTTTTAACCAGGTTATTGATACGTAACAATTGTAAGAACCGACTTCATAAATAAACCCCATTTCACAAAAATATTGGTATAACCGATAGTAAAATTCCTCCCGCCAGGGACCACCTCAGAGTTATTTAATTTTTTCTCAAGTCTAACTGAAAATATGTGCCAATGATAATTTAAATCAACAAACATGTTAACCTGTCTATAATATAAAATGTTATTCTACGACTTAATAATGTTAGCGTAAAGTATCTCCATACAATTATTTACAATACAATTATTTATTTTATTACACACAAACAGGAGAAACGGTATATTTGAGCCTTAACATAAACTAACTATGGTCAAAATTAGGAGGTCTTATAGCGGAGGCGGTCTTAGAAACAGAAAAGCGAATTAAAATCTATCACATGGAATAAGAGCAGGAGGCCTTAAGGTCCTAGCGGAACACATCTGCAAAAGTTTCAAATGTGTCGCCAGGGCCGTCTCCCTGGGACCAATAAGAAACTTCTAACGCAAAAAGTTGCATTTAAATACACTAGTGGCTCTGTGACCTTTTACGCTTCGCGAGTTTGTTTCAAAATGGTTGAATTTTGTAATTTTATACCTTTTTAGCCCATAGGGTTGAATGGAAATCGTGGACATTTCATAATAACAAAACGGGACTTAATCGCGTTCTAAAAGGTGTTTATTTAAGTACCTCGACGTTTCGACGTCTTTTATCATTGCCTTTTATCATTGTCTTTTATCATTTGCCTTTGACATTTGACACTGCACATTGGACATTGGACATTTGACATTTATCATTAGGTATTTGACATTTGACGTTGGACATTGGACATTTGACATTCCCCCGTTTGCCCACTTCCCCATTTCCTCCACTTTCTCATTTCCCCCATTTCCCCCAGTCCCCTATTCCCCCATCCCGCCATTGCCCCATTTTACGACATGCAAATAAATGAAAAGGACAGGCCATACTTTTTAAACCTGAAGTAGGATTAGTAAAGTCAGGGCTTAGGGACTTGGCTTTTCCTGGGATCTGATAACTAAGTAAGTCTTGGCCTCCAATTTTACATGTAATGTTTTAGTGGGATTTATAAGACGTTATCACGTCAACAAAGTCTCATTCACTATAATCGGAGTTCAAGATACAGTGGACGGAACGTAAATTTGTACCAAATCGTTAGTCAACGCTGACCCCATTCCTGTTTTTTTTAAGTTTTCAACCCATATTTCCGCCATTTTTTTAAATTACGAAAAACTGGCTCGACCAAAATATTCATATACTTACCGAACCTATTCACAAAATTTCAAGGGAATCGGTTGACAAATGCGAGCTCTAGGCGAGAACGTCCGGACAACAGGTAAAACGATTTTTCGTCCAAGCTGAAGCAGAGACGCTTCGCTCGCTCGGTCGATTAACAAGTTGCGTACATATAATAATCTTACCTGAATTTTGTTGATTAAGTGCGAATCGAACTCGCGCACGAAGGGTTCCGAAAAACCGTACGCCGAAAACGCCAAAAACTGTCTATACTATTTTGTTCTGTTTCCGCGATTATTACTCATTTAAATAAACTCATCACATATTTTATCTCATTTGAGTTCCCGACGTTTCGGAAGCTTTTCAGCTTTCCATGTTCACGGGTTGACTCAGAAAAGATATATTATCCTCTAATATACTTAAATGGCTATATTATTATAAAGTTGTAACAATTAAATGTCTGTACATTGATGATATTTAAAAAAAGTTACAGGGGCTTTAATATATTGGGTTTTTTTTTTGCATTTTTTGTATGTGTGTATGCCTGTATGTGTCGTTGTGGCTTCATCACGACAAAACGGCTAAACGGATTTCGACTATTTTTGGAACACACATGGCTCGACATCCACAGATGTTTAAAGGCTACTTTTCACTCAAATACGCTTAATCAAAAAGAGGATAGTGGCTCTTCTTCCTCCGTGAACGAAGTTGCAGGCATCCTCTAGTTAAATTATAAAACCGGTTGCCTAATACTTAGGCGTTCTGAGTCCAAGAAAAATCTGAGTAGTGACTTAAATAGTATGTACCTTGCTAACAGCGTCATAACTCTTGGTAGGAAAATCTTTGTGAGGTCATCAAGCCAAGGTTGGACGGTTTTTTTTAACACAATTAGGACATCTAAATATGGTTATAGGATACTGTCTACCTAATTATACTAAAACAAAAAATACTTAGTCTTTAGAGGTTGCAACAAACAACCTTCTACTTTTCAATATTATTTTATCTTTATTATAGGTTGTTATGTTATAATTATAACAACCAGAGTAATCACAATCTGTGAAATCTTCAAGTTTGTACTAATCTATTGGTATTATATGTGGTTCAAGAGTTAGACTATGTGACACGAGACATTGGAGACGTCAGTTGGTACATTGTGAGAGTTTCTAACGCCTGGCTGATAGGTTTCAATTTCACGGTAATTTGTATGGAAATACCTTTTTTAATAACTGTATCTTTTGATTGCGTTTACTTAGAAGTGCGATTTTTTCACAGCTTCAAGGGATTGCAGATTTGAGAATTCGATATTAATATAAGCTTAATGCCTGCACGCTTTCCTGAGAAAAAGGTTCTTAACAGACGGACAACATAGTGATCCTATAAGGGTTCCAATTATTCCTTTTGAGGTAAAAAATACAATGCAGTTGCTTATATAATCAGCTAATCTAGTAAATGTGCCGGTAACATTGCATTAGGTCGTTCACATTAAAAGTAGCGCATTGCGTTTCAAAGGCAAGTACCATACTTAATTATTGCAAGCTTTTATTCTAGAATCTTGCAAATTAAATTTGACCTACTTCCCGGATTCCGATTGAGCTAAAATTTGGCATGTAAGTTCGGTGACAATGCAATATCATTGAGCTGATCCGATGATGGCGCCGGAAGGTGGACATAGGAACTCTATAATAAAATTATACAATCCTACCGAATGTGGGCTTTTTAGAATGTTCTCGGTCAGTAGTCGATGGATGTTCAAAGAAAAGTACAGTCGGCAATTAAAACATATCCCAAAACGTTTTTTCAATGACAGAAACTTATTCTATTTAAAAGGAATAGTTACAGCAGTTATCTAAAGTTTTTTTAGAAAAATATAATCAATAGACAATACTGTCAAAAGTATCTTTGTAAAATTACCATTACTCGCCATAGTATACATTTTCATTATTCCCAGTTTTAATAGCATCACTCTCTCAGCCGGTTATGTAGTCAATGTACATGAATATTATGTACATTCATATGATTTTGAACCTTGTTTCCCAAAATATGTAAATTCTGAAATTAATACATAATTTTAAACGTAATCCTTTACATATTCAAAATAATGTTTGGTTCATCAAACACTTAAATTCCCGAATAGAGAAACAATTATTTCAATTATTTTACCCAATCATCGAGAACTAAAGAAGACGCCCGCAACTTCGTCAGCGGAGGAGACAAAAATAATAATCATAACCGTATGTTTTACTGCAGCGTAGCCGAGTAAAAATTACCCTATAACTATCTGTGGATCGGCTACCCGCGTTTCAAAAATTTTTGAAATCCGTTTAGCCGTTTTGGCGTGATGTAACCACAACGACACATACAAACAATCCAAAATAAAAGTTTTCGATTCAGTGTCCTTCAAATAGTCTGTATCCCTTATTATTTTTAAATATCTTCAATGTCATGGTTTTATGTTTACGATGACATGTAAAAGTTCAAAAACTTCTGTTTTCATTGGGTAGAATGGGTTTATACTTATCCTTAGATTGTGCTCCCTTGGGTACTGGAATTGATTGCCTATCATTAGATTTTTGTATATACTGCAATGTATTCTTCAGGAGAAGTATCATCAGCCAACCTCAACGGACAAAGATCTCTCTAAAGCACGCCACCTCTGTCGGTCTAATAGATCCATTACTTCAGACAAATTAACCGAACACTATATATTATGGAACAATTTAAATCAAAGTGAATATTATTTCCAAATGCTTACACACCGATTTTGGCCTTGACTATTAAAAAAAATATTTAGAATCGTTTCAATGTAACCGACATTGTCATTTGTCGTTTTCGTTCGGCGCTTCAGTAAATTGCTTGCCGATGCGTCTAGGCGGTCAATTGCTTTAAATTAGGAAGCCATTTGTTTGTGTTTAAGTGTTGGGTACCTTCTAATTGTGCCTCGATCAGCTAAAAATGGGTGTATGACGGTGATCAGCTGTGACTGTCGAGAAGCGGAACAGGGAATAAGTTCTCATTGGGCTCAGAGGACGTTACATATTGACGTTGATTACATCACGATGGGGGTTGCCATCGCAGCCGATATGCTTTGATGTAGAGGGTTAATGAAAGTGATTATCTGATTTTAGTGTAGACATAGTTAGATATATAATATTTTCTTCTGTTTCCGCGATTATTACTCATTGAAATAAAACAGTTTAACGGATTATATCGCGTATATTATCTCATTTTAGTTCCCGACGTTTCGGAAGCTTTCCAGCTTTCCATGGTCACGGGAGGACTGAGAAAAGATGTATTTTCCTCTGTCAAAGTTACAATTTGTGCAAACTACCCATTTTTTGAAAAAACACAAATAAAGGTGTACATACATGCCAGATGGGCCTAAGCTGTAAAGACAGTTACACATGTGCCAGAAGGCTTAATTATTTTATTCTAATAATTTACCAAGCAGCATTTCACAAATGAGGCGTACTGAGGAGAAAAGAAACGCTGCAAAGAAAAACTCCCAGGCTACCTCATTACTAATTATAATATTTAAAAACAGAGACTATTAAACTACTTTTAAACAGATAAGATATTTTACACCGTTCGGAAATTAAGGTTTTGCAGTCCTGTGTCTTGCTTGTTCCTTGATGAGATGTATTACAGGATCCCAAGCTGGTGGTAGTGACAATCCATCTTCTCTATTGAAATTAGGATGCTTTTTAATCTCAATAGCCTCGCGTAGCATCCTGGGAAAATATCTTTTTTCTTTGTGTTATGTGCTCATAGCAGATGTCAAGCACCGTCGGTGTAATAGGTCTGCAGTTTGTGAACATGTCATTGACAAACCAAACCACTCAATTAAGTTTGATAAACCTTCTATCCTTGCCAAAGAAAAAAGATATTTTCCCAGGATGCTACGCGAGGCTATTGAGATTAAAAAGCATCCTAATTTCAATAGAGAAGATGGATTGTCACTACCACCAGCTTGGGATCCTGTAATACATCTCATCAAGGAACAAGCAAGACACAGGACTGCAAAACCTTAATTTCCGAACGGTGTAAAATATCTTATCTGTTTAAAAGTAGTTTAATAGTCTCTGTTTTTAAATATTATAATTAG
Source organism: Hedya salicella (assembly GCA_905404275.2). Lineage (NCBI taxonomy): Eukaryota > Metazoa > Arthropoda > Insecta > Lepidoptera > Tortricidae > Hedya > Hedya salicella. Next base: position 19,527,142 of record FR990099.1, on the reverse strand, counting down.
TAATGAGGTAGCCTGGGAGTTTTTCTTTGCAGCGTTTCTTTTCTCCTCAGTACGCCTCATTTGTGAAATTCTGCTTGGTAAATTATTAGAATAAAATAATTAAGCCTTCTGGCACATGTGTAACTGTCTTTACAGCTTAGGCCCATCTGGCATGTATGTACACCTTTATTTGTGTTTTTTCAAAAAATGGGTAGTTTGCACAAATTGTAACTTTGACAGAGGAAAATACATCTTTTCTCAGTCCTCCCGTGACCATGGAAAGCTGGAAAGCTTCCGAAACGTCGGGAACTAAAATGAGATAATATACGCGATATAATCCGTTAAATTGTTTTATTTCAATAGTTAGATATAGTTTAGTTGTTAGAAGTAGGTATAGAAAAGTCTTGGCACCACTGACTTGGGCTCAGTTTTGCCATACTCTTTTAGGGTTAACGGTTGATTAACGGTAGAGTACACCTGCAAAATGTTTAACGTGCTATATTAGCTATATAGCCGAGCGATAGCTGTAATTAGCCATTATATCTTAACAGAGCATTGTCAAATTTTGGGACGATAAGCAGAGTTGCGACGATATACCTACCAGTATGTTGCATAGAACAATTAGTAGGTAACTCGTAAAAATATCTCGCATAATAAAAATGGAGGTGCGTTCGTCTCAATTTATACCTCGCCTCGTATCGTTTATATGTGACATGATTAACTTAATTTTTCGTGTTATATTTTCTATATATATTAGAAACATCTTATAGCCTCACAAAAACCTATTTAGCCCTGACATAGTGACGCTACAAACTGCTTACATATGGCAATACTACGTGTACGTCATGAATAGTCGGGACAGTGTATTGAATGAGAGAGATATAATACAATTATGTACTTGTAGATTGTGAAACTATGTTTTTAGGTAATCGAAAGAGCATGTCTAGTTGATAATTAAATATGAATAATTACCTATCCGTCAAAATCCGATTCTAAATATTTGACATCGATATATTTATCAGATTCTGGCTCCGTAGTATTTTCACTTTCGTCAGTTGATGAGTCACTTTCAGGACCACCAACCTTGATAGCTTATAAATCTTTCAGTCTGTGATTCGATTATGGAGCTTGTGTCCTATATCCGTCTTCTATTTTTTTTACGTGGTCGCAGCATTTACTCCAATTTTCTATCTTGTCTTTTTTTAATTAATTGTAGCACTACAGACACCTTGAATGAAAAAAAAAATCTAGTAATTAATAAACATATTTAGTACCTACCAAGCTAACCAGTTCATTACAACCGCACTATGAATATCAGTACCCGTCATGTCAACAACTAATTTCAAAACATTGTTTGCTGGAATCCTTCGTCCTTTTTCTGCTGCATCAATTTGAATGTTTTTAATTCTTTATTTTGCATCGGGGTGAACTTTTATGGGCATTTTGATTGCAAAATGCATTATTTTTCTGAAATATGAAGAATTAATTTATAAGCAATTAATCGGTGATATTCAATGACGTCTGTTGTCCATCTGTTGTCAAAAAAAAATTGCAATTAAAATAAATTAGTTCCACCTAAAATCCGCAACAAAGCGAGGGCTAAATAGGAACTTGTCAGGCTTTAAATGTGTACAATCCATCCATCAAACACAAAATCACAGCACAGTGAGCGAACCTTGCTTACCCAATACAAGGTTAGGTTACTAGTACATTTCCATGAGTTCGCATTGCGCTATTAATCTAAAAATGCTATATTTAGTCATATTGTATATATGTTCTACTTAGTATGAGATATCTCAAATATTCAATTATTATCTTGAAACGAAGAATGGGCGGAAAAAATCCCATTTTTTTTCATCGTATGGTATCCCCGGTGGCAGCTGAGCGTCCCCAGTACTCCGCACATGCGCAAACTGTTCGCATTCCTACTGTCAAAACATCAACGCTAACCAAACATCGCGAAATACATAAAATAAGCGATTTTATCATGCATTTTCACAGTAAATAATAATTTGGTAAGGAATTATTGTTGACGTGCTAAGTGATTTGCCTAAAGTTATAAAGACATGAAGTTCCCGATATTGGATCTAAGTAAGTGTTTTTTGTAGATTGCCGATTCTGAGAGGTTATTCCTATAATTTGTTATTATGTTATTAATTTTACTTTCTGTTGATATCTTTTTATTTGTGTACAATGAGTTAATTCGTATTGGTTCTGTTTTTTGCCATCGATAACTACTTAATGTCCGCTATTTTGGCAACCTTAATTTTCCGATTTTCATGGTTTCATGATAAACCTCCTCCACACCATATATTCACGACTGTAACATGTCTCTTCTCTCAGCTTCACCTTATATGCTCGTCATCGCCGGTTTTATTATTTTTATTGAAATTTGGCTCATAAATATTAGGGATATGCAATAGGTTTTAGGGGTAAAAGAAATATAATATGAATTTAAGAAAATTAAGTTTACCTTTTTAGGGGTTTGTAGCCAAAATGGCAAAAACGGAACCCATAGTTTCGAAATGTCCGTCCGTCCGTCCGTATGTCACAGGCATTTTACTCGAAAACTACTATTGATGAAATTTGGAGTATAAGTATCTACTTAGTTTGATATCTAAATAATTAAAAAAATGTATGGAGTACATGCAACAAAAACTTTTTTATAGCACATATGTCGACAGTTCGTTTAAAAGCGGCTTGAAGTTTCTAAACATTTTTTTTATTTAGTGAATAATTTAAGAAGTAATCTATCTAAAAGTCACATAAATTGTGTGTCACAAAAATATGAAAATAATGACAAAGATATAACTTAACACATACTTTAAATTAAAATTATTTTCAACATGATCGCATATACCGTTTTAGAGTTATTGCCAAGAAACCTTCGCTTCTCAGCAAAAGGACGAAAGTGTTTTTTTTTTCTACTTTAGGGTTCAATAACGGAAAAAATATATCTCAACTATATACTTAACGCAACTTTTTTAACTGCCAAAATAAGAAAAACCTCATTTCTCCATATACACGTGTCTGTGTTGTCTGTCGTGTGTGGTCACACTCGATTTGTTTAGCTTGTTTTTAACGCCCAGCCGTTATGTCTGACTTTGAATCTCGATTGTAACGTTTGTAGTGTATAATTTACAAAAGGTATCAATAAATACATTAGTACATTACTTAATCATAAGAAACCGGATTGATTGGTATTATTGAGAAATATAATGCATCTTCCCTTTTAAACATTGAAACAAGGTATCTGAGATTATTAATACATAAAATGCTCAAATGTAAAACATGATTCGTAGTTCAATTAAATAAATAAAAATGATAATCGTTGATCGTCCACACCGTAAGGATTTATCCTATTAACGCACTTATTATTGAATCTTTGCGGGGGTCATCTATGGCCTAAATAATAAATATATGCCTCATATATTTGTGGAGTTATGTTGATACCTATATAGGATCCGGTAGTCCCACTAGGAATCAACAAATATTCAGTATTTAGTTCTTTCTAAAACGAAACGTTCCTGGATCAGGTACATACATTTTTTAATGAAAAAAGGAATCAAACAAAACATTTCCTTACAGTATTTAAGTAATGGGGATGTCAAGCCATGTAATTTCATTACTGAAGAATTTTATTACGCATTTTAGCAGGAGGCCAGGTAAACAGTTAAACACGTACAGCGCACTACGGACATATTTCTATAAACTCACACAATTATAAGAAATCACCTACAAACAAAAAAAACACTCGCACACTGACAATTTACTGTATAAACTTATCGGAGATTTAGCGATTACTTTGGCGGAGGGGAATGTATGCGAAATGGCATCTTCAGAGGTTAACAGACATTAAAAATGGAGTAAAATGGGTACCTTTTCCTTTTTGCATGCATCCGTGGCCTCAGATAAAATCACTGTTAGCTGGCTGGGAACAACGTCAGTGGCAAAAAATTCTCCGAAACGGCAGTTTAGCAAAAACCGTTGCCAACTGATTTTGTTTGGAACTCAGAGATGAATCAACTTTTAGACCCACACTTTTGACGTCTCTGGCGTTACCAAACATGTCTCTGGAGTTACTAAGAAACCGGACTTCTAATATGATATTTCCTGTTTGTTAGGTTTAACAGACAGGGATATTTAAAGTTTTAACGTACACCATAAATAAAAAAAGTGAAACCATTATTTAAATAAATATAATAATGTATTCAGAATTCTGTTAAAACTGCCACGATATTGCAGTGCGTCCGGAATGTTCGCGGCGGAGCGTACGGACGATTTTTACGCAATTATACGCAACCGAACGGCATCACTAATGCGGAGACCGAGTTGCAACGCTAACAGTATTCTGAATATTTTTGCTCCTAAACTGAATGTACCCTTACCTCGGCATTGGAATAAGCTACAAGCTGGAGTGCTCGGTGCCGAGGGGTTCAGTTGACATGTAATAAATAATTATCATTCTTTAATAGTAAATTACTAACCTTAGCTTTTATAAGCACTTTTACTAACAGTAATATGGATGAAAAGTCCGAAATAAATATCATTAATATGTTTGTATCTCGCATTGTGTCATGGGCTCGTACGTCCCGAATTTTTGAGAGGCTTGTGTGGAGATATGGATCCAACTCGTAGAGGCCCTCATTTGGTTGTAGTGGTAGACCCTCTAATGCCGGTTATATGAATCCTCCTAGGTATTTTAAGTCCTATGCACTCGTGCTATGTTATGTCTTATACTATACCATATCGCTGCCTGTAAATATATGAGCACGTATCAAACTCGAACAATTTTAGTGACAAAAAACCGGCCAAGAGCAATTTGTTGGACCATGCTCAATGTAGGTTTCTATAGCCCTTACTACAAAGAAATGCACTATGATAAAAGAGGGGGTCGTCACCTTTTAGCCGCATAAATTATCAAAGTCCCCTCAATGGGGATGTTGCCTGATCTCAAAGGGCCAGAGTCGGGTTTCCATAGTAAGTCTTCCCTTACCTTCCAATTTTTCTTTTTTTTTATATGATTACTAATATTCGATTTTTGAGTGTCGATGCAAATCTATCTAAAGAACATCATCCCAAAATTTGGAGCATATGGCTTGAATACATCCTGAAAAACAATAAATAAAGAAAGTCATAAGTCAAAAACTATAACAACTAGATACTCGGCAAAAATATTATTCACTATAACTCACACGAAAAAACCCGAGCCCATATGATGTAAGTGCTGACTTACTATATAAACCGGACTACGGCGTTTGTAAAAAATATATATTAGATCATGATAATACAAGCAAAATAAGGAAACAAGTTTTTGACTTCAATACCTTGGCTTGTTTTATGAGCCTTTAAAGTTTGGTAGGAAAGTCCATTTTTAAAGTATGAAAATATGAATGATTAATGAGATACCCATGGTAACTTTTCCTATATAACCGTTTCGTTAAACGCAACTTTTAACATAGCTGCAGAACAAAGTTCCTTATTTCCCCATACAAGGTAGGAACGTGTGACGTCACAAGTTCGTAGGCTTTAGTGTGAACCGTCATATTGAGAGGAGTTTTTATGAGATTGAAGTAGTTTTTTCATCAATATTTCTATTGTATAGAGGTCGATCTATAATAACAATATCCCACAGAAGAAAGTTGTCCAATAGCATATTGTCAGAAGTTTGAATAACTTAGGTTGACACTCGACTGATATCAACATGTAGTTCGTTAGTTTTTTTTCATCTCAATGAGTCATGATCGTGGTAACCGAAAAGAAAATTGAATACAGTCGTCATAAAACCGGCACATACTGAATATAAGTCTGATTACAAGATTTCTTTATCGGCTGCGCCGGCGCACGTGCGCTCGAGCCACGTGAATTCACATCACTATTGCTTTTTTTTTTACATTTTACGTCATTCCTTGACGCGTGAATCTGTGTTCCCTTATATGATTCATTATAAAGGAAGCAATTAATAAGACCTATCAATTTTTCGTTGCAAGAAATAGGATAAGCCGATTTTTTATGGCAGTACTTATTTTAACATGACCTTATGTCACATTTATATGACCTTACAAGTATAATTAAGCCCAATTTCCTTATATCGTCAATAGCTGAATAATGGTTTCAAAAATATTGTCATATTACATATTGTCAATTTGAGAATCCCTATAAAGTTAACCACGGGTGTCTTCACTGTACACGGCTTTGAGACATAATGCTAATTATTTACATAGAAGCTCAAGATTCAAGTCCACTTTATTACTCTAACAGCCCTTTTGAAATTCAATTACCTACTTATTTTGTAAGTCGGATAAAACACGTTATATGATTGTGAACTTAATTTATTTAGTAGATTCTCAATTGTTTTCTTATCCCAGAATATGCGAATCTAATACTCTAGAACTCAGAGCTATGGCATAAAAAGGCGTTTGTAATTATGAATGTATTATCCGAATGTAATATACGTGTCACAAATCTAAAACATAATTCTCAACAATAGCTCAAATGGCATTTAAATTAAAAAGATTCTACTAATAAGTATGTTGTAATTTGGATCAATATTAATGTTTTTCTTTAAAAAAATATATTTCATACAAACAACTCTATAAGTAAATAGAAAGAAATATAATTTGTTACATTTTTGCTATTGTTCACAATCATCTATGGCAAGTGGCACGATCTATGGGCGTAATGCGAAACAGACAGATCGCAAAACCCACTACCAACCAACATTTGAGTTTGTGATATTTAAGTCGAATAGTGTAAGTACCTACACAATTTAAGAAATACGACGTTCGATTTTTGCAGTATAAAGTTACAATTTCAGTTAATCAAATTCTCCAGGCTGCACCTATTAACCACCTAACCTAGAATGAAACCCAGACGAATGGCAGACAGACATCCACCGTTATGTAAGAAGCCACGAGGGTTTTCGACAACATTGTTGCATACAAGACCAGCGCATACGCTCGCTAAGACCACTCAACGAGGCACTTTGATCCGAGTATATTGTTATACTGGAGAGTCTGTCTACCTTACAATAATTATTAAAATTATAAAAGTATTCGTTAAGAGTTATCCTAAAATAAGAAAAATATTCCCAGTTTATTGGAGTAGCATGCAGAGGAAGCCCTTGAAAGCGTGGGACGTAATTGGCTGTCATTGTTGCCATAGCACGGACATTAATAAATAACTAGTGCAGATTTTACATGACATTTTATCTTATCATATCAGATCTTCCCGTGGCAGGGTATTCAGAATCGCTGGACCGCGACGTAATGTCACCATTAAAACAATTCAACATAAATGACAATTGAATATATTTGTACACTAGTGAAATAAATATATGGTTTGTAAAACTAAGGTTAAGGCTGTTCTGGGCGTGGCTTAAATGGAATTCCGTGGGAATTTGTAGACGCTTGTTGTTTTTTTTTCTATAAGCCAAGGCACACAACTATGAACCAGGTTCATATGGACGCGCGTGCTGGTATAACGCACTATTTTAATGCCCCATGTTACATTTTACAACTAAACTACGTAAGTGGGAGCATAAGTAATTAAGGCTGCTATTTAAAATGGTTCAATTTTAAAATTAAATTGCCTTATTTTTAAATTCGTGTCTCTGGGTAGCAGTGTTCGGAATTTGGTGGCGACATAACGATTTTGAACAGTCGGGACCCATAAGAAATCTAGATCGACGCAAATCTTCCCAACAATGGGTCCCGACTCTTTAAAATCGCTATGTTCCATATTAGAATTTATTATTTGTTATATTGTGAGTATCGATCATGAATCATGAAAGATTTCCATTATAACTTAACAAATTTCTAGGGTACTGGACTTGTTTTTTTCTTTTTAGTTTTTTACGCAGTCGGGTTTTTTGTTTTTTTAATTGCTTATTTTTAAATACTTTTTAGTTAAAATTATAAACGTCAGTCAATTTGGCAATCTTTATCGTGGGGGTTATTGAGAAGCTTGAACAGATTTATAACAATACAATTACATGAAAATTTAGTGAGAACGGCTTTCTAACCAACTTTAAATCGTTATAGTTCCTAACTGGTAATTCCAAAATAAAAATGATAAAACAAACCTAATAATGATTTTTAAGTCTCTATTAATTGATATCCCATTCAATATAGTACATCGATTTTCATTTTTTTCTTTTTCACAATATGGCGTCTCTTTATCGCCATTTTGAGTTTTCATCATTTTCATGTCTTCAGTGACATTTAGACAGTTAAGACAAATTGATTGACGTAAGAATCATCAATATCGGTCTACGCGTTTGGTCTCTATAGTGCCAGATAGGAACAAACATACATACATACATATATCCATACATAGACTGATAAACACATTACCACTCCTTTGCGTCGGGTAAAAACTGGGTGGCTGAGTTTAAACGTGGCCGTATATGTGTCCAAGATAAGCGATGGAAAAAAGCGACACGACTCCGGGAATGGTCTCTAAAGTACATGATATGGTTTTGGCAGATCGGCGATTAAAACTGTCTGAAATAGCTGACATAACCAAGGTATCGCAAAAGAACGAGTACATTATACTAAGTAAAGAATTAAGTATGAAAAAGCTATCCGCCCGTTTGGAGCCGCGATTGCTTAGGCATGGCCAAAGAAGAATTCGGGTATAAAACTCGAAGGACTGTTTGGGTCATCTTCAGAGAAACAAAGTATTTTTTTGCGTTGATTTGTAACCACAGATGAAATATAGGTTCAACATCATACGCCGGAATCAAAATTTCAATCGAAATAGTGGACAGAATCTGAATGTTCGGATCTAAAAAAAACTATGGCTGTAAAGTCGGCTGGAAAAATGGTGAGTTCCATCTTTTGGGATGCAAATGGTATTTTGATGATAGTTTACCCAAAACTCTAACTATTACTGGAGAATACTAAGCTAATCTTTTACATAAGCTTCATGAATGTATTCAGCAAAAACGACCCGATTTGCAAATGGCAAAAATCAACGAATTGAAGTATTATTTGCTGTCCCACCCACCTTTTTCGCCTGATCTCGCACCATCAGACTTCCACCTATTTCCTAAGCTCAAAACTTTTTTGGGTGGACAGAAGTTTGCTACGACTGATGAAGTCATAGCCGCTGTAAAGGAGTATTTTGCAGGCCTCGAAAGAAGTCATTTTATGGAGGGCATTGCGGCTTTAGAACGAAGATAGAACAAGTGCTAAGAACTAAATTCATAGAGACTACGTTGGAAAATAAAATCAATTTAACCTTCCAACCCAAGTATTTTCTTAGTAGGCTAGTTACTTATCATCCCGCTTCCAGCCCACGTATTAAAATAATAAAACCAAAACTTAGTAGATATCTTAATTAGGATGGTAGTTGTACGGAATCTGACTTCAAACAATCTGGGCAGACAACGAAGTTTCCTTTTATCAGTAATCGAACTCAATGGGAGATCGCAAACCCACACTGGAATGCCATCCAAATCCCAACACAAAAAGTTAAGGTGGACCACTTACGGTCTACGACTGGCTCTTACATCGCCTTACACCTCTTGCTGTTATATATATGCCTACAACCTTGCGAGTCTTGGCACACGCAGCTAGATAATTTGCGACCGAATTCGAGCGATCCTAATATACTTAATCTCAATGACAATTCAATCAGCATGAGCACTAATCAATGTACAAGTTCCTCTAGCTCTAGGATCAGTCGTCACGCAGGTGGCCCAATGATTTAGCATTGACCCCCAGTTGAACCCACTGACTCTGTTAGCCTAAGATTCTGATACTTATAATGGCGCATTTGTCATTGAAATGTGCCCACTTTGCACCGAGATTGCCAAGGGTAGCAAACCTAGTATATCTTATATGAGAATGATCTTGATCAAAAACACATAGCCCAATTGACAAGAGTCGGTAAGGGGGCTCGTCGCGGACGTAAGCGTCAATTAATCGCTGATTTAAGCATTGACCCCCACTTGAACCGACTGTCTCTGTTAGCGATGCGCCCATTAAATTCTAGGCCTTGCAATGTCTGTAGAGTATTGGCTTGCCTACCACGCAAATGGGCACCAATAGGTATCCGGAGATAAGTTTAAACGAATTCGGTCCCAAATTAAGTTCAAGGTTTGTACTGTACCTTCATTAAAATCCGGGATCGCTAGCTTAAATAGTGGGCAGGATAATTTCTAACTATAGTAATCGCGTCGCCAATATAGACTCCTAAACTCAAATACTTTGAATCGACTAATCTGATCTTCATGACGCGTACCTTCTTTGATGTTGGTTTCTAATTAACTCCCCAAATGCATTGCTATGCCTGGAAAAAATCTATCGGAAAAAGCGTGTTGAAATTCCATCTTAATACGAAGCTACTTTGAACCATAAAACCATTCGCCAAATGCACTTGTTGACCGAGCGAACGTAGCGAGCAAACCGTCTTCATTCCAGCGTGGGCAAAACTGATTTCGTATATTACTTTTCAAAAAAAATAGCGGTGATATGGGGGTTGAAAGACTGGCGAGGTCTAAGCTCACAGAGCCACTAGTGGCAAAATGGTTCAGCCACGACATCGCGCAACTAGCGGCGCGGCGAGCAAATTCTCTCTTCAATGCGCAGTCGAGACGCTCACTGCACAGCAGTGAGTTGACATCACATGCAATGTATCAGGAATTCGCTTGCCGTGCCGCCGTTTCTATGTCGTCGTGTGCACCTTCCTTTTAAGATTCCAACACACTCATTAAATTATCTCAAACAATAATGTTAGGTATGCGCATCAGTTTTTACCAAACGTTTCATTTGCCCTTCATTCATTAATATTTACAAGTTTTGCAGCTGAGTCAGACCACCGATATGACACCTGCCGATTGGTTGATTGTCGATTGAATTTCGTTGACACATTCAAAATCGTAAAAGATATTATAGGTAGGTACTGCATTTAAGGTGTCCACGTGTTCTTCCTTACAAGGAAATGTGTTCAACTGTGTGATCCTTTACTTGGATTTCATATCACGATGTATATGAATTTTTAAGAGAAATTTGTTAAATTGTACAAATCGGCGGGGGGGGGGGGGGGGGGGGGGGGGGCAGACGTCACGTGACTTACCATCCTACCATTGCAGCGGCACCTCGGCCCGCATTACAATTTTGTATATTTTTATAATTAAAATAACTTCATATAAATATTGGAGTTCATAATCAGCTATTAAAGATAATAAATTACAAGTGCAATCAATGCCGCAGATATAAGTACAAAGACGAACTTATTCCCACTTAGGGACTTAGCTAACTTATCTCTTCCCGTAAACTTTTGTGCAAGTGAGTGAAGATATACCAAAGAAGATAGACAAACTAACACCATGTTCGAATTATATGAAACATCACGAAAACCGTGTATTTATTAAGTTTCAAAATGCTCAGCTACTAAAAAACCAAAAAATAAACCGCTTCGATTGATTGCGTTTTGTGATTTCTAATGTTTTAATATTTTCGTAATGAAAGCAATTGACTCATTTTTCTGATTGTGTAGTCAATTTTTTTCAAATGTTTTGTGGGTTGTACCGTAGGATTGTTACGAGACAATTAAATGTATTGTTTTAAAACTATAAGTGCTATAAAAAAATGCATGACTATGTTTACTAAAGGTACATTATTAGGTAGGTAGTATTAAGTACTCAGCCCAAAAAATATTTACTAAGCAATATTAGCTAAATCGTCGGTTTGTAATAAAAGTAATCTAGGAACTGAGACATCGATCTCCAAGTTCACATTATACTTATTACGGGAAAAAGTCAGTGTAATTAAGAAGTCAATAATATTATTAGTTATGACTGTGAACTTTTTGTAGAACTAATTGTAGACGTCGGTAGTGGTAGCAAAATTGGACCAAGGCAGCACATAAGTGTGAGTCTGCTATTACGTGCAACAGTTTGTGTGAATTAGTTGGCCAGTAAAACTCTGCCTCTAAACGTCAGTAAAGTATCCGACACGGTAAAAAAAGTTACTAGAACTAAGCTCGTATAAAATAGGCATTAGTAAACGGTGGCAATATATACGATTACGACACGAGATTTAGACGCAAGCCATTTAGAGCGTGCTTGTGTTCATTATTAAAGTCTAGGGATGGGTTGTATCATGTGGAACAATCCCAGATAGCACACAAGCTGTATAAGACCTTATGCCGCCTGGTTGAGCGTTAAAGGAACTGTATAAGCTCTAATACAGCATGTGTGCTACTAAGGGTACCAACCCAATTTTTGTGACAGCAAATTTGTTTATAACCCTGTATAAAAACACGCTCTCAGGCCAAGTCTGTTTTCAAATGACCGGCACTGAACTATACAAGAAATGTGAGTGACTTTAGTAAAATGTCCCACTTTGTCGATTCTAGTTACGAATTTACGGGCAGTTTAGTGAAATATGGCAAAACCTACCGAAAATGTAATGAAACATCCTGTTAAATGTCTAATTTAAGCATCTTTTTAAGGCCTCAAAGTTTAGTGCCCAATGTCCCACTTTGTCGAATACCTAAAAAAATCGTCGCTATCATATTTGTGGCTGTTTAAGGGAAAAATATCTACTTTGCCGATATGAAGTTATGAGTAGTTTGTAATAAAACAAACCATAAGCTATCTTTCGGTGAAAATTATGTCTCTAAGTGCTATAGTTGTTCTTTTTTAATTTTTCAAAATTGCAAAAGTGTAAAAGCGACAATTGAGAAAACGTTTATTAAAGTTTGGGACGGCAAAAAACACACTTGTACTTTTTTCTACTCCTGTACTTTTATCTGTCATTTACATAGTCGCTAATATACAATGAGACCGATAATAAGTTGGCAAAAACACTATGCTCTATGGTCTATAAAAGCATTGTTTAGCGTGCTTTTATAGTTCATACATTTTTCATAAAAGCACTGTTTACCAAGATAATAACATTAACTTAGTTTTGGAGTAAGCCTTCAGTTCTAATTATTAAGTAAGTAATTACAGCAGTAACAACTTCTTAAAAAACAATATTACACAAAATAAACTCAAATTTACAAGTTAAACATTGTATACTTATTTATTTTCAATCTTAGGGTAGGTTTTTTACAATATATAAAAAGTAAAATACAAAAGCCATAACATTGTATTATCATTATGTTATTTACTATTGTATGTAACAAAGCCATCATCAATTCTGTTTTAACCATCAAATTTTATTCATTTTAGGTATTTTTATTAAACTAGACGGTTGGCATTACTATCCAGTGCAAACAAATTAAAAAAATAACAAACCATAGACAAACGTCATATTTGAATTCCCAACAAAAATTGTAACTTTTTAAGTTCCAAGTTACTATCGAAAACTTTTCGTGAAGAAGATACAAATTGGATGTATAATTTATATTTTGTTTTAAATATTCACATAACTTTGCACTATCACTTATGGATCCTAATTTTTTTAATGCGTAAAACAGATCAATATTGTTCACAAACTTTTTCATGACAGTATATTATCAATGCTTTGTTTTCTAGAAACTAATTATTTGTTAAGTAAATCTTCATTTTATAGCTTATTGAAGCCCCACTTAAACACTTACTCTGGAATTAACCCTTTACGGTAGGTACCCTCATTAATGAGATATGATCTGAGCAATTAGTATAAATGCATAACTTGCATTATAGCGAAGTTGCTAATGTACCTATTATTTAATTACATATTATTGTAAATGTTAGTATTTCTAAGTTATAAATTAGTGAAACGATTTGAACGTTCATATTTTAACGACACATCATTATTTATTAGCACATAGTGAACGTGCTCACTAATATCCATGATTTGAAGCGTAGAAGAAGGTAGTGAATAATATAGATTTTTAAAATGCATTTTTTTATTTACTTTTATCGTTAGTACAATATTGATACAAAGATCTAAGTAGAAAAGAAAAATTAATTGCGATCCACTGCAGTGTAAGCTGGAATCGAACCAGCGTCTCTGTTATACCGGAACAGCGTCCTATCCGGTATAACAGTTACATTAATTTTATCGTTAGTGTTGATTTCAAGTATATTTTAGCTTTTTGTTACTATCAATAAAAACACCGCAATAAATGTTTCTATTTCAATGCAATTTTTAACTATTTCCTTGTAAAAAAATGTTTTTATCTTTATCAAAATATCAAATATATGTTGTTTTTATACTAAATTGTCATGAATATACCGTATTTTTAATGAAAATAAAAAAATAAAGAAATAATATTTTTTTTGTATTTACTGACTTTTGATTGGACTATAAAAAAAAACGGGCACCAACTGAGATAAACTGTTTACTGTTTTCCACTGTTCTGAAGTACGACAATGATACTCTTGAGGTTTGAAAGGAGGATCGGTTACAGTTTTCTTACAATAAGATACCTATTTTTCAGTTTCATACAAAAAAAACACTTTATTTTCTTCTGCTTGAAATAAGATTTTTTAACATTTTTTGTTCCTTACACCATTTACAACCGAAAACCATTTTTTAAAATACGATTTTTGGAAAAAATGCGAATGTCCAATTTTTATTCATTTCGATCCACTGTGCGATAGATATAAAATATCATGCGCGGGAGGGTGCTAGCGCGCGCTTAACACTACTCTAGGCATATAATATTTTTTTCTAAAGATTAAAGTAGCAATTTATAAGATTTGTATATATAACCGTGAAGCTGAAAACTAAAGCTTTTCAAAAGTGAAATTAGATTTCCAAAAGAACATTTTATTCAAAAGTTATAACAATATTAAAATATGAGTGATCGTTAAGATTTACAAGACGTTATCGCGCGGTCAGCGGTCGGAAGATAACTGGACGGCGCACCTGCAGCGGCTGTAGCGCTTGCGGTCTCGGCGGCCGTCTGAACAGCGCGGGTGAAGTAGCGCTTTGCAGCGCTTGCGCATGCACGAAGCGGTGGCTGCGGCGTACTACCGTTTGACAATACAAACGGCTACAGGAGTGATTTAAACAGCTAAGGAATATAAACTTTTATCTTTTTTTCTATTAAACTTGGCAATTATGGCTACAATATGCGATCAATGCCGTATCATTATTAAGGACAGAGCATTTCTCAAGTGCCATTCTTGTCGGTTGTCTTTCCATCTCGACTGTTGTAATTGTTCTTATGAGAGATACGTTCTTATGGAGCCCGAGCGTAAAATTCTCTGGAAATGTAGATTGTGCCTTAGTAAGCCCGACACCTCTAGCAACAATGTAACTACACGAAAAAAATATCGTTCAATAATACCTACCAGCAACTCTTTTGAGGGACTATCTAGCCTCTCCGAGGACGAGACGGACCTCGATGAGACTTCGTCTTCACATGGACCCGCGTTAAGCAGGTGTTGCCCTGACAAAATAGTCACATTTGCAAGGACAGAGGAATTAGAAAAAACAATTGTCGAGTTGCGTGACAAGCTGGCGATAGCGGAGCATGAGATAGAAAACTTGCTCTCTGAGAACTTTACCCTAAAAAATAAGATTAAGACCTATGAGAACAAAGTGAGTCACCTAAAATCTAAAAGCACTTCAGTCCCAGGTAAACAATCACGCTCAAAGAAAAAAAGGAGTAGCTGGCGGAGTAGGAATGGTTGACCAAGTCTAAACCAAAGTTATATAGAACTCAATTCCCGACAGCACAATAATCAAGACTGTACACCTAACAGATATCCCTTGACACATAATTGCGACAGCCCTACGGTTTCACCAATAAACAAACCGACACACGCTAGTACGCCTACTAACCACAAGTCGAAACCGAAAAAATGTGTTTATATCTTTGGCGATGAACATGTCAGAGGTCTGGCATCGCGTCTTATTAACTCCGTTGACGTCAGTGGCGAGAGTCACACTCAGACTGTGTTCGCTATGATGAAACCACATGCACCCAGCGCTCAGGTATTGGATAGTCTGCACAACACATCCAACAAAATATCAAAGCATGACGTCATCGTTTTATCTGTGCAAAGCAACGACAAGGACCCTTATGCGCTGCTGGAAAGCTTAGGTAAGACTTTAGTTAAATTTAGAGACAATACGTTTTTAATATTGAATATATGTAATAATCAAAATATAGAAAACAATATCTTATATCGCGAATTAAAGTTGTTTCCCGGTATTTACCAACAATGTAAAGTAATTAATGTACATAAGAGCCTAAGTAGAACCTTTAACCATTTGTCTTTTTTGAAGTGGATAATTTTTAAATTACAGGAAGAAATATACTTTTCAAAGGCCATAATGGTTTAAAATATAATTTGGCTCAGCCACGATGTCAAATAATTCTGACACATTTTTTCGTCGCCAAAGCTCGAGTAATCCCGCTTTTGATTAAAGACACGGGTAATTTATCATCACGATATACTAATAGCTGGTCGATCTTTCATCAGAACATAGGGGGGCTCTACTCTAAACTTGACTAAGGTACTAGGCCAAACTTTGAGGGAATTAAGTCACCAGGGAAGAGATTTTGACGTAATTTGTCTTACAGAAACTTTTGCCAAAGAGAGTTCGCAAAAAAATATAAGGCTCGACAATATGAGGCTTGCGGCATCATACTGCCGAGATAAGTGCAGAGGTGGGTCGTGTATTTCGTTGAGAAAGGAACTTGAGTGTAAATTGTTGCTCTATGTTTCAAAACTAGCGACTAAGTTTTATTTCGAATGCTGTGGTATTGAAATAGTGGGTATGGGTCTGATCGTTGTCAATATCTACAGAATACCAGATCCAGGTAAATCTTATGTAGGAATATTTCTTCGCAAAATTGATATCCTATTGAATTACCTTACATCTAAATTTAAAAGGAAAAAAATCGTTATAACCGGAGACTGGAATATTAATACACTTAAGCAATGCGTAACTTCTAGAGACCTTTTAGACATGTTAAAAACCTACAATTTAACAACTCACATTAAAAAGCCAACTAGACTGAATTCCTGCATTGACCAAATAGCGAGCAACATAAAAATAGTAACCGTCAAGATCCTTTATCTTGGGCTTTCTGACCACAAAACTGCGCAATCTCTAACACTGCCAACCATAAACCGACATAGAGCCTACACTACGTGGTACGAGTATAGGCGTGACTATAGCCAAGAAAACATCCGTAAGTTCTGTGAATGCATGTCTTCACGTTCTTTTTCCGAAACCATCAACTCAAGTGATGCGACAGCTGCATTTGATAGTTTTTATGACTTAGTATGTCTTTTTTACAACTTATGCTTTCCAACAATTAAAGTAAAAATTACTGATAGAACTAACAAATTAAACTGGATGTCAAAAGAATTAAAGAAATCTTGTAGAAATAAGAGAATTCTTTACTTTAAGTTAAAACATAACAAAACCAACATGAAAAATAATAAATTGACATACAAAAACTATACTAAATTATTAAAAAAATGTTTACTAAGTGCTCAACGAATTAAATATATCAAGTATTTAAATAATCGTCAAAATAAAGGAAAGGCAACTTGGGACTTAATTTCAATGACCGTTTCCAATAAGTTACATAAGCATGACATTAGCGTAATTATATTAAATAATGAATTATATTCCAATCCCAATGACAATTGCAATATTCTTAATCAATATTTTATAGACTTGACTAATTCACAGACCTCACCATCGAGTAGTTATTCTAATAATTCCCTTCTAGCGGAATATAATTCTCACACAATGTTTCTGAGACCGGTCGACGCCAACGAGGTACATAAAATAATTATGTCACTTAGAAACACTAAATCAACTGGTTATGACAGCCTTACTACTAGGATTTTGAAGATGTGTGCCTTACATGTATGCCATCCTCTTGCACATATAATAAACTTGTCCTATATTGAGAAAATTAAAGTTAAGCATAGTTAGACCTTTGTTTAAGAGCGGTGACAGGCAAGACCCAAGTAATTATAGGCCTAGCACCATAGTCCCGATACTTTCAAAAGTACTTGAAAAAGCTTTTTATTTAAGACTTGATACATTTCTAACCAAATATGGAATTCTTCGACTCGAGCAGTATGGTTTTCGAAAAGGCAGGTCAATAGTCCAGGCCTGTTTCGACCTGATCAAATATATGACTGAGTATATTAACAACAACACTCCAGTTGAATCTGTCTTTCTCGATTGGAGCAAACACTTCGATTTTGTCAACCACGATAAACTCCTGCGTAAGCTTGAGAATTATGAAATAAGAGGTAAAGCTCTTGACTGGGTTGAGGGATACCTAAAGGACAGACTACAATGCCTTGAAGTTGACAGAATAGCTTACTCAAACAATGTCATTACCCAGAATGTTTATAGGTCTGAATTTAAAACGAATAAAAGTGGAGTCCCACAAGGTAGTATTTTGGGCCCACTATTATTTCTCCTGTATATTAATGACCTATCGAAGACGGCAACAAAGAAAACAATAATGTACGCTGATGATACAACTCTTGTCGTAAAATGTAATAATAAATCAAAATTCTAACATGACATAAATAATTCATTACAAGATATAATTAATTGGATGTATAATAATGATCTTCATATAAATATAATTAAAACTAGACTAATACAATTTTCCTCATATAATACAAATAGTGCTCTATTAAATATTAACCATAATAACAATGCATGAGGTTGACTCGTTTAATTTTCTCGGAATCACAGTTGACAAGCACTTAAACTGGAAGGCGCATATTGACAAAATCTGCCACAAACTAGGCCGTTTTGTATTTTACATAAAATGCTGAAAGACACTGTCTCAGTTGAAGCAGCATTAACCGCTTATCATGGATACGTATCATCTGCCCTTGGTTATGGTTTGATATTGTGGGGAAACGCAGTGGAAATAGACAGTGTCTTTAAAATAAAATAAAAGTGTGTCAGGGTCATTAGTAGTTCGTGGTGGAACGAAAGTTGCGTGCCCCTTTAAAAAAAAAAAAAATCTTCCTTTGCCATGCCTATATATAAGAGAAATATGTTATTTTGTGAGATTACATCACTCATATTTTAAAACACGTGGTGAACTTCTGGAAAGGCGAACCAGGAAAAAAATAATGAACATTTTATATCACCCTCGAAGCCACAAGATGATCTATAAGAAAAACGTAGTCAATATGTGCATTGTTATTTATAATCATCTCCCGGAGGAACAAAAACTGCTGGAGGGAAACGCCTTTAAACGCAGTTTAACAAACTGGCTCTTGGATCGTTGTTTTTACAGCGTAAAGGCGTATCTCGACCACCAGAATTAGTATTATTTAGTTTTTTGTTATTGGGACATGCCTATTATGTTAACTTTTTTTATTATTTTAATTTGACATTTTATATTTATATGAATTTATTAACGTATTTTTTTTCAAATAATTTTTTGACATTTTAATTGTTTACTATATATTTGCACGCTTGCTCGCAAGCTAGATACAACGAACCATAATGTACTTAAACATCCATATACCTACTGTATCTATGCAAATAAATGATTTCTGATTTCTGACATTTATATAAATACTAACTCGACAAACATTACACCTATGTTTTAAAAGCTAATTTTATACTTGTAGTAATTTTTTAGCGTATGTCCATACGAACGAAACCAAACCGTCAAAGTGGGACACTAAACTTGAGTCGGAAATAAATTCTGTTCAAATTCCGAAAAAAAGATCAAACAAACGACATTGGTATCAATGACTATTAGATTAACAATAAGAAACCTTTATCTCATACATAAAATGAGATAAATATATCAAACACACACATTTCACTGAACAAGCACTTAAGTTTAGTAAATCGACAAAGTGGGACGCTACCTATAGAAAATCACTAAACAGTATAATGCATAAAAAAGTATTTAGAATTTGATATTAATACTTTTTATGCTGGATGAGTGTGTTTTTTAAGTAATCTTAAAATACACATGTCATTTGTATTTTTTCTGCTGTAATTTTTAATTAATTTGTATTAACTTTTTGACATAATAACTAACTAAAGGGATCCATAGACTTATTTCTGTCTTTTTTAGCATGAGAATACATTTATAAATACAACTTTAATGATAAATCTGCAAGTCGTGTTATAAATATAGAAAATAAACCCATATTCAGGATTGACATATTTTCGTTCTCTTTTTATTTTCAAGCCTCCGTAACATTCAAACTACTAAGGTTACATACATGATTTTGACTAATTTGAAATCCTTAAAGTATTCCAATTCATATAATAACCACTCCATAACTTCAAAGTACAAGTGTGTTTTTTGCCGTCCCAAACTTTAACCAACGTTTTCTCAATTGTCGCTTTTTCACATTTGCAAATTTAAAGAATTAAAAAAAAAAAACTATAGCACCTAGAGACATATATCTTTCACCAAAAGATAGCGTATGATCTGTAGTATTAGGAACTACTCATAACTCCATACCGACAAAGTGGGACCTTTTGCCAAAAACAGTCACAAATATAAAAAAGGCATAAAAAATCGGCCAAGTGCGAGTTGGACTCACGCACCGAGCGTTCCGTACAAAATATATGCTACAAACGGCCGTATCTACGATATCTAAATTTTCTTGTAAATGTAATCTAAATTATATTTTTTTCTTGTGGTATTGTCGGAAGTGTGCCAACGTTATCGTTACATCAATTGTTATTGGAAAGAATGTGAGTAAGCGTAGTAATATTGACATTGACACAAATAGCCTTAGGCAAATACGTAGTAGTATCGTATATACATGACGTTTGTAAAAATGCACTGCGTCTTGTATTCATATCTATACTATTATAAAGTTGTAAAAATGAAATGTCTGTACATTGAAGATATTTAAAAGAAATGATTGTTACCGACTTTTTGGAGTTCACTAAAACGAAAAATATTTTATTTGGATTTTTTGTATGTATGTGTCGTTGTGGCTTCATCACGCAAAATCGGCTAAACCGATTTCAACTATTTTTGGCAAACGGGTAGCCGGGTTTCTCCGGATGGTTATATGATACTTTTTACCCGACTACGCTGAAGAAAAAAGAGGGTTACGACTTTTCCCCTTCGCGTACGAAGTTGCGGGCATCTTTTTTTTTATTATTATAAAATAGATGGGCATTTGACCGCAATCTCACCTGTTGTTAAGTGACGATGCGGTCAAGGATGTATCACGCCCGTCTAGAAACAGCCTATTCACTCTTGTTTTGAACACGCCCAAATTATAATGGTCGGGAAACACACTCGCAGGCAACGAGTTCCACTCCTTTGCGGTACGCATGATAAAAGTTGCACCAATGCTCTTCGTGCGGATTCTTCTCTTCTTTGCAATTTTCATGCTTAGTTTACTTCATAAGTACGCATTGTTATCTCATGGTTAGTGCACTCCTAGGCCCAGCCTAGTTCGGGGTCTGCAAGATATTTCAGTGTATTTTATTCAAGTGTGTTTTTGTGAAATAAATGTATTCTTATTCTAGTTGTTAATATAATATAACCATTCGTGCATACCCAGCTACCCGTGTACCAAAAATTGTTGAAATCCGTATAGCCGATTTTGCGTGATAAAGCCACAACGACACATACAAACATACAAAAAAACCTTAAAATGTATTTTCGCTTCAGTGACCTCCAAATAGTCCTTTACTATAGTTTTTTCTTAATATAATCAATGTACAGACATTTCATTATTACAACTTTATAATAGAATAGACATAAGTAGTTTACGTTTTATGAGACGGGACTCCCGTAGAAACAAAATTTACTATTACCAAGTTGACTGTTTTTTTAATGCGTATCCAGAATTAGTGTTAAATACTGTCCATTTATGCAAATACTGGCTACCATTAAAATTACAACGCATTTCATGCTATTTCTTGAACAGATTATTTTTATGATTAATTCGTCAGCTTTTAAGGACATTAGTGAAAGTCTAAAAAAAAAAATCCGGTTGGTCTCGATATCGTGTTTATTCACTAACTGTAGACCGTTCATTTGAGTTGGAGCCTCAGAGAATCCGCATTCAATAGCCATTATTTTGAACGATGCTCTTATCAGTAACGAGGAAGAAATCAATTCTGATTGATGCAACGCTGAAAAAGGTCATTGTTGTCTGATTGCCCAGACGGTTAAGTCACCGTATGCTTAAGTAGTAGGTATAGCCAATATAACAGACGCTTAATTATTATCAACTGTAGAATTATTCTCTTATTCAAGGTCACTGACGGCAAGAGCAGTAGGTAATTACATTGAATAATAGATTTGTGATATTAAAAAAAAATCGGCCAAGTGCGAGTTGGACTCGCGCACCGAGGTTTCTGCACTAAATATATACGCTAATAACCATACGTCGTTATCGCGGGTACAATTACCAATCAGATAAAGAGCAGATAAAACAGAATGTCTATTTGGTAGAAACGGACGTATTCCGCCTACAGGTACTAAACATCTAAGAAGCTCTTTACATGTAGAGAGTTTTCTCTAGAAAAGATCAATAAAAAATACAGCCGCAAAGGGGTATATGGGTTTAAACTGTTGTCATATGATTCCATCTGTTTAGTAAACAAGTTTATACATAGGAAATAAGTAAATTTAATTATCTTTTAACGTCTTTTTTTAACAATTTTAACAATATATACGTACTTGTGTTGTCGTCTACTAATTAAACGCTTACCTACTTAGAAGAAAGTCTATTTAAAAAATAAGAAAACAACGTGTGTAATTTTTACTAACGTGTATTTTTCACATCTATTATTTGGTTTTTGTAATGGATTACAAAGATTTTTTCTAAATTTTCCACAGTCAATTTGCGGCGTCTAGCAGTAAATATCCATTTTAATTGACTAAATGATCTTTCAACATCAACTGTTGTTGAAGGTGCATACTTGAAACGATGGAAATAATCAAGAGTAGTGTGACAAACTCGTAATGATGATTCAAGTATTATCTCCTTCCCTTGTATCAATTTATTAATTTTTTTTATTATGTCAAATGCAGTATTTTTCTTCAAGACATGTTTCAGCTTTTTAAATATTCTTTTTCCATTAGCAGTCAAATTTAATTTCGATATATGCTTGTATGTTTTTTGAACGATGGCTAAACTTTCACTGAGAGATAGATTCTGGCAATGCAATTTGTTTATAGCGTCTGGAAGTACCTGAAGATATTTCGCTATAAAATTTAAATCATTCCGAATTTTCGCACTGCGAAATGCTTTTTTTGCCTTTGTGATACATGCTGTGTCAGAATCACGAAATGTGTCCACAAGGCCTTTTATTTCCTCGAAATACTTGTTGTAGTATGTCGCAGCCTCAATCCACGTTCCCCAACGAATAATCGTTGGATTTGGAGGTGAGGGTATTCCATTAACCATTTCTTTAAATGTTTTTATTCTTTTTGGCGATTTTCGAAAAACTTTTTTTACATTTTATATTAATTTATTCACTTCTGGAAAAAGAACGCGAACTTGATCAGCAACTCTGTTATGACCATGAGCCAAACATGTAACATGGAGAAGGTTTGGGTAATTTTTTTTCAATGTTCTACCCGCTTTTTGCGTGTACCCTACACCATCAGTTAATAATAACAACACTTTCTCATGTTTATTGTGGTCGGGACCTCACAAATTATCCAGTGCATTTTTGACGGTATCCGTTATACTTTTATTGTTAGTTTGTTCCAATTTTTTGCTTGACAATACATGTGAAGTTCCGACTGCATCTTCAAGCAATGCACCGACTCACATTACATCGACATCGACATCACATTAGCAATTTGACGACCCCTGGCATCTGTTATTTCATCAACACTCACATAAATAAAAGCATTTTCTAACTCCTTTTTACTTTTTTGCATTTGTTCGTCGTATATTTGGTTTACGTAATTCTGTCTCAACAAACATTCCGAACGGACCTCCACAGTTTTTTTGAACTTTCCAGAGACGCAGTTATTGATAAAATTTTTGAATATGGGATTTTCTAACTGAGACCATGGTATATTACAGCTTACCATAAATTTGGTCAATTCCATCCTAAAATCTTTTTTGACGGATGTATGCTTTTCCGAGTTGAAATGTCGTTCCATAGAAGCTTTTCTCTGGGGGAAACTAACATTGCACTTAGTGCAATATAATTTTGTATCGCGAGCCTGTAATTCAGGATAATCCTTTGTCCACAACTCCACAAATTCATCGCACGTTTGTTTCCTTCGCGGCATTTTAAAAGCACTCGGCAATAAATATATTACACACAGTTATCAGTACGGATAATTGATAATGTACTTACTAACAAATGACAACGTCAAATAGGAAAAATTATTAAAGAGTTTGCATTGCGACTGCATAGTTAATCTATTTAAGTTGTATAGGTACTCAAGTCAAGTATGGAGGTTGGGTATTAGAAATACCTAATGTGTGATACATTTTAAACTCGTAGGAGTAGGCATAGATGTTCCTCAAAATGAGTTTCGCGTCTGTTATTACTTGTTTTTCATAATCTTTCTGTACTGTCAAATCGTTTTTGTACCCGCGATAACGACGTATGCTAATAACCGGTCGTATCCATGAAGATCCAGCGTTAGCAGAGCCCCACTCCTAAGCAAAATGTACGCGGTGTGGAGTCATGTTATATTGGTTTTAAACATACACAAAAAATTAAGATTTTCAGATTTATATCGTGGATTGTGTGTGCTATAAGAGGTACCATCATACCAAATTTCGGAATTTAAATTACGAAGTTGTATTTGCTGAAGGTCAAGATACTACACGTTCAACTTATAAATGAAGAAAACCTGTGTTTTAGGTTTTTTTAGTTCTGAATACCTACCGGTATGCCTACGATTGTTCGGACGTACTCGTATGTTATTTTTCAACTGTGATTTCCGTCATACTAGATGATCTTCGTTCGCGGAGGATAAAAAGTCATAACCACCCCTTTTTTCTACGGCCTAGTCGGCTAAAAAGTATCCTGTTACCATCCGAGGATACAGCTACCCGTGTACCAAAAATAGTTTAAATTTTAAATCCTTTTTTTTTCGATTTAGTGACTTCCAAATAGTCCATTACATTTTTCTTTAATATCTTCAATGTACACACATTTCATTTTTACAACCTGATAATACTATAAATTATATTGGGCATGAATTGAGCCAAAAAAATACAAAAATGAAATTGCGACCAAAAAGATCCGTAAATCTTGTGGAAAGTCAGGTAAACTATTTTTCTGTAGTCAAATTAAATTATTTCATATTACTTGACCACCAAATCATATATTTACTAAAATACATCTAGTCACAATTTTACTGGATTTCATCTGTCATGCTGTCAGTCAAATAGTCATTGTAATTGCTCATTACTGATACGGCAACTAGCGTAAAAAAGCGAATAACGGCTCTGCTTGATTGATCGAGTGCAAAACGTCCATCAAATCCCTCGTGGCATGTTTGAGTCATTTTGTGATTGACTGATTCTGACCGCATCAATGTCATCAATTGATTGGAATCGACTTGTTAAGTTAAAGGTGTACTATCCAATCACCATGATCATCATTAATCAACCCGTATATTGCCAATTCTTGGCATAGGCCTCCTCGCAATACCTTATTATTAAATAACAGCTGCCCGGCCCGGCAGCGCATGATCACTTTTCGATGCAATTTTAGTACATCTTACATAAAAATCTTGTCCAGACAGACAGAAAAAGAATTTGCCAAATAGGTGCAGCCGTTCTGTAGTGATGCACGAATCAACATTTCTTCCGATTTTTTCATATATATGTATATATATATGTATATATTATCTTTACTTTTATAAGTTGTTAAAATGAAATGTCTGTACATTTACGGACTAATTGGAGGTCACTAAAACGAAAAATATTTTTATTGGATTTTATGTATATGTTTTATGTTTGTTTGTTTGTATGTGTCGTTGTGGCTTCATCACGGAAAATTGGCTAACAGATTTGTACTATTTTTGGTACACGGGTATCTCCAGATGGTTATAGGATACTTTTTACCCGACTACGCTGAAGAAAAAACGACGGTTTATGACTTTTTCTCCTCCGCGAACGAAGTTGCGGGCGCCTTCTAGTTATTAATATTAATGCTATTCTGCACTATATATAGTCCTCCTCATCGATTTCGACAACGGCGACCTTATACACCAACATTACGGATGTCGTCCATTGTGGGCTTTGATATGACCGGCTAGGCCGAACTAACTTTTAAATACTCTCTTGCACGCGTGGCAATAGAGTTGACCAGCTCTTGTGTTCGTTGGGGAAGAGGCAGTAGCGTAGCTAGGTAACTAAGGTAACCAGAGTGCAAGAGTAAATATTTGGGCCGAATTGTGAGTTCGAGGTTTTGTTATTCAGGGACCAAGGGCTCTCAAAATATAGGGTACAAAGCACGGTCTAGATTCGACCATCGGTAGCTACGCCATCGGAAAGAGGCCTTAGTTCTTTCTTTACGTAACGTAACAATTCTATACTAGGTAGGTACATAGTACTGTAAACTGCAGATCTCTGCAATGTTCTTATCTACGATTTCGATACAAAGCAAAGATGTATGCCTGGATGGTTACCTGGAAACATAAGTGTACCTTTTCTAAGTAGCGGACTATACCTGTGCTACTTTATTTTATCCGGTTCTAAGAATTCCCGGAAACGCCGTTGTATTTGATTGTAAGTATACTCTCGGGAATTCCCGCTCCTTTGGTTTGTTACATTATGCGATATATATGCTGTTAGAAGAAACGTATTTCCCTAGAGGATATTTCACTGTTTTATTTCCTTCAAGAAAACGCCCGGAACTTCGTTGGCGGACGACAAAATATCATAATCCCTCTTTTTTTCGACAGTGTGGTCGGGTAAAAAGTATCCTATAACCATCTGCGAATACCTAGCTACCCGTGTACTAAAAAGAGTTGAAATCTGTTTAGACAATTTGGCGTGATGGTGCCACAACGACACATACAAATATACGAAAAATCCAAAAAAATATGTTTTTCAATGACCTCCAAATAGTCAGTTTCAATATTTTTATGAAAATATCTTTAATGTACTGACATTTTATTTTTACTACTTTGTACTAGTACTAGCTTCTTTCCGCGACTTCGTCCGCCTTAAATTCGTTTTTCGCGGATAAGGGTATTTTGCCGGAATATAAAGTAGCCTATGTCCTTCCCCGGGACTCAAACTATCTCCATACGTGAAGAGGTAATAGACAGAATACAGAATTACTTGGTAAAAAAAGCAATACAATTTTGCACGTCATTATCATTAAATTCATTCATTTTTAACCGACTTCCAAAAAAGGAGGAGGTTATATGTTCGACAGTTTGTATTTTTTTTTATGTATGTTGTCCGATTACTCCGCCAATTGTGGACCGATTTTAAAAATTCTTTTTTTATTTAAAAGGATATACTCCTGAAGTGGTCCCATTGCCACCAAGTTGGGATCTGATGATGGGATCCCAGGGAAATCGAGGGCAATCCTCAAATTTTATAGGCACTTTTAACGTATTTCATATATTTTCTTAAGCTATTTAAGTAATTTGCATATGGTATTCATCATCTCATTATGCTGAGCTGATGATGGAAGGTATAACTCCTTAATGGTTAAGAGTTAGAGGATATTTATTTAACAAATCATCTATTATAGGTAGGTATGTTATGACTGTTAGTCATTTTCTTTATAGTGTGTCCCTGAGGTAGTCTCCTTATCACCAAATCAGGATCTGATGATGAAATACCGGGGAAATCGAGAGAAATCCTCAAATATTATAGACACTAACAATGTTTTGCAAATATTTTTCTAAAGTTATTCAGTTGTTTTCGTCTGGTTGTCATCATCAGACAAACAAACTGAGCTGATGATGGAAGGCACAAATGAATATGAACTAACCAACTTTTACATTTCTTACTTCCAAAGACTCGAGATGCGTGCAAAGTGCCTCCTCAATCTTCCCAATCTGGGCTTTAAAACACTTTATATCCCTACTAAAATCTATCACTAAAAAGCAATAAATAAAAATTTATATATAAAAAATGAACCGACTTCAGAATAAACTAAAAAGCCATAGTTAATATTTTATGTAGTACGGTACGGATACATTTGAATCACCATTTGATGTCGGTGCCACATTTGGAGTAAATAAAGTTCTTAATTCAACAAAAATACGAATGACTATGACTAAATATAATAGTAGATAATAACATTAATAACTAAAGGCTCGCCGCCGCGGTTCTTAATAGTAATAAATGAATGGTTTGTCACCGACTTCAAAAGGTGATTCAAATGTATCCGTACCGTAAATAAAAGATTATTTATGACTTTTAGTTTATTCTGAAGTCGGTTCTTTTTTATTTTTTTTAGTTGTTCATTTTAATTCTAATTTAATTAATTATTTTTGTTACACCATTATCAATTAATATTTCTTAAATGTAAATATAATATCTTTAATGTACAGACAAACAGACAGACACACTTTAGCATTTGTAATATTAGTATGGATAGATAACATAACTTCGTTCGCGAAGAAGAAAAAACTTTTTTACTTCAGCGTACTCGGGTAAAAGTATTCTATAACCATCTGTGTATGCCCAGCCCTTTTAGTGGTTTTGACGTGACGAAGCCGCAACGACACATACAAACATACAAAAAATCCAAATAAAATATTTTTCGTTTTAGTGAACTTCAAAAAGTCCGTAACGATCATTTTTTTAAACATCTTCAATGACATTTCATTTCTATAACTTTATAATAGTACTAGCTGTTGCCCGCGACTTCGTCCGCGTAGAGATGCAATTTGTAGCACAAAGTTTCGCCCCCTTTTTCGTCCCTAAAAGGGATGAAATTTGACATAAATTATAGCCTATGTCCTATACTGATATATAAGATACATAACTGGAAAGTTTTCATAAAAAATCGTCCAGTAGTTTTTAAGATTAAGTGGAACGTACATACATACTTTCACGTTGACAATATAGTAAGGATGAGGAAGTAGGGATAATGAAGTAAGGATAGATATGAATACACTACAAGACACAGTGCATTTTTACAAACGTCATGAATATTCGATATTACTACGTATTTGCTTAAGGCTAAAAGATTCTGTGACCTTCAAATAGTCCGTCAGTCACTTATTTTTTTGAAAATATCTTCATTGTACATTTCATTTTTACAACTTTATAATACCACTTATAAATTAGAATTTTACAGTTTCTTCCTTTATGTAAAACTAGAAAACGCCCGCAACTTCGTTCGCGGAGGAGAAAAATCTCATCTGTGTTATCGGGTAAAAAGTATCCTATAACGATCTGGAGATACCCAGTTACCCGTGTACCAAAAATGGTTGAAAACCGTTTAGCTGATTGGCGTAATGAAGTCATAACCACTCATACAAACATACAAAAATTGGATTTTTTCTTTTATCGATTTAGTGACCTCCATATAAATGGTCCGTTACAATCAGTTATTGAAAGTAACTTCAATGTACAGGCAATTCATTTTTACAACGTTATAATAGTATAAATATCAGTTGGAGATATTTGGCTGATTTTATAAATTTCGGTTATTCATTTGTTTTTAGGACAGCTAAGGTTAGCAATTCTTATTTTCCCTGTTATGAAGAAAAGGAAACTGTATGCAAAGACACTAGACACTGTATTTCCTACACTTTTAGCAATATACATCCAAATTTCTGGGCAAAATGCGAGTGCATTTAATTTGAGTACGAGTTCTTGTTCTTAGTAACAAAAGTAAAAATAAACCTTCAACAAAAATATTGCAGAGGGGATATCTGTAGAAAAATTCTCAATGTTATTAAAAACCGTTTGATGGCCATCGAGTATCGAAGAGTATCGATCGTTAAATTGGCCCCGCTGACACTTGAACTTAATGGCACTTACTAAATCGATACCGTTGACTGGACGTACTTCAAATGAAATGATGACTTTAATTGGACATTATTGAAACTAATTTTTCTTCATGGCGGTTTAAACTTATTGTTAGCATGGGTCCGGGATGATTTAAAAGACGTTATAGGATCGTTTCACATTATGGTTAAGTTAATATCATAATATAGTTAGTCAATAGTGGTCCCATAAGGAAAGTGGGAGGACTGAATTGTGCCCTGTTAGTTATAGTCGTTCGGAAAACCTCTAAACTAAAGTAATAACTATAGGTATAACACATTATTTTGACATGAAAATGACCGTAAAATGTTTTTTGACAGTTGACATAATATAGGTCTTGTCGTCCATCTTGGACGGGCGACATGAATTGGTGTGGATCAACTCATTATTTTATTATTTTAATATAAAACCGTACCCTGGATTTTTAATCTTGCCCAATTAACTTAAAAACTGATCTGAACTGAACATCATTATAGTAAAATCAAGTTGTAACATGTTATAAATTATACGTATAGAACTAGTTCAGGATGGTAAGATTTTACTTACTCTAGGAAATCTGGCTACGAACAATCCCTCTATTGCACCAAGTGTTATTATTACTTTACGGACGAATTCACTCCGACACCTGCGGTCCTCTAATGGTTTTCAATTTGTAACCAAACCGCACCATATGCCTCTTGCAGCACATCTACGGTGATAATGGCTATATCTAATGCACAAGTAACGTAACCCCAGTTCGTTTGTTTGTAGCGATGCAGAAGAAAACATGCAAACCGGCAATGCTGGGTCGCGTGTGGACTGCGAGCCGGCGAGCTTTGAGCTTGGAGTACTCTCCTGCTCACCAGTTTGGATGCTGCCAGTGGCAGGACCAGCAGCGGCCGCCAATATCCTACCTTATATACAGGTATGCACCTTTGACTTGGTTGTGTGAAGACAAGGAAGACAGTACCCGTGGCGGAGTATCTCCAGTTCACCATTTCGGGTGCTGTTAGTGACAGAACCAGCAACGGTCGCCCACCACCAAGTATACAGGTACCTACTTGTTGGTTGGTTGTGTTAGTAGGACAGGGAGGGCATGTGACCGTAGGCCACATTGCTCTGATGCCCTACTGGCACATGTATCGAAATTTCACATGACTGTGAACTTAGAGATCTCTGTTCTGCACCAGTTTGACTCATCAGCATCAGCTGCCGTCGATAGCGCAGGCCATCATCATATAAAGGTATGTAGCGATGGTTGGCGTATTTGTATCGCAGAATCCGTGCAACTGGGCGAGATTAGTTTGTGCGTGAACCTCGGGTCAGGAAGCAAGCCCCTACCAGGATAGACCTTGGTAGCTGAACCGCAGCAAGAAAAGATACCTGACAATTGAATACCTAGTACCTATAGGTACACTGAATAGGTATATGAATATTCTATGTTGTATCGATGAAGATAATCAAGGCAATTAGTGGGCAGTAACGTGATAATTTCATTTAATTTCATTTAATCATTGTTTAACAATTACATTGCGTTGGAAATAAACAGGATTTATAACAATACAACATAGAATAACAACTCCTAATGAATTAAAATGTCATACTAATTAGATACATCTTATATTATCATTTGAAAAAGAAGTATACTTTATTATTTATTTTACTGTTAACTATTAACATTACAAAAACAAATAAATAGGTTCCAAATATATATGTGTCGAGAGGAGTTGCCCAATTTCAAGCCAGACCTGATTCATTTAAAAATTCACCTAGATCGTAAAATACTTTTGTAAATAGTCCCTAAGTCGGTGCTGCTACTGACCCGCCCGCAGATCCACTCTCCGACCCTGACCCTGACTACGCTCTCGACCCACTCACTATCCATCTCACCAGTACGCAAGTACTAAGTAAGAACTCACTGCAACATCACGAGGACCACTAACAAGTGGAACCTCGGGCTGTCATCCATTAAAAAAGCCCAAACCAAAACACACCCGCCGAAGGGGCCGTCCACCTGACGGTTTTTTCGCTATAAGACCTGGCTACGAATCCAGATATCAAGACAGGGATGCTCTCGCCGAGCGCGACCGCATTATGGCTGGCCTCTCCCAGCCCCTCCAAAACCCTTCATAGTCTTATCACACTGTTAAGTCCTTCGACTCCCCTGATTTTTTTTCACATATAAATACCAACATACAAACATACAAATTCATACCACACTCACTTACACACAATCATTATTTTTATATTTTCTCATCCAGCTGGTTATTGGCGTACTAACGCCGCAGTTTTCCCTTATTTTCACTGAGGGACAGGTGGTTCCTCATAAGGTAACGTCGTCCCCGCTTGTCCGATAGCTGAAACAGCCACCTGGCTTCAGCCTTCAGTCAACTGCAACAAAAAAAAAAATTGAATCTGCAGGTTTGGAGCAATTCAGCACTGTCCCGTCCCGATAATGGTTTGGAAAAAGCTGCAGCTTCGTCCGCTGATAGGCTACCTCATATACAGCCACGTACACGCAGCTAGCTTTTTCGGCAATGTATAGAATACATTCAATCCGACGATGGCAAGTCGCATGTATACCTACATGTACTACATGCGCTCTGTTCTATTGCATTTATCAGTTTATAATGGATTGTATACCTCGAGAAAACTCCAGGCAACAGTAAATTTTATTACATTCCAGTAGTATCTATGCGGCACCTCACCCATGTATGGGTTAAGTACAGGAAATAAATTATTAGTTACTACTATTACAGTACAACAGTAAGCAAACGGGAAGCTTAATGTGTAAATTCTACTATTTATGTATTACTCCCTAACTCCCCGTGCGTGTAACTACATGTACATGACACAGACTGTAATTCTATGTTAGGTTAATATTCTGGTGTACATATTTAAGCATGTTGAATTTCTGTGGGCAAGGACGTACTCGTACTGCATGACATAAATAAATTAAAAACTGGTCCCTCTGAAGCTACTGTTAACATAAACTGAATATCTTATTTACAGGACATCGTAGGTAACCTACTAAAGAAGATTGTTAAGTTTGATCATTAAAATATTGTCCTATTACTTAATATTACGAAGGCAAAAGTTTGTAAAGATGTTTGTTACTCACAAAATTCAGATAAAACTTGGCACACGTAGAGATCCCGTCAGAAAATAGGATATCATCATCATCATCATCATCACTATATCAGCCTGTAGACGTCTACTGATGAGCAAAGGCCTCACCCAAGAATCTCCATAATGGCCGATAGTGCGCCGCCCTCATCCATTGGTTTCCCGCGATCTAGACCAGATGGTCCGTCCACCTTGGTGTCCTTACCACGTTGCGTCATCCTGTACGTGAGATCTGCAGAAGAACCAAGGTCGTTGACATAGCTCAGAGAGTTGTTTGTTGTGTTGTTGTTGCAGACTTAAGTGGCAGTAGGCGGGGCACATTGCTCGTTGAACCGATGGCCGCTGGAGCAGAAAGGTTCTCGAGTGGTGACCGCGTACAGGATAAAAAAAAAACTGTTACTTGAATATCTACCAAGACGAAAAAAAAGAAACGGGGCACTACCTATCTTTACCCGAGCCGTTTCGTCTCATTTTCAAACCCTCATAGCTTCGCCCCAGTTAACACCTGAGAGCCCAAACTCATATGTTAAGATGTAGTCGGGGAAAATATAAAATGTACTAAATTTCATTGATATAGCTTTCATACTTTAAGTTTTATTGTTACCTAAAATACGCCGATTTTGTCACTGACTCACTCACTCACTCACGTATATAAATTATAGGGTACTTCCCGATGATAGAACGCTGAAATTTGGCATGGAGCCTAGGATTTACATACAAAGAATAGGAAAATCAAGAAATTTGTAACTTTCACCCTCCTACCCCTAAAAAGGGGGTGCAGGTCTCCGTACGGAACTAGTAAAACTGAAATGCTTCCCGATGCGCTAGAAAGCTGAAATTTGGAATGGGGACTAGAATAGGGTATATGCATGAATTTTCTTTGTCGCTTTTCTTAACTAAATATCAAAATACCGTATAAACGATTTCAAAATCTGAAATTAAAATTAAAATTGGCCAAGAAACACGCAAGATATAGGCATTTTAAACTGCTAATTAGACGGCGATTTGACAGAGAGGTCCGACATGCACTGTTACGTCATAGTCTACGCCGGCCATATAAACTCCATATTAAATTCCGTTTTGCTAGAAAGAGATAGAATGAATTGTTTGATGGCTTATGTCTTGGTTATTTCTAGTTATTCGAAAAAATATTTTTGTCTACTGTTTGTTACATGAATGAGCTTTTAATAAAGCAAAAAATAAAATTCATGCATATTCCCTATTTACATACAAAGAACAGAAAATATCTGGGGGCACGGTATAGTGCCCCGGCCAAGGCAAATAAAAAATATGAAGAAATTTTAGTACTTAAATCGTTCTTTCTGAGAATTCCTAACTAAATAGATCCAGAATATGAATTATTAAAAAATACCAGCCAAGTTCGAGTCGGACTCGCGCACCGAGGTTGCCTAATTTTATTACCCGGTACCGGTGGAGTTAAGTTTGCACCTGATATCTATAGCATTGCATACAAATCAGGCGCAAACTTAACGCAACCGGGTTATTAAATTCAAATAGGTTTTAATTTTTAAAATCTAAAGATATTGTACGTATTCCGTCCTACTGTACTACTTCCATAATATAATCGTATCTACACTGACTTTGTATATTAAATCATATGTTTATTTACCTACCAAAATGCAATGATAAGCTTGGTTGAACAATTCACATAAAATACATATATTACTTACCTGGTACCTACACCGCGATCTGATCTGATTTAAGTGCTAAGGCAAAGATAGAGAGTAGACGATGAAAAAAGGAGTAGCCGACGCTCAAGAAATGCAACAGTCCAAAAATATAAAAAAAACTAGGGCACCTTACAAAAAGAAGTGCGATCTCACCAAAAATATTTCATGTAAAATTGGCAGCCAAGACTCACAAGCTCATAATGCTTTCGCTGTAAAAAAGTTAGCAGATCCCAGAAAAAGCCAAGCTCTCAAGCTCTGACTTTACTGACCCTACACCTTATCTTTAAAAGTATGGCTTCAACTGGCTTGAAACCCCTAATCCCTGATTTTACTAACCCTACACCTTGGTTTCAAAAGTATGGCTCGGCCGTTTCATACACCAGTATGTCTTCAATATTGTGATAAAATTATTAATTTCAATTCCTCTCGATGAAACGGACAGGAAAGGCTTCAAGCCAGTTTAAGCCATACTTTTTAAGATAAGTTGTAGGGTCAGTAAAGTCAGAACTTGAGAGCTTGGTTTTTCCTGGGATCTGATAACGTTTTTACAGCGATAGCGTTATGTATGAGATTCTGAGTCTTGGCTGCCAATTTAACTTGAAATGTTTTTGGTGGGATTAATATTTACAATACGTATTGGGATTTCGTTACGTAAAAAATTGATACCTAGTTCCAATTGTAAATATTAAACTATTTTATGACGCAATGAATAATTGTACCAGTGTCGTATACTAGGAAATAACACTTTCTTGGCTGATAACGCAAAACAGACCTGGGTTTGACTACGTCAGTAAATCTCGACTTGATGTTATGACTTATGGTTCGATACGATAACTAAGTGCCCAAGCGTATAAGTATACGTATAACGGAATGTGCATATTCTTTGACCGTTACTAAGCTGAAAAACGTGAACATGTTAATTATTAGTGTTTGACAGTACTCAAATATAAATTATTGTACATTATCCACAAACTCAAGCCTTCGAAAATACGGGTTCAAAATACTACAATATTACTATTTTTTGCGCTTTAATTTTGTTAAAAATAAAAAGGGTTAGCAATTTGACTGCGGTATATGGCAGTATTTTCCTATATAACCATCATAAACAATGGATCATTTCGACGTTTCAAGAAAAAGGTAATTTGACATTTCATCAAATATCTATCTATTAGCCACTAACGTCCACTGCTGAACATAGGCGTCCCCTATAGTTCGCCACAGGGTGCATCTTGCGCGGACCACATCCACCGACTCCCCGCGACCCTTACATAAAAACTATAAATGAGGATAGGAGGAGGAATCCAAAATGGCTTTCGAGGCCTTCATGTTAGGAAAAAAAAGAAATATCGTATGAAGAATAATAATTAACAAAGTTTAAAATGTAAGTGTTGACGGTGTTGAACAACAATATTAACATTGTTGACATTATTATCAATCGACATTATATAAACTCAATTTCTAGCCAATACATACCAATGTAAATTTAAGGGTGAAAATGGGTAATTATCTAGATTTGAAGAAAAACTACAAAAGCATACGCAGTTAAAAACAAAATTGTAAGAAATGACGCACATTTTACAAGTTACAAGTTTGATTATAGTTTACAAGTCATTACCTATAACATACAAATACGGAAGTTTTTTTGTTGGATTGTATCTCTTTTAACTCCCGGCGAAACCGAGGTGTGTTTAATTTGACGTGTTTATCTGTGTGTCTGTTTGTCTTTGTTTATGTGCCTATGACTGTTACGTTAATGCGATTGTCGAGGAAAAATTTTGACGATAATGCTTTTACATCTTCAGATGGCTCCTATTCATCGGTGTGGTATCCATCGGCATCGCGAGCTTCGCCTGCCAGCGAATTCCGAAACAATACGAAGGCTCCATAGAACTGAACCGTATGAAGTGGTTCATATACTTCACCAACTGGGGGTTCATGTTGATTGCTCTGCAAGCCGGCCTGGCCGTGGCAGTCGTGCACCGGTACAGAGCAGAAAGGATATTCAATCTGTGTAAGTGCTGAGAAATCCCCATTTGAAATGTCATTTTAAGTGTGATTACGACTCTTTTATCTTCACTTAGCATGACATGTGCATTGTGATTCTATCTTTTCCTCTTCCTATAGTTTCATTGCAATTTGTTTCGCAGTCTGTTTGAATTGACTACTCGAAACCAACCTCCAGTTACGGCGAGTTATTTAGAGTCCAGAGGCAAATCACAAGTGCGCTTACCGCAGCGGTAACCAACCAGGAAGCCTTACCACCGGTCCTGAAATTGTTGATTGTACTTAGCACCTACTTATACATATAACAGGAATTGGAAAATACATTCTTTTGGTTTAGCAAATAACAAATGACACTGTCCGACGTCCGACCGTTAACGATTGGTGCAATGGTGTCATGGAGCACCTGGTTTTGTATCCTTGTGTACCCTTCAACGGCCAAGTCACACAACATTAACTATAATAATAAAAAAAAACGCAGTAAAGAACCTTAGACTTGGCACGACTTTGTCTAGATATCATTACTTTTTAGAGATAAACAAGCAGCTCCATCGAGACTTAGGTAGTTTTTTACAGAATGTTTTTAGTGGGATTACTCTTTACGACCCGGCCACGCAATGAATTAGAAAAACCGCTGCCGCTGCCGCCGCCGATAGGCTTTAGGCCGATAGGACTTTATACATGTAACCGAAACTGAACAATTTTTTTTCAGCAAATACCTATGTGTGGCGCATCATTCGACAGATCTTCTGAAACATAATTGAAGTCCATCACAACTGATGAACTCTGCGACACTAGTAAAATAATAGCACACGCTTCCATTCACGTGCAATAAAATTAGTATCGTCGTCAGCAAATTGTCTTCATTTTTACGACGCGACGTCGATTTAGTCACACTAATTGCAATTCGCATGAGACGGTTGCGGGAAGCGTTTAGAGCACTAATAAGAACCCACGCGAGTCTTGACATTGCTCTATAAAGCCCGATTAACGTCTAGGGGGCCCACGATTATTCACTTGTCACGCTATACTCGGATACTTGAATGAATGCCGCATTCAGTCGCCGCTTTGGTGAAGTTATAGTGAACTGAGTCACCTGTTCGTTCCGCACGCGTAAAGACAGCGGGATCAAATATCAGGGGACTTTACAGGACTGACCAAACGTAGCAATGCTGGTAGTATCATTAGGTACCAAGTTATAAACTTATGCAGATAAATAAATAAAACCCGGCCAAGAGCATTTCGGACCATGCTAAATGTAGGGTTCCGCAGCCGTTTATACAAAAAAAATGCATTACGGATGAAAAAAATACGATATAAAAAAACACTAACAAAAGAGCGTATCTCCGCGGCACTAACGTCCTTTTGCTGTGAAGCGCAGTTTTTTGGCAATAACTTGAAAACGTTATGTCCGATCATGTTGAAAACAATTTTCATTGGAAGTATTTATTTTTTATTTTTTGAATGTATAGAGTGCCCCGCTAGAAATATGTTTTTATTATTTATATGTCAAACCAAGTAGCGGCTTATACGAGACACCTTCACTTCAAATTTCATCCATATACATCTTGTAGTTTTTGAGTAAAATGCCTGTGAGATACTGGGCGGACGAACATGACGAACTATAAGGGTTGCGTTTTGCCATTTTGGCTACGGAACCTTAAAAATTACTGACTATTGAGTTTGTTTCCGCTTTCTTCTCAACAGTGGTCTCCTCTTGGAAAAACCCGTAAAATCAGACTTGTAAAAGTGCCCGTGGCCTCTTTATAAAAAAAAGATCGTTATTTTATGAGAATCCCGCCTCCTGGATGTCATACGATAAGCATACCACAAAGCAGAACGCATGCACAACGTTCAAACGCTTACAATAATCGTCCCACCTGTCATCGTATCGATTTTCATTTCCGTTGCCAACCGGCCCCGAGTAACCGGTCGGGCCGCTGCGGCGGGGGACCGCGAGTAGGATGATTGATACAATTTCGCATCAATGAGACCCGACTCCGTTTCGCTGCGGTTTTAATTATCCTTATTGGTTCCTCATGCCGTCCTCCGTCCCCATTCTCGACTAGCGATGGGCAGATTGTAAGTTTCTAAAGTGGCATTAGTTGCATTGATTCTAGCATAACACTGACACGCGGTTTTTGTCACCCAACAAATGTTTTCTGTTTCCGTGCAATGCAGTTGAAGAAAAAATAGTGAATCTGGGTCACCCGTTATTTTTCGAATCACTTTCGTAGTTTATATAGTTTAGAGGTGTAGATTACATGTTACATTTTTTACATGAGCATTACTGATGAAAACTTTCAATAGCCATTCCACTAGCTATTGAAAGTTTTTATCAGATGTTTCGTAGTAAAAGAAACTTTTGAAACATTCCAGAAATTGTTCATCGCTGTTCTCAACTCCAACAGTCATACATCTCCAAAATTTTTGACCAATACACGTGATCAATAGATACCTTTGTATCTAGCCGACGAATCCAATGTTTCTCTTCAAGTATTCAATTGACATCGTGACAATTATTTATGGAATATAGATTTGAGTGGAAGTATTCTGATCATCGATTGTCTATTATTGTTGTGCCAATCACTAATTTACGAGTTGGTTCACGGTCATTTTTGACGCTCTGAAATCGTATTCCATTTTAGTGTTATAAGTACCCCTAAAACTACTTTGTAATATACACTTTGTTTCCCTACAAGTTTCTAGTACTATCTAAACTTTGTTTTTCAATTATATATTATTATTACTCATTTAAATAAAACAATTTAACGGATTATATCGCGTATATTATCTCATTTCAGTTCCCGACGTTTCGGAAGCTTTTTAGCTTTATTCAAAAAAACAATCAAAATTATAATATTTTCTTCTGTTTCCACGATTATTACTCATTGAAATAAAACAATTTAAGTCCACCCGTGACCATGGAAAGCTGAAAAGCTTCCGAAACGTCGGGAACTAAAATGAGATAATATAACGCGATATAATCCGTTAAATTGTTTTATTACAATCAAAATTGTTTCATGTGTTTAGGATGCCAAAGATAGACACACAGATACACAGACACATGTGAAACTTACATATAATAGCCCTCTTAATTTTTTTTTCTAAATCTGTGAATGTCAGTGAGATGTTCTTTCTCTGGGATTAATGAGCCCCACTTATATAGTCATTCTACATTACAATTGTAATACATGTGTGCCGTGTATGATTTTAGCATGGGAGGGAACGATGAACGGACGGCGGCCGCGCACTCCTCTCCTGTGCCGCGGATATTGGCTGGCGCACACTGTCGCCACCGACCTTGCTTTCATCATAACGCTCGTGTACTGGACTCTGGTCCACGATCCAAGTAAGAATGATCATCCTATCACCCAAAAGATGACCACTGCTTATCAGCCTATACACCTCCTCCTCGACCACATCTATCAATTTTCTGCAATTTTCACCAATTTGTCGATTCACTTGAGAACCTTTCTGCTCCAACAAATAACTAAACGAATTTGTATAAAAATGCCGTCAGTCCGTCCGTTTGGTTTTTAAATCAGCCACTAGACTCGAGACGGTAATAACACCTACAAATTATACTTGCAAAATACACTTTAAACGGGTCAGAAATATTAGATTGGTCTGCAACGTCAGGTACAGCAAGAAAGATTTTTCATCCTTAGAAATTGTCTTCTTGTTAAAAATTACTAACCACTTTCTACCTTTGGCTCAGAAATCCATGAGATCAACGCCTTAAACCTTCTCGTCCACGGAGGAAATTCGGTGGTGATGTTGGTCGAACTGGCCGTGACGGCACATCCTGTGCGTGCGGCGCATGCGCTGTACGGTGCCGGCGCGGGACTTGCCTACGGACTGTTTAGCCTCTTCTACTGGGCGGTCGGCGGCACTGACAGAATCGGCTTACCTGCTATTTACCCTGCGTTGGATTGGAACAAACCTGGTAAGTCTTCTTATACATGTTGAAGTGATACTAGGTTATTTCTTTATACCGATTTATGCATTTAGTAGGCGTTTTGCCCTATAATAGTAAACCATCAAATACACTTGGCTTTATTGGATCAAACGGGCCCAGGACATGATTTGTCAATCATTGAAACAATGTTCGCGCGTTTGCCAGGCCGAAAGGCATACAATTGTATTTATATTGGATGTACGTCAGCATAGAGAGTCTGCTTAGCTTCCATATAACCTGTTTATATACTGGGCTGTGGGCGGCACTGAAGAGTGCATTGGTAAGCCCTTTAATATCATATACTGTAGTTATGCTAGATTACTATACTAGATAGACACTAGTATTAAGACGGGTATGTCTTCTTGACTCGTGAGATTAAAGGCATCGCTTATTTACGGAACTGTTCATCCAAAATCTTCTACTGACCCAGCGACAGAATGCATCGGGTCATCTTGACTGGTATATACCATGGTTTGGATTGGAATAGTTCATATTTTGAACTGATATTTCATATATTGAGATCAAATTGAGGGGTGTCCCGCACCAGTGGAGGCCACCCTCAACATAATTTCGCGCTGCAAACCGTTTTAATTAATTTGTTTTGTTAAAATTGAAATGCGGGCCCCACATAAAATCGTGGGTCGTGGTCATGTCTCTGTGTTAAGATGATGTTAGCTTGCTTAGGAATGATTTTCACGCGTAGTGATTATATGTTTGTGAGAATGTGACAACAGTAAAATTTTCTTCACTTCACTTTTAAAGCATGTGCATCGATATTATCATCGTTAACGGCTTATTTCAGTCCACTACTGGATCCTTTGGCTCCCATGGAAAACATTACTATTATCACGTTTCTAGTCGATCTATATGGGCACCTTATTATTTTTGTTACAGGCTCAGCGTTCGGGTTCGTAGCTCTATGTGCGGTGGTGATGGTGATGTCGCACGCGTTAGCGACGTGCGCTGCGGCGCTGCGCGGGCGACTGGCCTCGAGCCTGCGGGCTTCGCGGCTCCCACCGCCGGACCGGTTGGCATTGCCGTCCCACTGAAACGATAAGATGAAGTAGGGTAACATAACATATGTAATAACAGAGATTACGGGCTGAAGTAGGCGACACTGTAAGGTGCGTTTTTGCGACGCTTAAAACCGTGGCTATCGAGTTGGTACCTACGCCGACGAATAGCAGTGAAACTCTAGTTAATAATATAGCCATTTTGGTCAAAGTCTGTATTCGAATATACGTATATAAGTCATTATTGCTTGCATGCAGTCACACGTTTGCGATATACCTATATTTCATTGGAAGTCCGACGTTCGGGTTTGTAGCACTGTGAGAGGTGGTTGATCATGATGGCACCAAGCCCTCTGCAGCTGTCAATATGCTTTGTTGCTTATTGGGCAGCTCATTCACACATATACCTACTGAATAGCTCCGGGTTTTTTTGTGGTGCGTCTTGGTTAATTAAATAGGAGGGCTGCTGAGGGTGGTTCTCAGATTTCGCAAGGGAGGAATTGAATGATTTTGAGGTAGGCCTCCCCTCGGATTTGCTAGTGTACCTACCCATAACAATAAAACTAGAATACTTCTCGAGGTCACCAAAGAAAACAAGGATATTATAACTATTATCGTGCAGCAGTATTATAATTGTGAGTACTATGATCCTATGATATAAATAATATGTTCTCAAATAGATCGTATCGAAAGAAAAAACGATGTTTTGAAGAAATAACTTCACGTCAGTTTACTGTGTAACTAATTTTTTAGGCATTTCAAAAAGCTGTCAATTGTTAACATCTCAAACAGTCTATTATGACAGATGATTGACGTCTGTAGACATCATGTCTACAGACGTAGATATAATACAGATGCAGTTATACTACCAAATTATGTTATAAAATATGCGATATAATTGATTCAAAGATATGTAAGAATTAACGTAATAATTGCTTCTTAGATGTCATGAACTAAGTCAACAATATTGTTTTATGTTTTTAATGCATTCGACGTACAGTTGAACAATAATTTTGGCTGAACAAATTGATATTTATTTTTCAAAACATTTTAAGCACAAACAGATAT
Source organism: Hedya salicella (assembly GCA_905404275.2). Taxonomy (NCBI): domain Eukaryota; kingdom Metazoa; phylum Arthropoda; class Insecta; order Lepidoptera; family Tortricidae; genus Hedya; species Hedya salicella. Next base: position 19,484,482 of record FR990099.1, on the reverse strand, counting down.
AAAAAATATTCACAATTACGTTTCCTGCCAAAATAATGTTCGATTGTGCATATTTTTCAGTGATTCACGAGTCAATCGGGTTAAATAGTGGTTATTAGGTTAATTAAAAATAAAACTCTATCTTACTTGATATAACATTTACTACATCCTTATAAAAGACATAATATATAGCCTGTAAGTTAGTTGCAATGCACTATAGTAGCTACCGGATTTCGTTGCAAAATTTAATCTTCGTCCATTTAATTCTCCTTTGACAAAAATATCTGGATAATGTGTTTGGAACTAAGTGATAAATGTTTTCATTAAGATATTTATATTACATTGATTGATATTATAAGCGCCATTTTAAATTCAACGACGACTGTAAGTATAGGAGGTATAATTTTTTAATATGATTTCCTTGGCTAAATGTCAATTAATACTTGAAGCGAGAAAACTCATATAAAAAGCAAATTATATATTTTCACCAAAAACTTTACATACTCCGATGGCTCAGCGACCCCAAGTTGATCTTGGCCTCCTATGCAAGTTGTCGCCACTTCGCCCTATGTTGTGCGATCTCCTCCCAGTTTTCTGCCTTCAGGGCGCGTAGGTCTTTATCCACTTCGTCTTTCCATCGGTACTTGAGTCGGCTGACCGGTCATCGACCACTAGGCCGCCCCAAATAGGTCCTCTTCACCGCCCTGTCTGCTGGCATCCTTTCGAGATGTCCAACCCATCGGAGTCTAGCAGATTTAATTTCTCTTACAACGTTGGGCTCAGACACCGTATCCTGCAGCGTCTGGTTTTTCCGCATTCTTCAGCTACCATCTTCCCGCTGCACTCGTCCTAAAATCTTACGGAAGATCTTGCGTTCAGGATCAACAAGCTTGTTTTCTACCCTCAGTGTTAGTGTTCACGATCCACACCCATACATTAAGATCGGTCTAATGCGGAACTGGGTTTTCCGATGCATAATTTTAGACACCAACACCTTGTGAAGAGCACTTAGAACACTTGTGATGCGAAATTCAATCTCTTGCTCTCTGCTGTATGAAAAAGTTTACATGATTATATTTATTCCTTTTTATCCTTAGCAATATTATAAGTAGCAAGGTCGTTAAGATAATATTGGAAATTATGTACTGCTTTACGTACATACTTGTATATACTAATCCCATTGCAGTCTTTGCGAAATAAATTGTGAGTAGCAACTATAGTGTGCAGTGAAATGTATTGTTCTCGAGCCAAGGCTTTATTAGGTACATATTATTGTGCATGCATTTATTCGTTTTAATATTAAGAGTGGTATTATTCAGACAAATAATAAATTTGTGATAAAATTTGTGATTAACGGAATACTTATTTCAATAGGAAGTTGCTTGCGTCTTGGTACTGTAACGCTAAAAATTCAGTTTAGTCGTCACTTTCTTTTACGCAATATGTAGTTACTGCGATGTCCGAAATTCGAAGTTCGTATCGTGTGTCCCCCTCGCTTTCGTGTAAAATTGAAATCGTGTTGTTTATGTGCGTGGGACGGCGCAATGCCAGCTTCGAAAAATGGAGTAGCCTCTCTGATGTTATTTTATTGGGTTCAGTCAGCTGGACTACATTATACAGAATAAGTTTATAATTTCGTTCATTACTTCGATATTTTGTTCCTTACTGTACCTATAAAGTACAGTTTGAAAGAAATTGCATTTCGTGACCATGGAAAGCTGGAAAGCTTCCGAAACGTCGGGAACTAAAATGAGATAATATACGCGATATAATCCGTTAAATTGTTTTATTTCTAATTGCATTTCTGTTTTTTTTTTTTTGTAAACGTGTCAAATCAGTTAATCAACAGTACTTTTTAAATAAGTAGGTACGAGTATTTGTATACTGGAGTGTTGGGTTTAGACTGGAAGTATGGGAAAAATAAACCTTAAATGAAAATCCTCTTAAAGTCGTTGAAAGTACACCTTTCGCACTTCCCATACTTCTGTCTTACCCCAACGCACGCTACGTATGTATACAATCTAAGTATTCCAAGTATCTGTTATGGGCTTAACTACAACTGTGTAAAAGGTCATAATTCTATAATTATGTACAAACAAGCGTATCTATGTGAGGTAACAATATGAGTTTTCCTAAATTGTAATATAATATGAGGGACTACCTAAGTTTATCAATTTAACAAAACGTGTACGTAAGGTTATTAGAACCTTGCTGTTATAGAACATAAGTAATACCTATTAGGTATGCATTTGTTTTATGCTGTAAAGCTTCTTCACGGATGCCATAAGACAGATAATAAAGTGATTTAATTATTTATTTTTCAGTAGTTTATGTAGAAATAGATGAATGAATTGTTCCTAGACTTAGAAATGAGTAAGCGATCTTGTGACCATAACGATAAGCAATAACACAAAGCAATTATAATTATTTTAATTTGAATCTCCTATGGCTTTTCTTGTTATAATAATGATTCTTAATGTTTAAAAGCAAAAGTTATTTTGGTTCTAAAATGTCAAATGCTCATTTGTTATCTTATAGGTAAAATGTTGTGTCCTATTATTATTAAGAAAATAATGGTGAGTGTAAAAAAATAAATACGTATATTAATTTAGCAAGGTATGTTTTTCAATGATAATTATTTTGTAATTGGTCACGCCTGGAAATGAATATAAGTATACAAATCTGAACCCTCCTTCTGAAACTTAAGTTTTGAAATGTATACTTATTTTTAGATGTGACTGTACCTACCCCTTTTGCTGGCAATGTATTATACTACGTACAGTCACCATCATCAATATCTCCTATAAGAAACCTGCGAAAATAACTGACACGTCCTAACGGCCCTAGAATTATAGTCGTGTCTGATATTTATGCGCGCTTTGTTGTGGCAGTTATTAATTGAACCTTTTACGAAAGCCATTATCTACCCGGCTTTAATCTGTTACCGGACGGACTTTTGGATCTATAATATAGACTAAAACAATTTCCTAGGAGCGCGAAATCAAATGCTATACACTTAGGTATTTACTGTTACATGTAATGTAACGGTAAATACCGTCCAATATTTAAACCGTTACGTTACACATCAATGGTTCCGGTGAAACGGTACCCTTAGCCTTAGCTGAACGAGTCGCGTCATCTCTTGTACGGATCGGTTACTACATAAGACGCCATCTGTTGGATGTGGGATGCTCTGCTTCCAAACATTTTATTCCTAGAGCGCTGGGCGCCGCCGTTTTCCAGGTTAACTATTATTACGGTGATTTCGAAAAATAGGCGTATTTACATTTTAGTTGTTATTTGAAAATAGGTTCTCTTTCAAAAGATTTAACGAGCATAATAGAAATACTTAAAGCTAAATACGGTTTTTAAAACGTTACACCTCAATTTATATAATGCAAAGGTCAATGTTCTGACCTAGACCGAACAATGACCCGACTTAGTCGTGACTACTATTTTAGGTTACTAGCAACTTTGAGGCGCAGCGAATAGTGAATTATCTGAACAAAACCCGTGCGCCTGCAAGAAAAATAATAGCAATCAATTGGACGTGTGACACGTGATTTTTAAATAACAGGCGTGTTACAAATAAGCAGTCAGAGGAAATTGTTATAACGAAAATAAAGTGGTTCTTTCCGTACCGGTAATCTGGAGCAAGAGTATGTGCTGCTAAAAACGGTAAGTTAATTATCTTGTATCTGTTGTTTTAATACTTTGTGCGCTATGTAGGTATGTTTATTTAACTTGGTTTATACGTATAAGAATTCAAATTTTCGGAAAATCTGTTCTTAAGCCTGTCTACTCCAAGGCCAAAAATAATACTATCATTTTATCACCAGTTTTGTATTAGTAAATTGTAGTGTTTATAAGTGTAAAAATGCTGTATCCGGGTAATTATTGAGATGAAATGCAACTACGTTCCAGAATGAAAATGATAATAAGTTTCTGTCATTTTAATTTTTGCGACAAGCTTTTATTGCCCACTGTACTTTTATTTGAACATCCATCAACTACTCACCGAGACGATTCAAAAGAGCCCAAACTCGGTAGGAATGAATTATTTCATTACACACTTCATATGACCAATTTCCTGCTCTATCGTCAGATCAGCTCGATGGTATCATATACTATTGCTTTGTCACCGAACTTACGTAATTATACCAATATTTCAGCTCAATTGAAAACCGGGAACTAGCTCAAATGTAACTTGCAAGATTCCACCCGAACGTACATATATAGTTACATTGCAAGTTAAATAAAAGCTTGTAAAGACTGTAGGTACCTACTGTAAAACTATCCTACTATAGTCCAGGGGCCCGTTTCTCAAAAGCTTGTAACTTGTATTACAAGCGAAGTCCTTTTTTAAATATTGTTAGAAACAGATTTCCGCTTCTAATACAAGTTACAAGGGTTAATGAAACCTCGTTTGTTACCTCAGAACTCCGTCATTTATAAACCAATTTCATATTTTTTTCTTTGAAAGAAGGTGCCTCCAGATTGGTCCCATTTAATTTTAGTGAAGATCTGATGATGGGATCTATGAGGAATTGTAGGAACTCTTTAAATATGGCGATATTGCTATTATAAGAAACATATTACATATAAGAAACATAGTAAGCATTTGTATTAAAAAAAAAGGTACACTGGACAGCATAATTGCATGGACATTTGTCAGAAAGTGCTTTGCAGCGAAACGAGACGCCATCTATCCGGTAACTACATTGGTCTCATAAGATCTTACTAGATGGCGTTGATAGCATCAAAATATTTAAAAAAAAACTCGGTTGAACTTACGATTGCCAAACACACACGGCAAGTCACTCAAAATATTCAATTTACATTATGGAACGTATTTTCAGAATCCAGTATTTTTAACCGACTTCAAAAAAAAGGAGGAGGTTCTCAATTCGACGGAATGTTTTTTTTTTTATGGATGTTCACCGATTACTCGAAGACTATTTGACCGATTTCAAATTTTTTTTTTTGGTTTTATAGAAGGTACTTTCAAGGTGGTCCCATTTAAATTTGGTGAAGATCTGATGATGGAATCCATGAGGAATTGAAGGAACTCCTCAAATATAGTAGGCTACATATAGCGATTTTGGTATTGTAAGAAACATAATAAGCATTTGCACTCAAAAAGTGTAAATTGGTGAAGTGGAACTGATGCAGAAGACCACAGAATGCCATCGGAACTCCTCAATGATAAATGATTTACGGGTGGCGACAAAATATCTTGATTAATTTAGCTAAGCAACTTCATAGTCACAAATTTAAATGTTCCTGATGAGAATGGTACCATCGAATTGATTTGATGATGGATCCGGAAGGTAGGCACCAGATCTATGTAATAAAATAATGTATCCTAGCCGTGTTTGGGCTTGTTCGAATCGTCACGAGATAAACTTTTAAGTAACGATTAACTAAAAAGTATAAAATAAATAAACTTTAAAAAAAAAAAAAAAAAACCGACTCCAAAAAAAAACTAAAAAGTAAAAAATAACGCCATAATTCAGTTTCTTCAAATTACTTACAAGTAACTGTTTGTATACTTAATCTATACAGTATATACAATTAATGTTATTTTGGAGTCGGTGCCATCGTGTCACAACTTACTAAAATCGTCAATTTTCAATATTTTACACATTCTTTATATGGCACCGACGCCAAAATAAGATTAATTGTATATACTGTATAGATTAAGTATACAAACGGTTACTTGTAAGTAATTTGAAGAAACTGAATTATGGCGTTATTTTTTACTTTTTAGTTTTTTTTGGAGTCGGTTTTATTTTTTTGTTAAAAAGTTTATTTATTGAATGCACCTTCAATTAAATATTACTTAGATTCACCGTCATAACCAAAGTCATCGATGATTTTGCTATTTCGAACTCAAAATACAAAAACGCTTTCTTCCTATACCGTGTTCGAGAGGATTTGGACCCGGAACATTCGTCGTATAGATCAACTCATTATACCCCTTAGCCATCATGCCATGTTCGACGTGGATGAAACTTATAACCGTATTTGTAATCACTAATCACCTACGTTTGCAAGGCATGCGTTTAGTGTTAATAGTTTTATTTTATTTTATTTTTTACTGAGTTTAATTAACAGCTGCTTAAACAAAACATTTTTATTTAAACAAATAAATATTTATAATGAAGTCACATGTTGAATAGTTGTTGAATAGTGCAACAATTATATAAAAGTAACCACACACTTAGAGGGTAGACTTAAGATTATGAATATACAGTAATAGTTTTTATACAAAGAAACTGTTCGTTCGTTTCCTTGCGGCTGCCGTCCGTTAGATTGTATTTTGATTGAGTTTTAGTATCTATTTAGTTCTTTTATTTTTTAATAATGGGTTCTCGTTGCAATATTGACTTGGCCACAATGTTACAAATAATTACTTTGCATAGTCAAGGCAAACATTTGACAGAAATTGCCACAGAAACCGGTGTAAGCGTAAGTATTATTGTTTACATTTCTTTCTAGATTTTTATATTAGTTATATCTGTATGCTAATTTAATAATGATTATACATTTCTGAAAATTGTTACAGAGGAAAATAGATGTGTTATGGGTGCGACAATTCACAGAGGAAGGATCATACTTATAGCTTATAGGATCTGCACCGCCATAGGACCGGTAGACCTCGACTTATAAGCGCACAGCGGCGACAAAGCATGGTCCAGGAATATGGAGAAAATAGTTTTCCACCAAGAACCCATTACACCCGTTTATTTAACACAGGCGTGGACACTGTTCGCCGTGTTCTCCACACAGTGAGGGTTTACATCCTCGCAAGCATGCAGTCAAACCCTCGCTGACTCCACAGCACAAAGATGCGAGATTAAAGTTTGCTCGAGAATGCTTAAATGCGGATTGAAGTAATGTCATTTTCAAACGTTTCACTAGTCAACACGGACGTTTAGGCTTGTGGCGTTGAAATAATACGCGTTATAATAACGATCACGTAGTGCCCACTGTGCAATCTGGTCGCATTACAGTGAAGAATATGTGGGGTTGGATGAGCTGGGCTGACCCGGGAGAACTCGTCAGAGTGCGCAGTCGGGCTAATTGCTGATTACGTCAATGTGCTGGAGGAGACCATGATGCGAAATGTGTATTCGGAGGAAGAATTACCCATAATTTCATTTGTGCAGGATAATTGTCTTATACATCGTTCTCAAAGTGTGAGTGAGTGTTTTCGCCGGCGTTATAACATAAATATCATTCCGTGGCCTGCTAGATCACCAGATTTAAATCCCATTGAAAACCTGTGACTATACCAATTAAGGACAGAAGTAAGTGGAGATAGGGTTACACTGATGTTTATTAGTAGTTAAACATGGCGTCATTGCGTTAAGTATATTTTACTATGATAGTAAATAACTTTATTTTTATAGTACAAAACGGAAATCAATACGCAATTTTGTGACAGTATTTTACGATATTTTTTTCATCACTCAGTCTTTGAGTTGTTAAGAAATGATAAGTTAGTAAAACAGTAACAGGTAAATGTTTAAGTGCGTTCGCCTACAATCATAACCAGTCTCAGATTTGTAGTTAATTGTATTCGCTTATAATACTGTTTTGTTGAAGGGAAGCTTCAATCCTCTTTCCAATTTTGGAAATGATTACTTAAGCTATACCCTCAACAAAATCTTAAGAAGAGATTTTACTTAAATTATATATTAATAAATTGTGTTATTTATCTTAAATAAAAATTGTGTAACAAATTAATTTATTTTTTTCATTTCAGTTGTATTATTTCTAGTTTTAAGTATAGATAGTTATTACTTGGTTGTAAAAAAAAAAACCCTACTTTTGAGGAGTGTCATTATAAGAGAACTTGTGACTATTTTTCTTTTACCTTACCTTTTATGAATACACAGTCAATTGTAAATTTTCTTGTAATAACTACATAATTAAATAAGACTAATATTGAATCAGTATTTCGATTGCTATAAGTGTAGGTATTCATAGTCAATATTCAGGCAAAGATCCAGGCACAAACAATGATTATTTTGTTTCAGCCTAGTCTATGTATCAATTGACTATCTCTTCATATTATAATAGACTTTCATCCTTGATGACTTTCGAACAACTAGCAACGCAAGTTTTTACGGAGGTGTGCATCCAAAGTAAAGTATTTTCCAATTCTAAAGTTCTTCCTTACTTATTATATTATTTTTATTAAAGTATAGTGCCGTAATATTCACGTCATCACATATGTTATTGAAGTGTGAATGAAGTTAAAGTATGTTTAAAACCTCGTAGTTTCATGAAGAAACAAAGTGTAAATGGAGGTATTTTTGCAATGAGTTCTTATTGTAGAACAGACTCTGTTCTGTTACGATAGTAACAATACGCTTGAAAGATAAATTTTAAAACAACCTTACTTAAAAAATAACATTCCGACGAATTGAGAACCTTCTCCTTATTCTGGAAGTGGGTTAAATAGAAGCGTGTTCCAAATGTTAAATACAGGTGCCGTTTTAATTTCAGTGGAAGCTTTTTTTAAATAGTAGATTATTCTATTACAGAACAATTTTAGTGCTTGTGAGACTTACATATCAACAAAGCATTACATTTTTTGTTCATTTTGATAACAATGCCATCTAGTTTATTTTTTTGTAACCATCATGCAATGCTGAGAGCTACGTGCTCTCGGCATCTTAAGACAGCCAAGCGATTATCGTCTTTGCCATGTCCATGCAATTATGCTGTTGATAGTACATCGGTGAAGTGAAACTGATGAAGAAGACCACAGAAGGTGACTGGAACTCCTCAATGATAAGTGATTGACGGTTGGCGACGCGATACATCTCAACCTTTTCATTCCGCGACTGTACCTTCCGTTATCTATACCAACTAATGAAGTTGTAAAAATAAAATGTCTCTACATTATATGTGTCTATATTTTCAAAAAAAATAAGTTAAATGGACTATTTGAAGGTCACTGAACAATTTTTTTATTATTATTTTTGGATCTTAGTTTGCATGTGTCGTTGTGCTTCCATCACGTCAAAACGGCTAAACGGCTTTCAATTATTTTTGGTACACCGGTAGCTGGGCGTATATTTTTTACCCGACTACGCTGAAGTTTTTTTTTATTAAAAATAGTGTATGCGATTAAATACTCCAAGAAGCCCAAACTTTTTTCACAATCATTATCTAAAAACTCAGAACTTCGTTCGATTTTCAAAGGCGTTGCTTTTGAAAATCGAACTGCCAAATCAGTGTCAAAGTTAATTCAGAGAAAATGTAAGTGCTGGAATATCTAAACACTCAATTCATTTAACATCATATTTCCGACAATAAACACCAAACAAGACCAGAAATGCAATTACTGGACGTGCATCCGACCCTGGTCACTTGGGATAGCAATCCTAAGGATTCTGAGTTGGAGATTAAGGGAAAAACAGTCGAATACTTCGCTACTGATGATGAACCTTGTGGCCAGTGGGGACAACGTGGGCTGGCTACAGCGCACAAGCTGAAGGAGGAACTGCCGCCATTCGTTCCGTGCTGCGAAGGGATCCCTCCCTTGCCCGTTTTTTTTACAAAACACCGCAACTCATGCCGCTGCCTGTACCGGCCGGACCCTGCAATCTCTGACGACAGACTAGTTGGAGATGCTGTTCCGAGGCCACGCTGAATTCCCCTCCAGAACTCTACGGAGCAGTTAGTTTAACTTTCGATATTTCACATATACATGAGAATGATTTTTTTATGGTAATAAATATTATTATTATTATTATTCTCCTTATTTAGTTAGTCTTAGGCTAAGTTTTTTTACAATAAGTATATGAAAAGTGAAATACAAAAAGCAAATACAAAATACCGCCGGCAGTGCTCAAGCTACCGGTGGTTGGTTAGGGCTGCACAGAGAGGAATCTCCTGACAATGCGGGCCGTGTCAAGGATTACTGCCTTATGCATCTGACCCTTGATCCAGCCATCTAGCGAGTCTTTTGAGATAATGGTCGAGACTCTTTGCTTTAAGACCGTACTTACCGAAACCACTATCGGGACAATGATCGTCGAACCAACATCCCACATGGCGGTCAGGTCGGAGTTTCTCCTTCTCGGCCTTCATGAGGTTCTCGTCAAGTGGAATCATATCGTCGAGCATTGCCCGCTGCTTGGATCGATCTAGCAGCACGATATCAGGCTTATTGGCTACAATAGTCTTGTCCGTGATGATAGATCGATCCTAACACAGCGTGGCACGACCATTTTCTAGAACTGGCGTCGGCACGTACTTACAAGGCCGTATTTTTTTTTTTTTTTTTATGTAACGCGGGGCAGAAGGGCAGACGAGCCACCAGATGGAAAGTAGTCATCGTCGCCCATGGATATCTGCAACACCGGAGGAATCGCCCATATTTTGCCAACCTTTGAGAGCCGTGTTAACTCGCTTCTTAACAGCAAGTTGCTGGTGGATAATCCTGGCTAGTTAGTTATGTCTGTGCAAGCCCCTGTTCCATCTCTCCCTACCGCCATATCCCCCCTGATAGGGATAGGTGGATTATTTTTCCTTCCTTCCCCACCAGTAGGGATATATTTCCATATATCCCTACTAAAACTCACTGCAGTAGGGGCTCGTGGATTTTTTTCCAACCATTCATACCACTTTGCTGCCTGGTAGGGACTCGTGGAATTTCTTCCACCTTTCTCTACCACGGTACCCCTTAATAGGGACAATTGGAATTTCTTCCACTTTTCTCTACCTTGGTACCCCTTAGTAGAGACAATTGATAATTTCTTCCACCTTTCTCTACCATCGTACCCCTTAAGTAGGGACAATTGGAATTTTTTTTTGGAAAAAAAACCACGAGTCCCTACCGAAAAGCTAGCTAGTAGGGATGAGTGGAAGCAATTCCAATTGTCCCTACTAAGGGGTACCGTGGTAGAGAAAGGTGGAAGAAATTCCAACTGTCCCTACTAAAGGATACCGTGGTAGAGAAAGATAGAAGAAATTCCATCTACCCCTATCAGTGGGGCCTAGGAGGGATAAGTGGACGTATTATTTCCATATATCTCTATCCCTGTCCCTGGTGGGGAAGAAAGGAAAAATATTCCACCCATTTCCATCAGGGGGGATATAGCGGTAGGGATAGATGGAACAGGGGTGTGCAAGTACTCGCCGTTAGCAAGACTCTCCGGGACGCCGGCATGCTCAAACGTCGACCTTACCGTCCTTCAGGATATATTATATCTCCGGTAGTTGTTCGTCATGATAACTTCTTCAGCAATTGCACGGGCAAAACCTTCTGCTTCCCCGAAGAGATCGCCGAAACGTAGCCAGTTATTATTATAATTTTTACTCTTTATCTTTAGGGTTCCGTACCAAAAATGGTAAAAAAGGAACACTTATGGTGCGACTCTCTGTCTGTCCGAATTTTAAAGCGCCTTATCTCAAAAACTACTAACATATCTATTTGAAATTTTGGAATATTTATAAACATGTTCAGCCCACATGTATTGCAAAAGAAACATTTAAGAGTATATTATTATTCTCTAAACAACGACGAATATGAAGGGGGGCAAAAGTGGGCTTGATCTGCACATTTTTGAAGTTGTTTATTTTTTTGAAACGTGATTAGACTTTGTTTTATTAAGTAAACATAAATTAAAACGAAAATTATAACCATGTCTCTAACTAGCTAATTTGTTTTAAAATTTTGAAAAAAATCTCATTTGTATGCAATGCTATAATATCAGGTGCAAACTTAACTCAACCGGAACCGGGTAATATAAAAATGTTAGGGTAAGTGAAAGTTTGTACGGAACCCTCGGTGCGCGAGTGCGACTCGTACTTGGCCGGTGTTTATAATAGAAAACTAGTTATTTATTACCCGAGGCTTCACCTGCATTGAAATTTCAATAAATGGTCATATTTTTAATCTAATAGATGAAGGAAATGTGTGTGCTTTTAATTACTAGTCTTCTAGTTCAATGAATTGAAGTGGGATTAGATATTGATTACCAACTTAAGCGAAGCATCTGTTTTACGTAATTACATACAAAGTAATTAGTTTATTATTGTGTCCATATTGATAAGAAGAAACTAAGTGAGTGTCAATATGACGGACTATAGGGAAAAATGGAAGCAAAATGCGTACATAAACCTGATATACCGGGTGAGCAATCCAAATGGGTCAGTATGGCGGTTTTGGAAACCATAACAGATAGCGAAATCTTGGCTTAGGAACCATGACGTTGATTTTAGTAAAAAGAAAAACTGCATTCATATACTTACAAAAATACGTGTACTCGGCCCAGGAATCGAACCTGGACTTTTTGAAAAATTAAATTTCGTTATTTTCCTTTGACTATCGGTTATGTAGCTCTTAAATAGTAAATGTTACTAAGAAACATGATATCTAAAACTAATAAAATGCATTGTTTTTAAACAACGAAGTTTTATTTTTCAATACTTCAGGGCCGCTGCCGGCCCTTTGACTTTGTATGGGGAAGTTTTAATATTGTTTAAGTAATTGAACAAAAACACAACAAAAAAATAATTATTTTATTTCAGTAAATGTTCAAAATGGTAACCATTTTCCTGGATGCAAAGATTAATTCTATTGGGTAACGATTTCATTATTGCATTTCGTATTTTTGTGGGGTGTATCTGTGTTAAGATATTTTCTAAGGCTATTGTTAAATCTTCTACAGTATCGTAATTTGATTTGTAAAGTTCATCTTTGACATAACCCCATAAGAAATAATCCAGTGGTGTGATGTCAGGCGATCTTGCGGGCCATTTAATGGGGCCATTTGTACCAATCCAGTTATTTAGAAAATGATCATTGAGGAAGTTTTTCGCAATTTGACTGTTATGTGCCGGGGCTCCATCTTGTTGAAAATAAATATTTGAAATGAATTCCTCTGGCATTTCCAGTATAATTTCAACAAGGTCTTCTAAAATTTCTATGTATTTAAATCCATCCAATCGCCCGTCATAGATTTTAAACATCAAAAGTCTATTATGTAAAAGTCCAACCCAACAGTTAAATGAAAATCTTACTTGGTGTCGCCCTTCGTGGATCCGCAGGGGATTTTGTCGTGACCAAAAATGGTGATTTTTGCGATTGTACATACCATTATTTGAAAACTGAGTCTCATCAGAAAATATTATAAACTCCAAGAAGTGTCGATTTGTGTTTCTTTTTTCCTTTAACCAGTTACAAAATTCGAGCCGTCTGATGTCATCGCCTAGATGCAAGGCCTGAACCAAATGTGCATTGCGGTAACACTTGTACTTGTATTTTTTCAAAATATTACGTACGGTACCGTAGGAAATGTCTGGGATATCGCGTGCAGCATCTCGAATTGAAGCATCAGGAGCTGCCTCGAAGTAAGTCAAAATGGCTATCTCAACATTAATATCACATGTTCGTGGTTTCTTCTGCTTTTTCCTTGTGAAACTACCGTAAGAACTCAAATTGTTTATAAGTTTTGAAAATATCTTTCGTGTAGGTATAATACGTAACGGATGTTTATTTCGGTACCAAACTAAAGCTCGTGTGCAATTCTTATCACATTTAAAATAGGCTTCCAATAGACCTAAATGTTCTTCATTAGTAAAACGCATTTTCCAAACACGCACATAACACAACAATAATGTGAAAGTTATTTAAAATTGACACAAGGCAGTTTTAAAAAGGCTCGATGATTTAAAACACAACATTCATTCCAAGAAAAGAAAAGTTATTAAGCGTTCCATTTTCAAATTATTAAATAAGTTGGCACGCCCGCTGATCGAATGCGTTCTAATTTCAAATAATTTGTAATTGTTAGAACCTGTGAAACAGGCCCTTAATATGATGGTTGTAGATAAGATATGCATAAGTGGTCTATTCAGATAAACGATTTATAATGATAACCGGAATCATATTAATGACGATATTTTGCAAAATATTTAAATTGTGGGCATTTCAGTCTAATATTTACATAAGATTTCGTTCGATTACTTAAACAATATTAAAACTTCCCCATACAAAGTCAAAGGGCCGGCGGCGGCACTGAAGTATTGAAAAATAAAACTTCGTTGTTTAAAAACAATGCATTTTATTAGTTTTAGATATCATGTTTCTTAGTAACATTTACTATTTAAGAGCTACATAACCGATATTCAAAGGAAAATAACGAAATTTAATTTTTCAAAAAGTCCAGGTTAGTAGTTAATATATGCGGCTGCTGGATCACAGGAGCATCCAACAGCCGCATATTCTATTCAAGAAGTCATTTTCCAACAGCCACATATTTTATTCAAGAAGTCATTTTTCTCCCTTAATTTAATAACTATCTATTCGAGGGTGGTTAAACTAACCTTCTTATCTGTCTTCATATTTAATCGTTATACTATATAAGAAATAACCTCTCATCATCTTTGCTGATAATAACAGCAGCTTCAATATCTAAATTGAACAAGGTAGATTTTAATTATTTATTTACATAAGTATCTTATACTTGCGTAATCTGTTTTCGTAATTTCGAACCTATAGATTAATGCGTACTGAAAAATCTAGGAGGCTGGCACCATGTCTATAAACCATTTGTCTTTTCTAATTATACGCGCTGTTATTTGTAAGCCAGTATAATATATTCGCATCCGACCGGATTTAAAATAGCTTGTTGTTATAAGGGTGCCATAATACTGTTCTGCGTTTAAAATTTTAACATCGTGACGGCCATGTAAGTGACATTTGTCGACGACCACTTCAACTATGTCGTCTATATTCATATCCATTTTTATTATATTACTATTTAATTTTAGATATGAGTGTTACCTCTTATATTGCTACTAACTAAGACAAGTAATCGTTAAACTTGTATTTTTATAGGTAACAAGCTTCTGCCCGCGACTTCGTCCGCCTTAAATTCGTTTATCGCGGATAAGGGTATTTTTTCGGGATAAAAAGTAGCCTATGCCCTTCCCCCGGACTCAAACTATCTCCATACCAAATTTCATCCAAATCGGTTCAGCGGTTTAAGCGTGAAGAGGTAACGGACAGACAGACAGACACACTTTCGCATTTATAATATTAGTAGGGATTTGGAATGAAAATGCAAATATTTTATAGGTCATTATTTATTTACATAAAAATCTTATTTTCTATACACCACTTATTCAAACATGAAACATTTTTTAAAGCGCATGTATTAAAATGATAAATACAATTCTGAATATCGGATGATTCCGAATATTTAACATTAAGCGTTTGTAAATTAGGACAATTCATATCTTCTAAATTATATACAGTATCACTTTCTGTTATCTCCTTCAACCACCGCATTTTCTCGTAGCCTTTAGTATAAATATTTTTATTTTTACAGAAATCTAATATTAAAGTCTTGAAATTGGCATACGGTATATAGCCCTCATTCCACAACATCCCCCTGTTTTTTTCTATCCATGAAACTAATGAACGTTCTTTTTTAGTTAAATAATAAAATGGATAGGGCGGTTTAATTAACAAAACTAAAATACTCTTATTGCAAACAATTGCAATTTCCTTCGGAATAAATTTGTTAACATCGCTTTTAAATCCTTGGACGTCCATAATTATACTCATGATAATTTTCGAACTATGTTACTCAAAGGCTTATACTCAATAAGACGATCGTTAATGATCAGGCAGTAAGCCGTTGTATTATCAGGAATATCCACTGAAGATTCTAGTTCTAAACGAACGTCGACTGGGCCTGTCTTCAGAGTATCATTTTGTCTCGAACAGTCAATAACGAAGAGCGGAGCTGTTTTCCCGAATGTAAGCAAATTAAGCAGGGGTTCGACGCCTGTGTTGTAATACGACTGCCGAAAGTTGGCGTACATTTCATATAATATACTATACCTTTCTTCATCAAAGTTTAAATGTAGTGAGTCATATGGAAAATATTGTGAATTTAAAAATAACTTTATATTCGTTATATTGCAATGATCAAACTGAGATGAACTCCTCGTCTTGCTTAGTTTTCTATCAGTTTGTAAGCTAAATATGACGTATCTTGGTTTTTCTAACTGAGAAGCAGTTTTGATAGACCATGAATGTTTCTTTGTTTTGGGTAAAAGTGGGTATTCATAAAGATCCCAATTTCTGAAGGCCATTGGTATGGCTCGATCATTTTGTAAATACTTAAGCAGAGATAATCTATTACGATCCGAGACTTTAATATGTGGGACACGCCATTGTACCTTCTGTATGTCTATTTCAACGTTATCTGTTTTATCAATTGTAACACTATTTAAAGCTGAGTTACTTCTTTGAAGTATAAGTTCATGTCTGCAATTAACAATTATTTTGTTATAATCTTCAGCGAAGCCTAGTACTTTATTTAATGGTATAATAACAGAAAAGCGACAAAGTTTCCGGGGTCCATTTAAGTTCCAGCCCCATAATGCTCCATTTTTACTTTCTCCCTCGTTCATCGAGATAAGAGATTTAATCGTTGTTGTTATTCCAGCATTTTTGACACGGTCTATTTCAACACCATTGAGTTCATATCGTATATCTTGAAATAAAAACAATATCGGATTATTCGTAAAATGACCTTCTTTTGATATTTTTTTCCCTGCTGCATCTATACTGAATACGCTTGCATTGCCTTCAATGAAGATGGAGCTAGCTGATGGTAATACATAAATATCTTGCTGATGAATAGGTATCCTGATTTCATCATTTTCCTTAAAGCTATTATTGTATGGATTGTAGGTATGAATCTCATAGCTTTCAATAGAATTGTCTTGTTCCTGCGGGTCGGTAATCTGCAGCATTTTTATTATTTTATTTTGAAACCAAGAGACAGAAGAAATTTTTTATTAATTTTAGATATGCTTTTTATTTTTCCTGCACTTAACCGTCGTCTTCTTCCTTTGAACACGGGGAGTGGATTATTAGATTTTTGTAAATTGCTCACTCTTTTATTGAAAACATACATATTCAATTATATAAATAAGTAACGCCTTATTCTACACGCTGTTGATATAGTAATGTGCTACTTAGTTTATGTCATACTATTTTATTTATTTTTATTGCCTATCTATTTGACCTTACTTACTCAATCATGCCATTGATCTCGTTTTCCAGAATGATTTCAGAAACTGAATACATAAATGCCCGCAATTGTATAGATTATTTCTTTGCAAATTGTCATAGTTATACTGTATATTAGGCCCCACATATGTTATAAATTCTTTAGGTGGTTTTAAGTTACCGTAGCTGTCGAAATATTCTATGTAGTCTTTGATTTTTGCATAGGCTACCCAATGAGTACCAGAATTTCTAGATAAGTCTAAATTAATAACTCCACATTCTATAAGCCGTGGAACTTCTGGTAATTCATCCCTCATAAACACACCGCGAAAATAAGGTATACTTTTCGAGTGCTTTATTATATCAATGTTAGTTAATGCTCTTTTGGGTAGCCTAGCATCTAGTTTTTTTCATTTGAAACATAGATGCCTAAACCGCTTTTGTAGGGTTTGAGATGTAATCCTCTTCCAATACACATAGCCTCCATTTTCATATTATGTCTTTTCAATTCTGCTAGCTGTTTTTTTGCTGATTTATAATGATTAATAGCTTTAGTAATGCCAGCAACACCTCCAGCTAAACTTCCTGTAGCAGATAGGCCGGCGAAAATAGGAATTAGTGGTAGGAACCCCCCAGTTTTAGGTAGAGGTATCACTCTCGGTATTTTCTCTCTAGGGAATTCGGAAGCTAATTCTCGAGCAGCTGCATACGCTAATTCGGTTAGCATTTTTTTGCATTTGGGCTTAAGTTTACGGATATGTTTTTTTGTATGAACGACGATATTATTAAAGGTTTTTTTCAAACCAACGCAGGGTTTCGATGTAGAGGTTACTGGGTTTTTTTCCTTGACTTCTATATCAATGCTATTATTCCTTAAACTCTTCATTGTTACAATATATTATAAAAAATAAAAATGTAGTATGATGGAATAGTTGTCCTTATTGACTCGAGACCTCCATTTAAATGAATGTTAAATAAAAGAAAACCAGTATTTAAATACTTTTAGTTATGTAAATACCTACAAACGATTCGTATGATCTATCCAACTGTTTTCACTTGAAGGCAACCCCAACCACTTTACGTACACTTTATTTCCTTTTCGTCTTAAAACTTTTTCAACGAGATATATTTCAGGATGCAAAGTTTTTTGTATTTCTTCCGCGTAAAATGCTCCTAGAATAGGTCTAGACTTCTTATCTTCAAGCAAATATGTCGTAGGATTAGTATGTTGAACCTTCGTTATCTTAAATATTTCTGTGGACCAATTAGGAGTAAAACCTTTTTCAAAACAACCTTTATATTTACTTATTCTAACAAAATCACCTACATGAAATCGCTTACACTTTGATATTTTCGTAGATCGCGCGAAAATGTATCTTTTCAGAACTGCAGCTTTATTATCGTCGTTAATTGTTGCAGGAGGTCTTCCTACAGTTCTATGAAAATTATGATTGTATTCGTAAATTTTACTATGCAATGTACCGTCGATCCATCTATAATCCCCCTTTAAACTAAATTCCTTATAAAGTTTATTTTTGAGAGTTCTTATGAATCTTTCCACAATCGAAGCTTTCTTATTAGAATAGGTGGAATAATGATTAATGCCGTATTTCTTAATAATTTTTATAAATGTTTTATTATAAAATTCTTTACCCATATCAGTTTGTAAATTTTTAGGGAATCGTCCTTTCGCTAAATGTGCTTCAAATTGATTAGACACGACTTCTTGAGTTTTTTGTTTGAGAGGAAATGCCCAGGCAAATTTTGAAAAACAGTCTATAACGACTAATATATATTTATAACCTGCATTCTTATTTGACAATGCTTGCATATCAATCAAATCTGCCTGCCAAAGATCATCTATATCTTTCAATATAACACTTCTTCGAGGGAAGTTCACTCTAACATTTTTATGAATTTCATTAACGACGTCGGCTTTGCTCATAATGCTTGTTCAATGTTCCTTGAAGTTCCTTTAAAGCGATATCTCTTTCAATTTTTTTTATACGATCTTTCAAAGTAGTAGTTAAGTTTTCGAGATGCGTGTTGTGGACTTCCTTTAAAGAGATTTCTTTTTCAATATTTTTCAAACGATCTATTAAAGTAGCTGTAAGTTTTTCCAAGTGCTGTGCTACGTCCAAAATGCAATTTATGTACTCTTTACTGCTATCTTTGTACACTACAGTTTTATTAACAGATTTTATTGTAATTATTTCTATTTCCAGAAAATCAATATTTTCTGATTTCTCTACATTCATGTCTGATGGTCTTTGAACCACTAAGTGTGCTAATAATAGTTAAGTCGTTTTTATTATTTTATTATACCAGCTTCCTTTAATTCCTCGATAATTGAAATAATTTCATTGTCATGATTGCTATTACCGGCACTTTTAGAAGCAATCAATAGTTTCAGTCTTTCGATTAATTCATTCGGATCATCCCAATAAACATAATCTGTGTTACTTTTATATTTTTTTAATTCTGGCAAGTATCCACCCGTTTTTAAATTTGCCAGTTGTTCGGAAAAATCCTTGTTAGAGTCATTATGTTGTAAAAATAAAGGTTTTATAATCTGACGGTATTTTAAACCTTTGTCACCTTTCAATCGACCGCTTGGTTTGAAGTCTCGCTTGTGCGCATTAGTATTTATGAGCATTTCTTTATACTGAATTTTATCCTGATCTGTTACTAGTTCTAGATCGGGTTTGTTTCGCATTAAAAGCTCCTTTAAACCTTCGGTTAATTCATATTTTTTATTACTAATAGTGATGACATACTTTTTCCCCACATCAGGTGCATTATTTGTAGCAGATAGACAAACAACGGTGTTCCCCATCATAAGCTTCTCATTTTCGCTACGAATTCCGAACGGTACATTAATGTTATCGTATATATTTAGCATGTCTTCTTTTTTTAAAGATAATAGTGTATCGTTATCTAAGTTTTGCGAAATTTTATCCTTATCATCGGCTAAATCATAATATTCGGAATGTTTGCTAGAATCAGCTTTGAGAAGATCTCTAAAGTTGCCAAATTCAGTAGAAGAGTCTAAGTCTGAGAGAGAATCATTTTTATTTATACTGTGCGGGACATGTAAGACATGATTTTTTGCACGATTTTCATTTAACAGTTTCTCCATTGGTTCTGTAATAGGCTTAAAAACTTTTTTAAACTTAAGATCTGCAGCGTCTTCTTCATCTTGAACGGTTTTTATTTTCCTTTTAATGCTATTAATAGATTTAATGAGCTGTTCTTTAACATCTAGCTCCATTTTATTGACTGCACTATCTAAATTCTCAAAGCTAAGTGAGCACCCTTAAATTTGTATGCGTATATATCATGTAAGCTAAAAATAAATATATGTGTCAAATCCTTGTCTGTATCTTCCTTTATTAATTGCGCAATCCTTATTAATCACTACAAAATTAAAGCGATCTTGCCAGACGGTAGAACAAAGCTGTTTAAATTTTACCCAATCTGTATCTGTATTCACATGCTCATCATATATATGTTTGAGATTTATATCATCCTGTTTGAATATGATCAATAAATTCGCATTGTCCCTTAATAACTGTTTTGGTATCTTCGAGTAAGTTTGAGACAAATAAAAACAGTCTATTTGTCTATGTCTCCCCATCGCAAAGTAATTTCGAATGTTCGTTTGATTTTCACATGAAACATCGTCAAAAATTATAATCGAATTGGTTAAAGCATCATTAGGGTGTATAACTTCTTCATTGTCGTTAAATAGAAATAATTGCGCTCCTGGTATGTTCGTCATAACTTTTTTTAGAAATTGGTACTTCGGTTGAAACGTCGTCTTAGAGTACAAATAAATATGCTTAAACTTTAAGCCATTTTCATGTAATAATAAGTTTAACATGACATTCGTTTTACCACAATTAGAAGGACCACATATTACGCAGCGAATTGTGTTCGGCAATAAGGAACTATGCTTTACTTTAAGCTGGTTATTTTCTATATTTATACTATTCACCTGTAATGTCATGGTTTGCTTAACAAATTTCATTGTATTGCGTATTGATCAAATATCGTTACCCTTAAGATACCAAATAAAAGTATCAATTTCGAACTACATGCAATATGAGATGGTGGTAAACAAAATGTAAATGACGCTTCTGCAAGATTATGTGGTCTTTATATAGTTGAGTTCAGACCATTGTTTGATATATATATATATATATATATATATATGAAATAAATTAAACAACTCTTCAATTTATTAATTTATTTTGAATAATAAAAATGTGACACGGCTTTTTACATAACCATAATTATACCTTATATTAATAAATATGATCACATTTTATATGTTTACATTGACCCTAGTATCAGTCCTAAGTAAGGTTTACAATAGAGCATATCTTAAAATATAGTTTTAGCGTGACCCCATGGCAAAGTACGTATGCGGTCGTTAGTCAATTGTCGTTTATCATCAATGTTACTTAAAACTACCTTATTCACTTCTTGCGTGTACAGCACATGCTTTATAGACTTTATCAAATTCATTTTACATTTCAAAATCTCGTCAGAATGCAGAGCATGCCCGTAGTTAGAGATGTTTAACTTTTTCGTTACACATTTAGAAGCCCCCTTCGCTTTTTTTATAATACTTTTACTACTCTTGATGCAATATAACTTGGCTCTTAATCCAACAAATTCAGATATAATATCTCCACCCAGTTCGTCTTTAAATAATCCGGGGACTTTAGCATGTAGTCGAGGCATTTCATATTTATTATTAGGAGGAAAATTACTTGTATCGAAAACGGAGATATTATCCCTAATGTCGTTATATACATCATCGGTGCTTATCAAATAAAGCAAACTGTCAGTATCCGTATAACATAATTTTGTTTTACCCTGATACTGCCTTTGAATAAAATCGTAATGAAATTGATATAAATGCTTTTTAGCATACTCTAGCACTGTAAAACCTATGTAAATGGGTCTATCCAAAATTATTTTTTGTTTATTGAGTTGAACTGCAGCCAAATTTTCAGAAAATATCGCAATACTGTTTAAGTTATGACGCGTTATCAATTTTTCAGCGCCTTCTCTTCTATTAGTAATATTACGGTCGTCATTCCAGAATTTCACCAGTCTCACATCTACTTGTTTACGTTTATTCTCGATTGTTTTACCGAAAACAGAATTATTTAATAATTTGAAAAAATCTTTTTCAAAATCCGATGAACAAGATTGTCGTAAATTAGTATTCAAATCTATATACTTCTTTAAAAAATCATCCTGCCGAAAAGTTAGTATGCGATGAATTTTATTTAGAACCAAACCGTTTTTCAAGCATTCTTTCAAATGTTCATAATGAATCACATAATTATATTTATTATATAAGTTTGCGATTAATTTTGGAGTTTTACCTGCCGGTGGGACAAACTTTTCGGGTGCAAACGGTAAGTCACTGTGCACGTCGTGCAAGTGATCCGGATAAGACATGTCCACTTCTAATATATACCCATAGTCACATTCACCTGATGTATTATGTATACTGAAATGACTGATTTCTTCTGTATTTAAAAATCGAAATTCTGCTACAGGCAATTTCTTCGTCATCGCATAACCATACAAGTTATTACAGTCAAGGTAAAGTAAATAAGTGGACGGTAATGATTTATCATAATTCGGCAGATATCTATTATTAGCCTTAGCATGCCTAAATGAACACTGAGCCAACCCACCTCTTATACCTTTTTCAAGCATTTCATAGATTTCTATATCATTGATCAATTCTAAGCGAACACCTGTGTATAAGAGCATTGCATCCCAACTTAATCCAGCTGAAGTAATGTAATATGCCGGATCTAAATTATAATAATGCAAACTATTTTTCCTGAAATTTTCAAAAACGTCGCAAAGTAAAATAACGTCACATTTTAAATAAAGGTCTGTATATTCACCGAGCGAACGGATATCGAAAGTTTGCCATATTTTTTCAGCGCGTTTATAGTCACTGTCACTTATGTGTTCGGTTGTCAAACTATTATAAAAGTCCTTTTTTGGAGGTAGTTGGCTATCTTCATATCTATCCCATGAATTGATATAGTCATAGGGATATACACCTTTATGTCTCATTAAATTAAAATGCTCCTCACGATAAAATTCTTTTGAAAAGTTAACTAAGTCTTTATCACATAAATTTTTACTTAACACATCTAGACTAGAGCTAAGAAACTGAAACGAATCTATGAACTTGATGCGTGTTCGTAAATTTTCAATTTCGAACATTATGGTTAAATATTTTTCCTTTGTTTTCGGTATTATTTCGATGCTACCATTGTAATTTGACAATTCTTTTATAAATAAATGACAGTCATAACCCGATAAGATATGAAAGATAACAGGGACGAAGCGGGTAACTCTAAATCTCAAATTACATTCAGAATGCGCGGGACCTCTGTATTCACCAGTGACGTGATCGTGATCTCTGACTCGATCCTCGAAGAGTAACTGATTACAGATATGACAATAAGCATTATTAAGATATTCAAAGTCTTGCTCTTTAGTAAGGGGCATCATAGGCTGTTTCTCTGTCAATGTTTTATCTATTTTAGCTATGTCTTCTATCAAATACTCTATAAAAATTTTTGTGCAGTCTGTTCCTCTATACGATACATATTTATTAAGACTTTCGTCATGTGAGCAACAAATGTAATATCCAAAGCAGGATGCTTGATGTAATTTTAACTTCCGTGTACAGTTCGTTTGTTCGCAGTCATCATGATCTTTTAATAAACTCTCGAAATCTGCGTAAATAACGAAGTTCATTTTTTGTTTCCTTTCATAGTGCTTAAATTTTAACGAATTGTTTTTTCTAGGTAATTCTGTTATAATTTTTGAACAATTATGTCGATTGTACTTTGTCTGGCATGAAAAATACTGTAAACAAGATTCGCAGAGGTATAATCTGCCTTTATGCTTCGAAATTTGTTTACATACTAAGCGAGCGAGGTCTTTTATTAGGCAAAAATGTTGACTGCCGTTTTTGTCAACTAACAATAAATTTACATGGTTAACTTTTCTGTTTTCCGTCATATATAAAGGTCCAGTAACATCATTTTTATAATCTAAACCATATACATTAATACTAACTTCAGAGTTGTTTTTCTCAAATTTCTTAATATCATCAAACGAAGGGGGGAAAGACATTCCTTTTGTATTAAACACCTTAGAGTAATGAGGGTAAGAGCTTGTTCTACATGGGTTACATTTTGCAGGGAACAATTCCGCTACAACACACCATAAGAAACAATTGTTATCTGTGTTTTTTATATTCAGACAGCTTTTTGTGTGTTTTATAACAGGCGGTAGTTCCATATAGGAACCGCCTCTCAGAGGACAGTATTTAGCGATATTTATTTCTAAATGACTAATCGATTCAAACGACCAGCCGGATTCACAGTGCTCAAATTCGGATACCCCATTATTGCATTCGTTTATTAAATTTGTATAAAAATCTGACAGGTCGGTATTAGTAAATATTGTTTTGTATTTCATATTAAACGATTTCAACTCTCTTTTATTAGAATGAGGTAATATAAAAAATCCGAACAATTCAAAATTTACTTTAAAGCATGTATGTTTCTTTAATAACATCTCTAATAATTGTATAAGATTCATTTTGTTACTTTGCAGGAACGTTTCAGGCGTAAGATTCTCGTCTTCCTGCAGAGCGTTCAAACGATACGTTATTAATCTATTCTTAAATGCTGTGGAAATAATCTCAATATTCTTAAATTCAGTTCTTAATAAACATTTCGATTTGTGTGCATTAGTTCTCAAATGATAGTTAAATTTCGTAATAGGTACATCTATCTGACATTTATCACAGTATCTTGTTAAATTACTGCTCGCTTCTTTAGTACAGCTGGAGCTGATAGGTGATGGGTCTGAAAAAGTTAAACACATTATACCCGATTACTAAATTTATTTATCAATTATACGTTAGAGTAACCACGATTAAAAGGTTTATTTGATAATTACAATATTTTATTTATGAAAATAAGATATACAATTTTACAAGTTACTTAGAAAATAGTCCGAGAGTTTTATTGCTTAAAAATAAGAATTAATGAAAGTGGGGGGGCAGGCCTTAAATTCCTTTCTCGCTGCACATATGTAATCGGCCATATGACGCCAGGCTGCCGTATCTGTATTAGTTCTATTTTTTATAGTAACCACAGCCTGACGCCATCGATTCATAGGAGGAACTTTCTCTATTTCCTCACATTTATATATCTTTAATTCGATATAGTGACTTCCGGGCTTGTTTTCGTCAGACTGACGAGTGTGACCATTGGCCACCCTTCTAGTCATGTAACTAACCAATGAAGGAGGTTTTTTACCCGTGTGCTCCACGACTGGAACCTCATCTTCACTCTCGCTTCCAAAAAGATCTTTCATAGTGGTCTTGTGCTCCTGCCGCGCTTTCTTAGTAGTGGAACCGCTACTGCCGGCCTCCGTTTTACCCGAAGACCTCTTCTTAGGCTTCTTTTCAGCTCGACATGATGACCTCTCATCGTCTGATGGGAAGAGGAAATCAGCATTTTCAGACCTGCAGAGTAAAAATATATTTTATAAAATAGCAATATTCCGATAGCCGAATAATCCCTAATAACTTTTGAGATCAATATTTAGATGTAAATAATTAAGTACCTAATAGATATAAGAATTTACTGCTCCTGGTGAACCAAAGTGTAACCAAGGTTTCGTTATTCACTTATAATATTATTAGTATTAAAAAATACAATTAAGTTTTAAAAGTGTAAGTTTAGATCAGTTTAATTCTAAAAGAACAGTTTTTAAAATATGTAATACTGAATGAATACTCACATTGTTCAGAGGGTTGATGAATTTGACACGTGTAGTAATTCGCAGATCGTAGAAGAGCAAGTGATAGCCCGATACATTAGCAGGGGGCTTTAAATAATCCTCGAACCATATGCATGTGTGTAATAAAAAATACAGGTGTGTGTAAAAAGAAGCAGTCTAAGCAAAGTATCCTAAATTGTAAAAGTGTCTCACTAGCATTTACGTGTAATTAAATCAATTATGAGCCTATTATCAATATCGAGAAAGATCAATATCCTGTAGGAAAAGCTCCGTTTGGCAAAACCATTTCTATGATGACCTGTCTATAGAACTTTATCATAGTACGTGTGTGAAGTATTTTTATATTTTTAAACTTAAGTGTGAAAAAACAAGGTACAAGATCGAATACAATCGGCTATATTGCTATCTTAGTTTAAAAGGGTATATCTTCCTTTAAGTTTATACTAACATTCGTCCTTTCGAATTAGGATCGCAATGTGATTTATGTTTAATTTTTACTGCAACAAGGTTCTAAGAAAATGCATGCTACAAACACTATAATTTGATAGAAATCACTTTAGCTTTGTCCCCCTGGTTTGTTCATTTGAAAATAATTATGAGAGACTACTCTAATGCTAGCAATAAAAGATACTATGCGTCGTCGGATTTCATATAATGTTGCACCCTTGCATTAGTAGATAGATATAATCGTAATGTATGAACGTCAATCGTACGAACAAACGAAATGGTTATACACTGTTTACTCATAGATAATTATTGTAAACAGTGAGGAGGCGACGCCAATTTGTCGCTGGTGTAAGATGACATGCTACAGATTTGGTAATGATGTGAATGATAATAATTATTGGGTTGATTTTGAACTCTATGTCAATGTGTTTTATTTCACGGGGGGTCTATAAATGCAAGATTTATGAGGGTAAAATGCTTTGTTTTCTTTCAAGTGTACTGTGGTTATGTCAAGCCCGCGCCTCATAATGTCGGTAAGTGACTATTAATATTATAAAAATTAAAAACCCTTAAAGCATATATATCTTATTCATCTTTCAGATTTTAAGTGAATTATTATACTGTCTTATTTATCAAACTAAATATATGTATGCTTAGTGTAGACAGGGAAGTAATTATTCATAGTCCCTATTTATGTTCATGGGTAAATTTTGACAGTTAACATGCGTGTCAATGCGCGGAATGAAAAAATATTTTTATAAAAATATAAGTAACACGTATTTTCGTAATAATAACAGTTTTATCATCTTTAGTGGTTCACAGTTCTCCCTGTAGTTCATTACGTTTTCATCCGTTCATATTGAAACTGTGTTAAATATATTTTAATTTTATTTCAGGACGGTGAAGAACTTTTTAATTTCGTGCCGCAAGAGATCGTGCGATGTACCCAAAAAAAGTTGGGGTTGAATGCTGCCCGCAAAAGACCAGCCGCAGATGACCCGTCTAACTATTCTTATATTAAAAAACGAGAAAAAGGGTCAAAAATAATACGGATCGAGATATACGACAGCAAGGATTTCGAAAACCAGGAAGATAGCCTTTGCAAATGTAATGCAGAGCTATGCGTACAGCATATTGTTAAAAACATGATGTTTGACAGCATTTATAAAAACGTTAAAGACGCAGTGACGAAAATACAGGAAAACTTGGAAGCTGATTTATAGTGCACTTTTGAGCGTTTAATTTAAATACTATATTTTCCGTCGATTTATGTACCCGCATATATCTGTTAATACAATAAATATATCTCAACATGTACATATGGTGTTTTATTTCTCATATACCTACGTAAACTCATTTTCAAGTATAATGCCATTATCATTATTTATTAGCAGTTGTACTTTAAGCGATACCATCAAAGCGATAAAAGTAACTTAGGTAGGCTACGGTAACGCTTAAATTATAACTGACAGGGTTGTGAAAATCATACATTTTATTTTATTTTATTTTTTGATCAATACTAGTACCTAAAAATAGGGCTATGATAATAGTAAACTTATTTATGGTCATTTATCACGATAAACTACGCTGATGTTTTGAATATATACAATTAGGTATCTTTGGCATTGCATCTGGATGGCAGTCATGTAGATGTCTGTCTGTCTAGCAATAGAGCAACGAATATAGAGTTTAGGGCAGTGAAATCGTGTACTACTGCTTTTTATCCTGGATACAACATTGTTAGAGGGTAAGTAAAAATATGCTTGCCACGTAGGCGAAGTCACCAGAAAACACTAGTACGAAATAAATATGAACTACAAAACCGTCATATGCATCGATGTTTTAAATCGGAATATTAGGTGTCGACTTCGAAGCAGGAATGCAGCCAACTTCCATATTAAGAATCATCCTATGTAAATATACCTAAGCGCTGCGCATTTATACAATATTAAGTCAGACGACATATTAGAAAGTTCTTTGTTAAATTTGATATGTACTCATTGAATACTCTAATAGAGTGTCGATGAACAATGAAAACAGATACGAAGGTTAGGTTAACAACATTTCGAATAGAACATTTTGTCTTCTAAGAAAAAGCACTTTCTGAATAGAAAAAGGAGGCATATTTTGAATAGACAAAAATAATCGTTCGTTAGGTTTGTTTTTCATAGTAAGTAAAAGTGACCATTGAGGGAAGAAATACGAAAAAATGACATCTTGAATAGAATATGCGGCTGTTGGAAAATGACTTCTTGAATAGAATATGCGGCTGTTGGATGCTCCTGTGATCCAGCAGCCGCATATATTAACTACTCAGGTTCGATTCCTGGGCCGAGTACACGTATTTTTGTAAGTATATGAATGCAGTTTTTCTTTTTACTAAAATCAACGTCATGGTTCCTAAGCCAAGATTTCGCTATCTGTTATGGTTTCCAAAACCTCCATACTGACCCATTTGGATTGCTCACCCTGTATATTCATAAAGATCTCAAGTTTGAAACACTCAAATATTCCATCGTAAGATACCTGTGTCTACTACTAAGTCTTTCCTCAAACCTTGAACTCTTGAAGACGTTTTTTGTTGTCTTCTACGTAAGCCAAGTTACTATTTATAGCCGTAACATTATTATACGAGGGCTGCTATTTATATATCCGGAAACCGGGATTACAATCTTCTTAAATAGCATATTTGACCGCCATGGTAAAATTTGAACTTTTTTAAGTATATAAGGTATATTTTTTCTTCCTTATTAACTCTCGTGTTTTGTTTTTGACGGGTTTTAAATGTCATCTCGCAGCAAGAATGGAACTCACTCGTGAAAATATTCGTGCTATGATTTATTATGATTTTCGGCGTGGTTTAACGCAACAACAGTGCATAGATCAACTAACTTCAACTTTTGGTGATGAAGCCCCATCTAAAACTACTGTGTATCACTGGTTTAGTGAGTTCAATCGTGGACGTAGTATGCTTACGGACGAAGTTAAGGCAGGTCGCCCGAAATCGGTCGTTGTACAACAAAATATCGAGGCTGTGCGAAAACTTATAATGGACGACCGACATGTTACGTACCGCGAGATAGAGGCGACTCTGGGTATTTCTATGACCAGCATTAATAGCATATTACATAATTATTTGGCTGTAAAAAAAAATTTGTTCGCGTTGGATACCCCACAACTTAACAAATGAGCAAAAACATGCTCGCGTCGAATGGTGCAATAAAATGTTAAAAAAATATAACCGTGGTGACTCAAAAGCCGTTTTTAACATCTATACAGGTGACGAATCCTGGATCTATGCATACGATCCCGAAACGAAGCAACAATCAACGGTATGGGTGTTTCAAAATGAGCCGAACCCTACGAAAGTTACTCGTGCAAAAAGTACATTGAAACAAATGGTGGCCTGCTTCTTCGGTATTAATGGCCATGTAGCTACAGTGCCACTAGAAAACCGTAGAACGGTTAATTCAGAGTGGTACACGACCATTTGCTTACCGGAAGTATTTGAACAAATTCGTAAAACTAACCAGCGACGAAGAATCATTCTTCATCATGACAATGCCAGCTGTCATACGTCACGCGAAACAACTCTATTTTTGGAGGGTCAAAATGTGGAATTAACGGGTCATCCGCCGTACAGCCCTGACTTGGCACCCAACGATTTTTATTTATTTCCAAATATAAAGAATAAATTACGCGGTCAACGATTTTCGACCGCTGAAGATGCTGTCGACGCATTCAAACAACACGTTATGGAGGTACCTCAGGCGGAGTGGCAGAAGTGCTTTAAAAATTGGTTCACGCGAATGCAAAAGTGCATAGATCATCAAGGGGAATACTTTGAAAAACAATAAAACTATTTTCAGCCGTGTACGTTTGTTTGTTTTTTTGTTTCCGGATATATAAGTAGCAACCCTCGTACTAGTAAGGATCGAGTTAAAACCTGTTTCGTAATACTTTTTATTTCTGCTTTATTCGAATGATGCCGGTTCCAGACCATAATAGAGTAACAAATGTAAGTATTTATTAATAGGTAATAGTCGATTATTCACAACATGAGGCAGCATATTTTGCGAGATTAAATTTTCATTTATTTAACCTTTGCAATTAGTTTGTGTTAGAACAATACAAGTTTTAAAGTGGTTTGTTATTATTGAAATAAGCAGACGGATATCAATTAATCGACAATCGGTTTGGTTAATCAACAGAATAGGCTTGTGTCCTAAAAACCTATAATTTGTCCGTTAGTTAGGTTATCGGAAAATATTGGACACGTATTTTTCCTTGTGTAAAAAAAATGATGAATATTTAGCCCGTCAAAGTCCTACGTGACGTCACGACGTGCGACCGTCGCCGTGCGCCCTCACTCCCAAATTTTGACGCGCTTTATCTTTGCTTTTTTTGATTGAGTGACAAAAGAAAAAATACGTATCCAATATTTTTTAATAATCTAACTGATGGACTAATTAGAATATTTTTTTACCCAAGAAACTACCCTCTTATTGTCATTACAAGTATTATACACGGTGGAAAAGAGAAACCCGACAAACTTAAACCATCGAATGTTTGTATGAAAATACAAAATATAATCTATAAGTACTGTTATAAAGTTGTAAAAATGAAATGTCTGTACATTGAAGACATAAAAAAATGGTTATAAGAAACTATTTGGAGGTCACTGAAACGAAAAAAATTTTTTTTTGTATGTTTGTATGTCTCGTTGTGGCTTCATCACGCCAAATCGAATAAACAGATTTTAACTATTTTTGGTAAACGGGTATCTGGGTATCTCCAGATGGTTATAGGATACTTTTTACCCGAGTACGCTGAAGAATAAAATAGGGGGCTATGACTTTTTTTCTACCGCGAACGAAGTTGCGGGCGCACTCTAGTAGCCTTTAATAGGTAATACGTATTGATTTCGCCGAATATGTAACGTGCTCATGTTGGACACTAAGAACGACTTAACCGACCTCTTAACAACCGCATGTATAGAAATTCCTTTTTGAACACTGTTCACACAATTTTTAAAGTAGGCATTTGCAGACTATTAATAGGTTACGATATCTATTTTTAGGTAATGGCATTGGATTTCATGTTATTTGCATTTTACGGAAGCTAATATGTATTGAGTTGGCCTGACTACCTATGTAGGAAACAGATAGATATACAAAGTAGGTATAAGTTAAAGGTCATAGGTTTTTTTCAAATGACGAAACGCAAATATAGCAGTAATGGAGCGAGGACTGTATTATAATTTTATTACTAGCAATTTGTTCCACGCAGTGTATGGATTGTAATGAGTTTATAATAATACGTTGATATTTTTTATTACCTTCTAGTGATACATACACCACGCCACTATATACAAGATTTTATCTATGTACGAATTCCAAAGAGTATTATTTTTTCGACATTGTCTTCGCCCGCGTTACCGAGAATTAGGTATGCCAATGTTTCATAAACGCTTGCAATACAAGTTACAAGCTTTTGTAAAACGGACACCTGGGGCCCGTTTCAGAAACCCTTGTAACAAGGGAATGCAATTACCGGCATAATTTAGAAGCCGGTATTTTACCGACTTTGGTAGTTCAAAATCAGAAAACCGGTAAATTACTGGTATTGGAAATTCGACGTAAAAAAGGCGTGAAAAATTTGTTTCATTTAAGATTTCTGTATTATTACTATTGTACCTAAATTGTATTACAGGCGGAAATCCCTTTCCAAAACAATATGTATTAAAAAGCGGCCAAGTGCGAGTCGGACTCGCCCGTGAAGGGTTCCGCAGCCGTTTATACAAAAAATGCACTACAGATGAAAAAAAAACACGATATGAAAAAAATCACTACCTACCAAAAGCGTATCTCCCCCCCCCCCCGGCACTGACGTCATTTTGCTGAGAAGCGCAGTTTTTTGGCAATAACTTAAAAACGGTATATCCGATAATGTTGAAAACAATTTTCGTTGGAAGTATTTATTAAGCTTTATATTTGTAATTTTTTTCACATTTTTTAAACATACCGTTTAGAAAATATAGGGTGGGGACACAATTTTTGCTACTTTCGGAGCGAATATTTCGGAAAATATTCACTAAATCAAAACATTTTTTAGAAACCACAAAGTGTTTTTAGAAGAACTGTCGAAATATGTGCCACACATTGATTTTTGCAAAAACAATCATTTTTCAGTTTCGGGTACCTACATGTATCGTGTGCCCCCCCTAGAAATATATATATATTTTATTTAACTATCAAACCGGGTCGATCACAAAATTTTTATAAATAAATTAGATAACTTTGGAGTTCATGGCAAAGTACTAAGTTGGTTTTCATGTTACTTATCTTCAAGATCACAAACAGTAGTGGTGTGTGGTCGAGAATCGAAAAGCTTCGATGCCCCTTCAGGCGTACCACAAGGTTCTCACCTCGGGCCTACCTTATTCTTAGCTTTTATTAACGACATGCCCCAAGTCATTCGTTTTTCTAGCTTTTCTCTTTTTGCTGATGACTTGAAGATTTTCAAGGTAATAAACACTTCTTCTGACTCACTGCAACTGCAAGAGGACTTGAATCGTGTTCTTGATTGGGCTAGTCTGAATAAATTACCTTTGAACATTAGTAAATGTAAGCACATCAAATTTAGCAAAATACGACGCCCGCTCCTAACATCATATTGCATTGATAATAATCCACTTGAAGACGTGTCAGTAATAAGAGACCTAGGCGTAATATTTGACAGCCAGCTGTCTTTTAACGCTCATATCGATGAGATTGTTAGTAAGGCCTATAAACTATTAGGTTTCGTTTGGCGTAACTGTAAAACATTCAAAAATAAAACGGCTTTGATTACTGCATACTTCGCGCTGATTAGGACTCAATTGGAATACTGTTCCAATGTCTGGAACCCCCAGTATAAATGCCACAAGGATAGAATCGAAAGAATCCAAAAGCGTTCTCTGTTTTTCTTATCTGTTCATCAAAGGAAACTCCCTTCTCTAATGAGTTATAAGGAACGGCTTCGTTTTTTCAACATGCCATCGTTGGAAAATCGCCGATGGATTTCTGATCAGGTCTTGTTGTTCAAAATTCTAAACGGATTAATAGATTGTCCTCAGCTGCTGCTTAAAATTGGATTTACGGTACCTGGATCTAACTCGCGCATAGCAAGTTTCCGTCCTTTTGCTTTAGGTAATTTTCGGACCAATCTTGGAATTCATAGTGTCATCCCTAGAATATGTAAGGAGCATAATAGAATGTATAAGAACACTAGGGTAGATTTATTGGCAATGTCACTTAATAAATTTAAGAAGTTCCTTCAGAACTATGATTTAATATCATACAGTTAGTATAATATTATCTGTAGTATATATAATAAGTACTAGCAGTCACTTCACATTGTTTAGCTAGCTTATAGAAAAAGCATGCTGTGTTTGCCTGAAATTGGATAAACACTCTTGTCGTTATGTCCATATGATATTAGTGTAATTTTATTCTGTGTTGTATCTGTTGGCAAACCTATTAATAAATTAATTAAAAAAAAAAATAATAATAAAAAAAAACTAAGTAGCGGTTTACACACGACACCTATGCTCCAAATTTCATCATTGTACATCTTATAGTTTTTGAGTAAAAAAAAAATGCCTGTGTCATACGGACGGACAGATAGACAGACAGACCAACATGACGAATGTATAAGGGTTCGTTTTTGCCATTTTGGCTACCGAACACTAAAAAGGGACTTCCACTTGTAATACAAGTTACAAGCTTTAAGAAACGGACCCCTGGTCTATCTGATCTGTGTGCAAAATTTCATCTTAATTCACTTGAGTTTCAAACAAATATCCATAAAAAAAACATCATATTAAACCATCGATTACACGTAATTATTCCAAAAAATTTACTTTTTAACAACAAATAAAACAGACTCCAAAAAAAACTAAAAAAAAAACTGCGTAATTCAGATTCTTCAATTTACTTACAAGTAACTGTTTGTCCACTCAATCTATACAGTATATACAATTAATTTTATTTTGAAGTCGGTGACATCGTCACAACTTACTAAAACCGTAAATTTTTAATATTTTACACATTATTATGGCACCGACGTCAAAATAAAGTTCATTGTATATACTGTATAGACTAGCTTTTGCCCGCGGCTTCGCCCGCGTACTAAACGTAATTTTTAACCGTCTACAAAAAAGGAGGTTCTCAGTTTGACCCTTATGTAGGAATGTATGTTTGTCCGCGATTATCTCGCGTTTGGTTGAACCGATTTAGATTCGGTTTTCGATAAAGTATTTGTTACTCTCTGGAGGTCTCGGTATACGACGTTTTGGTAAAGGCAGTTCCCTTGTTTTTTTTTTAAGAAATGATTGCAATAATTGTTGAATTGTTACGCCGGCAATGACTTACTACTACTAAGAGATTATGATGAATGCAGATTTCTACTCTTGAGTAGAAACTTTTGCCCACGGCTTCACTAGCGTCAAATTAGGGGTCATTTTGAATTTTTAAACCTCAGAGAAACAGCTAAGAGCACGTCGGACCATGCTTAGTGTACGGTTCCGCAGCCGTTACTACAAAAATAAGCACTACAGACCAGCAAAAGAGCGTATCTTCATGCGGCCTACGTCCTTTTATTGAGAAGCGCAGTTTTTCGGCAATATCACAAAAACCGTATATCCGATTGTATTGCACACAATTTTCGTTGAAAGTATTTACTAAGTTTTACGTTTGTAATTTTTTTACTACTTACGGTTTAGAAAATAGAGCAATTACACAAAAAAACAATACCCATGTCGACTTTTAGATTTTGTAACCAAAATTCCCCTTTTATGGGTTGAATTTTCAAAAACCCTGAAACACGTATTTACTCATTTATTGTTAAAAAAAACTCGTGTGAAGTTTTGAACTAAATAGTCAAAACTCATCTGATTTCCCCATACAATCTTTGGACCCTCATTTCATCCTCTTAGGGGTTGAATTTTCAAAAACCCTGAAACACGTATTTAGTCATTTATTGTTAGAAATACTTATGTGAAGTTTAAAATTAAATAGTCGAAACTAATCTCATTTCCCATACAAACTTTGGACCCTCATTTCATCCCCTTAAAAGTTGAACTCTCAAAAAACCTGAAAGATGTGTTTACTCATTTATTGTTAGGAATACTACTGCGATGTTTCGAATAAAATAGTCTAACTAATCTTGTTACAAAGTTTGAACCCCTATTTCACCCCGTTAAGGGCTGAATTTTGAAAAACCCCTTCTTAGTGGATACTAACGTTATAAAAACTACTTATTATGAAAAAAACAGCTCTTTAGGTCCAACAGTTTGGGCTGGGCCTTGATTTAAGTGAGTCAGTCAGTCAGTCAGGACTTTTACTTTAATAAAGGATTTTTCGAAATTTAACCCTTAAGGGAGTGAAAAAGGGGTTAAACCGTTGTATGAAAATCGTTCATTTAGAAAGTTATAAACTTGAATCTTTGTAGAAATATAACAATTTAATGGATTATATCGCGTATATTATCTCATCTTAGTTCCCGACGTTTCAAACGCAAAAGCTATAAAAAATCATCCCAGTTAAAAAAAAGTTGTAAGTTTGTATGGGAAACATCTCGTTTTTAAAGTTAGACGCTTAAAACTTCGGTCACAACCTCCTAATGTACAGTGAACAACGTTGATAAGGGCATCTTTTCCAATTCATCCCTTGAAGGGGTCAATGGGGGTTCAAAATTCACATAAATAATGTGCGATTTTGAATGCTAAACTGCGGCTAGAAACGTGACAGCAGGACTACAGATTTCTTTTATAATAGGTATCCAGAAATATATTTATAATGAATCATTAAAGAAAAACACGAAGAAAGAGAGAGAGAGAGGAAGGGAGGGAGAGATAGAGAGATGAGGGAGAGAGAGAGAGAGAGAGAGAGGGAGAGACAGAGAGAGAGACAGAGAGAGAGTAGCACGTAAAATTATCGTTCGTAAACCGACTTTACACACAACCATTTTTTGCTTTGCCTTAAAATACTATCCTTTTGAAACGCCGAGGGACCTTCTAGAACATTTTATTATGGCCAGTGTCGGGGACTTCGCCTGTCTCTTCTTCTCATAGTCAAGCAGGCGTTCAAATTAAACACTGGCGAGTGTTGCCTTCTTATGGAATAATGTTCAATATCCCCATTTTCTCACTCTAAATCCGTTGGTCGCTGAATATCTTCTGAGTATTTTTTTAAAACATTAACAGCGTCGGAAAACTGACAGAAAAAAGTTTTCTTCATTTATATCTCTGGCTCTACCTAAAATCTACGCGGACGAAGTCGCGGGCGGCCGCTAGTATTGTATAAATTCGCCCACCAGTTCCCGGTAGAATATGCTAGATACTTAATAAGCATTGTTTATATACCAGCTAATGTATATAAACAATGCTTATTAAGTATAAATTATAATTCATTCATTGATTCAAATGAGATAATATACGCGATATAATCCGTTAAATTGTTTTATTTAAATATGGTAAGTTTGTTATTATAAACCGTTTCAATAAACGCGAGTTTTAACATAGCTACAGACCCAAGTTCTTAATTTCCCCATACAAGATACTAACCTGTGACGTTACAAACTAGCAAGCTTTATTATGAAGCGTTGTTTGAGAAAGTCCTAAAATGAGATTTTATCAGTGTTATTATCTCGGGGAGTTTTTATGAGAAGTCGTTTTTTAATTCTCAAAGAATCATGAGAAGAAGTTATTGACATTCTATTGAAAGGTATTCTATAACATATCACAGAAAATAAATATCGAGATCCCTGTTAACAACGTTTCTAAAACGTTTTTGTTTGAG
The DNA here is from genome assembly GCA_905404275.2 of Hedya salicella. Taxonomy (NCBI): domain Eukaryota; kingdom Metazoa; phylum Arthropoda; class Insecta; order Lepidoptera; family Tortricidae; genus Hedya; species Hedya salicella. The sequence continues at coordinate 19,447,288 of FR990099.1, read as the reverse complement.
GAATTTACAATGTAATCAATGTAATCCCTTGAACGCAACTTTGTACTTACGTCGTCTCATCAGCTTGCAGAGCGCGATAAACTGAACAACAATTACGCTTAACCCACTTCATAATAATTACTGCAGTTAATAGAGTAATGAGTTTAGCGGTTATGCCGTTGATTTTTACGCAAAAAGCATCGCAAGCATAATTGACGCGTGAAGTATGGTATCACCTTGAGCTAGCGTGTCGCAGGGTGCTCCCGCGCAAACGCAGCATCCGCGCTCAGTCGCGCGCCGCTTTGCGCATGTGTGGTGCGCGCATCTATTGAACACAATAAATCATGGTTGCGTAAAGTTAAGTGTTGTCAGTTGATTAGTGCACGGTTTAAGTGTTTTATGGGTATATTTTAAGGTATATTTTTTAATACCATTTTCTTATTACATTAGTCTTAATTAACTTGTTTCTGTATTTTATTATTATACTTTACTTATATGTTATATATTATATATTTGGTATTTCACGCGATGAATCTTATAATTATTTATTTGTGGTCAAGTTGAGTATTTATAATGTTGATAGTTAAATATTTAGGTTTTTTTTTTTACCTGTCCTTTGCTACTACTGCGAAATCTTCGTAAAATATCTACTGACATTCTTTAATTACTTATTGTAATAATACAGTGTATATTTACTTAACATAATTATATGTTTACTAACATCATAGCGTTAATTGTTTAACATTTAATGGAAATGAATGTTGATTTACATAATCCGGTGCACCGATTCTTTATTGACCTATTGGTGGCTTAAAATAGAAGCGCCGCGGTCTATTTATAGATAGATTAATGTATAATACCGGAAAATCTGGGATTGCCAAATGGCAATATTATCGCGTCTCGTTTTATAAAGGAAAGGATTTTCACACATGCTTTTGTATGGCCTAGACAAAGATATTTGCATACCTATATGACGTATTCACAACAGTTCTGTAATATTATTTGACTAATAGAAGGTGCCCGCAACTACGTAAAAAATACTATTACCATTTTTAGCATTAAAAATAAATTGCATTTTTTGACACTCATTTTATATACCTATACTTCCGGGTCGAAATTTCGTTGGACTCATGAATTTAGTGTCTTAGAATATAGTATAAAAATGTAATACAAAAAATCAGGCTATTATGAAATAATAATGTTTTGCGAAACCGTGCAATGACTGAAGTACAAATCCATTCAGCCGTTTTGGCGTTATGAAGCCGATAACCGTTTCAGTGACATTTAAAAAGTCCGTAGGTATCACTTTTTTAATTATATTTAATGTACAAAGATTTCATGTTTACAACTTTTTAATTATATAGAATTTATTATCTGTACTAAAGACATATCCCTTCAAGGTTCTATTGTTTAAATCAACATCTTATAATTTTTTGAATCTAACAAATAACATTAATTACTATTTTTAACGGACTTCCAAAAAAGGAGGAGGTTATATGTTCGATAGCTTGTATTTTTTTTATGTATGTTCACCGATTACTCCTCCAATTGAGGACCGATTTTAAAAATTCTTTTTTTATTTGATAGGATATACTCCCGAGGTGGTCCCATTGCCACCAAATTGGGATCCGATGATGGGATCCCAGGGAAATCGAGGGCAATCCTCAAATTTTATAGGCACTTATAACGTTTTTCATATATATTTTCTTCAGCTATTTAATTTATTATTTAATAAAAAATCATCTATTATAGGTAGATAGTATCTCTTTATCTTCGTACCGCACTACTCCTCTACCAACGTAAAGAAATTATGCTAGCTGGCGCGTGCCCGCTCAACGACTAACACGTATGAACTACGTCGCTCTTCAATCCCGCAAATCCCACGGGATCCCGCTCAATTTACGAACGAGATTAGTCCCGCATTTTGGATGCGGGATCCCGGTATTTCGGGATCCCAGTATCCCGGTGTGCATTCCCTACTTACACTGTTTTGCGGGATCCTGCGAATACCGGGATCCCGCGGGACTAAGAACTGTCAGTCCCGCCGAATACCGGGATTGCATTCCCCGTGCGGGATTGCATTCCCTAAGATACGTTAAGACTGTTAGTCATATTCTTTATAGTGTGTCCCTGAAGCAGTCTCCTTGGTGGAATACCAGGGAAATCGAAAGAAATCCTCAAATATTATAGGCACTAACAATGTTTTGTATATATTTTTCTAAAGTTATCAGTTGTTTTCCTCTGGTTGTCATCATTTCATGCTGAGCAGATGATGGAAGGTACAATGAACTAACCAACTTTTACATTTCTTACTTCCAAAGAGTCGAGATGCGTGCAAAGTGCCGCCTCAATATTCCCATTCTGGGCTCTACAAAATACTTTACATCACTACTAAAATCCATCACTAAAAAGCCAAAACGATTTTTTTAAAGTAAAAAAAGAACCGACTTCAAAATAAACTAAAAAGCCAAAAATAATCTTTTATGTACGGTACGGATCACATTTGAATCACCTTTTCAAGTCGGTGCCAAACCTGAAGTAAATAAAGTTCTTTATTCAACAAAAAATACGAATTACTATGACTATACTATGCGAACTACTATATGTAGGTAGATAATAACTAAAGGCTCGCTGCTGCGGTTCTTAATAGTAATAAATGAATGGTTTGGCACCGACTTCAAAAGGTGATTCAAATGTAATCCGTACCGTACATAAAAGATTATTTTTGGCTTTTTAGTTTATTTTGAAGTCGGTTCCTTTTTATTTAATTTTTTTTATTTGTTTATTTGGTACTAGAAGGTGCCCGCATTCATCTTTACAATTTTATAATAGTATAGATTATATTTGCCCCGGTTCTTTAACCTTTTAAATGACTAAAAGGTGCCCGCAACTTCGTTCTCGGAGGAGGTGAAGTAATAACCCCTGTTTTTCTTGAGCGTAGTCGGCTAAAACGTATCCTATAACCATCTGCGGAGACCCAGCTACCCATGTGTACAAACATTTAATTTTTACAACTTTATAATAGTATAGGTATAGATTTTTGCACTTTAGTTTTCGTGCAAATAAAACTCGAACTTCAGTAGCCGCGCATTAACCAAAGTCCAAAATATGAAAATCGCTTCCAGATCCGTTGCTTCGTTGTCACATGAGAGTAATACAATAGAAACCAACCAAAACACGAACAAAAAACTTTAGAATTCTAATTATGAAGGTGAATATTGCTCAACTCAGCAATATTATGACATTGAATGAATCAATAGATACAACATATTTTTTATTTAACATTTAAATCATCATTAATATGCTAGTCAATTTTTAAAGCCAACATTTTTCCACAAACAATTCATACGCATTTGCTACCTATGGCCATGAATCTTATTTCTTCTAAAAAAGTTTGTAAGTCCTGAATGTGATACCGAGAAGAAACTTAAGTTTTAAACGAATATACTATATTTTTCAAAATTACACCACACACCCTAAAATGCTAACATAGGTAATGTTAATATTGTGTGTTACCTAATACGGGAGGCGAACTTGCGACCTCTTAAGCAAGTCATCTAACAGAGTCAATTAGTCAGTCTATCAGTTGTTTAGTCAATTATTTTGACCCTCTATACAGATATCCAATTGCCTACTCACCCATTCACGCATGTACGATTTTTTTAATGGTTTGAATTGGCAATTGAGCACGCAGACCATTTGACAATAAGTAGGTAGACTTTGAGACTCTGGACATCTGCAATATAAAGATTTCAACCTTGAAGACTAAACTGAAACAGGGGCTGTTCTAGTAACTTCCGTGGAGGAGAAAAAGTCTGAGCCCCTTTTTTTTTCTTCAGCGTAGTCGGGTAAAAAGTATCCTATGACCATTTGTGGATACCCACTTATCCGTGTACCAAAAATAGTTGAAATTTGGTTAGCCGATTTGGCGCGATGAAGCCACAACGACACATACAAAAAATCAAAACAAAATACTTTTCAATTTAGTGACCTGCTAGTGACTTGGGTTTTTTTTTAAATATCTTAATCTACAGACATTGATTTTTTAGAACTTTATAATTGTATAGGTACACTCGTGAATGTGTGAATACACTATACAGCTAGTATAAAATAATGCGAATAAAAAATATTTTATACATATATGTATTCAACATATTATTATACTAGCTTCTGCCCGCGACTTCGTCCGCCTTAAATTCGTTTATCGCGGATAAGGGTATTTTTCCGGGATAAAAAGTAGCCGATGTCCTTCCCCGGGACTCAAACTATCTCCATACGAAATTTCATCCAAATCGGTTCAGCGGTTTAAGCGTGAAGAGGTAACATACAGACAGACAGACAGACACACTTTCGCATTTATAATATTAGTATGGATTTTATTTTAATCATGGTACTTTGGGGCAATTTTAAACGTAGGCTAGAGGAACACATTGATACTCTGCGATTGCATGAAATTAATATTAGTGCCAAAAAACCTGGTTATTTATGGCTAGATTTAGATTAGACTGAAACTTACATTACATAGTCTGACACATGGTTTTAATTTAGAAGGCAAGAAAATATTTTATAAAAAATTTGCTGATTTGTAGAGAATAACAAATGAAACTAGACTATAATGCTTATTTACATTATAGTCTAGTTTGAAACTAATTTCCAAACGTGTTATAAGTGGTTTTTAAACATTTAAGTATATGTATACAATGAGTACCTATGCATATTGTATCAATGTGCCACGTATCCATGTGTACTTTAATACGAATTAAATTTTTCAGAAAATTTACAATAAAATATGTTATGATGATATCTGTAGGAAAATGAACGTCTATAAACTGGCCAAGAGCATGTCGGACCATGCTCAGTGTAGGGTTCCGCAGCATACTCATCCTATTTGAAAATGAGACGATGTGAAAAAGAGCTATTCTATTAGCATAGTTGTCATTGTGTTCTACAGTATTTTATACGCATTATAAAAAAGCCCTGTGCCCCAACTCCCCGTCAATAAACACCACGTGGTCGTTCAGGTCTTTCAGCTAATTAATCACCTTTTGTATACCTAAGTAACAGAGTACCTCTAATTAGGCATTTGGGTTTTATTTTTTATCCTGCTCAAGAGGAAAAATTAATATAACAGTCTATTATTTCCATACTCTCTGATTTTACCTTTGTTTGTCATTAACAAATTGTGCAATTTCCTTCAAATTGCAGGGTATTATCAAAATGATAACAGTATTAGTACTAAATGAACCCTGAATCGCACGGATGTGAAACGCTCTACAGCCGCATCCTCGCGACCTGAGGCCATTCGTTTCCCTCGTTTTCTACACGGACCTTGAAATACTTCAGATAATTAGACTATAAGATCGATATACCATCAAACATCATCATATGACTAGTAACTAACATAAGCTGTTCTTACACTGCGCAGTATGGAGTACGCTGTATCGAATGCGCCGGAAATCGTTTCGTATCTATATTGCCTATAAAAATAAAGACTGTACACACGTTACGAATATTCGGTAAATATTAAATGTCTATGTGATTTCTTTATATGCGCACCATTCGGTCGAATACTCGTAACCAATACCAATTATAAAAAATATATAATCTCAAAAAAATATTTTTTTATTATCATCATATCAGCTCAAAGACGTCCACTGCTGGGTAAAGGCCTCCCCGTACAAGACAACGCAGCGTGGGATGGCCACTAACAAGATTGACTGATGATCTAGTGAAGATCGCGGGAATCTGTTAGATGAAGGTGGCGTACGACCGGTCGTAATGGTGGGATAACCTAAACTTGGGATAACCCCAAGGATCACCATTTTTTCTCCAGCATTTACTTTAATCAACAATTATTACATTTTCATGTTAAAATTTGTAAGCTGAAAAATTTTGATATTATTTGGTATTAAAAGGTGCGCAACTCCGTTAGCGGAAGAGAAACAGTCATAACCTCTCTTTTTTTTCTCTTCTTAGTTCTTCGATTCAGTTACCTCCAAATCGAAAACAGTCTTTCACTATATGCCCGTGTACGTGAAATGTATACATAACTTTTAGAACATACGGCCGCCGAATATTTGGCGCTTTGGCCAAGAGCGTGGTCGAATATTCGATATTCGGCAAAATTGCTTTTTGTATATCAAATTATTTAAATGTTTGTTTTTATGTGTCTCATAATTTTATCTTAACTAACACTGAGACGTAGCAAAAAACCGGCCAAGTGCAAGTCGGACTCGCGCATCGAGGGTATACGCTAAAATATACGCTATAAACGGCCGTATCTATGAAAATCCTGTTAGCAGAGCCCTACTCTTAGGCAAAATTTACGCGGTGTTCGATCATTTTACATTGTCGATTGACATAGACAGACATTAAATTAAACTGGTTTTAGTATTTGTTGTTAAAGTGGCAATAGAAATACATCATCTGTGAAAATTGCAACTGTCTAGCTATCACGATTCATGAGGTACGGCCTGATGACTGACGCATAAACAGACAGATAGAGGGACGGACACTGGACAGCGGAGTCTTAGTAATAGAGTCCCGTTTTACCCTTTGGGTACGGAACCCTAAAATAAATGGTAAAGTCATGATTGATAAAAATCGCTTCCCTAGGAACGTGTGTGAAGGATCATTAGACTTAAATGTTTTGACGTGAGGTTTCCATGAACAGCCGGTTCTACCCAAGCTGATTGTCACGTAAAGTTTTCACGACACGTGATATCAGTGCCGCAGCACTTAAATACTTTCTAAAGATAATTCATTACATTTTATAAAATTATACATAATAATTGTAAATAACTAACAATTCAATGAATTTATTGGCAAGAAACGGTGGAATTAAATATTTTAAAAAATGTTTCCTAGTATCGGCAAAAATATGTAAACGTATTTTTTTTTACTATTATAAAGTCGGGAACTAAAATGAGATAATATACGCGATATAATCCGTTAAATTGTTTTATTTCAATGAGTAATAATTACGGAAACAGAAGAAAATATTATTATAAAGTTGTAAAAATGAAATGTCTGTACATTGAAGGTATTAAAAAAAATTGTAATGGACTATTTGGAGGTCAATGAATTGGAATTTTTATATGTTCGTATGTACCTTTGTGGCTTCATCACGCTAAATCGGCTAAACAGATTGCAATTATTTTTGGTGCACGAGTACGGGTAATACGGGTATACAGAGATAGTTATAGGATGACCCAACTACGCTGAAAAAAAAAGAGGGCTTATGAGTTTTTCTCCCCGCGAACGAAGTTGCGGGCGTCTTCTCGTAGTAGATATAATTGGCTTAGTTTGGGACTAGTTCGATTTGTGTAAGATTGTGCTTCGTTCGCGATTGGCGCCTAATCTTCTGGCTCCATCATCAAATAAATTCGATGGTACCATTCTCAGCAGGACCATTTCAATTTGCGACTATGAAACAGATTAGCTACTTTAATCGAGATAAATCTCGTCGCCACCCGTAAATCAATTATCGTTGAGGAGTCCCAGTGACCTTCTGTGGTTTACTTCATCAGTTCCACTACACCAATTTACACTTTCTGAATGCAGATGCTTAACATGTTTCTCAAAATACTAAATTCGCCATATGTATGCCTACAACATTTGAAAAGTTCCCTTCAATTCCTCATCGATCCCATCATTACATCTTCACCAAAATTATACGGGACCAATCTGACTGCACATTGTTTCAAACAACAAAAAATCTAAATCGGTTTATGAATGACGGAGTTCTGACGAAACAAATATAAAAAAAATTGAGAACCATCCTTTTTTTTGGGAGTCGCTTAATAAAATACCGTAGCTAGTGGGAAAACTTGCAGCAATTTGTCGACTCATTGCATTTAGAAGTTCTCGCTACTCATCGCCATGTTTTCTCATCGTTAATACAACGGGATTGCAGTTGCATGAAATAACGCCACAATAGCCCATCGTATTGGCCACGGCCCTAATAATAGGCCCGATTAATGTCTCTGTGCAATTCGTGTAACTTTTATTGTCTATGGTACGCTGCGCATACCGACACTTGCAACAGACTCGTGAGAAACGAAAAAAAGGCATAAGACTGACATATCATATGCCTTTTTACCTATTGCCAGAATTTCATTAAGCATAATATCAAATGCTACATTTTCATGAGTCGTAATGTTAGTTTACTTACTATATTGATCTATACCCATAACATAATTTTGTTACAATCTCAAAATGATTATAAATGACTAATCAGAATCTATCACATTTTATAGCATAATGATAATTTACCATAATACTACAAAATAAGGTTGGGACTAAAAAGCAAACGGTTCCGAAGCAGTTTCTAAAATAAAGTTACTATATACTTAGGAACACGCTTAGAATATTGCCTGAAAAACTGAAATGGCTAGACTCCGATTCAATGTGGGACTTGTGCCGTCCGTCCCACCCCTAAAAATATACACACATAGGCACTAAGAGTAGTTTGTGGAAATCTTTCCTTGTTGAGTTTATTTTAGTTACAGGTCGATATTTATAATCAGTTAACTTTATTTTATCCATATAATTTAGTTTAGGATTTCATTGTTTGGAACTAATTTTCTATTGATCTCTTAAAAACTTGAATAAAACATCCCATTTGACAAGTAGAGAGACGAGCTTTTTTGTAGAATTCTTACTCAACCTAGGCGCCGTAAATTTTATTTATTTTCGTAACGCTCAAGACTTTTTTCGTGTTTTTGAAATTAGAACCCCACTAGCATTTTGACAATGATTACATTGACTTTGACGTCCTAATTTTAAGCCGCTGGGCGTAATGAGGTAAATTTAATTTAACTATCAATGTTTTACACAAAGAATATTCCTTCAATGTCGTCAATGATACTTCAAATGGATTTATTTGAAAGGAAATGTATGACGACGAAAAATGAAGACGAAAGGCTAAAACTGGATATTGCATGTAACTAATTATACTTTAAATTTATGCTTAAATTTCTCCGCGTCGTACATTAAATTGACATATACCGCCATGTGAAATGTACATGCACGCCAAGTCTTATTTATTCACATTCTTATGTTTTCAAGTAACTGGATTATTCAATGATGATGCTACTCGAATTTTTTGTTGGTCGTCAAGTGTATGTAAACGGGTCAAGCCATACAAAAATCTTATGCGAAATATATAATATGTGTATCAGAGGCGTCGCGACAGGAAAACTACAAGGGAAGCCGAATAGTATTCATTTACTCATATTTAAAGAAAAAGGTGGTTATAAGCCTTTCCTTGGGCAACTCGGTGGGACTCGACTCGGCTTATATATGGACGCCACGCCACTGATGTGTATATCAGTTATCCAAATTATAGCCCTAAAATATCGATGATTTCGATCATTATAGTTTTAGTTTTAAATACTTTAGTTTTACTTAAATACTTTTCGTAATTGCCACCTAAGTCTGATTGCCTTAAAATACTGCTCGGGTATTGTTTACATCCTGTATAACGTTACGAGATGTAATCAAAATAACATTAATTACACTCTTGATATAACGAAAAAAATTCAAGACTCCGACCGGATTTGAACCTGTGCCTTGAGCCAATTTTTTCATTATTTGGATCTTTGTATTTCAAGAATATAAATTCTTCGTGATGAAATTCACTTTCAATATCACGAAGATCGTGGTGGTAAAACATCAAGATTTTCGTAAAAAAACAAAATTAATTACACTGAAATAAAACAATTTAACGGATTATATCGCGTACATTATCTAATTTTTCTGACGTTTCGAAAGCTTTTCCGATATAATCCGTTAAATTGTTTTATTTCAATGAGTAATAATCGCGGAAACAGAAGAAAATATTATGAATTACACTGTTTTATTTTATTACTCCAACTTCGATTGCTGACGAGAAAAAGTCATAACCCTTTGTTTTTAGGGTCGGGACCCTATTACTAAGACTCCGCTGTCCGTCCGTCTGTTTGTCTATCTGTCCGTCTTTCACCAGGTTGTATCTCATGAACCGTGATAGCCAGATAGTTGAAATTTTCACAGATGATGTATTTATGTTGCCGCTATAACAACAAATACGTACTAAAAACAGTATAATTTTATGTGCGTCTGTCTATGTCTGTCTAACCAATATAAAATGATCGAACACCGCGTAGATAGGAGTAGGGCTCTGCCAACACTGGATTTTCAAAGATACGGCCGTTTGTAGCTTGTATATTTTGTACGGAACCCTCGGTGCGCGAGTCTGACTTGCACTTGCCCGGTTTTTCTTTAGTTGTTTGTGAATGTCCAGTCCAAAATACTTGAAATCCGTTAAGTTCCGTGATGAAAACATACAAAAAATAAAAATTTGTTCTCCAAATAGGCCTTTACAATATATATTTTTTTAATATCTTTAATATAGTAACAGACTTTTAATTTTTACAACTTTATAATGGTATAGATAACCGGACAACAGTAACGGAAAAAAATCAAGTATGTACATGATAATATCTATTGTCTAAGTTGGTGTGGTGTCACAATGAGAACGAGAAAAAAAAACATTCAACTAGTTGTAGTGGACAAAAAGGGTGTGAATAGGTGGAAAATGCCCACCTTGAGCAACATTGATTCAAATAGCGTGCTTATACCTAATTACAAATAGCATGCTCAGAGTAAGAGAGATCAAACCCTAATTAAAATAAGTGTAACTATGATAATTAAACTTGCATGCTGGCAGTTCTTATACCACTTAATTATGACGTTATCTTAAATAATCAGAAAAAATAATTGTTTGTTATTTCAGTTTTGTAAAGATTGGCGCAAATTAAAAACTAGAAACGATTTATTACCAAATTTATGAAAATTTACCATGTGTTTTTAAAGCGACACAAAAACAGCAAATTAGTTTAATATATTTATCGAAATGACAACTTCAAATACATTCAAAATCGAATAATAATACTAATGAGGTAAATATGTGCAGTTAAATCATTCATAATTTTGCTGACACGTTTGGCTCTAATGGTTGCACAACTGCCTACGAAGCTGGCTGTCCCGGGTTTAAACCCGGCCGGGACAAGTCTTTGTGTGATAAGCACGAATGTTTGTTCCTGGGTCTTGGATGTTTTCTATATATTTAAGTATTATAATTTATCTATAATATGTAATATCATCGTCTAGTAACCTAAGTACAAGCTTTGCTTAGTTTGGGACTAGTTCGATCTGTGTAAGATTGTCCCTGATATTTATTTAAAACAATTATTAAATACCGCCGTGTTTTTGTAGATATCACAAATATGGCAATGTAAAGTTTGGTACGCTCTTTATGTTAATGCGGTATATAACTACTCTTAATTCATATTCTCATTTTTTTTAAGAACATTACCTTTCGTTTGAAATGAAGGTATAAAAACTTGCCACAGTTATTATTATTTTTTTTGTCTCAAAACAAGACAAGATGTAATTAGCAATCTAATTTAAGTTTAATACTCCTACTAGATATATAGAATATGACATTAATAGAAATTACACTTATAAACATCATACTCGTAGAATCATCTTTCGCACCTCAGTAAAAAATGTTTAAATCCACATAAACCCAAAGGTATTTGACTGCTGCTAATATTTGAGTGTCTACAGTTATGTGCGTAACGAAACCTTGGCCTTGAGTCGTACAATGAGCCTCACATAACCATCGAAAACTCACAATGACGTTATGAATACAAGCAACGCTCACTGAGTGTTGCATAAAGCCTTAATCTAACCCGTCGTGTCATATACATACCCACATTCCACATTTAGACAGAATCTGGCGCGAAGTTTTTACCTCAGTGTAGTCGGGTCAAAAGTATCCTATAACTATCTGTGGATGCCCAGCTACCTGTGTGCCAAAAATAGTTGAAATTTGTTTAGCCGTTTTGGCGTGATGAAACCTCAATGACACAACACCAAATAGGTACATATCTGCGGTCCCTTGAAACTGTAGAAAAAAACAACGCAATTCAAAGATACAGAAATTAAAAAAGGATCGAGTTTCCATATAAATTGCCGACCATAGGAAACCTATAGGGTACTTCCAGTTGTCCTAGAAACTTGAATTTTGTTATGTAGCTCTTACAGTACCACCCACGAAATAAATCTAAAAATCTTGAATTTTTATGTCTGTCTATGTCAGTAACCAATATTAAAATGACCCCACACCGCGTACATTTTAGGTTTAGGAGCTCTGCTATCACAGATTGTTTTATATAATACGGCCGGTTTTAGCGTATATTTTGAACGGAACCCTCGGATTTTTATAGGCAGCTATTGTAGAGAGCCCTTGATTTTATCACCAATTACACAATAGGTTAACGTTGTTAGTTCATAACTGACGAAGCTAAGTTATTCAATACTAGGCAACGGAAAAGCACATTTTGCCTTTTGACCGGCGCGGCGCATACGAGGTTAACTTTAACTCGCTAATTCACTCACGGTCGTTCAACTGTTTTGACTAAGTCATTCACTTTCAACCAGTCCGGACTGTTTACTTATTCAATTATTATTTCTATTCACAGATCGGTAAGGCTTCTTCAAGAAACGGTCATAACTGTCGAGAAAAATGACTCAATGGACGTGGAGACACAATGCTTCTTGCTGCATCGGACACCTTCGGAAAGGCGATGAGACTTCAGAACTCTTCGCGAAGTCATGTCGAGGCCAAGGGTCTCCTCTGTTTTGGAGGATGCCGATCCTCATCTGGTCGCTGGTGGTCCTCGGCTGGTCTGGCGCTGGCTTCTGGGGCCCGCCGGAGATGTTCTTCCTGTACATGACACACTGGGGACTGATACTCATTGTGGTAGAATCGCTGCTTGGTGTCATAGTGACTATAAGGAAACACAGTGGAGCGTTGCCTGGTAAGTTTTTGTAATGTACCTATGTAAATTATATGTTTTATCGAAAACCAATATCCTTTATGTTATGTTCGATGCTAAACCTTATTTATACTATTACTAGCTTCTGCCCGCGACTTCGTCCGGCTTAAATTCGTTTATCGCGGATAAGGGTATTTTTCCGGGATAAAAAGTAGCCTATGTCCTTTCCCGGGACTCAAACTATCTCCATACCAAATTTCATCCAAATCGGTTCAGCGGTTTAAGCCGTGAAGACGTAACAGACAGACAGGCAGACAGACACACTTTCGCATTTATAATAATTACTAGCTTCTGCCCGCGACTTCGTCCGCCTTAAATTTGTTTATCGCGGATAAGGGTATTTTTCCGGGATAAAAAGTAGCCTATGTCCTTCCCCGGGACTTAAACTATCTCTAAACCAAATTTCATCCAAATCGGTTCACCGGTTTAAGCGTGAAGAGGTAACAGACAGACAGACAGACACACTTTCGCATTTATAATATTAGTATGGATATGAATTAGTAATGGATAAGGTTGTAAAAATAAAATGTATGTACATTAAAATATTTTAAAAAAGGAGAAGTAGTCATAACCCCTCTTTTTCTCGACAGCGTAGTTGGGTAAAAAATATGCTATAACCATCTGTGACATCTACGAGTAGCTACCCGTATACCATAAATGGTTGAAATCCGTTTAGCCGATTTGGCGTGATGAACATACGAACATACAAAAAAAAAATACGCTTTCTATTTAGTGCCCTCGAAATATTCCGTTAGAATCATATTTTTTTAAATATCTTTAATGTACAGACATTTCATTTTTACAACTTTATAATAGTAAAGATATTTATCTTGAAATGAAATGCAAGCAAAATGTATGATTAATGAGTTACTGTATCGTTACTGCAAATTAGACTTTAGCTTGCGGCTACCGTGTCCTATTTCCATATTTATCATACATTATAATATTTTAAAAAGTCAAGTTTACACAGTACTTATCTCAATCTTAAACTATACTACTTATATACAAGAAACATTGGATTTCCCTTAACCATACCTGTTTGACAAAAAAGCGAAACATACAAAATAATAATTGTAGGTAGTCAAATTAGGAATATTAATTTTGACGCCATCGCCAATAAAAAAAAAAAAGACTAATAATCGTCAACAAGCATACTATTATCACCTGTGCCATTACCACATTGACATAAGGAAGGCATTATAATACCAGTTTATGACATGTAATGAGACGTTTCCATTTAAAATCAATTTCATTGCGTTTAAAATTTGCCAGTACCTAGTAAAATAATTTATGTTAATTGTTTCTCACTGGCATCAACTTTCAATGTTTTTTCGATCATATAGCTGAATAAGTAAAGTACAAATATAACCGCGTGTGAGTGAGAGAGCAATAAATGAAAATGCAACCATTGCGGCGCTGCAAAAATGAACGTTCGCTCGTGATGCGCGTCAATCTATAATCTATGAGGGACAACACGCCAGTGTAGGCGACGAGATACATGTATATGGGTAAATTATAATACTTAAGTAAATATAAAACATCCAAGACCCAAGAACAAACATTCGTGCTCATCAAAGAAACATTTTCCCTGGCCGGGATTCGAACCCGGGACCACCAGCTTCATAGGCCAATGAACAATCAACTGAGGGGTTACTCCGAATCTCGAAAATCGAATTTCGTAACGTGGCATTAAGCCTCTTGTTCTCACTTTAAATTGTATTTCAGTGAGCGGGATGGCGCCACACGAACTTCGAATTTTGAATTTCAGAGTAGCCCTTCTGAGCTAAACGTGTCGTCTACTTGTACTTTTCGCTGCCCGGAGTAATCGAGAAGTGCTCCGCGTCTGTCTCGGACGCATAGCTGAATAAGTAGTTCGATTCGTATACAGATACGTGTCGCTCCATAAGCGATGCGTTGAGTCTGTAATAGATTACGTGCTCTCGGACTTGGCCGCAGCATTCTTGGTCACAAATAGACTCGAGCTATCCTCAAGGACTCAACTAATCTAATTTTTGTTACGACTAAAAAAAATGTCATACGTAGTTTTAATAGAAGCCTATACTGCGTAGTACAAATCAGTTTTAAAAGTCTTTTTTTCGGATTCTTTATCTGTATAAGTAGCAGTGGCGATGCGTCCATATAAGCCAATTCCCACCGGGTTACCCAAGGAAAGGCTTATAGCCAACTTTTTCTTTAAATATGAGTAAATTTCATACGTTTGACGGAGTGATATATCTGGCGCCTGTATTCATAAATTTTTGTTATTTCTGCTTTGGCCGAAATTACTCACGAATCCTGGTCTCTTTGCTCTCTGCTATCACTTAACAATACTTTAAAAACCTTGCCGTGGCATCTACAATATTACAGCGGCTTCAGCTTCCGTTGTCATTTTTCTGACGTCACGCCTCTGGTTAGTACAGTCAGTGTCAAGTATTCTGTAGCATCCGAAGTGTCAAAAATATCGTAACACATCTTATTCTTATGAGCATAAAGTTGTGTAACGATATATTTGGTGCCAGACTATTTGACGCTGACAGGACCTAATAATTACTGGCTTCCGAGCTAAAACCAAGCTTCCGAGACACCCATGGTTAGTCTGTAAAAATAAAATTAGATGATAAGTAATATTCTCTTAGTAATCTGAGGGAGCTATCTATTCAACATTTTACGGGCAAAGTCAAGAACTAATTCTAGTCAGTGTTGTTACTATTGATGTTCCGTCTTATAATAACATAGGTTGACGAAATGTTATTTGGACTAATTGAGTCCCTGGCAAGCTCGACCGAATTTGACCTTCCCATACAAACGGAGTTTCGTTCTCATTTTAAAACAACGTGTTGGATTGTAACGAAACTTTGAATGTACGAAGACATGAGGTATATCTAGGTCTGTAATTAGTTTATATGCCTTCAGTTTATAAAACAAACGAAATACAGCAATAACAAGTTTTGTATCAAAAGGCAGGCCTGCAAATACCTTAACTTATTCTTATTACAAAGTTTCAGAGCAAACTAGCTAGTCGTTTTAAAATGAGAGCGTAACTACGTTTGTATGGAGAACCGAGCTCACCGGGGACTTAATGTTATGGCTTCGAATGGCTATTTTTTTCTTTCAATAAGATAAGGTAATAAACGGGTAAGTAATAGAACGTATAACAACTTATTATATACCTATCGCTCACAATATATAAGCTCACTTTATATAAGTTTGTTGGATATAACAAATGAAATACATAATAAACGAAACGTATACATTTAAATTCTCTAATTTCATCGGTTATAATGAACATTACACAGAATTATAATTGGTATAATGAATTATATATATCACATGTACATAATATAATGATGTAAACCTATAATGATCGATAACTCTAACTACATCATGTATAAAGTACAGAACACATGAACGCCTGCATTATTTTATTAGCGTCAAACGTCACTAAAATGTGCCTATAAAGTACAGCGCGGCTCTCTCGCTTCGCTCGCTCGTTAGGGCCACAACTTAACCTAACACTCCTCCTCGCTTCACTCGTCGTCGTACCTAACCTCACCGAAGTCGGACTTGGTAGCAGTCGGTGTTATGGTTTTATGGTTTGCAATACAAACCTAGCCTAACCTACTTTTTCGATATGACCTACTTTTCTAGGTAATTATATCAACAAAAGTAGTATGCCTAATGTATACTATTTGAAATGTTATTATATATTCCTAACGATATACTTGATGTATGTTATATAAATTGATGTTAGCCGTAGTGAATGTTAGACGTTATGTTAGTATGAATACCGTTTGATATAGTTTATAAAAGGTATACGATATGAAATTACTGTTTTTGTTGTTATATCAATTATTAATTATATATTATGAATGTTAATAAAATGAAATAATATCAAACGATGTTATACATTATGGGACGCACCCGTAATAAACCATTAACACTTTTGATAAACAATTTTCTGTATTTTATGAATGGCTCATGCATTAACGACTTCTCATTTTCTCATATAATTATATATCACTAGCTGTTGCCCGCGACTCCGTCCACCTTCGATTCGTTTATCACGGATGAAAGGTTTTTTCCGGGACCAAATTTAATCTATATTAGTTAAGCAGTTTAAGCGTGAAGAGGTAACAGACAGATAGACAGACACACTTTCGCATTTATAATATTATGCTAATTTAAATATAAAGCTAATTACCAAGATTTCAAGTTCCTAGCGTTAAAAAATATTTACTGTCCGTACAAAGTCTCATCCCCTTTTTCGTCCCTAAAAGGGATGAAATTTGACAAAAATAATAGCCTATGTCCTATTCTGATATATAAGGCACATAACTGGAAAATTCATAAAAAATCGTCCAGTACTTTGTGAGATTAAGTGGGACATACATACATACTTTCACGTTGATAATATAGAATAGGAAGAATAGGATTATACGTAGGTAGGTATACCTATCGTTTTAACCACAAACTTGACGAAAATCTTCACAGTGACTGACAGATAATACACTCACGGTAACTTTGGTTACCAAATTTCCTTATGGCAGGAGTTGTTCGGATTATTCAGCAAAGTAAATATTAATTCATTTTATACGTATTAGATACGTATTTTGAATTAAATTGTTCAATTTAGAGTTGACTGTTGAATAATGTTAGGTGGACATTAATTTTGTGTTCATAATTGGCTTTATGCTAGAATCATTTCGTAACTATATCCTTGAAGCAGAAAATCGATTAGAATCCCATCTATTTAACTAGCCTAAATTGTACGTACGATACGTGACATCACATGAGTCACAACCTTCTATAATTGGGTACTTTCCTGTAGTCAACATAAATGATGTCACGCTTGCAGTCAAATGTCATTTCTGAAAATACTTAGAAAACATTGATGCATACTTATTTTTAAGCTTTTAGCTATTTTAAAATGATCAATAACTAAAAATAATATCAATTTGATAGTGACGTCATAAACCTTTTTCCTTTCAAACTTCATACTTTCTTGTGTTTGATTATTAGTAAAGAGGTCTAGCCAGGCCTATTCATTTAAGATAAGAAATAAAAAGGTTCGAAAAGACAAAAAATATATAAGACATGTTTTACGGCGTCTGTGATGTAGTTCTTGACTTGACACTTAACCTCTAACTATACCGAAGGTCATTTGATTGACTATTCAAAAAACACAAGGAGAACCCAAATAAAGAATGTTTATTTATACTTGTAAACAAGCTAGTATTTTCATTTCTAGCAGTTTTTCTGGTTTTTTTTTTAAATCTAGATTTAATATCTAGCCATTATGTTGCATTAATGTCTACATATTAAATGTTGTAAACAAATAAATTGTTTCATTACTTTAATGTTCACTAGAAGGTGCTCGCAACTTCGTCAGCGGGGGCGAAAAAAAATCATAACCCTCTTTTTTCTCCTGGAGATGCTCAGCTACTCGTGTACTAAAAATCGTTGAAATCCGTTTAGCCGTTTTGTCGTGATGGAGCCACAACGACACATACAAACATACAAAATAAAATCGAGTCAGCAAATAGGCCGTTTTAACTAAGTTTTTTTAAAAAATATCTTCAATGTACAGACATTTCATTTTTATAACTTTATAATGGTATAGATATATTTAACAAGAAAGTACATACGGACAACTATTTCAGCTACTCCTACATTTATTATTTTATAATACAGCGAGTATCGAACATACTTGAGAATTCCCTTAGAGCATCTGGGTCAGAACTATGTCTCTACTAATTAAGAATATTTAGCATCGTTTGAGTAATGAAGGAGTTTATTAGTCTCTTTGGTAATGACGTTCAGAAGCACAGGGCCACTGCATACTTTAGGGTTCCGCACCCAATGGAACCTTATTTAATTACTGAGCCTTCACTCCCCGTCCGTCTGTCTGTTAGTTTGACATTCACATAGGCCGCACCTACGAATATCTCTACATTATTATAAGTATCTGTCAAAAAAATAATAATTGCGACAAGTTTTTATTGCCGACTGTACTTTTCCTTAAACATCCATCAACTACTCACCGAGACGATTCTAAAGAGCCCAATCTCATTGGATTACATTATTTTATTACAGAAATCAGAATTTATGACCACCTTCCTGTTCCATCATCAGATCAGCTCGATGGCATCATACTATTGCATTATCACAGAACTTACATATATATGCCATATTTTAGCTCAATCGTAGACCGGGAAGTAGGTCAAATATTTAACTTGCACATACATTTCCAGTTAAATAAAAGCATGTCAAAATTAAGTCCCCGCCTCGTCTGTCTGTCTGTCTGTTCGCGATAAACTCAAAAAGTAATGAACGGATTTTCAGACGGTTTTCATCAATAGACGAAGGGATTTATGAGGGAGATTTAAGTGTATAATTCATTGATTGCAGCCAATATATGTATTTGTATATTTGCTGCATTATGACGAAGAAGCCGTAAAAAATCCTACCGTTTGAATGATATCTCAGCGTGCGCTGCAGAAACCGTTAGAATTACACATAATTAAGGTATGGTGAGATTGTTACTCTTAAATACGTCTTGAGAAAAGTCCACGATAACATGAAGACATTTAAAGGTGCGTCCACACTTGTATCATTTGCTCGTATCCGATCACCGTGCCGTAGCATGACTGCGTATCGCGCTGCTTGGACGCTTACTGTCGGCGCGCTGATAATGCCGCACTCTTCCGATACAAGTGTGTGATACGCGGAGCAAATGGATTTCGAGTGATCGGATCGGCGCAACGTCCAAACGCGTGATCGTGACACGCGATCATGCTACGCGACGATGATCTTATACGGGCAAATGATACAAATGTGGACGCACCTAAAGCGAAAGCCGTTCTTGGCAAAAGACTGAGCCACAAATACGTATGAATACTTATGGACGCGTGTACGTGTGTGTCCAGTACGCCTACCATGAGTTCGGCACGAGTGAGTATCGAGCGCTCGATGACGGTCTATCTCTTTCGCTTTCGCGCGTGCAAGAGAGATGTGTACTGACTCTCGATTCAAGATACTCGCTAGCGCCGATCGTAAACTTAGCTCATGGTAGGCACACTGGGTATTTAAGAGTAACAATTCTAAACTGTTAATTTTTTTTTCTAAAATCACAAAAATAAAGCTTAATATTTTTATTCAACAAAAATTGTTTTCAACATGATCGAATGATTATACCGTTCTTGAGTTAAAGTAAAAAAACTGCGCTTCTCAGCCTAAGGACGTAAGTGCTGTGAAGATATGCTCTTTTGCTAATGCACTCTTTCATATCGTATTTTTTCATCTGCAGTGCATTTTTTTGTATGAACGGTTGCGGAAACCTAGACTGAGCATGGTCCGAAATGCTCTTGGCCGGTTTTTTTACGTATTCAATTGATTCTATCGTATAAAATAATTTAATCGTTTCTGGTATTTAAATTAGATAAGCGTTGTCGTTTGCACTATTTCATTTTGGCAAATACAAGTAATTTCAAAGTTACAACAATGGAATGTTCAAGCGCGCGGCTATATCATGGCAGTGCAGGTTTCACCCAGGCTGATAAAACGTTACGAACAGACTCGCGCACTGAAGGTTCCGTAGAAAATATACGCTACAAACGGTTGAAAATCCAGTGTAAGCAGAGCATTTTTTGTAAGCAAAATGTACGCGGTATTCGATTATTTTATATAGGTTACTGATATACATAGACAGACTGGCATAAAATTATACTGTTTTTAGTAGTATATGATAGCGTAAGTAGTTTTTGAGGTATGGCGTTCTAAGTAGTCAGACAGACAGAGTGACACCATAAGGGTTTCTTTTGTACCTTTTTGGTACGGAACCCTAAAAAAGCCTTAAATTATATGTAAGGTCTGTGACATAAAATTTGGACTTTTTATGTACAGAACGGTAAATTGAAACACGTACCTTTTTCCGCTCTTGTCACAATTACAATAAGGAGTAAAAGGTACGTGTTTTGAGTTTGTCTAAGACCTATTTTCTTGTGTACATATATATGTATGATCTAAAAAAGTCCATCATAAAACCATTATATAAAAAGGTAAGAGAAATGATGTGGCCAACTACAGACCAATAGCCCTGGTCCCAGTTATATCAAACATTTTTGAAAAGGTAGTATTTCAAAGACTTACTAATTTTGCCAATAAATACTCACTTGTAAATGAAAATCTGCATGATTTGATGAAGAATAAATCTACTACAATTGCTGCATTTTCATTGCTTAAAAATATATTCTCGTACGTAGATAAAGGGCAGTCGGTAAGCGCTCTTTTCTTAGATATGTCCAAGGCCTTTGATTTGGTTTATCACAAGAGGCTCCTGGACAAATTGGAACTATATGAAGTGAGGGGAAATATACATAGCTGGTTTGAGTCTTTTCTAAATCAAAGGTCCCAGTGTACGGAATTTGTCAGAGAAGAGTTAAACACTATTGTTAGCTACAAATCCAACTGCAGAACAAACGGATTAGGGGTACCCCAGGGAAGTGTACTATCGCCGTTATTATTTGCCATTTACATTTACGATCTTCCTAAATGAACTGATTACCCATCCGTTCTGTTCGCAGATGACACATCAATTGTAATCCCATGTGGAAATGACAAATCTTACGAAAAGGAAATAAATCGTACTCTATGCAATACGATACAGTGGCTAGAAAGCAACAACCTCTCCATAAATATAAGTAAAACCAAGCATATACAATTCCTTACTCAAAAAGGCAAACACAGGAATTTAGACAAACACTATAAAGGCAATCCCGTAGATAAAAGTAACGATTCAATATTTGGATGAATTCTGTGATTTTAAATTACATGTAGAGTATATATGCACCAAGATAAATAAATTTGTTTACCCTTTACGAAAGCTACGTGAAAATGTATCCGTGGAAGCTGCTCTTGTAGCATATCACGGCTATGTAATGTCAATTCTCCGCTATGGCCTCGTTATATGGGGGAACTCCATAGATATGCCAAAAGCATAAATTATACAAAAAAAATGTATTAGAGCCACATTTTCCTTGGGACCGCGCGAATCATGCAAGCCTATTTTTAAAAGTCGCAAACTACTATCACTACCTTCCCTATATATTTATGAAATAGCCGTATTTGTATTTAATAAAAAAAACAATATATATAACAATATCGTACAAAGTACTGTATTTTGACATGATTATAATTAACCGTAATTTAAGCTGGCAAAGCAAAATAAATAGCAGCGGAAATTTTACTAAATTAAACAGCCGTCCAAGCGCAAGAAGGGTTCCTTACTAAGTATACCTCACGCAAAAACCCTCGAAAATAAACCCTTTCCACATAAGTAGGCTTAAAGAAGGTAATTATTTTCTAATAGAGACTATACACAGTAAAGCACATTTCGTAAAAATGTCAACTGTTTAACTTTAAAATTAAGAAACATACTTTGTCACGTAACATAAAATAAAATAAAATAAAATCGAAAGTTCATTTCGTGTCTAAAATTTGTTCGACGGAGGGTATTTAATGTTGCACAACTTAAGAATTCCTCACTAGGTCCTTTATTAGCAAAGTCAACTAGTATATTCTTCTGTTTCCGCGATTATTACTCATTGAAATAAAACAATTTAACGGACTCCACCTCCACCCGTGACCATGGAAAGCTGGAAAGCTTCCGAAACGTCGGGAACTAAAATGAGATAATATACGCGATATAATCCGTTAAATTGTTTTATTTCAAAAAGTCAACTAGTATTTTAATCAAACAGGTCTGAATGGCCCTTAGATGGTAACCATAAGTACAGTTGAAGGATATTTGGTACTCGTATTTAATGAACGGTAAGACGGTAACCTATCCATGTCTGGATTAATTGAGATACCAGACTAGTTCGCAGTAACGTCATCGTGTACTTATGGGTTTTGCCGTCCATGTTACTGACACAAAAAGAGCAAATAGATATAAGTAATTTTTATTCGTGAGTACGTAAAGTTGATAGTCTATAGATAAACCAGTTCTATGGTTGAGTTAAACTCTAAACTAAGGACTACGTGCATGGTAAGACTTTGAAAATAAGATTGAGATACAAGTATTATGTTGCTTGAGGTAGAAAAGTGCAGTTAACAAGAAAAAAAAATGATAATCAATAAAACTAAGTGGGAGTGACAATGGGAAAATTGGGATTTCCACACGAATGAATTTGCCTTTTGATATTAGTCCTACATAAGATGTTTATTAACATTGTAAAAGTCGCATTAAATGCACTAAAGCCTGTTGTTTACCTCTGCTAATTCGACTGTTAGTGTCATGTTCTGTATTTCTGTGTATTTGAGGTGTACAATAAAGAGTATTTGTATTTGTAAAGTGATTTCGTCTGTGTAATCTGTTTAGGTACTAATGGCAATCATTTCTTAAGACAATTTCACTAAATCATTAGTTAAACGCATCATTGCATTACAACGTCCAGCATTGTCGCAAGACCTTGATTAACAAGAAACTATTTGACAACTGACGCAGATTTTAGCTCGTTCACGCTTCACTGAACCACTACCTACTTTAAAGCCTCCTCAGTATAACACTAATAGCAACGGCAATCAGTCATGTATTCTGATAAAAATGAGATTAAACTTTGTAACAAAGTTCGCAGTCGTACGGCTTAAAGATTATATAATAAGTGATAATCAAACGTAAATAAAAAGTGTTAGTCGTCATACGTAACAATGAATTTGAAATGGTTGAGCAGTCAATGTCAATGGCGAATGTTTGGTTTAGGACACACGTCGCCGGCCGATTTCTACGTGAGCTGTTGGCAAAATAGTCGGTCGGCGTTACCTTTGCTCTCTTTGCGGTGTTTCCTCTTCCTCTATTCCTTGGCCGTTTTGGTCACTTTTATAGCCATGTCCATGACAATGGGTATCGGTGTTTGTTTCATATATTTAACGCACTGGGCCTTCCTTCTTATTGTCCTTGCCACGGGTTTCTCAGTCACCGTTTCGGCGTACGCCTATTTTGTCAAGCCAATTGGTATGCATTTTTTATTCTTTTACTTTTACAATCGTGGATTATTATTATGTAAATTCTACATCAAATCTACATTTTAAGAATTAAACCAGGCGCTGATGATTTGATAAATAATTAAAATATACGAGTTGAAAATATATATATTCATTAAATAACTATCGTGTGTGTAATCGTGTGATAACTTTCATGATTATAGAACACTCATTTTAGATATACTTTACAGATAATTGTTAATCTGATTGCACTAATTGTACGTTTTACCTACTTCTAATGGAATTTGCTCTTAGTTTTCTACTGCACTACACACACAATAATGACCCTACCTAGTTAATTTGCTTAGGTACCTACGGCTTATTTAGTTGCAAAAATGCTTTCGTGGTCAGACACTAACCTTGCTTCTTCCATTCAAAAAATATTCTGTGACGATACACTACACGAACTCAGATTTTTACATTATGCAATTCACGATTTTTTTTGCACACACCATAAAATTCCGTAGATATGAATCTGCGGTAGTTTTGTTTATTGTTTAAAGGGAGCCATAACTATAACATACATACCTACACATATGATGTAAAGGATAAACAAAGGAGCTGGGCACGTCCCGCGTCTGCTAGCCTTGTGCTACTTGCTTGGCTCTCATTGACTCTTGGAGGCTTCCCTGCCTTACACGATTAATCTATCTGACACACAGACCTTTGTGTTAGATACAAATGTCACGAATGTCATGGTTGTGACAGCCTGTTCTGCTGTGACGTGCGCAAGATTCAACTCGTTTTGAAATTGTGACATGATAATTTGATTGTTGTTAGTGTATGCGTACGTGATCGTAATGACACGCACTTCTGATTTTATGAAATAATGTGGTACTTGTTGTGCCTTGTTGATTCACTTTCTTTTGTACACTTTTAAGATTAATTTTATTGTTAAGTTGAGTACAGCATAATATTATTATTAAACTCATACCAAGGTGTACCACCAAATTACGTCTATCACCAACAGGCAAATAGCTGCAAATGATACATTGTTATCAAATCCCTTTTATGCGTATTTATTAAGTTCCCTCTGATAATTTAAATATTCTCATCACAATTAAATTTTCAGATGCAACGTTCGGTCTACCGTGGTACGTGAAAATGTACTGGGTTCTCTACAACATCACCATTCCTGTGGCTTTCCTTATCACTATCTTCTACTGGGGCGTTTTAAAGACATGTAAGATTAACGACTTTCATAATTATAACAAATAGTGATTATTAGTCTTCGATCTATAGTTATATGTTTAAGTTTATTTAGTTGCAGACAACGAATGTGTGGACGATGAATGTTCATTTGTACGTGACTGGAGTGCAAAACATGCATCAAAACAAAGACAACTCAGGCTTTCAGATGGCGATAAGTATTTCATATATCCATTGTTGGAAATAATATGATATGTCAATGATATGTACCTGCGGTCACCTTTTTTATTTAAAGTCCTCAATGGCACCGTTTCACCTTTAGAAAAATGTGAGAAAAATTGAACTTGACAGTACTTGGTATAAAAAAAAATTCAAACTGTGAAAATACTCGACGATGGGCTTAGTGTCTGCGGACCACTACCAAACCACCCACCGCAAAATGCAACATACGAGTTAAATTTCAACTTGCGTCTCATCTTCTAAGCGTAATTCTAATTTTAGATTTGTTTTGTAATTTGTCTATTCGAAGCGTGTATTACTCGTATTAACGTTTGACTACTAAGGTGCCGATGAGATTAAACGCGCTGACACAAAATGTGATCAAATTGAGAGATCTACATATCATATGTTTAAATATTGTCTGGATCTTCTATATAATAGTACCTAGACGATGATCAAGAAATGTTTTTGCATAATCATAAACTAAAATCTAAATAGAGGATGAATATCTTAAGATTCAACAAGGTTCGTATCATATATGTCCACAGCTGGAAGAATAGTGAACTACGCCCCCAATCCTGTGCTGGACGTGATGCTGCACGGCGTCAACTCGCTGGTGATGCTGGTGGAGCTGGTCGCGTCAGCGCATCCTTCACGGCTGGCACATATCATGCAACCACTGTACTTCGCGCTGGCATATCTGCTGTTCTCTGTGGGCTACTACACCGCAGGAGGACTGGACCCGTAAGTAACACACGTAGCGTCCTCGATCGCTGGTAAGCGTTGAGCTGATTACGTCAACGTACCCCTCGCGGCTGGGGCACTTAATGGAGCCGCCATACGTCGCTCTGGCCTATCTGTTGTGCACTGTCGGCTACTACACCGCAGGCATATTGGACCCGTCAGTAAGACACATTGCGTTTTCGCTGGTAAGAGTTGGGCTGGTCCCATCAGCGCACTCCTTGCAGCTGGCGCACATCATGCAACCGATGTAATTCGCACTGGCCTATCTGCTGTTCTCTGTTGAATACTACACCGTTGGTGGACTGGGTCTGTAAGTAATACACATAGTGTCCTCGTTGGTAGGCGTTTCGTTGGTAGCGTCTACGCACCCATTGCGGATGGCGCACTGCATGAAGCCACTATACATCGCAAGTGCCTGTCGTCTGAGGTCCACGTTAGACCCGTTACCGTGGACGCTAGAACTAGAATCAGTGGATTCATTGATGAGCATCAAGGCGCAATCAATGCCGCGGTTGCCTATTTAATACGACATACTTGATGATCTAGCTAACAAAGTTACTACCGCATACCTTATAGCCAAAAAATGCAACTGTGTCTATGTAAAAAATACAACTTATATATACTGTGTCTGCTTCATTTATTGGTACCTGTTCTAGAAAATGAGCGTGAAATCGTTCAGAGATTATGTATACCACTTATTACGATTTAATATCTGTATCAACGATGTAGCCTGTTTTTGAAATAAAAATGATCTGAATAAATTGTTTTAATCAATTAACGACATCACAATAACTACTTCTAATCGTTATGTAAAAAATACAACTGTATGCTGTTTTGCGATAAGACCGTCTGTTGTTTACCGCTCCTTGAATGTATTATTTTCCTAACTCTGTTTTGGGAGGTCTGCAATAAAGAGTTATTGTATTGAATCATGTGACACAGTAATATTAGCAATGGCCTATACTAGCGCAATTTACAATAAACCAACAAAATCAACCTTGTTCGTGACTGCATGAGCAAAAGTCAATCAGATAACCCCCATGTTGATATACTTAGTGCAAGAAACAGTTACAAACCTTTTACAACTATGCATAGAAAGGCTTCGAGATATTCATAATATTTTGCATTAAAACATAATATGCATTAAGATGTAAATGGCGTCATAGGTACTCCTACGAACGAGTACACTTCAATAGAATTAATTTGGGATGTATGCAGATGAAGCATTCTACAAATTTAGTGTTCGTGGATTCTTGCATCTGTTTACGGCATTACACAATTATTTTAGCCGCTCTGTGTTAGTACGACGGTATTAAAACAACTCATTTCAGACACTTCAATAATGTTGGAAAATCTGAAATAAATCGCCATAACCTCTTCTTCTTCTAGAAATCTTCATCTTAATAGAAATTAGAATTAAAATTAGTAGTAACAGACTGAGGCAAAATTCAGATTCAAACTGGTCTAAATAGGCTACTGTAACGCAATAGAAGAAGAGCCTTAGTTACCTATCATTAATTGTCCTACGATGATCGCAGATACGGAATACATTTATCGTGTTTGGAAATTCAATGTCTGCGGTTCATTTTTAAAATATGCGCAGGTAATCTTGAAGGCTAATGCATTATTAAAGGCTATTGTTGTTGTTGCAAGAGTATTTTGACAATTAACCACAAACGCGCATTATCAATTGTAGCGTACTTAGTTTTATTGTTTATGGTGTAATAACATTCAAGGTTTTGTAAATAGAAGGTTAAAATTGCAGTTCACCGCATTAATTACAAATATTTATGTTCATATTGCGTGTTTCATTATTTCAGTTGGGGCAACCCGTTTATCTATCCGGTGATAGACTGGTCGAAGCCTCAGCAGACGATGGTTGTGGTCACTCTGACGGCGCTGTTCCTAGCCCTCATGCATATCCTGACGGTCGGAATAGCTTCATTACGTGACTTCATCTCTCGGAAGTACTTCAGGGACAGTACCGGAGTTTACAACGATGGATTCAAGGCTTGAGATCATAATATTACGAAAATGTGAAGAACTTTGTGATCCTATGTGTTTGAACTGTCGTGTAGATTGCAATTCAAATAAGCGTCGGTGCTTGTCGTGCTAATATGTGCTTTACTTAGAGTTAGAGCGATATTTATACCTAAATAAGGGCCTGTGGGCCGTCAATGTGTCATGGACTTATATTCCTAAAGGTGTTATCTTTTTTCCTCAATGTGTTGACCCCGGTGTCTACCAATGCCAAGCCGTGGCCGTAGCGCTATACCTCTATACCTACTCATAAACGTAAATTTCTACACTTAGCGCCTTATTGGTGGTGCTTCTGTAAAATTTGCAATAATCGGACTATCTTTACATTGTATTTAAAAAGGAAATAATGTTTCGAAGTTTCATATCATGTGTTGCGAGTCGAACTAGAGTGTACTGTCAAAAAAACAGTTTTACGATTAACACGCAACTTCTAATGATCTAATATTATGTATATAACCTAATATGAACTTTATTGGCACTGGGCGCATTAATCTAAGATTAGGTTTAGAACATGGGCACTGAAGACTGTGATAGATTAAGAAAGCCTACTGTGATTTTTAGAATTTCGATAGTGGTTACGTAGCTATCAGCAAAGTAACACAAATATTATCTTCATTTTCTAATAAATGAGTATGCCCCATTCTTCCGTTGAACTGTAAAATCTTTAAACTATAGAGATTCGTACAAAAATTACGTATGAATTCTGTAAAAAAATATGGGAAGTGTACACATTAATAATTCAATAGGTATATGAATTAATTAAAAAATATATATGATTTAGAACAGGGTAAAACTTATAATTTTAAGGAACGGAAAATTTTGGTTATTTTTGGATTGTCCCGTAATATGATTTCAATAAGTTTTTAATTATTGTATTATTAGGTATACTTTAATAATATTTGTGTATAAGAAGTAGTGTCATTTTTTAGCTCAATTATATATACTATGTCTGCTTCATTTATTGGTACCTGTTCTAGAAAATGAGCGTGAAATCGTTCAGAGATAATGTATACCACTTATTACGATTTAATATCTGTATCAACGATGTAGCCTGTTTTTGAAATAAAAATGATCTGAATAAATTGTTTTAATCAATTAACGACATCACAATAACTACTTCTAATCGTTTCCATTATACAAAAAAATTATAGGAATTCAGACTATTTTGTTAAAAGTACCGTTGTGGATTTTAGGGATTCACAAACTTTTTTAACCACGCCCCCTTTTATAGGCGAAAATTCGCTACGTACGGCACGTATTGAAACCGATAAGGTAATACAGTCAGCTTCAAAAGTAAGTGATATTTTTAGTCTGCAATTTGACCATGCCAGTGGTAAAATTGTCAGCTACTTTTGATACTGACTGTATAATAAAGAAATACTGATTTGCCAACAAAATTACCTTAGTTCAATTTCGCCATGTTTGTGATTATGATTAGCATTATGTTAGTATTTTTATAATGGTCACATTTATATCACAGTATTGAGGTCAGATGTTAAGGCAACCTAATATTTAAGGCAGGGAAAGAAATAACCTTTCATTTCATAAGAAAAAAACAATATGATAACTGATGAGTGTATACAACGCTTCCTTACCTGTATTTTTTTATATGTAAAAAATAATAACAGTGAAACAACTTAATTTGGGATCAGTCCTGGCTAATTTGGGTACGAAAGAGCGATGTCTGAAAAATAATTGCGATATACTCCAAAGTGAGTGACCAAATCAAATGGATTTTATGATATCGCTTGGTACAAAAAATATGTGAAAATTGCTACTATCAAGAAGAATCGAATTTCATAAGGCCACCCATATTTTTTTGATCCATGCTTTGCATATAGGTAGTCACTCGTCGCCTTCGCAGGCGCAAGCCCACCGTTTGAAAACCACTGCTATATAGATATGGCCTACTCACCAATATTATTCAAAATTATTATTCGCCTGCAATGACAGGCAAGCGATACTTATCGGTACATGTACATATATAGATACTCACTAGACAATTTTCCTCAGGTTGTTTACCTTGTCAATGTCCTTTGAAGAATTTTTGGTAATGTATGATTAAAATTCAGACTCATTTGTCATTTCAATCGATTATTTAACTATTGAAAAATAACTTCAGTCATAATTTATTCCTAAATCAACGACTCACAATTATAATTTTTCTTGGAAAACAAATACATAAATAGTATTTCATAATAATAAATAAATACTACGGGTCAATTTTACACAAATCGAACTAGTCCCATGGTAAGCTCAATAAGGCTTGTGCCATGTAATATTCATTGTAAATTGGTAAGTATGCAGAACACGGAAGTATCCATCACCATGTTGTATTTAATAAAAAAAAATATTCTTGCTATCTTAGAGACATGTATTTTCCTGATTTTATCATATTATCAGATTGGTACTCGAACAGTATCGCCCTTCATGTATAAAACCGCAACAAGCCCGACGTCGCGACGAGCGCAAAATGTAATCGAAGATAACGTTCATAATTATTCACTGCTACGTGAGCGCGGCAGTCTTGAATTTAACAAAAATAAAAATGGGTGTCAAAAAGTATTTCAATAAGCAACTAAAAGTGTCTATGTTTGGTTTAGAACACGATATAGCGCCTGATTTTTATTTAGGATGTTGGCAGAACAACAGATCGTGTGTGCCCTTGTTGTGTGTGCGGGGAATTCTGTGCGCGGGAAATATTGCCATCGTGGTAACCTCCATGGTTTTACTTAGAAATATAATGAATGGTTTCGGATTATGGTGGATTTACCTCACGCATTGGGGTGTTTTAGCCAATGCACTAACTACGATATTTGCGTTTGGATTGTCGCTTAGAGTTTATTACAGAGGTCCTATAGGTAAGACTTTATATATAATAAATAACAGTTACAAAATAAAACACAAGCACAGTAAGAAACTTAAGTCGTAAGTTTTAGTAAAAACATTGTTTTGTAAAGTTGCCATTTCTTGTTTGTAAAATAATCTGATTGAATAACTGGTACCTAAGCTTGCGCGATATTGATATTAGTATGTTTTATAAAATCATACAAGTAGTCCACATCGTTAATAGGCGAGAAAACTTTAATAATTCTCGTTCATAATATTATTATAGTCAAGGTCGTTTTAACATCTAGCATAGTTATATAATAACAGTGTCCACAAAATTACGTATCTAACTATATTTTTTATAATGTTAATTTAAATATAATTAATTTTTACGTCTAAATTAGTGTCTCTAATTTACTAATATATGGTAGTTTTAATTTTATTACTGCTATGAATAATCTCAACTCGATGGACAGACACCATCAAATCTGTCACTGAGACTCCTGTGGCAGAATGCGCGCGCCATGCAACCAACAGGAATCTATAGAGAAGATTGGCGAAGATAGCAGTGAAAAAAGCAGACGACTCCCCATGGCCACGACCACTCTGTCAAGAGTGAACGACTCAGAAGAAGAAGAATGAATAATCTTCGATCTACATTCAATATTAATTAGTCGCTCAAGACCGTTTTGCATGCTAATTTCTTCTCTGTTTTTAGGGTTCCGTACCAAAAAGGTAAAAAAGGAAACCTTATGATGCGACTCTGTCTGTCTGTCTGTCTGTCCGACTATTAGAGCGCCATATCTCATAAACTACTTATCCTATCTATTTGAAATTTGGAATATTTATAAACATGGTCAGCTTACATGTATTGCAAAGGAAACATTATAAGATATATTTTTA
Source organism: Hedya salicella (assembly GCA_905404275.2). NCBI lineage: Eukaryota > Metazoa > Arthropoda > Insecta > Lepidoptera > Tortricidae > Hedya > Hedya salicella. The sequence continues at coordinate 19,415,498 of FR990099.1, read as the reverse complement.
TTGAAATAAAAAAGACCAATATGAGGGGGGGCAAAAATTAAAAGTCTAGTCACTAGGTCAAGTGAGGTATCATATGAAAGGGGTTGATCTGCATATTTTCGAACATTCTTATTTATTTTTTTATCGTGGTTTAATTTCGTTTTATTAAGAATAACGTGGAAAAAAATACCATTCCCCCCCTTTATCTCCGAAGTTTACCAAACGAAAAATCTGGAATTTTCTGGAATTATGTAATTTAATATGAATATTACACGAAAATTATAACCATACATCTATCTGTCTTATTTTTTTTTTAATCACGAAAAATCATTTCTGAATAACCTGGCTTGGTTAAGTTTGCCCCTCATTTGTATGTGACGCCATAGATACCAGAGGCAAACTTCAAGTCAAGCGGAAAGTTAAGTCGGAATAAGTGAAAGTTTGTACGGAACCCTCGGTGCGCGAGTCAGACTCGTACTTGACCGGATTTGTTTTGGTTTTACGCGTGCCTTGCCTGTAATCCGAACCAATGCGGTAGTGCGAACGCATAAAAAAGAACGCTATTGATTACAATTAAATAGTATAAGTACCTAGACAATAACAATGTTGCACTTTGATTATTTATTTCAGATGCCACATTTGGCCTTCCATGGTACGTCAAAACATACTGGTGTTTGTACAACGCATCAATACCAATGGCGCTGCTTATAACCATATTTTACTGGAGCTTTATTAGCGGTGCAGGTAAATTTTAATAAAGTAGGAGTCCATTAACGAAGTTACCATAACTGTTATACCTACGAACAAAGCCTTTGTCTTAATTGTGAACTGAATCAACGATTGTTTACTTTAAAGTGGATGCCACTGTATGCAAACACTTTTGACACACAAAGAGCAATATATATTTAAGGGAAGAAGGTTTACATTAAAACAAAGGCTGCTGCTAGAGGTGTTGACAACTTATTTTACAAAGGTATATTAGCCGAACACTGCTATAAGCCTACCGCCACGGGGTGTCTGCTTTTGGTGCCTTTCCTGTATATGCATAGAGCAAGGCTGCGTCAGGCGGATTGCTCGCCAAACGTGAATATGCAGCAGCAAACGCACTCGGAGCAGACGCCCGCGCTTGGCTCTCGCTCGACGCAGCAGACGCGGGACTGCCTCTGTTAAACGCTAGGCTTATAGCAGTTATAGCATCACATTAGTTTACAATATTATGTACAAAGCTAACCGCCCTGAGGGGCTACTCTGAAATTCGATTTTCGAAGTTCGTATAACTTGGCGGGCGCCCGGTTGTCTCCGGGTCTCCCCCTCTGTAATGGTTGATCATGAAACACATGAAAGAGGATTTAATGTATGGATGTAAATAAAGTAGTGTATGCAACTGCACATAATAAGGCCTTCAAAGACTCGTGTGATCTTATTTTAAGCTGCTCGTGTTTTAAGTCCTCTCATTTTGTACTATAGGTAGTTGCATAAACTATACTACAAGTATCCACCAAAGTTATTTTTAAATTGTAGTTTCGTGGCGCGTAATCTAATTCGTGCTAATTTAATAAAACTCTACACTGGACATGAGTCGATATGCTTTAGATGGTTATTTTTCATTCACTAGGGTCACCTTACAAAAGTCAGTTATTTTAATTTTCTAGTGGAGTTTTATGACATGGACACCACCCTGGACGTGTTTCTGCATGCCATCAACTCAGTGTCGATGCTAGCGCTGATGGCCACCACGCGGCACCCGTCGCGTCTGCTGCACTTCCACCATACAGTCGTCTTCGCGATACTGTACCTGGTCTTCAACTTGATCTACTACTATGCCGGAGGAACTGACCCGTAATGACTTACATTAATTATTAGATACATTTTACTCCCTGGACATCCAGGGCGTATTTATTACGCCATCATCTCGGTGGCGATGCTGTGACTGGTGGCCAACACGTTCTGACATCTCGTCTGCTGCTCGCCATCACCTTCAGGACTATATCTGGTATTCAACGTGTTATACTACTTGGCTGGGGAAACTGAATCGTAATGCTTATTTTTAGGCTTCCGTACCTCAAATAGAAAAAATGGAACCCTTATAGGATCCCTCTATTCTCCGTCCGTCTGTTCGTCCGTCAAGACCCCTTTTTCAGGAACGCGTGGACGTATTATTTATCAAGCTGAAATTAGTATCAAATACTCAATTCTAAAGTCCTTTGAAGATATGACAAAAAATCAAAATTCGAAGTCAACGTTATAAAAAATTACATCATTAAAAAAGGTGTTCACGAACAAATTATTAGTTAAAAACCTATAGAGTAGGTACTTACAGTTGTCCTGGAAACTTGAAATTTAGTATGAAGGTAGCTACTATAGCACAACCGACATGGAAGATAATCATTATTGCAAATGATTGATATGTCAAAAGCGTTTATAGTAAAAGTGATATGGCATTTCATTTTAGGATATACGATATATTAAGGATTACGAAGGAGACCCGTTGTATCATTTTCAGGAATGGAAACGTTTGGATTTACCCGATGCTGGACTGGTCGAGTCCGGGCACCGCCAGCGTTGTGGTTGTGGGCGTGGCTATCGGCCTCATCCTGCTGCACGAGTTGGTCGTGCTCATCGTTCTCTGCAGGGACTACTACGGCAGGAGATACAGGAAGGAGGATAGGTCGTTCTCGGTGTCGCAATGAACATTATAGTGTTATGCCATCATCATCATATCAGCCCTAGCATTTCCACTGTTGGACAAGGCCTCTCCCAAGGATATCCATAACTACCGGTCGTACGGCGCCCTCATCCCACGGTTTCCCGCGATCTTCACCTGATCATCGGTCTATCTTGTTGGGTGCCTTCCACGCTGCGTCGTCCTATACGCGGTCGCCACTCGAGAGCCTTTTCTGCCCCTGCGGCCGGCGGTAGTGTTATATATTGTTGAATTATATAGTTACGTATATACGTGGCGAAGACTTTTACTTACTTTTTATGCAAACATTGTTCCATCGTTTACTGAATAATTCAATTTCGAAAATTCATTGTAATACTGCCATTTAAGGCTGTATAGACCAGATAGAAAAAAGGTTTATTCATAGATTAAGTATGTTTTTTGTCGTTAATACCAGTACCTAATAAACATATCTTTCGGCAACTAACAAAAATATTTCCGCATTTATAATTATGGAAACATATATATAGACTCATTGAAATAAAACAATTTAACGGATTATATCGCGTATATTGTTTTATTTCAATGAGTAATAATCGCGGAAACAGAAGAAAATCTTATATATATAGACTGTCCTAAAGCTGGTTTATTTGCAATGTTTATTAAAATATGTAAGTACTTAGATTAAACTTTATTAATGTAACTGCCAACTTTCTTTAGAAAATCGGCGAAGTTACTAAAAATTTGTTAAATCAAGAACACAAGATAATTATTAAGAACTTAACAACTATTTTACAATAGAAAGTGCCAACTCATGGCGGATACAGTGATAATGCTCCATGACGTGTGATAATTATAGATAATACATAAAGCCATTGTTTTCTACAAGAAATACTGAAGTTAAACGGCTATTCGGCTTGGGACCCGCTGAAGCATTCACAAAATACGCCTCAGCGTCGAACGCAGCGCTGAGACTCGTCGCTAATAGTAGCGTCAAGTTTTTTTATTATAAGATATGACCCCTAGACACGTATAAAGTATTCGTTTTCGTAGGTTTCGTCCGTGGCGTCGTTTTCTTAAGTCACTTTTTACAACCTGGTTGGCGGATCAATATGTTTTTACCAGTGATATGGAACATGCACGACTACTTTAACTGTCTAGTTATATTAAGGACTCCCCTCCAGACCCGAACCTCTAGGTCCAAAACGTCGAAGAATTACCAACGAAAGGTAATTAAATGAATCATATGTACCTATACGCGATTAAGCCACGTTTTGTTGTGTTGTGATAATGAGTGAAGATCGTGGAAGTTTAAATCAATGTTATACTCGTATTAGTGACGAACTGAAGATGGTGTACCTATACATTTCTAAGAAATAATAAGTAGCGTCATATCTAGAATATATTGATTGACGGTGTGTGAGAACAAACTTACAAACAACCTACGAATTTATAATATGTATTTGTAATAAGCAAGTAATTTATGTTGTTGTTAATATATACCATACTTAAATATTGCTCCACAAATCTAATACATCGATCATGTTGTTGCAATAACCGAAGGGTTAATAAGTAAACAAAGAAGTAATAAAATCTGAATTCAAAAATCTGTCTCAAATCTTATGTTACAGGAGAGTAATAAAATAATGAAAAAATAAAAATAAAAATTGTTTTCTTTCCCTATCACGTTTGATTACCTTAGCAGTTAAACGAATCTAGTGACAACGTGTATAAATATATTGTAGGTACTAGAAGACGTCCGCAACTTCGTTCGCGGAGGAGAAAAAGTCATAACCCGTCGTGTTTTCTTCAGCGTAGTCGGGTAAAAAGTATTTTATAACCATCAAGAGATACCCAGCTACCCGTGTACCAAAAATTGTGGAAATTTGTTTAGCCGATTTTGAACGGTTTCATACAAACATACATAAAATCCAAAAAAAATATTTTTCGTTTTATTGACCAAATAGTCCGTAACAATAATTTTTTTGAAACAGTACAGACATTTAATTTTTACAACTTTATAATAGTATAGATAAAGAATTGCTAATGTTTTATAACAAACTCCCGGTCTCTCGAATATACTCCTTCAACAAACTGATTCAATGAGACACCTCTGTGTTACTTTGGCACTGATTATAGGAAATGAGTCAACCCGATAACATAATCGCGATACCGTATCGATTCGTAGTAAGAGATAACGAAATCGGGAGCGCCGCGCCGTATATAGCTCCAAATATTAGTTTCTAACCTTAAAGTTTGACACAATGAGTGCCATAAAAAAATATTTTTCTGAAGAGGCAAAAGTGCAGATGTTAGTGCTAGGGCATCCTAAGCCGTCAGATTTCTATCTCAGTGTTTGGCAAACTACTCGGTCCGCGGTACCACTTTTAATCTGGCGGGTGTTTCTCTTTTTAGGCTCACTCGGAATAGTACTCGCGTCTCTGACCTTATATATTTTGAGTTCAAGTGGCGTGGGATATTGGTTCATCTACCTTACTCATTGGGGTATTACAATCAACACTTTTGCAACTGGGTTTGCGGTAGCTGTTTCCGCGCGCTGTTATTTCTATGGACCTATAAGTAAGTGGAAAGATACAAATAATACATTTTTTATTAAATTGAAATCTAGCTTTTGTTTTGAACAAGATTTTCATACAGATTTTTTTTAGTTAAGTTCTTCTTTTCTTGTAAGTGCCTCCTTTACTTCGAGGGAGCTTGCGCAGGATCGGTCATTGTGACGTTGCTCCGCAGACTGTTACATTTGATCTCAGCAATTGCGCGATGTAGATTAAAATAAGAATCTGATTGTTTGTATTTCATTCATAATGAATAATTTGTTACGCAATCCTAACAAAACTAAAATAAGTACCTAAACAATAGCAACGGCAATCTGTTTGAGTGTGCGTATGATCAGTTTGCGGATGTTTTTCTGCAGGCGGCGAGTTCAGCCTCCCCTGGTATGTGAAGATATACTGGGTGCTTTACAACTCTGCCATTCCCCTGGCATTCCTCATCACCATATTTTACTGGACAGTGCTCTATGAATGTAAGTATGCTTACCTTTTATTTTATTTTTATTCCTATTTTATGTAATATTAATTCCTTAGAAAATGTAGAGCGAAGATAAGTTTTAACTCGTGTTTAGTTTAATCGATTATACAACGGTCTAAAATCTGGCCCCAAAACAGAGGCGCTTCCAGGTAAAAATATTTGGGTTATTTTCAAAGATTTTTTTTTTATAAATTGTCCCCTGATATGTACTTCATACGTCATTCTTAAGACTAAAATTAGTTTAGACCAAGATTTCCTATTTTCTATAATTTTCGACATTACCTTAAGCTATATTTCGATTTTACTAGCGGTTACTGACGTCAAAAAGGCCGACATGTTTCGCTCCATTCCGAAGGTCCTCGGTCATGAGAAACCTTAGACATGCGAGCAGTACTCGGTTTTTACGACGTGAGTAGCCGCTAATGTAAACTCAATTAGCTCTTATGCGGATCTACTGAACCATTTCCTTATATTTTCGTCTGTTTCCGCGATTATCACTCGCTTAAATAAAACAATCTAAACGGATTATACTGCGTATAATTACGCCTATGTTTTACACACTAGGCCCATCTGCCATGTATGTACGCCTTTATTTATTTCTGAAAGTAGTTTGCACAAATTGTAACTTTAACAGAAAAAAATATTTTTTTCTCATTCGACCCCGTGAACACGGGAGCTGCAAAGCTTCCGGAACGTCGGGAACTCAAATGAGATACTGTACGCGATATAATTCTTTTAAATTGATTTATTTACATTTTACCTCTATACAAGATGAAGATAACCAATGTAATTAGAAATAAAAAAAGAACCGACTTCAAAATAAACTAAAACGCCATAAATAATATTTTATGTACAGTACGGATCACATTTGAATTACCTTTTGAAGTCGGTGCCAAACCATTAATTTATTACTATTAAGAACCGCGGCGGCGAGCCTTTAGTTATTATCTACCTACATATATATTTAGTCATAGTAATTCGTATTTTTGTTGCATAAATAACTTTATTGAGTGGTCCCACGAGTCAATGGTTCTGTAGCTATTTAACAAATCGAACACTACGCACTAAGGTAAATAATTGCACCGGAGAGGAAGCGAATGTAAGTTATGGAGTGCCAACTGGATCTGTGTATGGCCCGGTTGGGTACATCATGCACGTGAAAAGCATCAGCAACGTCGTTGAGCACTGCTCCATCTACATGTACGCGGACGACACGTGCCTGGTGTACGCCGCAAGGGATTGCGCACTAATTCAGTCTAGAATGCAAGCGGACTTTGATAACTTGTTAAAATGGTCGCACGATAACGGCATTCTATTGTATTCAGCCAAAACTAAATATATGCTAATTAAATCTCCGAACAACAAAACGCAATGTGCAAATATACAGATAGTTCATATCAATATTTGCATAACGAAATGGTACAATGTCAATGTAATTATCTCGAGTTTGTTAACAACTACAAATATCTTGGTCTGGACATAGACTGTAATTTTAACTGGAAGTCACACGTAGATGTGGTGTGTAACAAATTGAGATCCATATTATGTAAATTTAACAATATAAAACATTTCGCTGACAAGGGCACGTTGCATACATTGTATCACGCGTTGGCAGACTCGGTGCTGAATTACGGATTGATAGCATACGGTGGCACTTTTAAGACTCAATTAGATAGAATATATAACCTTCAAACTAGATTAATTAAAATACTTGTAAGTAAAAAAACCAAAGAAAACTGTAACAAACAATACGATAAGCTTTTTAAGAAATGTAATATATTGCCTGTGCAGGAAAAATATAAGTACTTGTTAGCTGTTAATCAATACAATATACCGGAGTTCAAAATATGTAGAAAAAATACCTATACGCTAAGAGACACGACACGAAAAAAATATGTTGAACCGAGGGCCAGTAACTATTACGGTAAACGTACGAGGGCGTACCTAATCCCGAGAATCTTCAATAATATTCCCCGGGAGGGTGACTTTACTAGTCAACGAAGCTTCCAAATTAAAATAAAACAGTTGTTACTAGATATTTTTAATAGTGAGGTTACATAGTACCATCGTAGACAAGACACTATACATTTGTAAACAAAAGTAAACTGTATTGCAACGCTTTAGAGTTCTTGGTGGTACAATTAACTATGTTGATGTTTGTTTTTAAAATGCGGTGCCTACTGTCTATACATCAATTGGAATATGTACCAACAGACTATCTAGACAAACGTGTTTAAGTTACTGCTGTGACTACGAGTATTATGTGGTCAATATATTAGTGAGTAAGGATCTATTAAATTAAAAATTTAAAGGTAGGTAAATTAGATATTGATAGATACAGATCCCGGCAAACTTCTTGAACTATAAAGGTTCCTTTTTTACCTTTGCACGTAAATCAGTTACTGCGCAGTCAAGGTTTTGCTCAAGATGTTTGCCGGCAACTGTAATGGTGGTTGGGTAAGTAAATGTTGGATAAGTGTTACGCAGTGGATAAAATAACAAAACCCGAGTGTATATATTCGCCAACAAACTGCCTTGCAGTTTGGCGAAATTTTTTTTATGCATAAACGCTGTGTATATTGTGTTAATAATAAATAAAATTTACTTCAGGTTTGGCACCGACTTCAAAAGGTGATTCAAATGTGATCCGTACCGTACATAAAAGATTATTTATGACTTCTTAGTTTATTTTGAAGTTGTTTTTTTTTTATTTTATTTTTATTTTTTGCTTTTAGTGATGGATTTTAGTAGTGATATATACAGTATTCTATAGAGCCCAGAATGGGAACATTGAGGAGGCACTTCGCACGCCTTTCGAGTCTTTGGAAGTATGAAATGTAAAAGTTGGTTAGTTCATTGAACTTTCCATCATCAGCTCAGCATGAAATGATGACAACCAGAGGAAAACAACTGATAACTTTAGAAAAATGTATACTGAACATTGTTAGTGCCTATAATATTTTAGGGTTTCTCTCGATTTCCCTGGTATTTCATCATCTGATCCTGACTTGGTGATAAGGAGACTACTTCAGGGACACGCTATAAAGAATATGACTAACAGTCTTAACGTATCTACCTATAATAGATGTTTTTTTTAAGAATTATCCTCTAACTCTTAACTATTAACTTAATGTACTTAATGTACCTTCCGTCATCAGCTCAGCATGATGAGATGATGATACCATATGCAAATACTTAAATAGCTTAAGAAAATATATGAAAAACGTTATAAGTGCCTATAAAATTTGAGGATTGCTCTCGATTTCCCTGGGATTCCATCGTCAGATCCCAACTTGGTGGCAATGTGACCACCTCGGGAGTATATTATTTCAAATAAAAAAGGAATTTTTAAAATTGGTCCACAATTGGCCGAATAATCGGTGAACATATATAAAAAATGAAAAAAAATACAAAGTATCGAACATATTACCTCCTCCTTTTTTGGAAGTCGGTAGCTTAACACTCTTTAAAAAATCTTTGATGGGTTACTTTTGTAGCGGGATTTGAGGAGGAGATGAACCACGGCCTGGACATCGCAGTACATGGTTTAAACTCGCTGGTGATGTTCGGGCTACTCATAAGCGCCTCCCAGCCCTCGCGGATGTGGCACATCTACCAGCCCCTGCAGTTCGCCTTCATCTATGTCCTCTTTGGAGTCATTTACTATGCAGCTGGGGGCACCGATGCGTAAGTTTGATTTACGAACACATGATATACACATACAGATAGTGCACGGTCTGATCTCACTGGTTATATTTGCGCTACTCATGAGCGCCTCTCAGCCCTCGCCGACGTGGCACATCTACTATCATAAGCAGTGCGCGATCATCTATGTCCTCTTCGGAGTAATTTACAATGCAGCTGGATACTCAAAGATGCCTAAGTTGATGAGATAGCTGGACATAGGCCTCAATAACGTCACAATGACAGATCCTGCGCCATCAGCATCTAGCGGACTTCCTTCTCGAGACACTGCGGGATATTGGACGAAAAGTTACTGCGCAGCCTCCCAAAGGCTGCCCACCCGAGCCGGATTCGACGATTTTGACCTCTTTCTCGAAGTTGGACCTACCTAACTGGAAGTTTGGTCCCAGGTACCTATGATTAGTTAACTTACTTGACTTAAGCACTTTGCAGCAGACGACTTCTAAAGACGCATTCGTGTGTATTTTTTGGCCCAGAAAATCTCAAGAATCTCAGTTGGTAACTTAAATACCTGTAGTACACAAACATATGCATAGTAAGTATACGGTCTTAACTCACGGTGATAATATTTGATTGTAAAGCGTTACCACAAATTACTATCATTGAAATGAAACGCCAAAAAACTCCAAAACGCAAAGATCCGTCAGGAAATCTGTACAAAGAACTTGTACAGAATTATTTATTCGTCGTCGAGCGGTTACCTAGATCTAGTCTAGTTAACTAGCAAGGACGTCTTAAACAAAAGGACTGTCAATTGCCATACAATCGAGCCCCGCCAAGGATATATTCAGGCACAAACTAGATAATGCTTTAAAATCCATAGTACTGTAACTGTAGATACATAGTACTGGAACAATTAAATAGTATCTAAACTGTTAATAACAAATAAATCGTAACATTGACATAGGTACGAAGATGAATAATTGTAAATAATAATTGTTATACATAAATGGCATTGTAAATTTTGTGGATTTTGGCCATTGACTGTACTTACAAGTACCTATACTTCTATCAAAACTGCGCCGCGCAGCCTCGAAGACCTAGTGAATTAATTGACTGTACTGACTTTTTTTTTATTTCCACAGGAAAGGTAACACATGGATCTACCCCGTCGTGGACTGGTCGTCGCCCGGGTCGACGTTGGGCGTTGTAGCGTTGACTGGGCTACTGCTTTTAATACTGCACTTCGTGGTTATGGGCATGGCAGTCGGACGAGACGCGCTGGCTTCGAGACTGTTCCACGACTCAGTCACTGTCCACGTGGAAGAAGGGGTGCCGCTTCGACAACGACCGAGCGCAATGCAGACATCAACTGCATAGATAAATTCAACTGGCTAAATGGCCATTTTAGGAAGAACTCCAATTAGATATACTTACGTAGGTACTAATTAAAACTGCCTACCTGACCCGATCCGGCGTACTCGTCTATACTCAACAGATGAATACTCAACTCAATCGTCTACTCAAAATGCGTATACGTGTCCTCCACAAGATCGCATTTCATCGTTAATTGATTTTCCGCCTCCGAAAACTGTTCAAGGTGTGCGCTGATTTCTCGGCATGATAAGCTACTATCGCCGTTTCGTGCCTCGCGCCACAGCTCCTCTCATCGACGCAGTAGTCACCACTAACGGTAAGGGCGTCAAACCATCTCAATGGACACTCGAGCTCCTGGCGCATTGCGAAGCTTGTAAAACTAGCCTAAATCCAAATCAGTCCATCTATTTAGGAGCTGCGATGCCATAAATAAAATCGTTGGAGACGCCTTGGTCCCATTTTCCTTATAAAAACGTCTACCGTTTTTACGGGGGGCTACAAAATACACAGACAGATGAACATATACATTCGTCAAACTTATAATACCCCTCTTTTTTTTCGTCGGAGGTTAATAATAGTTAAGTATAATATTTTCTTCTGTTTCCGCGATTATTGCTCATTGAAATAAAACAATTGAACGGATTATATCGCGTATATTATCTCATTTTAGTTCCCGACGTTTCGGAAGCTTTCCAGCTTTCCATGGTCACGGGAGGAGGAGGAGGAGTCCTAGGAATATACGCGATATAATCCGTTAAATTGTTTTATTTCAATAGTTAAGTATTTAATGCGCAACGAAAGGCTAAGAAACCGTTTTAGTATCTGTGATAAAGTTGTCAGTCAAGGATCATTAATACTTAGGATCGTACCCCAACCAACATTTTACGATATTATAATTGAATAAGAAACAGTACAATTAGAATATGTTCGTAACCAGCAAATAATAAATAAATCGTAATATTTAAATATTGTGACACGCTTGAAAAATTGATTAGTACATAATACTTCCTATACATAGATGGCGTTGTAAATATCGGGGAACGGCTTTGTGTATGGTGATTGTCAGTCCACTTTTTTAATGGTCCTTGTTGACAGTCAATATCAAAGTGTGGTCAAAGTGGCCAATGTAAGCCTTATATAGCCTCAGAAGTCTCTTCGACAAAATACGCCAGTGGTTTACTTTCGAACAGTAATCGATCCAAATCCGAGGAAATAATTAATTGCTGTAAATATTCCAAATAGAATTTTAAGAATGAATGATTCGCGCGTGATACGTAACGGTGCTTAAATTACCCAAGAGGACCTAGTCAGATCATTGTTTCGAATAAAATGCTATGTTGTGGTGCTTGAAAATAAATCGTGCCATGTCCCAATTTGTATAAGACCAAGGCTTATGTATTTACAAAGTGTAGTTAAGATACTTATTTTAATAACGTGGTATATGAAGCGCGCAAAGTGCGCACATGCATGTATGTATAGCTATATCGGTTTGAGAATTAATTATATCGGCCAGTTTTGTATGAATTTAGATTTTTAACAAGTTGTTAATAAAATGTAATTATTTGGCGATATATTTCCTTTAAGTGATTTATTGTTCGTTTAAATACAGTCGAAAATTGTTGTACAAAATAATGCACCGTTTTTATCAAGCTTTTCTTTAACTTTACTGATTTGTACGTTTCTGTATGTGGATAATGAATACTTACTCCTAGTGGTAGGATTGTCGTGGATTTCGTATGCAAATGTAGACTCAACAAAAATGCAATAATTTACCGTCAATAAAAAACCTTTTATAATTTTTGACGCAGACAATTAAGTAGATGATCGTAAATGTGTCCAAAAATCTGTCCTCTTTCGCCAAATAGCTAAAAACATGTTGTGATCTTCAAGTATTAGGGTAATTTGTAGTTTTTTTGTTTGTTTCCTTTTTCTCTTTTGGTCATGTATGACCATTTTAGACGTTCTGGAATTTACAAAACTTTAGGTTTTGCCGAGCAATCTTAAGGGTTACTATATCTTTTGAGGCAAACCGGGTAGTGAATTAGGAGCTGCTCTGATGTGAAGATGGCTGGAGGCCTATCCTTTTCTCTAATGTAGTTGGAAGGCCCAGAACGTTGTTGGTGCGTAATAAAATCTTGATCATTTGTAGTAATAGTTGTTTATGGTGCTACCCACGCGCTACCACATCTACCACTTGTAAATACGACAAATCGACGAAGTTTTAATGGCAACCTGTTATGCCAATCATGAAGTTCCATACGTTTTATTTACCATCAACCTCAAGGACAAATATTTGTACTCGGACTCGAACTAAAAACAGGCTTAAACTAAATCCTTATAAGGCGACAAAAACATGATATTAATTTGCTTATTACTTGTGTGCCTCTATTTTTCTATTTAACGCTATACAGACATAGTGAAATCTAGTAGAGTGCGTTGGGGTAAGACGGAAATATGGGCTTGGAAGGAGACTATTTAGCCCAGATACAAATACTCATGGATATATTCCATTGTTCCTCCGTCTACTTCTATTCTCTTTTTCGAGCTGTTGGTCATGAGCTTAGTCTTTGACATGTTCATCATTAAACCGACCTTAAGCCTTCCTTGCTTAGGTCTTGTAGCATAATGCCAAGTTCCGTAGCCGATGATGAGAACAGGACGATGTCATCGGCGAAACTCAGATTTGTTAATCGCTTACCGCCAAGAACGATGCCTTTACCCTCCCACCCAGTAGCAAGTTTCCTGAATACCTGCTCGAGGGTACTGTTGAATAGTTTGGGCGACAGCGGATCCCCTTGCTTGACGCCCTTTCGTATATTAAACGCTGGTCCAGAAGACTGTAGTTTAATACTGCCGGTGCTTGAGGAATAGATATTGCGGATGAAATGAATGTACCTATGTAGATTCTATCACTTGGTCTTGAAGTGCGTAAAATATGTATGAGTGTATATTACTGTCAAAAGCTTTAGAATAATCGACAAAGGCGAGGTAAAGAGGGATGTTATATTCACTATACTTGTTAATGAATTGATTGAAAGTCTGCAGATGATCCGTGGTAGAAAGTGGTAGAAATCCCAGGTCAAATATTTTAAGTAAATGAAATTTTCTGGAGTTATTGTTGTCTACGTGTGCCATTTGCACAGGTTTACTCACGATTTACCTTAGCAGTGTCTAAGCAAGAGGTTAATAATTGATATAAACAAAGAGGTTTGATTTACAATTTCAAATCCAGCCTTAGTACAGTACCACAAACTCATTTGTTCAGGCGGTCAAATGAAAAACTAATTACGCTAAATAATTGTCAGACCAGTGCACGTTGATGCTGGCGACTCTGTTGAATGAACTTAGGTGGACTGTAAATTTCAATGACAGTGTGTCAACTGCTTCCATGGCAATATTCTGCGAAACTAATTAATATACAAAATAGTATTAATTAAGTGTTATAAAATGTGGCTCAATCTGAGCTCAAGTGATGTGTTGCTTAAAACGTAAGTATTAAATTATAAAAGTATTTAAAATGAAATGTATTCGCTTCTGTGAGGCGCCTAACGTTTATTTTTACGTGACTGCGGCAGAAGGAGGGTTATGTTTTTTGAGTGAATGTATGAATATGGGTAAGCAGTGGCGTGTGGTCCATATAGGCATATAGGCACTGCCTAACCTGAACAATCATAGCTCCATATAGACACAGAAAAACTGTCTACCTTGGCCAAAAACTCTGTGTATGCCACTGGGTATGTATGTGGGTACTTAAATTTATTTGCCCGCTCTGCAGCCGAAACAGCTTGGTGGATTTTTTACGCATGAGATATCGTTAAGTAGATTCGTCTTAGTAGTGGGAGTGACATTAAAACTATTATAAAATTGTAAAAATCAAACGTCTGTACATTGAAGATATTTTCAAATGAAAAAGCGAAGCGAGCTATTTGAAGGTCACTAAGTAATGATAACTAATGTTTTGTATGTTTGTGTGTATGCACTTATGGTGTCTTTCCAGCGTCATCACGTCAAATTGGCTAAATAGATTTCAACCATTTTTGGTACACAGGTAGCAGATCATCCATAGATGGTTATAGGATACTTTTTACCTGACTACGCTGAAACAAATGAGAGGATTATGACTTTTTTATTCTCCGCGAACGAAGTTTCGGGTACCTTCTATATTAGATAACTAGCGGCCGCTCGCGGCTTCGTCCGAGTAGATTCGTTTATCGCAGATATACGGTATTTTTCCGGGATAAAATGTAGCTTATGCCTTTCCCCAAAACTCGATATTTTACTAATTTAAATGTGCAGCATATTACCAAGATTTCAAGTCTCTAGCGTAAAAAAATATTTACTGTCCATACAAATTTTCATCACCTTTTTCGTCCCTAAAAGGGATCAAGTGTGACATACATAATGCAATGCCAGCCTATGTCCTATTCCGATATATAAGGTAAGTAGGTACATTGACCTATTATTACTACGTATAGAGAAGACGGCGAAAACAAAATCTGTGCTACAAGCGCGGCAGTGCGGGGCGCGCGCCGTCATACTTGCATAGGCGCGACACTTAGTGAACTGGGGCCGGCCGACTGCAGTTAAACGGAAAACTAAGTGATTGGGCGGCGTCTTCTCTATACGTAGTAATAATAGCTCAATGGGTAGGTACAACATAACTGGAAAGTTTCATAAAAATTCGTCCAGTAAGTAGTTTTTGAGATTAAGTAGAACGTACATTCATACTTTTACGTTTATAATATAGTAAGGATATTAATATTTTGCAGACGGGTTTTTGACAAAGATCTGATTGTTTTTAAAATATGGTGAATATATTTTATGATCGTGGACCGAGAAGGGCCGAGTGGCAAGACAAACTTCAAATAATCTTATTTTACAATAATTTGTCTATTGCCTATTATATCTATGTGTCATCTAGTGGTGAAAGAAAAACCTACATTTGAGTGAAATGTAGGTAATAAATAGTTGAACCAAGAACAAATTATTTTCTATCAATTGATTAGTAGTGCCATCTAACGGTGGAAAGCTATAGTTATATTAATTTACTATCGGTCGTTAGATGGCGCTGATATCATTTCTTTAGTAGTGACATCTAGTGGCAAAAAGTAAAGGCTACAATGATGTACTATCTGCCGTTAGATGACGTTGATATCTACGTAGCAGTGACATCTAGTGATGAAAAGCCAAAGCTACAATAAAAGACAATCGGTCGCTAGATGGCGTTGATATCTTCGTAGCTGTGACATCTGGTGATGAAAAGCCAAAGCTACAATGAAGGACAATTGGTCGCTAGATGGTAGCGATATCAATTAATAGCATTGAAAGTAGTGAAAATGAAAGACAAAGCTACAATGATTTTCTATTGGCCGTTAGATGGCATCAACATCAATTCATTATTAATGACATTTAAGGTAAGGCGGCGGCCTAGGCGCAAATGCACCGCGGCGGAGCGACTCGAATGCAACAAAATACCTACTCATATTCTTTGTATGAGATATAAATACGCGGTTAAGGAAATTTGCGTTGGAGCAATGCGTGAAGTAGACCAACTGACTACAGTGGACGCGCCGTTTTGCAAACTGGTCGTCCATACAAATAATATTTTGTCACATCGCGTCACGTTGCGTCGCTCCGCTGCCGCGCGGGTTTGACAAGTGCGGTCTTACATTCACTGGTAATAAATAAAACCTGCAATGGTTTACCTATCTGCCGTTAGACGGCGTCCCATGGTGAAAAGTCGAATCTGTCGAACATAGGATTTATTAGTATCAACCAAGGACCATTAAAACAAGAGGACTGACAATCTCCTTACAAAAAGCCTTTCCTCGATATGTACAACGCCACCTATGTATAAGAGTTATTTTTTACAATTATTCTATCTTGCAACTGTGACACAGTATTTAAATGTTACGATTTATTTATGATCTATGTTTCTTTATTCAATTATAACATCGTTAATTTTTTAAGCGCGATCTAGTTTTTGCCAGAATATCTTAATACTTGCGATCGGAACACGATCCAAAGTATGGCAAATGTCAGTCCTCTTGTTTTAATGGTCCTTGCTATCAACATATTCCGGTAAAAAGAAAAAGCTTACTATTTGTCTCCAAAACCAACAAGACACTCAAGAGTTAAAATTACATATATATCATCTAACCGTGCCGTAGATGGACATGTAGAAAATTCCCATTGGAATGTTTCCCAATAAACAACGCGTTTTTTTTCCAAGGAATAGCCATAGAAACATGGCAAATATATCCCGCGTGTTAATCTACCGAAAAAATTATATGCATGTTTCCTATTTAGGGTTCCGTAGGCAAATTGACATAAACGGAACCCTAATAGTTTTGTCATGTCCCTCCGTCCGTCCGTACGTATGTCACAGGCATTTTACTCAAAAACTAATATGATGTATATTGATAAAATTTGAAGGAAAGGTTTGATAGTTAAATATCAAAAAAATATGTTTCTAAAGGGGGCACTCCATACATGTAACCGAAACTGAAAAAAAAATAGAAAATATCAATGTGTGGCACATATTTCGACAGGTCTTCGAAAAACACTTTGAGGTTTCTAGCAAAAAAAAAATGATTCTGTGAATATTTTCGGAAATAATTGCTCCGAAAGAAGTATAAATTCGAAAACATCAATGGTGCATTTGCCGTGCCGCATAAACTATCGTATAGGCCCACCAACACCTTTTCATCTTTTTTTTTTTCTAATCCACAAAGAAATCTGTATTTTTTTTCTGATGATAAGGAGGCTTATTTCTACCTATAAACAAAATTTCAAGATTTTTGAAAGTTTTCATTCATTCCCCATTGTATTTAACGCCAATCGATCCACTTGCTATGATGGATCAAAAATCTCGTCTAGACCAACCAGGGATATGGGGATACTATCGGGATAACATAAATATTTTGAATATTCTGCCTGGATATTCCTTTAACAGAAATCCCCTTGTGAAAGGTTAAAGACAAGAAAAGAAAAGTCTCATTTGTATTTTAAATATATAAAGGGAATTATAATGCTTCATTCTCTGGTATGTGGTTTTATACCATAACACTCCGTAGGCCATCGATGTTTTTATGCTACTTAATGTGTACAGGCCTGCATACTCGTACGTGCATTTACTGAAAAATATCTACGTTGTGAACCAACAAGGTATATGACATCTGTCTTGATGGTTTTTTTTGCGAATTTTCGGTGCTCCATTCCTTAAGAGTGGCATCTGGGCTGTATCTTTTAAACACTAATTATAGGTCTTAACTTGAATTTTAATTTACACAGTATAATATGGTACCTACTTTTTACTATTTACGATGATGATGAATGATCCCTATACAAAATAATAAACGTAAAATAATTATACAAATTTAACAGATTACACTTGCAATGAAATTGTTGTCTTTTGTTTTAGAAACGTGTATTTTAGGGCTCCGTACCCAAAGGGCAAAACGGGACCTTTATTCAAACCTTATTACTAAGACTCCACTGTCCGTCTGCCTGTCTGTCCGTCTGTCACCAGGCTGTATCTCATTAACCGATAGCTACACAGTTGAAATTTTCACACACGCTGTATTTCTGTTGCCACTATAACAACAAATACTAATAACAAAAAAATAAAACCGACTCCAAAAAAACTAAAAAGTAAAAAATAACGCCATAATTCAGTTTCGTCAAATTACTTACAATTAACCGTTTGTATACTCAATCTATACAGTCTATACAATTAATCTTATTTTGGCGTCGGTGCCATATAAAGAATGTGAAAAATATTAAAAATTGACGATTTTAGTAAGTTGTGACACGATGGCACCGACTCCAAAATAACATTAATTGTATATACTTTATAGATTGAGTATACAAACGGATACTTGTAAGTAAATTGAAGAAACTGAATTATGACGTTATTTTTTTACTTTTTAGTTTTTTTGGAGTCGGTTTAATTTTTTTGTTACAAAGTTAATTTATTTTACACTTTTTAGTTAATCGTTACTTAAAAGTGTATCTCGTGACGATTCGAACAAGCCCAAACACGGCTAGGATACATTATTTTACTACATAGATCTGGTGCCTACCTTCCGGCTCCATCATCAAATCAATTCGATGGTACCATTCTCATCAGGAACATTTAAATTTGTGACTATGAAGTTGCTTAGCTAAATTAATCAAGATATTTTGTCGCCACCCGTAAATCATTTATCATTGAGGAGTTCCGATGGCATTCTGTGGTCTTCTGCATCAGTTCCACTTCACCAATTTACACTTTCTGAATGCTTATTATGTTTCTTATAATAGCAAAATCGCTATATGTATGCCTACTATATTTGAGGAGTTCCTTCAATTGCTCTTGGATTCCATCATCAGATCTTCACTAAAATTAAATGGGACCAACTAGAAACTACCTTCTATAACATCAAAAAAAAATTTTTGAAATCGGTCAAATAGTCTTTGAGTAATCGGTGGACATCCATAAAAAAAAAAATAAAAAAACATTCCGTCGAATTGAGAACCTCCTCCTTTTTTGGAAGCCGGTTAAAAACAGTATAATTTTATGTCTGTCTGTCTATGTAATTAAGTAACCAATATAATGATCGTGCACCGCGTAAATTTTGCTCAGCAGTAGAGCTCTTCTAACACTGGTATTATGATTTATACCTAGACACGGCTGTTTGTAGCGTATATTTTGTAAGGAACCCTCGGTGCGCGAGTCCGACTGACACTGGGCCGGTTTTTACGTACAATATGGTACATCACTTCCCGTGCGAGCTCAACTTGCCCTTCGCCAGCTTTGGCAGCCTTAACTTAATAATTTATCACTAATTTAAAGTCCATTGGGAACAAACAAAGGCATATAATTTCATGCTTGCGTGTTGATTAAATATTCGTTTAGTTCTTAGTAGATAAAGCCGAGGAAATATGATTTGACCGACTTAAAGCTGAGTTGTTAGCAGTCTTAATTTGGGACTAAGGCGCCCTAATATTTAATTACTTGCTTTCAAATATAAGCAGAGCATTGCTCTATGACAATCGTTTCCCGCTTCACAGTTTATGGTTTCGTAAGGATAGCTAGTCATACTAATTAGGTACTGACATAGTGGAAAACTACAATAAATTACCTAGGTGGATCTGAAATGGGACTTTTGGTCGTAACTCACATCCCGAATTAAATATTAAATATTTGCGTGTAAATTCATGGTTATATCTCGAATATGGAATGGGTGAATCAATTATATTCAAATTCAAGCTTAATTGAATAAAATTACTTACCTAATTTACATAATATTAGATTACATTTATATAGGTAACTAGAGGGGGCGCCTTCTGGTTAGTTTCATAAATAAAATCTTCTTCGTTCGCGTTAGGAGGAAAAATTCATAACCCTTTTTTTTCTTTAGCGCAATCGAATAAAAAGTATCCTTTAAATATGATGGCAATATATACCTAAAATGTGATGTATTGTGGATGCCCAACTACCTGTGTTTACAGTTTACAGTTTCGTGGTATAAAAAGCAAAAAATAGAATTATATATAGTAGAAAGCTGTTTAGCCGTTTAGACGTGATCCAGCCACAACATCACACACAAACATTCAAAATATCCTAAAAAAAATGTCGATTCGACCGTCAAATAGTTCGTATTACTTTTATTTCCATATCTTCAATGTACATACATTTCATTTTTCAACTTTATAGTCGTATAGATATCTAATACTAGTAGAGTTCGTTCATGCCTACGGGATCTAATTAAAATTGAAAATTAGAATTTAAAGTGCTTTTTTAACATTATGATACCCATGTGAAAGATGCGTAGGGGCGACCCTCCATAGCGGCACACGCTATAGAGGGTCGCCCTAATACTGACTCATTAAAAACATTTGTGTGTCACGAATATCAATGAACGAAACTCAAAGTTCATTTAGATGTTATTCTAGACAGTACCTCATACATAGAGTCATGGTGTATTTTTGAAGTAAGATATTTCAAATGAAATATTTTGGGTTGATCAACTTTTTTCTATTCTCCGTTGTCATGGTTACGTCTCCTGAGTCACTCATTAAAACTACGATTTTAAACGTCATAAAGGCAACAAAACTATATTTTTCTAGCCAGTATAAGTCCATTTTTCAAAGGACTCATCAGTATGTTAATAGCAGACCAGCGGTCGGCAACCGGCGGCCCACGAGCCTCTCTGGCTACTGGCTGATAATGTGGTACCTTTTGCCTGATAAAGTCAAATTATTAAAAAAAAGCGTAACAATTTCGTTAGCTACTATGTGACCCTTGACTGCTAAAAAGTTGCCGACCACTGGCATAGATTATTAGCATTTTTCTAAGTAACTGTCACTATTGTCTCCTGAGTTAGTCATGAGACAGAATATTAACATCAAAAAGGTAATCCACCCCTTCAATAAAACTTTAAGAAGATAATTTAATCGCTGATTAAATTCGAGGAAATTAGGTTTACTCAGCTGCGCGTGATTAAAGAGTCAATAACTGTTAGTACATTGAAGGATAAAACTGTTTGCCTGAATACAGTTTTCAAGGTTTCTCTCTGATACGGTACAGACAATACTCAATATTAAATGCTTCTTGACATTTTACAAGCTAAAAAAAAGAACATTTACGGTTTCGTGTTATGAAAAGCAAAATATAGAGTTGTTTTACATAATAAGCTTTGAATTTTCAATTTGTTTAGTTCATACCGCGAAATTAATAAGTATTCGCCTATATCTATATGATTAAAATTATTAAATATAAATGTCTATACATTGAAGATATTTACAAAAAAATAAGTTATACGGAATATATGAAGGTCACTAATTCGAAAAATGTTATGGTATGTTTGTATGTGTCGCAACTTCGTCTGCAAAGGAGAAAAAGTTTTTCATTACCCTTATTTTTTCTTCAGCGGTCGGGTAAAAAGTATCCTCTAACCATCTGGGCTAGCCGCATATCAGAAATTAATGAAATCCGTTAAGCCGATCTGGCGTGAAGAAGCCACAACGACACATACAAAGAAACAAAAAAAAAAAAATTTCAAGCTAGTGGACTTCAATAAAATCATTTGTTTGAAAATATCTTCAATGTACAGAGTTTTTACAACTTTATAATAGTATAGATATATGATTTGAAAATGATACAACAACATGTTGTATACGTTCTTACAAATTATAACCGAATTTCAAATGTTATTTTCCGTACTATCTCATAATACATCATATTATATGTTGCAATTTAACTACTTCATGTTTGCAAAGGATCTCAAGAACTGTTGTCATAAAAACCCGGTTGAGTTCAGTGCAGAAATAATTACATAAAAGTCAGGTTTGAGGGTGCTTGTGCAAGAACCGCGCCGGCGCCGCCTCGCGCCAGTCCCCGACCGCGCACGCGCACAGCCGCCGCGCCGCGAGCGCTCCGGCGTTTATATAAACCTACGCCCTTTTTTATTCTTCACATAAATGAACATTTAAAATCTCACACAGGCAAAAAAAACAGAACTAACTACACACCATCTATGGCTCGTCAAGAAATCGCGCAATGGGAATGTTGATGGACATATCAAACACATCCCGATAACGGCTGAACGCTCTCCATAGAATTCATTTATTTCAGTTGCGAAATTGTGTTATCTCGGATAACTTATCTGAGACTCTTGGGATCTCGCTCATGATTCACAGTATTGGTTTAAACATGGAGTGATACAGTGCAAAATGGTTAAATTTAGGAAGAACTTCTCCACGGATTTGTGGGTGTCGTCTCATGAGCGGCTGAGTGACTTCTACGCGTCGTCATGGCAACGCGGAGACTCGCCAGTGCCACTGCTGGTGGTGCGGTTGGTGCTGGCGACGGCAGCCCTGGGGATCCTGGTGTGGTCGGTGTACGAAGCCCCTGTGCCGCGCTGGCTGATCTACCTCACCAACTGGGGGTTGGTGCTGGTCGCCGCTATGGCCTTCAGTGGCCTAATCGTGTCGATGTGCGCTGTGATGAAGAAGATACCAGGTTAGTATGGTAGTAGGAAATATACAATATATGATCCGCGAAGACACTTGCCTATTTATTAACTTTTTTTATGGTTCTATCTATTTAGTATTTAACAACTTTTTTCTTACATATATGTACAATACACTACGTGGATCAGTAGACAATTGGCTATCAAACAACTTTTTTTCGTGGTATGGTACAGAACGACATCTCGATAAAAAAAAAACTTTTTGTCCTGTTACTTCAATCTCATAAAAACTCCCCGGAATACAACAATGTTAAAATCTCATTTATGGACTTTCCTAAAAACGCTTCATACTAAAGCCTACTAGATTAATGATGTCACACACACGGTGTATAGGGAAATTAAGAACTTTTTTCTGCAGTTATGTTAAAACTCGCATTTATCAAAACAAACTACAACAAAAAAATTTATAACAAAAAATACCATTTCGTGGGTATTTCATTTGTTATTCATATTTTTATACTTTAAAAATAAACTTTCGCACCCAACTTTAAGGGCTCACGAATGCTACATGTAATATATCGAACTCAAAATTTTAACGTACTTCGTTATTTTACTTGTTTTATCAGGATATTATATATTTTTTACAAATTTTGACATCAGGCAACATCCCTATTGCCCATCAGAGACTCCTTGAACATACATTGTTAAAGACAACACAAATTTGATCTATTCTATACTTAGTTTACATGGTAGGTATGTCGGATGAGCGAAGAAACAGCTGCAAAATTCAAACCTTGACATTGTTCGATAATTTGGCGATGATAGCGACCGGTTCTCCTAGAGCGGGCCCGAACGATATACCTACTTAGCACAAACTGCTATTCTCCAAAAGTGATATGTCATACCGAACAATTTCGACATGGCGTAAAACAACATCGATATTTTACAACACGGTGAATGGTAGATTGGCAAATACTAAGTCCTTTACCAAATCTTTATTTTG
Source organism: Hedya salicella (assembly GCA_905404275.2). Lineage (NCBI taxonomy): Eukaryota > Metazoa > Arthropoda > Insecta > Lepidoptera > Tortricidae > Hedya > Hedya salicella. The sequence continues at coordinate 19,391,824 of FR990099.1, read as the reverse complement.
TTCTTCTACTCCACGTTTTGAATCTAACGTACGCCCTATTTGCATCTTAATTAATAATAATAATATAACATATTATAATATTACGGGTTCATACTGACATTTGTTAGTAAACGCAAGTATGAGATGTACGAACTCGGACTTATCACTAAACAAAGGTATTTATTGGTAGCTTGATCCACTAATTCACTCGTTGATGAGATTATAAATGATTGCATTATTCCATTACAAAGAATTACGTGAACTATCAATAGCACTTGTTGTTGATTACTATTTATCTTTCTCTATTTAGCGGGAAAATCCGTGGACACACTTCATAACATATATATAATACTCTATATGTCCATCTCAGTAGGAATGTGCTGCTCTGTATTCGGCTTTGGATATTGTAGACTATTTTAAAGCTAAATTAACTTAACGCGTGGAAAAACCATTAACTCATTAGTCATTATATGATTAGAGGTGGTGAGCTATAGTGATAATTATTTAATTGTGATCGCTAATGAATCCAAAATAATTGTTGAAGTTATTTGAACCCGGTTAGATGATTTGTAAATGAAATTCGTAATAGGATCTAACTGTGTAAACTGTGTTACTGATAGAATAAATAGTAAAAACTAGTACATCCCTAATAAAACATATACATTGCAGATAGGCATCGTTTTGGTTGCTTTGGATTTATCAATGAATAACCAATGGAAATTTGATCGACGCTTATCTAAGGATTGAATTGAAGTTAACAGGGTACTTTAATTACGAATAACGTCCATTGGACAAAGGTTTTCCACAAGAAACCTGCTCGATGACCGGTCTTGAGCTAGTTGCATTCAACGATTATTAAAAAGTTTTTTGTAGTGACCGGTAACAGGATCTCTCTACGAGATCGAAATTGAATCAGAAATGAGAAGATTCGTAGACGAACCAACATAGCAAACAGGGTAAGCAAACTGAAGTGGCAATGGGCAAGGCACATATGTAGTTCGAGGAACCGATGGCCGCTGGGGCAGAAATGTTATCGGGTGGAGATGGTGTAACCGGCAAGCGCAGCGTCGAAAGGCCACCCGAAGGTGGTCGGACGACCTGGTTAAGGTTGAGGGGACTCGGGTCGCCTCTACCCGGCCCATGTGGAAATCTATTGAAGCGGCCTGGGTCCAGAAGTGGACGTCCTATGGCTGAAATTATGATGATGATGCCCTTATTATATATTTTACAAGTTAAGGTTAACATAATGTTAGTTATTTTAAACCCGCGTCTCTGCCTCATTTAAGTAAGTTTTTCTTAGGGCACCAAGTTTGTTTTCGTATTAAAAGTTCTACACTCTACACAGATTTCTATTCCAAAAAAAAATAGGAAGATCCGTTGCTCCGTTATACCATATACTAAGAAGGACAAACCTGCACACACTTTTGCATTTGCAACATGGGTAAAGTAAAGACTGTCAGATGCGGTGACGTTCCGTTCGTGTAAACGATAGATCAAATTACTACTCACAACAAAGACTGAAATTACAAAAATTGTTTGTCATACTTGCGTTGCCACAGATTTCAAATTATCGACTTCCTGATAAATTGAATCTCATGTTTTCACACACTGAAGGTTAGAGTAATTAGCGATAATCGCCCACAATTAAAACTAAAGGCCCTTTATATTCATCGATATTCCCAGGATCACGGACTCCTCGATAATCATAATTAATTACTTACGTGGAAAAACTATATGCACGCACGGTCAATTACGTACTTTGAGTTTTTTATACACCGGTAATCCAAATAGGTATACATATCTAGAACTATGATTAGTGATCAAGAGGCGATAGAGATTCGTCGTTTTGTTCCTCTACTTAGTTCATCATAATAAAGACTGCTTTAATTATGACTGACTGTTTAGTTTATTTCGGCTTTTTTCTCAACAGTTGTAAACGTGCCCTAGCGGCTTGCAGCCTACTTACAAAATAAAGATCACTATTTAATAACATCCTGAGGATGCTTTTGCGGCTGCCGAAGCGCTGCAGTGCATCTTGTATGTTCGCGCTAGCGCTACTAGAGACTTTTTTGCTATCAGGCGAAAGAGAGCAGCTTCCATGCTCAGGCGAGTGCGCGGCAGCAGCAACGAGCTACTCAGGGCGTTGGCCGAAAGACTCGACTGCCCAATTATAAAGTTTTGGATTGAGGTTACTATTGGGAGAGCTAAGTAGCCGCGCTTCCTACTCTTCGCACTCTCAATAGCTACTTATTTTTTACTTATTTTTATTTTAAATTGCTTATGTCAACTAAAATAGTAAATAAGATTTCGCTAACTAATACAAATATGGATGTCTATGGTCTGAAATAAGATTTTATTTTTTTTATTTTATTTCATTATCAATATTTGTATTTAAACTTTGAGCCGACTTATTATTTGTAGGTAGTTTTGGCCAGTTTTTATTTAGTTTTTTGAGATGTTTTCGTTATGAATGATTCATGTTCCGACAATATTGCTTACGGGTTATTATTGCTAGAGTAATAATTTGTTAGTAATTAAATATAGTCTATCTAGCAGCAGAGCGGACCGCAAAATTTCGAACCGACTTTGTACCAACCCCCCCACACAACTAACTAACTTAACCTAACTTATCTAACTTAACCTAATCTAAACCTAACCTTAACCTCTATTCTACCCACTTATCAAACAGCCACCAAAATGTCCTAAACTACCTAAATTATAATAGTGCTCCACTCTACCTAGATCTATCACTAGTCCAGACCTAATTATTACAAGAAACCTAACAAGGCCTAAACAAATCCTAATAAGACCTAAATAAAACCTAAATGAGAACCTAAATACCTAACTTAGAAATTCCTTTAATAATATCCTTTGTTTAGATCGTTGATTTGGCCAAGTGATCGTTTAGTGATGTCGTAGGTACCTATGTCATGCCGTAAGTAACCCTAAGTACTTTTCACATAATAGGATGGAGCTATTTGTCTTACCTACTGACCTATCTGTAAATTTAGCCTACCTAACGCCTAAAAACCTATTCATAACATACGTAACATAGATGATTTAAGTAGACTAAAGGGAAAATTAATATAAAATCTGATAAAACAATTATTAATGAAATTAATGAATTATGTTCTTAAGTTTTTTCTTTTGGGGTTATAGCGCAGGCACCGCCCCGCCCGACGCTGTGAGCCTCGACTTTCCTGACTGGATAGCCCTCCACCCCTTAGTTCTGAAGGAACTTTACTTCTTTTTTTTATTCTTTTCTTTTCTTTCTTTTTCATATATAAAATGCACTCCAGACTTATTCGAAGCTTGCGAAAGCTTATGCTGGTATTTAGGAGAGGACATTATTTTTTAGCAAAGGGAAGTTTGTCTAATAGCTGTACAGTATCCGTTCCAACTCTAAGACTTCTTCAAACATCACTAGTAAGACATAACTGTCAATATACAACATTACAATGAAATAATATTATTTTGACTCAGTATGGACCTTGGATTCACACCAGCTCAACCAAGAGTACCATGACCTTGCCTTGCCTCGATCAAGTCTCAATAAATCATCCATTGCAAAATAAGAGTTCAGATTCACAATATAGGTACCACCTTATAATTGTGATAAATAGTGTCGCTCTACAAAGCCAAAAAGACTAGAACGAAATCAAATACAGCTCGTAAAAGATAAAGCTATTGCAAATATAATTTTGTATAATATTGTGAATAGCTATTTTTAGCATATCTCACAATAACAGTGTTTCCCAAATTTCGACTATATTGATGGAAAGAAACACTAAGTATCCATCAGTCGGAAATCCCTACAACATGAACATGATGTCTATGTCTAGTAAGTATGTCATAGTCACAAGTGAAATATTCCACTATAAACCCTTTCATCCCTTACCTAAACTATTATCCCATTCCTATCCTACCACTAGTACCATTATGTTAATACAACAACAAAATACCTCTTGCGTCTAGCTCCAACTTTACATATATTGAACCTACAATTAAACAATTTCAATGAAACTAAAACTTAACTTGAAACAAGTAACCTACTTTGCCTATCTATCAATCAATTAACCACGGAAGCCCACCGTCGAACATAGGCCTTCCCTACAGTGCGCTTCCCTACCTATTCTATTATTGTATTAGTACAACATCAGAATACCTTTACACGTCTATATTGATACCTATATCTACCTATTATTAGACCTATAATAAAACAAATGAATTGAAATTATAATATGTTGTAACTATATTACTACCTACTGTCCTAAGTCCTAACCTAATCTTAACTAACGACTTTTACCAGAAGACCTAAGGTAACCGATGAATTCCTATGGGGAAGGAACAAGGTGTAAGGAAAGGTGATTTTCTCACTGCAGATCATCCAGGCTCAAATGATCTATTAAGGACATGAAGGTGTCTTAGCCACAGCGAGAGGGAATTAGTTTAGGAGTTTGGTGGGACTATGCGCTCAGAGAGTAGCCCTGATCACGCATAGGTTCGGGTATAGGAAGGTTTAGGAAACACCAATGGACATTACTACCCTAGTAGATAACACTATTATCCTACTAAAACCAACTTATAAACCTAAAACCTGACAGCTAAACTATCCATCTAGTCTGTACGAAAATGTAAGCTAGAAACCCGTGTTTCACATTTAAATTACTCGCGCAGTTTCCGATGTGCAATGGAAACTCCTATTCTAAGGCTAAATACGTCGGGATGAGTAAACCCTTCGACCTAATACCTATGACTCGTGTGCGTGTCAACTTTCAGCGATAGGGATTGGGACAGCCGAAAGTTAACGAAATAGATGTGAATATATAAATATGTAAATAAGAGGACAAGGTATAGGTAAAATTAGATAGCCTGGTAGAGCCACCTAATCCCACAAATACCCAGGGAGTAATAAGCTGGCTCGTACGTAAAAACAGCTTTCTGCAGGAACTCCACCTTGCAGACCCAACTAACCCCAACGCTTCCTAGAAACAGAATACTATCGTTAACACCGTGGGTGACCAATATTCAGCTCTAGGAATCCAACCCGACTCTGGCTGGAACTTAGATTAGGATCTCTGGCTAACAACCCCAAAAACTAATTAATACTTTACTATCAAAAATACTAATAATTAAAATGCGAAAACTTCATAATTGTAATACAACAAATTAACACTGGACACATCAATTAAAACTATACTATAACTTTTCACTGAATAACACAATATATAGAATATATGCTTTCATACATTGAGTAAACCAACACTATCAAAATGCTAGCGTAATCAAAGTAGGAAAACACACATTCACTAATAAAATAAAACAACCCTCCCTTAATTCAATATTCTAACGTAGAATTAAAACCACACCACAATTACAATAATATATTATTCGCCAACACAGACCATACTGATATTCTATAATACCAGCATAGCCTAGGTCTTAGAATAACACATTAACAAAACACTAAATTATTACGACTAACTAACAGAGATCTGTCCTCTAAGCTCGTTTAAAGGATAAAGCGTAATGCTCCCGGGACTAATCTGCAATAGCTTATATGTTTTTAGTCAGGGACCAAGGCGTCCCCACGCATCTCCTAAATTGTTTATGTTATTTGGACTCATAACCAGTGCTAACTTAAATCGATTTCATACTCTATTTTGTACAGAAACAATATTCAAATTATGATTCAAACCAAACTACTTATCACATTTCTAAACTTAGCAACTACGCTAGCAAACCACTTGAGAAACCATACCAAGACATTTGCACATGTGATCTATTTATAACTTATTTAACACCATAAAAATAAAGTTCAAAATAGTTTGTTATTTATTCGTGTACCTGTTATTTTAATTCTTGCATATTCTAAAAATTATGAGACAGTCAGTATTCCCTTAAAACATTAGCCAAATAATTTTAAAAGGACGTAATATTCTAATTATCTTAAAGCAGTTACTACCTTTTAGCGTACAATTGTTTATTTGAAACTTATTTTGGCTCAAACAAAACACTCCCTCAGTTTCAAGATCTCCTTTCTTCAGACTCAAAACGATCTATGTCTACACATGCTATTTTTAACTATGTGACTCTCCATTTTATGGAAGTAGAATTCAAAATTCTTAATTTATTTGTATAAATATGACATTACTATTTTTTATTAAAACACAAAGTTTATTCATAACAAGTCTCTATGACTAAAAAATATTATAGCTGGTCTGGTGACAGTGTAATTAATATAAACAAAGTAAAATTAAATTATTTATGTATATGAACTTAACGAGTACATAGCTGGCTCGTTACATACTACCCCCAAATTCTACGCAAATGGCCATGTATGTACATAATTGAAGTAGAATTTCCAATAGTAAATATAATTTTCCTTAAAATGTGTCGAATAAAAAAAAAATATGAATGCAAATTATTAATATTTTTACCTTCTAATGTTTGCCTTTTTTTCTGTTTCGGCCAATGAGTAGTGTGTATTTAAACCAAAATTAAGAATGAAATTAATTTAAGAATCAAGTTTTCAAACTCCGTATTTATGTTAGACATGAATAATTAAGAACCTCACAAGGACACCCTTGTCTCAAAAAGAAAAGGAGGTTGTGCTAGTCCCTTCCCCGACCCTAGCGATACATACAAAGGCACTTCCGACATAATCTTGCGTTGCCTTTGTCGATTATGAAAGGAAACCAGTGTATTTCCACTTAAGACAAGACTTCTTTAATAGCTACGACCATTAAAAATTCAGTACCAACATCGTAATCTGAAACTTTCCCCCTAAATAAGTCACTCCTATTTTGGCGAATGTCCTCCAATAACGAGACGTGTAAAATAAGGTAAGCCTGGACATGTCCTGTGCTGACCTACTTTTGTTTAGAAACAAAAGTTTTTCAAAATGCTCCAAATTTACATTACGTAAATAAAATAAGAAAATCTTATACTTAGTACTGACTTAAAGAAAAGTACAACTGAGATTTTGATCCTAAATGTTGAGCTTTACCTATCACAAATATGTTTAAATATTTTTTTTTTCAGAAATTAGACACAAAATTTGATCCATTTTTGCATAGTCGTCCTTCTCCTTTATATAAGAAAGTACTATAACGCCTCATTATCGTTGGGTGTGTATTTAGTCATGGGCTGATGTTGTGTGGAGTCTGGGAATTCCAAGGCGGCAGTTTTAAATCTGCAGAATGCCCTTTTTCGGCCTAACCTATCTCCTACATCCGTGAAATTCCTTTTGTAAGTGTAATGTTCCAGTAAAAATGCTAATAATTTCTAAGCCCTGTTCCAGATTAGGGATCCTCATAGACATTACTATCTATTACAAGTTCTATGTAAATGGCCATGTATGTGAATTATTGGAGTAGAATTTCCAAAATTAAACCAAAATACAAAAAAAAGAAACATACTCTTACATACGAAATATCCATTACTCTAATTACTTAATATTCCGAATATAATATAATAAAATGTTATTAATTTGATCAAATTACAACATATGATACCTATATATCTTTTACATGTCGAAATAAACACAAAATTCGTTTATAGTTTCCAACACTAACAGATGACCTGTAAACAATAGACCCAAAACCCAAAACCAATGTCTTATCAACTAAAACTCAACTCATACACAACAGTCAATACCGTTCATACAATCGACATTCATACAATATAAAACAGAGGAAAATTTTGGTACAGGGAATATCGTTCGATGATTACTAATCAATGAAAGAGTCACAATGTGTTCGGAGACACGTTCACTACCTCCATTAAATAGCACGCACCTAGCCACAAGCAGTCTCAGTGCACCACAAGGATACGTTCACTGCCTTGCTGCTAGAAACAATCAGATCGGGCAGTCTCAATGCACTACTGGTACGTTCACTGCCCTCCTCCAACTGCTCCCTACCTATCCACAACTAGAGCTGAAGCAGTCACAATGCACCACCAAGGTACGTACACTGCCCCTCTCCAATTGCACCTACCTACTCACAACTAGGTCTGAAGCAGTCTCAATGCACTACACAAGTACGTACACTGCCCCATTTCCAATTGTACCTATTAAGAACTAGATCTATAGCAGTCTCAATGCACATCAAATGTACGTACACTGCCTAGTTTCTAGTTCTAACTATACACAACTATATTCAAAGCAGTCTCAATGCACAACATATGTACGTACACTGCCTCAAATCTAGTTTCTACCTATCTACTTTTTATCTAGACTATATTTAAGATACTCCAATTTGAAAGATCTAAAGGGAAAGGGAAATATGCCTACAAAATTGGAGCGAATTTAACTATTCTCTTAGGGTCATAAACTGTAGCGCAGATGCTTTATTTACCTACGTGCGTATAAAATAAAAATTAAATCCGAATAAAAAGAAAATATATATGTATATCCCTTTCATCCCAAACAAAATATGTAAAACTAAAACCTTCACTCGCAGTCTCAGCTACTTGTATATCGCAGAAATTACTTAGCAATATAGACACTGACATAAACCAAAATGACATGACACCCCATAGAAGTCAAATTTGAATTTAAACAACTCGATCTAAATATTTCAAACTATCGAAATGGAACCTAACTAACTCATAGCCTATAATGTCAACAATAAAAATATGTATCTCCTTTTATAAAAATAACATATTGTCTAACTAAACATTTAAATACGATATTTAACTTACATAATTGTATGATTTTGTTAAACTTAATTATATAATTTTTACATAGGTATAACTAAATTATAAAGTCAATATTCTCCAGATTTTTCTTGGGTTTTCTTTTGCTTGGCTCGTAACTTCCGTGCTCGTGATTTTCGTTTAACTGATACAGTGGCAGCTAAAGCTAATTTGTCTGCCTTATGTTTTTCGTTAGACTCTGTTTCACTTAGAGAATAGCCGCCAGGGATGCGATCAAACATTTTTAAAAACTCCAGTGCTTCTCTAACATTGTAATTACTCCTATCTCTCACTATCCACAGCATACGTACATATTTTGGGTAATGATCCATTATAGTTTCTATAACATAGTTTTCTGTTTTAAAATATGACATCAAAATCTCGCTTCATTATATAATTCACAAAAATATGCACACATAGACATATTTCCGTCAGATGTCCATGTTCCACTATAAAACTTTTTTGTTGCTTTTCGTTGTTCAAACGGTCCCCAATAAAAATTAATAAAATCCATCTTGAAATCCTCTTCGTTCTTCCAATCTTTGTAGAATATCCTAGACCAAGTCTTAACGTCACCAGTCAGACAATCTAATATATAAATTATGACATATTCAGTTGCATTTATTTTCTTCAAGTAAAAATCTAATTCTTCTAAAAATATCATCGGATGCATGTTAGTTCCATCAAAAGTAGGTTTCTCAGGGGTCATCATAGTTAAAACTGTTTTATTACTTGATTGACGAAAGTCCGAGTTCGATAATCCGTCAGATTGCATGTTGTTTGATGTTGCTTGCTGTTCTGCTGATATCAAAGAACTCGCCATATTTCTTTCTACTGTTTTGTAAAACAAAATACGCCTTATAAACTCGCTTCTTCTTAATATTTTCTTCTGTTTCCGCGATTATTACTCATTGAAATAAAATAATTTAACGCTTCTTCTTATTAACACTTATCACACTTATAACGTTTAATTTTGTCCTTGATTTCACTAGCACTTTATATTAACACAACACAAAAACAACTTTTTTCTATTTTCTAGGAACAACCTTTAATATATAAAATGTGTTAAAACTGTGTATTGTAATACGAAGAACATAAACTGCCTAGTATTTATTTTTAAACTACCACGTATAATTTGTTTATTTTTTATTTTTTTTATTGAACTACTTAATAAATGTGTTTCAAAAATAAAATCTTGTCTCACACACTGTATGTAGTGTATTACAATTCTGTCAGAAATATCGCCCTATATCTTGATAAACGCGACATAACAGCCCTTTTGTTAGCTTCTACCAACTTTATAAACGCTTCTATGTAAAATAATTCTGGTATGAACCCTCCTATTAAGGAATAGTCAAACTGATAACCTATTAAAATGTAGCTGATTTCCTACAATAAATAAACCCAAAAAAATCCCTACTATAATCCAGGTATTGCCAATATATTATATTCTCGTTAACGCACTAAGTAATTCTACTAAAATAATATTTTATATTTATCTTAATGACCTAAAATGTATATAACTACTTAATCCTGTCTACCCCCCGTCAATAAAACTTTAATAGTCCTATTACTTTCTTACAAAATAAATTAAACTAAGCGTATGATCCGACGATCTGGTCAAGATCGTAGAAACAGCGTAGTTGAGATTTTATCAAACAGCGTAGTTGAGATTTTATCAGCAGTGACGACTATAGTCTGATATTTATTTATTTAAAAATTACCAACAGATAATGATGATGATGATGTAGTAATATATATTTTTCAATAAAACAACAAATATCCTATTATTTTTTTTTCTAATATAATAAAAAGATACAAAGAAAACTGTCTACCTAACTTATACACAGGATTTAAATTTTTCAATATCCTGTAGACTTCTTCGTATTTGAAAATGAAATAATAACCGCCCTTTACACGAAAATCTAGACTTACTTAACCAAAACCTTAAGTACTTTATTTCTCATTTAGTTATTAACTGTGACTGTAATTAATCATGTAAGCCTACATAGCCTACATTACCTATTGCTTAACGACCCACACACCGAGAGTTCCGCACAAAACATTCACCACAAACGCCCGTATCCACGCAAATCCAGTGTTAGCAGATCCCTACTTCTAAACAGAATGAACGCGACGTTTTATCACTCTACACTGGCTACCGACACAGACAGACAGACATAAACCATTTTATTCCTAGTATTTGCTGTTATAACAACAACAGAAATACATCAGTCGTGAAATTTCAACTATCTAACCATCACGGTTCATGAGATACAGCGCAACGACAGACGGACAGATAGACTGACGGACGGATAGCAGTATCCTAGCATTAGGGCCTAGCTCTACCCTCCGGGTACAGAACTCTAAATATGGAAGCTGTACTTCATCATGAAATTACTACGAGAATAATGTTCAACAACTTACATACATACTACATACTTGATCTACTATGCTTTTCTAACAAAACACTATAATACCATCAACATTATTAAATACTATACGATCCCTTGTTTATAAAACTAAATTGAAACTTTTAAGGGTCGGCAGTTAATCAAGCTAAGCTATTCATATTTATTGTAAACAAAAACTAAGCCAGCGTGAGATTCTATTGTAAATATTTCGAAGTATAACTTAAGTCAAGTGCTTTCGATAATGGCACTTTGACGAACGTGTGACCATATTTCGTTTCATTGGTCAAGTGTCTGAGAACTCCACTTATAAACTATCGATAGTGAATATTTATGGCTAAACGTCTCAAGTTCGCTTTCGTAATAATCTAAACTTGGTTACTTTTTGCGGCACAAATGCAGACCCTTTTTTTGTGGTAACGCGCGGTCCTGCTAAGTTTGTCTACGTGGACAATTTTACTTCTTTGTTTAACCTAAATCTTAAGGTACAAAATCAGGACTTCTCTACATCTAAACCTTAAATTAACTATCAGGAAGGTCGTTCTATCCTACTATTTATCAATTCTGTAAATATTATTAGCTCTAAATATAGCAAATACTTAAAAATCTCATATCTATGCTATACTTATGATTTGGGACACAATGTGTTCGATTTTAAAGAAACATACATACACACATACGCTTTACAGAAGTGTTAGTCTTTGAAACTTACATTAGATTTAATTACTACCGCACCTATAGTAAATCTAGATAAAACCACAGTGGAACTATCGTTTTCAGAGGAAGACTATTATTATACACTGTGTTATCAAACCTTCCTGCCGTTTATAACCTAAGTATCAAGTACTACGTCAAAACACGCTTAGCCAGAAGATGCTTATACGCGGTACTATTGTGTTTGGAAAAATATTTTTATGCCCTATATCATGATCCTATCCTATCTTTAACTTACATAGGCCTACTTTGCAAATACAAACACACACAGAAGATGCTTCTACGGTCTACTCTAACTGACCGTTTTTTTTTAACTGTAGTTTAGACCTAAACTTAACCCTTCAGATCTTAGCCTAGTATAAACTGTATTCCTAATTATTACTTCCTGTTTAAGGTGAGGCACCCACTATAAAGATGCTTTTAGTAATGCAATATTTCTTATTACTTTATGTAAATACCTACTTAATCAATAACTTCTTACTAATTTTTTAAAAACATAAAGAGGCTACCCCCAACATTTACAGATCTTAAGATGTTAAGAGAACATTATTTCTTAGTATAGACTAAAGTTATACTGAGTAAAATAAACTATCATGTATTATTCCTAACACGACAAATACACTATCATCCTACATGCTAATCTCTCCACGGCAACAAAATGTGTGGTTATAATAAATTACAACCACACGGCTGATCTCAAACAAAGGATTGCTATTCTAATAAGAGTTAACATTTTCTAATTGGACTAGTTTATAATATCGACCTATATAATTTGCGATCATAACTATATGTATATAGTAGACTAAAGATAAGATAATGATATATAAGATATCCTGGTCACGGCACCAAAATGTACCAACCCCCCCACACAACTAACTAACTTAACCTAACTTATCTAACTTAACCTAATCTAAACCTAACCTTAACCTCTATTCTACCCACTTATCAAACAGCCACCAAAATGTCCTAAACTACCTAAATTATAATAGTGCTCCACTCTACCTAGATCTATCACTAGTCCAGACCTAATTATTACAAGAAACCTAACAAGGCCTAAACAAATCCTAATAAGACCTAAATAAAACCTAAATGAGAACCTAAATACCTAACTTAGAAATTCCTTCAATAATATCCTTTGTTTAGATCGTTGATTTGGCCAAGTGATCGTTTAGTGATGTCGTAGGTACCTATGTCATGCCGTAAGTAACCCTAAGTACTTTTCACATAATAGGATGGAGCTATTTGTCTTACCTACTGACCTATCTGTAAATTTAGCCTACCTAACGCCTAAAAACCTATTCATAACATACGTAACATAGATGATTTAAGTAGACTAAAGGGAAAATTAATATAAAATCTGATAAAACAATTATTAATGAAATTAATGAATTATGTTCTTAAGTTTTTTCTTTTGGGGTTATAGCGCAGGCACCGCCCCGCCCGACGCTGTGAGCCTCGACTTTCCTGACTGGATAGCCCTCCACCCCTTAGTTCTGAAGGAACTTTACTTCTTTTTTTTATTCTTTTCTTTTCTTTCTTTTTCATATATAAAATGCACTCCAGACTTATTCGAAGCTTGCGAAAGCTTATGCTGGTATTTAGGAGAGGACATTATTTTTTAGCAAAGGGAAGTTTGTCTAATAGCTGTACAGTATCCGTTCCAACTCTAAGACTTCTTCAAACATCACTAGTAAGACATAACTGTCAATATACAACATTACAATGAAATAATATTATTTTGACTCAGTATGGACCTTGGATTCACACCAGCTCAACCAAGAGTACCATGACCTTGCCTTGCCTCGATCAAGTCTCAATAAATCATCCATTGCAAAATAAGAGTTCAGATTCACAATATAGGTACCACCTTATAATTGTGATAAATAGTGTCGCTCTACAAAGCCAAAAAGACTAGAACGAAATCAAATACAGCTCGTAAAAGATAAAGCTATTGCAAATATAATTTTGTATAATATTGTGAATAGCTATTTTTAGCATATCTCACAATAACAGTGTTTCCCAAATTTCGACTATATTGATGGAAAGAAACACTAAGTATCCATCAGTCGGAAATCCCTACAACATGAACATGATGTCTATGTCTAGTAAGTATGTCATAGTCACAAGTGAAATATTCCACTATAAACCCTTTCATCCCTTACCTAAACTATTATCCCATTCCTATCCTACCACTAGTACCATTATGTTAATACAACAACAAAATACCTCTTGCGTCTAGCTCCAACTTTACATATATTGAACCTACAATTAAACAATTTCAATGAAACTAAAACTTAACTTGAAACAAGTAACCTACTTTGCCTATCTATCAATCAATTAACCACGGAAGCCCACCGTCGAACATAGGCCTTCCCTACAGTGCGCTTCCCTACCTATTCTATTATTGTATTAGTACAACATCAGAATACCTTTACACGTCTATATTGATACCTATATCTACCTATTATTAGACCTATAATAAAACAAATGAATTGAAATTATAATATGTTGTAACTATATTACTACCTACTGTCCTAAGTCCTAACCTAATCTTAACTAACGACTTTTACCAGAAGACCTAAGGTAACCGATGAATTCCTATGGGGAAGGAACAAGGTGTAAGGAAAGGTGATTTTCTCACTGCAGATCATCCAGGCTCAAATGATCTATTAAGGACATGAAGGTGTCTTAGCCACAGCGAGAGGGAATTAGTTTAGGAGTTTGGTGGGACTATGCGCTCAGAGAGTAGCCCTGATCACGCATAGGTTCGGGTATAGGAAGGTTTAGGAAACACCAATGGACATTACTACCCTAGTAGATAACACTATTATCCTACTAAAACCAACTTATAAACCTAAAACCTGACAGCTAAACTATCCATCTAGTCTGTACGAAAATGTAAGCTAGAAACCCGTGTTTCACATTTAAATTACTCGCGCAGTTTCCGATGTGCAATGGAAACTCCTATTCTAAGGCTAAATACGTCGGGATGAGTAAACCCTTCGACCTAATACCTATGACTCGTGTGCGTGTCAACTTTCAGCGATAGGGATTGGGACAGCCGAAAGTTAACGAAATAGATGTGAATATATAAATATGTAAATAAGAGGACAAGGTATAGGTAAAATTAGATAGCCTGGTAGAGCCACCTAATCCCACAAATACCCAGGGAGTAATAAGCTGGCTCGTACGTAAAAACAGCTTTCTGCAGGAACTCCACCTTGCAGACCCAACTAACCCCAACGCTTCCTAGAAACAGAATACTATCGTTAACACCGTGGGTGACCAATATTCAGCTCTAGGAATCCAACCCGACTCTGGCTGGAACTTAGATTAGGATCTCTGGCTAACAACCCCAAAAACTAATTAATACTTTACTATCAAAAATACTAATAATTAAAATGCGAAAACTTCATAATTGTAATACAACAAATTAACACTGGACACATCAATTAAAACTATACTATAACTTTTCACTGAATAACACAATATATAGAATATATGCTTTCATACATTGAGTAAACCAACACTATCAAAATGCTAGCGTAATCAAAGTAGGAAAACACACATTCACTAATAAAATAAAACAACCCTACCTTAATTCAATATTCTAACGTAGAATTAAAACCACACCACAATTACAATAATATATTATTCGCCAACACAGACCATACTGATATTCTATAATACCAGCATAGCCTAGGTCTTAGAATAACACATTAACAAAACACTAAATTATTACGACTAACTAACAGAGATCTGTCCTCTAAGCTCGTTTAAAGGATAAAGCGTAATGCTCCCGGGACTAATCTGCAATAGCTTATATGTTTTTAGTCAGGGACCAAGGCGTCCCCACGCATCTCCTAAATTGTTTATGTTATTTGGACTCATAACCAGTGCTAACTTAAATCGATTTCATACTCTATTTTGTACAGAAACAATATTCAAATTATGATTCAAACCAAACTACTTATCACATTTCTAAACTTAGCAACTACGCTAGCAAACCACTTGAGAAACCATACCAAGACATTTGCACATGTGATCTATTTATAACTTATTTAACACCATAAAAATAAAGTTCAAAATAGTTTGTTATTTATTCGTGTACCTGTTATTTTAATTCTTGCATATTCTAAAAATTATGAGACAGTCAGTATTCCCTTAAAACATTAGCCAAATAATTTTAAAAGGACGTAATATTCTAATTATCTTAAAGCAGTTACTACCTTTTAGCGTACAATTGTTTATTTGAAACTTATTTTGGCTCAAACAAAACACTCCCTCAGTTTCAAGATCTCCTTTCTTCAGACTCAAAACGATCTATGTCTACACATGCTATTTTTAACTATGTGACTCTCCATTTTATGGAAGTAGAATTCAAAATTCTTAATTTATTTGTATAAATATGACATTACTATTTTTTATTAAAACACAAAGTTTATTCATAACAAGTCTCTATGACTAAAAAATATTATAGCTGGTCTGGTGACAGTGTAATTAATATAAACAAAGTAAAATTAAATTATTTATGTATATGAACTTAACGAGTACATAGCTGGCTCGTTACAACTTGATACCGCGATGAAATGCACAATGGTTTCCCATAAAAGTGATGCTTAGTCCGATTTTTTTAGTCTGCCACGGCGGAACTTGCCGAAAGTAAGAAAATGAGAGTCATTTCCGGTGCGAAAAAGGGGGTGTCACTTAACCCATCTGATAGCGAAATAATAGTTATGGCATCAGTTAGAAATTTACTGGTAGATACAGAAAAGCGAAGTCTGCTAGTATTTTTTTTGCCGGAAGTGCTCGGCAGACGCTGTCAAAGGTGACCATCGGGACCCCTAAAAAAACCCATTTGATACCACCATGAAAACAATTCCAGTTGGTAGGTACGAACCCTCATTTCACGAATATATAAGTCTGCCAAGGCTTTTCCTGCCGAAACACCTTGGCAGACGAGATTATGTATGCAACATCCGTGGAACCCGTATTTAGAAATTATACCGATAACGGACATTTTTATTACTTTATGCTTATATTTGTATATGTATATGTTATTAATACAATGTTTTAATAATTTATTATTATTTACAAAGGTACCTATCGGGCTCGGCAGCGAAGGTATTATAGTCCTAACGCATAACTGAACCTGTTCCTGTGGTATGGGAGCGGTACGGGAGGGCTGACAAGTGACGTTTATGTGTATAGCGAGACAGTTAGGACACGTCATGTCAAGTCATGTATTCAATACTAGCTTCTGCCCGCGACTTTCTCCGCCTTAAATTCGTTTATCGCGGAAAAGGGTATTTTTCCGGGATAAAAAGCAGCCTATGTCCTTCCCCGGGACTCAAACTATCTCCATACCAAATTTTATCCAAATCGGTTCAGCGGTCTAAGCGTGAAGAGGTAACAGACAGACAGATAGACAGACACTTTCGCATTTATAATATTAAGTATGGATGATAAAAAAACATCCTTCATAGGTATGTTAAGTAAAGGTACTTAACTACTAAAAGTACCGGCCAAAAGTGTACCGTGTTAGACTCGACTTCTGCCTTGTAAAACAATGGTTGACACAAAACGGATTGATTTAATTAGTTTGCAGTGAAGCGACCAGCGGTGTTTACTCAGTCGCAGCGAAATGCGAAGTTATCTAACTTGTTACGAAAGTCGGCGGACGACTGGTGGCAGCGGACCACCACGCCGACCTTGGCCTCGCGGCGGCTGCACTCTCTTTTTTTTTGTGGCCCACATTCGTAACACGTATACTTACTACGACATAGTAATGAATGGTGTGTAAGTACTACGAGTATGAGATTTGTAATTGTGTATTAAAGTATTGTTTTTGTAGTAAAGCTTTTACGTGGTTAATGTAACAAATAGCAACTTCATCCACGAATTGCCTAGTATGCAGATTAATCAATCCTTTGTGTTTGTTAGTTACCTCAGAACACCGACATTTTATACACGAATATAATTATTTTTTTGTTTGAAAAGAGGTGCAGATTAGTCCCATTTTATTTTAGTGAAGATCTGAAATATTACTTTCTACATTTTTCTTTTTAACCGACTTCCAAAAAAAGGAGGAGATTCTCAATTCGACGGTTTTTTTTTAATTTTTTTTTTATGGATGTTCACCGCTTACTCAAAGACTATTTGACCGTTTTTTTTTTTGTTTTATAGGAGGTACTTCCAAGTTGGTCCCATATAAATCTGATGATGCAATCCACGAGGAATTGAAGGAACTCCTCAAATATTGTAGGCATACATATGGTGATTTTGGTATTATAAGAAACATAATAAGCATTTTCATTAAAAAAAGTGTAAATTGGTGAAGTGGAACTGATGAAAAAGACCACAGAATGCCATTGGAACTCCTCATTGATAAATGATTTATGGGTGGCGATACGATATCTTGATTAATTTAGCTAAGCAACTTCATATTCACAAACTTAAATGTTCCTCATGAGAATGGTACCATCGAATTGATTTGATGATGGAGCCGGAAGGTAGGCACCAGATCTATGTAATAAAATAATGTATCCTAGCCGTGTTTGGGCTTGTTCGAATCGTCACGAGATACACTTTTAATATACAATTAATCTTATTTTAGTAAGTTGTGACACGATGGCACCGACTCCAAAATAAGATTAATTGTATATACTGTATAGATTGAGTATACAAACGGTTACTTGTAAGTAAATTGAAGAAACTGAATTATGGCGTTATTTTTTTACTTATTACTTTTTTTTTTGGAGTCTGCTTTATTTTTTTGTTTAAAAGTTTATTTTTTGTTTGTTTGGACGTTGCGCCGATCCGATCGCGCGAAATCCATGTTGATACGCGTATCACACACTTAGATGGGAGAAGCGCGGCTTAATCACCGCGCCGACAGTAAGCGTCCAAGCAGCGCGATACGCAGTCATGCCACGCCCCAGTGATCGGATACGAGCAAATGATAGTAGTGTGGACGCACCTTTAGCCACCTCTCTGTCCCTCTTATGGTGACTCTTTTTGTTAATGTATAGTAATGTATAGTTTTTGTAGCCGAACGTGTGACAATAGAATACAAAACAAATAGATATAATAAATTAGAATCTGCTGGCTACATCGTTTATAAATTGACTCAGAAATAGCACCGTTTATTTGCCTACTTAGGTCATTGTGCTGTTAAAAGGTTTTATCCTGGAGAAACTCCAAAAAATAATATGGAATAGGTAGGGTAAATCGGCAATAACTGGCCAGATTATTTGATTACTGGCCACAAATTCTGTTCGCGTTTCTGCGCGATTTGCAAAAATACTCTAGGGGGTATTTCCAACAACATTTACATATAGTTATTATTAAAAAACTAGCCAAGAGCTTGTCGGACCATACTTAGTGCTGAACCCTACCCGCAGCCGTTCATACAAAAAAACCACTAAACCTGAAAAAAATACGATATGAAAAATTGTTTTAGCATAAGATCTTACCTTCTTATATCCTTTTGCTGAGAAGCGCAGTTTTTCGACAATAACTAAAAGACGGTATATTCAATCATGTTTTCGTTTTGACTACGGAGCTCTAAAGAGTAATTTTAGAACGTATTATGCATCTAGACCCTGGCTGGCTATATTATATTTGTACGATTTGGCCAGTAACCGGAGGGTGGCCAGTAATAGGCAATTTAACCTATTACATAAAACTTCTTATCTTATCTTATCTTATTACTAGGGGTCCTTACGGATACACTTCGACCCAGTGGGATCTTTTGTGTAATTACCCCTTCTTGCTACTCAATGTTTTGTTCTACCAACTCCATAAACCGGATGATAGATGCCAATGGTAGCGTCTGGAATTCCTTTGGCCTTGGGTACCCAACGCCAAATTCCTTCATTCTCTGTCTGGCGAGGGCATGACATTCACATAATATATGTTCCATTGTTTCAGCCTCTTCACCGCACATTCTACAATCCGTGTCGTCAGAAAGTCCTAGTTTGGCCAGGAGTCCTTTGACTCCGAAGTGACCTGTGAACACACCCATTATGATTCTGAGTTGTCTTTTGCTGTAGTTCCACAGTTTCTTGGTCCAGCTTGATTCTACCCCTTCTATGAATAGCTTTGCATGCCTCAGGCCCTCCACCTTCTTCCACTCTTGTTGATGTTGGTTCTTGGCATGGTCCTTAATGGCCGTTACTATGGTTCCCTGTGAGAGTCCCACACATGGTTCGGGTCCTACGAAGTTAGTTCCAGACCCTTTTCTAGCTAGTTCATCTGCGTTTTCATTGCCGATGAAGCCTTCGTGCCCTGGAATCCATACCAGCTGCACCTTATTGAGCCTTCCGAGCTTGTTTAATGCTTGAATGCCGTTGTGTACAAGTCTAGAGTCTACTTTGGGCGCTGATAACGCCTTCAGTGCTGCTTGACTGTCGCTGAGTATATAGATGTGTTTTCCCCTGGTTAGTCGATCTATGTTACAGGCAATTATAGCATATGTCTCTGCTTGAAAGACCGTTGCATAACCTCCCATACTTGTACTGACATTGTAGTCATTTGCATGAATGCCTGTTCCCGTACCTGATGCCATTTTTGAGCCATCAGTGTACCAAATACTATCCCTCACCATCCATTGTCAATGGCCCATTCTGCCCTTGTGGGAACCTGCACTTTGAAGTTCCTATGGAATACATGCCTTGGTTGCATTTTATCGCAGCTCATGGCAGTTATTCTGTCGAGGAAATTGTTGTTTTCCATGGTTGTGTGCTTAGTTTTCGGCGCACGGTAACTCCACAGGCCCATGGTTTTTAACCTGTGCAGTGATTTGCGCGCTTCCGACTGTATCACTATGTGTAGCGGTGGTAGGTCTAACAATACTTCTAGCGCCGCTGTCGGCGTAGTTCTAAACGCCCCTGTTATAGCCATGGACGCCGTTCTTTGGACCTTCATTAGGTCGTCTCTGCATGTGCTCTTTAAAGTTCTCGGCCACCAGACCAGGCTGCCGTACAGTATGATCGGTCTTACCATCATAGTATAGATCCATCTCAGTACCTTAGGGTTTAATCCCCACGTCTTACCGTATGCCGATCTGCACATTCCAAACACTCTAAGCGCTTTTGTTATGTTACGATCAACATGCTTTTTCCAATTTAGTTCCTTATCTAGCGTGACGCCGAGATATTTCACTTCATTGGACATCTCAAGTACCCTTCCGTACAGTTTTAGTTGGTGCATGTCCTTTAGGGTTCTCTTTCTAGTAAATGGTATTACCACCGTCTTGCCTGGATTCATGGACAGTTGGTGTTTGTTACACCATCTCTCCACTTTCTTCAGTGCTTCATTCATTATTGCCGAGACTGTACTGGGAAATTTCCCATTTACAAGTATCACTAGGTCATCCGCATACCCTACCGTATGGATAGGACCACTATTGAGTTCCTCCAATAGTGAGTTCACCAACAAGCTCCATAGAGTAGGTGAGAGTACTCCACCTTGTGGACACCCCTTTGTTGTTGTGGCCCTTATCTCGTCCCCCATTAGGGATGACGTTATTAACCTACCGTTTAGCATATTGCCAATCCATTTGCATATGGTCGGCTCTATGCCATGTCTTGCAGCTGCTTCATCGATCGCTTGGTACGTGGTGCGGTCAAACGCTCCTTCCACGTCTAGAAAAGCCGCCAGGCACAGTTCCTTACTCTCTATGGCCTGTTCAGCTCTGGTTGCTACCAGGTGTAACGCCGTGTCCGTTGACTTCCCTGGTTGATAGGCACACTGTAATTTGTGCAGAGGATGCCTTTTTAATGGGCCATCCCTTATGTGTCTGTCCACCAGTTTCTCTAACGCTTTTAGAAAGAACGATGACAAACTTATGGGCTTATACGATTTGGCGTCTCCGTAATCTGCCTTGCCTGGTTTTGGCAGGTAAATCACCTTCACCATTCTCCATACCCGTGGTACATGTCCGAATGCTATACACGCTCTGTACAGTCTGCATAGATGAGGAATGAGTACATTTGCGCCCTCCTGTACTAGAACGGGGTATATCCCGTCTGGCCCCGGAGCCTTGTAGGGTTGGAACGTTGACAGGGCCCATTTTAATTTGTTGTGTTCTACTACCTTCTTCGATGTGTCCCAGTTGTGCCTTGTTGTGCTTCTGGTTTGCTCCTGTGCACTAATAGCGACATCATCTATTTCACCCTGGTGTATTACCGAGCCTGGAAAGTGTATATTACACATCACGTTGAGCGTTTCACACCCAGTTTCAGTCATTTTTACATAAAACTTACAAATCCTACTAATATTATAAACTAGAAGATGTCCGCAACTTCGTTCGCGTTCAGAGAAAAAGTCATAACCTTTTTTTTTCCTTTAGGGTAGTCGGATAAAAAGTAGCCATCTGTGGAATAATTAAAATCCGTTCAGCCGTTTTGTCGTAATGCAGCTGCAAAAACTCTATACTAGTATACATAAAATAAAAAATAATAATAATAATTTCAGAAACCGTACGTGTGGATATTTTTTACAAATTTGTAATAGTAAGTAAACCTATAGACTAAGTCTAGACTAGAATGAGCTATTCGTTCGCGGAGGAGAGATTTTTTTTGTTTCGGCGTAGTCGCGTAAGAAATAGCCTTTACTTAACCGTCCTCGTGTGTTAAGTTATTCTTGTACTAAAATTATGCATAAAAGAGAAGCATCCAGTTTGACGTAGTAATGAGGCCGCATAAATATTCCAATCGAAAGATGGCGCTGTTATCAAAACTTGGCACGAATTCATCATATCATCAAGTCATGGATTAAAAGAGACTAAGGTTCCGATAACGCAGGCCTCCACGCACAGGGGTTAGGACATTAGTTATGTCATAAGACTGCTGTTAAAATCATAATAATATACAAACCCCTGGCATAATACACAGGGTGGAAAAAAACCTATAGACCCTGGGAGGGAATCGATAAGTAGAATGAAACAGTAAGTATTAATTATATTATATATTTACAGGTAAGCTTTTCACAAATTCTGTTCTTCATGTTAGGAAATCAAAATAATATTTTCTTTAAGTAAAATGAAGTTTCTTAAGGATCTATGGTAGTTTCCCTGCAGGGCCCATAGATTTATTTCTATCTATGCTGTTGTGTTGATCGCTTCATTTGTACCTTTATGTAATGTATCTAAGTAATGCTATTTCTAAAACTGAGAGTGTCTCGCCAATAATATAAATGAATTCTCGAAAATGATGCGGAACAAAGACCCGAATAGCGACCCATTTAAATAATTTTAACGCTACATTATGTGCAGACTAGCTGTCAATCTACAGAACTAAAGATAAGTTAATTCTGACACATTGCGCAACCATGAAGTTTTCGATTACTGAAAATATTGTCACTAGTGAGACAATGATAATTTTTATTCGTTGCGGGTGACAGAATAGTGAGTGGAAGAAGTATGTCGATTAATATTTCAAAATGTTTTTATGCTCGATAAATGTTGTCTTATGCTACTGTTGGTATGAAATAAGAAAAACAGCCCCTGGGATCAATGGCGTCCGGATCCTTTTGTTTCCCATAATCATTTAAAGTCGTAATGTTAGACATACAATCATTTGTCATAATAAAGTAATCGTCAAATTTTGCAGATTTTTGAAAAGATTTACTGTAGAACCGATTTGGTTAGGTTAGGTTCGATTTGTTATAATTCTGAAAAGTTAATGGTTTCGTAGTAAAATGCGATTATGACTTTGAACTCTGGTATCTTTGCCACTGCATAAATGCTAATTTCTTTCCTCAGGTTTCTTAATTAAACGGAATTTAAAATATTTAAACACAGTGAAAAAATAACGCAATTAAGTAACTAATACAAATAACAATTATAAGTTTTACTTTCGAGTTCAAATGGTTTTCTAGGTCACACATGCTTGATAATAATAAAAATAGTTGCGTCTAATTGTGCATCTTTTATATCTGCCATTTAGTAACTTGACATCACATTATAATAAAACTATAAGAATAATTCAAGCGAGCTAGCTTCAGACGGTAGTTAATTCAAAATCTGGCTCATATAACTGCGTTTTTTGGGAGTTTTGGGACTAACACCGTACCAGCTATCATTTAATATACTCTACTAAGAAAAATTTCACGAGTAATAATAGTAAACATCTAAGCTAACGCATCCAACTCACGCTTGACCCAAATGCTATCGACAAAATTTTTCGACATATATTGCATCACTAGACACATGTGTCAGGATTCAGGATTAACTCCTTATGTTCAGATCAGGTTGAAACACGAAAATGATTGACACTATGAACGTCCCTATGCAAATAACATAGTGACATCTTCATGTCCGTCGTCCATACTTTTGTACCGGCATGTGCAAACTACGGTAACCATCGCCATTGCGTCCTCTTATTCTTATTGTCATGTAGAAAAATGCAGTAAGAACGCCTGGGATTAGTACGCAGTTAGTACCTTTAGCAACTGGTACATTTTAACTATGTTAGTGACGACAGATTGTGCGTACGCACGCGTGCCGCGTTGTGACGGTGTCTTGCAATACGGGTAACTGGTACGTTAAGCCTAAAAAGCAGTCATTTTACAACGACAGGCTATACTGTCCTTTTGCTAATTTGACTTCGGCAATGTATGTGAAAGCGTATCACCACTATTTGGAAATTTGGTTCAGGATTGTCTCGATGTCGCTTCGTTTCGTTTCGGCAATCAGCTAACTAGTTCTTTCGCAAGACCGCATATATCTAGCATACTAGAGCCCAAGAAATTTATGGAAGTGGTCCAGTAGCGCTGACTGGCACGACATTGACATTCAGAGGTGTATAGTAGGTTAGGGGCGTCGCTTTAAAAGTATTCATCGAGCTGGAACATGTTTGGGTGAATTTTCTTTGTAGTTTTTATGAGCTAGTTGGTGGAAATCTGTTTCTATGGGAGCCAAGTCACATCACGGGGATATAGAATAAAACAATCCCGGAAATATGTTTGTTAAAAATTTCCTCCATAGAAAAGTTATTCGAAAACGCGTCTTCATTTTCAGTTTTTTGTCTAGTTTGTACAGTCAAGGGCAAAGATAAATATCCACAAAAAGTTCCAAAATATGTATACATATACCTTACTGCCATGATAATAAGACCAGTATACATATTTTTGAAACTTTGTGGTCAGACAGATTAATAAACGGCTAAATTATGTAAAAATGTCATTCTTCTCTTTATTTTTTACGCGATTAAAATAAATGTTAACAAAACCTAATAATATCTTCGATTTCATTGTACTTTTATATCTGGCGCTTACGCCAGAAAACCCCAACCATGTAGTATAGTATTAGCTTTCTCTGTCTGTGATACGCGCGAGCAGTAACCTGTGTCCCTTATTACAAATTCCGCTCATTGGCCCGCTCCGCTTTTGGGGCATGGTTTACGTAAGACGATGCAGGCCCTTAACTCTCTCGAGGATCGTGATACCGATGAGCCAACAGGTATACCTAAAGTTCGCTACTGTTTGAATTTCGTCTTCATTTTTTTATTAGCTGCTTGTCACTAATCAAACCTTTATTTTCATTTGATTTGTTGTGTTCCACATTTCTTTTATCTTACTTATCTGCGATAAGGAGAATTGGTTTTTCTTTTCAGTTGACCCCACAATTAATATAACATTACCCAATTTTATCGCAGCGCGCGCGCCTATTGACGTAACGTTGCAGAAAACATATCAAAGTCCATCCAAATTGCACCATTGATTTGATACTGCCAAATTACGAGTATAATGACGTAATGTGACCTTAGTGACCTACAATGCGTTAGCTAATTCTTGTACGATCATTCTCAAAAAGTAAACCGTGTAACATTTACTTTGTCCAAGTATTTTTGCGCTACAAGCGGTTTATTATATTTTATTGATATTTACGTTTCCACAATTTCTAAAAGTAAATGTCCTTCTGTTGCTTCTCCTTCTTGAACTCGATATCGAACAACGGATCGTCATAAAAGTAGAGTCAGTCATATACTCGTATCTATGCTACTCTAGAAAAATGCACGGCCCGTAATACATTCGCCCAAGCGAGCTCACACAGTGTCTCTAACTTATTTTATAGATCCAATAACTAAGAGTGAAGCCACACGAGCGTAATTTCTGCGGCACAGTTTCGGTCGTGTCATACATTATGTCATATGACCACGCGCATACTGTATGTATAATTAAAACCTTAGTATAGTGTTAGTAATAACAAAGGAACTTTCAATCAAATATACACATTTTTATCTTAAGCAAACCACATGTTCCAGAATTTATGATGTTGATGAATATAACGGCTTGTTTTTTTAGTTTTTTAATATTAGTTTTTATTTTTAAACAATTGTCGAGTACCTATGTATATGTAATTTTTATATTACACCCGTTACGTAGACACGAACTACATAGGGTAAAATGTCTATTACTGATCACTCCTCGGTAGTAACCGAGATTAGTATGGATTTTTACGGTTTAGCCTACTGGCTAAATATAATATTATAAATGCGAAAGCGTGTCTGTCTGTCTGTCTGTCTGTTACCTCTTCCCGCTTAAACCGCTGAACCGATTTGGATGAAATTTGGTATGAAGATAGTTTGAGTCCCGGGGAAGGACATAGGCTACTTTTTATCCCGGAAAAATAACCTTATCCGCGATAAACGAATTTAAGGCGGACGAAGTCGCGGGCAGAAGCTAGTATAGTATAAAGCAAGAGTCCAGTTGAAAGATATGTACTAAAACTAGTTTGTCTGAATAATTACCAATTACGGGAATGATTACCTCTGGGGTATTTTTATTAATCCCATGGTAAACGGCAACGAAATGTATGGCTAGTAATTAAATAAACTGGCCAGTTATTGGCGTTTACCGTAGGGTGAGGCATGTTAACAGCAAGCAGAACGATAATATAGCCTTAGGCATTCGCAATAACAATGAAATTGTATACCTAATCTTTCAATTTCTTTGATATAAAATGGAATTTCACTAACTTATATGTGCAAAATGGAAATGGTTAAGTAAACTACATTTCATGACATCGTGATCATGCCAATTATAAACATATCTGTCTGGTACAGTCAGTAACAAATAATCTGTTGTGGTCCCATACTGTGTAAATTTCCCAAATATTCGTGTTGTTTGTTGTTAAACGAAACGGATGCCACAATTTGGTTAATAATACGGCACAACAGTGTGGCTCTAGCTTAACTTTCAATTCCAAAGTACAAAATAGGTATATCGCGACACATCTTATTCCTACTGTAGGCAAAAGGATGTGTGATAAAGATAATATATATTTGGCATTTCAGCTGTTGCAGATTCTTTAATGCTGAGTCTCTTGTCAGTATGACTTATAGTATGACGGGGATATTATTTTTTTGACCAACCTAGCGAAGCGTTTCTGCATGCGAAGTTGCGATTTGACTCGACTCGAATCAACCGGGTGGTGTTTGCGGCAGCAGCCTAGTCCAGGAGTCGGAGAGTCGAGTCGAGGTCGGCATAGTGGTATTCTTGATTCAAGTTAACTTGACTTGCCGAGTCCGATCCGTATCAATCCCTGCCTGAGTTATGCGAGTCAAACCGGCAAGTGGACGCGGCGAGTTGATTTGATTTGAGATGGAACTCTTCGAATCGACTCTTTTTAAACTCTGATGCGAGTTATTCGAATGAGATAGGTTGTGCCCATCGCTAGTTTCAGCTTGGGCCAAAATGACTTCGTATGTCTGGATGTCCGTCTGTTGCTAGGGTTTGCAATCCGAATATTCGAATAATCCGGATTATCCACTACGCTTAAAATTCGAATCTGAATTCGAATAATTCGGATATTTTGAATACAACCAAAAATAGACGGTGTTCATTATCTTGAACAACACTAAGAGATATATTGTTATTCGTATTTCTACGTTAGGTTTAAAAATCATTTAAATAATGATTTCTAATGTAAATTAAGTACTTATAGGTCCCTAAAGGCTTAACATTTTTTGCGCCTCTTTTTTGTATGGGGAAATTTTTGGAATTGCATTGGTGGCTAGTCGGCTAGAGATAGGTGGGGGATGCTCGACCAAATGTCATAGGGGTCTGTCATAGCAATCGAGTGGAATTGTTTCATGATAGGCAGATTTACAAATTGGCCCTAGGGGCTGAAATTTGGTACCGGGGTTTTTTGGGGCCTCCGATTCAATTAATTATTGGTGAGGCGCTCGAACAAATTTCATAGGGGTCGGTCACAGCAATCGAGTGGTGTTGTTTTTTTTTTTCAAGAAGGCGACTTTAAAATGGTGGCTGCTTTTTCAAACTGGTCAGAGAGGGTTGAAATTTGGTATTGGGGGTGCAATGGTACTTACAATTTCGAATGTGCCTTCAAATTTGGAATACATACATAAAATCACGCCTTTTTCCCATTACGGGGTAGGAAGAGACTACCTCTTGCCACTTGCTACGGTCTTGGCATTCAACTGCCGCTTCATCAATATTCATTAATCTCTTCATTTTGTGCTGTCACAACCCTTTCGCTTTGTCTCATTCACATACAGAATATCAATATTTCTCGCATCCTTCATCTGACATACTTCATCTATTTTATCATTCATTCCTCCCCTTACATTTAACGTAGCAAAGCGGCTCTCCATAGCCCACTCTTCGCGCTCGCTGGTATAAGAACCTAGCAGAGCCCCGCATACCAGGTAAGGGAGCCTTATTCTGGGGTCACCAGTCCCAGGACAATTCAGCACGCTACCGACTAAACTCGCCTCTAGCCACGCATCCATCGGTACGGCATACCTTGGATTGGCGGAATAGGAGGATGGATAACAAGGTAAAGAAAGGAATTGTATGAATTCAGACATAAGAAAAGATTAAAGGATACTACTGTCCTGGAAGACTAGGTATGAGCCAGTAGCAGCTCGGGGAGCCGGGGTCGCATACCCGTATACCATAACAAAAATGGCGGAAAGGCAACTTCGTATTAGTAATCCCTGACTTAATTCGGACAAGTTTGGACAAAATCTAAATAATACAAATTGGAGCTATCACAGCTCAACCGAGGGCCGTAGGCACGAGGATGAGCGTCGAAACATGTGAGAGACGACAGAGCTGTGGAGCGTAATGTCGTTACGCGAGCCAGAGGGCCCGAAGGGCCCGAATGGCGAGCCCACCCAAAAACTTACTTTACCCCATGTAATTTTAGCTCGACTGCGGGCCGCAGGCCTGAGGGCGATCGTCAGCGATCTCGAGACTGCAGGCCAAGCTTTCGTGAAGCACCGAATGTGCGGAGTTTCACCACCGGCTCCCACCTACGTGGGCCCAGGGGCCCTGTGGGCGAATTTTGCAAGATTTGCTCCTCGGCTAGTGAGCACGGCGTCGGCTTTGAGCCGGCTGCTGCCCAACATGGGCCACCCGAGGGCCTTATGCCGCAGGCTCTTCGCGGGGGTTGTGAGGAGTATGGCCCTATTTGGGTGGACCGGCTTTCGTTAAAAAACAAGTCCCTTCTTCGGAGGCCGCAGCGCGTGGTGGCCCTCCAAATTATCCGGGGGTATACCACAGTCTCCCACGCGGCGGCATGCGCCCTTGCCGGCTCACCACCCTGGGATCTTGACGCCCAGATGCTGGCTGAATGATACCGCATAAGATCGAAAGCAAGGCGACAGGCTCAAGGAGAGGTGGAAGACGGGACTGGAGGAGTCCCCCTATGGTATCCGTATCATAGCGGCACTCCTCTCATCATTCGAGGGCTGGTTGAGCAGGGAGTTTGGCCACTTATCGTATAGGTTGACACAGGTGATGTCCGGGCATGGCTGTTTCGGACATTGCCTGCATCGAATCGGGAGGGAACCGCGTCCAGCATGCCACCAATGTGGGGATCTGGACGACATGGCCCAGTACAGCCTGCAATCGTGCAGCAGGTGGGACGCAGAGCGTCGAGACATGATCGCGGTTATAAGAGCGGCTGACCTCTCGCTGCCTAGAATAGTATCTCCCATGCTGAGGAGCGAGAGGGCAAGGAGGGCTGTGGCCTCCTTCTGCAAAACAATAATGCTGCAGAAAGAGGCCGAGGAGCGGAAGTGCGAGGAATACGTGAACGCGCACCCGCTCCATCGCAGGCGGAGGGGACGGAGACGGAGGCAATTCGCCATCCATCTGAACCCGTAGTGTAGCCAGTGGGTTGGGGGTCCACACTCCACGGCTCCACCCGTTTGGGGGAGGGTCGTAGCGTTTTGTGATACCTCCCTCTTTGGAGCAGGTCCCCCGGCTAATAGTTGGGCCGTTCTGCGTAGCCCTGAAGGTGCGGAGCGTCACGATTAGCTCTCATCTACGCGAGCCCAAGGGCCCTAAAGGCCTGCAGGGCGAGCGTTAGCCAACACGAGGCCGAAGGCCGAGCTTCATAATCTTCTTCTTCCGACTTCCACCTACGCGAGCTCAAATGCCCACAGGGCCTGCAGGGCGAGCCCACCCGAATTTTAGCTCAACTGAGGGCCGCAGGCCCGAAGGCGAGCGACAGCCAACGCGAGGCCGAAGGCCGAGCTTCCGCGTAGCACTAAAGGTGCAAAGCCTGACGACCGGCTCCCACCGACACGAGCCCGGGGCGAACCCACCCAGACACTTGCAACCTCCATTCCTTGTCAAGCAAACACACCCACATGCAGACTCCTCCACCTTTTCACTCTCCTTTCACTTCCCACTGCAAATTTAAAAACTCGGGCGACTCCTGCCTCTCGAATTATCAACGAGTGCGACTCCCGATAACAAAACATAGCCCACACAAAGCTCACGGGTCGTTTGCGCTCCTGCACACAATGCGAAAACCAACGTTGTTGACTTAGATTCACACTTGTGTTTCTAACGTCGAATTTTATAAGTTTCAGTATGTTTATTGTTAATTTCACTTTTATTTTGCCTTATAAAGACAAACTTTTGCTATTAAACAACTAGGAGTCTTTATTTTATTTTCTACAACATGGAAATTATCCGAAAAATCTGGATAATTCGAATTTAAGAAACGGATAATTCATATTATCCGAATTCGAATAATGAACGGATTTTGCAAACCCTAGTCTGTTCCTCTGTACAGATCGCATTTCTCAATAGATTCTTGAGAAATTTTGTGAGCAAGTTCGATAGTTATGGTTTTTTTGGCGATTCAATTTGTAGAGATTTTTCAAAATGGCGGAGATATACGAGTTGAAAGACTCGCGAGGTCTGCAGCTCACATAGCCAACTTGTACATATTGTCAGAATACAATAAGTTTTTAAATATATTTATTAATATTAGCACATACTTAACAATATGGTACAGTAGGATACAGTACGCCAAACTTTAAATCATTTTGTTGGTGTATATTTGATCTACTTACTCATTGCGACTACGATACATTATCTGGGCTATTTTTCACACTATCTACCCGTCTATCAGCCAAGGTCGTCCACTATTGAATATAGGCATCCCCTATAGCTCGTCACTGAGAGCGACCGCAGACCGCATCTACCGACTCTCCGCGACCTTCATGAGGTCATTCGTCCACGACCACCACTTTCACATGTCATGGAGGTGCGACCGGGTGTGTAATGTTCGATATAAAAATAAATAATATATTTCCATTCAGTATAACAACATTTGATATAATTTCAAAGGATATAATCACTCATTACATATAATAAACGTTTGATATAATTACTAACTATGGCTTTTTATTTCTTATATTAATCATTTGATATAACGCTTATTTATTACGTCCATCACATGGTATAACGCTTATTTATTATAACTATCATATAGTATAAAGCTTATTCATTATAATGATCATATGGTATAACGATTATTTATTATAACGATCATATGGTATAACGCTTATTTATTATAACCATAATATGGTATAACGCTTATTTATTATAACTATCATATGGTATAACGCTTATTCATTATAACGATCATATGGTATAACGCTTACCAAGTATGATGAATATATGCTATAAGCATCAGTGGTATAATGTCTTAAAAGATATAAAAATAATGTATGTTCAAAAGACAAAAGGTGGGTCTTGCCTTTTGTCTTTTGAACATATAGACCCTCCGCGGCTCACTCACTTCGCTCGCTTGTTAGGGTTGCAGTTCAACCTAACACTCCTCCTCGCTTCGCTAGTCGTCGTATCTAACCTAACCCAAGTTGGACCTGCCTTAAGGTGAAATTGGCAATGGTTGGTTTATTTTTCACTTGATATAGACCTGCGCGGCTCGCTTGCTTCGCTCGCTCGTTAGGGTCGCAGTTCAACCTAACACTACTCCTCGCTTCGCTCGTCGTCGTACCTAACCTAACCCAAGTTGGACCTACCTTAAGGTGAAATAGATGAGTTGAAATTCATGTATTGCGTACGTGCTATTGTATTCCTGCAAAAGTAAAAAAAAATATTTAAAAAAATTATATAGGTAGGTAAACCTTACGACAAGCTTTTAAATCATACTAGCGACCCGCCCCGGATTCGCACAGGTGCAATGCTGATACTAAATAGGTAACTGCCATAAACGCGTGCGATCGCTGCTAATCATAAAGTGCTATAGGGCGAAGCACGGCCTTTGAAGCGCTATTTATAGGCACGCGCCGCCGGCCCCCCGGCCGGTACCGCTGCAACCGTTATGTCCCTGCATTTTAAATCGGTAATATCTTCGAAAATATTCGTTTAAATTACATTATATTTAAAGTATATTATATCATATGTTCATTATAAGAAATATGCATTATACTTAATGTAAGTTATACTAAATGTTATTCAATCAAATGATTATCATATAAAATGATAATTATATTATAAGATAATACGTAATAAGTATGTTATATCATATATTCATTATTAGAAATATGCATTATACTTAATGTTTGTTATACTAAATGTTATTCAATCAAATGATCATTATAAAAAAAGATAATTATATCATATGTCAATATATTCAATGTTGTTATATGATTTAATAGTTATATCAAATGAGCGTTATTGCGACTAATATTATTTCAAAAAAAAATATAGGCATCGTTACGCACCCGGTGCGACCACTCATAGGAAACCGAAGCGTGGGATGGCCCTCGACTAATAAAAAAATAACGATGGTGCGGTTATAGCTTCTTTAAGTCTAGTGCTTTCCAACCTTTTTTCATGACGTGACCCCCTTTAATGGAAAAGCATTTCGCGACTACCTTTTCTGCGCTAATTCCAACACGTGTTTTAAAACGTTACAAATATAGAGTACGAATTAATGTAGATAACTGCAACCCCCTTTCAGAGGCCTCGTAACCCCCTAAGCTAAAAAAATCTCGTCTAGTCAGTAGTTAAAATACTCGTATTGGCTGGAGAGTAGGTACTTTAATAGCTTCAGATACCTACATAAGTATCTATGCTTGCTAATAAGTAATACTGTTATTTTTCAGAGGAAGGCGAGCCACCGTGGTACGTGTCCACGTACTGGGTGTTCTACAACATATCTGTTACCCTTGGCTTCCTGATAACCCTACTGTATTGGATACTCCTATTCGATTCCAGTAAGTTATTAATTATCTAGATCATAATTTATAAGATACCTATTGTTGACAACCATTCTTAGCCACGCGTTATAAACTTTGCTTTTCATTTCGAATGTGAAAACATTCGATGCTACTTAAATCGTTATAATCATGCATTATAGCGCACGTTTATCGACTACGTGTTGATATGTTATACTGATTGTTAATCAGGACCTTTCGGTCCTGGGCTCCTGCCGCGAAGGCCTGCTCCAATGCAGTGCCGCTGTAACGCTTTTAAACCCTAGCGGCTAAAACGATCGTCTCCTTTAGTCCCGCTACGCGAAGCTAAAATGTGTCAGTTTTCGAGTATGAGAAGTGAAAACAATTTGTCATGTGAAATTTTTGTTTTGTGATTTTTCCCGACGCGAATTTATTATGCACTAACTACGACTAAGACGAGCACATAGACGATATATTATAAAAACATTCACCTCCCTTTTCACCACCTTAAGGGATGATAACTATCTCATATCCTTAATAGTATCTCCAATACCAAATGTAATTTAAATCGGTTCAGCGGTCTTTTATTATTATTATCAGCCTGGACTGTCCCACTACTGGGCAATTCCCTATTTAAGGCGGCAACGGACAATCCCTTCGGAACGAGTCTAGGTCAATCCGCCATCTCCGTCGCGGTCTACTTTAAGCGTGAAAAAGTCAGACACAAAGACAGAGGTATTATTTATAGCATTTATAATATTCCGTATAGATACTATAGTTACCGGGTCAAGGATATATTTATTTATCTATCTTAGCACGTACGCACCTATTCTGTGTAAGTAGATATTGCTAAAAGATAATTGAAATGCCAATCTTGCTATCACCATTGGCACTCCCGTATCGGACTCTATAGTCATTATAAGCCCTGCCACAAGAACACAAAATGAATAGTTTGATAAAGATGTAAAGGCCAATTGATCATGATATCGACAAAATAGCATTTTTCAAATTTATAATAATGCTCTATAACAACTGCAGTCGTGAAAACGCTATTGAACCATATCTTACTCTAATTACAGGTAGCGTCGTTAATTTGGATCGAATGTTCTGGCTGGAAACAGTAACACATGGATTCAACTCGGTGATCTTACTGATCGAGCTGCTGGTTTCCCGGACGCCGGTGCGCTTCTTGCACATCTACCAGCCGCTCGGCGTGGGCTTGTGGTATGCCGCGTTCTCCGGGATATACTACGGCGCTGGAGGCACTGACGGGTAAGTAAAAACAGTAACACATGGGTTTAACTCGATGATCATGCTGATCGAACTCTCGGATTTCCCGGACGTCGGTGCGCTTCTTGCACTTGCTGGTACTTGTGGTAAGCTTGCTCTCTGGGATACTACGGCGCTAGAGGCACTGACGGGTACGCTACTTAAGGTTATTATACAATTGTGCAACACGTTATATTTAAATTAATACATACAATCAAAGACTATTAAGTGATCATTTGTAAACCTTGAAACGAATTATTCCCAAATGGACCAAACAGCCGAACTAGAGTCCCAAGACATGTACAGCCTATAGTTTGACACCAAAGACCGAACTGAATGATTGCTGTTGACGAGTTGGAGAAGGACTGGTGTTGTTGAAAGAAAGAAAGAAAGAAAAGAAAAACAGTTTATTTACCATAAGTTACAAATGACAAAGAAAGAACAGTGATTCCACACTAGGCAAGGCCTGTTTCGTGGAATTCAGTACCAAAAGAGTTACCATAATAAGGCGGCTATTTATAGCTGTTATAATGTAAGAAACATTTGGCATTACACTCATTATTTTAAGATGTGGACATGTTTGTATATGTGTGTAGTGTGTAAGTTAGTATATGTAAGTATGTGCACAGTGAATAAGCAGAAGTGTGAAAGGTAAACAGCAGCCCTACGAGAGATAACATTTCTTGGGATCGATGACAAAATTGCCGATCACTACATTTACCCTCCTACATATTAAGTATTTTCTGGAGGAGTTTAGATATCTGCATCTGTCCATTGACAACATGAGTCTCAAAATCTCTTACCATTATTGCTGGATTTTGACATTTGTTGTCAAACAGCTAGTGGTTGCCTTGTTTCCAGCCGAATTGAGCTTTCAGCCATTTTAACAGTCTGCATTTCCAGGGTCGGTAACCCCTGGATCTACGAGATCCTGGATTGGAGCAACCCCGGCCCAACAGGTGCCCTGATCGCCGGCTCGGTCCTGGGCCTGTTGGGGGTGTACACGGCGGTTTGGGGGTGCGCCCTCACCCGGGACAAGCTGACCGCCACCCTCATCAGAACCACCAGCCACGACCTGCCCTTCACGCCACCTGACGTAACTACGGGGCACGTTTAGGCTTTTTAAATGACACAGACGTTTATGCCACATAAGCTGTGCAAATATACATAGAGGCTATTTCTGCTCCAACGAAAAGCGTCACGGTAAATATTTTTTTAATTGTATCGGATTCCACTCAGACGCCACGTATTGGTACAAACTGTAAATGAATAAGATTTTCCAGAAAAGAAGCCCGTTAGCTAAAGCTAACTTAATTTTGCGAGACTGCATTTAGTAAAAAAGGTTTTACCAAACGCAGTCTCGAATTTTTTTTCATAAATGTTGTATTGCGTTCAGGGCAACTGGTGCCTACATCATATTTTGTATAACGCGCAATTTACACATGTTAAATACGCGCAATTGTACAGGATATGTCTACCACATGTGGACAGACCAACGAACAATACTATAATAGTAAATATAATCACGTACCTAGTAGGGTGTTTTAACATTGTCCGCACGACAACTACTAATTAGATAGATGGCGAAGTTGACGCAGACGGAACAGCCTGTGATCACAGAATCTGTGACCCAAAAAACGCCACGATTGTTTTACGATATAAACAATAATTGGATCAATTTATATTAATGGTACTTTACGTGAACAGATGAGAACGGCCAAGTTAATAAATCATTAATAGGGGATCAATAATGCAATTATTGATTGGATTTATCGATGAAATGCTTAACTATAAAATATATAATTATACTAAATAAATAATTATGAACACTAACAAGTCATCTATGGACTGTGACTAGATGTCACATGGCGATTAATAATTGATAGCAGTGAGTATCGAGATAATAAAGTGATGTTGTCTCAGTAAGAAAAACACGTACCCTTGGAAAAGTATCGATAGATGGCGTTACTATCGTTGGTCACTCTCCATACATGTGTTGTATTGACAATTAATAAAATTACCTATGATAGTAAAGTAACTCACGCATCTTTTTCCATATATATTTATCTTACCGAGAGAATACCACTCTATTACCTCAATATTGTCGCAGTCAGGAAGTGCGATAAAAAAACTATGCCTATTGTTGTGTTTGAAGCTCATAGCTTGGCCATCAGTGCTAAGTTTGTGTCTGTCAATAATAAATAAATTATAAAATTTTGTTCAACCGAATTAATGTGTAATCTGCCCCTTACGACTAAAATTAAGCACTTAATGTTCAATTATATGTAAACAACGACGACAGCTTACCGACCCTTTCACACCAATCTAAGAGGCAGTTATTATGGAAAACTTTTTTGCATACAAAATTGTTGGAAAGAGGTTGTCGCTTCTAATACAAGTTACAAACTTTCGTGAAACAGGCCCCAGGTACTTATATCTCACATAGAGTTTTAAAACTTTAATAAAATATTGTTGATTTTAGTCCTCTATGTAGTTTTGTCTCGGACTAATAAATTACCTATTATGTCTGGTTTTTAAACTCTTATAAGCTTCAGTGAGTAATTACTTTACTAATTCACAACAGCCATTGTTCGTACCATGACACAACATATCTCAATAGTTTAAAACAAGACCCAGCAGGTAATAATAATAATAATGTATGGAAACTACATTATTTTAGTTGAAGACAAACGAGTATACCCGATATTTCAGTTCAACCCAAGAAGTTTATATTCGACATTGACATTACGGTCGGACATGGCACAAAGGGCAGGTATTATTAAATTTTAAGCTGCACATTAGGACACAAGCGATGAAAAAAAAGCAGCACTCTAGACCGTCTTTGGTGAAGGGCCCCCTTAAATGGATGACCAGTCTGACTCTGTTCGACATTCCCTGGCAAGAGGTACTTACTACCTTCTCCAAGATAGACATGACAAATCACTAGCAAAATAAACTATAGTGCTGAATATTTGATTCTTTCAAACAAAGGATAAAGTGGATTATTAATTAATCAGCACTAAATGGACATTGTCCTTACTTACACATCAATTTTGGTCGGAGCGGAGTAATATGGTACCTTTTGCGCCTGAATGCACCAGAATGGCATACTTCTAAGTCGTAATGTTCAATTAAACTATTGTATGACGATTAATGTTGTTTTACAGAAAAAAAAACATTCCATATATTTAAATTATAGGTACTGTGATGTTTTGACTAATTATAAAATAAGTAGTTATTTTTTGTATATATTTTATTTTAAGTCTGATAAGTTACCTAGTGTAAATACTAGGTGGTATTGATAAACATGTTTTAAATAAAATGTTTTGAATATTAGATTTTGTTAAAATATTTAATGCCAACCTTAATATTTTAAATGTTCAGATTTAAGAACATAAAGTTGTAAAAATTAAATGTCTATTGAAGATATTTTCAAAAAATTATTGTAACTATTTGGAGCTCACTTAATCGAAACATTTTTTTTGTATTTTTTTGTATGTTTGTATGTGTGGTTGTGGCCTCATCACGCCAAGATGTCTAAACAAATTTCAACTATTTTTGATACATGGGCATCCATAGATGGTTATAGAATACGGGTTACTCTATTACGCTCAATAAAAAGTGTTATGACGTTTTTCAATTCTGCGAACGAAGTTGCGGGCATTTTTTAGTATGAATATAAAATTACGTTATTCGTACGCCATCTATTGTTGAATAGCTGCACCATTCAAGCTGCTGCCATCTATTGTCGAATAGGTAAACAAAACGCTTGTTACAAAAAGCTTCCATAGATGGCGCCAATGAAAAGAATTAATTCCAATTCTTACGTTTCTTATACTTCACTGTTATGTTTGCCACTGTATGGTGTATTTATGTTTGGTATAAGTCGTCGGGAGGACAAACAAGTAATCAGAGCTGATATGTTTACAAGTAGATGTTATGGAATAACATACTCGATGAAATCATCTTACAGAAAAATAAATCCAAATCGGTCCATCCGTTTAAAGGCTACGATTCCACAGACAGGCACACAGATGAACAGATAGAGAGATACACACGTCCAATTGAAATCACCCTTAAGAAAGCGCTTGATAAAGATTTTTGAGTTTTTTGTTACTTACAATCAGTTCCATTTACGAGACCAATTCGAAAAAAGCTTTTCAAAATTAAACACGGAAAATATTTTTCCGGTGCGTCATGTTGAAACAAATATTTTATTACATGCATTGAAAGTGATGATGATACAGCGACGTCGTGCGTACGCGACACAGCGCCCGACCCGGTAGGTAATTTGCGTTGGCGTTTTTTGGCAGAGGCCTATGTCCAGAAGTGGACCGGTTTTCGGCTGATCATTATGATGATGATAAAACATGGTGAATACCTAATTAACTTTAGGTATATCCATATTATCAATGCCATTTGCATAGCCGCCCTTAATTGACTTTATTGGCTGTGCTGTTTAGGAATCCGTAGACAAAATGGCGCAAACGGAACCCTTATAGTTTCGTCACGTCCGTCCGTATGTCACAAGGATGTTACTCAAAAACTACTAGATGTATATATTGGTGTTTAAAACATAAGTGTATTGTGTAAGCCTCTACTTAGTTCGATAGTTAAATAAAATATATATATATATATTTAGGGGGGGCACTCCATACATGCAACGGAAACTGATTTTTTATTCAGCAAATATCAATGTGTGGCACATATTTCGACAGTTCTTCTAAAAACACTTTGAGGTTTCTAAAAAAAAAGTTCGAGTCAGTTAATATTTTCGGAGATAATCGCTCCAAAAGTATAAAACATTGTCCCTCTATTTTCTAAACGGTATGTCCAAAAAATATGAATAAATTTACAAATATAAAGCTTAATAAATACTTCCAACGAGCATTGTATTCAACATGATCGGACATACCGGTTTAAAGTTATTGCCAAAAAACTGCGCTTCTCATCAAAAGGACGTAAGTGCCGGGCAGATGCGCTCTTTTGTTAGTGTTTTTTTTTTCATATAGTATTTTTTTATACCTAGGTCTACGGTATTACGGTAGGTCTATTAATTTTTTTTTTAGTTTATTCTGAAGTCGGTTTTTTTTTTTTTTTTTTTTTTTGGATGGGCGGATGGGCGGCGGCTGTCACTCGCGGGACAGGTCAACCCGTGACCATGGAAAGCTGAAAAGCTTCCGAAACGTCGGGAACTCAAATGAGATAATATGCGCGATATAATTAGTTAAATTGTTTTATGTAAATGAGTAATTATCGCGGCAACAGAAGAAAATATTACAAACTAAAAAGCCTTTTTTTTGGCTTTTTAGTTTATTTTGAAGTCGGTTCCTTTTTTACTTAAACAAAAATTGCCACAACAGTCCTTGTACAAATTAAGCCTTAGCATGGGGAATCATACGTTTACCAAAAGGTTTTAATTTTTATTAGCACATGAACTATTTATTTAAATAAAAAATAAATAAGTATGCTGTGTTCAATTGTACATACCTTAGCCGATACGAGTAAGTAGGTTCGTGTGGAACAGGACGCACGAACAGCTAATAATGAGCTTAAATAATGAACTTAGGTGGATGGGCGGATGGGCGGCGCCTGTCGCTCGCGGGACAGGTAATTATAACGCAGCCCGTAATTACCTCATTAGTAATACAGCTGTGGCATCGGGAATCACTGCCCGATGTCTTCATTTGCTGGGAAGCTCGCTCGCGTGAGGCCGTAATGAGGTGATTAACGTTATTGTAATTATTGTTATTTTGCCCGTAATTTTTTAATATAATTGACATTTAAAGAGTCTAAGAGAAAATGCTAGTTATTTTATTGTAGATGGCAATGCTATCACTGCAATAGTAAGTTCAAATAAATTACAAAATGTCTTGTATAATAATTTCCTGGGATACCTACATGGTTACTTTTATGTCCTCAAATAATACATTATAGGTCATAAGCTGTGGCTGTAGTTATTACTTTTAATTTTTAATTCGTTTTTATTTTATTTTCTCTGTCACTAAAGAAACACAAAAGTATACACTATCTTGTCCTGGCAATGGGAATCACCCGCAAATTGAAAGAAACACAAACACTAGTGACGCGTACACGGTCTTCCGACCCAGTTCTGTATCCGTTTTGGTTGTCATGAGTCGCTCGCACCAGTATTGCTGCCACACTGGGAATGACCAAAGATTTTTGTTTTGCGTCTCGTCGATGTAATTTTTCAACGAAGTAAGCGTAAAGCGTCACGTTTGTTGATCTATTTTTTCATCATTTTTATATTAAGACTTCCAAAGTATGATATGAAACTTAAATCACCTGTTAAACTAATATGTAAGTATATTTTATTATTTTTTATAAAAATAATTATAATGTAGTTGTGAGTAATGGGAGTCGACTCGGGTAAACTAGAACAACAAAGGAAAACGAAAAAATTAAATAAAACGAAGGGTAATAAGAACCAAGAAAACAAGACGAAAGTGCTGAAGAATCAAATGATTTCATCAGACGTGGAAACTGATGAATTGTGCCAGGATAGTGAGGACGAAAATAATAATGAAATGTGTACTTTATGTGGCTTATGGGCTCACATGTAATGTGTACCTTATGTGGCATATGAGCGCTTATGGATTGCACTGCGCCTTTCTTTGATCCTCAGCGTGACCACAATTATCCTCACCTGTGTGCAATAGGAGTCAAATTTGTTTATTTTGTAATTTTAAATATTCTAAAGTTGATCATGTTATGAAGCGCTTGCAAAAAATTAATAATTTTGTAATCAGCTAATATTTGAATTTTCGCTTATGTGAGCCTACATTACCCCCTTTTCCCCTATTTCAGATCTTCGTTAGTCGACGATGTAGATTACATGGAGCAATAAAGTACGATTTCAATTTAGTTTTGTAAGAATGAATTAAGCCTTATCGTAACAAAGATACCTTAAAGTAATTAGAATTTGATTAAGTCTAGGCTCAACGTAATTCTAATTACGCGCCTTTGTCTTTCGTTAAATTTAGTTCACCCATTTACTAATTAAACTTACCTACAATGGAAGGTTGATTTTATGGTTACTAGATTTAGTTTATAATCAAATATTTACTTATTGACCTGACGGGTCCCAGAACGCGTTGTGAGAAACATGGAACAAATACGAACACGAGCACACGACTCAGGACGACTTTGTCCACATTCCTATTTTGTCAAGTTTCTGCATCTTTTTTAATATAAAACACAAATTTTGTGTTGCAATGATTTTAATGTGGGAAAATTAACACCACAATATAATTGGATTACGCGTCCAACGTGTCAGCCTCTGCACCAGCAAGCACTGTGCTCTACACCTCGAATTATCCATCTGCTTTGATCATCGTACCTACCTACTTTGATTTTTTGAAAATTTTCTACTTCTTTTCCCTATTGCCATATCGTTCACAGTCTCAACTGATTCACATTCCTCTGTCGTCAACAGCCCAAGATTTACACTATAGCCATATAGTCCACTGTGTCAACTCGTCCATGTTGCAAAATTTTCCAATGTCATACCCATTCGACGGTATTAGGGGATATGCAATATTTGGAGGATAGTCTCACAAGCAAGCTCTAGAAATAGCGTTTAAAAATTGTAAAAAGTAACTACCTATTTATGAAACTGAAAGATTAAAATCAGTAAAGACATCTGAGATAAGTGGACGAGTTAGCACCGTGGAAGATACGATACCAATAAGATTGTAATCGATTGCATAGTTTACTATATAGGAACGTGGACGAGTTCAGTAGTTGACGATTTGGCATTGTGGTCGAGATGGGAAAGGTGACAAAATAGGAATGTGGATGAACCAAACCACTCAAACGACTCACGATCGGGCCATTTTGAGTTTTCCATTATCTGTTGTGGGCATTTTTATAAAAAACATCTTGAATTTCGAGATGAGACCGTCATAACCCGATGTGAATATTTTTACGAGATACATAATAGGAACTTCGCGATGTGGACATTTTGCAAAAGCCACACCGCAGTTTGAACAGTTTTTTCGGTTAATGGGCTTTTTCGGACATCATACGTTGTAATAGTGAAACTACAAGGATATACAGGGTTTTCCCAAGTTCTGAACAGAAATATTTTGTTCAAATTCCTAACCTGCCCGACAGCCGCTTAGACGGATAATTAGGGCTGTAATAGCATTATTTATTTTGCTTAGAGCATTTA
This sequence comes from Hedya salicella, assembly GCA_905404275.2. Classification (NCBI taxonomy): domain Eukaryota; kingdom Metazoa; phylum Arthropoda; class Insecta; order Lepidoptera; family Tortricidae; genus Hedya; species Hedya salicella. The sequence goes on along the minus strand of FR990099.1, from coordinate 19,349,078 downwards.
ATTAATACAGATGCCATACTACTAATACATTACCCTCTGCCAAAGCAATCGTGTCCAGTTAGTTTATACTGTAGATTGTTTGTGTTTTTGTTTGTAGGTCATTTCATATTATTGTGGGTAGAAATAGGAATATTTCCGCAGTGTGTTGTACGTATTTACTTCACCCCCGCTAAGAATGCATTAAAATTGTTCGGTTATGACACGCCTTGTCATCTTCATTAGTTAAATACTTTTACTCTTTTTGCAATAAAACATATATTTCCTTGTTAGTTCACATTGATCATTGTTACAGCACATTTTTTTAGGCATTTGATCGACTGAAGGACATTGATTTCATGGTCAAGAAAACATAAAAAAAGACCATTTGTCATTTGATACATGAATGGCAAGTCATCGTGTGAATGACCAAAAGAAAACGTGAGTAAGACCGGAAAAACTTTACCGATTAAAATAAAGTTAAATTATTTAAATACGATTAGAACCAAATATTCTGAATCAGCATAGAAAAGTGCGTCTAAAAATAATATTTCTGTTCGCGACTTAGGAATCGCGCTGTATTAAAGCCATAGCGAGACAGACCGAACTAACTCCGCACAACATTACCTATCTACTTGCAATGAAATCGATTTATTGGAACGGACAGTGAGTAAATTAAGAATCTGTAAATGTGAGGTTGACTGATTGCTTGTGTGTGTATTTGTATAACTGCAACAAACAATATTACTTATTGACTTCGGTCTTGAAAGCTGACTGAGAGACATGCAATATCATTTATTACAATTATAATGACAGTAAGAAAGGTAAGCATGTTTTTAATTTAGTGAGTAACATGGATTTCGTAGTAAAGTGGTTCGATTAGGCTCTATACATTTTAGCTATTGAATGCCTTAGTTAAGGTCATTTAACGATTTAGTTAACGATGGTTTTAGTTGGTCGGTCATACGAAGATCGTATTATTCACAAGAGGTTGGCCTGACTGACTGATGTCGTCCTCATATTTGTTCGGCCATTTAACCTTTCTCACTTTGACGCAGGGCTTGTAACCGGTTACAAATAAACCGGTATTTATTTAGGTTACACCGGTTAACTATTTAGGTTACGTTCGGATGAATTGATTTGTGAAATTTATTTTTAAGTGCTCTCTAACCGGCTACTCCGTGTTCGGATACGGGGTCCATTGTCGCGCCGATAGTGGCACAACAACAGTAAACTACATGAAAAATTTAATCTAATACTCAGCGAGCGGTTATTCACCTAGACTCCGACTCTAGACTCCGCTTACACGGAGGAACCGCTCTCTAACCGGTAAATGGATTTCGCTTCCTGTTTTCGCCCGAGATATTAACCGGTTAAAACGATGTTCTTGCGAGCCTTGCCTGTGCCTTTATTAAAGGTGTAATAACCTACCGAACTGCAGTTCTTGAAAGAAACTCCAACTTCCTCGAATTACTTTATTGGTACATTTCCTTTGTTCCTTATACTTAGATTAATATTAAGATCATCTTAACGCAATTATCCCACTACACCTTGTCACTTCTTCACGTTACCCCCCAGAATCCCCGCCTCGGCACCAGCCCCTGGCCAAGAAACCGCCAGATTTTGCGGGAAAATCCAGCCCTGTGATTGGTTCACGACGTCACGTGTGCTGAAGACGTCCGTGGTCCAATCACAGATAACCTAAGTTTTTCCGCCATAAAATTAAACCAATCGCAATAATGAATGTTGCCATTCTAGGATAACGAATGTGACCATTTTATGGTACAGCCGCCATAGACTAAAATAAATAAGTTTTAGGAGAGCGATAATCTTAATAAACTATAAGTTATTTAAATTTTGACTGGAAAACAAAGTATTAAAGTTAAAAATAAATAAAACCTAACAATCGACCATCCTGACATCGTGTGCGTCCCCGCACACGACACCTGGTGGTAACCTAACAATCGGATATCTTGGCCAGTTGCATCTAAAACGTATTCTCAACAAAGTGAGGTTTGAAACTATTTGAGATAACTACCTACGGTGGTCTTTCATATTATTATTGACCTTTCTGTTAGAGCAAGAAAAGGTTAATTTTGGTTTATTATCTCAAATATTTTCGCTCATGACTAAATGAAATCATTGAATATAAAAATAGATAACATGGTTTGATCATTGTGACTATTAGGCAATGTAGGTACAATAATCATTTTTAATCTTAAAATATTCGCAAATTTCTATGACTTCTAAACACAGTGTGTGAGTAATGTAAGTTATAAATCAAATATAATTGATAGGTACTAAATAACAAGTTCAGCAATCGATTTGCCGACTATCGTAAATCTAGTGAACCCAAACGATCGATAAATTGGGTCATCAAATAGGAAATCTAGTCGCAACCGATCGATTATGTCGTGACTAGCTCAATAATTATCAAGAGCATTCTGGACGATCGATTCGTCGGAATACTTAACTCGGCTTCCTGGATGATCGATTCATCAGAATGCCTAGCGATGCCCATACGAGCCGATCGATAAATGCTCGTACTGAAAGCCGCAGATGCCTATTGACGCCCGAACGAGCCGATCGATAAATGCTCGTACTGACGGCCGTAGGACTTGTAAGACTCGTTGCACCAAGCCGTGAGCCAATCGATTCTGGCGCATCTGATCTGTAACAGCGAAAAACACTGTAAGTAGTAGTCCATAGTTCGATACTATGGCAACTATGATATACATAATCTAACTCGAATTATCAAATTGATCATTATCGCTCTCACAACTTTCATCAACGTCGTTACCGTCAACTTCTAAGGCAGTCAAATGAATCCATGGTTTCATTCGATCCGCGGCAACAGTTGTTGGTCGCCTCTTTTCTGTATCTACTATTCCTGCTATTGGGGCTACGACATACCGGTCATTGCCCAAAATTTTTACTACACGGTATGGTCCTATGAAGGAGGGCATCAATTTCTTGCTCTGACCGTGGTTGTTAAAACAAGTCTTGGTAATTTTGACGAGATCACCAAAATTATAAATTGGAGATGGCCTTCTACCTACATCGTACCGTTCTTTTTGCTTAACCTGCTCAAGATCTATCTTGGCCTTAACATTGTCGCGTATGTTCGAAAGATCATCCTTTTTACGAGTGACTGAGATAACTTCATTTAGCCTGGGATTAGACTCGCTATTCAAATGGGTACCAAACATCACCTCTGAGGGTGTCCGCCCTATAGTTTTCTGGACGGTGTTGTTAAGCCCCCACTGAACGCGCCCTATATAACTGTCCCAGGACTTTTCACCATGCTTCACAGTGAAGGCTTTAAGGGAGTCGAGTACCGTGCGGTTGTATCGCTCCACTTGGCCGTTGGCTCTAGGGCTAGCTACCGCATTTAGAATATGTTTTATGCCCTTATCCAAACAAAAACGCTTAAACACATGAGAAGTGAAACAGCTACCACGGTCGCTTACAAGCCGATCAGGGTTTCTGAATATATTGAAGATGTCATCTAGGACTCTAATTACATTTTGAGCATTTGTATTTCTGACGGGCTTAAGGAAACAGAATTTCGTGAAGCCGTCAACAATGACCAAGAGATGAGTAAAACCCCTAACCGACTTCACAAAGGGGCCAAGGTGGTCCAAATGAAGAGTGTGGAAAGGAACGTCTACCTTAGTAATAGGGTGCAGTAACCCTTCACGAGCGCTTGAATTGTTTTTAGCATAAGCACAATCAATGCAAGCGCCTACGTACTTTTTTATGAATCTGGACATCTTAGGAAACCAATACTTACTCCTGATACGATCCAAAGTTTTCTCAATCCCAAAATGGCCAATGTCATCGTGGTTAAGTTTACAAACTCGCCACCTTGCTCCCTTCGGTACCACCCACCTAAGGTTCCCCTCATCTCCACCCAAGCGGCGAAACAATTTATTGTCCTTGATGATATAATTCTCTTTTATATATTTTAGTCCCTTTTCGTCCACGTTACTTTTCAAAACTTGTACTATTCTACATAACTCTGAGTCGCCTAGCTGAAGGGTGTGAAGCCAATCCTCACTACTAATAGACATCACTACCGGAAACTGATCCTCAAGAGATTCTGGCGGATCTACAGGGTTACGAGACAGGGCGTCAACATGACTCATTTTAACCCCAGCCCGATATTCCACTGTACAATTAAATTCCTGAAGTGTTAGCCACCACCGTGCGATTCTCGGAATTAAATCTCTCTTGGTAAAAGTGGATCGTAATGCACCACAATCAGTTATAATCTTGAAATCCTTCCCCAACAGGTAGACTCTAAATTTACGGAGGGAACAAACTACTGCTAGTGTTTCCAGCTCGTAAGAGTGGAAGTTTTTTTCCTCCGGGGAAGTCTGACGACTGTAGAATGCCACAGGGTGGAAACTCTCGCAGCCTTGCGATCGCTGTAAGAGGATCCCGCCAACTCCTAACCTACTTGCGTCTGTATGCAACTCTAGTTCAGCTGTAGGGTCGTATATGGCAAGAACCGGTCTATTGACCAAAATCGACTTCAACCTATCGAAAGCTCGTTCCTGGTCGTCGCTCCACTGCCAGACTGCATCCTTTTTTAAAAGTCTGCTTAAAGGATACGATAAGTGTGCAAAATTTTCTATAAATTTGCGAAAATAGCTGGCTAGACCTAGGAATTGCCAGACGTTGTGCACGTTCTGGGGTCGAGGAAAATTGACTACACTACCAATTTTCTTCTCACCGGGCCTGATCCCGCTAGCGCTCTGATCTCGTATCCTAAGTAGTCGACCTTATCACGCAAAAATTCACACTTAGACATGTTTAATGTAAGATTCGCCCTCTCCAACATCTGCAACACTTCTTCGAGGCGTTCGAGGCACTGAGCAAAGTCCTTACCAAAAATGAGGACATCATCAATGTACGCCGTCGCCTTACTAAATCGGGCTGAACCTAACACAGTGTTTATCATTCGCTGGAAAACAGCAGGCGCATTTGCCAAGCCGAACGGCATGCGATTAAACTCATATTGGCCGTCCGGCGTAACAAATGAAGTAAGATGCTTACATTGTTCAGCTATGGGTACCTGGTAATAGCCAGACGCGAGGTCAAGGATTATAAAACAAGTCTGACCAGCTAGACGTGCTATCTCGTCCTCAATAATTGGCATTGGATACCTTTCCTTAACAGTCATAGAGTTCAACTTTCGGTAATCAACGCACAATCTCGAGGTACCATCCTTTTTGCATACAAGTAGAATCGGGCTAGCATAGTCTGAGACAGATTCTCGTATCACGCCGGCGTCCACCATATCTCCAACCATAGTGCGTACCTTCTCCCTCTCGTGATGCGATAACCTGTATGGACGATAAACCACTGGACGCTGGCTACTAAGTTCGATATTCATCTCGGTGACACTCGTACAGCCTAAGTCTTTCAAGGAAGATGCAAAACAATGCTGGTATTTCCGCAACATCTCCATTAAGGTCCGCCTTACTTCCTGTGGTACTCCTTCGCCTACGCTCACTTGACCTTCATCAATTACTTGACTACTATTTTCTTCGACAGTGGTTTCACTAATCACCCGATTCACGACATCGACTATCTCAGCACGGCAAAACGTGAGTTTAGAAGGGATGCGGCAAGACCCTGTGCAGGGCACGACCAGTACATTTATTTGTCCATTTATCGAGCGATATAACCCTCCGCAGATGAAGTACTGCTCGTTCGGTTTTCCTGCTAGGCTATTCTTCAGGAGTACATCACCACTAAACGCAGTGTGAGTTTTGACCCTAATAGAGGCTGCGCCAAAAATTTCAATTGATCTGGGTGGTGAAAATACTAACAAAGTATCGCCAACATCAGCAAGTTCTGAACTAGGCAACTCATTCCCCATATTGAAAAACTGCAACCTATCTTTGTCCTTATAGACAGATATATGCGACTGTTCCGTGAACGTCTGTCCCATAAGCACAGGCACCTCTAGCAAATGATCACTTACTACCTTGCACGCTACCCTAGCTTCTACCCCGTCGACATCCATATCGAGAGTCAAATTTCCGAGTGATTGAACTAAACTGTTCCCAAATCCTTTCATAATTGTGGCAACTTTGTCATGAGTTAAGCCTAGCTCCTGGACAGCAGACTCACTAACAAGAGTGACGTCACTCCCAAAATCTATAAAAGATTTGAACATAATACCATTGACTTTTATTTCCTTTAAGAATTTTGAACCGGGCTCACTCCCCATTTAGAGTCTTGGCCGTCTATAAAATCAATCCGCATAGTTTTCTGCACTGCTACATTGGTGTTAGCTGCTTTATCATTCGGCTTGATATAACACTTATCACCAGTGTGACCAATCATTTTGCAACGCGAACACTTCAACAGCGGCTTAGGACAGTGCAAAAAACTATGGCCATTTTCCTTACAATTGTAACAACCAGTGGGGCGATTCGGTATGATACCCAGTTTTGTGTTTGCAGAATTGAAAATAACCGTATTATCAGAATTCCTGTGCCTATTGTGTGAACGATCCTGGCCGGACTGATTGTAGTCCCTATTACTGATCAGATACGGTAACAATTGATCAGGATGTGTGCAACGTAGTGCCAAAGCTCCTGACTTAAGTGTTTTATCTGTAATGCCGTGTATTATACATTCCGCCGCACGACTACCAACTATCTCACATCGGTTCACTAGACTTAATTTCTCATAGTAATATACCTCTATAGGTTCATTGTATCGACTTCTCCGCCTTATCATTTCTTCCAAGGTCTGGCCATAGTTCTGTTCACATGGGAAGGCACTAAGCAATTTTTCCTGCCATTCGGGCCATGTAAACAGAATGGTATTCAAACTTTCGTACCATGTCTTGGCCAGACCTTGTAACTTCTGCATGGCAAAATGAGTAGTGGTTCTTTCGTCCCACCCGTATACCGAAGCGCACTCGTTAACCTTCTTCAGCCACACGTCCATTCGCTGATTTTTGGACGAAGGATCAAAGTTTGGTAATATATTTTTATTGTCTATTTTCTGTAACGGTTGAGGCGCACTTCGATTGACGGACGATGACGCCAGACCATCTCTCAAACTTTTAAAAATATCCATTAAATCTCTTTTTGAAAAAGAAGGGCTACGTGACCTGTCAGTCCTTTCTTCCGTGTGGCGCAGCCGTGACGGGCGTCCGGCACGGTGCTCTGCACACAGCTCAGAATCCCGGCGCCGCGCTGACCCGTGGCTGCTTCGACCTCGGCTGTCCGCTTGACGCTCGCTGGCGCGCCGGGCGGCGTCGCGTAGATCCCCGGCAGCACGCAAGCGGTCTCGTTCTCGCTGCACTTCTTGCTCCAATATCCGCAGTCGCTCGCGAACCAGCTCGATGTCCGGCTCTGGTTGCTGGTGGTTGGGGCTCAGTCCGCGGCTGGGGCTCCGACCTCGCAGGCGACTCCGGCTCCGGGCATCCGCGTGAGCATCCCTCCGGCTCGGAGTCACGAGCCTCCGCCGACCCGGAGACTCCGACATGACCTGGAAGTTTTGATTGCTTATCCCAGTTCTGAAATGTAAGAACCTACCGAACTGCAGTTCTTGAAAGAAACTCCAACTTCCTCGAATTACTTTATTGGTACATTTCCTTTGTTCCTTATACTTAGATTAATATTAAGATCATCTTAACGCAATTATCCCACTACACCTTGTCACTTCTTCACGTTACCCCCCAGAATCCCCGCCTCGGCACCAGCCCCTGGCCAAGAAACCGCCAGATTTTGCGGGAAAATCCAGCCCTGTGATTGGTTCACGACGTCACGTGTGCTGAAGACGTCCGTGGTCCAATCACAGATAACCTAAGTTTTTCCGCCATAAAATTAAACCAATCGCAATAATGAATGTTGCCATTCTAGGATAACGAATGTGACCATTTTATGGTACAGCCGCCATAGACTAAAATAAATAAGTTTTAGGAGAGCGATAATCTTAATAAACTATAAGTTATTTAAATTTTGACTGGAAAACAAAGTATTAAAGTTAAAAATAAATAAAACCTAACAAAGGTTAGGCTCTCAGAGTGTGGCTCTAACCGGTACGGAAAATAAATCGGGTTACATGCCCTGTGTAAATGAACGCACCCGTCCAACTGTAATCGTTTGTATCTACACAGACCGTCGCCACCCAATTTATATGAGGACCATGTAGGTACTAATGTATATGCCCAATTACGAGTACATATTTAGATATTTTTGAGTAGTCTAAATAATTGTTCTTATGTATATGTTCTAATGTTTACTGATGGATCAGTGCACAACGTGTTGGTGCAACCCGCGCAGGCGCGTCGGTAGCACCACTCCTGCGCACCTTGCGGTATTGCGGGTTCTGCCGCCTAACTCCTTCACCACCCGGCAATGCCCCACCGTCTCTTACCACGCGAATTAAACGTGCAACGCATGATGCGTACTGTGGTTTCGCACTTGCCGTTACCAGCACCTACCTGGTACAGGAGGTCATCTACGGCTATCAGGTACATTAAGTCCGACCACGTTAAATCGGCAGTTGACAGCATTTGGAAACCATATCATAACTGTCAAAAATAAAATGAGGTTACCAGTTTATTCTACGCAGAACTCTGAAAACTTAGCGTGGTCGGATATGGGACTTTATGCGCATAATGTACTTATTTCATAACGTTCACATCATGTTGACAAGGATATTAACTTACAAGGTATGTTTGTAGGAGCGCAGCGACTTAGACAAACTGGCGCGTGTATTGTTCCTGCTCCTATGCCATGTCACGTCGATTGCCAAACAAGTTGTTTTCATGACGCGCGCCTCTCGCATTGCCGAATTGGTGCAAAGTCTCGATGGTAAGCCTGTAAGCTGTGTTACTATTTTAGCTATAGTTCAGTACTGATGACGTATTTGTTGCAGATGTGGCATATAACCCAGTCGAAGCTAAGAGAGCAAGTCTGTTAACGCAAAGAGCGCAAGGCGCATGGCGACTGGGAAAAGCTTACGCAGGCACGGCTGCGCTGACTTGTGCGCTGTGGACGATATACCCATTCTTGGTTCGGTTGAGCGGTGCTAGTGTTACATTTGCCCTTTGGATACCCTTCGCTTATCAACCCTGGCCTAAGTTCCTCGTTGTGCTCATGTATACTCACTACGTTACTTCGCTGGTGGGGATTGCCAATACTACGATGGATGCCTTCATAGCTACTGTACTCGGCCAATGCAAAACGCAGCTCACTATTCTCAAGTGGGTGCTAGAACAGTTTCACTTTGTGGTCTGTATTGATTAACCGAATACAAATTGAATAACCATATTTTCAGAATGGACTTTGAGTCATTGGCAGAGCGAGCGAATGAGCGGGCACACGAAACTGGCGAGCGGCTAGGTGTAGCGGCGTCGACGCTTCTAGTCCGCTGTATCAAACACCATCACAAAATTTGCGAGTAAGTGCTTCTTTTCAATCCTTTTGAGTTAATTGATCAGTTGCTTCAACTGTCTTAATTAATATCAGCTCTCTGGGTGACAGGGTTTCGGCTGAGCGTTCATGCGTCAGGAATTCTGTTCTTAATATCATATGTATGATAGTGACAGTTTGATCGTGTCATCGTGTGTGTACAATATTGCTTTTTATGTGACGCATTGTATTTTACAGCACATCGCTCGAGTTGCAGTCAGTGTTTGGCAGCGCGGTGCTGTTACAGTTTGGTATTGGCGGCTGGATTTTGTGCATGGCAGCTTACAAGTTGGTCGGCGTTAGTACCCCGTGTTTTTTCTTTATTTTTACTTCTTACTACCCCTCGTTATTATTATAAATAGGTAGATTACAAAAATAATCTTAGCTACCAAGTTATTCCACTAATTTTCCCGTTGTGCCAATCATCGGTTTGTTTAATGACTTCATATTTATCATTTCGAGAGACACCATGAGTTTAGCAAATTCTTGTAACATTTGCCTTTTCCACAGCTAAGCGTAGCTTCGCTGGAGTTTGTGTCCATGCTGATGTTTCTAATGTGCATTCTCACCGAGCTCTTTCTTTACTGCTATTACGGCAATGAAGTAGCTGTCGAGGTAAGATGTATTTTAAAAAAAATGTGGTACGCATGAGGAACTCACTCTGTATTGCGATTCCATTTAAAAACCACAGACACAGTATGGACGATGGCCCTCAGCAAAATGGACCGATGATCTGATGAAGATCGCGGGAACCGCTGGATGAGGGCGGCGTATGGCCGGCCGTTGTGGATATCTTTGGGGGAGGTCTTTTGTCTACCAGTGGATGTCCTGGAGCTGAAATTCTGATGATGATATGGACGATGTAGCTTCTCATTCCCAAGCCTTGACGTGTTTCTGTAGAGGCTGTAAACAAACATAATGTATCCCACAAATGAGTTCTAAGAATGTGGAGCATTGAAGTGGTAAGTTGTTTTATAGAATATTTGATTGAGATGTCAATGAGAAATCAAGTCACGTCTGTTCCAGAGTGCACAAGTGAGCGCGTCAGTATACGGCATGCAGTGGGTTGGGTCAGATGGAGTCGGGCGGGACGTTCAACGGGCGCTGCCGTTGGTATTGTGCTGCTGTGCCGGCGCTGCTCGCCGCCCTCTTCACCCCGCGGCGTTCTTCATTCCTCTTTCACTCGAGACCTTTGTTACGGTGAGCTTGACCCTTCACCTTCCCAGACTTCTGTTTTATATTTTTTCGGCATCTGCAGATAGTTATAGGATACTTTTTACCCGACTATAGTATAGTAAAAGAGAAGTTAATGACTATTTTCTCTTTTGCGAACGAAGTGCCCACCTTTTTAAGTCTCTCGCCAAGACGAACAAAAAAGAAGCGGGGCACTACCTACCTTTTCTTGAACCGTCCCAGTTAACATGAGAGCGCCCAAATTCACAGGTTAAGATGAAGTTAAGGAACATATAAAATGCACTAGATTTAATTGATTTAGGTTTAATTGTTTAGGTTTTATTGGTACCTAAAATACGCCGATTTTGCCACTCACTCACTTAAACACTCACGTATCAAAACCTCTGGGGTACTTTCTGATGACCTAGAAAGCTGAAATGTTGTATGTAAGCTAGTATTAGTACACATACAACAAAATAATTGTAAAACTTGTAACTTTTACCCCCTAACCCGCTCAACTAGGGGATGGAAGTTTGTGTGAGACTTACGCAAATTTTGATACTAGAGGTTTGAAAATTGATATAGGGACTCCTTGTTACTAATAAAATAATCTGTCTACAGACACTGTACTTATCTATGTATGCAATCTACGGGAGATTACGGGAGATCCTTCTCAACAATACTCTTCTGTTATTGCGGTAATTTATGTGATACAATATTGCTATTTATTTGTGCAGATCCTCAAGTCATCCTACACGATCTACGCGATGCTACGGCAGACCCAAGTCTGAACTCACTCTCTAGTTTCACTAAAGCACCAAAAAACACAAGTCTGTGGTACCTATTTAGTAGTATGATACTGAATTAAACATGACTTTTTGATCAGAACTAAATCTGTATTATATTTACGCTCTTGAACCTTATTTTGTCAGTTAAAACAGGAGAGGGAATTGGAATAGGTATTTACGTAATAAAAACCCTGATTTGACTTGTAAAGAACTTTAAACATTTATAAATAAAAAAGAACCAACTTCAAAAGAAAGCCATAAATAATCTTTTATGTACGGTACGGATACATTTGAATCACCTTTTGAAGTCGGTGCCAAACCATTCATTTATTTTTATTACTATTAAGAACCGCGGCGGCGGGCCTTTAGTTACTATCTACCTACATATATATTTAGTCATAGTAATTTGTATTTTTGTTGAATAAAGAACTTTATTTACTTTAGGTTTGGCACCGACTTCAAAAGGTGATTCAAATGTATCCGTACCGTACATAAAAGATTAATTATAAAATAATTAAAAAAAAAAATATATATGTCGGTTCTTTTTTTATTTATACATTTTTATTTTTTGCTTTTTAGTGATGGATTTTAGTAGTGATATATGGATTTTAGTAGCGATATAAAATATTTTTTAGAGCCCAGAATGGGAAGATTGAGGAGGCACTTTGCACGCATCTCGAGTCTTTGGAAGTAAGAAATGTAAAAGTTGGTTAGTTCATTGTACCTTCCATCATCAACTCAGCATGGAATGATGATAACCAGAGGAAAACAACTGAGATAACTTTAGAAAAATATATACAAAACATTGTTAGTGCCTATAATATGTGAGGGTTTGTCTCGATTTCCCTGGTATTCCATCATCTAATCCAGACTTGGGGATAAGGAGACTACTTCATGGACACACAACAATGAAAATGAGTAACAGTCTTAACGTATCTACGTATAATAGATGTTTTTTTTTAAGAATTATCCTCTAACTCTTAACTATTAAGGAGTTGTACCTTCCGTCATCAGCTCAGCATGATGAGATGATGACTACCATATGAAAATACTTAAATAGCATCAGAAAATATATGAAAAACGTTATAAGTGCCTATAAAATTTGAGGATTGCCCTCGATTTCCTTGGGATCCCATCATCAGATCCCAACTTGGTGGCAATGTGACCACCTCAGGAGTATATCCTTTCAAATAAAAAAAGATTTTTTAAAATTGGTCTACAGTTGGCGGAGTAATCGGTGAACATACATAAAAAATAAAAAAATAAATAAAAAAAATACAAACCATCGAAGATATAACCTCCTCCTTTTTTGGAAGTTGGTTAAAAATGAGGCGGGAGAGGGTAATTTACCTAAAACGGGAGGTTACCGAAGCGCAATAAAGTGAATTTTATGAAGACCGGCTTTGTAATAAAACGCTTTGAGCGCGACATCTCGACATCCACTTAATTAAGCGACATCGGAGCTCCTTCGCGATCTTCCTGCGGCTTTGAACTCTGAACTTGCTTCCGGACATACGATAGAGCTGTGTGAGGTGAGTAGGTGAGTGATAGCCCTGCTGACTAAATATGAATTAATTGTGTTGAGTCATGGCTCCTAACTCGAGACTGAAGTAGGTATGATAATTAGCATACAGGTTTATTATTTGTAACATATGTTATCATCACACACACTACCTATAAATGTTTATCATAGCGTTCTTGTGGTAGTTTGTAGAGTCCATACGGTGGCGAGAGCATGATTGGTATGCCAGTCAGATGTTGTTAGACAATCGTGTAAAGTAATTTGCGGGAAAGACAGTCAGCGACATGATGACGAACAAATTCACTAACAAACAAACAGCTACATGCCCCCCTATGTAAAAACGTATAATTATTTAACACAAGCCCCAGATTTAAGTAATAATTATGTATAAATAAAACAATTTAACGGATTATATCGCGTATATTATCTCATGTTCAGTCCACCCGTGACCATGGAAAGCTGAAAAGCTTCCGAAACGTCGGGGACTCAAATGAGGTAATATACGCGATATAATCCGTTAAATTGTTTTATTTAATTGAGTTATAATCGCGGAAACAGGAGATAATAATTACGTTACTAACACGGTATGGACTTCATCCAAAATAAATGATTTTGAATTTACGAGTAGTAGACGATTGTGTAAGTTAATTCCAATGTAAAATTTGGATGTTGCAAGCAATTTGATGTTAAAAATGTACTAGCTTGATGCACTGTATGTAGGTACATACAAGTAGATGGTCTAGAAAACCTTTATCAAAGAATTAATTGGTTTATCAATAGCTACTTACGACCACTACTACTACTGAAGTAGTTCTGAGTAAGGTCATGCATGAAAATCCTTTCTTATGGTAGCTGTATACAAGTTGCTAAATTAAATGAGTGGTATCATGTGCCTTTGTTGGTCCCGCGTGAATCAAATTACGCCGTGATTTTATTGCTCTTAGGGTCTATTCACACGGACCACAACCTAACCACAACGCAGCGGCAAAAAGTGGTAAAGCCGTGGTTACGGGTGAATAGCAGCTTCTTGCAGTTGCTTGGAATGGTCGGACCGACCACACGGTTGCGTTTGCCGGCGAAGTGTGGTTCGTGTGAATGACACAATTTATTTTGATATAAATTATCGCCCGACAACGCGGTTGTCGTTGTTTATGGTTGTGGTTTTGGTGTGGTTGTGGTTTGTCTAAATATATTCTTATATACGTATTTATTACACGTGCCATGAAGCTACTAGCGTTACCGAATGTATTGCCATTAGACACTGGAGCGTGTTTAACAAAGGCTTACAATATTTAACTCGGCTTGGCTTTCGAGATGTTGCCAGCAACGTTATCTGTCGCAACAGGCACCATCAATCTCTGCCACGCCGAGCAGAGGGTGATAAGGAGCGACAGCGGTCACCTCTCAACTTGTTTTTAAAGTTAAACACGTTTCGTGGCTTAGCTCTTGGACGTCACAATTAAATCTATTAATAATATTGTTCGTAAATAAAATAAGAAGGAGACTTTTATAAAAACATACGACAACATACAGGTGTGATCACCGGCATACAGACGGCAGCACTAGTAGCTATGCAAACAAAATTGATAAAATAATCTGCATACAGCTCTATTATCAAAAAGGCTTGTCCAGATCTAAGCACGTGGCAACGTGTCCAGCGAAGTTCAAAGAAAAAGGAACTAGCGGCGCAGCAGCCGCGTGTAATAATTACATGAACCATTTCGAGCTACTTTTGACCCCTTCACAACTTGAAACCTGCTCTACTTACATACATGGAATTTAGTAGGTACATTTATTAAGGCCCCTTAGCTTATCTAGAATCTAAAGGTTGTCTGGAAGAGATCGCTTTTTAGCGATAAGACTGCCTGTTGTTTACCATTTCTCATACTGGTTTAGATTTAAGTGTCTGATGTTATTTTCTTTTGGTGTGCAATAAAGAGTACTTATTATTATTATTATTAAAAAGCGCGGCATTTTCATGAATGACCTACTCACTGACTGACTTATAATAGATCAAAAATGTAACACACTTCATGATAAACTAGCAAGTTGAAATTTGGCATCCGGTTTGATAATTGTGTGGATACAAACCATAAATAAAACTCAGATATAAATATTGGTCTCGAAATTGAAGAATTTGGTTAAGTTTTTAGAAAAATATTATTTAGAAAAATATCTTAGGTATGAAAAAAAATATCCCTAGCTGCTCGTGGGAAAACCACAATGACGGCGATGTGGTTCGCAACCCATCACATCTCGGTCCCAGCGAGAGCGAAGAGTGGGCTATGGTGAGCCGCTTTGCTACGTTAAATGTAAGGGGAGGAATGAATGGTAAATTAGATGAAGTATGTCAGATGATGGATGCGAGAAATATTGAAAACGAAGAAGACAGAAGCATGTCTGGATGGGTAAAGAGGTACAAGATCTACAAGGCGAATGTAAGTGGAAATGTTGGAAGAGGAAGGCCTAGACGAATGTTTCACGATCACATTGGAGACATTCTGTAAAAAGGTCAAGTGAAAAGTACTCAAAACCGGCGAGCATGCATGAAGAGATTAATGAATGTTGATGAAGCAGTTGTATGCCAGGACCGTAGCAAGTGGAAGGAGGTAGTCTCTGCCTACCCCGCAATCGGAAAAGGCGTGATTGTATGAATGTATGTATCTTAAGTAAATTGGTATCCTACGACTACATCCTGCTACTAAAAAGTTATGATTATGATGCCCAACCAATGAATTGGCACCTTTTGAGATATTCTTACTTTTGGTGGAACATGAAAACGCCTTATTTTTCACATCTATGTTTTGGTTTGACTAGTATAAGGAGCGTTCGCATGTGTGTAGACACGTTTGATGTTGACAGTACCATAGAAATATGTATATGGCCAACTTTACCCCTGTAAAATGCTATGCTCCTATGAAAAGAGCAATGAAACTATTGTATTTCTACAGAATAATCGAATTAAAATTTGGAGGTTCGAGGAGCCCTTGAACGATATGGACGAAAAAAAAATCGGTGTTGCCAGTTAAGTTGTACAATTTGAAATTTACGAACAAATGTATCGAACTCAAACCATCCAGCATAAATGATTTCCATTAGAACAAAGGAATCGCTTCGCTCTGTAGGTCCCCCTCTCGATAGCCTGCAAGGGGTTGGTTCACCGACCGGTGTCGATACGGTAACATGCAGGTCGTAGGCGTACCTAGGTTAAAACTATTAACCAGTGGAGCGTTATGTCAAATTTTTTTTTAAAGATAATTCAATCACAATGAATATGGAAAGTAAGTTCTAAATTCGAGCGTCTAGCGTTCTTCACGGGTTAACACGACCAAGTTCGCCCCTGTATACGCTTTGTGAAGGTTTTTTTTTTCGTGAGATTATTCCATATAGACAAATTCTATTATGTTGGTGATACACATTTAAAAAAATAATGAAATAAATACTACTGAACTACTTACTCTTGACGTAAAGTGCGGTCGTAGACTACAGAAACAAATTGGAAAAACCTTTATAGGGGTAATTTCGAATTTCGGAAAATTTCGGAAAACTACTTGTCATTCCATAATACAAGAAGCCATAACAATGCTCGCCATCTAAGAGCGATCCAATGCTCATGCTCAGGTGTTAGACACTTAGACGCTTTGCAGAGCTTACTGTACTTTATTTTTGGTATAAAAGAAATGATTTTCGAAACTACCCTGCATCAAAAATCATGCCAAATTACCCCATTGCACCTTAAAAAAAGTAAAGTCATCCACCATAAATCTTTTTCATTAGAACAAGTGGATTGCTTTACGCTGCGGTGCCCCCTCTCGCCGCCTGTAGGGGGTGGTTTCCGACCGGTGTTTATTGAAATAGTTTTACGACGTACAGGTCACAAACGCGATGATGTTTTGCGGGCATCGGGAGTTGAGACCATTTACCTATAATAATATGAGCTATTTTAGTGTTCTGTAGGTTTTACGATTTGAATCGTTTTCTCACTTGTGAAATGACTCTTGCAAAAGAATTCGTGTAGTACATTTATATTTTAAATATTATTCCTAAAATCATACAAGCAGATTAAGTGATTATAAGTAGAAGAGGCGTGGCGTCAGGAAAATTACAACGGAAGCCAAAGTGTATTCAATTACTCATATATAAAGAAAAAGGTGTTTACAAGCCTTTCCTTGCGCAACCCGGTGGGAATCGGCATATGTTTTTCTTTAATTTGTGACTAAGAATAAGGGATGTTAAGTGTTATACATAAGTATAGAACGATTCTACATTATCTTTCAAAACATCCCAAAAGACAAACAAAATACAAAAAATCGGAACATATTATGCTATCCTTTGACAGCATTCTATTAAAGTTAGGTAGTGTAAACTATAAAAATTTCTGACTTCACAGAAGTAGGGATGGCAATTTTGGCTGTCTTTATTTTCCATTTAGGTATTCAGAATAGCCCTTCTGCCACAGCTGGTGATAGCAATCGACGGTGGTCCGATGAAAGTCTTTAATTAATCGACTTTCAAAAAAGGAGGAGGTTATATTGTCGATAGTTTGTATTTTTTTTTTATGTATGTTCACCGATTACTCCGCTAATTGAGGGCCGATTTTAATTTTTTATTTTTTATTTGATAGGATATACTCCCGAGGTGGTCCCATTGCCACCAAATTGGGATCTGATGATGGGATCCCAGGGAAATCGAGGGCAATCCTCAAATTTTATAGGCACTTATAACGTTTTTCATATATTTTCTTAGCTATTTAAGTATTTGCATATGGTAGACATCATCTCATCATGCTGAGCTGATGATGGAAGGTACAACTCCTTAATAGTTACGAGTTAGAGGATAATTCTAGGTAAATACGTTAAGACTGTTAGTCATATTCTTGTCCCTGAAGTCAGGATTAGATGATGAAATACCAGGGAAATCGAGAGAAGCCCTCAAATATTATAGGCACTAACAATGTTTTGTATATTTTTTTTAAAGTTATCAGTTGTTTTCCTGGATGATGGAAGGTAAAATGAACTAACCATCTTTTACATTTCTTACTTCCAAAGACTCGAGATGCGTGCACAGTGCCTCCTCAATCTTACCATTCTGGGCTCTAAAAAATACTTTATATCAACTCTAAAATTCATCACTAAAAAGCAAAAAATATAAATTTTATAAATAAAAAAGAACCGACTTCAAAATAAACTAAAAAGCCATAAATAATCTTTTATGTACGGTACGGATCACATTTGAATCACCTGTTGAAGTCGGTGCCAAACCTGAAATAAATAAAGTTATTTATTCAACAAAAATACGAATTACTAGGACTAAATATATTTGTATGTAGATAATAACTAAAAGCTCGCCGCCGCGGTTCTTAATAATAGTAATACATGAATAGTTTGGCACCGACTTCAAAAGATGATTCAAATGTGATTCGTACCGTACATGAAAGATTATTTATGGCTTTTTAGTTTATTTTGAAGTCAGTTCTTTTTTTATTTAAAAAAAAGTATTATTAACCACTTTCTATTATGTATTTAAAACTGAAATTAAGTAACGTTTGAATTATTCATAGCGGAGCCTGGAGAGTGATGTCATTTACTGTCGGAAAATTTTCACTTACACGTCTCTCATCTCATCACGTATACTTAGGTATAGGAGTAGTGGATTGACTCGTCTCAGAAATATTTATTTTTATTCCTTGCAATAGTCAAAATGAAATTTTTTTGCACCAAAAATTGTACGTCATAAAATTAGTGATGATTTGGTATTTTTATATTATTCAGAATTCATATACATTAATGACGAACCACCTGCCTTACTAATTTTTTTACTTAGATTTTTCAATACAAAACCAGTCCGTGGTGTTAATTGAAAATGCTCGCTTCGAGTTTTCTATCTGCGGCATTATTCGTTGACGCATGTGACATTCACTCTAGCGGTCAAATAATAGACATACCATGGCGTGATTTAGCCGACTGTGTGAATATTTAATAGAATCATGAGAAAGGCCGTCGCGGGCAGAGCTGAAATGCTTTGGTTCGTTTAAAATTTAACGCGACCCGCCGTCACTGTCCGCTAACGTCACCTCATCGTCCGACACACCCTTCAGTAAAAAATACATGCAAAAGTCTTCAATATCATTATTTATTTATCTGACACATTGGGATAAAGGCCAATGTATCCATCTCTATGTATACCTATTTGGGTCTAAATGGTTATGTGCTTAGATAAAAATCAGGATGTCAATGTTTTAAATTAGGGTGTCGTGTTGACAAGTTTACGTTAGAATAATATAATATGCTGGACATAGGCTCATATCCCCAAAAGAACGCCACCATGCCCGGTCCTGCGCCGCCCACATTCAGCGGACTCAAGCGATCTTCATCAGGTTATCACTTCACCTTTTGGCGGTCAACAACGCTGCGTCTCCCGGTGCGTGGTCGCCAGTCAAGAACTCGATGGCGTCAGCGGCCGTCGGCTCTACGAGAGATGTGCCCTGCCCATTACCACTTAAGTTTTTCTATCCTTCGGGTATATCACGGTAACGGTCTTTTACGAATCTCTTCACTTCTGATTCGATCTCACAGAGTCACTCCAAGCATAGCCCTCTCCCGTACTCTCTGAATGACCTACAGCAATGAAATTTGGTCTCTCAAGATGGGTCAAAGGATCCAAGTCACTCAGAGAGCATCAACCCCTCGTATGTGATGTGATGTCAAAAATTTGGCAGTCAAATTTAAGCTATATGGAATTTTAACACAGAGTTTTGACTTTTGTCACACAGGTTTCCACCTAGCTCAAAAGTCAGGGACTTCAATTAAATTTGGTACATTTTTGTCCATAAAGTTATCTTTATCCTTAAGTCATCTTTAGTTTAAATTATCTCTGCACAGATCTGTGTCTAAACGTACGAGGGGTTAAGGAAAACCCTAGGCAGTGATGGTAGGGATTTTTTTTTCATTTATTTAACATCAAAAGAAACTTATAGCTATAACAATTGTTTGGTGATCGAAAACCACGCGCGGTTTATCTGCCACCAAGAGATCTCTCGCTTACAAAGCGTTATTAGTGCACGCATTTGTGCGTCCGGGCCGGCTGGCACCCTCCCCGACGGCAGCGAGGCGGCCGCGGGGACGGAGACAGCACTATATAGTTACACGGTGTTCAGATTTTATGTGATTACATAAAATCCGAATGATATATTAAAAGAAGCAGTTTCCCCATAAGCGCAATTAGATACCCCGGTAGATCTTACACATATCTACTTAGAATAGAAACGTTAGTTAATAAATTACAAAATAAAGTCTCCCATGTCTTTTTGTCCGGATTTTAAAAAGTCCGAAAACTGCTTCCGTATTTTTTAATCAATTTTCACTATCATGTAGTCCTTTCCATGATAATTCGTGTAAAACTCGCGGCGGGTCGCTGCTTCTATTCTATTTGCAACACTTTGGTCGTATAAAGAACAGGTATCCAGATGTTCATGAACCAGCATGCATGCAAAATGTGGCAAACACAGTTTGGCTCCATGTTTTTTTTTCCTTTTGGTTCATAGATCTGTAGGTAGAAAAATATTCTATAATGAGATTTTGGTTCAATTTCGCGCCATGACAAGTGCTTTTCCAAGAAATTGTGAGGTGAGACACAAATAAATAAATGCTTTTCCAAGGACACCTCTTTTCTCGGTAATTATAAAGGATTATTTCCTGTTTCGGCTCGCTTTGATGTGAATTAAATTGAATGTTTCAGCAACACAGTATTACGCGGATTAACACGATGGGAATATTTCTTTCATCATATTCTGTAATATCATGACATGTGCTATCTGTACGTATTTTTATACTACTTTATTAACTCATGTTCATAAAAACGTCCTAGTTATCAAAAGTGTTACTCATACGCCAAACTCTATGTCACAAGAGACTGAAAATGAACCTTACTTGACAGCACATAGGTTGCTTTTACAATATTCATATCAACATGATATGAAGTCAATGGCGTGCGGGGCACTAAATGTACTGACTTTATATCATGTCAATGGCATCGAAAAGTTTAAATTTACATTTATCTGTACCTACACAACCATTTACCCACGGCTTCACTCACGTTATCGGAAATTAAGCAGTTTATTTTTTAATCCATTACCATCTATTTGTATAACAAATTTTGACTAAATAAATATTCGGGAGAACGCCATTCGGGAGAACAATCCATACACAAACTAAGACATTCATAGTCATTCCATTATGGTACTACAATAAGGATCTTGGCAACACCACTGAATCGAAGTGTTTTTGTCCGTGAATGATGCTAGGCATGTATACACATACAATAGGTATATTTTGAGTATATGAATAAAACAACTACCGAAAACTGAGTTATTTATTAAAACAGTGGCCACTTGCCGCGCAACACTGAGATTGTTTACAAAGTTTTAACACATATATTATTTACACATAATACTAGATTTCAGCGCGCGCAACGCGCTCACAGCTCGCTCATAGCGTCGGACAGCGTGCGCTTATAGCGCGCTTAAAGCGCGTCGCTCTGCGCGCTCGTATCCCTGCTCCGGCAGCGGGTGCCCTCGTACCTACACACACAAACAGAGTTCTTCACCGACCCCACACACGCACACCAGGCAACTATCATCGGCGGCATGCGGAGCGAGCAGGCATTCCTATAATATCGACTCAGCCAATGCATATCAATGGAACTGTAGGAATTCGATCGTCAAATTTGGAGTAAATAGTGTAGTCCAATCTCAGCGCACCGATTGAGAAGCGAGAAGCCATGCTGGAGGGGGTAGGTGTCTAGTTCCGGGCCGAGCTACTTATTACCGAACGATCCGTGTCCTATCTGCTACCGCTCCCTTAGAAACGGTGGCTTTTGTGGAAAGAAAACAAACTTTTAATGGCTGCACCATATGAGTAATGGTTCCGACTTAGACTTGATAGTACAAAGACAAATCTTAGCTACAGAACAAGTAACAAGTTAAGACCTTAATATAACTATAGACCTTAATATAATGGTATCTTTCTTCAGAAGATGGAGTTTTAAAGAATGAGGCAGAATTACAAACATACGACAGTTTCTTTTGTAAAATTATATTCAGGCCTAACTTCATCAAAATAATATCTCAAAATTAACTGTAGGAAGAATTCATGCAGGGTTGATGCTTCCATGAATTCACCGTATTATGCAACGCAGAGTTAGGCCATTAATCGGCTGGCTTAAAACAGTCCGGTTGTCGCATAACGTCGTCCCCTGCATCGCGCAAAAATTCTGATTGAGATCTGTGAATTGTTTATTTTTCCTGCCCTGTTAGAAAGGCAGTGAGCACATAGACGCTTTTCGTAAATTCTTACTATTTAACCTTACCCTCATAATTGAATTACTGATTTCGTAAATGCATGGTACTTCTTAGTTGCATAAACTGTATGACTACTTAAAGACTTTAATAATACGCTTTTACTAAGAATTTAAGTTGTTAACTTATATGCCTTTAAAAATAAGGTAGTTTCCCCTATTAACAATGATAAAGGTGTACATGATTTAGGGTACGAGTTCAATAATTTTTCGATGAATGCATCCATTTAGAGTCTGAAAAAGATTAGCTTGCAAAATACTAATAGGAATAGTGATTCAATTTCAAAGATGAGCCAGTAATGTAGATTGATAAAAAATATTGGAGACGCATTTTTTTTTAGGGTTCCGTACCAACAAAAGGAACCCTTATGGTGCGACTCTGCCTGTCTGAACTATAAAATATGCTCAGCCCACGTGTATTGTACAGGAAATATTTAAAAATATTTTTTCATTTTTCAAAATTAAAAGTCTAGCTACTGAGTTAAATAAGGTATTATATGAAAGGGCTTGACCTACACATTTTTGAACATTTATTTTAATTTTTTTAATGTGATTAGTTTTTGTTTTATTAAGGAAAATGTGAAAAAAAAACACCATTCCCCCCTTTATCTCCGATGTTCATCAATCGAAAATTTTCACAATTTGTATGAAAAAACTATTACACAAAAATTATAGCCCTTTCTCTAACTAACTCATTTTTTTTTAATTTGCAGAAACCTATTTGGGCAACCCGGTTGCGTTAAGTTTGCAAAATGTCGTGTGACGTCACTCCTAAACTTTAATGCGATTTATCTGAGTATTCATTTTATTATTTTGAAAAAGCAAAACATACGCGTTCTTTTTTTTTATTATCTAACTGTCGAACTAATTATAATCTTGATTTTCATACCAAGTCATCACGCCTATTATTTAAATGCAGACATAAGTTATTTAGCAATAAATCTTCATACACGTTGGCAGGTCATATAAAAAGGATGTCACGGTTCACTGCATCTATCCTGTGTTACCTGACGGCAGGCGCATGGTCACGGCGCCGGCGCCCGCGCGCTCCACGCTCGCCTCGCTCCCCGCGCGCGCCCCGCCCCGTGCGCTCCCCCCGGCCGCTCGCACTGTACGACGTGTCGTCTGCGCTCGACTCCACGCCGCATACTGAATCTGCATTGAATGAATGAATAAAATTTTATTTCGGATAAAATACAATCCATAGCGTATTAGTAACTGTTCTTATATTTAGGGTTAGTATTACATATTTATTATTATTATATTACATATTATATTACATATTGGGCCGCGCCTTTAACCTGCTCTGTCCAGAACCTCTGTATAGGGCAATCGTATCTCCCAGCGACCGCGTTTAGAATGCTGTTGGGACTACGTCTTATATGATTCCAGATCGACACGATACGCTTTCTCATGATGGCATGGAAACCGTCCGTGCGAGCTTCCGCAAACATGCCTGATGCACTACACCACTTAGGCAGTCCCATCAGCATTCTAAATCCATTATTGTACTGAAAACGCAGAGCATTGTAGGTGCGTTTTGTATACCTAGCCCATAGGCCGCTCGTGTAAAAAGATTGGCTATAAGCTTTAAAAAGCGTTATCTTTACCTCATACGTACATCGAGCAAACCTACGGGCAAGCTTCCAATGTCTAAATCGTCGGTAAGGCCAGTGGTTAGGACATGTCCAAGGTATTTAACCCTGTCCACAACCCTCAGCTGGGTGTTTCGGAGTACAATAGGAGGGACATAATAGGGTTTTATTTTACCCGCTTTAAATATCATAACCTCGCTCTTATTTGGGTTGTACTCTAAACCATGGGCCAAAGCATAGTTCTCACATGTCCTAAGCAGTATTTCCAACGCACTGATCGATGGGGCCAGCAGCACCATGTCATCGGCATAGCTCAGGTTATTTATACAAGTGCTTCCTACGTAACAGCCCGCATGCAAACCGCTGAGCCCACCGATCAGCTCGTTAACATATAAATTAAACAGCTTAGGAGATGTGATCCCACCCTGCCTTACCCCACATTCCAGTTTGTATTCCGCAGACATCACATTTGACCAACGCACCTGATTGAGTTGATTGCTGTACCAATGCCTAAAGAGAATGCATTAAGTACTTGAGGAAAAAAATGGTAACAATGGAGCAGATATGTATTTAGCGTCAAGATTCCAAAGACATAAAGTGGACAATCGCTTAAGATAAATAGGTGTTGAAAGAGAGGATAATATTGGAATTGATTTAACTAATCGCCTTAAAAAGGACTATATATCCATAAGTGACAATTACCATGAACCAGATATTAAAAACGACTTCAAAATATACGCTATGCTCCGTTCCCTGTCAGTATATTGTGTTATAATTGACGTTCAAATTAAAAAACGACGCTACTGGCTGCCGGAAGTAATGCTGGTTGATTGAATAGGATGACAAAAACATCCATGCAGTTTGTTTATGAAAATTAGATACGGACAAGCTTGTTGGTGTTAGTGATACATGGCGACCTGATAGTTGAACTGAACTGTAAATGCAAATTACGCTATAAAGAATGAACAGGTACTGTCGCTACTATTTATTTGTACATGGGTGTTACCTGCATGTGAGCGTTCGGCGACCAGCTCGATTTAGAGTCGCCTTACACCCTCTGAGCTCTGAGTAAGCACTTAGTATGTACATCATAGTGTGTTACCTGCATGCGAGCGTACGTGCGAGTGCGGTGTGTGCCGCGCGCCGGCGGGCACGCGATACATCTCGGCGCACGCGGCGCACGGCGACCCGCTTGACTCCGAGTCGCTCGAACACCCTCCGAATTCTGCCCACGTAACAGAATAAATAACAGGGAGAGCATCTTACACAAATCGACTAGGTCCCAAACTAAGCAAAGCCAGAGATGGGCATTACTCGATAAATTTTTAATCGAATAAAAAATTAATCGTCAAAATTAATCGCGATTAAGTTAATCGCAAAATTAAAAAAAAACTAGAATAAATTCAAGACCCACTAACAAACATTTGAGTTAATTACACTTGTCCCGGCATGGATTCGAACTTGCTTAGTCAAAAGTGTCGTCTTATAATATATATATAATTTTAATATTTAAATTACAATATGTCAACAGTCACGATACAAAATGTTTCCAGTAACACAATAGTCACTCATTATCATATATTAAATAATGCCTTAGGAATTTCTCGTAGTGAAATATGTCGCGTGGTACATTATGTATTGTGACTGGACTCACAACAATTGTATACTACTGGATTTAGACCGTGTTTTACGAAATTATGTGTAACAATAGAGCGTAATCTTTCCGGTAGCGTATCTCGTCGGGGCGGCGTGAGTAAGTTTAATTTTCCTGCTGCAGTAATAATGCTGTAGTTAAAGTTAAGACTGCAGTTAAAGTTAGTACGAGAATAGAATAGTTATAGTGTCAATTTACTGCTGACAACGTTATGACTTTTAAATAAATAAATAAACACTTGTAAGTACATCTAATTTCAACTTAAAGTACTAATAGTAAAAAAGTACCTATTGACAAAAATAAGTAATTCTATTTGGGCTTCGCGATGATTACCTTCTCATTCAAATAAAACGATGTTTTAACGATATGAAATAATATTAATTCCATTTATTCAATAACATTATATGCAAATTAATAGTTACACTGTATAAAATTTCGTTTATAGACATATAACTTTTTGCTTTCATGTTAACCAAAATACTTTATATGGAACTGTTAGTTGATCCTGCGGTTTGCTGTTTAAATTAGGTATCAACCTAGTCCCAGATTTAGCAAAACTTTAACTAAACCCATCGTTAAATAACTAATCAACGATTGGCATACTTATATAGATAGACTAAAAGGTACTCCTTCGATTTCATTCGCGGATAAGAAAAAACTCATAACCTCTTTTTTGCTTCACCCTATAACTATCCTCAAGTGTTCACCTATCCATGTACCAAAAATAATCAAAATCCGTTCAACCAACAAATTTATGCGGTGATGTAAGCAAAAATACACATACATACAAAAAATTAAAACATTTTTCAATTCAATGACGTTAAAACAGGCCTTATTCATTTATTTTATAAAAATATCGCAATTTATTAAAAATATAAATATTTCTACTGAAATGGATAATATTCAAAATCAGATAGGTACATTCCTTCTAATAAAAATAGGTTAATAAAGGGTGTCACATCATTTCAGACACATTATACGCATCGCTGGTCAGGTTATACTATCACATGCTTTCACCTGCTAAAGGATACCGTCGCATGCTTTCAGCTGCTAAAGGGTGCCATCGCATGCTTTCAGCTACTAAAGTATGTCATCGCAAGTTTTCAGCTGATAAAATAAATATTGAGCAAGTTACTTTGTATATTGCTACGCCACAATTGGACTTGGATACGATAATGGATCGGTCGACTGTAAACGCCGTTGTCCTAGCGTGTATTCTTCAAAATAACCGATGAAAACAACGCAAATACTAAGAATGTGGATTGATACAACCAATCTCATTAGCAAGCATCTCGTCGTATGCGTAAGCAACAGATCTCGTTCGCAAGCGTCCTATCTCAAGCCTGTTCTCCTGCGTTAACTTGAATAAGCATCCTTCAGCACGTCAAATGGGTTGCTACACTTATACGCATTTAATGCTGAAGCTGAATCGATGCAGGAAAGGTGAATTGATGCGGACGCCTCTTCATACAAAACAACTATTTTCGATTTCAAAAATGCGATTTGATGCTGATAGATGTGACTCCACCTAGAGACGTTAACGCTCGTACAATACCCGCATATAGAATCCTTACGAGGTCGGGAAATTTTCGTATAACTGCGAGCTAGGATAGACTGCAATGATCCAGCATAAAACCGCTTCTTGGCAAATATTCCCGCTCTGCCAGAAACCAATAAACATAGGGAATAATAATGAATGTTTTATTGCTTCCTCGTAGTAGCTTTACAGCGTTGGTATTTTCTGTTTCAGTTTACAGTCTGTACTTCTATTCGAAGCAACGCTTCAGAGTTAATGAAATTTTCTCACCGAAATGAAGTAGTTTAATTACGGCGTTGAAGGACTTGAGTGTAGGGCGGGAGTGGCCGATAAAAGTGTCAGTTGACGGCGCGAGGCCAACCCAAGCTGTTATTCAAAACGAGATTACAATATTTAGCAGTAATATTGCTATATAAATGAGCTCTTTTTATGAAATTTCATAGTGAAATTCTGAGAACTGTCTCAATCACCAACGCCTAATCTAGAGTCTAGAGTCATGAAATATTGCATTAGGGATAATTATGTTAATTATATGTTTTAATTTAAAATTTCCGATGAAGTAGGCACTACTAGGATTCGACAAAAATTTAGGGTTTCGTACCAAAATAAAAAAAAAAGACACGGAACATGCTCAGTGAAGGATTTCTCCGTAGCCGTTATCACTTAAATTTTGATCTTGTAGTTTTTGAGTTAAAAGCCTGTGACATACAGACAGATGCACGGACATGATGAAACTATAAGGGTTCCGTTTTTGCTAATTTGGCTACGAAATCCTAAAAAGTATACCTTATAGTGCGACTCTGTCTGTCTGTCCGACTGTTATAAATCTATATCTCAGGAACTACTTATGCTATATAATTTGCTATATAATCTTATGCTATATAATCTACTAGGTCAAGTAGGGTATCATATGAAAGGGCTTGATTTGCACATTCTCAAACAATGTTTTCTACTATGACAGTGGAGAAAAATGTGGAAAAAATATCATTCTCTCCCCCTATCTCCGAAGTTAAGCCAGGCGAAAATCTTGAATTTTTTCTCGCTTCACATAAATTTACTTACATTTACACATAAAAAATAACCATATATATCTTGGTATTTTTTTTATCTCAAGTAACATATTTGATTAAGTTTGCATCATGCACTACAAACTTAGCTTAACCAGCCAGATATGGAAGTTTGTACGGAACCCTCGGGTCGGGTCCCGAGTCAAACCCGCACTTGCCCGGTTTTTCGGACATCATTTTGCTAAAGTTTTATTTGACCATATACGAGAAAGTTGCTGTTTTGGTAAAAAATACATTTTGGGGTCTACACAAATATGTTGGCTAACTAACAAATTACAGTAAACACTATAACAGGATTTTTGAACGTTTGATCTCAAACATCAAAATGGGGATTTTTATAGGTGTCAAACTTCGTCCGCGGAGGAGAAAAAAAATCATAACCCTCTTTTTAGGGTTCCGTAGCCAAAATGTCAAAAACGGCACCCTTATAGATTCGTCATGTCTGTCTGTCTGTCTGTCTATCTGTCCGTCCGTATGTCACAGGCATTTTACTCAAAAACTATAAGATGTACATTGATGAAATTTGGAGCATAGGTGTCGTGTGTGAACCGCTACTTAGTTTGATAGTATCATAAAAAATATATATATTTCTAGGGGGGCACTCGATACATGTAACCAAAATTGAAAAAAAAAAATCAGCTAATATCAACGTGTGGCATATATTTCGATAGTTCTTCTAAAAATACTTTGAGGTTTCTAAAAACAAAATTGATTTAGTGAATATTTTCCGAAATACTCACTCCGAAAGTAGCAAAAATTGTGTTCTCCCCCTCTATTTTCTAAACGGTATGTTCAAAAAATATGAAAAAATTACAAATATAAAGCTTAATAAATACTTCTAACAAAAATTGTTTTCAACATTATCGAACATGCCGTTTTTAAGTTATTGCCAAAAAACTGCGCTTCTCAGCAAAAGGACCTAAGTACCTAAGTAGATACGCTCTTTTGATAGTGTTTTCTTTTTCATATCGTATTTTTTTCATCTGTAGTACATTATTTTGTATAAACGGCTGCGGAACCCTTCATGGGCGAGTCCGACTCGCACTTGGCCGCTTTTTTCTTCAGGTAGTCGGGTAACAATTATCCTTTAACCATCTGGAGAAACCTAGCTGCCTGTGTATCAAAAATTGTTGAAATCCGTAAAGCCGATTTGGCGTGATAAAGCCGCAACGACACATACAAACATACAAAAAAAAAAACAATTTAGTGACCAAATAGTCAGTTACAATATTTTTTTTGAAAATATCTTCAATGTACAGACATTTAATTTTTACAACTCTATAATAGTATAGGTGAAAACTTAGCCACGCAAGGTTTAGTATTGCAAGAAATACGCTTTCTACAGTTTCTACAATTCGAATAAGCTCAACACATTTTGCTTGCCTCGCCCGAGTCGCCGAGTAGAGCCGGCCGAGTGGAAGGGCCGGGCTCCTCACGGAAATTGCAAACTCGCTCAATGGAACCAGAGATAATGCCTCGGGAATGAACTATTATTATTTTACGGCGTTTTTTAATATCCTGTCGCCGTGCCTGCGATAATGAGTTTTAATAGTTAAGCGTTTTTTCATTAAAGTTGTGTATACTTGGGCGAGCGTTCATTCAATTACTTAATCGATTTAACTGCCATCTATTTACTGAAATTGGAATCTATTGTTTACCTGCCTTATGACGTTCGATATAACTAAGATCGACACATTTTGTGGTGAGTTAGATTGATATAGAAATAAGATAAGACGCTAAGACCATCGGCCGCTTTGTACAAGCTGTACCGGTAACTGGATCACGATATATACTAAAGCATATACATTCATTCTAGTTATATGAAAAGATGAGTGACTGTTCGACTTACTCATTAATGGTCAGCCCTAACCCTTGGACCTCGAAAGCAAAACTTTGCATAGATTCAATCATAGAGACTAAGAATACCAAAAAAGTATTTTGTATATATTACATACCGACTTATGTTATTAAATAATACTTCAGTCTATGTGCTGCAAAAATAAAGGGTTCCAAAGATAAGTATTATAAATGAATTGAATCGTCTCAGATGTAGCCTATAGTAACTAGATACTAGACAACATAAGGTCGTCCATGTGAGCAACTACCCTAGTTGTTGTAGACCAGCTCGCAATTATAAAGTCAAGGATCGAGCGGATATTGCCTCCCTCCTCCGTGCCTTGCGGCGCTTTATTGCGAAATCTGCAGGACGTATTTTATTGGAGGCAATCAACGCGGAGTTTTGCATAAAAGGCGCGTAAGATAATACTTTAAACGCCTCTGAAGAAATTTTATGGCTCGCGGTTTTTATTTCTCCACAAAAGTAATGGCTACGAACCGAAATTTTATTTCAGTACTCGAAATTGAATAGGCGGCGACCGCCTGTGACACTCGGGATTACATACAACAGGTTCGCTGATGTACAGACGCAGATTCATTATTTTCATTACACATTTTTATATCTAATAATTTTCCACGTTTGCCAATTCATTAGACTTTTTTATACTCCGACTAAACTATATTTCTACATTATTATTAATCAACCTTTTAATAACTTTAATTGTCCACTCACATGCTTTTGGTAACTGTAGTTACCTAAATATCATTATTCTTATTTTAATTATAAGTAGAGTTTAATCCTAAATTTGAAGCAAATTATTGGCTATTATCATTTTTATATACCTTATACCTAGTCTAAATCAAGTACCTACACTGCGTAATTCCGAAGATTCTTTCTGTTAAATATATTTATAAATATATATATATATATATATTATATCAAATATATATCAAATATATATAAATATATATTTGTAGCAAAGGTAAGATTTATTTAATATTTCCTCGCATTGTCGAAAGGAAATTACTATACCCAAGCATTCACTTGCACAGTGTGTTAAAAGTTCATTTTACCGATGGCGTAATCCACACGTTTTGAGTCTATTACCACTCCACAATGACTTGTGTAAAACCGAATAGTATACGAGGTATAATCTATTGTGTAAGAGCGCCCCTCGTGCTTGTGGTGTCCTAATGGCAGATTGGGCGCGAAGGTGACGCCGCTAGCAGCACTAGCAGCGCGCGCTCAAACGTTTTTACCACGCACGCCCGTTTCGCCTGTGTTGCTCTAATAGTAGATATGCTAAACGAGTTCGTCGTGTAGTAGATTGGGGCACGAAGGCGACGCCGCTAGCACCAGTTGCGACGCGTGCTCAAACTTGTGCCGCCACGCGCACTCCTCGCGCCTGTGTTACCCTAATGGCAGATACTGTGGACTAACCGGGTGCATGGTGTAGTAGATTGGGGCGCGAAGGCGGCGCCGCTAACGCTAGTGGCGACGCGCGCCCGAACGTGTGAAGATGCAGCGCGCACCCGCCGCGCGTGCCCGTCGTGCCCGTAGCGCCCGTCGCGCCACCGCCCATGCTGAACGTTGCGTACGGGCTGATCTCCTCAAGCTCACCTAAGCACACGTCACAGTTAGTTAATACAACATATACCCAATACAAATCGAGTATTATGAATGACCCAATGCTTGACGAAGGTTAATTGGGTGGCAAAAATAATAAAATTAAGGAATGCTACAATTTGAGGAAATGAAGCAACAAGAAATAACGGATCAATGCCGCGATACTTGCGCCCAATAGCGCTGCTTGCGCTCCGCTATCTAGTGCGGGCACTACACCACTGCACCACGCGCGCTTACTTACTGTCTCTTCCTAGAACATCTACGCCACGCCAGTAGGTAAGTCGCCTTCTTATACTATTAGCTGAACAAGCCCGTTTTTTTTATGTAATAAGTAGCAAACGGGCAGACGAGCTGCTCAATTTTAGTGTGTGTCTCATGGATTATTCGTTCGCCGTTGACGGTCGACTTCCTTAACTTACCGTTCGGCGGCGTGAGCGTCTTTCCATTCCTCTTCCCAGGTTCAGTTGTGTACAGTTGCGGGTGGGGATGAGCGGGGCGTGCGGCAAGAGGCGGGGCGGAGGCGCGGCGGGCACGTAACAACGCAGCTGCGCCTGCGCCTAGTAGTGCCGCCAGCGCCCCACCTGCTAGCGCTGGCGCAAGGCCTCCGCGCCACGCGCGTGCGCCGTCGCCGTCCCCGCCTGGCACCCCTTCCACACCGGCCGGCGACGCGCCCTCCTCTATCGCTAACTCCACGGGATCTCCTATTCTTTCTAATAACAGAAAATAAATGGATCTATAAATGTAGTCATAAAAGAAATCGTGCTAAATAAGTATCGACAAGGAAGCTTAAGCAAAGATGCTTTCCTATGTCTTGCGGATGTTCATCTGGCTGTTCTGTTCTAAAAGTCACATCACTCAACCGGTTATCGTAAAATTTTGTGAGAAGGTTTGCAATTATAATATTGTGGATGTTTTTGTCAATTCATTTTTTTTTCAAAATGGCGGAGATTAGGAGGTTG
The DNA here is from genome assembly GCA_905404275.2 of Hedya salicella. Classification (NCBI taxonomy): domain Eukaryota; kingdom Metazoa; phylum Arthropoda; class Insecta; order Lepidoptera; family Tortricidae; genus Hedya; species Hedya salicella. Next base: position 19,316,541 of record FR990099.1, on the reverse strand, counting down.
AAAGTTGAAAGGCTCATGTCTACAACTCAAAGAGCCACTAGTATACAACACTTAATTGTAAAAAAATATATATACCTATGGACCTAGTTACTACTTTAGGAGGCTCTTTCATGTACTCATATTAGGAGAATAAAAGAGATATAATGCAATACAGTAACACAACGGCTGTGGCGGTCCTTGGCGGTGAGCACGCAAAGTGTAGATTTCAGATAACCGTCACTAGAGTTGGACACGTATTACTATAACTTACCACCTGATCGCGCCCGGGTAGCTGCGCGATAGCGCGCGCGCGTTACTGCCGCCGCTCCATGCGCTGCCACGCGCACCTCGTACCACGCGCCCGGCGCCAAACCACCCGCCTGTGCGTATACGTTTGTTAAAAGAAACATCTAAACGATCGCACGCTAATGCCAGTCAATGCTCTATATGATGAGTATTTGAGCCAATTTTGTATGAAACCATCAATTTTGTATGAAATTTCATTATACATCTCTAGTCTACTTGCAGCTTAACCGTGAGACTTCAAGGCCTATTATAAGGTATGTTTGAGAAAAATGTTATTGTAATTTACCTCAGCGGTCTCGCCGTCCTCCGGCAGCGCGGACCAGCCGCCGCCTGCAGCAGGCCGCAGCGCCACGCTCCAGCGCGCGACTGGGCAAGGCAGCTCCACGTTGCCCGCGCCTGCGCTCCCCGCACGCCACACCAGCAGGTTGAGCCGCAGCGCTGAGCTATTCGCCCAGATGAACGCCGAGCCCGGCGGCGCCCCTGATTCTACACAGAGCATTATCTTATTAACTTGTTTGGCATTCAGAAAGACGACTTTACTTTTTTATTGCAACTCCTTCATTAGGGGTCGTCCACAAATTACGTAACGCAATTTGGGGGGGTCCGGCCAAGCGTTATGGTGTTTAAATTTCTTGATTTCTTGAAACCACACTAATGTGTTATACAAAAATGCAGATTCTTGATTAAAAAGTATCTACCTATACTACCACCTATCTTTTTCAGAATATTACATAAAAGATTTTTACAAAGCACTTGTTACGTAACGGAATTGAAGGGGGGGAGGGGGTCCAGCTAAGCATGGCGGTCCCATTTACATGAGGGCTGGGGGGGGAGGTCAAAAGTTTAAGAATTTTGCGTTACTTAATTTGTGGACGACCCCTTAGCTCAAAGTGCTCGAAGCTTATAATTTCTTTTATTGTTTTTGACAATGTAACAGTTATTATTGTTTTACTTTATTTTTATATGACTATTATGATGCAAATATGTATTTATAATATTTACTAAATGTTTTTATTTATGCTACTAAGGTGGCAAACACGCATATGGTATGGCATGCCTGATGTTAGTGATGCTAAGCAGTCGCCACAGCCTATGAACGCTTAAACTGTTATTTTTATATGAAATATTTAAATCTAATCTAGGGTATCTAACTTTCTAAATTTTGCAAAACTAGATCACGACAATAGTAGATTTGTAAGGTACTTACGGCGACCAGTTGTAGCAGTTATAAGTGCATGCGAAGGCGCACTCACGCCTGCTGGCGAGTGCGCCCGCAGCCACACTTTATGTCGCGCGCCGCACGCTAGTCCGTGTAACGCGCGAGAATAACCACCCGCGCTCACGCCGGCCGGCACCCGAGCTGACCGCGCTGCGCCCGCGGCGCCCTCCCGCGTCCACCACACCGTGTAACCTGAGGTATGATAATATGCTAAAGCCACACGTGAAATTGACAAACGTGGAACTAGAACTCATAGGTTAGCAACCTTTAAGATAAAAAGTACAAAAAGTTTAATATATTCAGGATTTTTTAGTTTGTCAGGTCGTTAAGACTTTTTTAACTAAGGCGGCGGGATTGTATTTGTGGTGGATTTGGTCGAGGATTGCCATACATTTTTAAAGATTTAAGACGGATAAAATTAAAACTAACACTAAATTTCAGCCTAAAACTAAAATAAGTGGTTCCGGAGATGCTGAGAGCATTTTCTCGGTGTAGCGCAATGCTAATGCGTTGTGTGAGGGATCTTCGTTTTCATTTAGATTGCAGTATAGATTCAGTACCTAAAACGGTCTCGGAGTCAGCGTGCACGGGCGGCGCGTCCCAGGCGATGAGCAAGTCATGGTGATCGGCGCGCAACAGTCGCGGCGCGGGCGGTGCAGGCGGCGGTGCGCGGAGATCCACCCGCCACGTCGCTGCGTCGCTGGAACCGTCCACGCCCGAAACGAGGCAAGTGTAGTTGCCCGAGGACTCCGCCTCTAATTCTAAAACGACGGTTGTGTACAGTTGCGAATTGTGGTAAGACGCAAGTTCACGCTTTGGTCAATTTACACTTGGCAAAATTTGACAAAAAAAATATACCTACTTCAAGGCATGTCAGTGGCATCGCAGATCGCAGACATTCGTGCTCTATCAGTTTTTGCAGGAAATTGATAGGGTCGTGTGAGGAAAGGTCGGAACTTGATAGAGCTAAGAGCGAAGCTTAGATGGGCATGAACGGTAAGTATGTCACCTCGCATAACCAAACCTCGAGCTATTTAGATACGACTGATGATAATAAAAACTGGTATAAGAGGATTAGCAATAAGAAGCTGTAACGATCAGTTTGCTGGAACTGAGACGGTCAGTCGGTGTGCAGCAGTGCCCAGGATGTATAATATAAATCTTGTGTCACTTCGCACAGTTTGATCAAACCATACCTTATACTGAGAGTATATAAGTGCTAGGGCAGCAAGAGTCACTAATATCAGTTACCATGTATAAGCAGGTCACCGGCCGCAGTGACAGTGTGCCGGCGCGGCAGCGGCGCCCAGCGCCGGCGCACAGGTCCTGCACCACCTCCCGCCACCACACAGCGCAGTCGCACGCGCGCTCCACGCACCACACGCACCGTGCGCGCCCACGATAGCACTCGCACTGGCGCTGCCAGCCAGATACATTTAACTGATTAATCACAACGTTTTAACAAAGAGTAGGCGTGTAGCAGGATAGCCTTTGAAAAATTGCGATCAAAGTCTGGAGTTTGATAGCCAAACAATACTACAAGGGTATACATCTTTCAACACTGATTTCCTTAGCTCACGGTATCCAATTAACACTAAAACTGTTTTATTTTTAATCCATAACTTTATATGGAAGTAAAGGATTTCAAATTTTCAATATGGGAGTGACTCAGAGGTAATTACCTGATGATTGAGTTTATAGAGGAAGAAAGTGTGGGATTGCACTTGAGGGAGCTCAAGATGATGAAGTATATATTTAGATACTGCAAAAATGTTATGTTCTCACTCAAGGAATTAAAGGCAATGATCATCTCAGCCGAAAGACGTCCACTGCTAGACCAATGCCAAGGTTGGACAACCACTCGTCATGAGCTTCGTGTCTCACCTCTCCCGCTCGCGATTAGTGAGCACCCTAATTTCTTAGTCTGCCCTCATTCGTTTTAACCTTTGACGTACAGTTATCCTATACAAGATGCAGTTGGATCACACTTCATTTATTGACCATAAAGATACTTACCGTTATTGGCAGGAGCAGCGGTGGCAACTCGCCCTGCCTCACCCGACCCAGCCGCGTTGTGCGCGCGCACCCAGAACTCGTACAACACGCGCTCACGCAGGCCGCGCACCTCATGCCACGCCTCCCCTTCTTCGTCCAAGTCCTCGTCTGCCTCCACTCGCTGCGACCATTCCCCACCCACTCTTTCGTCAGAAACAATGGGTACATAAGCGATAAAATATGACTGGATTTGTATGTAAAGTGGAAAATAAAAACAAATATGGCTAGATGAGAATTTGACAATTGAATAGTTATTTTCTGTGTTAGGGTGTTGGGTTATCATAAACTACAACGTTACAGGAAAACGAAAATGGGTTGGTCTTGGACTGTCTAGACCACAATTTTACTACATTTGATTTTTGCCTTGAACTTTGAATGTCTACTACATAATAGGTCGAGCACTCAAATCTACTTTAACACAAATTGATTAGTTCACATTTTTCCTACATAGCAAAGTGACATAAACCCAAATTGTCTGGACATTCAGGTAGAAAATGTATTTCCATCCTTTTAATATTTATCTGTCTGTTTAAATAAAGTACCTACTCAAATAATGGTAAAGGTAATGTGATAAACTAATGAAGATTAACCATAATATGTATATCACTTCACTGATAAGCACATTAGTATATTATGGCAAAACACTTGTTAAACCTCTTTGTGTTCATTTTACGATCGTCTCAAAAAGTGTTCTAGTTAAATGCGTCCCAAAATAAAATGGTGTTTGGAGATGGTACTTTCAAAATAGTGCCGAAAACAATTTATCAGTTATTTACATTGCATGTGGACTTAAATAGCTGCAAATATTCCAGTAACGTCAAACCGGCAATTTACGCTTTATTGCCAAATAAGAACACAACTACATACCTAGCATTACTTACAATCCTGCGTGATGTGCTGAAGGTTGATATTAGAATATACAAATGTGACTATGAAATGGCCCAGGTAACGGCATTTAAAACGGTTTACCCAAACGAAAAAGTCACGGGGTGCTATTTCCATTTTTGTATGGCGGTTTGCGATAATGCTGAAAAGAAAGGGTTGACATTAACACTTTCCGGTAAAGAAATAATCTCGCTAACACTGAACTTGCCTTACCTGCCATCTAACTTAATTAGCCAGGCATGGGACAACATTGTTCAGAATGGACGAAAATGCAATGAATTTAATGCATTTATTGTTTATTTTGAAAAACAATGGCTAACAAATACTGCTTTGATTTCTTGTTGTCAAGAGATACACAGGACTACAATTACATTGGAAGCGACGATGCCATCATCGTCGTTTGGGTGTCCGCATGAACAGAAACCCAACTGTCATTAAGTTTCTGTTCAAGCTGAAAAGTGAAGCAAGGTATCAAAGCATGTCGATGGCAGGTGCCTTCTTGAAACGAGAGAACAAAAAAAAAGATAATTCTTTTTAATAGAAGATACGAACGGGAGCTGACAAAATTAAAAGAAAAAGAAATCGCACCAATCAATTTTTTAAAAGGTATAAAAGATATAAAAAAAGCGTTGCGATGAAATACTATGTGTTTAATAAAGTGAAGACACCTTTTAAGTTATAAGATATAAAACAAACGTTGCTATGAAGTGAAAAGTCCTTTTAAGTTATTTACCTTCCAAATTGCCTTTTTTCATTTGCTACACATATATTGTGTATGAGTTAGCATAATACATAAATTATTCGATATCGTTCAGTATTTTTATTTTTCCCCTCGCTTGTACAATCAAAAACAAAATACTACTGTAGACAAAATGTGTCGTAGGCTTTTTCAGGACTAGTCAATTTGTGTTACAGTAGATTTGAGTGCTCGACCTATTATGTAGTAGACATTTAAAGTTTAAGGCAAAAATCAAATGTAGTCAAATTGTGGTCTAGACAGTCCAAGACCAACCCAGGAAAACTGGAATGAATCCCTTCATAAAAACAAATATAGTATTGACTTTGGCCTGTACATAAACTTTTTAAATGCATTAATAAAGTTTCTATACGACTTATATAGCAAGATGAGAGGGAAGATTAGGTCGTCACATACGTCACGACAAGTAGACGAAGAGAATAAGATTGGCAAAAGTAGATGGCAAAAGGAAAAGAGGAAGACCTATTAGAAGGAGCAAATAAAGGATACAGAGAAATGTAAAATAAGCTGGAAATTTCCAGCTTATTTTACATTCCACCGAAAAAGAGCCTAGCTCTTACACAGATAATGATGACGAAAAACGACGACACTTTAAAACATGATCAAGCTTATATCTAAGTCACAGAATACAAAAAGCAAGGAAAAATAAAAATAAATGAGTGTAACAATAAACAAAGACACAAAACGTAAGAAAAAATCTCAAATAAATGACAGTCGCTTTCAAGTAACCGCTTACTTGTCGCGCTCTTTGGTGTAGAGCGTATAGTGCGCGACGCGCGCGCGCGACGGCGCCCGCCACGCCACGCGGACGGCGCCCGAGCTGGACGCTAGTGCACGTATCGCGCGAACCGCCCCCGGAACTAACGCATATAGACATAAGACATGGATGGATGCAAACGATAGAGAACTAGAAGGTGCCGTGCTGACTTTGTTCGAGGAGGAGAAAAAGCTATAGCTCTAATTTCTATTTTAGAGTAGTCGGGTAAAAAATATCCAATAACCACCTATGAATGCACTCCTGTATGAAACAAGTTGAAATCTCTCCAGTTGTTAAGAATAATAGTAGTTTATGCAACTGCTACATAATGAGGCCTTAAAATACGAGTGTGGTTTTATGAAACGAGTGTTAGCGAGTTTCATAATAGGATCACACGAGTGTGTACTTGTACAGATATGTGTTGTACAGTATGTACAGATGCATACACTACTTTATCTACACACACATCATAAGCACTCTACGATGGGTTCAAAATAGCCGTAGGGAAATGACCTGCATTGTTACTAGAGCTACCTGTAAAATATCAATAGGCCATAGATATTAAAATAATGCAATAAAAAATAAACTTGAACAAATACAGAAGGAAAGAAATTATTTATTCACATAAATTCAATCAACAACAATCTCCAATCTAAAAAATCTTTATACTTTTTTACCAGTTCTAAATTTGGCTATCGATATTTCGGACAACAAGTTATTTGTTGCAATCGTGGCTGCATTTACAATATCCGGCGGAGTGTTCATATAGTTCTCGGAGTCACTTCTACTCATATTTTCAACTTAAATGTAAATTAAAAACAACTTTTCACAATTCTACTTTCGTAACAGCAAAAAATCAACAAATAAATGACAACATTAATGGCGGCAATTCGGTCCTCCGTCAAAACGAATGTATTTTTTTTAAATCATAGACAAACGAATGAAGTCCTTATTCTCATATCACTTGAGATCAGATGTCGTGCGGTTTATATAAAAAACATACTGAATTAACGTTTCATATCGATAGATATTTTGACAGCTGTTCCAAATTTAAACTCATAACGTTACAAAAATCGCAAAAATCTATACTGAAATTTACATTAAAGTTCTGATTTTACCTACTACCACAGACAAAAAAGTTCTCATAGTAAAATTGGTTGTAATAATGCTGGTAATTTCCTACGGTTTCTGAACGCATTTTAGAGCACTAATGATATGTGGGTAGATCAAATAATTTATTGCATATCACATTACATTACATACACTAACTATTTTACACTAACCAGATACGTGTAGTTTCTTAGCTGACACAGATTATCCGTAGTTACTTAGCTAAAACCAGTTAAATTTACAAATAACATAAAATACGATATCTAACAGCATATTGGGACCATTTCCGCCAATGAGCGACCTTAGGTCCTCCTAGTTCTTTTTCTTTTATTTTCTTATTGTATGTAATTAATTTCTCACTTTCCTGTGTACTTGCTGGTATTGTATGTAGGTACTCGTACGTTTGAACTGTAGGTTAAACTTGTTGACCAAGAACAATAATCTTAACTGTTTGTTCAACAATTTTTGGTTGTCCAGGTTTTTTTTAGAATTCGGAAGATGATTATAGATATTGATAGTCATATCTACGTATATATATTTGGATCATATATACCATCTCCGGTTAAAAAATAATCTCATATAAATTAAAACACAAAATTAAAAGAAATAAACGTAAACTAAACCAATTTATAACGCCGTTTATTTCTTTTAATTTTGTGTTGTGGTTAATATGAGATTTTTTTTAAACCGGAGATATATATTGAAATATATACACAGAGATAATGGATAGATATTTGATGTTGGAAAAATTTGCATGATTCCTTTTGGTTTATATTAATTAATATTCTGATGCATTTATATCACTGTCATTTCCCCATAGGACTAGGCCATATGATATCCATGAGTAAGCATACAAGTAATACCCCGTGCCATATTTGAGTGTAAGGTAGCAGTTGCAGAACTCATGCTGTTTAATTTTGTGAAGCTATATTTATAATTTATTGGTAGATTATAGGCGCGATGATGGCACAAAAATACGGATTATGATGACCGATTATAGCTCGACTACCATTATTATCCATTAAGTGACTTTGTGCGGTCATCACGTCTAAACAGTTGGACAGATTGGTTTATTCGTTTTTATTATCAATCTTTTGGTTTAATATAAGATTTCCGAGCTTCACAGTGTGTAATTATTGACAACAATAACATGGATATTCATAAAAATAATATTATTTCATCACGTTTTAGTAAATATGAGATTAGACGGTTCGAGATTGGAGTGCAATAGCGGCGCAGTATGGACGCGTTGTATGCCACCCATGAATGTAGGACTCTCAGCTTGTTCAATTCAAGGCTAAAGAAAGTGGCGTAAAAGGCACTCACCATCGTCCAGTGTGGTGCAAGTGACAGGCGCAGAGGGGGGGGCCGGGCCCAGAAGCGGTGCGGGCGCGAACGCATACGGAGTAGTTGGTAGCAGGCCGCAGCTGGCGTAGGGAGGCACCAGCGGCGCCTGACGCTGCCGCCGCCACGCCGCCGCCGGCAGGGCCGGTCCACGCTGGAGAAGACCCTTTTTTATAAGTACTCAATATTCCAGCAGATCTTTTCCCTGTATTGCTTCTGGGGGAAGTTGAGTTGCTGATAAATATCTGCTTACATTAAAAATAATTAAATCAGTAAATAAACTAAGTTTTGAGTGCCCTGTTAACTTGCTTCTTGAAGAATACCAAGTAATAGCGCTCCGGAAACAGCTCGGGGGAAGCTCATTCCACAACTTACAAATGATGCCTGTTTATTTTTGGAATTTCATCCAGATAGGATGTACTTTGTTCTCGAGGCCGGAGGTACAATCATAGAAACGTGACGGTGGTATTAACTCAAACAGTTCTTCAGAATATGCCCCTCCATTGTACAAACGGTAAAAAAAGCAGAGAACCAACATCGCTCCGGAAGTTAAGTGGTTCCAGGCCGTCTGTCAGTTCGGGATCGTCAACAACACGAACAGCAATAGTCCATACGGGGTCGAACCTGAGCCTTGTAGACTGTAAGCCGGTAACAAGTTGTGAAGTACTGCCTGGCTCTTTTGAGTACCCCGAACTTTTGCGAAGCCAGTTTGGCTTTGTTATCCAAGTGGCCCCGACATTGGACTTCGTTCTTAATGTCGACACCGAGGAATTTGATACTTAGAGATGGCAAGGGGCATGTTCTGGAACTTTGACGCTAAAACGAAGGGTTTTTGTTGCGTAAAACGCGCAAACTTGTGTTTATAATAAAGCAAAAAGTAACATTTAGATATCGCTAACATAAATTTCTGCTTCGATACAATTTCTTGGCACATGTTTAGTGATTATGATTACATCATTAAAGAAGAAAGAAACATTAATGACCCGTGTATACTTTTAGCCAATGTAAGGGAAAAGATTGTCTGAATGAAAATACCAAGTAATGGAAACATTCATTCTTGCAGCAGTCATTTGCAGCAAGTAGGCCACGAGAGCACTTTTACAAGTCTGAGTCTACCGGCTAACTATTAGGTTACTACGAACTGCCGCGAAAAGACTCAGATTTCTAATTACTAATGTATACATATGAAGGAAGCCTTGCTATATTTGGTCGCCATTAAAGAACTCATCGATCCTATCCGCCACTAGTTCTAATAGCCAATAAGGCCCGCCCTCTGCCACTTAAGTTCAGCAATTTTATGTCAGTTACCTCGAGGCCTATGCAGTGGCGTAGTTAGGTAACAAAGGGCCCTGATGCACAAGAAAAGACTGGGGCCCCTGGTCAGTTCAATGTTCTGTTAGACAAGGACCAGAACGCCCCGGTGCACGGTACTGTCTAGCCCTTTCGTAGCTTCGCTCCTGGCCACTGGTCAGGGTCTGAGGGCCCCCTGAGCTTGGGCCTCCGGGGCCGTAGGGGGGCGTAGCTACCCAAGGGCTAGCCCTTGGATAGCTACGCCAGTGGGCTTATGTCCTGCAGTGGACATTTTTCAGCCGGTGACGATGAATGTGTGTGTTCAAACCTGGAGAATCGTAAAGTGGAGCATAGTGGACATCGTAGCCGGCGAGCGTGGGCGCAGGTGGCGGAGCGGGCGGTGCAGGCGGCGACCACCATACGCGCAGAGCGCCTGCCTCCGACGCGCATCGCACTCCGCGCACAGCCTCAAGTGGTACTGTCACAAGGTACAACTTATATTATTAACTCTATCTTTTAATATATTATATACTAATACATGGCCATCGACGAGATAGATTTTGTCTTTATCTAGCAGGCCAGGCTAGAATACCTGGCTGCGACAACATATGTTGCGTGACAAGGATTCACGAGTCAGAGTTGATATGCTATAGGCACAGATCTCTTCTCTGTGGGGAAAAGAGTCATAACTCTCTTTTTTGCTTAAGCGTAGTCGCGTAAAAAGTATAAGCATCCTTTTATATCTTACTAGCCTACTACCCTGCATCAAAATTTGTTCCAATCCGTCCAGCCATTTTTGCGTTATGCGGACATAAGATATTCCAACATAGATACATTTTCTGAGAGAGCAGTTAACAATGACTTTTGCTAGGCTTGTGCTTCGCGCTACTAAGATTTTTCTTGGAATCATTATCCCGGTATGGCCACTGCATTGAATTATAGTATCGATATGAAGTATGAATAGTCATGAATATTCACCTCCATCAGCGGTCGACGCGTAGACTGGTGGCGCGAGCGGACCAGCACCTGCGCGGTTATATGCCCGTAACGACACAGCATATCGCGCAAATCTTCTCAAACCAAGCAATGCAAGTTCAGTACGAGACCACCCCGCCACTACCGCAGCGCCTGCTCGCGCCGCACCCTCCTCGCCCTCCCCTTCCTCGTCCTCGTCTGCCCCGGACAGCGCGCGCCATGTCACCACGTATCCCAACAGCTCGCCGTTCCACGAGTCTCGAGTTGGTGCCTGGCAAATATAATTTTGATAATTTAATATATACTACAGCAAATTGACGTCTTTCTCAGTCGCTTGTACGGGATAGATATTATTCATACATTCCGTCAATAGTTCAGAATACTTTACAGAAAATATGTACAAAACAAGTTAATTATTCTTAATCGCTTGAAGAAATTGAAACACATCTTATTTGCCAGGCATGACTTTTAAGGCATTTCGGAACCTCTAACATGCCGTTTTTGTAAAGAGTGCTATATAAACCAGAACCGTTTCAGTCGGTCTCTCACCGTCCAAGATACTATGAGTTCTCCTGGTGCAACTGCTCGCACGCGTACATCTTGGGGAGCACTCGACGGAACTGAGCACAAAAAATAACGTTATGAGACGTTCAATCGCGTGCGCAATTCAAGGGTAAGTAATTCATCGATAAAAATAATCACAGGTAACCAGCTAACTCACCTTCCTCCAGAGTAGTGAAGAGCAGCGGTGCTGATGGCGGAGACGCGCCTACATGATTAGCGGCAGCAGCCCGCAGCGAATAGCCAGCCGCGGGCCGAAGTCCCATCAGCACAGCACTCAACGCCCCTGGCGGCAACTCCACGTCACGTGATGCTGGCTCTATTGTGAGATTAACAGCGAGAGCCGTTGTGCCGGGCGGTGCAAGTAGAGGTGTGTACAGCGCTGAATAGCGGGCATCTGGGGCGCCTGCGTCCCACACCAGTCGCACCCAACGTGCGCCTACACCGCCCAGTCGCAAGCCCGCTGGAGCCTCGGGCGGTTCTGATTGGTTAAATTCGCATTTAAGAATTTTTTCCCATATTAAGTAAAGTGTGAAAGAGTTCCGATGGAAGTTTTTAAGATTTGATTGAGTTTTCCTTCAAGTGGGTTCACACTAAATAGTCACCTTCAACCTGTAGGAAGATTAGCATTTCAGCACGGCCATAGTGGTTAGCGGCTAGGCATCGGTATTCGCCCGCGTCTGCTCGTTCAGCGGCGCGTAAGCGAAGCTCTGAGCGCAACGCCTCTCCAGCACCGCCTGCGCCACTCTCCGATACGGACCACCTGTACATACCGACAGTTACTAAGTTTGCTTGTTGTTTGGCTGTATGAGTAGTTAGCCAGGACTGTTCTGCTATATTAAAATTCAAAAACTTGTACTCGTATTGATCCGTTCGAGATGTAATAAGAAATTATTAGAAGCGAACGTTGTAGAAGACAGCGAGGAAGATGATGACGCAGATTTATCTGTATGAAAGGAATGTAAAAGACTAGCTCTGCTCAGAAGTAGTCATATCTACATTGTCCCTTAGTCCATATTTAACTCCTATCGAGTAAACCTATTACGCTTTGGTAGCAAACGATATCACTCACCGAAAAGAATCGAGGTCCAAACGGCGACCAAGACGAGTCCATGTAAGACTGAGAGGCGCATCACCCCGAGCTCGGCACCAGAGTACGGCCTCACGGCCGCGCACTGCTGATACGTTTCTTGGCTCTGTAGCTTCGAAATGCGCAGGCTCTGATATAAAACAACATTATTACATTAGTATATTCGATACAACTAAAATTGAGAGAAAATAAACGTTGAATTGGATTGTATGAGTTTAATTTCGGAAGGAGAGAACAATAAATGAGGAACCGAGAAAAGTAGAATATGAAAGACGGATGTATAGAATGCAGAATAGAAAAGGAATGATGAAATAATTTTCTTGAAGACAAAATTATAGGAAAAATAATGTAGAAAATAAGATTGGACAGGGCCAAGAAACATTTCTACTTTGTCTTGTATTTATTACGTTTTATCTTTATAATTTTTTTCATATTTTTTGGACATACGGTTTCAAAGATAGAGCACAATTTATGCAACTTTGGACATAAATAAATCATAAAATTTGAGATTGTGTGAGATTTCTCAAGTACGCCGAATTATAAAATTGCTGGTGACCGAATAGAGCAGAACTTAAAAAAAATATAGGTAATTAAGTCGCTGTGTCCCCTCCATTCTTCTGTCTGTTAATATGTAGCCTATATGGCCGAAATAACATAACGAAGGTAGAGTTAGTTTACGCGCTATCGTGAAACACATAAATACATACATAGACTGCAAAAATCATAACCCTTCCGTTGGGCTTTGCCGTAGTTGGATAAAGAGAATGCAATAATAATATAACAGTTCTTACCATGTACAGTTACGTTCACATGCTTTAGTAGCGGCGCGCCGACTCCATTATCGGCTTTGCAACGGTACCGGCCCTGATGGCGCCTTGCAACTGTTGTAGCCGAGAGCGCACCACCTCGAGCTGCTGCACCTCTTGTGTCACCCCACTCTCCACCGGTCACCTCTTCCCACTGCTCTTCAGTCTCGAGACCATTTGGAGATTCACCTAAACGCAAAAAGACACCTGTTTACTGGCATTCAGTAAAACAGGATGTACAGTAGTAGGTTGTTACTATTTGTCTTACCAACTTTTCTATACCATGTCACTACCGGCGCTGGATGGCCTCTAGCGGCACATTCTAGCAATAAAGGTCCACCCAGGAGGACCGCCGCATCTGACGGCTCTGTTGTCCATGATGGTGCCACTGTCGAAAAAGGAATAATTTTACAACTTGTACAAAAATTCACCTAAGTGTAATGTACTATTTCACATTACTGCAGACACCGGAAAAGAAGGGCTTGCCGGGTGAGTAGGTATAGGCGGCCAACCGTAGGGAGGCCGGATAGTGATACGAAGTCGGCAAGCACTTTTTACTGCCAAAGGCATGTATAGTGCTTTTCTCAAACATATACAATGAAATAAAAAAATAAAGCAATCAAAAAACTACACGACAAAAGTTTTTGGAATTTTCCCTTCAATCCCTACACAATGTTTTATCTTTTACGGAAGTCGTCCGTATTTCGCGTGTTTAGTGTTTGAGTAGACCCTATTAGGGCACCTATACACAACCTTTATAATAAGAATCTTAATTTCTATAATAGATAAAATAAATGCAGAGGATTTTAAATATTGTCTATTGTCTCTCTCTCTATTTTAAATTTATTCATCAATACATGAACCATACAGATTTGTGTTCTTTATAGCAGTTCGTGTGTAATTGGCATTAACGCGGATATTTATGGTCCGATAGCCATTCAGCCACTAAAAAAATAAATAAAAATAAAATTCAGCTGTTTAGCCTGTTCATGACACAGACGCACTGTTTTCAATTTTATATGAAATTTTGTTACAGTTCTCTCAGGTTGTTCCGCCCGAAACGGGATACTTTGAAGCTTGTTTTAGCGCAGGTAATGACGACAGTTCATTGCATGTTTGACAAAATGTAATTACCTATGATTACAGTTATAATTTTACCAACAAGGCGTTTCATCTGTGCAAATATTTTGAAATGATGAAAAAACACTGGGTTTGGGTTGGGATCTGCGGTTTGTAAGATGCATGTTTACCTTTGACGCTAAGTGTGGCACTGTAGTTGGCACTCGCGGCGTGATTGGCAACGCGGCAGGTGTAGACGCCTGAGTGTCGCGCGGCTAGCGCAGGGAACACGAGCAGAGAGAACTCGCCGAGACTCTTCTCCTGTACCTGGAGAATGGTTTGCCTTTATATCTACATATATTTTCAGAAATGCCCTCTGACTAGCTTTCCGCTACAAAAAAAAAACCGTCCACATTTTACTCGACCTGCTTACCCGAAGAACGTAAACATGGATTTCATTTATCCTAATCACTCATGCCCTAATTTTAGTATTCAGATTTTTCATAGTTTTAAAATCAAATATCTCATAGCGTAAGCTTTATGTGTACTAATATTAAATGAACAAATAATTATTACTCGTAATAATAATTGAACAGAAAGTTTGTTACTCTTATCTATCTCGGTGTTGTGAAATCAAAAATTCACTTTTTTGTGTTACTTTTTCTATGTATTTAATCGTAAGTCACTTTTGTGCAACTGCTTCGGCGCTGCGGGAAGTGGAGCCTTTGGGTCACGAAACTTCGACGATCAGCCTCAGCCGCTACGGCTTTCGCACCTCCAGCTTCAAAAAAAATCTCTAGGCGTAGAGCAGACATGACCCCGTGGATTCGGGGCTTAGGCAAATCTATAACACTTTACGAAACTTTAAGTTTAATAATGACTAGAAGACGAGAGACAAAGTCATACCCCCTCTTTTTTACGACAGCATGGTCGGATAAAAAGTATTCTATAACCATCTGGAGATACCCAGCTACCCGTGTATCAAAAATAGTTGAAATCTGTTTAGCCGATTTGGCGTGATGAACGCAACACATACAAACATACAAAAATTTAATTTTTCAATTTTGTGACCTCCAAATAGTCGGCCAAATTTTTTTTATTATATTTTCCATGTACATACAGACATTTCATTTGTATCTACAACTTTATAATAGTATAGATTAGGTGTGGCTACATTTATGTTTTTATTATATTAGTACATTTAATATTTAACATTGATTGAACTTTAACGATCTTCACTCATTATAACAACACAAACAAACCAGGAAAACGGTTTCAAGCTTTCATCTTCGGAGAATGCAGTAATTAGTATATGTAA
This sequence comes from Hedya salicella, assembly GCA_905404275.2. Classification (NCBI taxonomy): domain Eukaryota; kingdom Metazoa; phylum Arthropoda; class Insecta; order Lepidoptera; family Tortricidae; genus Hedya; species Hedya salicella. The sequence continues at coordinate 19,301,030 of FR990099.1, read as the reverse complement.
ACAACATCAGACATCATCCTATAAATCGCCAGATGTTGTGAGTGTAGTGTGTCGGTCTAGTGTCGCCCTTAGTGTTCAACGTATTATTAGTAATCAACACCAAGTGCAGCAACTCTCCAGTTCCTTCGAGACTATGGACAGACGCGACGTCAGAAATGTCGATAATTATCAACGAAAGGTAATTAAATAAATCATTTATTATTTAGTATACTTAAGTATTGTGGTATTGCAGTGAAAATTATATTGAAGGTTATTAGGTAGGTAATAGATAATGGAATATTCAGGTTAAATTAACGGTTAGTCACGTCGCAAAAGCAGAGTAATACTCAACATGTTCGAGTGCGAGGCCGGCAGCGTCGGTGTCCACTCGTCGCTCATAACTCATGACGAAAATCCTCGTAATATCCCAAAACATATCGAGCAGTACTCAGCTTTTACTACGTGAGTATCTGCTAATGTAATCTAAATGGGGACTAACGCAATTGTTGATCCCAAGCCGTTCTTATTTATGAAACCGCAAACTTTAAAATTATTCTATAGTAATAATTCTGGCCCGGCTTTTGGGCTGGTACGCGTACGATTGTACCGCCACTTTCCAAACGTTAATACTGTAAAACAAAAAACGATTATTAGCGGTAACCGAAATACATCATTTGTGGAAACTTCAACACGGTGAATGAGATACAGCCTGGTGACATACGGACAGATACACAGACAGACGTAGACAGATAGACAGACAAATAGACAGACAGACGGACACCGGAGTCTTAGTAATAGGCTCCCGTTTTACCCTTTGGGTACGAAATTCTAAAAAGTAAGGAAAAAAATTAGTACCTGTGAAGCGTCCTTGCTGTATTGAATCGGTTTGATGCAGGTCTTGCTGTTAGCGCAACGTGAATTTGTCTTCTTAAATAGCAGTATTGTGAAAGGAAAATTACAGGGATCCAAAATGGACAAAGAAAGTGTGCGACTACTTTTTTTTTTCAATCTCCGATCTCCGAGCGTACTCTCCGAGTTGTAACGATGATGCTGACGATTAGTTTGGTCTTCATTATAAGGGCCCTAACTCATGGGGAGCCGAAAGGTTTTAAACGACATTTTTTTGGGTTCCGTAGCCAAATTGGCAAAAACGGAACCCTTATAAATTCGTCATGTCTGTCTGTCTGTCTGTCCGTCAGTATGTCACAGGCATTTTACTCAAAAAGTATAAGATGTACATTGATAAAATTTGGAGCATAGGTGTCACCCTAGTAGCATTTTGAGTTGGCTGTTTGTTGGGCCTCCGTCCACCTTTTAGTTGGGCAACGGTGAGGCGTGTCACCCCTAAAAATAGTATTACCAACGGTAGGATCACCGTTGGGCCAAATATGCTTTTCTGCACTGGGCCAACCACGTGCGCTTACAAAGGCCCAACCGTTTGTTTTACGTTGGATTCTCTACCTTAAAACAAGGTGGCACAATGATGGCAATTCTAGGTAGGCCCCTCACTTGTTTATCTACGTAAGGCCAATTGCGTGTTTTCTAACCGAACCGCTACCGTTGGCCTTTTGTTTGTTTATTCACATAGTGCCAATTGGGTATTGTTTACAGAGGCCCTTCCGAATATTTAGAACTGTAGATATATCTACGTTGGCCTTTCGTTACTTCTTTTAATGAAAGACCGACGTAGACAGTCCCTAAGGTCCCACACCGGTATACAAAAACGTTAGTGATATTTTTCAATACATAACAACTTTACAGAATAAGTTGTTGGTTGTTGAAAAATATCCCCATGACGTTTTCTACACTGGTGTGCGACCTTAGGGACTGTCTACGGCAGGCTTGCGTTAGAAGTAACGGAAGGTCAACGTAGAAATATCTACAGTTCTAAATATTCGGAAGGGCACCTGAAAGACTATAAATATAGGGCTCGACCCCTTTGCTGCCACTACGAACTAGTTAGGTCCACTTGCGCCAACCAAAGTTGGCGTCTTAAGCCGAGGTAAGGCGGTATCACGCGTACGTAAATAGACGTTTAACTCTGGGTCCAGGGCTTACTCTAGTTGGGGCATTTGGGCCTAGTGGGTTATTACTTTTTCTCAACTATTGCCAATGTTAAAAAAAAACAGAGTGCTTCACACACATTTATTTTCCAAAGATAACAATAATATAAATGGGTGTTGACAGTAAGTAGCAATAAAGAACTGTAAGTAGCTGGGAATAGCCAACATTAGGTACATCCTTAAAGCCACACTGTGGATCGAAAATCGGCACCCATAGACATAAAAAATGTTCTCTATTTTATGTGTTTTTGAATGAAAAGGGTTTTTATTCGCAGTTATAATACCTACTACCGCAAGCCTAACCGTTATATCCGCGGAGATGGCAATAACAGGAATTATTTTTGATTTTATGTCTAAGTACACATTTCAGTCATAGCTGCGGTTTTTTTTATCCGGATATATCGTTATAATTGCACCTGATTTGTATGTGACTACTTTAAATTGCAGGTGCACACTTTACATAACCGAGTTTAAAAAAAACCGCAGCTATGACTAAAATGTGTACCATGCCAAATAACCAGAAACAATTGCTAATATTATCATCTACGAGGATATAACGGTTACTCTTGCGGTTTCAGAAATATTGAGTTTATGAATTCAGCTACAAATTTTTTTCTGAAAAAAAAATACTCACCTGCTTCCAAACCTTACGATCCCAAAAAATTGTTTAGCATTATAACTGCGATTAAACTCATTGTAATAACAAAAACCTAAAAGTTTAATTTGTATGTCTAAAAGGGAGCCTATTTTCGATCTACAGTGACCCGGGTCCTCTGCGCCATGTGATTGTGTTTTTCTAAGAGCGTTATCACTCGATTTGCGAGCGTAACACATAACGTGTTGTTGTTATAACCAAATGGGGGCGTGCGCTTTTTGTTTGCCAAATTGAGTGGATACTTTACTAACATGTTAGCAAAACCATATTTTTTTCGTAACATGGCGCAGCGGGCCCGGCTTAATGGTGTAATTTTTAGTTAAAAAAGGGTACACATACAAAATAAAATTTCTTCCGTTTGTGCCACTAACTTTATATATGCCTAACTTTTGTTCTACACCGGGTACTTCTACTTATTTATTTACTTATGAAGGCATCGCTGAAAACTATCAAAAAGATGTGGCTGTCACTGAGAAGTGTACCTAACTGCATAGTTTAGGTCAGTAAATATAATTATGCTTTAAGCTTATTACAACATGAAGCTACTTTATTTTGAAGTCTGATTTTTTTTATAACTTTATGCATACCTAATTCAAAAACTCCTTATTTGAGGGTTCCCTGGATTTGAATGTAACACCATATTTAAAGGAAACTCCTAACTCTCAAGCCCTAGGTAAGATGATTACAATATCCCTAAGTGAGGAAATTGGAGCATTGCATAATTTGATTTTGTGCTCGGCAGCTGTTTACAAAAATCCATCTAGCTACAAACATAATTTTATTCAAGACATCATTGCCAAGCATTAACACTGTACGTTGTCACCAATAATCTCTGTGCATCCTTCAGCAAAGAAGGGTGGTAAGGTTTTAGCTTCTAAGTAAATCATTGAGAGCAGAATGACATATATTATGTTTCTTAGACCACAATATAAAAAAGGAATTAACATCTGAAGAATTAAATGGTTCCTTGGCAGAACTATATTTAGCGAAATATCTGAGTGGGACGCTATTTGAATCATATAGGTTTCATTATTCGGTAAAACATCAACTTCTGTACTTAACAGTAACTCATTAGATACAGTGGATAGTTTGTTATTCAAATTACATGTGACATTTACCTTTTGCTTGATTTGTGAAGTTTTTCTAGCAAGATTCCGTTTTTTCGACCTCCTTGAAACAGCTCATTTACTCCTTAACTGCGGGCTTCCGTTCCTCCATTTCGGTTTTTGTTGAAACTGAACCAATTCGATATAACTTCGTGTATCTCGCTGTAGCATTTGCAGCAATTTGGTTCTGGCGAACAGCATCTATATATAAAAAAAAAAAACTGATTAAATCTCGCAAAAAGGGCAGTTTGCTTCATAACCTCCATAAAAAAATATTGTATTCTGGGATATTGTAATTATCTTACCTAGGGCTTTAGATTTAGGAGTATCCTTTAAAAATGGTGTTACAGTCGAATCCAGGGAACCTTAAAATAATAAGTTTTTGAATTATGTGTGTATAAAATTAAAAAATATATCAGACTTCAAAGTACAGTTAGCTTCATGTTGTAACAAACTTAAAGCATAATTATATTTACTTACCTAAACTATGCAGTTAGGTACACTTCAGTGGTAGCTACATGCTTTTGATATTTTTCAGCGACACCTTCAGCAGTATAAGTACCCCGTGTAGTTAGTACCAGCTACTTGCTTCTGGTATTTTTCAGAAATATATTATTCATGAATAGAAGTACCCGGTGTAAGGCATACTTTAGTGGCTGCTACCTCTGCTTCTGATATTTTTCAGTTTCTTCATTGGTATGTATGCTTTCAGTGTAGAACACACTTTGATGTCCGCTTGGCAAGTTTCATTAAATTTTTGCACCTGTAAGTTCCAATCACTGATTACTATAAAGGATAAACTTTCCATTATGGGTACGGTTGCCATCCGTCTGGGTTACCCCGGATTTGTCCTAGTTTGAATGCCGTCCGGGGAACGTCCGGGAGGGTTTTCAACATGTATCCGGGTAAAACCAGGACACTTTTTGTATTAGGAAAAACTTTTTGAACTGAATAAAATCTATCATGTCCGGGGAAAATGTGATTTACTTCAAATACAAGGTTTTTGGAGGTTTTGTCCGGGTTTGGATATTATCGAAATGGCAACCCTAATTATGGGCCATTGATTTGGAAGTTCGTATATTTTTTAGAAAGTACGTAGGTACCTACTCAGAAAAGCTTTTTGCAAGTTTTCAAGTTACGGCAATTTACGGTTCACGAGATATACATTTTTAAAGTTCCAATACAAATTGTTAACTATGACGCCATAAACGCCATTTGCAAATTTGTAGTTTGGATAAAACAATGGACCCATCAATACATTTGTTAAACTTGGTCATTAATTTGTGCGGAAGCCACATGCAACGCTGCTTCTGGGGCATCATAAACACACCCTCATCTTTTTGTCTTACTGTCTTTTTGTACAACAGGTTATGTTAAGTGCAATGTTACTAGAAAAAGTAGAAAATGCAATAGGTTTTATAATCGGGAGAAAAATGATGCGCCGCCTTTCGTTCAAAGTAACCCATATTACAAACTCCACAGTTTTAGTCAGTGCCTAATTATAATTAGTCATAATCATAACAAGACTTATTAGACATTAATAAGTCTTGCACTAGCACCACGCGGTCCACGCGGTCAGGAATACCACCACAAATCATGCACTGCAAACTTGAAATAACCATTATTTGGAGTTAACAATAACATCACTTACCTGATTTGATTATTGTAGTTTTATAATTACACTTGCACTACATTAAACAAACTACTTTTCGTGTCTCGTTCGAGAACCGCGTCGTTGTGTTCGCCGAACGCTAAATAAACAAAATGACATGACCACATGCAGTGTTGCTATTGGCGGCAAACAAAAACCTTTGAATTCCTACAGTCTACTGTAAGTTTCAGTAAAAAGACTCGTGTATCAAAAATTGCATACCACAATTGTGGGAAATAACTATGATTAGGAAATGATTAATTGTATAAACTTAGTTATAAGAGCTAAATCAATATTATTTCGCTATTTTTAATCGTAATTATTTTATTTCATTTACTACTCTGTCATATTTTTTTACCCTGTTTTATAAAATACGTGTTATGTTGTTTTATAGTATTAAGAAATTAATATAACTGTGTATATCATTCTATTGTAAAACATGATGAATAAAGAATATCTTTTGTCGCATTTATTAATTCGCCTGCATCAGCCGATGAGCCGCTAATTCAGGCCCTAGTATGTGGGAATAATAAGTGGCCATTTTGATAGCCACAGTCAGTCTTCTACACTCAGTCATCTACTCTACTCTCTTGCGGCTATATTAGCTGATTATGGCTAATTAGCAAATACTTACCATGAAGAAATAAGTATTTTATTTTAAATCAAGAAAGAAGTAGTCCAATACAGTCCACACATTCAACAACAATATACTAACCAGTTAGGTAATTTTGATCAAAATAATTGGGTAACTTATTGGCGTTCATAAACTACGAAAACGACAGTACATTGCTCTAGTGAAATTATAAACTGGATTGAGGTACAAACTTAACTTTGCTGTTGGAAAACTGATGTCTTTATACATCGAGGCAGGTTGTAGTTAGTTTACCACCTGCAAATAAGTATATAACCGCAAATTTTTTCCTAACTACGAATTTACGGTTTCCAGATTTATTTTCCTCGTGCTAGGCACTGCTTCTTACCAAATTTTATGACTCAAGGTTAACGGGAAGTACGCTATATAGGTTATTATTCCTTTACGGGTGCCGAAATATGCGGCACAAAGGGCCGTATCTTTTAATGAGGGTTTTCTGAAATCGAAAAGTCAGCGGCTCACCTCTGCGCCAGCTGGTGAATTTTAGATTTCAGAAAACCGTCACTGCGTTGACTTAGAATTCTATATCTTAACCTGCAAAAGTTACAGACAGACTGACAACGAAGTGATCCAATTATAAGGGTTGCTTTTTCCTTTTAAGGTACGGAAGTCTAAAAATACGTAATCTCTTCAGCGTAAATTTGGTTTCAAATAATAATTCACATGATACAGATGATAATAATACTTATTTATAAACATCACATACTAATATAAAGATGCAGTCTAAAAAATACTCTAGTTTTAAATAGGTTTCTTATTATTCTATATAAGCTTGTCTATCGTAGGCATGTACCTTATACAAGGAAAATATTTATTAACTTATATTTGTTATCATTCGCATTATTGCGTATGTTCAGAAAATATATGAACAGAGGCAACACCGCCGCATTTTGAGCGCTTCATCACATTGGCGCGAGTCGAGCGAGGCCGACGTACATTGATGATTTTCAAAATGTGTTGAGTCCTTCTCGTATTTCAATACAGCAATGTATCTTGCATTCGTCTCCACTCGCGCCAATGTGTAGTGCGTGCGGCAATGATGGCAGGCCCAATAACATTATGGAGCGATTTCAAAAATTCAGGTACATAATCGCCGATTAACAAACTCAAAAAAGGTGATTTAAATATTATTATGGATTAGTATGTCGAAGTCACAAATATTGTGTGAGTAGGTATCTGTTTCTAATATGCCTCGGACAATAATATCGGTGTTAGTACCTAAGTAAGGTATTATGTATAGGTACATATATAAGGAAATATTATACAGGTAGGAATTTGACACGACTGCTGTAAAGATATTAAAGACCTCGACCGTATAATGTCGTTGAACCACGTTAAGTTGTCGCGAGAACGAAGCATTACTTAACGCAGTCTAGAATAATGAAATTAAAGAAGGGCATTCATTTTAATACGAAAGATTTAAGGTAAGACTGCCCTGCAGATGCAGATTTTTTGATGTCAATTCAAATAGAAAATGTTTTAATTATTTTAAATTATAGGTCAGGAAAAACTAGAAATAGATTATGATTTTTTTCATTAAGCTACTATGGTTATTAGCACTTATATAGGGATTAGGGAGGCGCGTTATTTATTTATTTATTTACATGCAGATCCAACACCTTAAAATATGTTAGTACTAACTTAAATAGTAATTGCGAGCCAATTACAGGATCTCACTTGTAGCACCATGTTATACTTGACATCGTAGTCACCAAGTTTGTAAATTTTATTTTAGTTAACCCAACGATATACCCACGAGAAAATATCCTCGTTGGTTGATAGATCGCAGAGCTAGTGGGCCCAATGATATACGTTAGTGGGAAAATCAACGAGAACTCAACACGGTTACCCCAATGTTGGGGCTTTGCTGGCATGTCCACTACCACTTCCCTACAAAATCCCAACCATTGGCGAGAATATCCCAACGGTAAATGCTACTAGGGCATGTGTAAACCGCTACTTTGTTTGATACTTAAATAAAATATATATACATTTCTAGGGAGGGCACTCCATACATGTAACCGAAAACAAAAAAAAAACAGCCAATATCAACGTGTGGCACATCATTCGACAGTTCTTCTAAAAACACTTTGAGGTTTCTATGATAAATTTTTGATTTAGTGTGTGGCGTACTTACACACATTTTATATTTTACACTTATACATATTTACATCGCATGTTAAAATATATATTTCTATTCGCAACTTTACTTTTATTTATTTATATATACACATATTTACATTTAATATACAATTATATATTGTACGTACATTATGTTAAACGTATTTAGCGTTTAACATAATTATAACATTAGTTGAACATATATTTATGCCAACCAATTCGTCGATATCGATACGGCAGTTTATCGATAAGTTTTGTCGACGCCGCCGTCGCCCTAGTACAGCAACTAGTTTTGTGGTAAGACGCGGCGTCCGCGCAGCAGAGGTCATATGACAGTCATTGCCTAGTTACGACGCGGAGCGCACGCTACTCGTACTCGCCATTATAACAGACGCGAATGCTGCGCTTGCTTGAATGCTTGCTTGTTTTTCCTATTTCTATCCTCTGAACTGTTTACTCGCTTTAAGACTTTCCCCTAGTGATTGTGCCTGTGCCTTTCTACACTTCTGTGCCTTCTGTTTGCTTTGTGTATGGAATTTGTGTATATGAAAATATACCAGCTGAACTGTAAGTTTTCTGCATTTATTATTTACCACTAACTGGAGCATAATACACGAACCTTGCGACATTACGCCAAACTGGTGACCCCAAATATGAACAAAGAAGAACTTAGGCCGGGCACGTCATCGGGGCATAGTGAGGGGACAGAGTCGATAAATGCAAGCGGCGTATTTAAGGTCGGCGTAAGAGTGCCACCGTTCTGGGCCGACGAACCGGAGATTTGGTTCGCCCAAGTCGAGGGTCAATTTAATATTTCCGGCATTACCAGCGATGTTACGAAGTTTAATTACGTTATCGCCCACCTCGACAACCAGTTTTCTCGCGAGGTGAAGGACATAATTATCAACCCTCCAGCGACTCAGAAATATGAAAAGCTTAAATCCGAGCTGATCAAAAGACTAGGCATCTCCAACGAGAAGAAGACCAAGCAGCTGCTGATGCACGAAGAGCTAGGGGACCGCAAACCTTCGCATTTCTTCCGACATCTCAAGGATCTAGCGGGACCGGCAGTACCAGATGATTTTATCAAATCTATTTGGACCACCCGCCTTCCTCATGGCGTCCAAATGGTGCTCGCGGGCCAACCAGCTTCGTCTTCACTGGAAGATCTCTGCGACCTAGCTGATCGTGTCAACGATCTGGCCTGTTCTTCGCCCAACGTCGCTGCCATGAGTGGCGGGATACCAGGTTCAGTACACAGTGACCTTGCCAGGGAGATCGCAGAGCTACGGAAGCAGTTCCAGGCGTTCACATCAGGCAGGAATAGTAGATCCAGGAAGCGCGGATCTCAGGACAAGCGGAACACTTCGAGGCAACGATCCCAGTCGAATTACCGCAAGTATCCACTCTGCTGGTATCACGGGAAGTTTGGAGACAAGGCCAGCAAATGCGTTCGGCCATGTGACTACAAGCCAGCGGAAAACGCGAGGGGCAGTCGATAATGGCGACTGACGATTGCCCATCGACATCTACTGGTCGCCTGTTCGTCACCGACCGCAAATCAAAGACGCAGTTTTTAGTCGATACTGGAAGCGACCTCTGCGTCTATCCACGGTCGGCGCTGTGTGATCGTCGTTCTCGGACTGGGTATAGTTTATGTGCAGCAAATGGTTCCGATATTGCTACTTACGGCTTTGTAAATTTAAACTTAGATTTTGGTTTGCGCAGAACATTTGTATGGCGTTTCGTAGTTGCCGACGTAACCAAACCAATCATTGGAGTAGATTTTTTAAATTATTACAGTTTAATTGTAGATTGTCGTAATAAACGTTTAATAGATAACTTAACTTCTATAGCTTCCGTTGCCACTGTTGCCAATTGTAATAACGTGTCTTCCGTTAAAGTCGTAACTGGCGAGTCCCGGTATCATAAAATTCTTGAGGGATTTCCCGAAATTACTCGACCAGCTGGTAGGCATAATACTAACATACCCCATAACACTGTCCACCACATTCGCACAACACCAGGCCCCCCAGTTTCTTTACCGCCCCGCCGCTTAGCCCCTGATAAGTTAAAAATTGCCCAAGAGGAGTTTCGGACCATGTTGGCTAATGGTACAGCCAGACCGTCGGAAAGCTCCTGGTCTTCGCCCTTACACTTGGCTCCAAAGAAGGGCAATGGATGGCGACCCTGCGGGGATTATCGTAGCCTGAATGCTCGCACGGTGCCTGACAGGTATCCAATTAAGCATATTCACGATTTTGCGTACGATATTTCTGGTTGTAACATATTTAGTACACTTGACTTAGAAAAAGCTTACAACCAGATACCTGTCAGCCCCGACGACATCCCTAAAACTGCCATCACGACTCCATTCGGGTTATATGAGTTCCCATTTATGACGTTTGGCCTTCGAAACGCGGGGCAAACGTTTCAGCGATTTGTTGACGAACTCACCAGGGGCCTGGATTTCGTGTACGCGTATTTGGATGACTTCCTGATTTATTCTCGGAACGAAACAGAACACGAAGAACACCTGCGAATAGTTTTTAAGAGGCTGAAGGAATATGGCATGCTCGTTAATACCTCGAAGTGCGTCTTAGGAGCTCAGGAGGTAACGTTCCTAGGGTACCTAATTTCAGCCAGCGGATGCAGACCTTTAGACTCGAAGGTGCAGGCAGTTATGGACTTCCCACCACCAAATAACGTCAGGCAGCTAAGAGGCTTCTTAGGGATGCTCAATTTTTATAGAAGGTTTCTTCCCGGAGCAGCCCAGATCCAAGCTCCACTGAACGCTTTATTGACAGGTTCTGTAAAAGGATCACAGCCAGTTAAACTGGAAGAAGAGGCCTTGGAAGCTTTTCAAGCCTGTAAGAGGAGCTTATCGAACGCAGCCATGCTGGCTCATCCTGATTGCTCCGCCAAACTGGCGGTGGTTACGGATGCTTCGGATAAGGCCATAGGGGCAGCGCTCCAGCAGTTCAAAAACGATGCTTGGGAACCGCTGGCCTTCTTTTCGAGGAAACTTAGCCCCTCTCAGGCCAAATACTCGCCTTACGATAGGGAGTTGCTGGCTATATATGAGGCAATAAAACATTTTAGGTACATGCTCGAGGCTCGGCATTTCACTGTCTATACTGACCACAAGCCGATCAGTTTTGCATTCCATGAAAGGAAGAACAACTGTTCGCCCAGGCAGTATAGGCACCTCGACTTCATATCGCAATTCACGACAGACATCCGCCACATTAGCGGCAAAGATAACGTGGTTGCGGACGCCTTGTCACGAATTGAAGTCCTAGAAGCCCCAGTCAGCCTCGAGATTATGGCCCAACATCAAGCCTCCGACCCAGAACTCCAAGAGCTTTTAAACAAGGGTTCATCTTTGCAGTTGCAGAAACTCCATGTTCCTGGAAGCCAAGTTCCTTTGTACTGCGACGTCGGTACAATGGCTACCAGGCCATTCGTACCCAAGTTCCTGCGTAAGCAAGTCTTCGATAGCCTGCATTCTCTGAGCCACCCTGGCTGTAACGCTTCGGCCAAGCTAGTGTCCGAGCGATTCGTCTGGCCAGGTGTACAAAAAGATTGCAGGGATTGGGCGCGTTCGTGTTTGCCGTGCCAGCGAGCTAAAGTCAACCGTCACGTGACTTCCTCACTGGGCACTTTTCACTTACCGCGCGCACGTTTCCGGCAGATCCATATTGATCTGGTTGGGCCCCTACCTCTTTCGCAGGGCTATCGGTATTGCCTCACAGCAGTAGATCGATTTACTCGCTGGCCAGAGGCCGTACCAATAGAAAATATCACGGCAGAAACCGTTGCAAAAGCATTGCTGTCTACCTGGATTGCTCGATTTGGTTGTCCTACAAGCATTACAACTGATCGTGGCCGTCAGTTTGAGTCGGCTTTATTTCAATGCCTGTCAAGGATGGCAGGATTCGAGCATAAAAGGACGACATCATATCATCCAGCTTGCAACGGTTTAGTCGAGCGGTTCCACCGCCAACTAAAAGCGGCTATAGTCTGTCATGCAAATGACAGATGGACTGAGTCGTTGCCGTGGGTCCTGTTAGGTATACGCACGTCGTTTAAGGAAGACTTACAGGCGTCTGCAGCTGAGCTAGTTTACGGAGAGCCGTTGAGACTCCCCGGTGAGTTTTGGGAGCCGAGTCCTGGTATTACTTCGGACATATCAGATTTTTCTGCTAGACTCAAAGGCTACGTAGAAAAGTTACGGCCCGTCCCTGCTTCGCGCCATTGTAAGCCTGGAGTGTTTGTGCACAAAGAATTAGAGACCTGTAGTCATGTTTTCCTGCGAGATGACACTACCAGAGGTTCTCTTACCCCAGCTTACTCCGGACCACACAAAGTTCTCGCCAGAGGAGACAAAATTTTCAAAATTCTCCTCAATAACAAAGTGGTGACAGTATCTATTGACCGGTTAAAACCAACTTTCACGCTGGACATAGTCAAAGATACTACCGCGCCTGAAACTTCTCAGAATAAAAAATCCCGTTCAGGTCGTGTTATTAAATTCCCTGACTATTATCGTCCCTGAGGGACTCTGGTGGGGGGTGGTGTGGCGTACTTACACACATTTTATATTTTACACTTATACATATTTACATCGCATGTTAAAATATATATTTCTATTCGCAACTTTACTTTTATTTATTTATATATACACATATTTACATTTAATATACAATTATATATTGTACGTACATTATGTTAAACGTATTTAGCGTTTAACATAATTATAACATTAGTTGAACATATATTTATGCCAACCAATTCGTCGATATCGATACGGCAGTTTATCGATAAGTTTTGTCGACGCCGCCGTCGCCCTAGTACAGCAACTAGTTTTGTGGTAAGACGCGGCGTCCGCGCAGCAGAGGTCATATGACAGTCATTGCCTAGTTACGACGCGGAGCGCACGCTACTCGTACTCGCCATTATAACAGACGCGAATGCTGCGCTTGCTTGAATGCTTGCTTGTTTTTCCTATTTCTATCCTCTGAACTGTTTACTCGCTTTAAGACTTTCCCCTAGTGATTGTGCCTGTGCCTTTCTACACTTCTGTGCCTTCTGTTTGCTTTGTGTATGGAATTTGTGTATATGAAAATATACCAGCTGAACTGTAAGTTTTCTGCATTTATTATTTACCACTAACTGGAGCATAATACACGAACCTTGCGACATTACGCCAAAAGTGAATATTTTCCGAAATATTCGCTACGTAATTAGCAAAAATTGTGTCCCCCCCCCCCCTCTAATTTCTAAACGGTATGTTCAAAAAATATTGAAAAATTTACAATTATAAACTTCAATAAATACTTTCAACCGAAATTGTTTTCAACATGATCGGACATACCGTTTTTAAGTTATTGCCAAAAAACTGCGCTTCTCAGCAAAAGGACTTAAGTCCGGGGAGATACGCTGTTTTGTTAGTGTTTTTTTCATATCGTATTTTTTGACATCTGTAGTGGTTTTTTTTGTATAAACGGCTGCGGAACCCTTCATGGGCGAGTACGACTCGCATTTGGCCGCTTTTTTTATTGAGTGCCCCACGGCCTCCCATTTTTAAGTGTTCGAGGTCTGCCTACCCCTGTGTGCCCGAGTCCCATGTGTAAAGACGGCCTTGTTGATGATGGCTTGACGCCCCGTAAAATCTAGTATTACTAGTAGCTTTCCTACTACTAGCTTACCTGCAGAGCGGGTGGTAGCGGTGCCCCGTCCTTCAGCCACGAGAAATACAGCGGCTTGTCGCCCGATGATACGCCACAAAGCGCCTGCGCGCTGCTGCCCTCCGTCAGTTCCGCCGAGAACATGAATGGCGAGATCTTCGGTGGGTCTGCCAATACCAAATAAGTCAATATCAGTGGATCATTTTATATGAATTCACGAGTGCATGAATAAATAAATACCATTTTTATTTTTGAGAATACTGTTTTTTTATAGATACCTGTTTTTCTTTGCTCTTCATTGCAATGTGAAATGAAATAATTAAAAAATGATCTTTATTCTGTAAGTAGGCCGCAAGGGCACTTTTACAGGTCTGACTCTACGGCGTTTCCCAAGAGGAGACCACTGAGGAGAAGAAAGCCGAATCAAACTCAACAGTTAGTCATTTTGTCGAAATAACTCTAATACCTATTACAATATTTGCACTTAGCCTATCCTAAATATTATATGTTTTGAGTATAAACTCAATGCGTAGTTCTTCAAGAAAACATATCAAGAGTGCATATAAAATATCTAAAGCTCACGGACAAACATTTTCCCCATATTTAATTTATCTATTTAGCATTTAAAGCTATTAAAATATTTTCCGTTTAAAGCTTAAGGCGTCATTGAGTAACGAAGATACATATCTGAAAACTTTTATATTTATACCAATAATAGGATAGCAGGATATATAAAAAAAATATCGGTCTAAAATTACATTTTCGTGACACGCTTTTATTGCCGACTGTACTTCTCTTTGAATATATACCAACTAATCACCGAGACGATTCTAAAGAGCCCAAACTTGTTAGGATTTCGTTATTCATTACAGAGTTCTTGTGACCAGTATCCGGTTCCATCATCAGATTAGCTCGTATTGCATTGACATCAAACCTACATAAGTAAACCAAATTTAGTTCAATCGAAAGACAAACAAAAGTGGGGCAAAAACTGGCAAGTTCTAGCATAGTTAATTATAATTACCTACTTACTGACTTACTTAATTACAGGTTGACGTGATAAAAGCGTGTTAATAATTGCATTTTTGATGAGACAGTAATCTAGTTAAAGGTTGAGGTTTAGGCTAAATCATGGTTTTAGCCCACTTTATGCAAATTATGAAGCAAAGCTCCGTTCTTTGATGTACATCAAAGATCGGAGCTTATACTGTTTTCGGAATTGTAACATCTCCATCTCCCGCCTCGTGACTTGCCCCGTCGGGCGCGGTTGGACTGCAAGCGTGCGCGCCGGGATCAGCGGGCAGAGCGGGCCGTGAGAGAAACGCCTCACCAACTTCGCCGTCATCACCACATCTCACTTTAATTACTCGTAGCCTACCCAAATGTATACGAATGAACGGAGCATATATTGTTTTCGGAATTGTAACATCTCAATCTCCCGCCTTGCCACTTGCTTGTCGGGCGCGGTCACACTGCAAGCATACGCGCCGGGGTCGGTGGGCAGAGTGGACCGCGAGAGAAACACCTCACAAACTTCGCCGTCATCAACACATCTCACTATAATTACTCTTAGCCTACCCAAATATATACGAACCAGCTTTTGCCCGCGGCTTCGCCCGCGTACTAAACGTAATTTAACTCAAAATGGTTGTGTAACTTCGTAAATATTGTTTAAATACTGTTGCGTTACTTTGTCACATAAATATAGTATGTAAGATGTCTACTTACGTAAGAATATAGATTTTAAGATTTTGCAATACACTTACAGGCTCCATGTGATACTTTTGTATATTTTATGACACTTTATAATTACCATGGTACGTAATAAAGAATATAAATAGGCACTCGCGTCATATTCGGGGTAATTTTGAATTTAAAAACCAGCTAAGAGCATGAAGGACCATGCTTAGTGTATGGTTCCGCAGCACTTAGTACAAAAATAAGCACTACAGACCAGCAAAAGAGCTTAATCTTCATGCGGCTTACGTCCTTTTGTTGAAAAGCGCAGTTTTTCGGCAATATCTCAAAAACCGTATATCCGATCGTATTTAACACAATTTTCGTTGAAAGTTTTTATTAAGTTTGACGTTTGTAATTTTTTTTAAACTTACGGTTTAGAAAATAGAGGGACGGGGAGGACGCAAAATACTCCCAATCTCAATTTTTTTCTTAGAAACCTAAGTGCAGTGTTTTCACTACCCAAAGGTTGTCTGGAAGAGATCGCTGTTTAGCGATAAGACCGCCTGTTGTTTACCTCTCCTTGAATGTATTGTTTTCTGTACTCTGTTTTGTGAGGGGTGCAATAAAGAGTTATTTTATTGTATTGTTTTAAAACTAAATATCGAAATATTTGCCACTGATTGATGTTTGCTAAAATAAAAATAAAAACACTTTCAGTAACATGTATGGAGTGCCCGTATGGAGTGCCCCCCTAGATATATTTTTATTTGTTATTTAACTATCAAACTAAGTAGCGGCTTATACATGACACCTATTCTCCAAATTTCATCAAGATACATCTTGTAATTTTTGAGTAAAATGCCTGCGACAAACGGACGGATGGACATGACAAAATTATAAGGGTGCCGTTTTTGCCATTTTGGCTACGGAACCCTCAAAAGCGGGACTTTTCCCTGCGCAAAACAATGAGTATAATTCAAGATCCCATCAAAATGTAACTTTGTGTAACTTTTTTGAATAATAAATAAAATAAATAAATAAAATAGTGGCCTCTACTACGTTCCGGTGCAAAGCATTGACTTGCAACCTAATGCCGTTACAAAGTTTGGGTGGTCCGTCTGCTACAACCGATTTTCGATCGAAACTACCGGACTGATTGAATTGTAATTTGGCAGAAATGCTTTCATGACAAGAATGTTCATGTCCACAATATAAAACTTCAAAATCGATGCCATTTTCGTAATTAACGTCCCCAAAAATCATAAAAACGACACTCATATTGATATTTTGACATTTCAACCCCATCGCATACCAACACGGAGATGATACTTCACGTCCGCTAAATTGGATTTCAAAATCGATGCCATTTTTGTAATTAACGTGCCAAAAAACCATAAAAACGACATCCGTATTGATATTTAGGCAATTTCAACCCCGTCACACCCCCGCAGATTTCAAAATAAATAGATGCCATTTTCGTAATTAACGTCCCTAAAAACCATAAAAACGATACCCCTATTGATATTTTGACATTTTAACCCCATCGCACACCAACAGGGAGATGATATTTCACGTCCGCCACGTCGGATTATAAAATAGTTGTTGTTTTCGTAATCAGCGACCGGATAAACCAAAGAAACAATACCCATGTCGACTTTTCGACATTGTAACCAAATTTCCCTTTTTAGGGGTTGAATATTCAAAAACCCTGAAACACGTAATTACTCAATTATTGTTAGAAAGACTCATGTGAAGTTAAAAATTAAATAGTTGAAACTCATCTGATTTCCCCATACAAACTTTGGACCCTCATTTCATCCCATAAAAAGTTGAATTCCCAAAAAACCTGAAACACGTGTTTACTCATTTATTGTCAGGAATACTCCTGTAAAGTTTCGAATAAAATAGTCTAATTAATCTCGTTTCCCCATACAAACTTTGAACCCCCATTTCACCCCCTTAGGGGCTGAATTTTGAAAAACCCCTTCTTAGTGGATACTAACGTTATAAAAACTACCTACTGTGAAAAATTCAGCTCTTTAGGTCCAACGGTTTGGGCTGGGCGTTGATTTAAGTGAGTCAGTCAGTCAGTCAGTCAGGACTTTTACGTTTATATATATAGAAGATAGATGAACGGAGAATATACTGATTTCCGAATTGTATCTCAATTTTCTGACTTGCGACTTGCCTATCGGGTGCGGTCACACTGCAAACGTACGCGCCGGAGTCCGTGGGCGGAGTGGACCGCGAGAGAAAGGCCACACACACAACCTTCGCCCGTCATCACCACCTATCACTATAATAGGGATGATGACTAAATTTTAATAATTAGCCGTCATGTAGATTATTAAAAAATATTTGGGACGTATTTTTTCTTTTTTACGTAATCAAAAAATAACTCCTGGGTACAAATTTTACCTAGGAGTGACGCCAACTTTAATGAGATTTATTTGAATATTTTTTTAATATTTTGTGAATGCAATAAATACGTGTCTAAATCTTTTATTATTTTCTAACTGACGGACTCATTAGAATTGTGATTTTCATACCGTCGCCATGCCTATTATTCGTAGCCTACCCAAATATATACGAATGAATGGAGAGTATACTGACTTCGAACTTGTATCTCCATCTCGCGTCTTGCGACTTGCCCGTCGGGCGCGGTCACACTGCAAGCGTACGCGCCGTGGTCGGCGGGCAGGGCGGGCCGCAGGCGTAACGCCGCTCCGCGCGCCGACACGCGGCCCGCACCGCCGACGCGCTCGCCATCGCGCCACCACCACATCTCGCTGTAATCAAGCCTATTTATCGTACTCAGTAATATAATTATGATAATTAATGGAGTTAGCATGTGAGTGTGAGTTTCACGGTTTGATATTTAATTAGAAACTGGAGAAAATTGGTAATGTTCGTAACGTCGATAGCTCAACGACTAAGGTGCATTCGATGTGCTTCACTCAAAAATAGAGCAGTGAAAGTTTCAGTATAGTCCAATCAAAATAAAGTGTCTTTTACAAATTGAGGTCAAAATGCGCCGAATATTTGATGATAATGAAAAAAAAAATATGATGCGCTTTGTATAAAACATCCTTACAACGAAAGAAAGAAAGAAAGAAAAATATATTTATTCCATAGAAAGCACACACAGACTGGACATCATTTGCATAAAATTAATTTTATTTTTTTAGGTTAATTAGGTAAATTGTCTGCAATGGGTCCAGCAATGTGTGCGTTAAGGAAAAGGCTCCGACTTAGCATGGTGTTGCAGTTCGCGAGCAGGGCAGAACTGTTATTCTGTCAAAGCCCACAGGGAGCTTGATTAAAACATGACAACGCTAGGTAATATATAAAAAATCAACGATACCATAGAAAACAAATAAAAGTAAATAGTTATCAGTGTCATGAAAATAAATAAGTAATAATAGTAGGGATGTGTGGAGATTGAGAGAGCAAAGAGTACTCGGTGCTTCAACTGCTACATAAAAACAAATAGGTAAATAAATAAAAAGGATTAAAAATATTAAGAATATGAAGAAAGTATATACAATGTACATTGTATACACGTTATGTTTGCGCTTGATAAGATAGAATAATTAGTAATTTGATTTAAGGCAGACACTGTATAAGTCTAAGAATACTATGAAATTTTGATAATTCAAACATTTATTACGTCTATCCGGATTTCGCGAAGTTCATGTAAACAAACTAAGTATGAGTAAGTGAGTGTAATTTGTGTAAATATGTTTAGTGAGTGTAAAAGGAATCATCCTATAGAATGCACCTCTATGGACCTGATCGGATATCCAGCGTAGGGGCAGTAGATGGTGGCGTTGGCGCCCGCTACAACTCGCACCGGGCCCGCGGCGCGGATGGACGGCGGGCCTGTAACACACTTGTCATTAGAACGAGTGTCTACTCCATAGAATAAGTACACAAACGTTTTCCGTTTTGTTTGAGGAATATTTTTTTGCGAGAACGATGTAGATAACTTACCGTAGACGTTCAGGCGAGCCGAGTGTTCCGCGGTGCCTCGAGCGTTGTGCGCGCGGCATGTGTATCGCCCGCCATCCGCGGCAGACAAGGCGCGGAGTCTCAGCACCGACACCACCTCCCCAGCCGCACCCGTCTCTTCTGTGACTGTGTATCTATAGTAGACACACATATTATTGTGAACATCTAACGTTTAAAAAATCTATTCTGAAGTAGAAGAAAGATAATGGAGTCCATTATTAACTGCCAGCTCCTTCGATACTTAGAGGACCACCAGCTGCTTAGTGACCCACATTATAGTTTCCGTAGAGGCCGCTCAGCTGGTGTTGTTCTAGTTTACCAAACAAGTTGTTGGGCACAGGCGATCGAGACTAAGGGTGAAACATTGGCGATTAGTTTGGACAAGGCGAAGGCTTTTGATCGAGTTTGGCAAAAAGTATTACTTTTGAAGCTTCCATCTAATGGGCTTACCGAGAAATTATGCAAATGGGTCAGTAGCAATCCATGTCTATGAACGCCGGTGTCCCCCATGGCTCTGTGCTACCGCCCACGCTGTTCCTTCTGCATATCAACGATATGGTGCATTCACTGTTATGTGGATGATACGGGCAGCCGCTATCAGAACCCTTGGCATCGACACATCGAGTGGAGTCCAGTTTCGCGGCCATTTAGAGGGTAAGGCCAAATTAGCCTCTAAGAAGCCCGGCGTACTTAACAAATCATGACGGTATTTCACTCCGGCCCACCGCCTACAGCTTTACCTCATATGGAATACTGTTCTTATCTGTGGACTAAGGCTCCCCAGTACCCGCTTCTTTCTCTAAATCGCATTCAACGGAAAGCGAGTCGTATCGTCGGTTGCTGGCGCATTTCAGATCGGCTTGACTCGCGCAGCGTAGTGCCACGTCACCGCCGGCGCGCAACGCCTGCTCGATGAACGTGTACTGCAACTCCGGCGGAGCATACCTGTGTGGTGCGCGGTAGTGAGCGAGTGGTTGCGCATCGAGCAACCAGGCTATCCGGGGTGGTGGAGCGGCGGCGGCCGCGCAGCGTAGTGCCACGTCACCGCCGGCGCGCAACGCCTGCTCGATGAACGTGTACTGCAACTCCGGCGCCGATTCTGTTTCACAACATTTAGTTAGTGAAAATTGTTTGTAGCCATACTGCTTCGCAATACGTCAAAATATTTAGGGCCAAATAAGGGCAAATATTAAGCAGTCTGTAATCGTATAATCTATTCGTTAATCGTGATAAATGCATGTCTTATTAAAATCCAAGATGATGATGACTATTGCTCATGTTTAATTTCGTATTTGTATACTTACGTATTTTACGCTGATTTTATTTGTAGCCGGTTATTATTTAAAATAAAGTGTTTACATACATACTTACCATTGACATTGTAGGGCAGGCATAACCTGTCATTAAATTCATATTGTTTTAGAGATCGATTCTTAACTTGCTATGTCGTAATCGATGAACATTACAAAACCAATATCGATTGCACTCCTGCCCAAAACTACAGCAAACAATAGTTAGCATACTACCTAATTGGTATTGAATGCGAGGCGTGATGTAACGGTGTAAACCATTGCATTTAACACATTTTTGGGATTTGAAATGGAAAATTGAACGTTAGTGTACACTCTTGTATTAAAGAAGAATTGGCAATTCCCTTAAGGTCTGGAGACATTTAAACTGTGTGTGTTCGTTTTAATTAATCCAACGTACACTCACGTTGTGTGTTACGTTACAGTGAAAGTTTGAAGTAGTGAGTGAGGTAAAAGTATTGGGTTCACCTTAATTTACCTATGTCCCATCTAGTCTTTAGACACCAAAGATTTATTGACAAGTTGATTGTGATGGTATTACTTGAAAATGCGCAATCAAGTTTAGGTTCTCCACGAAATAACACGTCTTTTGAATAATTTAAATATTTACGTACGGAGTCATACGGATGTATGTAAACGAAGAATGCCAATTGAATGTTTACTTAACTTATTAAAATGCAAAATTGTGTCGTTATCATTACTAAGTGATACTATGTACCACCACTACAATTGATCAGGTATTAAATATGAAACAAACGTTACCTTCAAGTCAACAAGCCTTTGTCACCTCAGTGAACAAAGTGCGCAGACGACTTAAAAATTGCTTTTCAAATACGGACAAGTAAGTATTGACCAAAGCCGCAAGAATCCACAGCATCCATTTTAAATTAAATGGCACAAAGGAAGGTATTGTCAGCGTTACAAAAGACACGTCTGGTCTAATATTTGCGGCGCCCGACCCGGCCCAAGGCTTGCCGGCCGCTGATTGATTCCTCGACTCCTCTACATTAAGATTGATCGAGTGACAGCACCCGACCCCCACCCCATCACCCCGTGAAATCACTTTTTGCGCTCAGTTTTCATCTAATAAAGTGATATAAATTTCGTTACAATTCCCCGATACGTTATTTCCCTTATAAAAGTTATGAGGTTTCTTTTTCCAAATAAAAACGTTTTATTGCGAGGCGAGCCGATCGTCTCGCACTCCCGCGGGCTCTCATCTGGCTGATATCATTACGGGAATTGCGTCCGTGAGCCCGGCGCTTGGCGGTCGAGTTGTATACCTTCTCAAGTCGTGGTTTTTGCATTGCAGGAAGTTAATAAATGCCTCTATTTCATTGCCGTGAATGTTTTTATTTATTTTTATGCTATTCATAGGGTATTGCCTTCTTCGAGGAAATTCTAATGAGGAAAACGTGAATCATAAAGTCGTGTAAGTCTTTCGAAGCAAAACTATATCGATACTATAACGATGGCGTTATAAATACGAGTCTGGTGTGTTTATACCTGAAGTACCACGCTTGATTTTTATAAACTATCTTTCGCCGTGGAGACTTACTATAAGGTCCATAATATCTAGTTTTCTCTTAAAATATATTTTTTAAATAAGCTTTATTGTTACCAATTTTAATACAAGACAGTTATCGAACAGCTTAAAACTTGGATCGACTCAGATATCATTTTTTGTTAACAGTATTTCTAAAATAAGAATAACTATCAAGCCGAATCAAACCAATCCAAACACGTATTGCTACAGGCAAGCCGTGAAACGCCAGCTTCGTCTAATCCGGTCAAATCTGAGAAATGAGAACTGACCTCCAAGTCGTAGTTCGGCACTCGCTTGCGCCGAGCGTGTACCGCGACGTGCTTCGCATTGATACACGCCGCGCGCGGCGCGTGTCAGGCCACGCAACACTAGTGCCGCGACGCCCGCGCCACCTGCACCCGCTACAGGCAAGCCATCATGGCGCCAGCTTAGCGCTGCTTCTCCATCTGATGCCGTGCAGTTGAATCTGACTGTACTGCCGCTTGGTGCAACCTGCTTACACCATAAATAAAAGAAGGTCAAGTAAAATTTATTCGCCGATGACACCAATGTTATAGTGGCAGGAGAGACTTAGGATGAACTTTAATTTAAATTAAACGCAGTTGTCGAACAGTTTAAAAATTGGTTGGTTCCACACAAACGGACTTAAACTAAATACTTATGGAGAAAATGAAATGTATTTTGTTCAGTGGCCCTACCACAATAAACTATCCGAAACTATCATCATGTGATGACATCCAAGTTGCAAAGCTCGTTAAGGTTCTTAGGCTCCCAACTCGACGGTATACTTTCGTGGAAACAGGTCATTGAGCATGCTTGCAATAAGTTAGCAACGTCCTATGCACTTCAGATGTGCTTAAGCACCATATGCTAACAGCCATACAACATATGTCAAAGCTGTAACAGATTCTTTACAGTGGGAGAATCGGGCTGCGAAATGCCCTAAATGGAGATCTTTTGTTGAAAAAGAGACGGATAAATTTGAATCCTGTAGACGTATCCCATATACGTCAGACGGGAGGAGCTGAAAGCCCGGCCACCAGCAGCCATCAGCTACAATTATATAAATGATGTGCTAAGTTTGGCCATGTGAGTCACACGAGCGTAGCCATTTAGGGAGTTGAAACGGTTGCCGTGTTAGTAGTAGTATATACTCTACGCGAGCTAAGCAAACTAGTGTGAGACATACCTTTCTTCAAGTATATTATCCCTACTTACATTCCATTATCTCCTACGGCGTTATTCTATGGGGTAACTAAACGGACACTGAACGAGTCCTAATACTTCCGAAGTGGACTCTCGGAATCATAACAGAAGTTTCGATAAGAACACTTCTCGAGCGTTGTTCAAATCAAACACAATACTAACTGTATATCTTTGTAAACATACCACGATACACGCGATACACGCAACGTCTTATTAACGTGCCTAAAAAAATAGTCCTACGTAACAAAAATCCTCGGTTTATAGCGATCCACACTATATGAAAAATTACCAAAGCGGATACAAGTACAAGACATAGATGGCGTAATAAGATTTCAGTCCCAAATAAATGAATGATTATAATAATTAAGTATGTGTTATAAATGCCCAATACGTACCTATTTGGCGTACTTCTGTTATAGTTCATATTCAAGTAAGTGTAATCATAAAACAATACCATGCCGTACAATCATAAATATCTTAATATAAATACAACACATCTAATACGTATTCGGTATGCAAAAATATGTAAGCAATCACGCAATGGGCAATAAAATAAAGTTACCCATATTTGACTATAGGAGTAATGTTTGCGTAATTTTAGAGATTTCTTTTTATTCCTACTATTATGAAAATTCATTACTCACGCTCAAACGTACAAAGGCTAAATATAACTGTAAAGCATAATTATGATAAAAGTATGAATCGGTTACCACAAGAATTGGATGTAGTGAGAGGGTCAGCGGGGTATCGACGAGCAGATGAAGTCGCGCGGTGGCATCGCCAAGGGCACTATAGGCCTTACAGAGCCACGCGCCGGCAGCCGTGCGTGCGGCGCGTACGCACAACGCTGCGCCGCCCGCCCACGGCCATGTGTCACCGTCCCCCGCCACGGGTTGCAGACGGCCTTCGCGCTCCCGGTACCATCTAAGGGCATAATAAGTTCACTTTCTACTGTTAAAATGGACAACGTTTTAAACTTAAGTATTTTGAATGATGTTGTATTGTTACCCAAATTGTCACTTCAAATGTAAAAAAAAAACCGAAAGAATTAAATTAAAAGCTATATATAATAAGACATGTAATTTTTTTACTTAAATAGAGCTTCTAGAAATTGGCATAGGGTTTTTATTTGGTACTCTGTGGATAGGAAACCCTATTGAAAGTTTTAGATCTTTTCTTTAGGCAACATGTCCCAAAATCTTATAAATAATATATATATTACGGGGACAATTTTACACAAATCGAACTAGTCACGCCAGCAAAGTTCAATAGAGCTTGTGTTATGAGTACCAGATGACGAGTATACTCTTACTTGCCAGAATTTCATTTGCCCGAATATCATCTGCACTACTAATCAACGGATATAAAGTTGTTTCTCATAATTTCGTATGCCATGCTCATTGTTTACCATATTAATCATATGCCAGAATCTTTATTTCCCGTAATATCAATTTCAATAATCTAGTTTTCCATAATCATTGTAATCCATAATAATCACATGCCATAATGTCATTTTCTCCAACTTGCTCTGAAAGGTTCCCATTAATATAGTAAAAACACACCGTGAAGTCCATCGTTATATTCGTTGACACGATAATCAATTTAAAAAAAGTGACATTACTTCCCGGACAGGCCCGGGGAGTGTACAATATTGTGCAGGTTTTTAGTTTTGATTTAATCCAAGACTTAGACAATTCACCATACAGTCAATAATAACGTACAAAAACCAAGATTTAATAAAACTCTATTTTCTGCGTTTAGTTAATGCATGGTTAATGCCAATAATAATAGTAAAATCAAAACAATAATTATTGTGTCCAAATCATAATATTTATTTAGTCTTAATGATCTTCTGGGACTGATAAATATTTTGTAGCAAAGGTATGTTTTTTTTAAATGTTGTGCGTTTAGGAATTGCCGTTTCAATTAAAAGTAATAATGCATATATTTATTTTAACTATTGCTATGGGTTTCTTTTTATTTATTTTCATTACTATATTTCATGTGGAACTAAATATACAATTCGGACCCAAAATTTTTAACTTTAATATCCTTAAAAAAAATTAAGGCGGGAACGTAAATTTCATTTTGTCAAATATTGTCTGTCGTGTTATTTTTTACATAAACATGTGTCAAATTTCCTCGCATATTTGGAGAACAGTATACATGCCTCCGCAGGAATGTCATTTCGTGGATTCGTATCTATTGAAGGACTCGGCTACGGCTCGTCTTTCAAAACCGTACTCATCCACGAAACGACTTTTCCCGACCTCTGAAGTAATATACTATTGTCATCCATCCTAATTGTTCAAAATGGAAAATGGGTTCAAAACTGAAAACTGTAGGTAAGGTTAGGTTTGTATTGTGACCACTACAGCGGAGCGAGCGGAGCAAGCGGAGCGTCAAAATACTTGCAAACAGCGAACTATTGCACGAGTATGTAAACAATTTACACTAAATATCAGTTGCAAAATCCATTGCAATCCCACCAACGTGTTAAAAACACTTACCCACACCGCAATACTGAAAAATTTTCGAGCGCCTGCAGAAATGTATAGCAAAATAAATGTAAAATGCATAGCCAGGATGAATTCGGAAAGAAGCAATATTTAGTATTGCAATGGATTATAGTTCCTTTGCTGTTCCGCGAACTTGTGTCTTGGTTAGATGTGACAATAAATTGTGCTCACATGCGCATATTTTCATGCAGTTTCCATAAAAAAAATACGCATGCAAATACAACAAGCCAACACCAAACAGTATAATCCTCGACACGTGTTTCGCCTCTGTACAAGGCATCATTACGAGATGCAGGAGATGTTGACGGTCCGGCCGGCGTCCTCCCGAGAAATGAGTTGTCCTGTTTTTTTTTTGACGTTTGTGGCATTGGTCTGAAGCCTTTTGGCTGTGTCAGCAGTAGGGAATGCAACCGAATAGTGAAAAAACCGAGTATCGACTTTAACCGTCCGGTTTTAACCGATTTGAAACTCGGTTTTAATTCCGTTAAAAATCGAGTTTTTCAGTTTAAGGTCTTAAAGGGTTATTATGTTTTTTTTTAAGGTAAGTAAGTATTAAATAAGTTATTTAAAATTCCTATGACAAAATCAATTTGTTAAGATTAGTTTACTGTCTATTTCAAGTGTAAATCACGAATTCACGAGTGAGAGATTAAATCAAACTGCATCATTTGATTCACTTGGGTCTTGCTCATTCGCTCTTTCCACGCTGACGATTCCAGTCGTTCAGTATCAGTATGTCACTTATCTGGGTCTCCTTCGGAATCCGGAACCCAGAAAAAAATGCGTTCGGACAAACGATACATTAGGACAATCGACGTTAGGGATTCCGATATAGATCCCACTTATCTCAGTATAGGTAATCTGGCTCATGTCGTGGCCATCCTATGGTTCCTCAGTGGTACAGAGGGCCTTCGTGGGACGCCGCCATCTGCTCCTGTCCTGTGCCTCGCGCTCCGCGTCCCTCCAACTCAGCCCAGCCGCCCGCAGCTCGGCGTCGACGGTGCGCTGCCACGTGTGCGCCGGCCGGCCCCATTACCTGCTCCCGCGCGGTTTCCACGTGAACGTGACTCTGACGGTGTTGTCGGCTGGTCTTCGGAGGGTGTGCCCCATCTACTTACACTTCCGTTGAGCGATTTCTCGCTTTATCGGGATTTTGTGGTATCGATTCCATTAATCCTCGTTGCTGATAGTGTTCGACAAGAATATGCGCAGGATGGATTTTAGGCATTTGTTTACGAACACTTGTAGCTTGCTCGTCAGACGCTTTGTCTCTTTTCAAGTCTTGCGGCCGAAGAGCAAAACAGACTTCACTATGGAATCGCAGAGGGAAATCTTTATCCGCCGAGTGAGCACGTTGGAATTCCAGACCGGTTTTAGCTGGGCAAAGGCGCCTTTAGCTTTCCTAATCCTAGCGTAGACGTCGTCATCAGAGCCACCGCTGTTGGTCACGGTGCTGCCGAGATATGTAAACTTTGCGACAGATTTCAGCGGTGTACCATTGAGTCTGATGGGACGGTTTTTGCAAGACGAACGAGTTAACGAGTCCAGTTTCATTTGGAGATCAGGCAGTGAAGACGAAATGTATGTCGTCTGCGTAGTCGAGGTGACAGGAGGCAGCCCTGTTTGACTCCTGCAGTCATTGGAATTGGTTCCCCTACTTTCCAGATACTACCATTATATAGGGACTGGATGATATTTACATACTTGCCGGGTATTCCTCTTCACCTAAAACTGGACCACAGTGCGCTCCACTTCACGGAGTCGAAGGCTTTCTTGAAGTTGACGAATGCCAGCAAAAGTTCGGCACGCCACTCCACGCACGACTCGATGTGGATGCGTAAGGTGTTCGTGTATTATAGTCAGTGCATAAACGTCCAGAACGGAACCCGGCTTGCTCCTTCCAAAGTGTCCTAGCGATCTCTGGGGATATACTCATGATTCAACGAAATGTATCCGAACCGAACGAAAGTAACGATGCGAAGCGGCCTCTTAGTTATCCATTGTATCTCCACATTATTATAACACAAACATCAGGGTATTGAATTGAGACTCCGTTAAACTGAATGAAAAAAAACACAATCACAACCCATTCCTGAGGAAAAGTGGTTTATATTTCCACCGACAGGGTTCAGTTTCTACCGACTGAGGTACGACACGATAAAAAACACAATAACCTCTTTTATTCAATACTTTACTAACAGTCAAGAAATACTCGGTTTTTAACCGAAATTCGAATCGAGTTCGAGTTTAACCGAATAAAAACCGAAACTCTGATTTCAGTCATAGTTGCATTCCCTAGTCAGCAGTCAGGATTGGCTGGATGGTGTTGCTCTAAATGAGAACCTCCAGATTCCGCCGTTAATATTTTTTTTAAGCTGTGGCACTAGGTGCCCATGTCCAGCTGATAACTAAGGAGTAAGTAGTTAGAGGTGTGAAAATGTGAGTGTGAGCGCGTGAATATATACGTATATATATATACATATATACATAGGTGGGTAGGGATAGAGTGGTGAGGAGTATAAGGGGTCTATGGAGGCTGGGATAACCCAGCCATACGTGGGTCGCGCTCAGCCAGCGCATCCCTGTCCTGGTACCTATTTTCGTAAATAGGTCTTTGGGCATAAAAACCGTCGGGGGGTCTGCCCCTCCTGCGGCCGCCCGTTTTCTTTTGGTTGGCCCGAAGCGACTCCATCACCAGATCCCATTCCTCAATGGTCCTGGTGATGTCGTCGGCCGGGTCATTTAGGCCGTCCTTTGGGCGCTTGAATTTGAAATTTTTGCCCCTCCATCCTCCCTTGGAGGAACTGCTGGAGGGGCATGGGATTCGGGGGGTATCTGTCGAAGACGGAGGGCAGATGGGTGTGATAAGGGGGTCCAGCGTAGTGGGTGGGTTAATTGTGTCTTGGGACGTAGAAGGTGATGTGGATGGTGGTGATGATGGGGTCCTCTGCGGAGCCGGAGATGTTAGCCAAGCGTTGGTCGGAAGTTCCAGGAGTGACGAAATTCACTAAGGTTGGTTGGTCGGTCGGTCGGTGGGTCGGTCGGGGGTGGTAGTTGGGATTCGCGGGTTTTGGGCATGTGGCTTGAGGGGGACTTATGGTTAAGTTGGTGGACTTGCTAAGTGGTGGATTGGGACTGTCCGTTATGTTGGTTAAGTCAGGGGGCGTAGTGGGGTAGTTGCATGCTTCCCTAATCAGAGGGTTCGGGTGGGTGGGAGTGTTATCCACCAGAAAATGTTTGGTTGCCTTCCTGAGGAAGGCATAGAGGGTGGGCATTCTATTGTCGTAATGGATGGATAGGTTGCTCATGTACCATGGGGCTCCGGATATTCTCCGGAGTGCCCTGGACTGTAGGATCTGAAGCGGTTTTGGCTGTTTTTCACCCTAAGGAGCTTAGTAATGATATGGGGCGGTAGCTGGCGGGTTCGGACCTGGGTTTCCCGGGTTTATGAATGCCAATGATAATTGCAGCTTTCCAGATGTCTGGAAAGTGGGAATTTTTAAGGGCGGAATTTAGAATGGATAGGAGGATTACGAGAAGGTCATCTGGAAACAGTGTTAAGAGCTTGTGGGAAATTCCGTCATCTCCTGGGGCTTTCCTTGGTCTTAGGTGCTTGATGACTAGCTTGAGCTCATCAAGCGAGAAGGGTTCAGGGGGGGGGGGGGGGGGGGGGGCTCGGGCTAGGGCTGTTTTCTGTCCTACGACAGAGTCGACATAAGCGGTGTGGATTAGTGCGTCGTCGGAGTCTTCGGGGAGCAAGGTGCACTGTCTTTCTATGCTGTCCGCCAGACACTCGGCTTTTTTGAAGTCTTCGAGTGCCGGTATAAGTAAGTCTAAAGATGACTGGCCGGTGGTCGGAATCTAAGTCTTGAACCACTTCTATAGAACGCAGCTTCATGGCTACGTTCTTTAGAAGGGCTATGTCGAGTAAGTCGTTGCTAAAGACCTGCTGGTGTGAATAGTGGGTGGGTTCAAGGGGCGCAATCAGGTCGAAAGGTGAGTTCTCTGTAAGTAGGTACTGCATCAATCTGTTCCCGTTGGGGTTGGTGGTTTTGCAGTTCCAAGCTAAGTGTTTGCTGTTGAGGTCTCCCATGATAATGACGGAGGGTCCCAGTTTTGCTATTTTGTCAAGATCTGATTTTAGGATTTTAGAGCTAGATGGAAGATATGCGGAGATGACAGTGATGGGTTCGTGATCAAGCGGGGTGAAGCGGCAAACAGACACTTCCAGGTTTTTCAGGGGAGGTGGGTCCAGATTAATGCAGTGCGAGTCGCGTTTGTAGAATATCATGGTGTCCCCCATGACTCCTGTCAGTCTGTCATTGCGTACGGAAGTGAAGCCCGGAAGTTTGAATACCGGGCTGGAGGGCTTATAGAATGTCTCCTGCACAAGGAGTATTTCAATGTCGTGTTGTTTAATGAAAAGGGTGAGCTGATCCTTTAAGCCCGCCAGCCCGTCGGCGTTATAAGTCGCAAGATTGACAGAGTTGGGTCTTCTTTTTTGGTGTATTAAATCCATTTTGGGTTCGAGAAATTGACCCCGGCCAGCAAAGCCTGGTGTTCCTTCAGGATACGCATTTTTTGACTGCCGTCAGCACCCTGGAGCTCCGACTCAACTGCCTCAAGGCGCACGCGCAGGGCGTACGCCTCGTACAGCTCAGGGAACTCTTCGGGGCTGACGGTTAGGAAGGGGACCTGGAGGGACTGGCCGTGGTCAATTCCCGAACCATGGGGTTGTTGAAGGCGAGGGTGAGATGAATGATAGCTTTGGTGGCGGGGTATGTGAGTTTGGACGGCTTTAGGTTTCACCGCATCCGCAAAACTGTGCGTGGGGATGCTAATTAGGGGGGGGGGGGGGCGGTTTGGTGAAATGATGTGTGGAGACTCTTGGTACAGTGGAGGGGAGTTCTGGGCCCCCTGTGGGTGATGGTTTTGCTGGGAAGGCAGGTATCTACCTTGGGAGGGTCTGGTTGATGGCCGACTACCCGGGAGGGCGGGGAAGTCATTTAGGTCCTGGGCTTGGTAAGGGTAGTTTGGGTATTGACGGGGGCCTTGGTGAGCAGGGCGGTTGGCGGCGTATCTACCGGGACCTGGGGCGTTTCGTGGGGGGATGGACCTTTGGCGCCTTTTAGGCGCAAGAGGACAACCCAAGTAGTTGGCCGTATGTCCAAAGGTCTCACATAGGCAACAGTATGGCGGGGTCGGGTCTCCCTTTTCCCTCTTACATTCGGTCGTGTGGTGAGGCTGGTCACAATTGACGCACCTCGAAGGGGCACTGCACCCCTTGGTGTCGTGTCCATACCTCTGACAGTTATGGCACTGACCGATGTAGAGGGAAGGCCTGGGTTTCTCAATGCGCAGGCCGGATATTAGGCATAGGTCTCTAATTTTAAAATCGGAGTCGCGGTTGCGTTTTGCGCGCGAAACTGTGACCCACTGGTTTTCGCCCAAGGGGTCGTCATATTGAGTCTGTTCATATTGAGTCTGATAGGTCAATGACCCTTCCCTCTCCTTCCAGAGGGATTATTACTGGGGGGGAAATAAGTGAGGTGCCCATGACAGAGGGGCGCCTGGATTAGCGCGAGCGGGAGCGGTTACTACCTCGCTCGGAGTTGCGTCTAAAGGCTGGGTTTGAAGGGCCAGGCTTTGAGTCAGAGGATGACCGATTGTCCAAAACGGTCGGCCCTATTTATACCCTGAATAGGATTTCTAGAAAGAGATGGAAAAACATGTAACAAAGGTGATGACGTAACATTAAGTTGTTCATTAATGATCAAATCTCTATTGCTGTACCTGACTATCTCCAACTGTTCAAGCACACTAAGACGTAATCCTTTTCCGCAAACATGTAAGGTGTTAAAAGAATGATTGTCTGACAAGGAATGGCTCTTTTCTAATAAATGTTTTGCGAAATTGGATTTTTGCCTGAATCTATCATTTATTTAGTATTGCGTTTGAATATTCTATTAAATAATATTATTGCACTTAATTATATGGAAAACAATACGTATGGCATTCGATTCATTCTGGCATCTAATATTCGAGAATACAAGAGTATGTCAAATGACTTATCTTGTAAATGAAGCATTCGGGCCACTGAAATTCGGGAAAATGAAACACGAGCAAATAAATATTATTGCATATGTATGTCGGGCAAACAATAGATAACCCTAGATGAATATATATTTCATAAACATAGAAAACATCCAAGACTCAGGAACAAATATTTATAATGCTCATCACACAAATATTTGCCCTTACTGAGATTTAGGAACACGTATCCGGGCCCACAACTACTTACAGGGTCTGATGTAGATCTGGTCGCGTCAGTGAACTAACTAAGTTATCATGACGACCAACTACCGGAGATATATCCTGAAGGACGGTACGGTTGACACTTTTCAGGCATGCTCCGGAGAGTCGCTCAGGCATATAATTTCCGGTTGTTATCATCTTGCTAACGGCGAGTACTTGCACAGACATAACCAAGTGGCGTGGATTATTCTCCAGCGACTTGCTGTTAAATACGGTCTTGTGGGGTCTGAAGTGCCATACTACAAGTACGCACCGATGCCAGTTCTTAAAAATGGTCGTGCAACGCTTCGTTGGGATCGATCTATCATCATGGACAGGACAATTGTAGCTAATAAGCCTCATATCGTGCCGGTAGATCAATCTAAGCGCCGGGCAATACTCATCGACATCGTAAACATGACGAGAACTTTGTGAAGGCCAAGACAGACTCAGCAAGTACCTTGACTTGGCTTACGAGGTGACTGCCATGTGGGATGTTGATTCGACGATTATTTTCCCAATAGTCGTTTCGGCAAACGGTCTTATAGCGAAGAGTCTCGACCAATATCTTAAGAGACTCTCGCTAGATGGCTGGATCAAGGGTCAGATGCAGAAGGCAGTAATCCTGGACACGGCCCGCATTGTTAGGAGGTTCCTCTTTGTGCAGCCCTAACCACCGGTAGCTTGGGCCCTGCCCCGCCTAGGTTAGCTTTTTTAGAATGTGTTTTTATTGTGTATTTGCTTTTTGTATTTTACTTTTTATATTCATCCTTTAAAACACTTAACTTATGACCATGAATAAATAAAGTGAATAATAATAATTCTGAATAATACCTTCAGCTTCGCAGGCAACGTTACTCCCGCTGGGTTTAACCGGTTATCAAAAGTCGTATACGTAATTTCAGACGTGACCGTATCAAAATCAAATAAATTCAATCTAAAATTGTTACAATTCTCACACCGCCAAACATAGAGCTATATGGCGTCTCATCACCGGGTACCGGCGGCACAAAACTCGATTGCGAAAATGACCACAACCAACCTGCCAAGAATAGACGACTAAGAAGAAAATGAAAAGAAAATTGTTCCATTTATCAATTTATGTAAGAACGTGTAACCGAATTACTGCGTCTTAGGTCTAGTGTGGTTTACGTGTAGTGTGGGGTAGGGTGGAGCGAAGTGGCGCAGGGCAGGCAGGCCGCGACACCCGCTGCGGTGTGCACGGTTCGCGCAGCTGCCACCGTCGCGGGTGAGGCGCCCGACGCGCCTTCTGAAAAGAATTATTTACTATTAGTACTGTGAAGATTGTAAGTCTTTAGATGTCAGGTAATAAAAATAATATTTACAAAAATATGTTGAACATCACCCGTCTTACCTGTCTCTATGCTCCGAAATACAGTAACTAAAAAAAACAATAATTTGCATTAAAATAAAACAATTTAACGGATTATATCGCGTATATTATATCATTTTAGTTCCCGACGTTTCGAAAGCTTTCCAGCTTTCCATGGTCACGGGTGGACTGAGAAAAGATGTATTTTCCTCTGTCAAAGTTACAATTTGTGCAAACTACCCATTTTTGAAAAAACAAATAATGGTGTACATACATGCCAGATGGGCCTAAGCTGTAAAGACAGTTACACATGTGCCAGAAGGGCTTAATTATTTTATTTTAATAATTTACCAAGCAGCATTTCACAAATAAGGCGTACTGAGGAGAAAAGAAACGCTGCAAAGAAAAACTCCCAGGCTACCTCATTACTAATTATACTATTGAACTAAGGTTTTGCAGTCCTGTGTCTCGCTTGTTCCTTGATGAGATGTATCACAGAATCCCAAGCTGGTGGTAGTGACAATCCATCTTCTCTTTTGAAATTAGGATGCTTTTTAATCTCAATAGCCTCGCGTAGCATTCTAGGAAAATATCTTTTTTTTTGGCAAGGATTTTAGAAGGAGGCTTATCAAACTTAATTGAGTGGTTTGGGTTGTCAATGACATGTTCACAGACTACAGACCTATTATACCGAAGGTGCTTGACCACAGCTGGTAATCTTCGTATAACAAAACGCGTACGTTAGCGCCATGTTGTTTTTAATGTTGACTGACGTTTTTCTCTACTGTGATTAGCTGTTGCTTTGTCAATACACTCGTCTTGTCATCTATATATTATTTGTCGAAATTAATTCTGTCACTGTCACAGTAATGTGTTATCGTGTGATGTCCTTGTGTTTATCCTGTCTTGCTTTTTGCAAAATGTTTTAAGAGTGCTGTGTTTGTAGAACTTTGCGAAAGGACCCTATTTTACACCATTTCCCATGCTCTGAGAAAATACTTAGTGGTTGAAGTATTTAAATCATGATGATCTTGCAAAATTATCGCCCGCAGAACTAGCAAACATTATGTCCAAGAATTCATTTTGTTTATTAGACTGCGCCGAGCACAAAACTATTCTCAGTCATTTTATTGCTCTGAATGTCCGATTTACAATTATGAATTGGTGCAACACAACCAACAAAATATTAAAGGGGACAGACGTATTACTTGCAATACAGAGAAAGCTTACGACAAATTTAAAATGAAATTAAAAAATAAATCTTTCATCAGCTAGTGTGTGTTTTATTTTTTTGCCACTGAGGTATAATTCTCAGCATATAATTTGATCACGTAAATACAATTACTGAAGTTATGTGTTCATATTTACGTGCCGGGAACTATTCATTCTAAATATTAGACCTCATTCAATGAACCTATAGTTTGGCAAGAAAGTCTTGAAATTAAAAAGTGACAACACTGTAGTGTCTTCCCTTTTTTCTTGGATTGATTTGTAAGGGATGACACGACAGTGTTGCCACTTTTTCATTTCAATACTTTTTTGCCAGACTATAGACCACTTTGACTGAATACGTTACGATCCCTTGCCATATTGCAATCTCGAATAGAAAAAAAAATAACGTCAGTCAACACTAATCGTACAGATTAAATATAGTTGCCTAGTGGAAATAATATTTGTTTCTGAGTTGGCAGTCTGATACTTAGTATCTCTTATTAGTCTGTGTGCTTGACATCTGCTACGTGCTCCTTCACCCGGGTTGATACACTGCGTTTCGTTTGACCAATGTATGAAAGACCACACTCGCAGTCCAGCTTATAAATGCCTGCACCCTGTAAAGGGGTGCTACTCTTCACGGGTCTAAGGTATTGAGACACCTTCTTCAACGGCTTGAAATATGTTTTTATAGAAGCACGCTTCAAGATGTTTCCGATCTTGTCTGTGACCCCTTTCACATATGGTAATATGGCAGGTTTACTCTAGACTGTTGGTTTTTCCATACTGGGATTCTGCTTGGAACGTGGTATCTGGAGCTCGTTGGCTCGAAGCGCCGGTTTGATATTCTGCAACTCAGCAGTCAGATGTTGATCGTCGCAGATACCCCTGGCTCTCTGGAACAAAGATACCCACTGTAGCAAGTTGACAGGGATGGTGGTGAGATTTGCCATTCAAATACCTATCTGTATGCGTAGGTTTCCTATATACAGTATGACCTATGTCATTGTTAGGACCTGTAATTACTAGCACATCTAAGAATGCAAGTGAATTTTGATTGTCCAACCCCATAGTGAATTTAATTTTACTATGCATGGAGTTCAGATGGTCTAAGAAAGCTGAAACACTAGATCTAGGTAAAATAGTAAAGGTATCATGTACGTATCTTTTAAAGATCCTCGGCTTGACAGGTGCCAATGAAAGCGTTCTCTCCTCGAAGTCTTCCATGAAAATATCGGCGACGACAGGAGACACCGGAGACCCCATTGCCACACCATCAACTTGCCCGTAGAATTCACCGTTCCATAGCATATAACCAGATGTAATAACTCAGCATATTCTATTGCCATCTGTTGTTCACTCAATCTTCTTTTCACAATTTCGATACATTCTTGAACTGGTAGGCATGTGAAGACAGACTGGACATCAAAAGTGACCATAACTTCATCATCAGTTAGTCTCAAATCCTTAATCCCACTGACAAAATGGTATGAGTCCCTTGTATATGCTTCCGTCTTCCCTCGCAGTAAAGAAAGCACACCTGCTAAGTACCGAGCTAATCGATAGGTAGGAGCATCGATTTGACTTACTATAGGGCGTAACGGAGCACCAGGTTTATGTATCTGTGGTAACCCGTACAACTTTGGTGGCACCGGGCAAGAGGGCACTAAACTGAGATAATAAACGCGATATAATCCGTTAAATTGTTTTATTTTAATGAGTAATAATCGCGGAAACAGAAGAAAATAATAATTTGCATGTTTTTTTTTCGTTTTTCTTAATTAAATATCAAAACACCGTAAAAACGATTTCAAAAAGTGAAAATTTAATTAAAATCGGCCAAGACATTCAAAACCACTAATCAAAGAGAATATAAACACTACGTTATACGTCAGAATTGACTTCTTATCTTGAGTTCAGTGTACTGCCAATATTGTGAAAAATAAAGTGCACGAGTACAGACAGAAACTCATATAATATTATTAGCCTTAAAAGTGTAATAGGTACCAAGGTACTAACGTGTGACGCGCAGTACGGCGGGGCGCGCGCGGCGTGAGCGTCGCGTGGCGCGGTGGCGCGCCAGGCATCCGTAGGCGCCAGCGTCGCGTTCCGTCACGCCGCGTATGAGTAACGCGTTACCCGCCGCCAGGTATCGCGCTTCTGCATAATGCATCAATAGATATAATATTATTTTATGCTACATTTTGAAATAAAAGCAATTTCAGTATAAGTTGTTGGGCACAGGGTTCTTGGTTAGAAGTGATTGTGCTCACATGCGCTTATTTTGATGCAGTTTCCACAAAAAAAACGCATACAAACTTACTTGCTCGTTAGTTTGTAAGTTCTACTAATAAAATATGTGTCTATGGTTACACAAAATAAAGACAAACAAATAAATGAATACAAAAAACAACCACCAAAGTATAATCCTCAAAAATTAAATCTTTTTTTTAAAGTAACTTCAATTGTTTTATTATTAGTTAAATGTTGATTTGATTTTACCTATCGATCTCTGTTAAGCCCCATGTTAGATTGTTAGAGAGTAACTTTAGTCGTCACGTTTGAACAAATAAATATAATGCATTGCTTAACTACAAGTAGGTAGTGGCGGGTTAAAATCAGTATGTAATTTTATAAAAACTGGTTTTAGACTATTGATTTATGTTTGAACAATAGATACTGAATTATTATCCATGACAAATAAACATACATAACCTTCATAAATAGAAATTAGTTATTATACGAATAAATCGATATGTCAAACAGCAAAAGACACTGCCAATAATAGCTTGAATCAACCAATAAACGCGAGCGTCATCATTCACGCGGCGTGATAAACGCGCTTGCCCTGCTCGCCTCCCGCACCATATACTATTCGGTGAGATATCACTGTAGTTAATAGTACTTGCCAGCACATGACCGCAAGAACCATCTACATAGTTAGCGTGAACATGAGCTTTTAATTAAGATGTTTTTTGGTCCTGCCGGCTCAGCGGATCCGTTGTTGTACTTCTAACGAGCGAGTCTAAGTAATTAAATGTAACACAGCTGCCAAGGCTCGGCTTTGCGTAATCCCAGTGCTTGTATTTTATAATGAATGAAGAAAAAAACATTTTTTTTGTCTTTTCACTTGCAGTTCTTAATTTTGCTAGTATAATTTTGTGCAATTTCATAATATTACATATCAGGTTCATTATAAAAGTGAAGCGTAGTTGTGGGTATGGTCCAACGACAGATTCCAATTTAGAAACCCATCATGTAGTTTATGTATCAATAAATCCATTGAGTTGCACTGACCACTCGATAACTCACGTCCACTCGGAAGTTAGTTTGAGCTCGCGATTAATGGAAGTACAGCTGGTACTCGCAGAGACACACAGCTATTTATATTATCCATGTCCACTGGTATTTAATTAAAGCTGTTTGCGTTTACATAACGTATAA
Source organism: Hedya salicella (assembly GCA_905404275.2). Classification (NCBI taxonomy): domain Eukaryota; kingdom Metazoa; phylum Arthropoda; class Insecta; order Lepidoptera; family Tortricidae; genus Hedya; species Hedya salicella. The sequence continues at coordinate 19,262,558 of FR990099.1, read as the reverse complement.
AATGGGGGCATTTATATCGAAACAAAGTTGACATTGATAAATGATAAAGTTTTGAAGGTACCTACAACGACACGCCTAAATTTAGATTTGATGTTGTTCTTTAAGAATTTATTTTATTTTACTCTTATATATGTTTCATCATAAATATCATCATCATATTCACGGGCTTTTAAAAAGACTCGCTCAAACGTTTTATTCCGTTAAATACTGCATTCAACTAAGCCATTATTTACGTCTACTTAGCTTAGTTAGCTCCTTAAATACTAGGTTTTGCGGCGGTTTAATCAAGGTTTTTTTAGAGTTTTGACAGTATTCCGGAATATGCATTGCTGAGGTCTTGCACCAAAAGGGTACTAAATAGCTTTACTTATTACGCTAAACAATAGTGAACGACGTGCTCCAAATATCAGTTGTCATGTTCAAACTAATATAAAATTCTTACGAACCTGGTGTAGGCGGTGGCACATCAATAACACGTTCTCCGTGGTACCACAGCGCTACCTCTAGTTCGTCACCTTCGTCTTCGGCTCCCACGCCAACTGCACTTCTGGTGCCAGCCACGCCACATGTTAGCATAGCCACACCACCAGCAGCTGCCGGCAATGCTGTCACCACTGCTTCCCAGCTATCGTCGGCCACTAAATAATATTGGTAAATTACATTTATACTCTTAGCTTAGCAGGTTTAAATGGCAACTTCGGTACGTAGATGATTGGGCCTAAATGGAGGTGGAGACACGATGTAACAGACTTTAGATTTCGATCGAGATCTACTCGTCTTGTTTCATCTCCCAATCATATTATATTCCGTAGGCTAAGCGAACGTTTAAATCTATACGGAGACTAAAAAAATAAAACAAGTGTAGAGTTCTACAACAGTTTTTAAACGTGGAATATTCAGCAAAAATATATGTCCCTATTAATTTCATTCTTAAAAAAAAGCATTTGACATTTATATCTTAGATCTTAATCTAAGGTAGCTGCGTTTAACCGTAAAAATGGCGGTTAATCTACAAAAGAAACTAGCATTGGAAGAAAAAGTGAGAAATACCGGGCAGAAGTGTAACGGGCGCTGAAAGCGCCACGCCATGGACGTTTGAAGCACGACATCGTAGGACGCTGGCGCCACTAGCGCCGCTCGCAATGGCGCTACTGGCACTCGTTGGCGCTGGCGCTATCTCTAGCGTACCGTTGCTGTACACTCGTCTGTTGTGAAAACATGTATTAAATGTTAATGATTAAATTATATCGATAATTAAATACTTTCAACGTAAAGTATATGTAGTATGAATAGTATAGTGGTATAATCGTTTTATATGTATATCAAAAAAATATGATGGAAAAAACTTGTGGTTAAGACTGCCACATTTAAAGGAAACAATAAGTTCGATCACTAAGAACTATATCTTGACTGTTTACACCCTATGAACTTTTAGACCAAGTACCAGTGGCGTCTTTATATATCTACTTTATATCTATTTATAAAATACATAGCCGTCGCCCAGTTTAAGAGTCAGATCATCATTAATAATGCAACTTACGTTAGCTCCAAAGCAACTAGCTTCACACAGGAACTTTACCAAATCAGAAGGTCCCATGATACACCTTTAACCTTTTTGAGGATAATCAATACGGCATCTTATGTATATGTTTATCTTGTTGGACAGGCTACGTCTTTGTTCAAGTTTAGGTTACATTTTCACTAATATTCTACCTAGCACACACAACAAATATAAGTAAGTTATGAAATTATATAATACATAAAACGATATGCCTTTTGTATTGTCATCTTAATCCGAAACAATATTACTCGAGTTGGACCGTTATATGGCAGCCTAAATAAGGAAAACATCCGTAAACGAATATGTGAGGTAATATTCATTTCGTTCTTAACAACCCAATTAAGGATCAAAATACCCTCTTTCACATCTTTTCATATCAAAAAAACCTTGTCTAATTAACACGTATTCGTGTTTCCTTGCATCGGACATCTAAAAGATAGCCCAAACTCATAGCTAGGAAAATTATACCCGATCGTACCCTGCCGTTTGCTTCCAGTTGGTAAATCCTTAACCAATCGCCCCCTGCCGCTCACTCCCTCTTGGGACATGCGGTCCCAATGCTGGGCTGCCCCCTTTTTGCCCCCAGGGCACAGGCGCTCGTCGGCGTTGGTAATTACGCGGACAAATTATGATTGCCCTCATTACGTTTAATTATATCTCCTCTGGTTGCGAAAAATTGCCTTCATTAGCACCGTTTGTCACCCGACACCGGGCCGAGCGCAATGCTCCCGAATATTATGGCTGATTTGATCGTATAATTAACTAAATTGATATCGTTATTGGAAAAAGTATGAGTATATTTTTTTAGTATCGATAAAATCCATGTTGCCCTTTTCTATTGTAATCGTAAAAGAAGCGGCCGAGCGTGAGTCAGACTCGCGCACCGAGAGTTCCGTAATAAATGTACGCTCCCAGATTACCTCTTTAATAATTATATTATTAAAAAACTGGCCAGGTGCTTGTCTAAATCCAGTCTTAGCAGGGCCCTACACCTAAGTAAAATGTATGCGGTGTTTCATCATTTTATATTTGTTACTGACATACATACAATTATACTGTTTTTTGTACAGTACGATTACTTTGAGTTTACCACTGACATATGCTTTTATTCCATTGGATATTCGATTATAACACTAATGTAAAAGAGTTTTTATTACTTACACACTCTCTAAACGTCGTTTGTTTGTAATATAAACTCTTTTGTAGTATTGTTAAAGTCGAATATCCAATGGAATAAAAGCATCTGAAATATATCATCTGTGAACAAGTCAACATCAGTTTCAACTCAAGCTATACATGCAACTGAACGGATTTTATTTTTCATAAAACATCAATGTGTGGCAAATATTCCGACAGTTCTTCTAAAAACGCTTTGAGGTTATAATTTTGTTAAAAATTGTAAAAGTGAAACTTAATAAATACTTTCCACGAAAATTATTTTCCAAATACCGTTTTTGAGTTATTGCCGAAAAACTCCGCTTATCAGCAAAAGAACGTAAGAGCCACTAAGATACGCTCTTTTGCTAGCGTACTTTTTCACATCGTTTTTTTCAGCTGTAGTGCATTTTTTGTAGTAATTACACTGAGCATGGCCTGCCATGCTCTTGGCCGGTTTTTAATCTCATTAGCGTCGCGTAGCATTCCGGGAAAATACCTTTTCTCTCTGGCAAGGATAAAAGGATTAGCAAACTTAATTTAATGTTTTGGTTTGTCAATAGCATGTTCGCAGACTGTAAACTTATTGCATCGTATTCAATTTATCAAGATATTTCAGAGAAATAAATGATTTTACTTATTTGTAAGAATAAGGTATAATCAAAACATGAATTTATTCAGTAACATCTGCGGTAAAAATCCTACAACTTCATCAAAATGATAAACACCGTACAATATTTGAAATCGGGTAAACCTGGACCTCGACCCAAAGCTTTTCCTGGAGGCAAATACCTACAAATAAACAGCAGGTAATTTTCAATATCCCGCTCGACATAAAATTGGATTCTTTTGATGAAAAAATCTGTTATTGTGCTCGATACCGATACACCGTTATTAATTATCATAAGAATCCAATTCTTCGGTGAACTCGGAAAACGGCTGAGGGGAACAGGGGAGCGTAATAAGCTATACGACTACAACTTTATACGAGTAGGCTAACGGGAATCAATACACTGACTTTCAAAAAGAATTAGTTGAGAATTTTTATTAGCAGATGTCAATTTGTAAGAACTTTTCTATTATAAGTGTTTTCAAGCTGTGGGTTCGACCCCTTAGGGGGTCACGAGGCCTCTTAAAGGGGGTCGCGGTAACATTAATTCGGACTCAACATTTATTTTGGTTATATTTCTAGGGGGGGGGGGGGGGGGGGGGGCACTCCATACATGTAACCGAAACTGAAAATAAAAAAAAATAAGCAAATATCAATGTTTGGCACATATTTCGACAGTTCCTTAAAAAATAATGAGGTTTCTAAACATAAATTTTGATTTAGTAAATATAACGAAAATATTGACTTATTCAAAAATTTTAGTGTAGTCAATATTTTCGGAAGTAATTGCTACGAAAGTTGTCCTAGTCTGTAAAATTTATATGTTTAAATTACAACAAAAATATTAAATAAACACAAATAAAATAAACATTTATAGAAAAATAACATTCAGATTCTGCCAAAAGTATTTTCGATCATATGAAAATAATATATGAAATTGTTGAAATGAAAGGCAACTTATATTAATATCTTGTTTTCTACAGAAGTTATGTTTATTTGAGAGATACGTATTTATTTTGCATCAAAGTGTTTATTCTCTGGGTTTATCCGGAGTTAAGGCAGATCTAATATCCCGTGTTGAATGAACGCGCAAATTGAACTTGACCCATTTCTTTATCGCAATACCGAACCCAATACTGAATATGTTAAGGGAAGTGCCAGAATAAGCTTGGTATTTAAGTATTCACTTTTGGAAACTTTGTTGCGCTAACCTTTCTGCACGCAGAGTGCAAGTTGACATTTGTTTATATAAATTGTTATTAGACTTAATAACTTTACAGAGCTGTTCATATACTCCTTGCGCTTATTGTCAAGCAGCATTAGCCGGGATAGCATTAAGATTCCCGAAAGATACTACGGAAGGGGCAAGGGAGAGGTCGTAGTTCACGGTGACTACGCTACTGCGCTTGTTAGAGGCATCCAGCATACAACACGACACCCGTGTCTCGTTGACCTCAACCTAATTGAGAAGTGTCGTAGACGAGGGTAAATTAATACCGTTATAATTCACGAGACGACAGTAGAATCCACAGGGAGATAATGAATCAATTTAAAACAAGATTAACTCAGTGGCAACAGGAGAGTTTTCTTTTAATCTAAATTTCGTGACCTGCTTAAACGACGCGTTTTCTGCCCTTGTGTCGTCAGTTATTACCTCGCTCGAGGTATTTAATTTGGGTGATTGAAAAGCGATGATCGGTGATGCGGCGCGCGTCCGTCGGTCCAATAATGCGGACCGGGCTCGGCATTTGCACGATTTCACAGGGTCCAGTGGACCAAATCAAGATTATTAAACTAGAGCCAAATATTTAATGAAGGTGGCTCAATAATAAGGGGAAAAAAGGTGTTTTTTATGATTAAAGATTGAGATGTTAAACCGTTCACGCCCAACATTCGCGTAGCCGATAACATGGGAAAATATGTGTGTAGCAAAAATTCCCTACAAGCAGAGCGCCTGACTAGCGGGCCGTTGGTCATAAATCTGTTGAAGTCAAAAATGTTGAAGTTAGGTGCTTCTAGTTTTATTATGTAGGTAGGTACTAAATATAATTCAGATAAAGCGGGATCAACAGGAACAACTAGCTATGATTTTCTATGATTTGTATTTAATTATTCATTAACATGTTGACGGACAGAACGCCTCTAGCCGTTTGCCTTCGAAAAAGTAATACGACAGTTCGCCTCTCGGCGTCCATATTTTTGCGTGTAGAAAATCAGTACGCCGCTCGGCGTTTTATTTTTCATACTAACACTAGGAAGGACATGTTGTAGTGTCACGGCAGAAGAATTTATATTTTCGTACTGTCATAACATAACGTTTAAAATCTTCATACAAAAAAGTACGTTTGCGCACACATCGACATCATTTTGTCCCCACCATTACGCACACAACGCCTGTAGACGTAATAGTTTTATACATTTCACCGAGTAGTGTGCGGCGAGCAACGGTCAAACGTGTTCGTGTGTGATTTTGGTAGACAGACGAAATGGAAAAGGTCAGTAAATGTAAATTATACGTATTTTGGTTGTTTATTTAGTAAATATAATAAATTCAATAGTACTATTTTTACATACAGTAAGTAAAGTTGTGCAAGTGTGTGTTTGAAAATTAAAAACAAAGTTATAAACCGAAGCATATATGTGTTATTTTAGATGGCGAATCGTGATTTGTACGAGGCCACAAAACAGGCTACAAACCCAATCTGACGAAGTTTCTTCACCTGACTCAAGCCAAGAACCTTATTCGGATGACGGGGCATTTGGATCCGATGAAGATTACAAATCATCTAATGTGGAATCATTTCTGAATAATAACATGTTTCATGAATAGCTTTGGAGGACATTTTGTTTTTATTTTTTGAATAATACCTTAATTTTTTGTTACTTTTTTAATTTTAGTAACGCAGACTGATAAAAGAAGTAACGGACTGTAATTTTTCAATAAATGTTTTAGATTTCCTATTTTTGTGTTATTTATTGTACATAACATAAATTTCAACCGTCTAAAGGCGTAGTGTCAGTTATATACATTCTCATCTATGATGTAATGGTAAATGTAATGCGATATGACAGTACGCCCTTAGGCAATGTATGAAATATTTTAGTGACACAGCACGAAAAAAAAACATGGGAGTACTGTCCATCAACGTTTTAAAGTAATAATGCTTTATAGTTCATTTTTCAAAAACTCTTTGGTATTATTTTTTTAATTGTTTTTTTTTCACATTTAGGAATAAATGTGAAGTCATGCAAAATAAAACACAAAACTTAACTTACCAAACCAAAATTATTAAGTGGGTAGTTATAAATTTGTAAGTCATGCAAATTACGTATTTATAAAGAACGTGTTTTACCTAGTGCCGTGCTTATAATAAGTAGTAAATGGAAAATGCCTTGGAGTTTGACTACAGTCTCGCCCAAGTTAAAACTGTAAGACGGAGAAGGTTTTCTCAAAAATATTTGTAGCAGTAGTAGCATTGTTAATAGCTGTATTTGGAACCCAAGGAAATAGCAGACTAGATCTCTTAAATAGTATTATGTAGAATATGGTTCCTGACAGCTTTGGCGTCGTCTAGTATTTCAACAGAATCAAAAACAATGGTAAGATGGTAAGGTCGTGATGCTTTATACGTCGTCCAATATTTATAAATAACCACTAGATCGCGTACCGGCGTTGGTCCGAGTGTAGCTCCTGCCCATCCTCGCTGGTCCATGTGATGACAGGAGGCGGGTCGCCGCGTGCGACGCACGGCAGCCGTGCGCCTGCGCCTGTCGCGAACACCGCGCGCGCCGGCGGCTCGGTCGTGAACCAGGGCGCTAACCGCGGCTCTGATACTTCTGAGTGTTCTTCTGTTCCTTTTTCAAGTGCAGCGCCATCTGTCGAGGTATAAATAATTAGAGTCCTACGATCTATCATTCCATATAAATATAACAGTTCTATTGTTAACGTTATTTGACATACATCCGCACAACCTTATCTAAGGAAATAAGTTCATAAGTTCCTTAACATTTCTTAGTTTGTAGACCGAACTAAAAAGTATTATTATCACTTGAAAGTGATGGTGTTCGAATGTTTGTTGAAAATCCAAGCAAAAAAATCTTTTGGGGGAATTTAGTATGAGTACTATTAAATAAGTACTTAGGGGTTATCACATTTACATGATGCTCTCAATTATGCGAGCTTAATAGATTACTGAAATCAGGAAAATCGAACACAAACCTCTTCTGCCGTGAGACATATTTAAATTACAGAGAAGTCACACGTCAAAGCCGGGCAAACATGTTTTGGTCCATTCCAAAACAGGGCATTTTAGTACAATGCGAAGCGGGTCACGATTGACCGAACAGGGCGTTCATGATTAAGGTTCACAGATCTACAATAGGTTTTGTAACGCTTCGGGCACCACAAGACTCAATATGAAAATTATGAAGTCAGTAGAGAAGATTTGCTAGTTCATGTGTTTTATTCGTAAATTAAACGAGGACTGACTGAGATACAGGATACAGATTACCCGGACTGATATAATTTAAAAATAAATAAATAAATATTACGGAACAATTTCACACAAATCCCTAAAGATACTTGGTACCATGCAGCGACCTAGGTACGACCTTAGGTACCTACAATATCTGAGGAGTATTTACTATTTAACGTTCGTTCCTCAAATCTTCGTTACAAAAATCCCCTCAGTAAAGCTGGCAAACAGAAATAAAACCACCAAAATCGTTCTTAACCTGCGAATATGCGCTAAACCCCAGACGGGGGAGTTTAATACTGTAATGTAGACAAACAATCGAGCAGAGAGATTGTATCACGCCGGCGGCGAAACGCGGGAGGAGGGAAGACAATGAAGTAAAGTATCTCTGGCAGTTGGATCTTTTTCTATCTGTTTCATTGTTATTTTTATTTGCTTTGTTGCTAGATGCTTTTAAAATATATAAAACTTAACTGTTTGCAGACAATAGCCGGAGTGTATTCCAGTGTGAGTATCGCAGGCGGAAGGCCGAGGGATTCTTTGCAAACGAACTCTAACTTTGAGCCACTTAAAGTCTCAAACAACACAAGTGGAGTTTGGAACCGTTTCGCAAAAAAGCGCGGCCTACTTGAGCTCCGTTCAAGCGACAGATCTGATTGTGCTGCTTCTGGATATGCAAGTCACTTTGTAATTACGAAACTACAAATAGGTAAGTGAGCCATTAGCTTAGCACCTGAGACCTATGAGGTTTCTTCTTACCTTATTTTGATTAATGTCACACTATAATGGTAACAAACCAATGTCCTGTTCACGAAGTCGTCCTTGACAGAAAGTGACGTTGGATTACTGACACACGCAAGAAAACTCCTGTCTCACAAATAGGTACTCTGTTACTCTCCCGTTGAAAAAAACGAGAGGGCGGCCAAAATCTACTTAGTGGCACAGGAAGCCGCCTCTATAAGAATGAAATGGCAGAAGATTGTTCCCACCGCTACAGATCGGAAGCAGTGGAAAACTATAGTTGAGGCCCTATGCATCCAGAAAGAAACAAAAATGTAATGGTGCCTATCCACGTTGCATGTGGCTAGAACAAGTAACGGTGTGGGATAATATTTGGAGTTAAATTTGAGAGAATTCGAGTGAGTGTAAATGAACATGCAAATGTGATTTGCATTGTGACCATTATTTCAAATCGTTAATAATTTTGTACGAGACTCGATTTCTTCGGTGCGAACTCCAACTTTGGATGACCGATTTTTTGCATGCAAAACGTGGATTCATTGCTTTAAACCAAACAGCAGACTAAATAATATTTTCTCTTTTATATGAAGGTAAGGATATGCCTGTGCTATACCTATACCTGAACCTACTATCCCGAGACTAAACGCGGCACGAGTAAAAGTTGATAAAACTTTGATGCGTCGGGGCGGGGGTGAATTGTCCTCCGTCGTGTAATCCGGTTAAGTTTGTTGGCGGTTGTTGGAGAATTAGTTTCTGTTTCACTTTACAATGAGCCCGTCGGGGCGAGCATGCTTCTTGCGGAACGTCAGTGCTACCAGAGACTGCAAGAAATATCCAATTAACATGACTGGAAACATAGCTGCGATACCTATTGCTTATATATAATCAATGTCATTTACTTTGTAGCTTCGCTTGCGTGTCAAAGATATGACTTATCCATACTAATATTATAAATGTGAAAGTGGGTCTGTCTGTCTGTCTGACTGTCTGTCTGTCTGTCTGTTACCTCTTCACGCTTAAACCGCTGAACCGTTTGGAATGAAATTTCGTATGGAGATAGCTTGAGTCCAGGGGAAGGATATAGGCTATTTTTTATCACGGAAAAATACCCTTATCCGCGATAAATGAACTGAAGGTGATATTTTCTTCTGTTTCCGCGATTATTACTCATTGAAATAAAACAATTTAACGGATTATATCGCGTATATTATCTCATTTTAGTTCCCGACGTTTCGGAAGCTTTCCAGCTTTCCATGGTCACGGGAGGACTGAGAAAAGATGTATTTTCCTCTGTCAAAGTTACAATTGTAACTTTGACAGAGGAAAATACAATGAACTGAAGGTGGACAAATCGTACGTTACGCTGGTACGCAAAAACTACATAACAGATTTGCGTAAAATTCTGCAGTAATATAGCTTAGATATCAGAATAGGACATAGGGTACAACTTTTGAGGGTATTCATTCATAAAAGGGATTTTTTTAACAATAAATAGAAATACATTGACCTTTTGTTCATTGACATTTTCTTTTCTAGATACTGAATAAACAATTGGTAACCTAGCAACAGTAACACTACCTACACGATTAAGAAAATAACGCACCTTTGGTATATGACGTATATAGAAATAAGAGTATCTATACATACATATAATAAAGCTGAAGAGGCTCGAAAGTCTGTACGTGGAAGATATTCGAAAAATAGTTGGCCGGTGATATTTAGAATCGATAACAGAACACGTTCAACAGTTTTTTAATTTTTTTGTCTATTTGTCTGTTTATCTGTTTGTCTGTTTATTTGTACGCGCATCACGTAAAAACGGCTGAACAGTTTTGATTCGAACTTTACTAATCTGTTGAGAAAATTCCCGGCCAGGCTATAAAAATTCGACCCTTAAAAGGAGGGGTAGCCACTACACTTGATTGAGTTAAGTTTGCACCTGAATCTTAAGGCGCTACTTAGGAAGGAGGTGCAAACTTTTCTCAAATATATGCTACACGAGCCTACGATTACTATCGAGTACCTTGCTAATCTAACAGGTGGCGCTAAAATTAATACCTTGGCATTTTGCCAAATTAACTAGTTTAGAAGAGGGGGTACGGATATCAACAAATTTAATTGAATATAATTGATTTAATAATACAACAAAATACGAGATAAGTGGCTCAGTGGTATCAACAAGGAGAAGGCTCGCATGTGCAAGATTTTGTCCAGGTACTGCTTAAGGTTGGAGAAGGACTTCTGGAGGAAACCAACTTGGATGAACGCTTCGTCACAACATACTTGATGGAGTTCCTAAACTCATTGAGCGCTTCAGGACTCCCAGCACACACATTAACCCTGAAAGTTGGAGTTTCGATGTCATGGTTCTTCGGAATTTCTCACCTCCAAAGTTATGCAACGGAACCAGGATAAAAGTAGTGCAGCTGCAGCGAAACCTCATCGAGGCGCAAATCCTGATGGGGTGCGACGCTGGAGAAGCCGTGTTCATCCCCCGCACCACCCTCATTCCGAGCAACTTCCCGCTCCGCTTCAAGTGCCTACAGTTCCCCGTGAGCGTCTGCTTCGCCATGACCATCAACAAGTCGCAGGGGCAGACGCTGCGTGCCGCCGGCATGGACCTGTGCACGGGCTGCTTCTCGCACGGGTAGCTCTACGTGGCGTGCTCGCGCGTCACCAGCTGCACGAAGCTGTTCGTGCTGATGCCCGCCGGGAAGACTCACAATGTGGTGTACAAAAAATGTTGTAAAATGTCAATGTTATGTAAATATACTTTACATACCTACGTTTGGAGTATGTTACTGTAGATATAATTGTATATATATAGATATATATGTACATATTTAGTTGTGCGTACAGAAACATAACTTTAAATAAAATGTAAATACTTTGCCTCAATATCTATATTCCTCTTTCCTCTAATCTTACTTCTAAATAATATTAGACCTAAATTCGAAAGGTTGTTAGGAAGTGTGGATTTCTATGTGTATATTTCTTACCCTTTCATGCTTAGACTGATTTGACTGGAGGACCGATTTGGGTGATATTTGCCATGGACTTGATTTAGATAGTACTGCAGTCAAGGACGTAAAAAAAGAAAAGTGGTACTATATCGTCTCATATATACACCTCTAAGTATATACTCTGTCTTTTAAATCACGTCAAAAATTTAAATAAGTGCGAAAAACGATTGATTTTGGAGTGTAGTTTTATGTAATGGTATTTGTATAACATAATATCTGGACTTTACTTCAAGTTTCGGCTCCAGGGGAGAGGGGTGAATTAGCCGCTTACTGACACAGACCGAATTCCACGCGGGTGGAGCCACGGGCATAGCTAGTATCTTAATATAGCCGGATAATAGCCCATTGTATATTTTGGACTTGCGATCATCTCTGAATGATAAACATTTTTCCAAAAATATGGTTTATAAATAAGATAAATACATCAAACGAGTTCTTTTTAACAATAAGTAGAAAATCATCACGATTTGTTAACTCTGAAATTTTTATTCCGAAGAAGTATAAAGAAATAATTGCTTTGAAACCAATTAATGACACGTTAGTACCTGTTTGCGTCACTGGATGACGTTAGTTGTAAACGTTTTTTCGTTCATTATCTATATGTATAAAAGGACAAGTCCTGACTGACATATCAACGCAGAGCTGAAACTACTGAACTTAGAGACTTGAAATTTTCACAGTAGACACTATTTGTAACGCAGGCAAGGAACACGAAAGGAATTTTGGAAATGCATCTCCTAACTCCGGACGGGTTAAATTGGGGTTGAAAGTTTGTATTGAAAATCTGTAATTATTTGAGTAATTGGTATTATATTTTGGATATAAATTCTTTTCATTACACTAAAAAAAAAAACAATTGCAGCATTTTTGGAAATCCATCTCTCAAAGGTGTTAAATTGGGGTTGAAAGTTTGTATGGAAAATCTATAATTATTTGATTAACTGTTATAATATTTCGCGTATAGATTCTTAATTTAAAACTAATTTTAGCGTTTTCGGAAATTCATCCCCTAACGGGGTTAAATTGGGATTGAAAGTTGATATGGAAAACATGTAATCAATTGAGAAACTGTTATAATATTATACGTACAAATTCTTCATTTAAAACTACGAAAACTAATTTTAGCATTCTTGGGAATTCATCCCTGAAAGGGGTGAAATTAGTCTGCGACGAAAGTACTGTGACGATGACGTCATGGCCCAACCGGCAACAGTCAGTAGGCTGAACTCACGCGACGACGCGGCCACGTGCACAGCCCCGCGCCACTCACACTACCGCGGCTCGTAACGTGTAGGGCGAGGCTATATAAGCGGCCGCGACCGAGATAAAATCACTCGCCAGCAGCCTCCCCATTCGTACGAAACTGGGGATATGCAAGACGTACCTGCGGTCCCGTCTTACCTATGCGGCACTCGCATGGTACGCCTTGACATCCAAGACCAGCAAAAAGGGGCTGCGTGCGCAGGAGAACCAGGCTCTGCGCACCATCGTCTCGGCTCCACGCTACATGCGGAACGAGACGATCTATCGCGACCTGAAATGGCAAGGTCTGGACGAGTTCGTCGGCCAGCTCACCGGCGCCATGTTCCGCCGCGCGGACAGTTCAAGCATCCCATCGCTCATTGGGATCGCGCCGCTCCACGCCCGCCCGCCGGAAAAAAGAAGCAGAGCTCTTCCGAGAGAGCTCATCCCGCCACCTGAGTCCCCTGCACGCCCAGGAATCCACCTCGCCGCAGACAGGCCAACATTGCCCACAATGCCGCAGACAGGCCAACACTTGTCAGCAGCAGCAGAAGCCGCAAGCCACACGGCATTGGAGCCGGCACCCCAGCCTGCACCGACGCCCACTGCGACGACAACATCGTCATAAGGCCGCAGAAAGGGCCCAGTCCCAGTCTACCCAGACCAAGACAGCGACCCCACCTGCACCCCTAAATAGGAACTAGCCAAGAGGCTAACCAAGAAGACCCACCCGCTGTAGCGGGCGGAGAATATTCAGCCAAAGAGGGCAAAGCCCTGAGATGGCACCCTGCGTACCAAGGTACGGGCAGATGACCCCTGTATAAAATCACTTGTTGGCGCGCGCTCGCAGCGTACGGATCGGCTGGCGGCCTGGACCCCGGGCAGTCGGATCTATACTCTGAAAGTGCACTCCAATAAGTCTGCCGGAAGGTTTGACACGACTGGCGGCCTGGACCCCGGGACGTCGGTGTTAAAGCCGGAAGGAATCCGCGCGCGATACAAAGACCGTTCTCTCTTGACGCAGCTGGCGGCCTGGGCCCCGGGACTTCGGCGTTAAAGGAGAAAGGGACTTACCGTTTTAGGGAAACTCTAAACGTGTTTGGGGGCCTGGACCCCGGGAAGTCGGCGTTGAGTATCCCCGTTATATCACGCATCCGTACCGCTTTACAGGACCTTCTGTCCTTACGAATTAAACCGCCCAATCGACACACGATTTCAAAGCATCAGGCCCATGCCTGATTTCCTATACTTAACAGCGTTATCTTTGGTATTTAATAAATGTATTTGTATTGATAACTCTGCCGTTTCCCTTAATTTCCACGATAGGAGCCTTGAGCTAGCCGAATTAACTTATGTACCAGTGTGCCCTCGCGCACACCGTCACATTGGCGCCCAACTAAAAAACTCACTTTTTGAGTCTCTGGCCGAAGCTCTAGGATTTTTTTTTCTCTGTGATGAAAATAATAATTTCAATAAGCAATAGGGATAAATGCCCGTATCGTGGATATACGAGCTGAAGAAATCCGAAATTATAGAGGAATCGAGAGAAAGAGGGTTATCGACCGAAAATCGCACCGTAGAACAACTAAGAAAAAACCTTGTAGATCACGTAAGAAGCTAGGAAGAAAATACAACCGTAAGAACCGACACAATGTCTAATAACAAGACAGAAACCGAACCGAACACGGAACCAAAAAGAGACCTATCGAAGGTAATACATAAGTGGCATATCTACTTCGACATCAAAAGTGATGCAGCAGAGTTCCTGGAAAGTCTCAACGAGTTAAGTGTTACCAATAAGGTAAGCAAAGCAGAGCTACTGACAATATTACCACGATTATTAAGAGGCAAAGCTCTCGCATGGTACCGTAACAATAAAGACACCTGACCGCGTGGGAAGATTTCGAAGTTCAATTCAAGATGTATTATTTCCCCGCCAATTATGAGGAAAACCTGCTAGAGAAAATAATGAACTTATCCACAATATCCGTTATTCAGCTCACAAATTTGAACAACAGATTAAAGAAAAGAGTGACGAATTGCAGTTGATATTGACAGATGATGACTTCAAAAGTATTGTTGAACAAGGCGACAGACGTTACGCATCAAAATTTAAAAGCTGTACACGTAAGAAAAATGCTAAGTTTGACAAGTTGAAATCAAAACGCACTAGGAATGAAACGCTCCGTGGAGGTAATCAAACGTCAACATCAAATGCCGTTGCACCTGTAGTGAATATTAGCTCGAAAGAACTCTCGCAATCGCAAACCTCGCTTCTTAAAAAAGGGCTTAATTATGTTGTTACTCCACGGAATATCCCTTTTGAACAAATTATAGTCGGTGTGGAAGATTGTTTGGTCCAAAATCATATGCGTAAGGAGGATTTGGAGGCCGTACGCCAGGATGTGTCTTCAATTTTAAGACGAGCGAAGTCTCTGAAAGTTAACTTACCCAGAACTGAATTCAATGCTTTGAAGAGCTTGCGTGAAGACCCAGACATCACCATTCTTCGAGCTGACAAGGGAAATGCGACGGTTGTTATGGATACTAGTGATTACAACCAGAAAGTGGAAGTACTTTTGTCAGACGCTACAACATACAAGCTTGTTAAGCGAGATCCAACGGCGAAAGTAGTAAAAACGACAGCCGAGCTGATAAGTAAGCACTCTGAAAATCTTAATCTGGATGTGAAAAGTTTAGTGCCTTCTTGCCCGGTGCCACCAAAGTTGTACGGGTTACCAAAGATACATAAACCTGGTGCTCCGTTACGCCCTATAGTGAGTCAAATCGATGCTCCTACCTATCGATTAGCTCGGCACTTAGCAGGTGTACTTTCTTTACTGCGAGGGAAGACGGAAGCATACACAAGGGACTCATACCACTTTGTCAATGAGATTAAGGATTTGAGACTAACTGATGATGAAGTTATGGTCAGTTTTGATGTCCAGTCTCTCTTCACATGCCTACCAGTTCAAGAATGTATCGAAATTGTGAAAAGAACATTGGGTGAACAACAGATGGCAATAGAATATGCTGAGTTATTACAACACTGCCTTACATCTGGCTATACTCGTATGCTATGGAATGGTGAATTCTACGGGCAAGTTGATGGTGTGGCAATGGGGTCTCCGGTGTCTCCTGTCGTCACCGATATTTTCATGGAAGACTTCGAGGAGAGAGCGCTTTCATTGGCACCTGTCAAGCCGAGGATCTTTAAAAGATACGTAGATGATACCTTTACTATTTTACCTAGATCTAGTGTTTCAGCTTTCTTAGACCATCTGAACTCCATGCATAGTAAAATATCAGAATGTGTTGAAGAAAAACGTTGGCGTGTCAACTTTAAAAATTTTAAATAACTTGATATCTGGAAAAGAAGTAGAACTGCGTAGTACAGAAGTAATTCATAACCACTATGAGTTATTTAAATTTGCCCCAATTACTACAGTAAATTTAGAACGGTCCTTTAGTTGGCTGAAATGGATTTATCACCTAGGTGAAGGAGTTTAAAATCGGAAAATTTAGAAAAAATACAAATTGTTTATTACGAAAACTATATAAAATATGAAAAAAAGTACAAACAGCTCATTTTAATTTTATTTACAACTACCTATAATTTTTCTGAATTTTGTAACGGTGGTCCAGTCCATCGTGCTTTTTATCGACATTTTATCGACTTATAAAATGTGTGTCCTCGCACTATTGAAACGTCAACGCATAATTTCTCCCGTCATCCGGGCTTTGCAGATAAAACAATTAAAATTGGTGGGGTAAAGATATTATAGCCAGACTCTAGTTCAATCTCAATTGTCAAATTACATCTGTTTTTTTTTCAAATTACAGCTATGTAACAAAGTAACGTGACTTATAACTATTGACAGACAATGCATAGCCTAAACTGCCGACAGTAGGAATACGAGAATAGAAACACATATTCCGTTAGAGATGTTAGTAGAGGCGCACTAAAGAAGGATTTTTTGAAATTCGAGCTATAAGCGGACGAAGTCGCGGGCAAAAGCTAGTATTAGATAATTTTTCATCAAGATGAAATTATTCCCGTCCTGGGTTGAAGTTATTCCATGAAAAGAGGAAAATTCCAAAAATGGGTAACTTGCCGTTTTCAAAATATGTAGATACACATACACTAAAAAGTGTTTTCATTTATTCATTTTCTGACGTTATTTTTAAGGGCTTTTTAGCTACAGTAAATTTTATATTTTCGTCTGTTTATACCTCATAAAAATTATAACATCACGCTTATTCTTTTAAGTACCTACTTAAAAGCTGGACGCCCATATAATTTCTCCCGACATGTCACATTTCGAGCAACTAGAAGTAGATATCTGGATAAATAAGGTTTCCCTCCTGGGTAGTTAATGCTGCAGCGTCCCGCTATCCGGGCAGGTAAATACATTTTGTACGAATAAACACGTACCTCCCCCCACCCAGTGCCCCCGACACTCGGCTATTTATCTCGCTCTCGAAGACGCAACGAATCAATTTTATATGTTTTTTCCTTCCCACTCCAACCTACTTTAATCAAAGTCAGAACGAGGTTCCAAATAAAAACACGAACATGAAAAATAAAGGTAACAATCTTCGTACTTGTAACGAAATGAGGGGAAACGTCGACATTGAAATAAAGAACAGACCCCAACTCCCCCAGGTTGGGGGTCGGGCTTTATCTCGCGTTATCTCAATAATGAAGGTCGGCTTGCGGCCGGCCGCGGTCTTATTGTTCTGATGTCACATCGGCATCACATGTGAACGAAGTGTCACTCATAGTTATCTCAAGTCATCAAAATTATAGCGTTGAATGTAACCCGTTATGTTTATAGTCACTTTCTCCACCAGGAGCCCGATAGGTGGGCGCTCTGCTCGTAGTAGGAAGGTAAGTTTTCGCTACATACTAATTTTCACACGCTACGAAAATGTCGGTCGTGAAAGTGTTCAAAAGGGCAGAGAGAGACAGTAATGTCCTGTAGGTATATTATGTATTCTATTAGAAATGTATAGAAGACAACGTAAGAGGTTTATAGGAGATCATGTTTTAATAAGAGGTAAAACATTTTAAGGCAGAATTATTATTCACTCAGACGGCATAAATTCAATCAGACGACAAGCTTATTCTTCTTTGATGTTTCCGTTTCTATTTAAACACTTATATGTGGGTTCTTTTCTCTGTAGGTATAATATGCCATAGTAGTGTACTATACCGTAAACCGTATTTAAGGTTTAGATTTAAGAGTATAGACAAATCGATTTATTGTTAACTTTTTTCATAAAAGAAGTAGAATACTGCCGTCCTCATTCAAAAAGACGAATGTCAAATGCATGGGTTTTGAACAATGCGCGATTTTAGTTTTGATTTCCTTACAACTGGCTTGAATGGCATTTTTCAAATTATTTATTTTTTATTTTACTTTGTCAGATTTTTTTAGTGTTCATATGCCGATCAAATAATATTTTACGGACATGCGTCCTTTTGAATAAGGACGGCAGAATAGGTACTTACGGTATGAAGTGACGAGTAAAATCACGGATAACAGCTGCAACGCTGCACCGGCATTGCATCGCATTAGCTCCATCTGTAGACAAACCAAACCATCAAAAGTTTGTCTGGAAAAGATCGCAGTTTAACGATAAGACCGCTTGTTGATGAACTTTACAAACATGTTACTACTATCTTTACATGTATGTATAATGTGTAGAATAAATACTTTATGTTCAGTTTTAAATTATTATCAAGCTGTCTGCACATAGGCTACTCTTTACCATACGTGTTTTTTGACCATATTAACTAATTCAGTGATTAACGCGGAAACATGTTTGTTGAAAATTTCCTCGATAGAAAAGTTATACGAAAACGCTCTTCATTTTTTGTCTAGTTGTCTAGTTTGTACAAACGACAGATTAATAAACGGCTAAATTACGTAAAAATAACATTCTTCCCTTTATCTTTTACGTGATTAACTTAAATGTTAACAAAACATAATAATATCTTCAATTTCATTGTACTTTTACATACGCTTACGCCAAAAAACCCTCAAACATCTAGTGTATTAGCTTTCTCTTACTTTAATGCGCGCGGGCAATTAATGCGTCCCCTATTGCAAATTCCGCTCATTGGCCCGCTCGGCGTTTGGGGGCCTGGTTTACGACTCACGATGCAGGCCCTTAACAAGAGCGTTTTGTCCAGCTTGCTTGGCCAGAAGCCCTAGCTTCATCCAACTGTCCGTAGCAGACATTTTTGTCCATCCTCTTGGCATGTGGCTAGTCTAGACTACGCTTACGACATCTGCTAGTCTAGCACGACTCTCCGTGACTACGCTTGTCGCGCGACATAGCATCACACGTCTTACTCACATTTTGTTTAAAGAAGAAGAGGCAGACAATTTTTTCGCACGACAAGGAGTCGCGTATCACAGATCACAGTTGTGGTAAAGCTGCAGTGTGTGGTTTAATAATCTATTTAAAACCGATTTGATTCACCGGTCAGTTCACTTAATCAATCATTCTTCGATCAGCGACAACTAATAAGCATACACCGGTTTGGCGGGGGCAAATCTGTACTGACGTTTAATAGTGCGAGGACACATTAAACTAATTTTATTAGTTGATATCGATAAAAATGATGTACAACCGTTGGGTAATTTCAAGAATTTGAATGAAGAAGAAAACTACATACTTAAAAATAAACTTATTGCGTAATAAACTTTTTTAATATTTAATATAATTTTCGTAATATACAATCAAAATTTTCTCCACATTTTCAGCCTTTAATCTTCGTCGCCTGGGTGACAATATCCATTTTAGCCAACTAAATGATCTTTCTAGGTCAACTGTAGTAATTGGAGCAAATTCAAACAATTTATAGTATTGATGAATTTCTGCTATATGACTCAGTTCTATTTCTTTTCCGGATACCAAATCATTTAATGTTTTTAAAGTTGAAATGCCGACGTTTTTCTCTAACACTGTTTAAAGTTTTTTGTGAATAATTTTGCCCTGAGGATTCAAACGTAATCTTGATATATGTACTTTTAACTTATGGACAATATTCAAAGTGGCTTCTAGACTTAAACTTTGTGTTTGTAATTTTTCAATGGTACTTGGTATGATGGATATATTGTTGGCTATCCATTTCAAATCGTTGAGAATGTTTATATCATTTATTACCCGTTTTGCTTTTAATATACACGTTGATTCTTTGTTATTAAATGTTCGTACGACTTGCTTGATGGCTGGTAAATATTTATGATAGTAAATAGCCGCTTTAATCCATGTTCCCCATCGTATTATCGTCGGCTGTGGTGGCAACGGAACGTTCGGTAACATTTGGTGAAATATTTTTATTCTTTTAGGTGATTTCAGAAATACCTTTTTTGTATAAGCAATTAAATTATTTACAGCAGGAAACAATAATCGCACTTGTTCAGCCACCCTATTTACTCCATGTGCAAAACATGTGACGTGTACTAAATTCGGAAAAACCTTTTTCAAATTCTTACCAGCTTTCAGCATGTAGGCTACGCCATCCGTAAGAAGCAACAAAACTTTATCATGTTTGTTGTGGTTACTTCCCCACAACGTCTCTAGGGCATTTTGAATAAGATTTGTTATACTAACATTATTTACTTCCTCTAGACAAACGTACCTAATTCATTTTCTAATAGTGCTCCAACTATTACATTCCCAATCTGACGCCCATTGGCATCTGTACTTTCGTCTACACTCACATAAATTCTAGAATTTCCTAGTTTAGTCTTAATCTGTTTCATCGTCTCCTTATAAGGTCGTTTTTCTCAAAACTGATTCGTTGGGAATATATGTTTCTGAACCATATTTCCCAAATATGCAATCAGATATAAAATTGATGAAAATGGGATTTACCACCTGGGTCTATGGTATGTTGCAAGCTAAAATAAATTTTAGCAAATCCAGGTTAAATACGTTTTGGTTGTTAGCGACGCTGTTATGCCTTTGGCTTCTTATATGCCTTTGTACGGAAAACTTTTTTCGTGATATATGAATTTTACATTTCTTGCAAAAATATATCCTACCTTTATCATCTATATCTGAATGGTCAGGTTTCCATGAAGACGAATGATCTTTTTTCTTGCGAGGCATTTTTAGCCGCCTTAAGAAACAAAAAGGTAGTTTTAATTGATCGGAATGCAAAATAATATTGTAGTACTGGATGAATTATTCAACGATTCAATGGTTGTCAAAAGTGACTCGACACAGTCAATGTCAGATATCGGTTGTTTATAGTTGCGATAAGTATAAATAAATGAGGTTTGCACATAGTTAAACGTATTCAAACTTAGTCATTAGTTTAGTTATGATAATGATGATTAAAAATTTATTTTTATCGATGTCGATAAACTTAGTCGATTTTTAATTAATCACTAGCACTGGTACATTTTTGCCCCCGCGAAACCGGTGTCTGCTAATAAGTCTGATAAACCAATATTTGAATTAAAATAGTAGAATAGAATTTAGTATTTAAGTTCTAAAATAGTTTTTGGGTAAAAATATATTATGATTATGAATTACAGCTCAACAAGTGCTGTCAACCACTCAAAGTTATCAATTCTTAAATGACGACAGTTTGATAGAATGAATGTCAACATAAGACTAAGAGGTAAGTAACAATATACTTACTTCTTAGTCTTATGTTAAGCATGTTTAAATGATCAAATTAATTTACGCTTACTTGATATTATTAAACACATCAATTTATTGTTTTTTTTTATTTTTGTTGTATCTCTGATGTAATTCAAATTGTATGTTATCAATTTGACATTTTTACACTTTAGTTATTAATTGTAATTATTATTATTATTTTGGCGTTTACTGTAATTGTTGATCTATTCATTTGATTATAAAAGTGTAGGTACAATATTATAATGCATGTTCGTACTTAGCAAATGTAATATTCTTAGATAGTTTTCATGTTGCCGTGACTTTTCAGGGTTCATTTACTTAGTAATAAGTTTAGACCTTAAGACGATATTATGCATGATTGAATTAAATAATAAACAAAGTCTAGTAAAAACAATCCAGTGTAACAAGTGGTATGAATCAATCCGCCAAGTCACGAGCCAGAGAAATATGGCCCGAGGTGCGCAAACACCTTTATCGCGGAATCCTTGGTTCCTTGTCTTAATTTACGACCCTGTTTACACGCCCCTACGTTCCGCTAATCACTTTAAAGTACTTGGAGTACTCCAATTTAAGTATACGTAGAACCTCTTTGAAGAGTTTCGTTAAACGGGAAACGGAAAGTTTCTTGCCATTTTCATTTAAATATATGAACGTTTCAGATACAACAGTCGTCGTTAATAAACGAACTTGAAATTGAATACAATCATAAAATAAAAGTTCTCATAGCAAATAATGGTTAACAAAAATATAATCGTCAGTATCTTTAATTTATGTTTACAGAGATATGAGATTTAGATACACACTTATATCTATATCTATCTATATTATACTTAATAAGTAACTGGATGTTCAATGGATTTGGCTGTTTGTTATTTATGTCGAGTAAAAAAAACCATTTTAAATAACTAAGTACATGATCTTTCCACGTTGTCGGAAGCAACAGAAGTTGCACTATATTAGGACTCCACTTAACAATTAATTAACCCTGAACTACCTACCTAGTACTTTATTCACACAAGCACCTACCTTTCGTCCCTTGGACGGCTACATAATATCGGCCTTATATATAAAATTTTATGGATCAGATGGGTAATATAAGTTAATAATGGCAATATACACAAATAAAATTATTTATTAATAATAATAATAACCCTAAAGATATAATAATTTATAGTTATACTTTAAACATATGGCAACAGTCCTTATTTTTACTTTAGGAACTATATATCCTTTCGAATGTGAGATCTACAAAAAATATAACCTTATATAAAGATCCAAGTAATTATTTCTTATTCTTCAATAATCAACAAAGCTAATGAGACATGTTTCGTTAAAACAAAGGCAATATTTTCACAAAATTGCAGACCACTAAGTTATAGTTGTTCACGGTGTAAGGTTTTGTTTTATTTGGACATACATTTTAAATTAAAAGTAGCTGCACTGACCATTCTGGTGACGTCGTGACCGACGGCGGGTATAGCGAGTGGGGGAGTTGGCGCGCACGGGCATTCTCGGTCGGACGGTGAAACCGGACGGACGTGTCTAGCTAGTGGTGATTAGAGAATTTATAACCTATTTTTCCAATATAGTTATCAGTAACTGTGAAAAATACGTTGTCAAAACTAAAGAGTGTTCGTTTTTTCCGAGGGTGACTACATTTCAGCCAGTGGGATAACGAAATTTCGTAAGTACTCGCCCACGTGTTATATTTCTTGCATGTTTTAGTGGACCTAAATAATTTATGGCGAGTCCTAACAGGCGCCTTATAGTTCCATTATAATGCTAAGGTGCCAAGACATATTGGCTTGAACTGTTGTATACTTAGCTCGATGCTTGATGTCGTGGTGTAATCAATTTAATATTTTGAATGGCAAGTTTGTAATGTATATTCCTAACATACATTTTACACGTCGTAACTACACCACGCTATTAACCTAAAAGACGTAGATTTCAAACTAGAATATTGTTTAATATGAGATGCAAAAATTTGATGCGGGCTGTTCCAAGTTTGGGAGGGTTAACTGTGCGCATAAACCTTTTAAATTACCACGTGAGTTACAATACAATTCACTCTCATGTAACTGACATTTCGAAAGTGCTTGTAACTAGGCCTACTGGAATAAAGAATATTTTGATTTGATTTGATTGTTTGAATATCAAGGATAGTCCAACACAATTTCGAAAAATTCAGGTTTTGTAGGTATTTGTCAGGATTTTTGATCTACCATTTATTAAGCTTACGATGTACAGGGGTTTATAAGGGGGGCAAAAATGTCGTTATTTTCGCGCTAGGACGCACCGTTCTCGAGATAAGACAAAAAAAAAAACTAGATTTTTCAGGATTTTTGATTTTTAATTTATGATGCAAAATTTTGTTATTTTTACGCTACGACGCACCGTTTACGAGATATAAACAAAACCAGCTGTATAGATTACCTTGCTTTTGCTCCCATCTATTGTTGTTACTCTTTCTTACTTTGCTTTTGCTCTCCTCTATTGTTACTCTTTTCCTATGTGAATATTTCCTAAATATATAACTAATACTTTCGTGCGACGAGTTTCCAGATGATGGACAGGGGAGACGGAGAACGCCGGAGCTTAGAAACTCCCAGGCGTGAGGTCGACCGCTCCAGGTCACAACGAAGCGAGCCAAGTACACGGTGTAGAAGCCGCAGTCGCAGCCACAGCCGCCGCTTACGGGCGCGGGAGCTGGCTCTGAGGCTGGAGCAGGAACGTGTTCGACAGATGGAGGAAGACCTGCAAAAGGACCGGGATGCCGAGCGTCGCTCACGGAGGAGAGAACGCCTCGGCTCGCCAAGGCCGAGTCGCGAGCGTCGCAGCCTGAGCCGGACGTCGAGAGCCGTGACCAGCCGCCAGCCCCGCAGCCGCAGCTGCGAGGTTGGCGACAGAACGAGACGCGACCGAGCAGGAAGAGACTCCACGAGCATCGATCGACGTTCAAAAAGGTCATGTAGTCCTTCCTTTACTTCTAACGATATTGTGAAAATTATTAGATCAATCAAGGATGTCTTACCGTCTCAGCCGACAACCCAGAGCCAAATCTCGATGAGCAGAAGCCTTGACCATAAAAATATCATTCCAGAATTTAACCCTTCTGGGAAAAACCAGAGGATTGATGTGTGGCTTAATAAAGTCAACGAATGCGCGAAAGTTTACGGCTGGGACGAAAAGACTGTGATTCATTTTGCTATGCAAAAACTCACCGGTTTAGCTAAGACGTGGTTTGAGAGCCTTAATACTGTTCTTTTCTCATGGGATGAGTGGCAAGCTAAATTGATTAACGCATTTCCATCAGAACAAAATTATGGACAATTATTAGAAGATATGTTGAAACGGAAAAGTAAGCATCAGGAGCCTATTGAAATTTACTTTTATGAAAAATTAGCTTTGCTCAACCAATGCGAAATCACAGGTAGGCGGGCGGTCGATTGTCTAATTCATGGAATAGGAGACAGGACAATGCGTTCTAGTGCTTTAGCGTTGCGGTGTGAGGAGCCCGACCAACTACTAAAGTTTTTGATGAGTAGTAATAAAGAAACAACAGTACAATATCCGTTAACCAGAGATAGAAATATGACCGTTGACGATAAGGGATCCAATAAAGCGGGAACGAGAACAAATCCTAATATATTTTGTTACAATTGCAAGGAGAAGGGACATATATTTTCTCGGTGTCCCAGGCCCTTAGTTAAATGTAGTAATTGTCAAAAAGTGGGACATAACCCGGAGATGTGTAAACAAAAACCAGACTCGGGGTCGGCAAGGGTTGACACTGTACCCAAAGCTATGTGCATAGCACGGTCAAACCCATGTGATAAATTTATAAAGCCAGTAAAAGTAAATGGGGTAACAGTGGAAGCCTTCGTCGACCTGGGTAGCGAGGTCACCTTAATACGCGAATCCAGTTTTTCTCGTCTCGGGCTTTCTCATGATAGAGTTCCTTTCACAACGAGGGGCTTCGGAAATAACCTTGTATCGTCCTTGGGAACTGCAGAACTGACAATAACCATTGATGGCGTGACAGCCACCGTTACTTGTAGGATAGTTAACGATAGTCTTTTAGAGAAACCGATGCTCAT
Source organism: Hedya salicella (assembly GCA_905404275.2). Lineage (NCBI taxonomy): Eukaryota > Metazoa > Arthropoda > Insecta > Lepidoptera > Tortricidae > Hedya > Hedya salicella. The sequence continues at coordinate 19,236,981 of FR990099.1, read as the reverse complement.
AGGACAATCCTACTCTGAGCAACCGCATATCGTAGTTTACAAAGATGCTGACAGGTTGCAATTTTTACATTTAGGCAGCGAGCTTCCAAACTTGCAAGAACGTGACAATGAAGGGTTGGAGAGAGTTAGAATCGTAGCACGTAGACGTATATATGGGGTAGCTAGTGTCAGAGCTGCCACAGGGAGAGTGTTTAGTGGAAGCATAGTGTTAAATACCAAAGTCGTGGGAAAACCCAACGACCAGTATATAATATGTGGTGGGGTTTACGAAGTAAAGCAGGGTAGCCTTTTTGTAATGATAATACCGTGTGCAGCATCTTGTTGCTTGCAAGAGTACTTCGTTTTTGCGCGTGCAGAGCATGTACAAGCAGTGTATAGGTTATCAGATGTAGGTACTAATGTAGATCGGCATACCGACGAGATGAGTACAAAAGAGTCTGCCATCGTGGATTGATGTAAGCCAACTACATTTAGGTGAGAAAGGTACCGAGAAGGATAGGGGTAAGCTCGTCGAGCTTCTTAATCGTTACAGGGATTGTTTTGCTAATGATCTGGCTAGCTTAGGTTGCACGAATACAACTGAAATGAAAATAGAGTTAAGTAGTGAGCGACCGGTCGTCTACAGGCCTTATAGACTGTAACATCATGAACGCGAAAGGGTCCGTGCCATGATAGACGATATGCTACAGGCTGGAATCATTAGGGAATCGGTTTCTAATTACGCCAGTCCAATTATACTCGTGCGAAAGAAGGATGGCGGCGTACGACTTTGCATCGATTATAGGTTGCTTATCTCGATCACAATAAAAGAACGCTAGATTTGATGTCCGGATACTACCAAGTACCAATCGCGGAAGGTAGTAAACACCTAACGGCGTTCGTCACGCCTGACGGCCAATACGAGTACAAGCGTATGCCGTTTGGCTTGGCGAACGCGCCAGCAGTGTTTCAACGCATGATGGACCATGTCCTGGGTTCGGCCAGATTTGATAAAGCTACCGTGTATATTGATGACTTGCTCTTTTTTGGAAAGACGTCCGCGGAGTGCTTAAATAGATTAGAAGAAGTTCTTTTGTTACTAAAAGAGGCCAATCTTAAGCTCAATTTATCTAAATGTAGTTTCCTACAGAATGAGATTAGCTACTTGGGGTTCGAAATTAGTTCAGCAGGCATGCGACCAGGGAAAACAAAAATTCAGAGCGTGGATGACTTTCCCCGACCCGAAAACGTTCACAATGCACGACAATTCCTTGGACTTATAAGTTATTTTAGAAAATTTATACAAGGTTTTGCTCAATTAGCCCAGCCGTTTACGAAATTACTTAAAAAGAACGCCGTATGGGAGTGGGGAAAGGATCAGGAGGAATCTTTTGCGACCCTGAAGCATAAATTGGTTGAGAGACCCGTACTAGCGATTTATGATCCTACTGCGGAGACCGAACTCCACACGGACGCAAGTAGGCTAGGCGTTGGTGGAATCCTCTTACAGCGTCCCGTGGGGAGTGGGGGATCTTTTCATCCGGTGGCGTATTATAGTCGCCAAACTACGCCGGAGGAGAGGAACTTCCACTCCTATGAATTGGAGACGTTGGCGGTGATATGCTCACTTAAAAAGCTGAGTGTATTTGTTAGGAAAATCGTTTAAAATAGTCACCGACTGTAGTGCGCTACGCTCAACCTTTGAAAAACGCGATCTTATACCAAGGATCGCTAGGTGGTGGTTGGCACTGCAAGAATTTCAGTGTACAGTAGAATATAGGGCCGGAACTAAAATGGGACACGTCGATGCCTTATCTAGAAACCCAATTGGCGACCTTGAGACAGTATGTCCCGAACAATATCCTTCTGTTATGACAATTAGCGATGATGACTGGCTTCTCACATTACAAATGGGTGATTCGGAGTTAAGTCGTATCCGCGATATTGTGAGTAGCAAATTAGACCCCAAGGGCTTAGAGTATTTACAATTCAATTACGTCTTACGGGATAATAAGTTGTATAGATGCATAGGGGGTGATAAGGAATGTGTGAGGTGGGTGGTCCCGAAGGGCGCAAGATGGCAGATATGCAAGCGTAATCATGACGATATTGGTCACGTAGGTTTCGAGAAAACTTTAGACAGAATAAAAAGAAATTACTGGTTCGCAAAGATGAAAAAGTTTGTAAAGAAATACGTTGGAGCATGTATTGAGTGCGCGTACGCCAAAAAGACTACAAACACAAGAGAAGGGCTCTTGCATCCCATTGAAAAGACGGAGAGACCCTTTCATACGTTGCATATTGACCATCTTGGGCCCTTCGTTAGGTCAAAGACAGGTAACACTCACATTTTAGCTATCGTAGACGCATTCAAGAAATTTTTATTTATAAGTCCAGTCAAAAATACAAAAACTCAGAACGTAATTAGGGCGTTGTAGAACATATTTGACGTTTTTCGGGCACCCGAGCGGATTATTAGCGATCGGGGCTCTTGTTTCATCTCTCACGCATTCCGAAAGTTCTGTATAGATCGAGGCATTAAGCATATATTGAATGCAGTTGCGAGTCCAAGGTCCAATGGGCAAGTCGAGCGATACAATAGAACGATTCTCGATTCGCTCACAGCACAGGGCCTTGGATCGGATGAAAAGGAATGGGATAGGAAATTAGGGAGGATTCAGTGGGGACTAAATAATACTATACAAAAAACGATTGGTAGGGCACCAGCCGAAGTTATGTTCGGAGTTGAAATGACAAGCGAGTATAATCCTGTGTTAAATCAAGTTACGGAAAAGTCGCCAACTGAATCATCCCTAGCGTCTATTCGTAGTGAGGTTAAAGATAGGATTGACGAGGCTCAAGAGGCTCAAAAACTACGTTATGATCAGGGTAGAGTCCCCGCGCGTTCGTATAAGAACGGCGATTTAGTTAAGATTACTAAAGTGGCATTCCAAAACAATGGCAATAGTACCAAGTTAATGCCTTCATACGAGGGCCCCTACAGGGTCATAAAGGTAGTGGGTAACGATCGGTACAAGGTGGCCCCTATCTCTGGTTTTGAGGGGATGAAAAATAAGCGAAAGACCACAGTGGCCGCGGACAGAATGCGCCCGTGGATTCATATAGCATCGCTAGAAATCGACGACGAAAGCGATAGCGATATTTTATATGATGACGATGTGGACGATACTGAAAACTAGTTGCCGCAAATGTATTTTTTATCTCGTTTCAGGTCAAGTGCTAGAAGACGCGGAGGCGTGCTTAGCTTGGCTTGGAACGAGACGATTGGACTGCTACATATGCTTAGTTGCATATATGGTTACTTGGTTACAAGGCTACTTGGTTGCAAGGTTATTTGGTTACAAGGTTATTTGGTTACAAGGTTATTTGGTTAAAATGCTACTTGGTTACAAGGTTATTTGGTTACATGGCTACTTGGTTATAAGAAAGCTGGTTACAAGGTTACTTGGATATCTAGTTACTTTGGATTAATTTTTACATGAGAAAAATACTGTCAATAGGATATTTATGATTTTATAGTTTGTTATGTATATTTTGTATTTATGGAAAATAATTAATCGGATTAATTTCTTCAAAAATTAGATTACAGTTTTGTAGTGATATTATGATTATTACGTATTTTAAGTATATAGTAAATATGTGATAACTGTTTACAAAGGTGTCTATACAAAGTCATATTGATCCATAAATATGAGAGTTCGTTGAATTGTATAATAATTGGTTGATATCTATATGTATACTGCTTGCTGAGAGTGTCCTTGGTCGCCGAGTGTAAGGTTTCGGTTTCACCCGATACGTGCCTGGGGACATCCACGTCATCAGGATGGTCGAGTGTAAGGTTTTGTTTTATTTGGACATACATTTTAAATTAAAAGTAGCTGCACTGACCATTCTGGTGACGTCGTGACCGACGGCGGGTATAGCGAGTGGGGGAGTTGGCGCGCACGGGCATTCTCGGTCGGACGGTGAAACCGGACGGACGTGTCTAGCTAGTGGTGATTAGAGAATTTATAACCTATTTTTCCAATATAGTTATCAGTAACTGTGAAATATACGTTGTCAAAACTAAAAAGTGTTCGTTATTTCCGAGGGTGACTACAACGGCAGTAAATGCACAATTTGTTCGAAGTGTGTGTGCGTCGTTGTGACTTCATCACGCAAAATCGGCTCAACTGATTTCAACCATTTTTGGTACACAGTTAGCTGGATTCACAGATGGTTATAGAATACCTATTACCCGACTACCCTGAAGAAAAAAAGAAAGGTTATGACTTTTTCTCCTTCGCGAACGTAGTTGCGGATACCGTCTATAAATACTGTCAATCTTACTAAAATCCAAGTGCTTAAGGTACTAAACGAAGATAAACATACTTATTTAGATGGATCAATAGGTACTTATATACATAAAAAGGTCAAGGGTCAAGGTCACTCTCACTACCTACTAGACTAAGCGGTCGGCTTAGTAAAGAAAATAAGTATGCATAATCACGGAAACACCTACCACCCGTCTCAGAGACGGTCAGAGACAGTAATATACTCACCAAAACTAAATGCGTACACGACCGACCTTGTCGAGCGTTGGCGCGGCACTGAGGTAGGAGAGGAGAAGGTACAAGGACACAAACGTTTGTAGGATGATTGCACATAGGTATATTAACAATTTTAAGTTTGAATGAGCCTGTGAGACGGGAGGTAGGTGGTTGAGGGTAAAAATAAATAAGAATTGTCAATATGAAGTGCTGGATGACTTAGATTGAGTTAAACACTGATTATGTACTACACTTTTAACTTTAGTTGTATTTTATACTAGAAGATGCCCGCAACTTCGTACGCGTAGGAGAATAAGTCATAACCCGTCGTGTTTTCTTCAGCGTAGTCGGGTAAAAAGTATCCTATAACCATCTGGAGAATAATGAAAAACCAAAAATTATGGAAATCTGTTTAGCCGATTTTGCGTGATGAAGCCACAACGACACATACAAACATACATAAAATCCAAAAAAATACTTTTCGTTTTAGTGACCTCCAAATAGTCCGTAACAATCAATTTTCTGAAAATATCTTCAATGTACAGACATTTCATTTTTACAACTTTATAATCTTACAATATTTTTTGTTTCACGTATTCAGCCTAAACGTAGCCATGCAAATATTTAACACACTACATAATATTAATAATGAATAAAATTTCAAATCCCAGTATTTTCATTCAGTAAAGCATAATAATAGTATAATGACAATAATCAATAATAATAGTATAATTAAAACTAGAAGATGCCCGCAACTTCGTTCGCGGAGGAGAAAAAGTCATAACCCGTCATTTTTTGTTCAGCGTAGTCGGGTAAAAAGTATCCTATAACCATCTGGAGATACCCAGCTACCCGTGTACCAGTAATTGTGGAAATCTGTTTCGCCGATTTTGCGTGATGAAGCCACAACGACACATACAAACATACAAATATACATAAAATCAAAAAAAAAATATTTTTGTTTTAGTGACCTCCAAATAGTCCGTTACAATCGTTTTTTTGAAAATATCTTTGATGTACAGACATTTCATTTTTACAATTTTATAATAGTATAGATGACACGAGTGAATGTAATTCGAGGTATGTTTTAAAAGTATGAATTGCTGAAAAAGGTTTATATGTAGAGAGTTCAGTTTGCACCTGACATTTATAGCAGTGCATTCAAATGAGGTGCAAACTTAACGAAACCGGGTTGTTCAAATAGGTTTTTTGAAAAAAAAAAAAAATACCTAGTTGGAAACATGGTCATAATTTTCGTGTAACAACATCACAAATTGTGAAAGTTTCCAAATTTTCGTTTGGTAATCTTCGGAGATAAAGGGGGGATGGTTTTTTTTTCCACATTTTCTTTAATAAAACAAATTCTCATCATAATAGAAAAAAATGTGCAGGTCATATGATATGCTATTTGACCTAGTAGTTAAATTTTTGCCCCCCTCATATCCGTCGTTTTTTTTTTAGAAAATAAAATTATATTTTTGAATATTTCCTTTGCAATACATGTGGACTGAATATTACAAATTTCAAATAGATTCCATAAGTAGTTTTTGAGATATGGTGCTGTAATAGTCGGACATTCAGACAGACAGACAGACAGAGTCGCACCATAAGGGTTCGTTTTTTACCATTTTTGGTAAGGAACCCTGAAAATGAATATTTACATGTAATGCATTTTCTGCCCACTAAATAATATACTCTGCTATGAAAAATGGATGTTGATAACGATCACTGCCATGATCCCAAGAAAATCTTAATAGCGCGATCTTTAAAACATCTGTACGTATTACACCAAAACAGGCCGGATTTTAAAAAAATCTTAAAATATACACCTGCTATTAGGATAAGGATAGTTATGTATAGGGTACTTTTGATTTGATTTGAACCAACATATCGGGATACTATTGAAACACTTATACTTGTTGAGATAACAAAAATATCTATTATTATAGGTAGTTGTCATCTCGCATCACAAGCGGTAAGCGAGCGTCGTGTCGAGTGGCGTGAGAGGCTTCTTCTTACACAACGGCTCTCCAAGCCACGTGACACCGCACCCGCGCCTCTCAATTGGAGGGCCTCCGGCTAAACACTCTCACAGATAACGCTGTATTTGTTTTATATACTTTATTTAACACAATAGCGGAGAGTAATCCCTGCTCCGCGGGTGTCGAGCACAAATTAGATTTGTCGCGCGGGTAATGGGCGCGAACGTCACGTCAACTTAGCTTTCCGTTGACGTAATTCGCAATATTCATAGCTACAGTTATAGCGTACTTAGCAGGCTCAACAAATTGAGTATGAACAGCTTCGGACATAGGGAAGGTAAAGTTGACAGCCCGAAACAAGCAAAATTAGTTGCCTAAATTTCGATTCGGATTAACCCTATTTCTAGCCGCCTATGCGTTGCCCGCTGCTCTTCCATTGTTGAAAAGCAAATAACACCTGAACCGATCCGCCAGGACTACCTCGCACCCAGTATTACATCGCTGTATGGCTCACTGGCTCATATTAAACGCTGTTACTTGCCGAGCACAAAGAGTTTAATTAAAACGCGGGGTAACGATGCGCTCCATAAAACTGCTGTAGTTTCTTTGCGCGTTCAAATTTTCTTTGCAATTTCAGTAATTAAGACCATTGAAAAATTCTGTACTTCTAGATGCGTTTTTAATTGCACATTGGACAAAGGTTGGGTCTTAATTGCGCCATAGAGCCGGGGCCGACCGGGTTATTACATTTCACGGGATCTCGTAGCGATCCCTGCGTCGTAAGACGACCTCAAAGCGTGTGTTACATCAGTTCGCCAACAGATAGACTATTACAATGTTGTACATATATAAGCAGCAATACATGTGAAATGCGTGTGTTGTGGTCTGATGTCGGCAGTTCCATTGAGCTGTTTTACCCGTTGGGTAATATGCAGCCGCGGGTGTGATTCTATAATCGCGAGTAATCCTGCGAGATGAATTGCTCGACGTTTCACACACAACTCGTAATAATGCAAATGTCGCTTTGATAGTTTATTCACTGCTGTTAGTTTGTTACTTCAGGGCCTTAAGACGGTAATCAAAAGCATGATACATATTCAAGCAAGTTGCTAATACATGTTTGTTTCCACTTTACTTACATTACCAAAAATCAGGCTGTCTGGCGGGCAAAATGTAGCGAATGTCGCTATATTTTGCCCGCGAACCCGCCCTGGGATACTCTCGCATCCGGGTACTCGCGTGCCCATGTGGGTGTCCCGGACAATTTACGATCGTGCCGCTGTCTAGGAATCTTCCGCCGCAAACGCTGTGGTTTTGCACTAGTTTACTGTTTCCCTAAATTACATAACTACTAACATTTTAGGATTCTCTTCAATTTTCTTTGTTCACAGTGTCTTTTGATCAAGTCACATACTTGTATTGTACCTATTGAAAGTCGTTGTTTGGATAGTCTTTCTTGGATATTGTTCTGAGTAACATTTCTTTTTTTTACAACGCGTTGCTTGATTAGACCGCCCACTGGCTTAACTTTCTTATAAATATACATTAAATAGGTTGATTACCTACTGACAACTATTGACAAACAAAGCAAAATCTAAACTTCTACTAAGAAATATATAATTTTGAATTATATTCCTTATACGATGGAACGGCGCATTGGACGAGAATTTTCCAAAAATAAACTTCTAAGAGGGTAAAAAGGAGTACATTGCTATTTTTAAATCGTATAAATACAGTAAAAAGTAAAATTTGACATGAGTCATCATCATCATCCCTAATTTGTGTGTAACTAAAGTAGTTACTTAACCATCTTTTATTACATACAATAGTAATATTTTCTTCTGTTTCCGCGATTATTACTCATTGAAATAAAACAATTTAACGGATTATATCGCGTATATTATCTCATTTTAGTTCCCGACGTTTCGGAAGCTTTCCAGCTTTCCATGGTCACGGGAGGACAGTCCTCCCGTGACCATGGAAAGCTGGAAAGCTTATACAATAGTGTAATTAAAATCACTTCGACATCCCAATGTCAAAGTGCTTTTATTCGATATACTCAACACCTAGCCTTGGTTAAAAAAATACCGACAAAATACCTACGTTAACCAAAAGTCACTTGTCTTGGTCTGCTTTATTAAGCGATTATAGTTGCATGTAGAAATGGAAATGGCTCTACTTTATGATGATGATACACGGAGAGAATGTAGAGGGCTGTGGTCCAAAATTGAATGATTTTGAGCGAATTTCGTTTAGTTATGTGCGATATGCACTTTGGTGTTACTAGTAATACTAAGCGCGAAGGTTGATAAGTGAATGTCCTTTTCTCAAACATGCAATGAAATGTCGTCATTACGTGCGTTATAACAGGCTTCAAAATATCACGTTTCGGGCGTAACGACTCGAAAGAACTGAGGAATTTCATGCAAAATTGAAGGCCTAGGCCGGGAAGTAATATTTTTTTAATTTTTATTTAAACATGGCGTCAAGCTATATTCTTAAAAAAAAAAAAAAACCAGGCTAAACAGCTGTTTTTTTTTCCAGTGTCTGAATGGTTGTCGGACCAAAAATATCCGCAAAAATAGGCCTATTACACACGAACTGATATTAAGAACACAAATCTGTATGATTCATTATGTATGGGATTGAAGGGACAATTTTAAAAACTTTTATCGTGTAGTTTTTTAAGGGGTGTATTTTTTTGAGAAAAGCACTATACATGCCTCTGGCCGTGAAAAGTGCTTGCCGGCTTCGTATCACTATCCGGCCTCCCTACGGTCGGCCGTCTATACCTACTCACCCTACAAGCTCTTCTTTCCCGGCGTCTGCAGTAATGCACTATTTTATGTGATTACTCCTCATTACCAAGCACCCAATGCTCTATACTAGTTCTCAGTGCAATAGAATAGTCTAAGGAAAAATTTAGCTTAAGGTTAGGTATTTTGTTTATTTTACGGTGGGACAGTCTGTTGCTGCCAAACCATTCAAAGCTCATGACGACACATATACATCATGGATTTATACGCGAGTTTTTCGTTATCTATTGGGTAAACACCAGGCTACGATGTATCACACGTGGCGTTGAATAGGAGTCAGGAATACCATAACATCCCAACTATGCTTCCTGCTCGATATTATAAATGTAGGTAGAAGTTTATGTTTGGATGTGGGTAATGTTTGTTACTCCAGAACGTGTTAGCTATCAAACAAAAATAGATGAAAGGTGAAATAAAACAATTTAACGGATTATATCGCGTATATTATCTCATTTTAGTTCCTGACGTTTCGGAAGCTTTCCAGCTTTCCATGGTCACGGGTGGACTGAGAAAAGATGTATTTTCCTCTGTCAAAGTTACAATTTGTGCAAACTACCCATTTTTGAAAAAACAAATAAAGGTGTACATACATGCCAGATGGGCCTTAGCTGTAAAGACAGTTACACACGTGCCAGAAGGGCTTAATTATTTTATTCTAATAATTTACCAAGCAGCATTTCATAAATGAGGCGTACTGAGGAGAAAAGAAACGCTGCAAAGAAAAGCTCCCAGGCTACCTCATTACTAATTATAATCATTATTTAAAAGACAGAGACTATTAAACTACTTTTAAACAGATAAGATATTTTACACCGTTCGGAAAACGTTAAATTGTTTTATTTCAATGAGTAATAATTGCGGAAACAGAAGAAAATATTAGATGAAAGGTGGCTTAGGGGAGGCCAGGTAAGGTTGTCTTCCAACCAAACCAACCCGGTTTTCACACGATGCTCATGATAGAAAACTGAACGAATGAATATGTTCATCGACCGGTATCGAGTTTTAGAGAGCTTTATCTAGGAGGGAGTTGTGCTCAAAATAATTAAACTAAGATGCGACCGATGGTAACCCATCACAACAAGAACCAGTACCCAGCTGATGATTAAATGTCACGTCACAGAGACGACAAAGAGGATGAATAGTTACATTTATAGAATACTGGAAGACTCATAAAGTTGTGTGTATAACTAGATCCAAAGAAATTATCCTTAATCAAATAAATATGTAGGTACTGTAACAACGTTATAAAAATAACATGTATGTAGGTACGATAAAGATATTTTCAATAAAATAATAATTCAATAGAAATATCGAAAAAGACGAGGGTACCTGGAAAGTATTCTGAATTTGGTGGAATTTTAATAACATGTCAAATAGGTACTATAATTTCATAAAACATAGTGAAATTTCATACAAAATATAAGGCTGAGGACGGTAAAGCAACCTTCTTTTGTTTCGATATTAATATGTGACATGTCTTCATAGAGTTTAGCCATTTAAAGAATAAATTTATTGGAACATGTAAACATGGAGCTTAGTATATTACATAGATAATTAACATTAAAGCTAAAAATTAAATTATATCAAAAAAGGCTCCCCGCGGCATAGTACCAAAAATACTGGCAGCATTTCCTCGCTGTATGTCGATACTGAGACGCTGAGCGAGGAAGCTGCCAGCCCTTTGGTCGCCTGAAGTATTAACGAGCCGTTTTGATAGCTCCTTGAAAAAGAGCTCACGGGCCCAGGGTCTCGACGCCGAATGGCATAAAATGGTATTGGGATCAGAGACCCTGGTATTTTGACTTTTTACGTTTTTCGGCCACGTCCGCCGCTGCGCCGGCCTTTGCTGAGGTCCGTGGCAGATGTGAAGGTGCCTGTGTATCAACGCATGTAGCGTCCCACACCAACACTCGACCCATCGTCCACGGGACCAGGGACATCCCGTCGGGCTTCTTGCCATCATCTCTAGAGATTCCGTTTGGTTCAAGAATCGCTGGCACGTTTACGGTGGCAGGGGCCCGGCGGATGATGTCGTTCAAGGCGGCGTGTCTGGAAAGGCGGCCGGCGCTCAGTTGACATGATAACCCGTGGTGTCCCAGCTCGTCGACAAATGTGCCGCAGGGGCATTTGTGTGGAGTGCAGGCTTTCAATCCTAGGCGGAGGCTTATGGCGAGCCTAAGGGTGTCCGGTTCCAGGAACGTGCCTGTGGAGATGGAGGGATACGCGTGGAGCTACAGGCCGGCTTCCCATTGGGCGGCGGCCAGTAGCCGCGCCCGCGTATGTCCCGAACTGGAATTTATTGAATTTGTGTACTGTAATTTTGATATGGCGTCATCCCAGCTCCGTTAAATATTTAAATTTTTGGGGAAATTTAGACTCGGGCAAGCCAATTGCCATGGCCCTCCTAGCATCATCCAGACCTGTCGTCTCGTAGTTTAAGGGATACGCCCTTGGGATTTTTCCTACAAGAACGGACGTGCCGTGAACAGATGATAGGAAGGCTGGCAAAGCAACATTGGAAATTTTGCGCGACCCTAGGCCGCCATGTCTGATAGGCAGGGATGTTTGAGCCCAAGATTGCTCGTTAAGCTGTATATTAAGGATGGATTCCAAATAATGTTTTATAATATCATCGATCGGGAGTAAAGAATTTTGGTGTTTCCAGAATGGGCAGCAGCGGAGCAGGTATGTAAATTTAGGAACAAAAAGGCAAAATTTTAGAATTGTTAGAGCGGAGTGCGAATTAATTTCGAGCAGACGATCAGGACTGTACTGGAATTTAGAAATTGTACGCGCGATTATATCTGGGATGGCCTCTTCGTAGATAGGTGACCCTAGGAGGCTTAGAGTCTTTGGTGAGAATTTTTATATTTGGGGTTACAGCATTAAATTTTTGGATCACATCGGGACTGTCGCGATTGAGATAAAGTTCACACTTATTGAAATTTAGTTCTCAGCCAATTGAGTTAAACTTGCTTTTGATATCTAAAAGATCAGAAAGTACGATATCGGTGTCTCCTCCTAGGGTCCCATCGTCCAGGTACCATACGTTGAATTTCGATAGCAAATTTTGAGTTATGGGGTTGATAACTAGACTGAAGATGGCTGGTCCGAGAGGGTCGCCCTGCTGACTTTTGACGTAGTAAAGTAAATAGAAGGGCACGAGTTATAATATCAAATATTATTTATTTGTAGCTAAGCGTACGACATGTTTCTTTGGTAGTAGATAATAAGACAGAAGAGAAGTGTCATCGAATATCTCTATGGTCGATGAATACAAGAGTAAAACCTCAACACTCCCCCCTCAAGATTAACTTAACTTAATTAATCTTGAATAACTTGAAAGTAGATTTACACATTAAGATATAAAACATTAACTGTTTCATTTAAGTATAACAAACAATAGACCTTTCAATTTTCACAATCTACAATTCACTGCAAAGTAATTCAAATTCTTAAATAAACTTTATAAGATTCGTTATCTCTCTAAAACATCTAAGTTTAATATAAAATCTTTAGTTTGTTAAGTAAATAATTGTGTTTAATAACACCTAAAGGTTTCGTAAAAATATCGGCATCGTTTTCATTGGTCGACACATATGAAATAGAAAATATATTCTTTGTAAAATTGTCTTTAATAAAGTGATATTTAATGTCGATGTGTTTGGTTCTTTTGCTATTTTCGTTACACTCAATCATCTTGATAGCACTTTGGTTATCTACTAGTAAATACGTTTCTATATCACTACATCCAAAATTACAAAGTATACCTTTTAAGTAGACAAGCTCTGAGGTAGCCATGGCTGCTGCCATATACTTCGCCTCTGCTGAAGATAAAGCAACGGTCTGCTGTTTCACGTGAACCACGATACTAAATTACCATTATGAAAAATACAACAATCACTCACGCTTTTCCTGTTTTCCTTATCGCTTGCCCAGTCTGCGTCGGTGTAGCACAGTAACAGTTTTTCCAAAGATTTTGTGTATGTTAAGCACTTATTAGAAGTAATTTTCAAATATCTTAGTACCCGTTTGGCTGCTGTCCACATTGTCCTTGTTGGTTTGTCCAGATACCTGCTCAAGTATGATATCGCATATGTTATATCTGGACGCGAAACTGTTGCAATGTATATAAGACATCCAATTAATTCTCGATAAGGCACATCATCTATTATTTCTTCTTTTGTCAGTGATGTTTCTTGTTCCATAGGCGTCTGTGCTCCCTTACAATTATCCATGCCAAATTTCTCTAATACTTTCTCTATCATTTTTGTTTGACTTATCTTTAGTGTTTCATCTTCTCTTCTTATTTCCATACCCAAATATTCTTTGATATCACCATGGGGTCCCATTCTCTAACAAATATTTTTGGGGCAAACAAACACCAATAGATGGCGCCATAGGTAACAATTTCAAATAAAACAATATAAATATATCGAAATTAAGAAAAATATGGGACTTAAAATAAAAATTAGTATATTTTACGAATAAACATCCACATCAACACTAATTATATGAATAATTCTGAATAAAACAAAAAACCATTAAAAACAGATTTTCAACATGCCAATTCAAGCTCCGCTAGAGCTTTGGACCTCTCATATTTGTTTACAGTAGCGTCACTAGATGGCGCTTGATCAGAAAACTAAACTTAAGGTTGTAGACATTAGCCAAAACTGGCCGAGACACGCATGCCATTCTCTGCAACGTACATAAGAAAAGGACTGCATACATAATATCTCACCCCGTCCTCATGATGATGTACTTCGAGGTACAAACACGGTAAACATAGCACGCGTTTCGTAACAAACAATACATAAATAGGCCAGTAAGTGGACCGTGTAATATATTGACAAGTTTTGATAATTCGAAAGTGCTTGGCTTTTGTTTAGTGAACAAATAATGTGTATTTAACTATTTATAAGTAACAAATTTCAGACTGATGCGTTATAGGTATTTTGTATTCATATTTTTTTATACTTATGAATTAAATATAGAATGGATGTCCGAAATGTTAATTACTGTGTGCTGATAACTATTTAATAATACTGTTATAGAAAATGTAAAAAAAATATACTTTTATGGAACCACAGGATAAAACGCAGTTGTTATAAATTGCATGATATAATTTGGATGTGGGTAAAATTAAAATGATTTTCTATGAGTTTGTCGTAACTAGTTGAATCTGTATAAAAAAATGAAATTGATTGTTTTCCTTTTTTCTTCACAGCTTTACTAATATTGTATGAAACTCTTCTCGTCATCTCTTACTTTCGCTCTTACGTAATCTAATCAATTGATTTAATCGTCATACAATTTAAAAAGTTTGACTTTTATTGTGCGATTTATTTAAACTGCGCATAAATGATTTCGCTAATTTCAAATTTCGCGCGTCGCGGCAAGCGAGACGTTGCGCGCGCGAGAGTTTAACAACATGACAATGTAAATTGTAATATTTGGAAATAGATCATTATAAATGTGTTGAACTAGCGATATAATGGACCTACCTATATTAAGGGTTTTTTGAATTAAATAAAACGCTTATTATTATTTTGATAGTAAAATTATAAGTAGGTACTTAATAGGAACTTACAGTATAACACGTTAACCTAGTCTCGATATGTTGCCAATTAATTCAATAAGTTTTGCATTACGAGCAATGAAAAATCTGCTAAATCAAGAATACCCGTCAAATTA
Source organism: Hedya salicella (assembly GCA_905404275.2). Classification (NCBI taxonomy): domain Eukaryota; kingdom Metazoa; phylum Arthropoda; class Insecta; order Lepidoptera; family Tortricidae; genus Hedya; species Hedya salicella. Next base: position 19,221,957 of record FR990099.1, on the reverse strand, counting down.
TCATTATTTCAAAATAATGCATGATACACAATACACCCTGCAACCTTTTTATGGGCCGACTATACTGATTGATTGCATTTAGTTGCCACAATCAAAACTAAGATATCCGTTGACGTAAGGGGATTTAATTTTATACTTAACTAGAAGGCGCCCGCATTTTCGTACGCGGAGGGGGGAAAGTCATAACCCTCTTTTTTTTCTTCAGCGTAGTCGGGTAATAATTATCCCTTAACCATCTGGAGATATTCGGTTAAAATAGTTGAAATCCGTTTAGCCGATTTTGCGTGATGAAGCCACAACGACACATACAAACATACATAAAATCTAAAAAAAATATTTTTCGTTTTAGTGAACTAAAAAAGTCCGTAACAAGCATTTTTTTGAAAATATGTTCAATGTACAGACATTTCATTTTGACAACTTTATAATAGTATATAGATAACGATGACAAAAAGTTTGTAAGCAAGTAGGTACAAATCGCATCAAACGGCGGCAGCATCGTACAAGCTTACACGGCTGGCCGGCCGACTTCATATATTTACGTGATTGGTCAAAATAGTAACACATCGCTGTCGCATCGCTGGCAGTCAAAAGCATAGCTTTTTTCAACATTGTAACTCGTGACACTCAAGCAGTATACATGGTTTTTTTATTGGTTTTTCGGCGAAAGAAAAAAAGAAACACACCTTTGACATTTTAGTTGTACCTAAGTAGGTTTTCTCAATACTTTGTCATTGAAAAGAAGAATATCATCATCATCAATTAATCAGCCTATACACAGTGCCCGCAAGGAATGGGAAAGATTTTATAATCACGCGTTCCTGAGAAAAATGACTGCACGGCTGTGAATAGTATTTATCGCGCGTTATTACAAAACTTTTTCGAGTATGTTAGCAAAAGAAATAATTTTATTTGAAGCACGGGGATAGTCATGTGTTGTGCTTTCTTAATGTACCCTAAACGGGGGTCAATAGACATCGCGGGGTGAAAAGAGACATCTTCGGGTTTTTTAACGTTGCTACCGTGAGATATCTACTCTACTATGACAGTTATGAACGTGTATTGTAGAATATTCGTTCTTTTCAATAGTAACATTTTGAGCGCATGTAAATCGTCACAGATAATGTTTTAGTGTGAAGTGAGCTGTCGCCAAGGTTAGAAATAATGTTTCCCAAAGCTTTGTGATAGCAATGAATTTAATGATAATTTTATTTAGTAATTTAGTATCCAGTGTCTAAATAATAAAAGACAATACCAATGTTCTTGATAGTTAAGCGTAAAAGTGCAAAAATATGTCCATAAGTGAATAATTATGGACACCCTATCGACCCTTTTGCGACGATAATCCTATCGTTGAAAAGGGGTCAATAGACATGATACTAGGGGTCAATCGACGCTCCGTATGGGGTTTATAGACACGCTTTTGGGGCACAAGACACGACTGAGTGGTCGATAAAAACGAAAGGGGGGCAATAGAAAAAAATGTGTTAGGGTTGTCATATTACATAATGTACATAAAAATGTTTTTTTCTTCATAATATTGATTTTTAAGCTTATCTTACTCAGAATCAATCAAACATTCTAACGTCTTAGAAAAAAATATTCCAGAATCTCCATCTAAGTCTCGTTACATTTTAGTATGTTTTTTTTCTATGAACGTAACAATTTCAATTATTTATTTCGTATCAAATGACTCATAATTTTAATACTTAAACACTAACACGAAAACTATATTTAATAAAACTTAGAGTAAGGCATCAGTTGACACATTGATAGACGTCATCGATTTCTCAATCTACTGGGCGCATGAAGTCCGCAGCAAAATGTAAAATAAGGACAAGATTTCTCCGCAATCATTGCCAGGACGCTGTTGGCACTGGAGCGCACGCGTCGCACCAGGGATACGGCTCGCAGGCGCGTGGTAGCTTTAAAACCACCAAATGCGCGTCCGTAAACATCCCTGATGCGTTGAAGTATCGCGGCAACCTCATCAGCTCCCTATACGCATTGTTACATTGCACTTGTAGGGCCCTATACGATTTCTAGTTGAACGTTCTCTAAAGGTGTAAAATATTGTGCAAAAAGCTTTGAATAAAGTAACTTGACTCTCTCTTGAGCTCCGAGCAAATTTGTGTGCAATCATATTAGCTCTGATCGATAAGGCCCTACGTTCACGTTCCATATCAGCATGGTCCTTGAGGTCGGGAGTAACAATATGACCTAGATATTTGTACTGGCATACCCTTTCTAGGGCAACCGTGTTGAGACTAAGATATACAGACGGTATTTTAGACTCACCCCAACCATGTACTGACTTTTGTTTACATTATACGTGAGTCCGTCCGTGTGCGCTTAATCATCACACACTTTAAGCAAGCTTCTGATACCACAGACTGACGCAACTCAACATCACCATGTCGTCGGCATAGCTCAAGTTTTTCATATTAACCCCGTGCATATGCATGCTAAGCTATGAGCGTAACAATGACCCCCCCCGCTGCCTCACCCCACATTCTAATCTATACGACTCGGATAATGTGCCTGCCCATCTGATCTGGTTCCCACACCAATATCTAAAGATATCTTTAATATCGAGAGCTAAGTTAATACCTTCTAGTTTTCTTTAAAGTATATCGTAGGAAGCCAGATCAAACGCTTTTGATGGATCCAGGTAACAAGCATAAACTGGCGTATTCCTGTCGACATAATACGCGCCGGTATGCTTAAGGCACAGGATAGCACTTTCAGTTGACAACCCGGGCCCAAACCCGAACTGACTGTCGCGCAATGAGAGCTTCTTATTCATTAATGCTGCGCATTAAGCACACCGTCAAGTACATTTGCCATAAGAGCAGTGAGTAATATCGGCCTATGAAATATCCCAAGTACACGCGAGACATCGCGACGTAACTAAGAATCAAAAATAAATCCAACATTATTAACTTTATATGCTGAATTAATTTCTTTTATCGCTCTGGAAGTTGAAAATTGTGTCTATTGACCCCAGTTTACGGTACCTACTCTTAGTTTACAAGTAGCAGTACATTGTTTTATTCTTACTAGTTTAATATAAATAAGGTAAAATCACAACGTCACGGTCTAATCGTATTTACAATAGGGAATATGCATGAATTTTTATTTTTGCTTTATTGAAAGCTCATTCATGTAACAAACAGTGAATATTTTTTCGAATGGCTATAAAAATAACCAAGATATAAACCATCAAACATTTCATTCTATTTCTTTCTTGCAAAACAGAATTTGATATGGAGTTTATATGGCCGGAGTGCACTGTGTCGTAACAGTGCATATCGGACTTCTCTGTCTAATTACTAGTTTAAAATGCCTATATTATGCGGATTTCTTTGCCGATTTTAATTTTAATTTCACATTTTGAAACAGTTTTTAGAGTATTTTGATATTTAGTTAAGAAAAGCGATAAAAAAAATCATGCATGTACCCTATCGTCGTGAACAAGTGGATTGGATACCGTTGACCCGAAATCTTGCTTGGTCTAAGTAATTATAAGTAACTTTCATACTTAAATTGTAATTTTTGACTACGAATATATAAATCCATACTAATATTATAAATGCGAAAGTGTGTCTGTCTGTCTGTCTGTTACCTCTTCACGCTTAAACTGCTGTACTGATTTGAATGAAATTTGGTACGGACATAGTTTGATTCCTGGGGAAGGACATAGGCTACTGTTTATCCCGGAAAATACCCTTATCCGCGATAAACGAATTTAAGGCGGACGAAGTCGCAGGCAGAAGCTATTTATTATAATATTTTTTTGTTAGAAAATAATAGAACAAATTAATTTATAAACTTGATATTATTTTAGTTTAACTTTCGTGGTTTCAAATTTTAAATTGGAACTCAACGGCGAGAGAGTAACATGAATAGGTTTTAATCGAGTACGATCGGTAAGCGACCAGCGCGGTGCGGTGCGGCGCGCGAATATTGAAATATGCGACACTATCTCTTTGAACTTTAAATAAATTACATTATATGTTTCATCCTGTTTCCTGTGCGTGGTAGTTGAGTAAGTTGATAAGACCATATAAGACCAATCTAGAAACAAAAAAGAACTAAAAATTATTTATGATTTCTGTCATGGAAACTACCGTTACGTAAATTTTATTTTTTATTTAAGCCAGTCACAATACCTACAGTCAACACCCCAATTAAACAGGCTATTCTTGAAAACCCACGAATCGAAAATATTCATATTTTATGTTCTTAAGTAGGTATATGGTTCTGTACGTACCTATTGTGTGTTTAGAGTCGCATCAGCTATCACCAGTTTTAATACTCGCGATACCTAAGTATTTCTCCATCCAAGGATGGTAAAATAATACTTAAGTAAGTATGTCCAGCTCCCCTCAAACACCAAGTCAAACCAAAACAAACTTTTCTTTTATGTACGTGGACTGGGCTCGAAAGCGGTGCATGAGGCGCTTTACTTTTCTGCGAATAAAAATAGGTGGCTATTTCCAAAACTTCGTTCGCATCGAACCATGCATAAGTTGGAATTAAGCGCCATCTGCCGATCCTGTGATATCCTACTTATCGTATCCCCAAATCTTTACTAGATGGCGATAATGTGCGCACGTTCTCGTTATTGCCATCTTGCGGGGAACCAGGGAAAACAATATAGCCAGTTGTATAGCCTGAGTTAGTGACGTTCAATTTCGTTGTTCATTCTGCGTCTGTTCTAGAAAAGTAGTCTGTGATATCACATAAGTCTCCCACTTTAAATTCATCTTTCAGGTTTAATATTGTTTTTGATATTTCAGTTTGTTTTCCTGTTACTGAAATATCATCAACCCAAATAAGTAACCACACGTTTGCTTTAGAATACAAGCAAAAATCATGCTTTGATTGTTCAAATCCTTGTGTTGTGATATAGTTGTGAAATATTTCGTTCCAACACTTTGGAGCTTCTCTCAGTCCATATAATGATCTCTGTCGTTTTATAACTTTTCCTTGTGGTACTTTCACTCCTTCTGGTGGTTTTATATATATTTCAGTATTGAGATATCCATTTAAAAATGCAGTTTGTACGTCTAATTGTTTCATAGGAAAATTTTCTTGTACTGCTTGACTTAACATCATTCTAATCGTCGATATTCTTGCAACTGGTGAATATACATTGTATATATTATCTGTCTGGAAGCCTTTTGCTCCTAGTCGGGCTTTCTTTCTTCCATCTTGTTTGGTTTTACATATCCATTTTGTATCGATTGCTCTTTTCCCCGTTGGTAATTCTGTTTCTTTCCACGTATTTAATTCTTCTAATAACTCTATTTCGTTATTTATTGCTTTCTTCCAATCGGATCTTTTGCTGATAGCTTCTTTAAACGTTTTGGGCTTGGAGTCGTTTAATAAGCAGAAAGCTATATTTGCATCATGAAAATCTTCATCAATAACATAATCTTCATATCGTTTTGGCATTTTTACCGTTCTTTGTGGTCTTTCTTCTACATTAACTCGTTGTTCAACTTCCTCTTGGTCTCGTTCTTCTACTTGTGTGTCAACTCTGTTACTGCTTTCTTCTCGTTCATTAATATTTTTATCTCATTGTAATTGTTCTTGATCTTCTCCTTGCTATTCGTCTACTGATTCCTCTTCATATATGTAACTATTTGTTTGTTCCTCCTCTTTCGTATCTCTAATATTTTCTTTGTAAATAATGTCATTCTCATCAAATCGTACGTCACGTGATATTACAATTTTGTTCGTTTCAGGATCCCAAAGACGATATCCATTTGAAGAATATCCAACCATTTGCATCTCTTTGGATCTGGGAGCCAATTTATCTCCTCTAGGCAAAGTTACAACTCATGTCTTACTTTCAAATATTCGGAGCCTCGATAATTCATTTGTTCATCGCATTATAGTTTCAGGTGTTTTGAAATTGATAGCCGCCGATGGACATCTATTTAATTGATACGCCGCACATGCTATAGCTTGGCCCCATAAATATTTTGGCAAATTTGTCTCTAACAGCATAAACAAAACATTCAAAACTTCAGTGTCAAACGCCGTTCTCACTTTGGGGCGCAGTCCTAGGCGCATGCGGGCAATAAGTAGTTTTAATATTTTATTCTGTTTGCGGCCAGTCGGCTGGGGCTGCCGGTCTGCTTCGATGGCGTCTTAAAGGGGGGATCTACCTTTTTGACCTTTGTGTCAGACGTCAGTGGTTGGCCCATATAGCTTTAAAACGTATTTATTTTCTATAAAAAAATAAATATTTGTTAATTTAAAGAACAACCATAAGCGTTATGACATTCTGCCACTATTGATGCGGTCCACACGAGTGGACCAGTTTGGAGTGTGGACGTATTGGAAATTGTGGACGAGTTGGGTATTGAGACGAGACAGGATGTAGTCAATTTTGTTAACGATGTAAGAATTAAGACGAAATAGGAAGTGGACAATTTGGTATTGGTATATGGACGAGTTCGAAATCAGGACGATATTTTTTATTTTCATTTAAGTATTTAAATAAAGATTGGTTTTGCGCTGCGTGTTTGAGAAATTATTTGGCAGTAATCTCTATTTTTCCATTCCCATTTAGGTACATTTCCGTTCAGTTTATGCAATAAACCTAGCATCTAAAGATATACTAGTGCGCATTTCGTGGAATAGACAGAATGCGCATTATTCGCCGCCGCGGGCGACACTGATATTAGATTTCGCCGTCACTAAGCCCCTTGACATGTTGTGTGGCGAGCCATATACGAGTGCCTGGAGTGTCATTCTTAAATTTCTTGCTCGACCGTCTTCAGTTCCTATTATAACTAGACACGTGAAGTAGTGGTATAAATGTACCAGACCACAGGTTATAATCAAAGGTCGGACAAATGGGCGTCATTGCTCGCAGTAACATGGACATGACTCAAAAGTTTGATTGATTGATCAATAAATTAAATTATTGATGATAAAGTGATAATTGATAAGATTTCAATGGTATACTAAAATTAAGATATTATACCTTCTTTGATTTCCTTTTAGCAAAACAGAACAATCTATTTTTTGACATTGACTTCACTATTCTGACATTCATTCCTATTAATGTTATATACATTACTAGCTTCTGTCTGCGACTTCGTCCGCCTTAAATTCGTTTATCGCGGATAAGGGTATTTTTCCGGGATAAAAAGTAGCCTATGTCCTTCCCCGGGACTCAAACTATCTCCATATCGGTTCAGCGGTTTAAGCGTAAAGAGGTAACAGACTGACAGACAGACACACTTTCGCATTTATAAAATTAGTATGGATATGGACCTTGTGATTCTTTCATAAGCTCTATATCACCAAAAATATCAAACCATAATAAAAAAATATAACATGTTCGTGAAAAACTAAGCAATGGATACTTTTGGGTTTCAATTGATGAGACTAAAGATTTTTTAGACCGGCAAATTGCTAATATTCTCGTAAGAAATTGAAAAGAAAATCAGCCCGCTAGTTGCTTCTTGATTACATCCAAAGTTTTGGACAAAGTAAATGGATCTACAATATTTAATTTTTTCGGATCAAGCTTACAATGGTTGTGGGAAGACCGTGCTGAAAGTAATTTCAAAAACATAATTTTATTTACGAGCGATTCGGTGAGCTGTATGCTAAATGCTGGAAAGAAAATTAAAGCCAAATATCCACAAATATTACACATAACTTGTTTGGCACACGAGATTCACAGACTTTGCGAAGAAATTAGAAAACATTTTAACGACGTTAACAGATTAATCAACTACGTTAAAAAAGTATTTTCAAAAGCCCCTTCCAGGATTGCAACATTCAAAGAAATTAACCCACGCATTCCCTTGCCACCACAACCCATAATTACACGTTGGAAAGAAGACTGAAAGCTTGAAGCTGTAAAGATAGTCATACAAACATTCAATAATCGTGATAGTATATATATCCCTACGTGTAAACAGATTTTACTGTCAAATAACGTTTTAGCACAATTAAACTTCATTTCATATCATTTTCAATGAATCCCGCACGTAATAGAGAGTTTGCAATCTAATTCAAATACTGTATAATTTTCATTAAGTAAAATACGATGTATATTGAATAATCTGGAAAGCATTCAAGGTGAAATAGGAATCAGTTTGCAAGGAAAAATGAAAGCAGTACTTAAAAGAAATCCAGATTTTGAAACTATCATCCAATACATAGAAGGCAAAAAGACTCTGAATCCTATTGGCATGAAAGTATTCCTATTAAAGTACTGAAGTTTGCTCCGTTAACTTCAGTAGATTGCGAACGGAGTTTTTCAGCTCACAAGTATATTTTGGATGTAAAAAGGAATAAACTTACCACGGAAAATTTAGAAAAATTACTGTTTATTTACTTTAGTAAATCTACACAATAAGAAGTCTGTGTTTTTATATACAAAGTATACAAATAAAATTACAGGTAAGAAATTAATCAATCAAACTTTTGAGTCATGTCCATGTTATTGCGAGCAATGACGCCCATTTGTCCGACCTCTGGTCATAATATATCGGAACAAGCAGGTTGCAGTGGCGTGACGTCCATATAAGCCGGTTCCCGCGGGATTGCCCAAGAAAAGGTTTATAAACACCTTTTTCTTTAAATATGGGTAAAAGAATACGCTTTGGCTTCCCTTGTAATTCTCCTGACGTCACGCCTCTGGCAGTTTATCAAAACTGACTTAAGAGAACGAAGCCATGAGGGTGAACCTTAGAAAACGAATAGTTTATACGTGTGTAACCCTACACATCATATTATAGTAACAACGAGTAAGTCAGCGCTGCGTGCGGCGCTGACACGCATTTTGTGAATGCTATTGCTGCTGCTTGTGCTTAAATTATTAGACCGGGGTGCAATCGACGATAACTACGCCTCCCAAGCGTGAGAAACGAATAAGAACGAATAGGTTGTTCTGTATAGATCTTAAAATTATTTTCACAATAGGTTAATAATTATAGAATGATAATGATTAATAGTTTTCATTGTTTAATATAATATCACAGTAAGAAAAGAAAACGTTAATAGGTACTACAGAATAATTAGTTGCAATTGAGTCAATTCAAGGAAAAAATCATCAAATTGCTAGCATAGAGGGATTTTTTTAACGTGTTTAGAAAACAATGTTTTAACGATTTTCAATAATACTCGTATAGATATGTAAGCGATTGTATCTCGGTCCGCACGTTCAGGCTGGTCTAGGCTTGATACCGTGAAAGGCATCAGAATTGCTAGTATACAAGCTGTGACATTATATAGAATTGTAAAAATACCGTTTCACTACTGTGTAAAGTACGTCGGAGCTAGGTAGACATAAGTGAAACTTTGCACTTTGAAATTATTTGACCTTTAACTCGTGTGTTTTAAGTGCCTAACATTAAATATTTTAAATAATATTATAAAACTAAATCTTTTAAGTGGGTAAGGTGTTTCTATAGTGGATAATGTGTTTCTTTAGTGTTTTACAGAATTATTTATAAATGGTTTTGTGTTCTGCAATACATGTATTACTATAGTAATTAAAGTAAATCATTTGCAATGGAAATGGGTCGTTAGTAAATATTTAAATAGTAATTTAACATATATTAGTACCAGCATTCCAGCACCAGTAACTGGATCAATGTAATCAGCTTTAGAGTAATGCAATGTGAGCAAAGTAGCACATTTCAAGTTTCGGAGCGCTACGAAGCTACGAGTCTCGTAGCAACTCGGAGCACTAGTGCGGTTACGAAGTCCTTTGTCCGCGCTGCTACATTTCTACTCGACTCACTCGCAAAGACATTTATCGTCGGGGTTGTGGATGTGGAATGACATTGAGCTATACTTATGCTATAAGGCGCAACTTGGAATTAAGTGACGTGAAAGTTACACGGTATAGCAATGTTCGCAAGAAGTTACTTGTAGTAGAACTAGAAGATACCCGCAACTTCGTTAGCGGAGGACAAAAAGTCATAACCTCTCTTTTTTTTCTTCAGCGTAGTCGTGTAAAAAGTATCATGTAACCATACGTGGATACTCAGCTACCCGTGTACCAAAAATAGTTGAAATCCGTTTAGTAAATGAAGTCAAAACGACACATATTAAAACAATTGTTCTCGAAATAGTCCGTTGTAATAGTTTTTGATATTTTCTATTTACAGACATTTCATTTTAAAATTTTTATGATTGTATATATATAACCCAACCCTTCCTCATTCATTTTCTTAACGAAAAATTTGAAAAAAAATGCAATTTTTACATAATAGAAACTAAATTTATTTCATCAGGAAAATGGATCAAGGACGTTAGGTGTTAGGTAGGTTCTTAGACAATGATGCAATGACATGAAAATAACATCTTTACTATTATAAAGTTGTAAAAATTAAGTGTCTGTACATTGAAGATATTTTCAAAAAAACAATTGTAACGGACTATTTGGGGGTTATTGAATCGTAAAAAAAAATTTTTCTTTAACGTTGCTTTTACTTTTTTATGTTTGTACGTATTATTGTGGCTTCATCACGCTAAATCAGCTAAACGGATTGCAACTTTTTTTGGCACATGGTACCTGGGCATCCACAGATGCTCATAGAATATTTTTTAACCAACTACGCTGACAAAAAAAATGAGGGGTTATGACTTTTTCTCCTCCACGAACCAAATAATGGGCCCCTTCTAGTATTTAATAATACTTCTAAAGTAGTATGATGTACAACGGTTGATTTAGTATGGCGTGTTAAATATGCATTGGTCAAATGGTCCAATTTGGCAAAAAATGTCTAAAAACTCGCCTAGTAAAAATATGTTACCACCTTATTGACGAAGGTGCGAGAAAACACTTAGGTTATATTTTCGTAGTTACAATTTGGGAAAAACCTTCTGACAGTCCCAGTTTCATGAAAGGATATAATACAATATTTTAATACCATAAATATATCGAAATAAATACAATAAAATGGATCTAATCTAACCGAGGCACCCTCGTCGGCGTGAGTGTGACAGGCGGAAATTGTGCGGAACTGAGTGCGGGAAAGGAAGACACTACCACTACAACTTTATAATTGTTCTCGCAGTCTATTTTGTACGTAAAAATTTGCAGATAGTCGCCCACAATGTATCTGTTACTCGTCTGTCCCCCAACTTCAACATTTTCATACAAACCTTCATACTACGTTTCGAATCCTAAGAAGGAATCCAACATCAGGAAAATATTTATTATAAACTAGAAGGTGCCCGCAACTTCGTTCGCGGAAGAGAAAAACTCATCACCGCTCTATTTTCTTCAGCGTAGTCGGGTTAAAAGTATCTTTTAACGATCTGAGAATACCCAGCTGCCCGTGTACTTAATAATAGTTCAAATGCGTTCAGCTGATTTTGCGTGATGAAGTCGCAACGCCACGTATAAACATACAAAAAAAAATCCCTTCAGTGACCTCCTAATACTCCCTTACAATAGTCTTTTTTAAAATATCTTCAATGTACAAATATTTCATTTTTATAACTTTATTATGAAGTATACATAGATTAAGCAAATAAATATCAAATGTTTATCATGGGTCCTTTCCATAGATTTCTACACCGGTCAATAGTCTTCTGTATCCATCGGTTTTTGGTGACTTTAATTGATTCGTCGATCTGTTTTGTAGCATAATGCGTCTATCAATGCATGGTCTCTATTCGAAAATATAATCGTATTTTAGTGGAAATTATTTCCTTGTTCTTATTTCATAAAAACGGACTGGCAATTACCAGCCCAGAGTATTTATTTACAACCTCTAAAGAATAAGACTGTGTTCTAAATTTGACGCCCCTATCTTTGGTAATACATTCTCTGTAAATAGTTATGCCATTCCAGTGACGAAACTGTTTAATATGTATAGAAGGAGACTAGCAACCCGCTCCAAGGTTCGCATGGATTAGTGTGAGTACCCAGCCAAATATTATCTATGTACATAAATAATATAGTAAACTACCATTCTTAAGTAGTTTTCGAAGTAAAACCTGGACAGACATGTCGACACACTCCCCGACTTCACAACGTCGATTTCATTTTATGGCTAATTCAAACAATGACAAAACAATAAAATGCTTGTGAGAATGAATGCGAAAGTTTTCTTTGTTAATATGATGATGATCATGTTGTGAGAATCTCATCGCCAATTGTTTTAAAATTCTGGTATGATACAAGAATTATAATTATTTGAGACATAAGGTGTTGTATATATACGCAGTATATGAAAGTGAGATTATGTTTTAATCGGAATATATATCTGTGAGGTAAGATTTATATATTTAACGATTCGGTCTTTACAACATTTTATGATTGTTTGAGAGATTTATTTATTTATTATTAAAAAAAGTTACACAGCATTACAGTAAAACCAAGGCATTTCATTTAGGTGACGCAACTCCGTGGCTCCGTTCCGTCGTCTGATCTGGTGTAGGATTCGGCAGATTGCCTCGGAACTGCCTAAATACTACACCCTTCGACCAGAAGTCTACACTTGCGATGGTGTCCTGTAGCGGCCACCGCACGTGCACCACAAACGAGCAGAAGTGCACGTAGTGGCGGGACTGCAGCTGGTGCACCCTCAGCGAGAAGCCAGTCTGCTGGTGAACGAACTCCACCACGTCATCAGCCACAGCAGAATAGAGATAAGGTATTAACAATGATGCATGTATGAAAGTAAGAAAAACAATAAAAAATAAATAACGTTAAAATTTGGTTCAAAAATCTCAAACTTCACGAAAATGCATGTGCGTTAGACCGATGCATGGACAGAAAAGCGATATTTTGAATGACATGAAACCAAAATATCCTAATAATTCATCTTCTTCTTTTCGTGTCGAAGTTCCTCAAATAACTGATACCCAGTGGGCAGCGGTATCTTAATAAATTAAACAAAAGATAAAATCTCTATGAAGATAATTAACAGTTTGTTGTTTCTCTCAACCGAAGCAGCTAACAATAATAGTTCCAAAATGTTGTTACGAAAGAACTTTTCTTGCTCCAGGGGAAGCTATGGTGTAATTAAATAGACGTACAGGTAGTGCCTCCATGTAGGGGCTTTCAACTGTCTTAGTATTATAAAATTGTAATAGTGAATGTCTGTACATTTAAGATATTAAAAAAAGTGATACGGACTATTTGAAGGTCAATGAATAAAAAAAATATTATATTGTATGTGTCGTGGTGGCATGATCATGCCAAAACGGCTAAACAGATTTCAACGATTATTGGGTGCACGGGTGGCTGCGCATCCACTTATGGTTTGAGAATATTTTTTATCCGTCTACTCTCAGGAAAAAAGGGTAGTTTTTTTTCTCCTTCCCTAACTAAGCTTCGTGCACCTTCTAGTTTTTAGTCTACTTTTTTATTCTGAGCACAATAACGATACCACAGAGCTTAACTGACTGATGAGCATTTGTTAGTAATGTAGCAATACAAGTAAGTATGCGGATAGTTCCACAATATGTTGTAGAAAACTTGTCTCGGCAAAAAGAATATTGATAAAATTTACTGAAGTTTTGAGACGCAACTTTGTTCGTAGAGGACATAAAAAAATGTCAACGTACTTTTTGGTTCAGCGTAGTTCAGTTAAAAATAACATCTAATCATCACCCGTCATCGTTGCTCTTTTATTTTAATTTAAATTTTTTTTTAGTATCATAGTTACAAATAAAATTCACGCTAATATTAATCGCATCATTCAGTTTATCTAGCCTTGTGTAAGCCTAAAATGGTTGACTGGTTGGCCGCAAAAACACAATACACAAGCATAGAAAAAACTAAAAGCGTATGTATATCTTTCGTTCCAGAGGATGGCCTATGTCACTTATTTTCTAGTCAAATATAGAGTATTTGACTAAAAAATAAGTGAATTATTAATATTTTTAATTTATTTTTACAGTAACACAGGGGATTTGTTTTAACATTGCGGTAATTTATTGAGTTGTATTTTTTTGGTCGTTTTTGTGAATCCGTTATTGAAATGCATAGTATGTGTTTGGCAAATAATATCATTACAGTTTGTTGCACACTGTAATGGCCTGTTTTTCTAAAGTCACTAGATCTATAATTATATCTAGAAGAAATCGAATTCGAATTAAGCAAACGCTTTCGGTGAGGGGCCAGCTTTATAGTCGGGCCAAATCTTTATTTTGTTTTGTCACAATGATTTTATATGACTGTGATTAATTGTAGTCTGTCTTCCGTTCGATTCAAGAGGTATATTTCTTTCGGTAGAAATAATTATTTATTACATGAACAAATCACTAAATTAAAACTAACTAACCAAGATTTAATACATAAGGATTACCGATAATTGTCATTGATTTTAACCCAAAAATGCCTAGTGGGTCGTTTTTGACCCAGGAATACAATCTATAGAAAACGAGGCAGTTTGTTAACATGTTCACTTGTAACTAACTAAATAATAAACTAAAAACAAAGTTTTGGGCACATGCAGGCAAAGCAAGATTACTAGTAATAATAATTGATTTTAGCACATTGAAATTAGAAATATATATAGTATTATGTTATAGGAGGCAAACAGATCGCCTGATGGTAAGCGATCACCGTCGCCCATAAACACCTGCAACAGCAGAGGAGTCACAAGCGCGTTGCCACCTTTCAGGTGGGAGTACGTATGTTTTCTTGAAGCCTTTTTTCACAGGTCTCATTAAGTATTTTGAAATTCAATACTTGCTTGCAGTTTAACAACCCATTACACGAAAAGGATCTAGAAGCAGATATAGGTTGTGAAATATTCGGTACTATTACGTATGATCTTGTTTCAATAATTATTTTGGTTTATATCAAGGACAATCAAAACAAGAGGGCTGTCAATTGCCATACTTTAGATCGTGTTCCGATCGCAAGGAGATATTTTGGCAAAAACTAGAGCGGGTTTAAAACTAAACATTTAACCATGTTATTATAATTGAATAAAGAAACAGTATCAAGTGCTTCGCAAATAGCTAATAATAAATAAATCGTAATTTTTAATAATTACTGTCACGCTTGCAAAATTCAATAATCGTAAAAAAAAAATCTTATACTTTGGTGGCGATGTACATATCGAGGAACGGATTTTTGTATGGAGATTGTCAGTCCTTTTGTTTTAATGGGCCTTGCTTATATGTAAATACATATTAACGGAGTTTTATTAGAAACGAATACGGCTATTCTTCGAACTATTCTATATAATATCATTTAAACCGTAAATGGTAGGAGTATATTTCATAAGTAAATTTAATAACAGGTAAGTTACATATGTAAGTTTTGGAACTTCCCGCTTAAGTCATCGGATATAGTGTCATCTAGTGTTATTGCGTTCAGTACAACCTTCTACACACAAATAATGAGATGACAAGAGCGCAAACTCCCCTAGAATTCGGGCTCGTAGAAATTGTGACATAACAAAGGATTTTTTTTCTTTTAATTGTATCATGCCAGGTAATTCAATTAATTTGTGAGTAGATGACAAAAAAATATTTCTATTGCGTTTTCACCTTTTGGTTATTAAATTATTAAAAATGCATCAAAAATATTCGAAATTCAGTGTTGAGTTTAAACCGCTCTCTAAATACAACTTTTTTTTAAATAAAATACGTCAAATGAATCTTAATATTCTCTTAATATAGTTTTAAACAAACTATACATATAAAATAATATGAAAAGTACAGTAAGTTGAATACAACAATTAAACGTAGTGCTTTATTACATATAATCTTTAGCAATTACCTTGGGTGTAGTTTTCTAGGTTTTTGAGGGTATACATTCTAAAAATAGAATAAAACGTCATGGGTTATGTTATGTTAGCTTTACTGGGTGTTAGTTTTAAAAATGGCATTTATTTCTCACTTCAAGACAGTACTTTTAAAAACTAGAAAATTACATCTTATAGATTTTCTACCGACATCCGCCGTCTTGAGATCCTAATTGCATGCAAGTTTTATTATTCAAATTGATGTACTTTTTTATTTTTTTAACATTATTAGTATTTTTTTATACACTGTAATAAAATTAATTTGATATATGTTTTTATAATATTCACAAAATCATATACTCACTTTAATTGATAAAAGTCCCATTCACAAACTCCTAAAGCACTGACATCACACAACTACGTAAGAAGTAAGCGAGATCGCTACGGGGACCACATCGCGACGCGAGGCGCAGGACCGACCGCGCGCGCCGTCAAGCGCAGAGTGACACCTGCGGCGGGCAGACCCGAGCCGAGAATGAGAAAACCCGTAAAGAAGGCATGGAGAATCCTTTTCCACTAATTGAGTTTTGGTAGTCCATATAAATTGGCCAGAAGAGTACCTACTGTACCTATTATAATATACACCAACTATGCTAAAAGTGGAACTGGGGCAGAAAGGTTCTTGAATGGCGACCGTGTACTAAACGACGCAGCGTCAGAAGCTTCCAAAAAGATGATCTGGTGTAGATCGTGGGAAACCGTGTGATCAGGGCAGCGCGCGGCCGGTTGTTATGGAAATCCTAATGGAGGCCTTTGTTCAGCAATGGACGTCATTGAGTTGATATGACGATGATGATGTTGATGCTAACAGTAATATCAGTCTTGTAGCAGCGCTGCTGGGCTTGTTATGGCTATGATCTTATAGTTTAGGAAACATTATTTGGCCGTCTGTCATTTTTATACTAATCTCTTTTCGGCACCTATGTGCATTTCTAAAACTGTTGATGACCATTTTCGGATGCAGGCTTCTAGTAACTAGCAGCTATAATTTTCACCAACAGATGGCCAAATAATAGTTCCCAAACGATACCTCTATGTGCTGCTATCAAAATTTATTTATCGGATATTTTTTTTATTAACTGAAGTTTCAGGGCAAAAATGTAATTTTACCTAACGTACAAATTAAAGGAATATATATTTTGATTTGATCTCGAACATCAAAATGAATCACTACCATTTTCCATTCTGATGTCATCTGAAATATTTTAATATAACTGTAACATTATTATAAAGGTTATAATTCACTGCTATTTTCGTCTCCTTTATTTTAATATAATTTATTAAAATAGTATTTACTATTCTTTATCGGTTTCCGCGATTATCACTCATTTAAATAAAACAATTGTACCTTTAACAGAGGAAAATATTTTTTTTCTTCAGTTGAACCCCAGGACATGGAAGCGGTTTCTGAAACGTTACGTAAATTAATATTGCTAAATCGATTTATAAAGCGATATCTTGTCAAAAAGTTATCTTATGTTATCGAACTAAACGTGAATTTTCGATACTAGACCACATTCGATTTGTTTCGCTGAAGCGGGTACTGGTGCATGAATTTAGTTGCATACAACATTATACAGGCACTTCGTTTACAAACATGAATGATTACAACAACAATTTCACATAGAGCCTTTTTCTTTTGAGGTCAACCTAGTCTGTAATGAGAAAAAAAAAACTGATAAGTAAGAACGAAGAATCTTATTTACATTGGCAGTAAATGCAATACTACTGAAACCATTTAGAACGGAACCTGTAAATATCTCTCTCGTTGAAAGAAACTGATCTTATCACATTATTCCACGATGTACATTATAAAATTGTAGAATTGTAGAAACATTGAAGATATAAAAAAGTGATGCGGTATATTTGAAGGTTACTGAATCGGTTTAGTATGTCGGTATGTGTTGTTGTGGCTTCATCACACCAAATCGGCTTAACAGATTTGAATTATTTTTGGTATACGAGTTAGATAGATATCTACAGATGGTTACAGGATACTTTTTACCCAACTACGCCGCAGAAAAAATAGGCATAATGAATTTTCTCCTCCGCGAACGAAGTTCTAGTGTATTATAAAACTCTTTTACGTGAAACGTCTTTGGTACCTTGCTAAACCCACATGTAACGAAACATGTCGCCTCACGGATAGCTAATCGAATTCGAATTAAGCAAACGCTTTCGGTGAGGGGCCAGCTTTATAGTCGGGCCAAATCTTTATTTTGTTTTGTCACAATGATGTTATATGACTGTGATTAATTGTAGTCTGTCTTCCGTTTGATTCAAGAGGTATATTTCTTTCGGTAGAAATAATTATTTATTACTTGAACAAATCACTAAATTAAAACTAACAAACCAAGATTTAATACATAAGGATTACCGATAATTGTCATTGATTTTAACCCAAAAATGCCTAGTGGGTCGTTTTTGACCCAGGAATACAATTTATAGAAAACGAGGCAGTTTGTTAACATGTTCACTTGTAACTAACTAAATAATAAACTAAAAACAAAGTTTTGGGCACATGCAGGCAAAGCAAGATTACTAGTAATAGTAATTGATTTTAGCACATTGAAATTCGAAATATATATAGCATAATGTTATAGGCGGCAAACAGATCGCCTGATGGTAAGCGATCACCGTCGCCCATAGACACCTGCAACACCAGAGGAGTCACAAGCGCGTTGCCGCCTTTCAGGTGGGAGTACGCATGTTTTCTTGAATACTTTTTTCACAGGTCTCATCAAGGTTTTTGAAATTCAATAGTTGCTTGCGGTTTAACAACCCATTACACGCAAAGGATCTAGATGCAGATATAGGTTGTGAAGTATTCGGTACATTACGTATGATCTTGTTTCAATAATTATTTTGGTTTATATCAAGGACAATCAAAACAAGAGGACTGTCAATTGCCATGCTTTGGATTGGATTCGGTTACGATAACGCGCGATTAGTGACGACGCGACGAGCAAATTCTCACTTCATTGCGCGGTCGAGACGCTCACCGCATGGCAGTTAGTTGGCATACTTCGCATTACACGCAATGTATCAGGAATTCGCTTGCCACGTCACTGGTCACGTGTTGACGTGATCGGGCCCCTAAGTATCTGAAATACCGAAATATGACTTAAAAGAAAAGAGGAGAGCTTGAGAAACCCCGACCATGGCCAGTCTCCTCCACTGAATGGTTCCATAATCGAAAGGAGCTTATCGAATCAAGCGCAAAAACCACACTCGTACCTTATAACTGATGGATCAAGATGATGATTATCGTAGCTCAATATTGAGAAGTTGCTAGTGATAGAGGTAAATGAGTCCTCCATTCAATTAACCGACATCCTGGGTAGCCAGGTGAGGTCCGACTGCTTGAGCACTTGACCTCAATCAAAGAAATTTGTGCGTAGAGTGGAGTGCTCTAGGCGATGGGAGTTGCGTAGGTAGTTCGACTGATAATACGGCCTGTATATAGTACAGGGTTTGAAAATTGAAAGTTTATTTCGTTAGTGGAAAATAGGTCACTAGTCTTAAAGTAACTTTTAAACCACCCGGTTAGAGCTATCAAGAAAACGGAGGGTTCAAAAAAATACGGTTAATAGTTCAATAGTGACCATGTGTTTCTTAGAACTGATAACTAATCCTAAAATTAGTTTTAAATCATCCGGGTATAATTACTAAGTCAAGCTGCTAATTAGTCTTATTTTGTTACCAACTCTTAGATCAGAATGCATAAAATGCATAAATTTTTACGTCAAACGGCTGTGTACCCGAACAAATACAACCCCACACGCTTTTTTAAAAAAATCAGTAAAAGGAAAATTATCAGTGAATTGTGAATTAAAAAAAATATAAAATTGATCACGATCTTGTTTTGAGATGTGTTACCTAATATAGAGTACCCTGAATCGACAAGATCTACAAGTAAACTCGTTAAAAAAAACCAAGCAACGCAAGGCATGGATGTCTATGGCTTGAACCGACTAACATTGTGTAGTCCGGGCTTACTATGGGATTGAAAAGTCAAAATGCCTCAATCTTCGACTTTACAATCGGAGAGCACAAACTGTAAACGCGGAATATAATTTTAAATATAACATAATCGGAAAACTATCTGTGTATACAGTCGAGTCATAATCATTATAACTATTACTCGACCAGAACATAACTTTGAAACCAGGTCTGATTTTAAATTCAATATAATTATGTTTGTATGGTAATGATCTATTCAGTATGAGAGAATTACTTTGTTCTAAGTAACATTTGGATGTTACCCAAGCTTTGCAAATTTAGATTGAATTTCGCAACTGCGCAAACTTCAAATCAGTGTGAGTTCTAAGTAACAATCGGAACTTATCAGCAATCTCCACTCCACGGTAATCACTAATAGCATTCGCTAGCTCACTTGCGGAAATTCTTGCTAAACTCGTCTCTGATTAAAACCTTTGTCCGCCGGGTCGACTGATTGGCGCGCTTTGTTGATCTTTCCGCAGCGGACCAACCGAACAATGCGGATTATCAACATCTATGATTAGTATGTTTACCGATCGGCATTTTGTTAAAACCGCTATTCCAATGGGAAATTATCCTACGGTGAGCGCAAGTCGAGGAGTCGGCTAATAGCCGACGAGTGGGGTAAATGTATGAAATGGTAAAAAGGACAATACCAGCAGCATGGAGTGGTTGAGAAATAATAATGTCTCAAGTATAAAACATGGCGAAGGCTGTCGTAACAGTCAATGAATAAAAAAGATATAGATTTTGACAAAACTCGGTCAAATAACATTTTTGAAGCCAATTACTAATTTTAGAATAACATGTAACGTAACTATCACCTTACCCTATGAAGTGAATAGTTAAATCGGAGATGCGAAGCGACGAATTAGCTCAAAATAATCTTTTAAAAATACCACTCCAATGACACAACCCTTGCAGGAAAACAATAACCCTCCAAATTTTAATCCAAAAAGCATCTGTTTATGGCAATCCTTCTAATTTTCGTAAGAAACAAACAACAAACAGAATGGAATAAACAAGAGATAGGTCTCAAATGCCTCCCCGAGGCGATAATTAAAGTGCTCGACTCGCGAGTGTCGTGCCGACAGATTGACGTGCGACGGCTGTCGCCGACGCGTCGGCAGCTACTCCAGCTGTCTGTCATACGTGTTATATTACTCTATGATAGGCGTACTGGATTTAGGGCGCCACAGGGCTACCAGAAGAAAAGGTAGTATGTTTGTGTTGGCCCGTTAGCAATTACTGCCTTATATATCTATCTGATGCTTTAACACTTGTACTTCCGCTGTTATAAAGGATGACAGAAAAGTATAGTTGTAACATAGACGAGAAGTAAATTATAAACAGTCTTGAGACCGGTCTTCTCTCAGATTGAGCGATAGCAAAAGACAAAGATAAACTAAATTCCTTATTCCATATTTACAGCTGTTAAAATTGACCCAACTCATACTTCGATAGATCGTCCGTTGAAGATCGCGATCTTCACCTATATTATCTATATATTTTTGGCTCTTGATTTTAATATTACTTTCAGTTGGTTTAGAGGAGTGTAAATTAGGTTGGATCTCAGAGAAAAGCTGCTTGATAGGCTTGAGCGTTTACAAAATGTCTGTATCAGGTACGTATTTGGGCTGCGGAAGTATGACCATGTTTCAAATTATCGAGCACAGCTCGGATAGTTGCCGATCCGCCGGCGCAGAGACGTACATATCCTGTCATTGCTCTTTAAAATACTTTATTATCCGGCTTCTCCTCCTTACCTCTCTGAGAGATTTTATTAAATGGTTGTTGGCAGTGGACGTCGCTTGCGGTCAAGCACCAACCTGACACTTGCTATACCATCTAACAAGACGCGAACATATTCCAGGTCTTTCACGGTACACGCGGTTAAGTTGTGGAACGAGCTGCCGTTATCTTTCAGACAGTCGCAGTCTGTGGCATCACTCAAGAGTAAATTGAATATGTTGTGGCTTTCCAGTGATTTGTAAAATGGTTGAATATTATTTATATTTATTAAATGTTATTGTTACATTTTATTTTGTTATATATTATGTAGATATATATCTATTTCTTTATTTATTTATATTTTTTATTCATATACATATAATTTGTACATGGTGTTAGTTTGTCTATCTTCCTTATATCTTCACTCACTTGCTCAAAAGTTAACTGGAAGAGATCCCTAATAGGGATAAGTTCGCCTTTGTACTTATATCTTTTAAGTTTATTGCTTTTGTAACTGGTTACTATGTACAATAAAGTGTTTACATACATAACCACTGAAACTCGTTATTTCTGCAGACTGATCTGATCTATGGAGCAAGTGGTATATATAATATATATGGTATACATAACAGCTTTTGATTCCATTAACAAGTTATAGCCTAGCCAGGTGGACATCTCGCGTCTATAAAGCGTTATCTGCAAAGTTACTCGCAATAACAGAGGTCGTATAAACTTAACGTACTGTTTCGTTTACCGCAGCAGTAAACACTTTCAATTTAAATTCACAAACTGGTTCGTTTTCTCTCTGACAGCAAAACACGATGCGTGACGGGATTTCAATTTCGAAGAAACTCTTCGCTTAAAATTAAATTTACGGGTAGCGCGGCATGTAAAGTTCTTTGTTTATACTGTAAGAGTTTGTTTTTGATAAGGGTGTAACGCATAACATTTTCGAAATATATGCATAGTTGTAGCTGAAGAGCTATGAAACTTCTTTAAAATTAAAGATTTCAGGTTCAATTCCATGAATTTAAATTGTTAGTTGAACTATATTTTTGGTAAGATTTTTGGAATACGTACAGAGAATGAAATAAAACAATATTTTCAGTTAATAAGTGACTTGTAGTACCTATGCCACTTTATAAATATGCGGCGTCATTTTTTTTGTGCACAAAGGTAAAAGTACATAATTATATCATATTGAAAGACCGTAGTCAATAGACCAAAAGAGTCAAAACTCGCATTAGCGATGTCTTCTTAGCACTCTTCTTTATTTAAGACCTGAAGTACAAGAATAAACAAAAGAAGTAAGCGATACAAAGGAACACAATTTACAACCTAGAACACAGAAACTTTTACTGTTTTAAAAAAATAATACCAACTAACACGGTATCTTGTTTAGCTTCCATTTTTATTAGTTGTAATGTTTGTACTCGTATGTATTGCAAATTTTCGTTTCAAAATTCCCTTAAAACCATTTTTGGCATATCCAATCCAGCTCAAATTTAGCATGCGCATATTTATGTGCCTAAATTCAGTGCCGATGCAATATCATGAGACAATTGAGATGGCTTGATGATGGAGACCGAAGGTAGCCATAGGAATTTCTGAAAAACATGATAAATCTATCATATTGATTGATGGTTACTATATATAGAAGCTTTGTTAACCAAAAAAATATATTAACAAAACAGCCTTTGTTCAAAATTTATTTTTAGACAAAAACAATTTCCAGTGAACTACTTGTACACTTGAAGCACTTGGTTATCGAGCCGAGTATAAGCTGCGAAGTCCCGCGAGCCCGAAGGGAATGAAGACGTGGATGAAAGGAAAATGAAACTGCACCGAGATGACGCCACCGAACAGTGCGCCGACACAATGAAACCAACTATTCAAGTAGAAAGATACTCGGAGAATACTTACTACTTACATACGGAAGACGCTCTTGAATAAATAACGATTCTCAAGTATATTAAGAAGGTTGATGCACCGTATCTACTTTAACGAAAAAAGTTCCTTGAATCACTACATTTAAACGTCCCTACAACGGCTATAAATATTTACGTTGACTAACCATTGTTCTCGCCAGCAGCATAATTATATAATCAGATAATATTAGGTTAAGTTAAAATGCATGCTGGCAGAATGAATCTGCTAACCAAAATGTTTATACTCGTATCATGAAACACATTTAAATGATAATCCGTTGGTATAAAATATTTTCTTCTGTTGCCGCGATTATTACTCATTAAAATAAAACAATTTTAACGGATAATCCGCGTATATTATCTCATTTGAGTTGCCGACGTTTCGTAAGTTTTTCAGCTTTCCATGTTCACGGGTTTACTAAGAAAAGATGTATTTTTCTCTGTCAAAGTTACAATTTGTGCAAACAAACTGACATATGGCACACACAAAATACATGCCAAACCGGCCTAATCTGTAGGCCCATCTGACTTGTATGTACACCTTTATTTGTTTCTACAAAGTGGGTAGTTTGCACTGCACAAATTGTAACTTTGACAGAGGAAAATATATCTTTTCTCAGTAAACCCGTGAACATGGAAGGCTGAAAAGCGTCCGAAAGAATTCGTTAAAATTGTTTTATTTAAATCCGTTAGTATTTTAGGTCAGTGTAATTTGTTAGTTGCTAGGAAGAGGATTTAAATTAACAAGATACGGAGTTGAATCTTCTTGGTCGCTGTGGACTTATTAAGATTTTATTTATTTTATTCGACACACTAACAAAGTATAAGGTTATATATTCTATAATTTTTCAAACCTTTAGGATTGATGGCAGCTGCCACGTCGGTGTGCAGCTTTGAAACAAGTTGGTTGGAATGTATTTCGTCTATACATATTCTTATTCGGTTGCTGTTGTAACTATCACTCGAACGACGAGAGAAAACGTCTTGAATCTTAAGGTTTAAATAGTGTTACGGCGGTATTTAGGGTGACGGAGGTCATAGGTTAGTTCCAATGTCAGCTAACCTACCAAATCTTTGATAATTATAATTAGAAACAGAAGAAAACGCAAGGAATTGTTGACTATCACAGGTAACCTGTTACTGTTGTATTACCTAATTGTAGGTTTAATAACGTTTAACCAAGACCAATGGAAGAGTTTAGAATGAGGAGCTATAATTTAAGGAGCTTCGAAAGAACTTGGTTTCCAGTTAGATTTCGCTTCTTTTATTAGCGAAACTTTTTACGTACTTTTGCATTATTGCACATATACACCGTGACCGTTAATAACCCAAAAGATTTAAGCTAACGATACTAGAGCCTAATTAGAGTATATAAAGTTATGTAACATATAGTCCAAAAACTCATAATTAAGGAGATATTAATTATTTACAACAAATCAAAAGTTAAAAAATCTCCAGTGTAACACACCTTAAGGGCGTGAGCATGACGTAGCCACCTACTTCTTTTACACGTAGATGCACTAACTGTATGGTTGTTAGCCAGTTTCATAAAGAAGTTTGGTATCTATCTACAAAAAGTTTTTACTACCGAAAATATTTTCATCACGAGATAAAAGGATATAACATGCAACTAAAATACAGTGTAGTGTATTAATCCGAATAATTATAATATCTTATCTTCACACTTCAATATCAAGTAGCTTTTTTGTTATCACTGAGAATAGAGATAATTAGGTTTGTTCTGTTCTAAGTCGCGAGAGTGGTTCTTCTTATAACTGGCTAGTTTGAAATTAATTGTCACTAAAATGACACATTACAAATGATAACTAATTGTCACGCAAGATAAAATAACATTGAACATTTTATTGACTGTAATAAATAATATTCGCTATGCCGCATTATCCTTCGGCTCATTTAGCAGATATCCACTTTGTGTACGGATTTTGTGATGGGAACTCGCTCCAGGCAGTCGCCGAATACCGAAGACGATACCCAAACCGTCGTATACCTCACCATTCGACTTTTGCGGATGTCCATCGACAGTTTCGCGAAAAAGGGCTTGAAAAAGTTCAAAGAGAAAGGGCTATAAATCTAGATGAAAAAGCAGAGAAAAAAAGAATAATGAACATCATAACAGAAGACCCAACTTTGTCATCAAGAGCTGTAGCAAGAATGGTCAATGTTAACTATAAGCTCGTATTAAGGCTATGGAAAAGGTACGGCTTGCATCCTTTTCACTACAGGAAAGTACACGGATTAATTAACAATGACGGGCTAGCTAGAGTTGCCTTTTGCCAAAGGATGAATCAGAAATAAGTGGAAGATCCTGGATTTCTAAATAAGATATTATGGACAGATGAATCGTTGTTCACGAGAGAGGGAGTTTTTAATTCCCATAATCAGCATATGTGGTTAGAAGAAAATCCCCATGCGAAAAGGGAAAATTCATACCAGCACAAATTTTCGAATAATCGATTTGGAAACCCGACGAACTATGTGGTTCCAGCACGACGGATGCCCGGCCCACTTCGGCTTGGATGTTCGTAATTGGCTGAACCAACAATACCCCGAGAGATAGATCGGCCGTGGGAGCGAAGTTTTAGCATGGCCTGCCCGGTCACCGGATTTAACTCCGCTAGATTTCTTTGTATGGGGAACTCAGAAAGATAAGGTTTACTCAACACCTGTGAACTCCAGAGAAGAGTTGTTAATAAGAATTCAAACGGTTTCAGAAGAAATCAAGAACACTTATGTTAACTTGAATCATGAAATCTGTTCAAGATTGAATATTTGTGCTGAAAACGGCGGTACACATTTTGAAAATCTAATTCATTAAATTACTCGTAATAAAAATGCGTAACTGTTTCATGTTGTTGTTTATTTTACTGTAGGTACAGGTTAGCATGATCGTTTCGATGGCATATCATTATTAGTAAGTAGGTATTAGTAGTTAGTAATTACAAACTTATATTTTCGTGCGACGAAAGTGGTCGCATTAACTATGTCTTCTAATCGATCATTAATGTGATGAATCTGTTTCTTTTTTTTATTTAAACATCCAATAATTTACCTCGACACCAAATTTCAAGTTCCTGAGTCACTGGAATAAGTCAAACATTTTGATGAGTCAAGAACATTTTGAGTAGTCAGTGGTAAAGTTAGTGATTTTTGGACGTCGAAATCTTGTAAACGACTAAAGGCTTTTATTGAAATTCAGGATAACTAGAAGTTCTTACAAGACACGCAAAAGTGCAGGTGTGTAGCTCAAATACATAGATTGTAAATGATTGGGCGGTTAAAAGTGGCCCGAAATGGTCCCATCCATGGCCTGTGTTTCGCGTTCTTTGCTATGCGAACTTGGATGACATACTACCATGTGAGATCTAAGCGATGCGTTGACATGACGAGTGACCGAAGTACAAAAGAAAAAAGGTTCTGAAGCGATGAATTAAAGTAAAGACACGCCTAGAGAATTATGATGAACTTGAACGACGTTTAATATATACATTATATTTGATATTGAATCGTGTTTTGTTTCTGCTCATAAAATAGAAGTAGCAATAAAATGATGAAAGTATTGATTCTGTTATTTAAACAAGAGTTTATTAAATAGCCGTCGTCAACATCATAATCTGTTATATTATGTTTAGTTGGTATATTACAAACAAAGAGAAGCTTGCTTGTTGCTAGCGGCAAATATTTGGAAATATTGGAAATATTTTTACTCATATCTAGAAATAGATACATTGTTTGTGCGGCAACGACACCTAGGTAGAAGAGACATCGAAAGAGATTATAATAAAATGATTAACGGTTATGTAACATAGATATGTTTTAATCTCGCGTGAGTTTCCTAGTGAAACTCAAATCTTTTTATATTCTGTAAAGAGTAGCCTATTTAATCACGCACAGGCCCCTTTTTCCCACTAGGCACTCTGGGCATGTGCCCAGGGCCCCAACCTCACGGGGGCGCCGAAAGATCGTATACGACGTTTATTTTTTTATATTTTTTTTTACTGTTCAACGAGGTCTCTAATTTTATTATTGAAAGCCCCAGGACCCCCTCATTTTTGAGTGCTCGAAGGCCCCCTATTCCTGTGTGCCCAAGGGCCGCTGCGTATATAAAGACAGCCTCGGTCACACAATTCACTTGCCTATTAAATAGACGTATATAATGTAAACAGCAAACCACTCAGGGTACTCAAGCATGCTCCCAACAAGCATTTTTATTCTATGCAGCCTGGGAGCCGAAGCCCAGTTAATAAGTCTGTCTCATTAGGCCGGCACTGTCTTTCTGAGTTGCCAAGACCCGAGCCCGGCGCTAGTACAAATGTGGCCACGGCAAAATAATCTGTTTATGTAGGTGAACGCAAATTTTAGTTTTATTGCATTATTAGGTTTCTCGTCTCAGAAGATAATGGTGTCTGCACCATCTTCTATTTTATTTGGATCCTTAGCGCAATTGTTAAAAGTTATAAATAGTTGTACTGTAAACTGTTTTATTGCATACTAGTAGACTTAGGCAGACCAGATAAAGAAAATGCGTTCGTGACGAGTGGCGTCGCACTGTCAACAGGTCACTAAATACGATGTGGATGGCCACAACCACTGTGACGAGAGTATCAATGTAACGCCGAAAAACTAAAAAAAAATAGGTATTATCAATACAAGTCAGTTTAATTTGTTCTTCAATGGATGAAACATTGTTTCTATGCCAGCCTGCAATCGTTTATTTGGCAGCAAAATGCGCTCGCATCGACACGTTTTATCTAGCTATAGCTTCTCTGATAAACTTGCTTCACGATGTCTTCATTCCTAGCCTTAAGTTGGAGTGTGACATTAAGATCTGGAGACCAAGACCCGCATAGGCTTAAATTTAAAATGAGACTGATTCAATTTTAAATATCAGGTACAAACAATAATATGATCATCAATATTCTGAAAACAAGTAAATCTGGTATAGAGTTGTACACTAAAATGATGGATTGAAACACCGTTTCTATGCCAGCCTGCCGGATCTAGCCGATCGCCGTACTAATTAATCGCTCGGAGCACTGCCGGCGCAGCAGGATGCGCTAGCATCGACACGTTTTGTCTAGCCATCGCTTTTCTAATGAACTTGCTTCCCCGCTGTCCCCGTTCTTGCCCTTAAGTTGGAGTGAGTACATTTTC
The DNA here is from genome assembly GCA_905404275.2 of Hedya salicella. Lineage (NCBI taxonomy): Eukaryota > Metazoa > Arthropoda > Insecta > Lepidoptera > Tortricidae > Hedya > Hedya salicella. Next base: position 19,193,363 of record FR990099.1, on the reverse strand, counting down.
AGTAGCTTCATGTGTAGTTTTTTACATAACAGTTATAAACAGTTGTTGCAATATAGAATTCGACTTAAGATTTTAAAAATTTTAGAGTTTCTAGTCAATTCTAGGAAGAATCCTTATAGTTTCGTCATATTCGTCTGTCTGACTGTCCGTCCGTGGCTTAGTAGGTACTAGAAAGCTGTAATTTGACTTAGGTATATGTATTAATTACGCCGACAAAGTGCTACGATAAAATCTTGAAAGCATATTGTTTTATATTTTCTCCCGTACTAGTAAAATAAAAGGTTTTTTTCTCACTGCAGGCGTTTAGTTGCACCAAAATTAAAGATCTCCGGACCAAGAGACAGTTAACTTCACATCATGCTATCAATTCGCATATGAAATGAGTCTCCAGCAACAAATGTAACTGAAACTATGGCGGGCGTTGCGAGACGTACTCGTACTTAAGATTGCCTCCTCCCAGACCTATCTGCGACAGATGAATGTAAAGAGACAAACTAAAGCGAAATGAATTTCCATGAAGACACTTAATTGCGACGACGTCATCGCAGGACTGCAGGTGCAAGCTTTTGTTCACCAAGAAGGTTATTCATTCTGGGCAGGTTTTAGTGCGATGATTTTAAATGTAGAAATTATTACTGAATTATTTACGACATAGATTCGCATTGTGCCTTTGCAATTATTTTTTATAACTTGCGTACACATGTATACGACAAAGGTGCATGTTATTTTTTATATAAGCTCATAAGCAGTTTATTAAGTTACAGATTATGATTTGGCAGTTGTCTAATAAGTTTAGTCACTTAGTGATAATTGCCAAAATATAATCCGTATCGAAATCCATAATGTATCCGTAGTATTACTGTAATAACACTAGTACTTAAGAAATTCGTATCTGTAACCACCAATGGATGACCAGCTACCAACCATACTAACCACCAAGTACAAAAAAATAAATGAAATCCATTTAGCCGTTTTAGCGTGATGAAAACTCAACGGCACATACACTTATAAAAAAAAATCCAATAAAATAATTTTCGTTACAGTCACCTCCAAACAGCCCAATTAAATATATATTTTTTTAAATATCTTCATTGTACAGACAATATTTTTTTACAACTTTATAATAATTTAGCTTACAGCATTGCGAGTCTACAGTAAAGTTCTCGGTGTTAATTCCGATGGAATCCAGCACAATAGCATACTGTGACTGTAAGTGGCTCGCTCGCACGACTCAGTTTGGCAATCTGCAATGTCGCGAAACTCGCACCTACTCCATTGTGATTGTGACTACTTGCAATAGGTATTGGCTAAGTTCGCCTTTTCAAATGATTTACATTATTGCATGAATGCTTTGTTATTTGCTTGCAGTTGCGGCAAAGTTTGTATTTTGGCAAATGGTTTATTTTCTTAGAGTATTTAGTAATGGAGATGCCTTCATATCGTTTCCTCTCTGCCAAAGACGTTGGTACAATGTTCCAACTGTTTTATAAAAACTACTTCATTCATCGATTATTGGCAGTCTTGTAATCATTATTTACGCGTGACAAGCTCCGTCAATATGCCTGCATGTGCTGTGTATGGGTGCAAAAAGCTTTCAAATAGATCAATCATACAAAAGGAAGGAAGAACATTTCATATTTTTGCTTTTATTATATACCATATAACAACATATTAATATATATATAACGTTTTCAACAAAATCGGGGATCTTGGAATGGATTATAAAATCAGTTTGAAAAATATCGCATTTTCATTTTGACAATTCATATTTCATTTTGACAGATTTTAGAAAGTTTGGCGTATAAAACTCCCCGTATTTAAGGTTAATAAGGTCTACCTGACTTTAAATTTTGTATGAAATTACAAGCAAATATCAGCTTTTGCGAATTAAGTATGAGAGAAGGGTCTACCTTTGTCTAATAATTAATAATTTTTCGAAGTAATTAAGGTTAAATATTTATTGCTCCTGTTTACATACTGCAGTGTGCGGTAAACGAAAATAGTGATGTAAGTGTTATTCTTAATAATAGAATATCGATAAAAATTAAAAATTTTAGAGATATTTGTTCCTATTACGAATCCCTATGTAAACATATAATTTATAGACATTTTACAGCGTTTGTGGTAAACGAGAAACTGCGGAAACAAAAAACCTGTATCACAAATTTTATTCGTATTTGTTTTATTTTATGAGTACATAACAATCGCGATAACCGAAGACAATATAACATGTATGTGAATAGGTAAAATCTGTTGTCTCCTCTTTTCCATGAACCATCCTAATCCCATTAAAAGTTAGAGATATTTTATGTAAAATTTATATACTCGTAAGCTACTAGCAGCAGTAACGTTATTTATAGTAAGCACTGTAATTATTTATTTAACGATGTAGTTTTACTCTCAATGTGCTACAATCTCTACTCAGCACTTAGTTATCGCGAAACTAGAACGGACAAAGTTATACTATGTTTTTTTTTTCTATAATAATAAGAGATGGCGCTGTGGGGTTTGGTTTAACGTACGTCGCATTCAGATGCGCATCGCGAATTTTATAATGAATATCCTCTTCGTTCAACATACTGTGTTGATTATTTTATGCTCTATGTCGTTGTTTTCAAATTAGTTCGATTTTATAACTTTAAGCGATTGTGAAAAATCTCTTCTCCCACAATTGCTGAAGGCTCTACTTGTTCACTCTGTCTTGTGTTTCTGTGCCAGGAATGTACAGAAATCAACAAAACAGAACTATAGGACTATAAAATAATATAAACAAAAGCCGAAAATTTGTTGGACTGACAGAGTTTACCGTCTATCTTACATTAGCAAAAGAAAACGCTTTATAGACAAACAAATTCATGAGCCTGAGAGCCCCGTTTTCAAGTTCTTCTAATTGAATCTATTTTCATTCAACCCGCGCTGTATTGTTCGTTCTATGCCAAGTTAATTGAGAAGACGCTTTTGAGGACCTTGAGGATTAGAAAAAGTGTAACCTTCTATTTCATGCTATACTAGATAGAAAGAGATTCGTGAGGTGGGTCTAATTCCCATTCAGACCGTGCGCTGTTGTTTCCCACAAATAAACAGAAGACAACACTTTGTAGGACTAACAGAGCTATAACAGTCTATCTTACGCTGTATTAAGGTGAAAGAAACGGGTATATGGCATGACAAGAAATCGTGCAGCTTGTCGGAGTCCTTTTGTTAGTAATAAAAGACTATGGTGGCGCTATTCACGCGGCTCGCATTCAAGTCGCACTTCTTCTAATTGAATCCATCCCCATTCACCCCGCACCGAGTTGTTTGCTCTATGCTCTATGCCGGTACTCCATTATGTTAATGGACGAAATAAAGCGCGGGGTCGGCGTCCGCGGATCTCGGGCTCGGTGGCTGTAAGCCTTAATTTAATGCCCAAGCGTTATTGCACTACCGCTGAAGTAAGGATCTTCTTTATATAAAGCTGAATGTCAGGACTGGATAATTAAACTCGTACATGGTATGAAGGGACGCGGCGTGCTTACTTTTGAAAATATATCGTTTTTGGAAATGCAAGTTATATAATGAAACATACGTTTATTCCTCCATTAGTGAGCATGTCAAATAAATGTAGATGAAGAATCTATGCACTAATTATCACACCTCATACTTAACGAAACGTATGTTTCCTATACAAACTTTCACCTCTAGTTAACCTCTAGACGGGATGAATTTTTCAAAATGCCGAGATTAGTTTTCCTAGTTTTAGATGAAGAGTCAAAGTATATAAGAAATATCACATCTCTTACCCAAAGAAACGCACATTTCCCATAGAAACTTTCAACCCTATTTTAACTCTGTTAGGAGGTGAGTTTCGGAAAACCTTTCTTATTCCTTGCCCGCGTTCTAAGTATTGTCTAATATGAAAATTGCAAGCCTCTTGGTCCAGTAGTTTCGGCTCTGCGTTGATGAGTGGGTCAGTCAGTCAGTCAGCCAGGACTTTTCCTTTTATGTACAAAAGATTATATAATATGGAAAGAAAAATAGCTTGACAGTTTTGTACAGAACTGATACCACAGGATTGTAGAATAGTGAAAAACGGCAATAAATATTCAAGCTATGTAAGAAATTTTTTTTTTGTTAGTGAAAGCTATCGAGTAAGAATACTCGTAGAAAAGAGGAAAATAAGAAAAAATACATTAAGATAAGAGTTGTTGAAAAATAATATACGGCATGTTTATTTTTGAATAAATAAATAAAAAATGTATTTGAACGTTTAATCGATTTCTTTCATTTAAATTTATAGCTTTGACAAAATTACAACGTAAAAGCTGCTTTGGCCGTTTTTTATTTTGTTTTGCACAAGAATATTTTTTATAGTCTCTCATTAAGCGTTTTGCGTTTAAACTTCAATTAGGTGTATGAATACCAAGCCAGGTCGGTTACTTCCGAAGTAAGATGTTAAGCTGGTATAGTACCGTCACACAAAATAATGGCCAAGGGAGCGAGAGAGATGCCACGGTATAAACTTGAAATTTTGGAGTAGCCCCCAATATCGAGCCCGAGAAGTAGCGCGACACGGCGCAGCTGTCACGTGCCTATTGAGTCGCGAGTACTTGCCTTCAACTTGAGAAGCTCGAGTTTGGAGTACTTCAGTCTGACAAGACGATTCAAAAACTAAGGGTACAGATTAGTTAGTTATATATAATATTTTCTTCTATTTCCGCGATTATTACTCATTGAAATAAAAAAGTGGTGTCCACCCGTGACCATGGAAAGCTGGAAAGCTTCCGAAACGTCGGAAACTAAAATGAAATAATATACGTTTTAGTTATATATAGATAACATATTTATAATATATCTGTATCTGTATAGTCAGTATTGTCAGCTGAGTGTACGGGATGGCGAGACGTTAATAACATGGAATTTGAAAGTAGCCCACTGGCTAACACACAAGTGTCACGCTCGCGAAGTAACATGATATGGCGTAGCTATCACGTGCCTGGTGTCGCGAGCACTTGCCTTTGTAGCGTCGTATTGTCACATCAGCATTAGCACATATGGATAATGCAGAGCCGAGAGAGGCAGTTTTATATTTAGTCGTAATTGAATCGCACATAGAGTAACATGGCGTATTCATGTTTGCTGCTCAGTTTCACCTTGTTACGTGTCCTTCATTCTGTAATTTGTCAGAGTTCTGAGAATCAAATTAATACATTGGGATAAGTATTACTATAATAGGAACATTTTATTGCACCCCTATAGTAAATCTTTAACCTTCAATCCGAGGAGCTCGAATTAATGCTGCCATCGGTATCCACATCCTTTCAGTCTGGGGAGACGCTTCAAAACGAAATAACTTAAAAAAAAAACAGAATTATTTATCTAATTTTCATACTTTGAGCTGTATAAATGCCCTATAATAGACTATATAGAGATATATAGTAAGCACCATTCAGGAAGTCACAGCGTAGACACGGAACGAACATGGAATTTTGAGTATCCCCCAGTATACAGGGTGTCCCAAGAAGTGATATACTGAAGCTGGGAGGTAGAGGACCTAAAGGGCTATCTAAATCACCCCCATATATGTTCCGCGATTTTTTGTATTTTCGGAGTTATGACTTTTTTTTTAATTTTTCACCTATCGCCGAGTCCGATGAGATTTTTATTTATGGTAACGTGAATTATTGCGGTAGATGTTTGATTTTTTTTGTGTGCTAAGCTGATAGATAGGCCAATTCAGTATGGTAACATTTACTATCGTTAGATCTTTGAATGGAATAAAAAAAAAATTAAATGCCAAGAATGATAAAATTACCCAATATGTTCACAACTTCAAGGGGCTTTAAAAAGATAAAATCACATTAAAAAAAAAAAACCGTTTGGCTTTTAAAAACTTGCTCTATCTATCAGGTTGCTACCCTGAAAATTTCATTTTATTAATCATAAAACTTCAATATGTATGTAGATATATTCTATTGTGTATTTGTGTAAGTTTATGTGCGTATATATTACAAGTATATCTGTGTATTATATTTCTCTTCAATTGTCTCAGTTTACAGGCCCTGCACCCATATAACTGTTTCTGTTTAACCCAATGGTTGACTGGTAGAGAATGCCTTTTGGCATTAAGTCCGCCATTTAATCATTTTTCAATTGTGCAATAAAGTTTAAATAAATAAATAAATAAACTTCAATCAAAAAACTGAAATCTAAATGAGGCAAGTGCAAAATTAATTAACTATCTAAATAAATTTCGTTCTAAATCACGCACTGGCCATCAATAGAAAAAGAACAAAAAACAAAAGATGGTTGACGCATGAGAACATTTTCACGTTGTTTGGTCATCGTTGGTACTTTTCAATAATTTAAAAATTGTGTTTTAATACTGCTAATTGTTCGTTTCTCTAATCATTTTGGCTATTCATATGGACTTTGACTTGCATTACGATTTGGATTAGTGTTGTTACCTGGAATCGATGACTTGGCATTATTTAACTGGACTTGAGTTTGCGTGTAAGTGATCATGTTTACTTCACGTGACTACGCAGAAATGCATTACTATTACGGTTATGCTAGGGGGAATGCGGCGGAAGCTTCAAGGCTGTACCGGGAACATGTGTAACAAAGACGCGGGCCTCAACCTGAAACTTTTCCTGACTGTCACATGATCTTAAGAGTACATAATGCGTATTTGGAAGGTTACATACCTGGTACCAGATCAGGCCGTATGGCCACTATGCCGGATCCTGATGTAGTAGATGCAATGGTTGAAGAAGTAGAAAGAGACCCGTCGACCAGTGTGAGAGTTATGGAACGTCGTACCGGATTTTCTAAATCTCAGGTACACCGTACACTAAAGAGCGTAGGATATCACCCGTTTCACATTAGAAAAGTGCAACAGTTGAAACCGGAAGATTACAATCGGCGAATTGAATTCTTTCAGGAAATGCTGAGGAGACAAGCTGAAAACGAAAACTTTTTTAACCAAATCTTGTGGACGGATGAATCCTACTTTAGACGCAATGGGATTTTTAATATGCACAATTCTCACTCATGGGCAATTGAAAATCCAAATTTAAAAAGGGAATCGACATTCCAAAAATACTTTAGTGTTAACCTTTGGTCTGGCATACTTAACGGTCAGCTAATCGGGTCGTTTCAGCTGCCAGACCGCTTGGGCGGCAATAATTTTTTTAATTTTCTACGCGTCGATCTGCCCCAGCTGTTAGATGTGGACTTGGAGACACGCAGAAGCATAGAACTGCAGTGTGATGGTGCACCATGCCATTTTGCCTTGGACGTAAGAAACTATTTCAATCAAAGATACCCTGAAAGATGGATTGGTCGTTGCGGCCGGGGTGACGCCTGCCTTATAGCCTAGCCTCCACGGTCCCCCGACCTAAACCCCATTGATTTTTTTGTATGGGGATACTACAAAGACCTCGTGTAGTCAACAGAATGCCGCAATTTGGACGAGTTAACCCGGAAATTGAGAGTAGCAGAAGAAACCATTAAAAACAATAGAAGTGCATTCAGACGTTTAAAAGACAACTTTTTTCGGCGATGTCGCACTTGCATTGAGCAACAGGGGGGCCATTTTGAAAATTTCTTGTAATTAAACACCTTGTAATTGGTTTTACTTTGTTTGTATTAATCATCATGTAAATTAAAATTTTGCACTTACCACATTTAGATTTCAATTTTTTGATTGAAGCCTTATGAATAATAAAATGAAATTTTCAGGGTAGCTACCTGATAGATAGAGCAAGTGTTTAAAAGCCAAACGGTAATTTTTTTATGTGATTTTATCTTCTTAATGCTCCTTGAAGTTGTGAACATATTGGGTAATTTTATCATTCTTGGCATTTAATTTTTTTTTTTATTCCATTCAAAGATCTAACGATAGTAAATGTTACCATACTGAATTGGCCTATCTACCAGCTTAGCACACAAAAAAATCAAGCATCTACCACAATAATTCACGTCACCATAAATAAAAATCTCATCGTACTCGGCGATAGGTGAAAAATTAAAAAAAAAGTCATGACTCCGAAAATACGAAAAATCGCGGAACATACATGGAGGTGATTTAGATAGCCCTCTAGGTCCTCTACCTCCCAGCTTCAGTATATCACTACTTCTTGGGACACCCTGTATATGCAGCAGCCGATCCTAGCATAATTCCTAACTAACTCCGCGCCATCGACGTGGCTAGGCAATCATAAATTACCGGATTGCTTACCTATTACAAACCCTCTTAACACATTCACAACCGCAAACCCACTCGGCGGGCGCGGTGCTCGTAGCAAGTTTCTGCTACATACGATTTTTCCCATGTTGGCTACTAGCATTGCGCTACGAAAATTAACATTCGGTTGAGAAAGTGTTAAAGAGTACCCTTTTACTACATACTAGGTAAGTGATATGAATGACAAAAATGCAGTTCGAAGACGAGCCCAGAAGAAGATGACGGGACGACTTGGACGCATTCCTCAGTGTCTTATCGGAAGTGGCATCAAATAGGGAATTATTATGTCTAAGGTTGTAGCGTTGCCCCATCAAGTATGCACGAACTGGACCAATTAAAAGATTATCCCTGATATTATTAAAGCATATTTATAATGTTTCCATTTCGTAGTCGAGTCAAGTTAACCCAGAAACTCGCTCATTCCGCATTCCGTCCGCATGACGCATGAAACTTCGTAGAAACATCGCATAATAAAGCTAAATATAGCGTTAGATCCGTCATAACTATGGTTAATAACGAGTTGCCTCAGTATTAACGCAAACTCATGAAATCTGACGGAAGTTACTTTGAGAGTAGACTCATACATCCACGCACATTTAATTGAGATAGGGCCACAACCTAGGCATGTAGATAGTATGAAAACCGCAAACCGCTGCTGCCTCATGGTTTAAACTCATAGAGCGCAACTCGATGCAACTATATTGCAGTGATAACGTTCACAACTTTGCCTCCGTCACGCCGTGAGCGCTTCATTCATACTGTCCAACTTTAATGCCAAGACTCACCGCTAATCATTGTAATTCTTGGTTCAACTAATTTGGTTTGAGGATGAAAGAGGATTGTACCCTAGTGTGCTACAAAGTCGCACCACTACAACGTAGACTTTGCTACGAAGTTCTTATTGCCCGAAAGTAACCCACCTTATTGTTTGGGAGTGCCGGGAAATCTAAATTCTCTACATTTTAGTTCGTGTTCCTGCACGTTTAAAGTAGTTTAAAAAATGTTTTTTACTTTGTTGAGCATTTGGTGATAAATTGACTACTTAACTAAGTTGCACCTAGTTTAATTAAGGTCTGACTCTTTAACGCCTAACCCAAATCCTCAAAACTAGTAAGCAAACATTTTGCATAGACGATCACGATCAAAACAGAGAAAAGAAAACAATACATTCAAGGAGAGGGAAACAACAGGCAGTCTTATTGCTAAACAGCGATCTCTTTCACACAACTTTTGGCTAGTCACGTTATGATGTGGACCATAAATAAGCCAGTCTTTTTTTCGTGGGATCAAGATCCTGTGTAACATGGAACGCATTTGTCGACCAAATGCAAGACGAAGAATAAAAGAGTTAGGTCATGTTACAAGTCTATTTTAACTATAAAATAAAAGACTAAGGCAACACACTATAGGCCTTGAATTAAGTAAGATATTAAAGCGTTGTGTTCAAAAACGGAAGCTACGTAGCTGTATTTTGTATTGTTCGACTGTTTAATATAAGTAAGACTTAAGTTTCAGCTCTTAAGTAACACTCCTTGGAAAGCAACATTAATATTAATTTCCGCAAAAGGACACATAATAAAGGGAAAACTATGGTAGATACTACTTTTTATGCATTGGTGGCAGTCGAGGAGTCGGAACTTAGAGATGTTGAACACAATGAGATACTTTGCATAGCAGAAGATATATGTAAATGTATTGTGCGTTGCTTACTTTCGGAATTTTGAGTAAAAGTTTATTGCAGTAGTGCTATGGCATATAATTTAGGGCTTATAAAAATAGGTGATAATTCAATAGTATTTTTTTTGCACACCTCACAAATATACAGGGGTTACCAAATAATGAAATAAAAACAAAACTACCAGTAGATGCAGACAAGAGGCATAATGTGAGACGACAAGGAAAAAAATACTACATACGTTCTGGTTGACGTATACTCGTACCTAGGACCTTTTTTGTGTGTTTCAGTTACTATGACCGCATTGATCGCATTTATTATTAGGATTTACAAAGTTTGCTTAATATTTTATGTAAAAAGTTATTTGGTAAAAACTTTTTACACAATAATCATGAATGCCATGATAATGTCACCAAGTTTCAAATATAATACTACCACATAGTAAAGAGGTGGAGCCGGTTGTAGAAATATCCATCAACCATTTTTATAATGTTGAATTAAAACCTTAATTTATTTTAAACCTACAGATTCATAAAAGCGGCGTGAACAAAACTACTTGGACGATTTACCCTAGGAACGTACCATGTAGATACCATCATAAAATTGGTTTCCCTCACCGCTACCTTCAGAAAAACTAAAGATATCAGTGAAGATGAAAACACGACCTTCGGCAATTAAGATAACGAACATGGAGACAGGTTTATATCTAGAAGTAAGACTAAATGTTTGGAACAGAATAAGACTCTAATTAAATAGCCGCTCAACGGTAGACGCCATTTTTAATAGCGGCATTTTCTACAACTGAATTAGCGAATCGACTACACAGGAGCTTTGTGCAATTAGACTTTTGACATAATTACACCACAACTTAGCGCTACCTATTAACTTCTATGTTAAAAGTAGTTCTTTGCCCAACAGGCGAATAGTTCTTGACCTGACTTGGCTCAAAAGGAAATTTAACACATTGACAACCGACATTTTTTGTACTAACTACGCTCGTAGTTAATAACATGTACGTACATGGAAAAACTATATACATATATCGAAAACTTGCTACGAGACGAGCTCCTGCCGCGCCGGCTCGCGGTCGTGAATATGTTAAGCGGGCACAATGCAATGCACTTTAAAGTGACGCTGTATACCTATTAAATTAAAACATTCTTATTAAGGCAATGCGTTATTACTATTTGTAATTAAATCACCGATACTGTTGAATTTTCGTTACAACTTTCAACGGTCATGCTGAAATAAAACATAAATTCTGAAGGTAATTATCAAAAAATCCCACAACGCCCCTTAGCCGGCAGTTTTAGGGTTCCGTAGCCAAAATGGCAAAAAAGTCCGTTCCGTACGTCACAGGCATTGCACTCGAAAAGTACACGATGCACGATCGATGAAACTTTGAGTATAGGTAGACACCTATACTCAAAATAAGCCTTGTATAAGCCGATACTTAGTTTAATAGATAAATAATTCATAAAAACATTTCTAGGGGGGCACTCCATACATGTATGTATTGTATTGTCAGCCAGATCAATGTGTGACACACACATATTTCGACAGTTCTTCTAAAAAGACTGCGGTTTCTAAAATTTTTCTTTGATTTCGTCAATATTTTCAGAAATAATCGCTCCGAAAGTAGCATAAATTGTGCCCCATCCTCTATATTCCAAACGGAATGCCCAAAAAATATGAAAAACAAAACAATAATAAATCTTAATAAATACTTTACTTAATAATTTCTGTCAACGAAAATTATTTTCAATATGATGAGATGTACCGTTTTTGCCTTATTCTTTTCAGCAAAATTATGTAAGTGCCGTGAAATCTTATTTTTTCATCTGTAGTGCATTTTTTGTATGAACGGATGCGGAACACGACACTGAAAATGGTCGGACATACCCTTGGCCGATTTTAATAGCTGCATTTTCTGCAACTCAATTAGCGAATCGATTGCAAGATTTTCGCAACAAGACCATTACATTGAAATAAATAAATACGCCACAACTTAATTACAACCATAACCACTTTTACTAAAAATAGTTATCCGCCCAACATCATAGATACTCATAGTTCCGACAAATATTTCATATAAGCCCACTCAAATGAAATTGAACGAGAACTTTGAAAAGACTATGAAACATAGCATTAATTCATGCTCTTAAATGCAAGTACACCGTTTGGGCACGTAAAGATAGATATTTATGACTCGCCAGATCACGGCGATTGAATTATGTTTTTGTTTGTTTGAAGGATTATACTGGTAAAATAAAAAAATAAAAAAACTGGGATGGCGCAAATGACTTTCGAATTGGCACAATTCTAGTCGCAAATATTGGAATTGGATCGTTGTAAACCCCGACCTTATTCACTTAGATAGCTCGTTTATAGTATGTAAATTTCCTCCATTGTCGCAACAGAGCAAAGTTCCCGTTTCACGGAATTCCGTTCAACGTGTCCCTAGGCGGCGCAGTTCCGCGGTGTCCATTACTGGCGAACATTAACTGTGCACAGTGTGCGCCAGGCGCAACGGCGTAATGCAAAATGTAAAACAAAACAGCAGTGCAACAAAACAAGTGCATTGTAAAACAAAACGCGCGGCGCGAGGTATACGTTCGCGAATGCCGCCCTTTGCGCAATAGTACCAAGTCTGAAAAGACATAACCGTGATACGAAGTCCTATATTCTTACTTCATTTTGGGATGTAACACTAGTTTACGCGCAAGCTATGTCCATGTTGTAGTTCATGAAGGTGAAACTTCAAAGGAATTTTACTGAATTTTACACCATTCTAGAAACAATATTGCTTTTCACTCGAGTTGACTCTCGGAGTAGTATGTACTTACATTGATTATTGATCGTAAAACACTTATTTTCGATATTTTTACGGTTTTTTGTCGTGGTTATTACTATCATATTATGAACACCTAATCCAGTCGGAAAAGGGGAGGGTAGGGTAGAGGGATAGTATTCCGAATTCGATCGAACTTTAACAGGTTTTTTTGGGGATATACTAGGAAGACTATCCTAAGTTTTCGACCACGAGGACCCTGTTGTAGTTCATATGTAAATATGCTGACTTAGGGGGAACCAAAAACCTCAAATTTCCTCAGTTTTTGACTTATATAGACGATCCGACTGCTCGTTTGTCCTCTATAACATAAAAAAAACATATTGGGTACCTTATTGCATGACAAAGTTGAAGAACATTAATTTTCCTAAAAGTTTGTTAGACGATGAGATTTTCAGGTCCAGTATTAACGGAAACACAGCAGATCCTCGAGCCGTACTCGAGGTTGAAAACTAAGGATAGTCTTCCTACTGTATCCCCAAGCAACCTCTTAAAGTGACATTAAATTTGGAATACTTTCCACGTAAAAGTTTATAACTGCTGGACTAACCTCCGAAGAAAATGAAAAAGTAATGATTTTCTTTATTTAATAAATATTTTTTATTGTCAACGTAACGATTACAAAAGTTATTATTATCATTTTATCGACGTTAATTGGTATATTAATGAACCATAACCAATAACCAACCACCTATTACGAATGTAGGTACCATTAAAATATGGTTCGGTAATACTCAGTAGTAATATCGTCATTTCTTAGCCATACTAAAATAGCTAGAAAAACTTTAACAATTAATAATATTTTCTTCTGTTTCCGCGATTATTACTCATTGAAATAAAACAATTTAACGGATTAACGGAGGAGGACCATGTCCTCCCGTGACCATGGAAAGCTGGAAAGCTTCCGAAACGTCGGGAACTAAAATGAGATAATATACGCGATATAATCCGTTAAATTGTTTTATTTTAACAATTAATGTTTTTTTCATAATATATAGGTGTACAGAACACATATAAGGAAGCCTGACGGATAAAAAAACGTAAGGGCTGAATGGTCAGGGGACATTACTCGAAAAACCGACGGCGGAACACGCACCGTAAGATGCAACATAGGTACCCACAAGGTGGAATGATGACCTGGTGACTGGTCGCTGAAGTTCACTGGATGCGGACGGCGCAGGAAGAAGGTGGAGAAGGTCTATTATATCCAGTAGACGTCTTTTCACTGATGATGATGAGGATACCTAAGAATGAACACAGCAAACTTTTTACTCGACTAGGCTGAAAAAAAAGAGACTGTACACTTTTCCACCACCGCGAACGACGTTGCGGTCTAATTTGAACTAATTTTAGATTCAATTAAATTATTTTTCACATTAAATTTTACCTGGGTGTATCAAGTTTTCCTTGTTGTTATTCTGCCCCGTAGGAGACAATAGTGACACAGTTACTACGAAAAATGCTAATAATCTAGGCTCTCGACATACTGACGAAACCCTTGTTATTTTTGCCGTTATTGGCTAGAGAATGATATTTTTGTTGCCTTTTAAGCGTTCTGTACCAAAAAGGTACAGAAGGAACCTTTTTGATGAGACTCTATCTGCCTGTCTGTCTGTCTGTCTGACTATTAGAGCGCCATAACTCAAAAACTACTCACGCTATCTATTTGAAATTTGATTTTTTTTTATGGTATAGGAGGAAAACAAGCAGACGGGTCGCCTGATGGTAAGCGATCACCGTCGCCCATAGACACTTGCATCACCAGAGGAGTCACAAGTGCGTTGCCGGCCTTTCAGGTGGGAGTACGCTCTTTTCTTGAAGGTTTGAAGATCGCATTGATCCGGAAATACTGCATGTGGCAATTTATTCCACAGTTCAGTCGCGCGAGGCAGGAAATTTCTAGAAAAACGCACAGTTGTGGTCTGCCAACCATATAAGAGGTGATACGATGGCGGAAAGATGCAGCTGGGTCAACCCGAACAATTCCTCGGAACACTCTCCGTTATACCAGCGATAGAAAATACAGAGCGAGGCTACATCTCTACGCAGTGCCAAGGAGTCAAGCTGATTTGAAATATGCTGGCAACCGACGATACGAGTCGCTCTCCGTTGAATGCGGTCTAGAGGGAGAAGCTGGTACTGGGGAGCCCCAGCCCACAGATGAGAACAGTATTCCATGTGCGGGCGGACCTGTGCCTTGTAAAGCTGTAAGAGGTGGGCCGGAGTAAAATACTGTCTCGATTTGTTGAGCACGCCGAGCTTCTTAGAGGCTAATTTGGCCTTACCCTCTAGATGGCCGTGGAACTGGACTTCACTCGATATATCGACGCCAAGGATTCCGATAGTGGCTGTGGCAGTTAGGGGAGTATTCACAAAACGAGGTCATGCAACAAACGCGGACATTTTAGCGGTGAAAGCGCAAACCTGTATCTTTGTAGGGTTAAAACGGACTAAATTAAGTCAACCCCATTCTGAAACTTCTTTTAGGGAAGTTTCAACTTCAGACACAAGTTTGTTACGGCTCTCGATGACGTTATCCCGAGAAATATTGGCGCGGCCAGTGTAAGAGGCATCACCAGTGCTATCATTCGCATAACAGTGAATGCCACAAATTTTCAGCATATCGTTAATATGCAGAAGGAACAGCGTGGGCGATAACACATAGCCTTGAGGGACACCAGCATTAACAGACATGGATTCAGAGCACGCACCGTCAACTACGACCTTTATGCATCTGTCTGCTAGAAAGCTACTGACCCATTTGCATAATTTTATAAAAATAGTCAGCCCTCATGTATTGCATAGGAAATATTTAAAAATATATCTTTATTTTCTTAAAAGACGACGAATATGAGGGGGGTAAAAATTAAAAGACTAGCTACTGGGTCAAGTAGGGTATCATATGAAAAAACTTGACCTGCACATTTTTGAACAATTGTTTTAATTACCAGGACCGATATACCGCGCCTTAGGTATGCAAGCAGCGAGACAGGGGGGCAGAGTAGCCGCTGATTCGCTTGAAGGCGCGGTATATAGCGGTATTGGTCAAGCTATAATACTTGGAAATAAAAAAACCGGCCAAGAGCATGTCGGACCATGCTCAATGTAGGGTTCCGTAGCCGTTTATACAAAAAAATGCACTACAGATTAAAAATACGATGTGAAAAAAAAACCCTAACAAAAGTGCGCATCTCCCCGGCACTTACATCCTTTTGCTGAGAAGCACAGTTTCTTGGCAATAACTTAAAAACAGTATGTCCGATCATATTGAAAACAATTTTTGTTGGAAGTATTTATGAAGTTTTATATTTGTACATTTTTTCATAATTAAAATTTTTGCTACTTTCGGAGTAAATATTTCCGAAAATATTCACCCAATCAATTTTTTTTTTGAGAAACCTCAAAGTTTTTTTAGAAGATTTGTCAAATAATGTGCCACACATAAATTTTTTGCTGAAAAAATGTTTTTCAGTTTCGGTTACATGTATGGAGCGCCACTCTCAGAAATATATATATTTTTTACTACCTATGTTCCAAATTTTATTAATATACATCTTATAGTTTTTGATTACAATGCCTGTGACATACGGATGGACGGACGGACGGACGGACGGACATGACAAAACTATAACGGTTCCGTTTTTGCCATTTTGGCTACGAAACCCTAAAAAAAGGTAACTAAATAAATCATATTTATACGCGATTAAGCCCCGTTTGTTGTGTTGTGATAATGATTCGTAGACATTGCCACAACATGGTTAAAACATCATGTCACAGGTGGTGCTGGTGCCGCGCAGTGATATCATTAAAAATAAGTGAGCAGAGCGTGGAAGTAAAACATTCATACCGTAGGGATTTATAGCAACATGCACGTCTGCGGCGAGAATGTACAGTCAGTTGCAGACAAAATCGACCTCCCTGCCATATTATGTATTTGTATATCAGGGGTCACTTTACCTTGCAGTGGGCTGTATGAAAATTTACTTGCGGTGAAAATAGTTAAATCGGTAGATTAGTATTTTTTGAACGCATTATGCAATTAAAGTTTAGCAACTATATTACAACCGTTTGCTGTGGTGTACAAGATGCATAAAGCCACTGTATATGTAACTGGCATAGACAGACAGACATAAAATTATACTCATTGAAATAAAACAATTTAACGGATTATATCGCGTATATTAACGGATAATATACGCGATATAATCCGTTAAATTGTTTTATTTCAATGAGTAATAATCGCGGAAACAGAAGAAAATATTATAAAATTATACTGTTTTAGTATTTGTTGTTATAGCGGCAATAGAAATACATCATCTGTGAAAATTTCAACAGTCTAGGCATCACGGTGAATGAGATTCAGCCTGCATTCAGAGCTACTGATGCACGGACACGGAGTCTTAGTAATAAGATCCCGTTACACCATTTGGGCACGGAACCCTAAAAATATAAAAGGTTTTTTCTTTTTAGGCTAATTTTGATATATCTACGTTAAATGGATTTAGTTCCTTTGATATTCCTCAAAAATAATTTCGCCTGAATCTATCAATTATTTCTACGTTTATTTAATGTAGTCATTATGAAAACTTAAATTGCATCCCTATTACATATACCACGAACTTAGCCGTTTACCTTATTCACTGACCCCAATTTCCACTGCCTTACCGTATAATGTTATTGGCGCACACATACATTGTCGACGTACAATATTATTTTTATAGTTATTCGAAAAATATTTTTGTCTACTGTTTGTTACATGAATGAGCTTTTAATAAAACAAAAATAAAAACTCATGCATGTACCCTATTGTTACATTAGTATGTTTGTACCATCTGACCGTAGAATTTTAAGATAGTTGCACTGTACTATATACTATAACTCTTTGGTTTGCACTATATTATACTATTTGATACGGTTATAGACAAAACATGTGGAATTTGAGTTTTTAACCTAAATTTAAAATAAAATTAAAACGAACGTTCAATATTCATTACTCTGGATTCTCTGATTTAATCGCTTTACTATAACATATTGAAACGAAATGTCGGATTAAAGCAATCAACTGCCAGCGCAGGGATAACAAAGACACTATGAAAAGGTAATATTGCAACGAATAATTGGCCTCGCTATGCGACAACGAAAGCAATCCGGTCCAATATTCCATTTAAATTATTTCGATAAAAAATCAGGTCCAATAGCAAAGTTTTCCGACATTAAGAATTTTATTACTAACATTTTGGGTCGTTAATTTGATAAAGCAAAGCTTCGTACGATTTGAATTTAAATAAATTACTAAGTCTTTTTGTAGCGTCTCCGGCGTACAATTTTATTTAAATTTCTTGAGAGCTTTTGAATTCAGCTTTAGACAAGGAAGGTTCGAACAAAGGTCGGGACCGTTGATATTGAACAACAGTACTATCTACACAAAATGTGGTATGTTTCGATAGTTTCTGATAAACTTAAGCCCTTTTGTTTTTCAGCATACGCGGACGCTGCAGCAGCCGTCGTCGATCATTCATCGAGTGAGTCAGCGAGCTATGTAATGACCCCAGGCTTTGTCCGCGCGGAAATGAGAAAAGTTGCGACAACGAGATGGCGCGATTTATTTACCGGCGACCCGGCGGGCTCTCGGGAAAGATTTTCCTTGTACCTGTTTTAACCTGCTTCACAAAGTTGTGGTATCGCTGCCTTTGGCAGCTGAGACGGTAAACACCCACGAGTTTGTCAACTTTATCAGTTAAAAAATAATAATACTTAGTTCAAGTCTTGTTGCGAGCATTCACACTTTGTACCGTGAAAAGCACATTTCTTAACTTTCTATTTGGTAATACGACCAAAGTGGCAGAAGCAAGTTGGCGTAATCCTATTCTTACTTATATATATAAAATTGTTCTTATCCCCTTGTATGTAATGTCAGAAATTTTCAATCAAATTGAAGCGTCATAAAATTTTAAGATAGAGTTCAGACGCTCTGCACTGATCAGTACCTAACCTAACTTAACCTTGATGATAGCAGGATGATACTCGTATAATTACAGACTACGCGTAGCCTAAGCCACTTAAGATAAGAGGACGAAAGTCTTATTTGGCGTCGTATAATTACAGACTACACGTAGCCGAAACCACTGAAAATCTGAAATCGAAACTCGTATTTGGTGATGTAGAATTACAGACAATAAAATACAATCAAATTCACAAGTCAAATCAATAGCGGCCGCAGTAAAATAAATTTAAAAAAATATTAGAAGAAATAATTAGATGCGGAACCCTGTCAACATATTCCTATGTCGGCAATTTAGCCCTGCAAGTGAAGGCAGCGTGTGACTGACTAGCAAACAGCTGTTTTGCGTCAATATAAAACCCATATGAAAACGCCGACATTCCCAAGTTGTCAAACACCAGTCAAACACTTCAAGTTTCCTAGGGCAACAAGCCCTTATTGGTGAGCTACTACGTCACCCACGGCAACGAACAGGGCACATACGCCCATCCCACATACAACTGTCTACGTGTCGATCAACGCCATCATTTTGAGGGCTGTGTCAAATATTAATAAGTGTCAAATATATATTTTTACTTTACTTTATATCTAGTTACTTTATCTAGCTACTTATACCTACAAGATTTAGTGTTTTTAAATATGCACATCTTCCGTTGACCCGCATGCAGTGCTGTGTGGTGTGTCAAAAGGATTTCACATCCACAAGAGGCCTCCATATACACCAATCCCGTGTGCACCAGGTTCGTGTTCTTTCAGTATCCTCTCGCACCAATTCCCAAAACCCTAGCACCTCACATACTATTTTCCAAAACCACAGCTCCTCACAAGCATCAAACTATGCCATTCCGCTACATACTCTTCTCGGCCAACTAAAACAAACCACACCACTATTAAAGCGCATACCTCGCGGCGCCAGGGCTAAAGCAGCCGAAGCTTTGGCCGAGACTATAATAGGGTGCGTCCGGAATAACAATATAACATCGTGGTATGATCTTTTAACATTCGCTTACAAAATTTTCCATGTTCCTGAAAACAAAGCAAGTAATATTTCGTTAACACAAAAGATAAAAAACAACACATTGACCCCGACAATTCCCGTCCCCACCCCTCTTAAACCCCACTCCAAAAAATATGATCTGTTTGGAAAGGTTGAAGAAAAAATTCACGACGGGGACCTTAGACACTGTAGCCCCCAACACACCGGAGACCGTAGCCGCACTACAGAGCAAACACCCCCCAGGCCCTTCTATCCCTATTTTTGTCGACCCTCCGTCTGACCCCACTACTTGTCTCCGCGCCATAGAACGAGACATAGTAGCCGCTCTGACTTCTTTCCCAAAAGGATCGGCGCCAGGTCTGGACGGCATCTCCCCACAGCACCTTATAGACCTCACCAGCCATGGTACAGGGGTAGCTGGCGAGCACCTCATTGCCAGCTTAACGAAATTAGTGAATCTTATGTTGTTGGGAGATGTTTGTCAGGATGTGACGCCGGTGCTCTATGGGGCTAATTTAATCGCCTTCACCAAGAAAGATGGCGGCGTGCGCCCAATTGCTGTAGGCTCAACATTGCGCCGCTTAGCAGCCAAAGTGTGTGTCCGACTTACTCGTTCCAAATTACAGGCTCTTTTTGAACCCGTACAGGTCGGCTTCGGAACCCGCGGAGGCTGCGAGGCGGCAGTCCACGCCGTGCGCACGTTTGCCCATGACAACTTGTGTGAGGTAGTTCTTAAATTAGACGTCAATAATGCTTTCAATTCGATCAACAGGGACACCTTGCTGAACGAAATTAAAATGCATATTCCGGAAATATATAATTTTCTTTTACAATGCTACCATTGCCCGTCTAAATTAGTCCACAAAAACAATGAAATCCTTTCGGCTGTGGGATGTCAGCAAGGTGACCCTCTCGGCCCAGCAATATTTAGTTTGGCAATAAATTCGGCAATTCGCAGCTTAAATTCTAAATTAAACGTGTGGTATCTTGATGATGGGACCCTAGGCGGAGACTTTCAGACCGTCCTGGCAGACCTAACAGAAATTAAAAATAAATTTGAGTCAATCGGTCTAGAAATAAATTTTAACAAGTGCGAATTGTTTATATCTAACAAAGTTAATGCCTTTTTGGCTTCACAAATCCTTCAAAATTTTAATAACATAGCCCCAAACATCAAAATTGTTCCAAAGGAAAGTCTGTATTACTCGGCTCACCAATTTTCGACGATGCCATACCCTCCCTACTAAACAATTCAGTTTCAAAATTTAGTGAACATTCC
The DNA here is from genome assembly GCA_905404275.2 of Hedya salicella. Classification (NCBI taxonomy): domain Eukaryota; kingdom Metazoa; phylum Arthropoda; class Insecta; order Lepidoptera; family Tortricidae; genus Hedya; species Hedya salicella. Next base: position 19,172,333 of record FR990099.1, on the reverse strand, counting down.
GACCGCTTAACCAAAATTAGTTGTCATTCGGCTTTATTTATCTTAAAATTTTGTTTGCTTGTTCCAAAATTCACTTACCTGCTCCGCTGTTGCCCCATTTGGAAATTCCCTAACCTAGTTAAACCCATTGATACCCTCTTAAAATCCCAAATTGAGTCAATAATAAATATCAGAATAAGCGAGCAGGCATGGACCCAAGCCACCTTACCAATAAGATATGGTGGTCTGGGAATTCGCAAAATTTCGAGTGTCGCATTGCCAGCGTTTCTGTCTTCAATCCACATTACTTCGGATCTCGCAGGTAAAATCCTCAAAACCCAAACGGGAACAAACTGCGAGATCTCGTGCTTGATTGCAGCCACAAACGCCTGGCTAGCTGGACCGAGTCCAAATTTACCCGCCAAACCAAAAATTTAAAGGGCTTGGGACGCCATATCATCGTTACACAGTCTCACGGTCCTAACAAATGACAGCTCAGGCAGGGATCGCTCGAGGCTCCTGGCAGTCTCCAGATCTGAATCTAGACAGTGGCTTCACGCCTACCCCTCCCCGAACACCGGGACGTCCATCGACCCGAGCACCCTACGGATCGCCATTGGTCTCCACTTGGGCGCCGACATTTGTGCGGACCACTGCTGCGCCTCTTGTGAAGCCCACGTTGACCGACTGGGACACCACGGCCTCGCCTGCTCTTCGGGCGCCGGCCGCCGCCCTCGCCACGCCGCACTCAACGACATCCTGAGAAGGGCACTTGTCAGCGCCAACGTCTCGGCGGTCCTGGAACCACAGATCATCCGGGACGATGGGAAACGCCCTGACGGGATGTTCTTGATCCCGTGGAGAATGGGCCGAGCGCTGGTTTGGGACGCCACCTGCGCCGACACGCTAGCGGCGTCCTACCTTCCAGCGACCAGCAAAAGAGCTGGTGCGGCGGCGGACGCCCGTGAAAATTCGAAGGTGGGCAAATACAGTTGTCTCGGCGCCCAATACGAGTTTGTGGCGTTTGGCGTCGAGACACTCGGCCCGTGGGGCCAGGGAGCACGCCGGCTGCTGAAGTGCCTCAGCAAGCGCCTGCGGGAGGCGACAGGCGACCCAAGAGCGGGCAGCTTTCTCGCGCAACGATTAGCAATTGCTATTCAGCGCGGGAATGCTGCCTGTGTCTTGGGTACCCTACCTCGGGGCCCGACCTTTCTGTGCATTTTTAATTTATAGGTTAGTTTTAAAATTAATTTTAAGTTTTTGTTTATATTATTTAGCTATTATTTAATTTCATGTTTTTGTATTTAGCTTTTACATAAAAGGCAATGAAATATACAATTACAGACTACACGTAGCCTAACTCATTGGAGATAGCAGGACGAAACTCATATTTGGCGATGTAATATTACACACTACGCGTAGCCTAATCCACTGAAAATAGGAGGATGATACTTGTATTTGGCGATGTATAATTTTAGACTACACGTAGCCTAATCCTGAAGATAGGAGGATGACACTTGTATTTGGCGATGTATGATTGTTACAGACTACACGTAGCTTTACCCACTGAAGATAGGAGGACGAAACTCGTATTTTGCGATGTAGAATTACTGACTACACGGAGCCTACACCACTGAAGATATGAGAATGATACTCGTATTTGGCAAGATAGGGTCAGCTACAAAAAGGTATACACGATTAGTCCATTCAAAAATATCTTCCCTAGACTAGTAGAATTGAGAGAAGATATATTCGAACGAACTAATCGTACATATTTGACGAATGGTTAGCGGAGCGGGAGTAATGTTGCCTGCGAAGCTGACGGTCCTTGGTTCAAATCCCGGTAAGGGCTAATATATATGTGATGAGCATTAATATTGTTTCTTAGTCTTGGATGTTTTCTATGTATTTAAAGTAAATATATCTGTTAAATTTATCGTTGTCTAGTACTCTTAACACAAACCTTATTGAGCTTACCATGGAACTAGTTAGATTTTTGCAATAATTGACCCGTTATATTTATTTTACTTATATACATATATACACTAAATCAAAATAGTTTTTAAAAATAACAAAGTGTTTTCAAAAGAACTGTCGAAAATGTGTAAAAATCAATATACATACTGAACTTTTTGAGTAAAATGCCTGTGGCATACGGATGCACAGACGGACGGATGGACATGAAACTTTATAGATTTCCGTTTATATATAGCGTTCCGTTTTGCCATTTTGGCTACAGAACCCTAAAAAAATTGATGAGTTGATTAGTTTGTTTCATAGGCTCTTTGTTTAATATTGTTTTAAGATAGTCAAGAACACGATATCATTTATTCAACAAAGCCCATTACGCACCGGACCAAATAGAATCATTCTTCCGTAGTTCAAGACAATGGATCTTGTCTTACATGACTCGAGCCGAACTTAAAATGATTAAAGTCGAGTGTTTCTAAGTGAGATCGAATTCATAACTTCGTATTTCCCACAAATAAGGCTACAAAAGCAATCTTACTACGTATCCGTAAAGTTCGTTTTCATACTACATTAAAAGAGATATGAGGTTTGAGAAGTGATTAGAAGAAAGAAGTAAGTAGAGAGTTTCCTGCGCGGTTCAGTCCAAAAGAAAAAGATAGTAAGGGCTTATGAAGGTTAAGGATGGTTGCTGCCTTTTGAGAGGTGGTGTGGGCACGAGTTGTCCGCTGTAAACACACCCCCATTGTAGCTCGGCTTACGTTGATCCGTGGATCGCTTCCGGACCGGTACTCGTCACTCCGCCGCTAATACTCTGCGCAAGTAACGGTAAATAATTCCGGCAGGGCTCAGGGAACAATGAACAGGACGCGTCTGCACGTCGCCGTGGGAATGCGAACACGATCCGTCATGTGGAATAATCTCGTGTTGAGCGATAATAAACCATAATTTCTGGAATAAAGTGGAATTAATGTGAAAACGACTATAACGAGGGAAAATATTCTTAACCTCACCACGATATATACTTTACATTGTGACATTATGTCACTCCATTTCAGAAAGTAACTTTTAACTTTCATGGGAAACTGACGAAATTTTACTTAGTAAGACGGTCATGAAATAAAAAATACAGTTTATTTTCAAAAATGTTTATTTTTGTTTCAAAAATGTCATCCTACGTGGAGGAGCTTCATAATCTATGTCTGCACATCTAGGTATATGAAAATCAATTGAAGAACATAAATGTTCGCTTATTTTTCCTTAATACACCCGTGTCGGAAGCTGGGGCTGACAGTTATAGAAAATAAATCCAGAATGCTGTGGTTTGGTGGTCATGTGGTTTGGCAGAGAATGAGTATTAGCGATGATATTTTTTTATTAAAAAAAGGTTTTTTTTTATTATAATTATTCTGTTTAATTTGCTCAAACACCAATAAAGTATGGACGTTGCCTCCATGTCTAATTGACCAGTAAAAGACGCTCATGCGAATATGTTACTTTTTATGGTTTCAGAGACATTCCGCTGACTGTCTGTCTTTCACAGGGCTCGGTCTCTTCAACCATAAGTGGTTTCAAGTTTTGACATGTAGAATCTTAAAACTGCGGCCGTTAAAACAAAAAATAATTAGAATAATTTAATATGTACTCTAAATCAAAGAAACAAGAACCGTATTTGTAAGCGTTGATTTTGTAACATTTTGATTCGTTATATCTTTTGTACTCGAAATATTAACCAAGTCTGCTTTACTAATAGTCTAACAATAAGGAATAAAAATATGAATTCAAAATTAAAGGATATGGTGGGACGAAATATTTAGTTGTGTGTCCCGCTCGAATTCAGCTGGTTTTTTTTAATAGCCATTGGAAACCCTGAGTTTCTAATGAAAAAGTCACTGATTGCGTCAATTCGTATATTCAAATCTTACTACTTAAGAAACAAAATTAGTTTCAATAAATTAATAAACCATCCCAAACAACAAGTTTCGAGACGTAAGTCGAAAACGCTCATCTAATATTAAACGTAATCTCTCTGGCGGGAGCCGCGCTCGCCAACAGCACGAACGTCGCCCGCGGTGTCGGATAGTGCGCTAATAATTCACACATACCCATAATTCATTCCCCTGATAGCCGATAGCTGATAGAAGCCATGTAACCCCAGAACTCGTATGCTTTAATTACTATCGCGATCTAATAACAATAGCTTAGTATGAAGCTGAGATTGCATTGTCTTTAAGAAGTCCATACGATAAATACGATTTATCGCATAAAAATATGGCAAAACGTGCAAAAAATTTGGCAAAATTATTTTCATTTCGTTTACTTTTATTTAAGCTCATTCATATTTTATAGGTTGATGTTTCTATCCCTTTCGGAGAAAAAGGGTCTTGACTAAAGTCGTTAATAGATGTTGGTCAGGTCTCAAAAACTACTAACCACCAAGCGCAAAAGGTTCCTAAAGAAGTTAGGACCTGTGTATACAGGGTGCAATCAGAGGCGTGATCAGAAACCATTTTTTCGGACTTGGTAATTGATAGTCATTTCCAAGCTCCAGGCGCAAAAATACAAATCATAATTAAGTACACTATTTTCATAATGTCTTTGGTCACTTTTCTTATAATGTCATCATAAAGGTGTCAGTGTCATAGGCAGTGGTCGTTATCAACGTGCAATTTTCGTGGCAAAGTTGACAAAAAAAGCGAATATTCACTTATTTATTTTCTAGTTTTACACAGTCACTATGAAACAAATACTTGCCTACATAGGATTACATCTCTACATAAAAATTCTACACTGTACAAAACCTTTTCCACCCTACATATTTTTCAAACAATATACGTCAAAATTACATTAATTTGTAATACATAAACATATAACTGCAGCTGAACATTCGATAACATTACACAAAGTGTTTATTTTAATTTAAGTAAAGGCACGGAGTATCTCGAGTTGATGATGGTCTTAGTAAAGTGCACATTATGGTAACAGTATTTACATGCGAGCAATATTTTAACAGCTTAAATTACCTTCCCTGACTTCTGTCAACATCGAAAGATCATTTAGTTATTTAAAATCGTTTTTTTTTTCAATCGTCGTGAACGACTGACGGCAAAATCTGTTGAACAAATTTTAGCAGTTTATTCAGCATAATTGCAGAAGTGATAGTAAATATGTATATAAATGTTATATATTTTTTTAAATATAATCATATTTCAAATACTTGAGTATTTGTGTTTCTTTGTAAACCATACTTTGCCACCAATTCAGCACGTTGATAACGATCACTGGTCATAAGTATTGTTTCGTAAAAGTGTCATAAAATTATCTGGATATGAAACCAAATGGGTCAACATCCTAAAAATAGGGTAGTTATTATTTTCGGTTTCTGTTATTATTTTAAGGCATGACTAGCATTTACCGAGGTCTATATTTTCTTCCGATTGGACCTGGGTTTCACCCTGTATGTATTAAGATTTATAAGCATCACATTCAGGTTATTATCATTGAGGGTTTATTGTATCAATGGAGCCAGTATTTTCCCAAATCCGAACATAATAATACGAGGGAACGATATTACACTAGATTATGCATTTGCGAAATCATTAACGAAACAATATTTAACATTTTAGGCATCTAGTATACTGCTGAAGATAGGCCTCGTCTATAATATACCACAGGGCGATCCTGCATAGACCGCATCCACCGCCTCCCCGCGACCCTTACTAGGTCATCCACCTAGTCGGAGTCATCCTATGCTGCGCTTTCCTATCCATGGTCATCCAATAAAGCCGAATGACTTTATTACACCTTACTCGATAGTTGTAAAGAGCTATGCCCTCGAAGTTGTCCACGAGTATGCACACCTGGGACAAATTGTCCAGCTAAGTAGGTCCAATTTCGAGACGGAGGTCAACTATCGAATCCAACACGGTTGGGCTGCATTCGGGAAGCTGCGTCATATGTTTTCGTCAAAAATACCCCAGTTCTTGAAGATGAAGGTCTTCGAACAGTGCGTGTTGCCAGTGATGACCTACGGAAATGAGACATGGTCGGTCATAATGGAACTCATAAGGCGGCTCAGACTTACGCAAAGTGCAATAGAAAAGGCTCTATGCTCGGGGTTTCTCTTCGACATGGAATAAGAAATGAGGATATCCGCGGAAGAACCAAAGTAATCGACATAGCTCAAAAGATTGCATCGTTGAGGTGGCAATGGAACGGCCATCTAATCCAGAGAACGGATGACCTTTGGAGCGGAAAAGTCCTGGAGTGGCGACCATGCTTAGGGCATCTACTAAGCGTAAAGTTAAGGATAATAGTATTATGGAACCGACTCCTACACTATGATAATTATAATGGCGTTTACATGCTTACAAACTGAATTAGATAGGGCAAGATAGCAAGATAACCGTAACTAATTATGGCAAAAGGCATGCACAATAAGCTTATGACAAGTTTAATTACCTAACTACAACTAGTATTTACTATATGCGAAAACGTTTTGTCTATGTGGGTGACTTTAAGGAAATTCTTCAAGGTGCTCCACCTATTAAAGAATATATCTTCCAAAAGTGCCTATTTGAAGTAGTTTACACTGCGCGTTGTTTGTCAATCGTCAAATAATGGAATTGGAACAGCCTGCATAAAGCAGGTCAGGCCAGGGCCCAGTGTTCTTGTCTCTCATAGCTCTTTAGTTGTAGAGACATTTTACAGTATGCCTATAATAGGGTCCTTGAAGAAAAAATATCAAATTTAAAGCTCCGTCGAGTATCTTTGGGTTACCACTGGAAAGACACATAACGCTCATAATATTAAACTAGTGGATCTGTGAGCTGTAGACTTTGCGAGTTTGTTTAAAAATGGTTGAATTTTGTAATTTTATACCTTTTTAACCCATGGGGGTTGATTAGTTATCGTGGCCATTTTATTATAACAAAAATTGACTTAATCGCGTTCAAACAGATGTTTATTTAATTACCTCGACGTTTCGACGTCTTTTATCATTGCTTTTTATAATTGTCTTTTATCATCGGCCTTTGATATTTGACGTTTGACATTTGACGATTTATTGTTGTTTTATTTAACTTAAAATGGGACTAAAATAAATAACAAATAACAATAAATAATTTGACGATCGATATTTGACCTTTGATGTTTGACATTTGGCGATTGATATTGGACATTTGAAAATGTTTGACATTGGACACTGGACATTGGACATTTGACATTCCCCCATTTCCCCAATTGCCCCAATTCCCCATTCAATGTTACGACATGCAATACATGCCATACTTTTTAAACCTGATGTAGGGTTAGTAAAGTCTTATAATCACTTTGTGTCAGCCTGTCATTATAATCGGAGTTCAAGATATAGTGAACGGAACGTAGTACCAAGTCAGTAGTCAACGCTGATCCCTTTCTTGGTAATTTTTTCGTTTCCAACCCATGTCCGCCTTTATTTTTTAAACTTCAAAACTGGCTTGACATAAAAATTGTATATACTTACCGAACCTACTCACAAAATTTTATGAGAATCGGTTGAGAAATGCGAGCTCTACGTGAGAACATCCTGACATCAGGAAAAATGATTTTTCGTCCAAGCTGAGGCAGAGACGCTTCGCTCGCTCGGTCGAAAATCTATATGAACATTATGCGGTTTAGCTTTTGTTTCCAAAGGGTTGACAAAATCGTCATCTTACTATTACAGAGTTGTAAAAATGAAATGTCTGCACATTGAAGATATTTTCAAAAAAATATATTGGAACGGACTATTTGGAGGTGACTAAGTAAAAAAAAAAAATATTTTTCAAGTGCCACTTAACATTCGGCTACTTTTGTCGCTCAAGAAACGTACAATAGGCGTACATCGGAATCATAATTATCACGCGATAAAAAAATAATAGGGCATTTGTCATTCACGCATATAGAAACTGCCCGAAAGTACCAGGTGCTTTTTCATATATTTATCGCGTGTCAAATGTGCGAACAATCTTTGCGAAAGTGTTTAAACATGAATGTGTTTTATTGATATGGTGTCCCAGAGTAATGTTTTCAATAAGAAAATAAAATTTTGGGCTGTATTGGTGTTGCTTGTAGTGGTATAGGCGGTAAAGTTCGGACAAATGCCTTAAAGCATTGACGTGTGTAAACTAAAAATGCTACCTATCGTTTCTCTGTTTGTACACTGTTGCTAATATCCACGTTGTGAATAATTGCGTGTACGCAGACGCGCGTGATTTGCTCATCACGCCGGCAGCGAAGCGTAATTAGGCGGTGACCGATGTATGCCGAGGGCCACGCGAAAGATTATTTTGTGAAGGTGAGACAGATACCCAAAAACAAATACATTCTGGCTGCGTGAGTAAATTTTACGATTGAAAAGTAGCCTTAAGCGTTGACGACTGTATCTAGTGTCTAACCGTGACAGTTAGACTTTCACAGATGATATATTTCTGTTGCCGCTATAATAAAAAATACTAAAAACAGTGCAATTTTATGTCCGTCTGTCTATTTCAATAACTAATGTAAGATGGCCGAACACCGCGTAGGTACATTTTGCTTAGGAGTAGGGCTCTGTTAACACTGGAATTTCATAGATACGGCCGTTTGTAGCGTACATTTTGTACAGAACCCTCGGTGCGCGAGTCCGACTCGCATTTGGCCGGTTTTTTGTTTGCACACTGTTACTACAATCCACGTTTTGAATAATTAGTGGATGATAGTACGTCATACTGTACGAGAAGCATTTTTCTGGCTACATAACCAACACAAAAATTTTTTTTTTCATGTTTCAAACGTGTTCTAAGAAGCTTACACGCTGTTTTACATTAAGTTTAGCCTTAGCGTCTGAAAAAATGAAAAAGCTAGATGGTGTTTGTATTTCCGGGCACTCAGTTACTAATATCCCCGTTATGAATGATTGTGTGTACGCGTAGGCTCGTGATTGGCTCATCAGCGTAATTAGGCGGTGAGCGATGTACGCCGCGGGCAAGAGGAAACAACCTGTTCTTTGTAAACATTCTTTACTCTTTGTATTTTCTTAAGGACGTACGTGTATATAATTATTTTCTATTCATTTTGGTTACTCAAAATAACCCAACCTTTTTTTTACAAGAAAAAATCCTCATAGGTATGTCGGATTCCATTGAGAAGCAGTGGCCTACCGACTAAAACTCTTTGGTATGCCCACTGCATCAGTGGTAAGGGTGACACGGGATCGAGCGCATTTCACGCCGGAGGAGAAGAAGTAATTACCCTATTTTTTTCTACAGTGTAGTCGGTTAAAAAGTGTTCTATAACCATCTGTGTATCAAAAATTGTTGAAATCCATTAACCCGATTTGGCGTGATAAAGCCACAGCGACACATATAAACCTACGAAAATTCAAATCCTCCAAATAACCCATTTCAAAAATATCTTTTATTTGCAGACATTTCATTTTTCGTCTTTATAATAATAGTGTAGATGAAATTGGAAGTATTTTAGTAGCTTCAACTGAGACTTGCAGCTGAAAATTAGAAAAACGCAAGCTAAAAAACCTGGCAAAGTGCGAATCGTACTCGAGCACCCCTCGGTGCCATATAATATGTACGCTAAGAACTGCCTTATCTATGAAAACTCAGTGTTAGGAGAGCCCTACTCCTAAGCAAAATGACCACGGCTTGAGGTCATTTTATATTGGTTACTAACACAGACATACAGTCATAAAAAAATAAGATTTTCAGATTTATTTTGTTGGTTATGCTATAAGAGCTACGTTCATAGTAAATTGCAAGTTTCTAGGACAACTGCAAGTACCCCATAGGTTTTCCATGGACGGCAATTTGTGTAGAAACACCTATTTTAATGACTGTCTCTTTGGATTGCGTTGATTAGAAGCTTGATTTATTTGTCAGCCTTAAATAATTAATGTTAATTTTTTAATTAATACCTTCACGCGTTCCAGAGAATTAGGTTCTTGAAAGCCAGACGGACAGACGGACAAGAAAGTAATCCTATAAGGGTTCCGTTTTTTCTTTTTGAGGTACGGAACCCTAAAAATGTGAGGTAGGAACCATAACTTCTGGACTTGGATATCAAAACTCAAGTGCATAAATATGCGAAAGTTTCAGTATCATACCTTCTGTCATATGCGATCGTAAACGCGATTTTACGATCTAAGAACTCGCACGAATGGTGCCTACTTGACAATCGTGACAAGTATCAGGTGAAAATGACAATTTGATATTACGTCTGCAATATGATGTATAGAACTCAATGTGATCGTCAAGACGCGGTGATCCTGTAAAGTTCGTGAAATAGGATGACAAGCGACTATGAGTTCACAATTACGTGGCAGGTCACAAATATTAGGATAGTCTAGACTCCTTAACAGATTTCTACAGAACTATTTTTGGAAATTACTGACATTAAAACTTCCTACTTAAAATAAACTTCAACAGACATACAACAACAATATGTAGTGATGTAATATACCTCTTAAAGGTATTTAAATCGAAATGGAATGAATGTATGTATTATAGCATGTGGCTGTACCTCAGGATCCCATTGGATCTCAGTCTAAATCTACAACGAGTTACTTAAGAACCAACGGGGCCTCGATCGAATGCGATTACTTAAAGCTTAGGAAGCATTCCTTACATGTGGAAATAGGTCCAACAGAAACCACAGGTTAATAGTACCTGTGCCGAGCTGTCCGGGTCGATATCAAAGGCTGATTGTTGCACAAACACAAACACAGAAGGTCGTGTCCGTTCAAAGGCGGTGATTGCACCGCCCGACCGTATTGAATTACATTTCCGGGATAATGGTTCCGTTAAATCTATCTTAACTGGGAATGTAATTGCGTTTCCTCGTGTATTAATTAACAAATTGCGAATACCTGGTTGGTATTGCGGGGCTAAATTGGAGTATCCAACTATCCACTACTTTACCCTCCATTATCTGGATGATGGTTTACTAGCTCGTATATTTTACACGAAAATAGCTGAAAAGGAGCATTAACATGATAAATGTGTGTTCCGAGATACATTCGGTTAATTAGTAGCAAACAAGATGTCTCACGTTAATTAATTAGAGCAGAAGATAAGTCATCCGGTGTGCCGCCCTTTATTCCCTCCCCACTCCCCTTCGAGTGGTCACCTCCCGTAAAATTGCCCACGAAATTACGTAATACCTAAACATTTCGTTTCTCAATTTCATGTGAAGACCGTATTAGATATCTATCTGTATCATACTAGTATATTGTATTACTAGCTTTTGCCCGCGACTTCGTCCGCCTTAAATTCGTTTATCGCGGATAAGGGTATTTTTCCGGGATAAAAAGTAGCCTATGTCCTTCCCCGGGACTCAAACTATCTCAGTACCAAATTTCATCCAAATCGGTTCAGCGGTTTAAGCGTGAAATGGTAACAGATAGACAGACAGACAGACACACTTTCGCATTTATAATATTAGTATGGAGTATGTTCTGGGCTTCTTATTTGACACGCAATTTTCTTCGGTCTTGTGCCGATCTCATAAACTTGCTTGATAAAATGAAAAACGAAGGATTTATCACGGACACCGTTTATAGTAGAAGTTTGAAATCTATTTGGATAAAGGCGGTCTTAGAACTTGAGTCAGTGCATTAATTACCTAGGTGCTAACATTTCTTGTGATGGATGAATATAATGCATAATGCAAGATATACGAACTTAGGTAACTGAAAGTAGAGCGTATGCAAACATAACCTATTGTAAACAAACGAACTTTTAAATCTCTTTCATTAGGGATACATAGCAAGAAAAAGTTTTGGAGCATAATGTTTTGTAGGGTTTCATAGGCAACATGACAAAAACGGAACCATTATAGTTACGTCATGTATATACAAAAACTGTAAGATGTATAATGATGAAGTTTGGCGAAAAGGTGTCTTGTACAAGCCGCTTCTTAGTTTGGTAGTTAAATAACAAAATAAATATTTCACGGGGAGGGGGATTTTTCAGCAAAGATTAACGTGTGGCATATGGCAAGCTATTATGACAGTTCTTTTAAAAACACTTTGTGGTCTCTAAAAAAAATCTTGATTTAGTGAATAATTTCCAAAATAATCATTCTGAAAGTTGCTATAATTGCACCCTATCTTCCAACCATATGATCAAAAAATATGAAAAAAAATACAAATATATCAAAATCAAGACTCATATGCTGGTCTTTTAATACCACCATCTGTACAGTAAGTAGGTACATTTCTCACGAATGTGGTCTATCAAATTTGTATTGCAGACATGTATTGAATTACAAGAGACTGCTTATTAAAAGCCCGAAGCGTAACTGAGGGCTACATTGTTTCGAGTGTGTAATATTATATACAAGTGCACTAAAACCTATACTTACTATTTCAGGGGGTTAACCTAGTAAAATTGATTCAAACAACGCATTAAAGTGTAAAGTTTTGGACGATACTTCTACGACTGGCATTCTCACAAGATTGGGCACGTCGGAGTGAGTAATGGCTAGAACCAGATGCATCTAAATATTCAGTGGGGTGCAGCGAGTTGCGGTATTATAGCAAGCAATAAAAAGGACCCCAGGCTGGACACATAAATCCATCCGAACGGGTTATACTTGCATCTTCCGACCCACGTTTTGAGTCATAACTTTCGAGACCACAGCCGGATTCTGTCAGGTTTACAAAATGTCCTTTGAAATCCTTAAGTTCTCTCCAAAATTGATTTTCTTAATTTCTTAAATAGCGCAAGTGCAAATGAAAAGACAAGGGCCTCAAACGAAACATAATGACAACTCGTTTGGCTCATTTGGTTGCACAACAGCCTACGAAGCTGGCGATCCCGGATTAGAAACCCGGCAAGGTCAAGTATTTGCGACATGAACACGAATACTTGTTCCTGGGTCTTGGATATTTTCTGTGTATTTATGTATTATAATTTGCGCGCCAATGTTTTTTTAAATCCTGGTAACATTTAAAAAAACGCGCGAAAGATCGCGCACCATCCTAGCGCGCCATCTTCAGGAAGAGGTAAAAAGATCGAACACTGGACTGATGGGGGTATTCTGGTCTTGACTGTGTAAGGGCACTTTTGCCTAAACCTATGTATAATTGAAAAATAAAAAGTGTTTGCTCAACTCAGTGGGTTTTTTTCAATAAGTGGAGTGTCACTCTTAATCGTGTTATAAATAACACATGTCACACACACAAGCTTTGCTTAGTTTGGGACTAGGTCGATTGGTGTAGTATTGTCCCTGATATATATGATTATACTAATTTATTCCTAGCGAGCGAACTACAACGTTGTCATATCGCTTCTGGCGGTGGCAGCCTTCAGAATCGTCCCGAGTCCAGCGAATTCCCAGTTTTGAGCGCCCGTATCCGCTAGCACGCTCGAATGCCCGCGCTCGCCTTGCCCACGCTTCACCGCACCCGACATCATTCTCTCTATTCCCTCCCCCTTAAAGTCGAGGGTCCCAGAACCCGTGACATTTTTGTAAGCTTTTATCTGGCCCGTGTGCAATCTAGTGTGTGTCGTTTTAGGTAAGAAGCCGAAGCTATTTCTCCGCGCACATATGTTACAGTAAATATTAATGGATTTTTATATTTTGACAGATGCCTTAAAAGATTTTGTGAAGATAAAACATTGGCGTGTTTCCTGTAATATTTTAGCCGACCCACTCCTCGTTGTGAGTTATGATCGCTCGCGTCAGTTAATAATAAAGAATGAACTGTTTTTACATGTGAAACGGAAATGAACGAAAAATAAATGTAAAAAAACCGTTCATATGCGTGGTTGATAACTTGGAAGCATCTTTGGTCATAAAGTAAGTAGATAACAGTCATTATTGCAGAAGATGGTAAAAGTCATTTTAACTCGAAGAACGTAGTAGTGTAAGGTAATAATCGCTAAGCTAGCTAAGTAGAACTTGCCCATCTTCTGGTATCTATAATTATGTTTCGGATTTTATCCAAAGGCTTAAAATCTTTATCACTAGGCAGCAATACGCAGTATTGTGCCATCTTCTTCACACGTTTAAAGTTAAAAACCCAAAGACTACAAATTTCTACCGCCACCTGGCAACCCTGTCGCTAGATAGTTTCATTACGTTTTTTTGTGTGATCGGGTTCACACGTAGGAAGGAAAAAACTGAATAAATTAGTTGCAAAACGGGAGAGAAATAACATTACTTATAGGTTACGTAGGTAGTGAGTGATAGTGATTAATACTACATGCATCGGAAGGTGAGAATATTTTGAAAATGGTGCTGTTTTTTCGGCATCGATTTCGTCAATATTTCGTCAGTTTGCTTCGGTAAGTTAAGATAAATGTTTTTTATTCACACACAAAATCGATTATGATTCGTGCAAGAAAAGTACGTACTCATCACGAGCACCCTTCTGATTTACAATAAATAAGTAAATCGTTACATAATCGTTCGATTTTAAAACAAAGAACTTGTAAGAACTTTGTATACGTACCCTCCATCTGTGAATAGATACTTCTATTTAATCGGTTGAGTTAAGTTTAAGTTGATGACGTCGCAATCAAATGAGGCGTCAACTCAAAATAACCGGGTAATACAGGTAAAACAGAGCGTATGCATTTAATACGATTTACCAAATTACATAATTACTTACTTCAAAGAGTATGACATCAATTCATTATACGACGGCTAAGTTTAAAAGAAACTTACAGCTATAATATTAATTTAGTAGTATGTTTTAACACACGTCTCTTGGAAACCAGTTTAAAACAAAAGTATATAACTATTTTATAGTCGACCTTTAAAAACAATTGTCTAAAATTATGAGGTGATGGAAAACATTTAAGTCATGGATCTACATATATGTATACTTATATTCATATAGTTTACTTGTGTAAAAGTCGCTATTTCCCATACCATAAAATATGAACAAGAAATGATCGGCACCTTTGTCCCATGTTTGAAGCAAATTACAGGTACCCAAAGCTAAAAACTGTTAGTTTAATGCAATCTTGTGCATCTTTTTTTTATGGATTATATTCGAATCCTTAATAGTTATCCTCAAAATGAAGGGTTTTTTTTCTAATAGGTATATAGTTCTCGTATTTATTTTAGAATATTACGCCGATAACCAGCTCCATATATTGACATAATGGAATATAATATGAGTTCAGAAGCAGTTCGGAAATGAAACCCACGTCTTATACGTCTATACTATATACGAGAATTCGGGACTTAAGTACCCCTAAGACCTGAGCTGAACCAATGGCCTCCACGAGCCGGGGGTCCCCGGGGCATAGTGCCGCCTAGCCCTCCGATAGTTGACCTACTGTTGTTCAGCCTTGAAAAGGCGCTCTAAACTGAAGGGAGTATCGCGTGGGTGCGAGCAGCGGTCCTGCCATGGGTGCGAGCCGCCGCCGCGCCGGCCATAAACACCCCAACCGCCGCGCCGGCCATCGGCGCCCGCGCCGCCACGCTGAACGTCGGGTACCTACCGCCGCAGGCTTTGAAATAATTATATGATTACTGGTTTTATGAGTACAAATTACGGTGCTTTGCAGATATAACATGTTTTGTTTATACAATATGACAAACAATTATATCTAGACAAAACAAAATCGTTGAGAACTGACCCATATAATCACTGTATCATACGTATATCCACGTGGATAAATAAATGTATACTATCTAAATTGATTACTTATATACACTTTTACATACATTATGTATGCTTAAACGTACATTAAAATACCTGCCCCACTTATCCAAGATGATAAATTAATGGAAAGAAGGTGAAATAAGTACGTAAATAATATTAACTCCACGTATTACCATTTACCTGATATAATAATAAAAATGAAATAAGATATTTAATGAAAACATTAGAAAGAGAATTGTTCCTCACATATATTTTTTTTATTTTTCGTGGTTAATTCTCCTCTATTCTTGAAGTGATAAAAATACATTTCACATATCTCAACAATTAACGCCTGAGTTCAACCTACTTAACTGAATGAAGTTCACTATAATATGTACTATACCTTACCGTACCGTTAGTTAAATAGTCTTGGGGATATTTTTTCCTCCACTTATTAAACTAAATAAAAGTATCCACTCTCATTCTGTCTGATGAAGTTACTCGTATACACCAATTGAACACTGTCAAGTCAAGGATACCGAGTAGAACGTATCGAAGATAAAACATTTAACATCGTTGTGAATCTCTTTCCTTCACTCGATTTTGACGAAACTTATACTCTAGTTTGCCTCCGCCTACATGGCGTCGAGCAGTTCAAGCTTGCTCCACCTACATGGTGTCGAGGATTTCAAGCTTGTTCTACCTAAAATGGTGTCGAGGATTTCAAGCTTGCTCCACCTAAATGGTGTCGAGGATTTCAAGCTTGCTCCACCTAAATAGTGTTGAAGATTTCAAGCTTGCTCTACTAAAATGGTGTCGAGGATTTTAAGCTTGCTCCACCTAAATGGTGTATAGGATTTTAAGCTTACTCCACCTTAATGGTGTCGAGGATTTCAAGATTTCCCTACCTAAATAGGGTAGTGGCGTTCAAGCTTACTCCACCTAAATGGTATTAAGGACTTAAAGCTTGCTCCACCTTAATAGTGTTGAGGACTTCAAGTTTGCTCCACCTAAATGGTATCGAGAACTTCAAGTTTGGCCCACCTTATAGGTGTCGAGGTTGCCCCTTCTAAACAGTGTAGTGGCGCTAAAGCTTACTCCACCTATATGATGTTGAGGACTTCAAGCTTACTCCATCTTAATGGTGTCGAGTTTGCCCCACCTAAACGTTGTAGTGGCGTTCAAGCTTGCTCCGCCTATATGGTGTTGAGGACTTCAAACTTGCTCCACGTTAATGGTGTTGAGGACCTCAAGCTTGCTCCACCTAAGTGGTGTCGAGGATTTCAGCTTACTCCATCTAAATGGTGTAGAGTAGAGAACTTCAAGCTTACTCCAACTAAATTGTGTTGAGGACTTCAAGCCTGCTCCACCTAAACGGTGTTGAGGTTTTTCGGGTTTGCTCCACCTAAAGGGTATTGAATTTTCAAGCAAGCTCCATTTTAATAGTGCCGAGGATGAAATGAGTATACTCCACTGTACATAGTGTTGAAGATATTTTAGCCCAATTGAAGAGTGTTTAGGTCCGCTTTTATTCCACGAAAAGCGTTTCGTGGATTAAACAACTATTACTCCACTAAACAGTGTCGATATTTATTTATTTTTTACTTCATGTCATACTATTATGATTATAAACAACCACATTCTACCGTAATAGTTTTGGGATTTAACGCACATTTATATAGTGATGCTATTGTAACAGTGTATGGCAACTGATGATAATCTTAGGTGGCTACCAGATTGCGTGATGTGTCCACAGAGTTGTCGTAATTTACTTTACGTATCAATACTTGAAAGCATTACATAATTATGCATTTAAGACAACTACAAGTAAAAGGAGATTACACCAATATTATATAATAGGCTAGTTCCCTAATATCTAAAACTCAAGATTCGAGGTAATTAATAAATCGATATTAACCTTTCGAAATAATGCTTGAACAGAATAAACATTATTGCATAAAAATTTTGCCTTTTTTCCATACAGGTGTAGTCATATATTTCCTTTGTAGGTATATTTTCCGGTGTTTGGACCTTTCATAAAAAGTTGCTGATTCAATTTGCCAGAAAACATCTTATGCTATTTTATTAATAATTAGCACGGGCCAGGTATTAGTACAACACCACAGCAGTAGTTGACTGAATAACATCTCGTAAGGAATAAAAGTAAAGCGATCGTTATTACTAATAATTTATGCCACGCCTAAAAACCTTTATCGAATATTTGGTTACAGGAATAATGCACAATAATATATTATAATATTTCTGTTTTTACCCGACTGCGCGACGCAAAGGAGTGGTAATGTGTTTATTAGTCTATGTATGTATGTATGTATGTTTGTATGTATGTTTGTTCCTATCTTGCACTCTAGAGACCAAACGCGTGGACTGATTTTGATAATTCTTACGTCAAACGATTTGTCTTAACTGTCCAAATGTCACTGAAGACATGAAAATGATGAAAACTCAAAATGGCGATAATGAGACGGCATATTGTGAAAAAGAAAAAAATGAAAATTGACGCACTATATCGAGAGGGGTATCAATGACTAGGGATTTAAAAATCATTAGTAGGTTTCTTTTATCATTCTTAATTTAGAATTACCAGGCAGGAACTATAACTATTTAAAGTTGGTTAGCAAGCCGTTCTCACTAAATTTTCAGTTAATTGCATTGTAATAAATCTGTGCAAGCTTCTCAATAACCCCCACGATAAAGATTGCGAAATTGTCTGAGTTTTATAGTTTTAACTAAAAAGTATAAAATAAAATAAAATATTTAAAAAAACAAAAAAACCCTACTGCGTAAAAAACTAAAAAGACGCGACCCATAAGAAATCTAGATCGACGCAAATCATCCCAACAATGCGTCCCGACTGTTTAAAATCGGTATGTTCCATATTAGAATTTTTTATTTATTATATTGTGAGTATCGATCATGACATGAATCATGTAAGATTTCCATTATAACTTAACAAATTTCTAGGGCACTGGACTTGTTTTTTTCTTTTTAGTTTTTTACGCAGTCGGGATTTTTGTTTTTTTAAATATATTTTTTAATGTTGCATAGATGCAAGAGGCCATACATGCAAGAGGACAATGATGTAGGTACATACAAACATTGTACTTTTCAATGGTAAAATACCATACCTATTAAAATACTCTTTGCAAATATTCAAGAAGTATTGATTCAGAACTATTAATACAATAGTAAACTAATGACAATAGTTATTAGGTGTGTAAGGCAGGCATAGATTTTTAGCTTCCATCTATCATATTGGAACATATAAAGCGTCTCTATTTCTTAGAGTTTGTAACGATACCTATTTGCTTGATCATGTCTTTCTTTAAGGATTATTGTTTTATGAAGGTAGTATTTGTTAACCGACTTCCAAAAAAAGGAGTTCTCAATTCGACGGAATGATTTTTTTATTGCAGTTTTTAAATGGATTTCAATACACTCCGATTGGAATGAGTATTACTTATCCATCAATATATCCTAAACATGCTTCTTTGCATTTGTATCGTTAGCTTCATCCATCATCATTAAAACGAATTTGTAAAAAAAATCAATGGAAATTTATTTGTTTAATAGAAAAATTGCTCCGCTATTAGCTTCATCATATAATTATGTAAGAATATTACAGAATCTAAACAGATTAATTAAATCTGCTTAGGTACTAAGTAATCTGACATATTTTCTGTTACTAGCGTAATCGCAATAGTCTGTTCAATAGAAACTCATAATAGTTTGTTGTTGTTTGTTTTTAGTTGTCTTTAAGGTTATATCCGTTAGCAGCAGAGACTTACACATAGACGAAAGAAAGATCTCCAGAAACACATGCACAGGAAACGTGCGAGGTGTTAGGCTTTGTATCTTTGAATCGATTTTCAACATATTAATTATCTTAAAAATATTATTTAGTTCCAAATTCTCAAGTGAAACAAAGTACAAGTTGAAGCAAGGAAGAACGAAAACGAGTTTTTGATACTTTGCATTTTACATCAATTAGTCCTTGGCTTGACTAATTTTTATTGATTATTTCTATCTTATTTATACATATTAATTACAGATAAATCATATTATTAATTTATTTTATTTTTACGCCCAAATGATGGTGTGATTACAAGGCTCTGAACATCTGCCTAGTAATAAAATATGGCCTTTGGATAAAATTCGAAATATAATTAACAATCAAACGAACTTACCTTAGTGAAGTTTGATTCCAATTATATGAGGATTTTATCCAAAGGCTATAACGGCCCATCCCTCCCAGTCCCAGCTCCAAAAATAAATATAAATTAACAGCCATTGTGGTCGATAACACAAAAATTATACTCTAAAATAATGAAACCATCTAGCGACAGGGTTGCCAGGTGAAGGTGGTAGAAATTTGTAGTCTTTGTATTTTTAATTTTATTACGAAGATGGCACAATACTGCGTATTGCTGCCTAGTAATAAAGTATAGCCTTTGGATAAAATCCTCATATAATTGGAATCAAACTTCACTAAGGTAAGTTCGTTTGATTGTGAAATATATCGTCCTCAGTAGAGGACGATAAATTTCTGTACCAACCCATAATATTAATGTCTGTAAATATAAGATGTTTAAAACAAAATAATTGTAACGGACTATTTGAAGGTCACTAAATCGTTTTATTTATAGGTGTCATTATGGCTTCATCATGCCAAATCGGCTAAACGGATTTTCACTATTTTTGGTCCTCGGGTAGCTGGGTATAAAAAGATACCATCTTTTTATACCCAGCTACCCGAGGCTACTTACAATACTTTTTAACCCAACTACGCAAAAAAAAGATAAGGGTTATGAATTTGTCTCCTTCGAGAACGTAGTGGTGTAAGATACGTAATAATCGCTAAGCTAGCTAAGTAGAACGTGCCTACCTTCTTGTATCTATTAAATATATCGTCCTCACTTAGAAGACGATAGATTTCTGTACTAACTCATAAGATTACACAAGCTTTCTTGAACTTGCCATTTGTATAAATTTATCACCTAACTAGAACGTGCACGCAACTTCGTTTGCGGAGGAGAAAAAAGTTATAACACCTCTTTTTTCTTTTGTTTAGTCGAGTAAAAAGTATCCTGTAACCATTTGTGGATACCCAGCTAACCGTGTACCAAAAATAGTTGAAATCTGTTTAGCCGATTCGACGTGATGAAGCCACAACCACACATACAAACATATAAAAAAATCGATTTAGTGACCTCCAAACAATCAGATTTTTTTTTTTTTCATATATATCCCTTGTACAGACATTTTATTTTTACAACTATATAATAGTAGAAATATTTATTTATTGGTCTGACAAGAGCTCTTAAACTTTGGTATCCTCAGACAGTTTGTCTCTATAAACCTAATCAGGAACATTCAGTTCCCCAGAAAATTATCTACGGATAGTTTTTATAGAAAGAAGATTATATATATCGTATCGATTTTTAGATATTTTATTTGGCAATAATAATATTTTACATAAAAATAATAAAGAAATAAATAAATGTTACGGGACAATTTTACACAAATCGAACTAGTCCCATGGTAAGCTCAATAAAGCTTGTGTTATGGGTAATAGACGACGATATATTTAATAGATATATTACTTATATACATAGAAAACATCCAAGACTAAGTAACAAATATTTATGCTCATCACACAAATATTTGCCCTTATCGGGATTTGAACCCAGGACCTCGGCTTCGCAGGCAACGCTACTCCCACTGAGCCCAACCGGTCGTCAAATGATGTATGCCTTAAAGATAAAAAAAAACATGGTTACATTGTTTCACGTTGTCTCAATATTACATTTCAAACAGGTATACTTCAACGTATTTTAATCCAAATCTTAGCTCGTAACAATACACTGATGCCAAACACAAAGGATCAAACCAAAAATGTGAATGACTCGAGAGGCTAAAGTGCGCACAAAGACACGAAAGTACCTACTAGAGATGTTTCGCTTGGCAACCGAGAGGTAATAAAAATTAATTAAACATAAATATCAGGAGGCGCCTAACCTGATGTTGGTGACAACCCTAGTTGTCAAAGAAAGGCAATATTTGAGTTTGCTTCTATGAGAATATAGGGTTGGCAAATTATCTTGGCAAAATAAGATGATTAATACCATAGTTTATCATTATATTATTAGTTTATAAGGTTCTTCATCTCTATCGAGACGAATAGTTTGTCGACACGTTGGGTAAGTATGGTTGAACAACGCCTTACGAATCTGGTGGTCTCAGGTTCGACGTGCACGTGTTTGTGTGATGAGCACAAATGTTTGTTCTAGTGGGTCTTGGATGCTTTATATATATTTAAGTATTACGTTTATTTATATAAGTATGTATATCGTCACCTAATATCAATAGTACAAGCTATGCTTAGTTTGGGACTAGGTCGATTGTTGTCAGATTGTCCCTAATATTTACTTTACTTGTATTCTCTTAACTTTAAATTCGTGTAACTTGACATGCAACGCAACTTTTAATGAAATTTAAATTGAGAAAGAAACATTCTTATTTAATTTAATCTAATCTTACGGTATCTTGATTTGGGGTATAGCAGCTGACATACAGATTATATTTGTGCTACAAAAAAGAGCCATTCATTCCATATATAACTTGAATTTCCTTGACTTTTTAAGAGAACTTTTGAAGACATCAAAATTTTAACCGTATCGCCTCAATATATTTATGAGAATATTATTTATGTTATTAAGAACCTCACCAAGAAGTCTGATCCATAATTTTAAATTGTATAAACGACGTATAAATTTCCATTAGAAATCCATGCAAATAGTCCATCATTCGTTGGTAAACGTATTCATATTTATAATAAGCTATCAGATATATTTACAATTACAATTTATACTACTTTCTTATTTATACTATTTTCTTTACTTTAAATTACAATTTATACAACTTTCCGAGCTCTTATTACCAAAAATATTCACTTCATCTAAAAAAGAATAAAAAATTAAATTATTTTTATAAGAACTATCAGAATATGTGCCACACGTTGACATTTAATGAAACATTCTTTTTTGTATGGAGTGCACTCGCTAGAACTATGTATTTTTGTTATTTAACTACTTAACTAAGTAGCCGTTTATGCAAGACACCTAGTTACACTCCAAATTACATCAATACACATCTTGTAGTTTTTGATTAAAATGCCTATGACATACGGATGGACATAAGGAAACTATAAGGGTTTCCTAACCCTAAAAATTACTCATTGTTGAGTTTCTTTCGGCTTTCTAAACAGTGGTTACCTCTTGGGAAATGCCGGTAGACTCAGACTTGTAACAGTGCCCTTGCAGCCTGCTTATAGAATACCATATTTCATCAATTTAATTTTTATTTTCCTAAAAATAACTACAAACACTGTCAGTGTTAATAACAGACGAGATTTACAAATAACATAACAAATCATTTTAAGAAATTGAGGAACGTAATGCAAGACACAAGCTACGATAGGAATAATCTTACACAAATCGACCTATAATTTGGGGAGCTTCGAAAAAACTTGGTTTCCCGTTAGATCTCACTTTATTAGCGAAACCGTTAACGAACTTGGCATTCTTTCATATTTATGTATTTGATTCGATATATTTTTCATCGCGGATACGTGTGTACCCATCTAACTAATTTGTAATAATGGCATATGTAATTTTAAGAGTATACTTGTAGATATTCTACAAAATTCATACTCTAACTTTTTACTTCTTTTTATCTAATCTAAATTAAGTATTTATGTAAAGGACATTACCAAAACAATAGATAAATAAAGGTTGACACCTAAGCCCCATAAAAAAATTTCCTTCAGTGCCTACTGCCTTCCTAAATTAAAATAGCTCTTACTATGAAAACGAGCCGATTTTTCTTTATGTTAGTACGATATCATAAGAATAAGCGGAACGAATTATGCTCTTTCTATAATCATCCCTTCAATTAATGCATTCATGAATCAACGTAATCATCTCAAACACAGCGGTTGCTGATTGCAAACTCACAAGAATATAATTAGTTTACTCTTAGCTAATGAGTCTCTTGCAAGCCCTTGCGCTGGCGGCATTGACACTTCTTTATAATAAACAGGGTCTTTGTACTATATTAAATTTACTCGCGTTTCCGAAGTACAAGCTAACTCAAAGCGCTCAACCTCGGGCGACATTTAATCACGGATTGAGCCCTCTTTAAATATCGTTCCGGAGAGGAATTAGGAACAGGAAAATATCGAATGAATCAAGTAATGAAGGCGAAGTTGGCCGTTTATTTGATTACTGCCGTCTGCTCGTGGACATTTGATTGGTGTAACCTCTTCTGGGTCATCGAGCCGGCGAAATCAACATTACGATTCTGTTCGCGTTTTTGTGTCAATTGGCTGTTTGCTATAGTGATTATAAGCTGATGGTTTTATTTAAGATAATTTCATACTAATTTCTTCCTATTTACTTGTATTATTTCATCTCTCAGGGCAAAATAAACTAAAATTACAGCCTCCTTAGCAAAGGAAAATAGTGTATTATACTACAAGCTGTACTTCCTTCTTTTTTCGTCATCACAGTAGCAATTCAAAGCATGCAAAACAAAGTTTCCACATTTGTAAGCGAGTAATCCCTAAAACACAATGCAAGTACTGACTCTAAACTGCACAGAAAAGTTGAGGCATAGAAAACTAAACGCTTTAGAAAACGCTTCATCTCAATATGAAAGCCATAGTCGCTTGTTACTTTTTTATTTGGGAGTGTAGTAACAAACGTCTCGCGCTTCAGTTAGCGCTGCATGCGCGCTTTACCCTTTCCAATTATGCTAAGAGCACGATAGGATTAAGCCCCGAGCATCAACCCGACCGATTTTAGGGATGCATTGCACAAAAATTGGTGCATTTTGTAATTCAATGCTTGTATCGATTAGTAAAGCTGGGCCGTTTGCCAATGTATTCGGGTCAATTCTCCGTATCTTGCTTGCTGCTTTCAACCAAGACACATATCAAATTTGCTGCGTGCCAATAATCGGCGTTCAAATTGACTCTAGATTTCCCACTTCTACAATTTTCCGTTTCCAAGCTCATTTAAACCTATTCGAATTTCTACATCTCTCCCAACTCACTCATAACTGATGACACAGCTAAGGACAAGTACATCTAGCAATTATAATTAGGCCGCATTATAATAGCAGTGTTGCAGCAGCCCACAGCTTCAATCTTCGGACAATAGGGCGTGCCTCCATTCAGCGCTCTGAGCTGTATGCATCTAATACGCAGCGCAAATGCCTAAATTACTTATCGTGTTTGGCTTGAGCAGACTAACCCATCTCTCACTAAGGCTGCGGTGCAACTGATGGCATATTACGTTTTGTTCTGATTTGGTTTTAAAGAGTCAATTTCTAAAGCTCAAGCAATAATTAGACGTATGGAACTTTTTATGGAAATTAACCCATCGAGTGATCAGACGAGTCTGGAGTAACCACAGAAAACCCGTGGCTGTAAGTAGTAACTGATGTGTTTGTTCAACTGCATGCTTCATTCACATACTCAAATCAGTAAATAGGCTGTTAATATTTTACTCAATAATCAATCGGACGATATTCAATGGTAAGGAAGATTTAATAAAACCGGGTGTTAGCTTTTCGAAAAAAAACCGCCATATGTAGGGTATCGACCTGAAAAAATTCGGGATAACCGACATCAGCGTACGTTTCATCGAATCTTTAGAAAATTTAAATAAGCATACCTTGGTAATCTTACTCAAAAACCTTTTCCTCGAATGTCTTGTGACTCGCATTGGCATAACTCGGTAATCGGCGGTCGATACTCGATCGTGTCTCCCGAGATTGAATGCAGTGTCTCCATATTCCCTACCCTCTGCCCTGCCAGCGGGCTGCGGTCTCTGATTTATTTAAGCTGCACAGGTTACTGATTGTAGGATTTGCGTACGCTCGGATGCAGCCAATGTGGCGTTCGAACGTGTTCAGGTGTGTTCACGAGAGGAATATATTTTACGTTTTCTTTTGGAAAATATGGGTCACAAGGTACTTCGAAATAGGTACAAATATTGTTACTAGTTTGGCATGTTTGTTTTTTCTCGATGTGAAAAATTGAGTACTTTAATTAATTATTCGAGTATGGCTCGCAGCTTGTGCTAAAGTTAGTTTTCGATTATAAGCATGACTTCCAAATTAAATAGCACTTATCAAATTATTAAAATTTATATAAATGAGTCTGTTTTTTTAGGATTGCTACGCGATGTCTTCACCAATTGTGGACTTAACTGCTGTGCTTGTTTTTAACTCTTCGCACGGTTGTATTATATTGATAGGAGTTGAATAGTGTAACTGGACTAATATTGGGTGGGTATGAAGTGTGCGCGCGGCGGATTACACTGCCGCGCGCACACTTCTTACTCGCGCCCGCTGTCTTTCTCCTCATTGCCCGAAGACGAATAGGACTGTCATGAAGTCACGAAAGAGCTATAGTTCCATATTTATTCCGTTTTGCCTATTGGTAGTGGTTCGAACCGCCAATAAAACTACACCGGAACTATGTTTCTAGACATATGTTTAACATCAATTGGTATAATAAGCCCGTACGTAACAAACCAATAACCCATTTGGCATGCCGAGTCGTGTAAGGATGAATGTTTATGAGCACCAGCACTGGGGCTCACAACGTGGTGACTTTTTTTGCTCCCTTTCAAAGCACACCTTTAAATCACAGGAGTTATAAATTGTAACTTATTGATATGTTGAAAGAACATTTGATAAAGAAATCGAAATAAAATAGTCAAGGCATACTAACAAAATAGGATAAGGTAGGCCGACAACGCATTTGTGATCCCTCTGTTGCAGGTATCTATGGGCGACGGAGATCGCTTACCATCAGGTGATCCGTTGGCTCGTTTGCCCCTTACAACAAAAAACTAATGCTGAAAACTGTTCGTAATTTGCAACAAGGGATTGCCATCCGGTCCGGCGGATCCGGTAATCTGGCCGGATCCAGTACTTAATGGCGGCCACCGGATCCGGTAAAAATTTACCGGATCTGGACCGGATCCGGTAGACCCGAAGAGACTGAAGAGACGCCACAACAGACATATACGGACTACCCAACCCACGAAAGCTGATGTGAAGAGTCAATATGATCTAGATCTAGTTAAGCTTTAAAGAACGAAATCCTTCTTAATTATTCTTTGAGACGTTCATTTTGTTTAATGGTTAATTTCATTATGTTTGTTTGGCCAAATAAGAAAAACAGTTTTTTCAATTAACGTTATTACATCTATAACATGTCTCTTACCTAGTATTTAAAGTGCAATGTGATATGTGATTATTGATTAGCCTTTTTATTTATGTTTAATATTACGGGTATTAAGGGAGTATAGTATTTTATTATTGTTGATGTTAACTCATATAATATTCATAAAGTTGATTCAATATTACATAGTAGAGAAGAAAAGTGGGGTCAAAGTTAAAAGAACGATCATGAATCATAATGTAATGCACCAAATTAGTGGTAAATTCTTATAATAAGTCCCTTTAATTAAAGTGTTTGTTCAATTTTCATAAAAAAAGATTTAATTTTGTTATATTTACTATGAGACATGGTTACCATGTCTTCATGTGCGGCTGTAAATAGGTTAATAATGATTAAGTTAAGGCTGAATATTATTGAAGCAGATGCTTAAATTTTCATATAACTGTTTATCTTACAGTAATATGAAAATTTAAGTGGCTAGTGAGACTGATGAGATGATGACTGATTTTAGCGCTAAACCATTGTTTAATTAGTAAATTTACAAAAACAGCTCCGCATGTCTACTTTACGGCCAACAAACTGGACAAAAAACATAATTTTGGATAGACGCAATAGCAAAACTTCAATCCGGCTGGATTGGGCTTAATTCGGCCGGATCCAGCCGGCGAATAATATACGTAAAATATTGAAATAATTTGTTTTATAGTTTCTCAAAATACTCTCCATTAGCCTCTATGCATCGTTTTATCCACCTAAACCATGATTTTCATGCATTCCTGGTACTGTTTAACATAAATATAAACAAAAATATATCACACTAGAAGGGGCACGGACTCCGTCTGCGGAGGAGAAAAAAATTATGATCCTCTTTTTACTTCAGCGTAGTCGCGTAAAACATATTCTATAACCATGATGAGAATGCCCAGCTACCACTGTACCAAAGATAATTGAAATCCGTTTAGCCTTTTTGGCGTGATAAAGCCACAACGACACATACAAACATACAAAAAAACAAAACCAATATTTTCGATTCAGTGACCTTCAATTAGTCTAATATGACTATTTTTTTTGAAAATATCTATCATGTACCTAGTCATTTCATTTATACAACTTTACAATACCTACTATAGATAAGAACCGCACCAACGTTTCCATACTCCAAAAACTCGGCATCACGCAGCGTCTATCGGCTGTAGTACAGTCACGCATACTGCAGTACTTTGGCCATGTCTCTAGGCGGGATAACAACTCCATAGAGCGGCTGTTAGTGCAGGGAAAAGTGGATGGAACGAGATAGCGTGGCAGGTCCCCTATGCGTTGGACTGACCAAATAAAATCAGCAGTAGGAAACTGCGTATCTGACTGTGCCAAACAATCTGCCAACAGGGAAAAATGGCGGGAGATCGTGCGGTTAGCTGTGTCCGCCTCTACCACCGATGTGGACGCCTCAACGTGACCACGACCGCTCTGCCACGAGCGAAACAACAGAGAAGATAGATAAGTAGAAAAAAAATACAAAAATGTATAAGAACATTGATGTTAAACCTTGTTTCATTTTAACAAAGAGTCAGATTGTACATTCGTATTTTGACCTACTTTAAACAACCTTTGAGACACAAAATTTATTTTCCACAGCTCGACTAAGTAACTCAGAAAGATTCAGTTATTAATTTAGGACTCTGTATGGCACTCCATACTTTTACACATCATTTTTTCCTCCGGATTTTTTATGATAGTAATTTAAATCGAGAATACCAGTATTTACTGCGCGTTGTTTTAATTAAAACGTCCACTGCCAAACAAGACCACGATCGGTCCTGACGCATCCAGCAAACTCCAAAACTTTATCAGGTCATCAGCTCAACTTGTAGGGGATAACCCAAGCTGTGTCAACCGGTACATGGGTGCCTCTCAAGAACTCGTACGCCCCAACAGCCATTGGCTCTACGCGCAATGCTACTAATGTTTTGCATATAAGGGAGTCTGTTACCCTGGTTCTTTCTTCTATATGGTTTATCCGCAAAAGTGAACCACGTGCAGTAGTCGTAGCGTTAGTTTATGTAAAGTTATTATTATCTGTGTCATCAATCCATACTAATATTATAAATTCAAAAGTGTGTCTGTCTGTCTGTTACCTCTTCACGCTTAAACTGCTGAAACGATTTGGATGAAATTTGGTATTTGAGATAGTTTGAGTCCCGGGAAAGGACATAGGCTACACTTACACTTACTTTTAAAAATAGGCAATGACTTTGCTTGCCTTGACTCAAGCGGAAGAGGGATAACATATAATGAACTAGCTTCTGCCCGCGACTTCGTCTGCCTTAAATTCGTTTATTGCAGATAAGGGTATTTTTGCGGGATAAAAAGTAGCTTATGTCCTTCTCCGGGACTCAAACCATCTCCATACTAAATTTCAACCAAATCGGTTCAGCGGTTTAAGCGTGAAGAGGTAACAGACCGACAGACAGACAGACAGACAGACACACTTTCGCATTTATAATATTAGTATGCATTTCACCATCTATTCATTCCTAGCTAGTCTGTCACTTCCGCTCCCCAAATGTTGTCTGGAAGAGCGATAAAACCACCTATTTCTACAATTCGCATGATGTCTATATACGGTCCGGCCCATATTTGACATTTGATACTAAGTTTAGCTGTCGTCTATTGTGTTAGTATATTCTTTTTGATGTGGTGCACAATAGAAAATGCAAATAACCAAACACATTATTTCCTTAATGCTCCATTCTCGAACCGCATTGCCCGAGTCGCAGCAGCCTGCGACTGTTTCATTTGAAAACGATAATTTACGAGGCAATAACTCGATCGCGCCGACTGCTGCGATTTTTATTTAAAATAGCTTCGCTCGCTCTCACCGTGCGCCGCTGTTTTACAGCAACCTATCCGCGGATCCCTCGCAATATTTTTGTATTTATCACTTTTACAGGCTGACACAACTTCAACAGATATTTTGTGCACACTAAGATGTACGTACACATAAGTGTAACACACATAAATATTTTATACCTATAATCCCGATCTATTCATACGTATTTCCGCAACGATCTAATCAAAATCAGCTTTGACAAATTTACCGTACAGCTTATTGCGCGAAAATTGCACCGACACCTTACGATAACTTCCTGAAACGCGCTGCTTATCAAGTAAACTGAATCACGGTCCGCAGTAGAATAAATAGAACGTAATGAGATGAGACGGGCTTGACTGCCTAGGGACAATGGTTGCAAACTATCGCGCTAGGTAGCTGTTAAGATTACAGGAGTTTCCCAAACTGCGATAGTTTTCCTATCACAAAAAAATTAACAATTTTAAATAAAAAAAGAAGCGACTTCAAAATAAACTAAAAAGCCAAAAATAATCTTTTATGTACGGTATGGATCACGTTTGAATCACCTTTTGAAGTCGGTGCCATCCATTTATCACTATTAACACAGATAACACGCAAGAACCGCGGCGGCGAGCCTTTAGTTATTACCTACCTATATATTTACTTATAGTAATTCGTATTTTTGTTGAATACAGAACTTTACTTCAGGTTTGGCAGCGACTTCAAAAGGTGATTCAAATGTGATCCATACCGTACATAAAATATAATTTTTGGCTTTTTAGTTTATTTTGAAGTCGGTTCTTTTTTATGTAAAAAAAATTATTTTTAGTTTTTTAGTGATATAAAGTATTTTTTAGAGCCCAGAATGGGAATACTGAGGAGGATTTGATTGTAAATAAAAATGTAAATTATAAGAATTGGCTAGGTCAAAATGGTTAAGTCTAGTAGCTTGCTGGTTAAAAAAGAATACGACTAACAGTCTCAACTTACCCATAATATTTAAACAATTATCTCGCAACTATTGACCGTTAATAAGGACTTGTATCTTCCATCATCAGCGCAGCATCATTAAATGATGACAAACACACGAAAATAACTGTATAACTTTAGAAAAATATATAGAAAATATTGTTATTGCTTATAATATTTGAGGGTTTCTCTCGATTTCCCTGGGATCCCATCATCAGATCCTGACTTGGTGATAAGGAGACTACCTCAGAGACACACTATAAAGATTATGACTAACAGTCTTAACGTACCTACCTATAATACATGTATTTTTCAGGAATTATCCTGTAACTCTTGACCGTTAAGGAGTTCTCTGGTTCTCCACTATCAGCTCCACTTTGCTACCCTGATCTTAACTAACTTCTGCCTCTAAGCAAAATATGATTAAGAATTATACTGCAATTAGTGAATTAAATAACGCTGGTTTAGCCCTTATTAGTGACTGGTGGCTTGTGTCTTCATCATCGGTTTATCTTCACCAAATGATAATTTTCGAGTATAAATGCTTGTTCTTCTTTAATAAACACCGAAATCGCCATAGGTGTGCCCATAATATTTGAGGAATTCCTTCGATTCGTCATCGATCTCACCATCAGATCATCACCAAAATTTTATGGGACCAACTTGGAGATTCCTCCTCTTAACCGGTCTTAACGGTCGTATTAGATTAAGTTAGATTAGGTAAAATGTTTTACTAACAATAATATATAAGTTCAAATAATGTCCTAACTAACACCATGATCCCAGTTGGTCGAAAATAAATAATAATAATAATTATTATTAACCGGAAAAATAATTTTCCAAATCGACTCGCGAACCGCGAATTAAATAACACTGGTAGAGCCCTCAGTGGTAATAGATGGCTGGTGTCTTCATCATTGGTTTCTCTTCACTAAATGGTGATTTTCAAATGTAAATGCTTAAACTATTGTAATAAATACGGAAATCGCCATAGATGTGCTCATAAAAATCGAGGAATTCCTTCGATTCCTCATGGATCCCGGCGTCAGATCTTCACCAAAATTGTATGGGACCAATTTGGATATACCTACTCATGAACAAAAAAATAATTTTCAAAATCGTCGTGTAAATGACGGAGTTCTGAGGAAACAAAATTAAAAAAAAAAAAACATACCACCGACTTGAGAACCTCCTCCTTTATTTTGAAGTCGGTTTTTTTTTGAGTTGCGAGCTACATTTGAGAAAAACTCGCCATCGGTGAAACCGGAATCCTTTCAACGAATCAATCCGAGAAATGGGGGAATTCATCGCGCGGAGGCGGCAACAGCGCGAGAACAAAGCCTAGTGGGAGTAGCGGGGCAATTGACGCTCGGTGTCGCGCCGGTGTCGCGACGTTCGGAGCTGCAATCTAGTAGATTAGTCGCGTTCATATAACACAGTCAAATTGTCCCCAGTTGGGAAACGGATCTTTCTTTGTTCAACGGCAGAGGATATATGTCTAATATTCTAGATACGTCCATAACGAACAAAGGAGCGTCAGTGCACTTGTGGGCAGAGGGTGTTAAGGTTGTTCTAGTCTAGTCTCAGTCACCGTGTACGGCATCGGTATAAAGCTCAGCAGATGTAATTCGATTAACGCCCGGTGTATTATAAATTATGCTGTTTCCTGTAGCAAAAAGCCGATGTTGAAAATAAGTCTGATTGGGATATTGTATTTGGTAATTTAAAGCGAATTTAAGAAACTTGGGACTTTAAGACTAACAGGCACAATAACCAAGTTAGTTAACTTTGGTATAGCGTGAAAGATGCCGAGATCAAGACCATGTCCAACGAGGTAAAAACATTTATCATGTTAGATATAATGGGTATATCTATACTATTATAAAGTTGTAAAAATGAAATTTCTGTACATTGGAGATGTTAAAAAAATGTAACGGACTATTTGCAGGTCACTAAATCGAAAAATGTTTTTATTTTTAATTTTTTGTTTGTCGTTGTGACTTCATCACGCCAAACCAGCTAAACAGATTTCAACTATTTTTGGTACACGGGTATCTTGGGTATTCACAGATGGTTATAGGATATTTTTTATCTGATTTCATTGTCAAAAAATTAGGGGTTATGACTTTTTCTCCTTCGCGAGCCAAGTTGCGGGCCTCTTCTAGCTCTAAAATAAATATCAAGTTGCAAGAATGTTCTGAGAACATTCTTGAGAATGTTTCCATGTTTTGGCAATGTTCTGCATCTTGAATTACATCTTATTTTTGTCATCTTTCATACAGTCTATCCATCTTTACTTCGGTCTTCTATTCTTCTACATCCCTCCAAATTCATACTCAATGCTTGTCTCGTCACGGAGTCTACTTTTCTCATCAAACCCCGTACTAATCGTTAATCGGTCACCATCGGTACCAATCGCTAGGCGGCAACTTATCTTTGATCGGTCACCACACATCCATCGTAACATCCCCTATTATACTAGCAAAAGCATTTTACTAACCTTTCTCAGATAGTTTTGCTAGCTGTGACTCAATATTTTCACGCATAAAACAGTGACATTATCTATGATTCCAAGCGACTGCACACTACTGCAGCGCGAGCACCGCGGTAGCTGTTGCCGTGATTAGCGCGAACAGTGTCAAACGCGCTTCGCCCGTGTCCCGAGTAGGTACTCGTATTCCTTAATGTGGTATATCCCGCTGAACTCTGGTTCAATAAGTTGTGTTTCATGGTTCCAGGCTTTGAAATTCCGTTAAGTTCGTTCGTGTTGGAAGTTCTTCAATGCTATATACTTGTATATCTGCTTGATTAACCTAATCTTGAAATTCGTTGTAATTTACGATTGATTAAAATCAAATCAAAATATTCTTTATTCAAGTAGGCCTGGGTACAAGCACTTTCGAAATGTCAGTTACATTGAGAGAAGTGTTTGCTGGGTGACATACAATATGATCCAACATTTGTTGCAAGGATTAGGGAAAACCCCAGAAAAACCTAATAATTAGATCAGATTTAACTTAAGTTTAAGTATAATATTATTGATAAAATAGTCATTTTTAAAATTTCAATCATCGATGGCGATGAAGTTTGATTTGGAGGAATGCTTATAAAAAGAGTTTTTGCAACTTTCATCTATACTATTATAAAGTTGTAAAAATGAAATATCTGCCTGTACCTTGAAGATATTTTCAAAATATGATCGTTATGGACTATTTGGATTTTTTTTGGATTATATGTATGTGTCGTTGTGGCTTCATCACGCAAAATCGGCTAAACGGATTTTAACTATTTTTGGTACACGGGTAGCTGGGTATCTCCAGATGGTTATAGGATACTTTTTACCCGACTACGCTGAAGAAAAAATGAAGGGTTATGACTTTTTCTCCTCCGCGGACGAAATTGCGGGAATCTTCTAGTACTCAATGTTCCCATACATAGAAATGTGACTTTATCTATCGTTCCAAGCGACTGCACACTACTACAGCACTAGCACCGCGGGGGCTGTTACCGTGATTGGCGCGAGTGTCAAACGTGCTTCGCCCGCGCCCGAGTATTCCCTAATGGAGTACTGGGAATCCCGCCGAACTCTGGTTCAATGAGATATGTTTCATGGCTTTGAAGTTTGATTGCGTGGAAGTTGGTTTTTACCAGTTCACTATCACAGTTCACATCGTAAACCTCCGTGAATATTCTTGAAAGTAATTGCATATCCCAACGAATTGCGGATTTGTAGGAGAGACCGGGGCGCGAATTGTCAAAATTTAGGTTTTCCATTGTAGCTCCTAAACATTTGGATATGATCTTTATGTCGAATGATGTCAAGACTATTCAATCCAAAATGTGTACCTATTGGTATTTTTTTTTCACCCAGGAAACTTTAATCCTCAATAATCATATTTTTTAGGGAAATCATGGCTCGAATAGTTTTTTGCTTGTAAGTCCTCATGCTGTAAAATTTAAAATAAATAATTAAGTACCGTGGTGAATGCACAAAGACATAAAATCCATAGGTTATTAACATGTTAATACTTGCCCTGTATATATGTTGTTTATTTTAGCCATACAACCCGCATCCTAACCTTACAATCGACGACTTTCTTTTGAGAAATAAAATTATATGTGATAACTATTGGTGTTTGCGTCTAGGGAAAAATAATAAAAAATATATACAACCTATAGTTTAGAATTTCTATGCATTAGGTACAATTTACAGCAGAGTACACACTTTAATGATATGTCCCGTGTGATCCGATATTCCTAAATTCATGACCTCAGATGTATATTTGAAAGCATTAGTTATTATATTGTCTATACACATCTATGAGCTAGATGTTATTCTAGTGAGTGCCTTGATTGTATGCTTAAGATGAAATTTAGCTAGTGTTAATAGAAACTTTTTTGTTGTAATATCACTATTCAAGATAACGTTAAAATCACCAGATATGACAATTGTGCGTTTTAAAAAAGCCAGGGTATCTATGTAATCATGAAATTTTGCGATGGAATTCTTATTATAATGAAAGGTTATGAAAAGATGGGTTTTGTAGACGCTACATGACTTTTAGGCGACCATGCGTAAGAAATTACTAGGTTTTTCGTGCATTAAAGCAATTTTGCTTAAGCCTTCCGGAACTGAGTGATTTTACGAGATAAAAAGTTACTAACTCTGTTTCTATGAAAAAATTGACCTCTATCCGTTGAAGTTGCTGTATAGTAACAGAATGTCACTAAAGTGTATTCGTAAGCACATTTAGGTACCACAAACTGCTGACTTAATTTTTAACGATGAAAGAAGAGTAATAGGTATTATAACGTAGAAGCTAAGCGTGCTTTTAAATTTCAAGTGAAATGGTCGTTGGCTTTGTCTCCAATACTCTCATTATTATGCTGAACATTATCCTAAATCAAAACTCAGCTGAGAGCCGCGAGAACTCGCGCCATTTGTTAGCAAGTCGCACAAAAGAGGTTTAGTTTTAATGTAGGTAACGCTAGAAACTGAAGGAGGCCGATAAGTACGTGTTGACTGGGAAACGGGTTTAATAAAACGTTATGAGCTGTGTTCCAGAGTTGAGAGCATCCGGTGTATGCCACACCCGCCTGCCCGAAGGCACAGGCGGGTAGATTTTATTTATTTGAAATATGATTTTAACATCCATACTAATATTATAAATGCGAAATGTGTCTGTCTATCTGTGTGTCTGTTACCTCTTCACGCTTCCCGCTGAACCAATTTGAATGAAATTTGGTATGGAGATAGTTTGAGTCCCGGGGAAGAACATAGGCTACTTTTTATCCCGGAAAAATACCCTTATCCGCGATAAACGAATTTAAGGCGGACGAAGTCGCGGGCAGAAGCTAGTATTACAATGTTTTAACATATTGCGGGAGGGATTCACAGCCTCAACCACGTACCTATCCAGGCCCCTTGCAAGAATAGAGGGTTTTCCAACAAAAGGTTTTTAACCGACGCCCAAATATGTCGTTACAAGTCTCATTTCTTAAATCAGCGGGGAAGCGCTCGAAATAAGTTGGGCCGATTACACGAGGGTTCTTTGTTGAAAGTGCCATGCGACGAGGAACTGTCGTTAGGCGCTCAGTAGAACGAAGCTGTTTACCATGGAGGTCTACGCGTGCAAACTGCGATATTGTGTTTCTCAAATGACAGTACATCAAATAAGTATTGAGAGTAGTGAGTCATTATATGTTGCAATGAAAATAGTTCGCGACATGGGTGTCTGGGTTTCACTCCAACAAGTATACGAATAGCTCATTTTTGTATAATGAGGACCTTCTTTGCATCCGTGGAATTACCCCAGATGAGTGTTCCATATGAGAGCAAGGAGTGAAAGTGAGCAAAGTATACCCGTTTCGAAGCGTCACCCGAAATAAGCGGTTTTAATTTTCGCAACGCAAAGACAGCACTACTCAATATGCTATAAAAGACATAATGACATGGCACTTCCAATTTAGATTTGAGTCGATCATAAAACCCAAGAATCTGCTTTCGTCACAAATCGGCATCAGACAACAGTTCATACATGGTGGTACTTGGATCTTCCGGCCAGAGAAAAGCATTATATTTGATTTGTCAACATTTAACAGGAGCCCATTTGCTGAAAACCAGGCCTGTAGTTGGTCACAGGCCTTATTCACTTTAGTACTTAATTGGTCGTAGGTTTTAGCACCAACCAGTACTGTAGTGTCATCAGCAAATAACACAGACACTCCAGCAACGATGCTTGATGGCAGATCATTTATAAATTATAAGAATAAGGTATTCCCCAAGGGTCTGCCTTGGGGAATACCTATATTGATCAATCCTGTGTCAGATTGCTGCATTTTCCCGTTTGAGGACAACTTCACAACTTGTTTACGATCCGACAAAAATGAGGCCAATAGTTGGTGGACATTTCTCTGGATGCCATATGAAAACAATTTATTTAGAAGCAGCGAGTGGTCTATTACGTCAAATGCCTTTGACAGATCGCACAATATCCCAGACATCTTCTGTCCATCGTCTAACCCAGTCATGATATAATCGAATATCCTGTACGCCGCAGTGGTTGTTGACAATTTCTGCCTGTACGCATATTGATTGGTCGTAAGCAGGTTATTCGATTCAAGATGATTAATTAGGTAAGACGATAAAACAGATTCAATTATCTTCGATATCGTGGGCACTATTGTGATAGGCCTATAGTTATTGACGTCACACCTGTCACCCTTCCCTTTAAAAACGGGACATACTCGCGTATTTTTTAAAACTTCTAGATATATACCAGTTTGAAACATAGTGTTTATAAGGACAACAAGTATATCGCCAACAACCGGCCATACAGAAAGGACAATATTAAGTAAAATGTCAAAGGCATCGACAGTGCCACGTGTCTTCAGCATGGGGCGCAGAAACTTATCCAAAAGATCACGAGTGACCACTGGCAAAATGAAAGGGGACGCATTTGAAGTGCTCAAATGCCTATTAAGGTACTGTGTGGATTTTGACATATTACTATGAATGGTGTATTTGGACGCGACTCCAAGGAAATGCGAGTTAAAAGTGTTTGGTATTTCGCTATCCGCTATTTCGAGGTTTGTGATAGCATCGCGAAGGCAAACACCATGAGATCTCATATTTAAACCCACCTCCTCATTGACTATCTTCCATATTTCTTTAGATTGATTGAGGCTTGTTATCACCCTATTTTCAATATGAGCTTGACGATTTCGCAACGTTGTGGTCTTAATTAATCCGGAATAGTGTTCAATTCATTCGGTTAAAATAGGATTGTCGGGGTATTGCCGCCTAATTTCGTGGAGATCGTCGTGCTTACGATTCAACTCCGCTAATTCGTCACTTAGCCATGGGACAGTGGTATTCTTCTTACATCTAAACTTTTTAATTGGAAAGTGTATGTCCATGTAATAAGTTAAAATATTCAATAATTTGTTGAATTTATAATTAATGTCGAAGTTGTTATTGTATATAAAATTAAATCGTAATTTGCAATGTCAGAATAAAATAATTGAATAGCATTATCGCTAAACACGTGACGCTCGATAATCGCATTTGGTTGGATTTTTAAGCCTTGTTCGGTAATTAAATCGAACCGTTGCGCGTTATGGTCGCTTATCGCGGTATTCACTGGCTTCGCAGTAAGCATGTCGCTTGCGAATGTGTTCATATTTCATGTTTCGACAGGTCTTTTGAAAAGACACTGAGGTTTCTATTTTTTTTAATTAGTGAATATTTTCGGAAGTAATTGTAGCATAAATTGTGCCCCCTTCCCCCCTCTATTTTCGAAACAGTATGTCCAAAAAATATGAAAAAAAAATTATGAAAGATAAAGCTTAACACATACTTTCGATGAAAATTATTTTAATTAGGAACGCGGCGGACTTTGTCCCGGCCCAAATTCCGGTGAAAGCTGGGTTTCAAATTATCCCACAAAATTTAGATGATCATACACAAAATCTTGTAAATGATCAGGCTCAATTATTACAGACCGTCACTGACCAAAGCGCCTTCAGATTAGCCGTCAGAAGGCTCATCGGAAGGCCGCGACACATACTGCCCGACCCGGATGACGTCATCACGACTACCATCAAAAGATGGTACCCGGAAGACTCCTCCGACTCGGACACAGATGACGGACCCATCAACCATGTTGCTGACTACTACTTTGACCGGAACATAGACATATTCCGAAACCCACATGACGATTACGGATACGGGCACGGGCACGGACACGGACACCGGCGGCTCCGCAGGCGGGGCCGTCCACCGCGATCTTAATACACAAGTCCCCCACACGTTATCCCATACCCATCCTATTCCTCAAAAGCCCCAAACAAAACCCAAATGTCCTTAGCTAGGAACACTGACTACCAACATGACGGAGACCGGCTAGAATATAGCTAGGTACACTCCGACTGTCGTGCACTCGAGCACGGCAGTCACCGACACGCGGTGCCGGAAGTTGTTGCGGCAGCTTCTCCACCACAACATATTGTTTTACGGTAACAGCATATTTGCTAGCCGACAATTAGCCCAATCAATCAATCAATCAAGCATGAACGCAAGGGAGAAAAGTAGATGCACACCTTATCCGAGTGCGACAGAGAAAGAAAGAGACGCGCTATGCACGAATACGAGCGAGAAAGAAAGATACACGCATTGTCCCAGTGCGAGAGAGACAGCAATGCAAAAAGATAAAAAACGCGCACAGAGGTGGAAAGCAAGGCCGCGGGCCGCGAGCGGCGATTCAGTCTGGCGGAGGAGAGCGACGGCGAGGGTGTGCGGCGATTGTGAGAGCCCACTCCTTCTCCGGTTGGACACCGGAGGCCCAGTCAAGATTCCGTTTGGAAGACTAGCTTCGTGTCGAGCCCTTTGTATCGCTAGCCAGCGTCCCCTGCTTCCCGCTTCGTATACCTCCTACATTGGCCGCCACCGGCGCCAACTCGGCCGTGGCGTCAACCCTGCCCTCCTGCTTCCCCCAGTGACGGCATCAGTACCAGCGGTTCCCAGAGCTTATACCATCCCGCTGTGGACTTCCCTTACTCGTGTTCCTCGATATATATAGCATGTACTAACCATACCTATTATTATGTTGTGCTACGTGTGACGATGTGGTGACTTACAATATAGTGTGTCGATTTGATTATCGCTTGTTCCAATTAGCATCACTTCCACCTTCTGGCACGAACGAAACCCCCTGTTAGTATCAAGTAAAGTCCCTGAGATTAGTAAGTAGAGAGTAGTAACTAAAACCTTACAGTCGATAAGTAATTTAGCTTCCACAATGAATGGCGTTTTCTAAATAATTTCAAAAACCATAGATTATAATTATTGCGATACAAATATCATGGATCGTCGCATTATAAGTCGGTACGTAAATATATATATAAAAGCTTTTTGGGCTTGAAATCCCGTATTAAACAAAGCCAATACGCGATGTTTTTTCATGCCAACATAAAGAAAAGCTCGCTTATGCTAATTAGTTCCTTAGTAAGTCGCCTTTTACAGTTTGGCTACTACATGGCGAAAGAAAAATGCAATTACATCAACGTTTCATACAGCAAAACAGCCTTTTTCATCTACAGAACATCGCAGCTTTGTATTAGCTTGTCACTTTGAACTAAACTACTCGGGCAAAATACGTCTCCACACAGATATTACTTTTAGTCTTAGAAATTCACAAAACTGATACGAAATGAAATTCCCTACTCATATTACTGACGCGACGTTCAATTAAATCATGTTGCAGAAGTAACAGAGTTATCCCAATTCGGATGATTTCATTAAGAGATTGCGTACTGGACATCTTTAGTAGGAACATAGAATGTTATTCACTTTAGCGATATAACGGGTCAAAAGAGAAATTCATTAAATTGCTAGTTAACAAGCGTTGGATTTTTATTTTCATCACATATGTAAAGTAGGAAAATTCGGTGTTTTATGCAGGCATAACAAGATTGAAGCTATTTTATGTAGCTCCTGTGTGGTGTAGCGATTATGTTACACTTGGCTCAGACACTTTGAGTAAGGCTCAACCACGAGCTCTGTTTACCACGAACCCAACATACGTCGGTTACGATACACGTTAGAAGTGTATTCAGCAACAAAATTACTGCTGAAGCACAGTAAACTTTGTTCTTATTCACTTAATACAGGTACCTATTTAGATTACGGACTATTTGGTGGTCACAGAATTGGAAAAAAAAAGATTTTTGGTATTTTTATATGTCGTATGTGTGTCTCTTCTCCGTGAACGAAGTTGCGGGCACCTTCTAGTAGTAAGATTTTTCATCAACGTAGTGGAGAGTAAACAGTATCCTATAAATATCTTCGGATACTCAGCTACCCGTGTACCAAATATAGTTGACATTCATCTAGGCGGTTTGGCGTGATACTACGACACTTACAAATAATGAATAAAAGATAATTCGATTCAGTGACCAATAAATAGCCAGTAACAATATTTTTATTGAATTTTATTGTACAGATATTTCAGTTTTATAAGTTTGTCAAATGATATATATATATCTCATTATCCTGTTACGTGTCAATGTTAACAATATAACTCAACGTGTTTGCTTATCTTTAGCAACGTTTTAATATTATAGCACAAAAGAAAAATAAATTACGATTTACGATGCAATAAGTTATAATAACGTGATTACGAATCCACGGCGCCAAACAGGATTTCTCGCGAACTTCTAAAATCTTCGTCTCTGCAGTATTGGAAAAATCTTTATTGGCTTATCCAGTGCTTTGTTGTTTAGAACCTTAATCTCGCGAGAGACGGCTATCCCGCTTGCGCAGGTGAGGGGATTATGGGGTGTTAATAAAAGTTTTCATTTACTGCACCGCACTGTTGTTGGGTTCTCGAGCAATGAATACCCTCTTCGGGACTTTTTTTAAAGCGTTTCCATCGCTTTTCTTTCGATTGACATTATATTAATTCGTGTCTTCTTTAAAGTAACTTTAATGCTATTAAATATATGGGCTCTGAATGGAAACTCAGATATTTTCAAATTCGCGTTGAAGTCGTTTTGGAGATCGTTGGACATTTATCTTCAGGTCGAACCATTTAAACGCAAAAATGGGACTGTACTTCTTATCAGGGGGCACGGCAGTGCCCCCGCCAAGTCGAGCGCGAAGCAAACACTGCCGTACCATCCTTTACTGGAACCATTTCGCCACATTTTCAGGCCCCTATTTGAGAACCTCTGGATAAGACCAGAACGCAGAAATTTTCGTCATCCAGTAAGCTATAATCACATACTTAAAATCCAAAATTTCAAGTTTGTAGGTAATTTAGCTCCGAAGTTAAGCGAAAGAAAAGTTTCGCATTTATGACACTCACTCACTCATGATCATCAGAATAGAACTAGTATTTCCCATAAACTTAGAGAGCTGAAATTTGGTACAGAGTTAGGGTTTAATGACCACATAAAGAAAAAACTATCAAACTAGGATAATCAAAGATCTGGAGTACCTGGTGACCCTGATTAGAAAACACAAGAGCCCAACCAAACTAGTAGAGATCGACATACCGCCATTACAAAAAATATTCAACTTGGTGGGCCGCTTCATTTGATGTCAAAAATCGAAGGTCCGACCTCCGACCGTCAACGATTGGTGCAATGGTGTCATGGAGCACCTGGTTTTGTACCCTTGTGTACCCTTCAACGGCCAAGTCACACAACATTAACTATAATAATAAAAAAATCGCAGTAAAGAGCCTTAGACTTGGCACGACTTTGTCTAGATTTCATTACTTTTTAGAGATAAACAAGCAGCTCCATCGAGACTTGGTTAGTTTTTTACAGAATGTTTTTGGTGGGAACCATTTTTCGACGTGTTTTTAACTTCTGTTATGCAATATTTTTATGCGAAGTTTGTTTTGCTGTATATAACAAAACAAACTTTTGTTGACTTACCCAAAGCACATGAACGTATCTTCAAGTGTCGGATTAATTCGCACCAAGTGTTTTCACAAAGATAATAATCTTTTAAAGCTTAGACCAGCTTAGAGAAACTCTTAGTGCTCTGTGAATTTTACTCGATCTTTGCGAGTTCTTTGTATTGTGTTCTGAGGACTTTACAGCGTCTGAGAGAGGCTTTTGAAAACACTATGAACCCATCGATGTTGAACAACTCTTTAAGGCGCGTGGCGTGTGTATCTACTCGCAAATAAAAGTTTGTTACTTATATAGATATAGTATTAATATTATACCACAATGCCTAAACCTATTTTAAACATGGTATCTGTTTAATTAAGCGCTTGTTTTATAATGCAGATATCCCATTGCGTTTTATTGGCTGTTGTTGGTTAGTTTGATATAATTTTGCACGTAAAATGGCATTTTAATGACTAGGAAGGATTGTGCGTTTTTGTAAACATTACTATTATCTATAAAGTTGTAAAAATGAAATATCTAAACATTGAAAATATGAAAAAAATATATATTGTTTTTGATGTTTTGTAAGTAGGTTTGTATGTTCGTATGTGTCGCTGTGGCTTCATCACGCCAAATCGGCTTAACAAATTTAAACTTTTTTTGTTACACAGGCAGCTGGGTATCTCCAAATGGTTATAGGATACTTTTTACCCGATTACGCCGTGCAAAAAAAGAGGCGTTATGACTATGATTTTTTCTCC
Organism: Hedya salicella; assembly: GCA_905404275.2. NCBI lineage: Eukaryota > Metazoa > Arthropoda > Insecta > Lepidoptera > Tortricidae > Hedya > Hedya salicella. Next base: position 19,129,014 of record FR990099.1, on the reverse strand, counting down.
TCCGGGAACGAAGTTTCCTTCTAGTGTAAAATAAAATTATAAGCTCTCGCAGTTTGTATACACACGTAGACGGTGATTCAAATTTGTACTGAGAGATTAGAGGGAAATGCATAGGGGCGGTCACGGTCCAGTAATAATGTTTTTTTTAATTCGGAATTAGTTATATTCTACCAGTCGAAGTATATCCGAAACGTTTTTGTATGATAGAGTTCAATTGTTGTCGCTCAAAGCTGACATGAAATCAACATCGTAACCTTGTCTGCAGTGGCGGCCTTACCCATTACGAGGCTCCGGGCGGCAGGTCTTTGCGAGGCCCTTTGTTGTTAAATAATTTTAATTTTAATAAAACTGCTTCGGTTGATGTGCGAGGCCTCGAGCGATTGCCCTGTTCGCCACCCCCTAAGGCCACCGCTGCTGTCTGAGACATAAATAATGTTGGATGAATTCGATTTCGAATATAACCGTATTATCGAACCTCAATCAAATTTAGAACTAGTCAAACCGATGAAGAATTATTATCGCCGCTTGAGCAGCCGAACGTGACACCACCTTAAGTCTATTGCGAGCTGAGACGCAAGTCGATTACTAGACGACTACTGACTTAACGGGAACGTCTTGATTATTAGCAGACTCAAGGTTGTTAAATGTTCTCGATTCTCTTTCAAATGACGACTATCTACCAAAAAAAAAACCCTCTTAAAAAAAACCCCTCATCTTTTGTAGTTTTTTTAGAAAAATTAAAATATATTTAAAAATGTTTTCCTTGCAATGCATTTAAGCTGACCAGCCCCCCTATTGCCTAGCGTGTTTGACGCTCGGAATTAGAATAAAGTGTCATGATTTTGTATGGGCTATCACAGTTCATTCGGATACCAATTGTCAAAACTAACCCTAAACCCCTCTGATTTGCAACCCTAAACATACAAGCAATAGAAACTGTACACAAGCAGTAAAGACAATGTGATTAATGATGTTTTGTTTCGAGAGAGTGCGATACAATTGATGAATAAAGGTTTATTTTACCCGACTGCGCGACGCAAAGGAGTGGTAATGTGTTTATCAGTCTATGTATGTACGTATGAATGTATGTATGTATATTTGTATGTATGTATGTATGTTTGTTCCTATCTGCCACTCTAGAGACCAAACGCGTGGACCGATTTTGATGATTCTTACGTCAATCGATTTGTCTTAACTGTCCAAATGTCACTGAAGACATGAAAATGATGAAAACTCAAAATGGCGATAATGAGACGCCATATTGTGAAAAAGAAAAAAAATTAAATTGTTGTTCTATATCGAATGAGGTATCAATGAATAGGGATTTAAAAATCATTATTAGGTTTCTTTTATCATTTTTAATTTGGAATTACCAGTTAGGAACTATAACGATTTAAAGTTGGTTAGCAAGCCGTTCTCACTAAATTTTCATTTAATTGCATTGTAATAATTCTGTGCAAGCTTCTCAATAACCCCCACGATAAAGATTGAGAAATTGTCTGATTTTTATAGTTTCAACTAAAAAGTATAAAATAAAAAATTATAATTAAAAATACAAAAAACCCGACTGCGTAAAAAACTAAAAAGATAACAAATAATAAATTCTAATATGGAACATAGCGATTTTAAACAGTGAGTATCGATCATGAATCATGAAAGATTTCCATTATAACTTACCAAATTTCTAGGGCACTGGACTTGTTTTTTTCTTTTTAGTTTTTTACGCAGTCGGGTTTTTTGTTTTTTTAATTATTAATTTTTTGTTTAAAATCATTGAGATAGATGGGTTCAATTTTGCTTACATGAAATGGTATTAAATTTGATAACAAATTATTTGCATACATTCGTCAAGTATTGGCTAATCTATACTTACATAATTAAAAAGAACTTTACAAATGTTAAATTAAGATTATAAGATATTTTTGTAACGTTAAATAATAATAGAGTATAATATTGTATGGCCGGAAAGGGTAACTGTTGAAACACATGTCATATTATGCACACCATCGTTGTAGCTACACAGTTTTATATAGTAAAATTATTCTATTCTATTCTATAAAGTTGTAAAAACTATAAATGTCTGTACATTAAAGATATTAAAAAAAAGCGGCCAGGTGCGAGTCGGACTCGCCCATGAAGGGTTCCGCAGCCGTTCATACAAAAAAATGCACTACAGATGAAAAAAAAACACTAACAAAAGAGCGTATCTCCCCGGCACTTGCGTCCTTTTGCTGAGAAGCGCAGTTTTTTGGCAATAACTTAAAAACGGTATGTCCGATCATGTTGAAAATAATTTTAATTGAAAGTATTTATTAAGTTTTATATTTATAATTTTTTTTATTTTTTTTGAAGATACCGTTTAGAAAATAGAGGGGGGGACACAATTTTTGCTACTTTCGGAGCGAATATTTCGGAAACTGTTTACTAAATCATTTTTTTTTTATAAAAAGCTCAAAGTGTTTTTAGAAGAACTGTCGAAATATGTGCCACACATTGATATTTGCTTAATGTTTTTTTTCATTTTTGGTTAAATGTATGGAGTGCCCCCCCTAGAAATATATATATATATCTTTTATTTAACTCTCAAACTAAGTAGCGGTTTACACAGCTCAAAATTTCATTAATGTACATCTTATAGTTTTTGAGTAAAATGCCTGTGACATACGGACGGACAGACAGACAGACAGACAGACATGACGAATCTATAAGGGTTCCGGTTTTGCTATTTTGGCTACGGAACCCTAAAAAAATGATTATGGCCTATTTCGAGGTCACTAAATGGAAACAATTTTTTATATGTTTGTATGTGTCGTTGTGGCTTCATCACGCCAAAACAGCTAAATAGATTTCAACTATTTTTGGTACACCGGTAGCTAAGTCATCCACAGATTTTTATAAGATACTTTTACCCGACTACGCTGAAGTAAAAATGAGGGTTATGACTTTTTTCTCTTCCACAAACGAAGTTGCTGCCACCTTCTACTCGTAGTTAATATTATAAAACTATTAGAAGGTGCTTTCATTCGCGGAGGATAAAAAGTCATAACCTCTCGTTTTTTCAACGTAGTCGAGTAAAAAGTATCCTATAACCATCTGGACATACCCAGTTATCCGTGTACCAAAAATAATTGAAATCCGTTTAGCCGATTTGGCGTGATGAAGCTGCAACGACACATACAGACATACAAAAAATAAAAAAATAAATTTTGTTCGTTTAATTTACCTTCAAATAGTGCATAACACACATTTTTTTGAAAATATCCTTCATGTACAGACATCTCATATATATATAAATTAGATATGTCTATAATCAATCGTATAATATTGTAATACCGTTCGTTGGAATCTTAATCGTACATGGGAACTCTGATATTTTTGCGTTGAGACGATTTTATGAAGGTTTAATCACGTGTTTAAATCTTCATAAATTTTATTAGATTATCACTCATTGAAATAAAACAACCCTAGTCTACCTCATGAGAATGAGAGCTGTAAAAAAGCTTTCGAAACGTCGGGAACTCAAGTGAAATAATATACTACGCGATTTAATTGATTTAAATTGTTTTATTTAAATTCCCTAATTAAATTGTTACATTTGGTCAGTATAATTAATTTGTAGGCCCATTTCCTCCATAATTTGTTAGCTTTTAAGGGCTAAACAACAGGACACACAATGCACAATGTAATTATAGTCTATACTGTTATCGAGCACCTATATTACTTGCAGTTACATGTGATTAATTTAAACAAAGCGTTGTATGTAATTGAGGATCTGCCGATGACGTTTACGATCGGCGTATAATAGACCTTTCCGAAGCAGACCATTCGGGTAGCAAAGAGGCATATCCGACATCTTTATTTAAGTGGCTCTTGTTAGTTATGTCCCCATTATTAACACGACCGAATAAATTAGCCCTGAGGAATGGAATGTGCACAATCCGTTTGGGGTTTCGTGCCCAAAGGGTTCCAATCTGAACCCTACTGTTGGGGTTTCGTACCTCGTACCCAAAGGTTGCCAACCTGAACCCTATTGCTAGAGTTTCAAACCTCGTACCCAAAGGGTGCAATCTTGAACCCAACTGTTAGGATTTCGTACCTCGTACGTAAAGGTTGCCAACCTGAACCCTACTACTATGGTTTCGTACGTCGTACCCAAAGGTTGTCAGCCTGAACCCTACTACTAGAGTCTCGTACCTCGTACCCAAAAGGTGCCAATGTCAACCCTACTGGTAGGGTTTTGAACCTCGTAACGAAAGGGTGCCAACCTGAACCTTACGACCGGGTTTCGTAACCAAAGGATGCCAACCTGAACTCCTGACCCCTAAGCCTACAAGGGTTTTGTATCCCGAGGTCGCCAACCTGAACCGTACTTCTAGGTTTTCGTACCCAAAGGAAGCCAACCTGAACCCTATAGGGTTCTTTACCCAAACTATTACTAAGCCTCTGCTGTCTGCCTGTGTGTGGCTTAAACCCTTAAATCGTAATAGGCAAACAGTTGAAAAATGCACAAAATATTGTATTACTGTAGCTGCTACAAAAAAATACAAAAGAGTTAGTAAATAAAACAACATATTATTTCTTACAATCAACCTATTCTTCTTAGATTTCTTTGCGTCTGTACGCATTTTTGGTTTATTTGCCCTATGGGAATGGAACCGACTCGCACTTAGCTGTTTTATTCGAATTTATAGATATTAGCTGTTGCCCTACTTGTGGTTTTGCTTCCTTACGAATTTTACAAAATCAAATCAATCAAAATATCAGCTTCTAGGAGTGCTTAGAACTCATATGTAAGTTCGTTAGTCACAGTCGCAGTCGCGAGTCAGTCACAGGACTAATTGGTCCTGTGACTGACTCGTTATTTCTCTTCGGATACTTACATTCTAAATTCAAATAACTTATATTATATTGTACTTTGATCTGTATAAAATAAGACTTTAAAAGATTTTTACTTATGAATTATGTCTCGCTTATAGCCCGACTATGTATGTGTAGACTTCGTTCGTCTGACGCTTGAATTTATTTAAGAACAAAACAAAATAAAACCAACGAATTTCCGCATTCAAACGAAAAAGTTACTTAAAATATGGACGTTGCTAACGAAAACTGGATTTGCATAATTCTTGACGTTCTTATTTTTATTAAACCCATCTGGAAAAGTCTGATTTCTCGTATTTTTAATACCCGGCGTGAAAATAGAAGAGTTATAAATCTATCCTGTGTAATGTATCTGTGTGGCAGTGTGGTTCCGCATCGTACTGCCTATCTATCTATTCATCAGCCACGGACGTCCACTGCTGAACATAGGCCTCACCTATAGCTCGCCACCTGGTGCGATCCTACGCAGACCGCATACTCCGACTCCCCGCGACCCTCACAAGGTCATTGGTCCACCTAGTCGGGGGCTGTCCTACGCTGCGCTTTCCTATGCGTGGTCATCACTGGACTTTACTGCTCCAACGGCCAATCCGTTCTCCGGGCTACATGGCCACTTCAACGATCAATCCGATCGATCGATGTCAGTTACTTTGGTTCTTCTGCGGATATCCTCATTCCTGATTATATCACGAAGATAATCCCCGAGCTTAGCCGTTTCCATCGCATCGTACTACCAAGGCGGAATTTCACGATTATATCTCGACTAAAAGTTGAAGACCCTCAGTTTTGCACGTAACAAAAATTCAAGATGTCTTGAGTACACGTAAAAATCATACTAGTTAGATATATACTTGTTCCAATAACACAAGATGGTTATTGCCATACTCTGATATCAGACCGGCACAAATGACAATCGGGTATCAGGGTAGGCGATAATGGTTTTGGTAATAACACGTGGCGATTAATAAAACTAAGATCAGCTCACGTACCTTTTGTCGGTGAGTTGTTTACGCAGGACTAGAGATTACAAAGTAAGTAGATAATAATCCGGTAATACATTATCTATCATTATATTTTCTTCTGTTTCCGCGATTATTACTCATTGAAATAAAACAATTTAACGGATTATATCGCGTATATTATCTCATTTTAGTTCCCGACGTTTCGGAAGCTTTCCAGCTTTCCATGGTCACGGGTGGACTGAGAAAAGATGTATTTTCCTCTGTCAAAGTTACAATTTGTGCAAACTACCCATTTTTGAAAAAACACAAATAAAGGTGTACATACATGCCAGATGGGCCTAAGCTGTAAAGGCAGTTACACATGTGCCAGAAGGGCTTAATTATTTTATTCTAATAATTTACCAAGCAGCATTTCACAAATGAGGCGTACTGAAATGTCGGGAACTAAAATGAGATAATATACGCGATATAATCCGTTTAATTGTTTTATCTATCATTGTTATACATCCCTATTATTATTTTGTTTTATTTTATTTTTTTAATCCTATCCAGTAGCTAATGCCATACGATAAATAAATAAATAATACATCCCTTAAGATGTTGCCGGTTGTCAACATTAAGATTAGATTAATGGATTATAGTTCCTTTGCTTTTCCGAATAATTGGGTCTTGGTTAGATTGTGACAGTAAATTGTGCTCACATGTGCTTATTTTCATGCAGTTTCCACAAAAAAAATATGCTTGCAAATACAGCAACCCACCACTAGAGCGTAAAATCTTCGACACGCGTTTCGCCAGGAAATGTTATGACCGTCCGCTATCCACCCAAATCAATTCGACGGGACTATTCTCATCAGAAATATTTAAGTTTACGTTTAAGAATTTGCTTAACTAACTAAATCGAGATATCTTATCGCCACCCGTAAATCACTTGTCACTAAGGAGTTTCTATGACATTCTGTAGTACTTTTCATCAGTGCAGTAAAATATTTGAGAAGTTCCTTCGATTCCTCATGGATTCCATCATCAGATTTTCACAAAAAAATATATGGATCAAAGCACCTCCTTTCAAAAAAAAAAAAAAAAATTATATATCCGGTTACCTATAAATAACAGAGTGCTGAGTTAACAAACATAAAAAAAATCGGGCAAGAGCATGTCGGACCATGCTCAGTGTAGGGTTCCACAGCCATTCAAAACAAAAAAATATACTAGAGATGAAAAAATACGATATAAAAAAGTGTACTAGCGAAAAAGTGTATTTCCACGGCACTTAAGTGTTTTTGCTAAGAAGCGCCGTTTTTCGGCAATAACTTAAAAACGATATATTCGATCTTGATGCAAACATTTTTTGTTGAAAGTATTTATTATTATTTATTTATCTTTGTAATTTTTTTCATATTTTGTAGACATATGGTTTAGAAAACACGTTAGTGGGGTCAGGGACAAAATGTATGCTAGTTTCGGAGCGATTGTTTCCTCAAAATATTTTTAAAAGAACGATCGAAATACAGATATTTACTGATTTTTTTACTACAGTTTCGGTTACATGTATGGAGTGCAAGATTTTTTTTTTAATTATTTAACTATCAAACAAAGTTGCAGCTATTTATTCATTGATTTATTTATTTATTTCAGGTTTCAACCCATAACGTGTCAGTAACAATGTTAATAATAATAATTAAATAAGGTGTTAGTGACAAAAAAAATCAACAAATTAAAAAAATTACACATACAAAATTAAAATAAAACGATGGCATTTCTGGGGTCTATATGTATGGTATTCCATCTCTTCATTATAGGATATGCCATCATGCCAATAATGGTATTCAGGAGTGTGTTGGTACTGTCTCGCACGCGTCGCATCAGGGAGGCAACTCGTTTTGCGCATTATTGCCTGAAAACTATCAACGCGAGCCTCTGCAAACATACCTGATGCGCTGCAAAAACGGGGCAGCCCCAACAACATCCTGAAACCATTATTGTACTGCACGCGTATGGTATTGAGAGATCTCTGCGTACATTTGACCCACAGGCTACACGTGTAGAAAGTCTAACAAAATGCCTTAAAAAGGGTTATTTTGACATCCCTGGTACAGCATGCGAACCTAAAGCTGCAGACCAACATGTTGCTTCTCAGTGCCAATGCCCTACGCTCCCTCGGTGACCCAATGTCCCAGATAATTGAACTTGGTGACTTTCGTCAACTCAGTTCCTCTAAGTTTAAGCGGTGGTACATATTTCGGCGCTTTGTTACCTGCCTTGAATACAAGTCACTCGCTTTTCTAGGAGTTATATCTGAGTCTATGAGCCTCCGTGTACCTCTCGCAAATGCCGACCAGAACCTGGAGGAGGCTATACACCTATACTCCAAATTTCATCAATATATATCTTGAAGATTTTAGGTAAGATGTCTGTGACATACGGACGAATGGATGGACGGACGGACATCAAGTAGCTATAAGGGTTCCGCTTTTGTCATTTTGGGTACGGAACTCTAAAAATACTACCAAATTAAGAACCACTTCCTTTTTTGGGAGACGGTAACATAAAAAAGTATTTGTTCCTTATATTAATCGAGAGAAAATCAATCAAATTGATTATTCGAATTTAAAAAACAGTCAAAACCCAGTTAGCACACAACCTGAATAAGAGCTTAGACAGCCAGTTTGAGCGTTTTAAGGGCTGTATAAGCTCTAATACAGCTTCAGTGCCACTTGGGAGGTTCATCAACGAACTGTGTCTAGATTCATGGGAACTCATATGACTACTTTTTAATCGTTGCTCGCGATAACGTTAGATAATCTTAGTTGTTAATCGTTTGTCTATTACATTTTACCTTTCTCTGGATAGCAGTATGTTGTCTATATCGGTTTCCACTTAGTGCAGAGCGAGATGATGGGTGGGTATCGCGCGAGTAGCGATGTAGCACCCAGTTATGCAAGCTCGGATAGCTCCAAAAAAATAACAAGTGACGCTAGTTACTGACTTTTTCTCAAACATGCTCGGAAATGTTTAGCTTTCTATTTGAAAAAAGAATACGCAAAGAGCCTCATTTTTGCAATTTAAATCTAAAAAAAAATATCGCTACCTAGGAAAAATAAATGTATGAAAATCCGTTTTTGCCTACTTCCATAACTTTTTAAAATTTCTTAGTGTGCATAAATTGAAATGGACATAGGACAAGTCCTATAAAGCCATTAACACACGACACGTTTAATTAAGCGTAGCTTCGGCCGTTAGACACTCGAAAATTTTGCCGATCTGATCAGATTGGCATTCATTTCTGACCATGTAGCGGCCGATTAGTCATCTGATGGAATCGGTAACGTGTAAAGTACGTTTATGAGTTCGTGCAAGTTTTTTTTTATGTTAATTTATTGTATAGATGTGAAAAGTCAGTTTAAAAAAGGCGGTAAAATTTATAAAATTAGTTCATTGTATCGAGCGCATGTGCGTAAACAATTTTCACGTGAATGTTTTGGCCATATTTTTTAAACAATGAGTTCCAATGATGAGAGTAGTTTTGATGGCACACCGCCTAATTTAAAAGCAGAAGCGACTTTAGGTATGGAGAATTTGCTTCATGTTAAATCAAGAGATAAATATAATCGAGTGTACGACCAATTTATGTTATGGAAAGAAAGCAAACATACAAATTCATTTTCTGAAAGTGTGTTTTTAGCATATTTCAGTGAGCAATCCAAAACCAAGAAGCCACCTACGTTATGGGCTATTTATTCTATGCTGAAGTGTACAGTTCATATCAAACACAATGTCAACATTAATTACTTGTTATTGTTTAAACGTATTTTTATTATTTCCTCGCATCATTTGAGAAAAGCACTATATATACCTCGGCGCAAACGGGGATTTTCTGACTCGCATCTTTTGCAAGCCTCGCCATGCTCGGCTTGCAAACCACCTCGACAGGCAATCCCCTACTTTCCGGGCCGCGGCAATAATGTACTTTTATACCATTCGTTTTATTTCATTTGCATGCCGTGTTAAATTTGCCACATTTTAAATAAATATAAATCTGATATTTAATATCCGGATTTAAACTTTTAGATTACGCTCTATCACTAGCCCAACATACGGCAAATTTCGTGCCGGGAGTGCAAGTTCGAGTTTATTTGCCAGAGCCACTGAGCGAAGTTAAATGGAATAACGCACCGCCGAGCCCGACGGACGTGATCCAGGGGAAGCGGCGTGTGAAACTCACTGACGTTGTGTAGGGGTCAGGCAGGCTAGGGTTTGTTTATGTGTATTTATAATAAGCTCATGCCTATGCCGGGGACCGGGGTACGAAAATCAAAATTCCATTTAGTCCGCCGGTTAAATAAGAAACCGGCCAAGAGCATGTCGGACCATGCTCAGTGTAGGGTTCCGCAGCCGTTTATACATAAAAATGCACTATAGATGAAAAAAAAGCGAATAAAAACTCACTAGCAAAAGAGCGTATCTCCACGGCACTTACGACCTTTTGCTGAGAAGCGCAGTGTTTTGACAGGGGGACCCTCTAGTCGCATAACAACTATTGTCATAATATAGATTGTCATAACGCTTTACGCATAAAGTCGATGCCATGTTGAAAAGTTACCTTAGGTTAGAACTGTGACCCCTACCCAACCTAACCCATTAATAAGTCTAAGGCAGGCTCGCCTTGGCTTAGGTTAGGCACGACGACGAGCGAAGCGAGGAGATTATTAGGTTGAACTGCGACCCTAACGAGCGAGCGAAGCGAGCGAGCTGCGAAGATAAATTCTCGTTTTATGGTCAAAATCCCTAAAATCTAAATACTCATAATTATGTTGTGAATAAACAATTAGCTACTAGGAAAAACGTAGGCGTATGCGTTTTTCAATGTATGCGTTTATAAAGTATGGTTATTGTTTCATGACTAACCAATTTATGACCATTACAAAGTAAGTATGCTCAAAATCATTTTATGCGCATCAAATTTATGCCCATTGCACAGTATGTTCATAAACATTGTTTAATACAAAACATATAAATGTGTAAACCGAGCTTAAGTCGTAAATTCATATGGCAAGGATGTTTTTAGTTCCTGCATGCTTGTTAGTGTAGCATCACTCTCTTCATTTTCGGCTCCCAACGGTGGCGCACGCTTCCGCGGATCATTGTTAAATATAATTGTAAAAAGTGAATAAAAGTTCATTTAAAGTAAATTTCACGCATTTGATTTACACATGCGTAAGTGGTCCTTCGAGAAAAGAGCTATACAGCAAGATTATCGTCAAAAAGTGTCCGCGGGCAGAATTTGGAGTGCGCGGCGGCCGGCTATACGGCTGTTTTTTCTCGTCATGTATCTGCCTAGGCTAGCTTGCTGGCCCGCAACTTCGTTCTATCCATCATAGAACGAATAATTAAGACGGAGTCGATAAGGAGAGCATCATCAAACCGCAAGTAGTGAAATTCATTACTCATCAGGTCGAGTTTCTCGATCACCGCCATTTCTTCACTTTTAAATAAGGAAGTGAAGTTGCTAGTTTTGTCGATGCGCTCGGCGGCCATTCCCGCCAATCTTGACGTCTGTGACACTGACAGTTGGCAGTCAGTCGACGTTTCCATCATTTTGACATTTCGATCCGACGTTGAAGTGCGTTATTTAGTGTTTTCGAATTTAGTAAGCCGGCAAAATGTCCGAAGCAGAAAAATTAAAACGGCTACGTGTGATAAGGTCTCAAAGGACAATTATGTGAACGATCCAAACAGTTTATCATCTGTGAGTGTTTTAGATGCGATGTATTTTAGAGGCGCGCAAAGAGAAGCTCATTTCAACGCGCGTGAAAAAAGCGTGCTATAGCGTTAGAGGATAGTTCTCAAAATAAAAGCGCCTACTGTGATGGTGCAAGCAAATATTTTCCAATTAAGGGCACTTGCTATGAAGGTGCTCATAAATCTATACCCAGGGTATCAAATGTGGTATCGAAGTCGCTGCCGCCCTGCAGATATTGTTCGAATAAAGACCATCAAATCTATAACTGTCCTATGTTCAAAATGCTGCCGGTATTGCAGAGGCTGTCATTTGTAAATGATAAAAATATGTGCAACAACTGTCTTTACAATCATGACGGTAAATGCAAATTTAGTTTTAAATGTAAACTGTGTAAACAGGGTCACAATACATTGCTGCACCAATGTGAAGGTGAACCAACCATGGGCGGACCATGATGGTCAGCAACAACCGTCATCCTCTAGTAGTGAGTCTCCAACTGCAGTCACTAATGCTTTGAATATTGTCTCTAGTGGTGTTCTGTTGCCCACTGTAAAAGTGAGATTAATAAATAAATGCAATAATAAGGAGGTGGTATGCAGAGGGCCACTGGACACAGGCTCCCAAACATCCTTTGTGACATCAAATGTAGTTGCTAAACTTGGCCTGAATGCTGTAAGATAGCAAAATAATGTAGTTGGCTTTGAAATTACACCTAAGAATATATGAGTTTGTAAATTTAACATTTAATCCTGCCACAACAATGCCCAATTAAATTTGAAATGCCATGTAATTGATGCCATTACATGCAATTTACCACAAAGATTGGTAAATGTTACCAATTTTCATTTGCCAAAAAATATACAGTTCGCTGATAACACATTCTATAAACCAGATGTTACAGGGCTGTATAAAGACTGAAAATGGACCGGTACTCCAAAATACTATATTTGGATACATAGTTGCAGGCAATTTTCCTCAAACAGATACTAAGGCAACTTTTGATACTGTAAATAACTTTGTTATATCAGACTGAAAAATTTGAAAATGTCATGGAGCAATTTTGACTGTCATAAAAAGTTCCTGATCAGACAAGGTCCATTAACGATGAGTTTCTTAAGGCTAAAAAGATATTTCGGGACTCTATGTGTATAAAAAATAATAAATTTTATGTTGATATGCCGCTAATATGCCCAATGGAAGACTTGCAGTTAGGAGATTCATTTTCTGTTGCGTATAATAGATGTGTAATGTTAGAAAAAAGGTTACATAAGGAGCCTACACTATTAGAGCAATACAAACAGTTGATAAATCAGAATATAGAGCTAGGGCATGCCAAGGCGGTTGATTTAGAGGGATATGATTTAAATGGTCCTGTATTTTTTCTAGCGCGCCATGCTGTAATTAATGAAGCCAATCGCTTTACTCGTCTGCGTGTTGTTGTGGATGGTTCGATGCGATCAAGAAATGGAACGTCGATCAATGACATCATGCTGAACGGGCCAGTGTTACAGAGTGAGATTTTTGATATTCTTATTTTATTCAGGACTTATCCTTTCATCTTAACTTGTGACATTCAAAAAATGTTTCGCGATATTTTTATCAATAAACATCAACGTAGTCTCCAAAACATTTTATGGCGCGATGCGCCCACAGACCCCATCAACTGCTTGCAGCTTCAAACTGTCACATATGGTTTAAAGGCGTCTGGATTTTTGTTCACCCGCTGCTTGATCGAGTTAGCAAATATGTATAAAGAAAGCCTTCCCTTGGCTTCGCAGGCTATCTTAAAAAATACCTTTGTAGATGATGTGCTGACTGGAACTGACGATATAGAGACACTTTAGGCCTTGAAGGCTCAAATTGTAGAGCTTCTAAAAGTAGGCGGTTTCACATTGCATGAGTGGTGCTCCAATCATGCTCCACTTTTAAGTGACATCCCAGTCGAGCACAGACAGTTTGATAGTGTAGAAATAGGTCAAAATGAGACTGTTAAGATATTAGGTCCCACACTTCAGGTTATACCTGATAAGTTAAGCTTCTCTAGCCCTATGGTTGATGAAGCAAATCAGATGAACACAAAAAGAAAAATATTGAGCTTTATAGGGAAAACATTTGATCCTCTTGGGTTAATTGGACCTGTAATTGTAGTTGCTAAGCTATTTATGCAACAGCTTTGGTCTTTGCCATTAAATTGGGACTCTATAATTCCTGATGAACAGTTTCTATACTGGTCCAAGTTTTTGAATAACTTGAAACAAATGGGTCAAATTAAAGTAGATAGATGTATAAATGAAAAGTCTGTATCTCATGTAGAGCTGGTACTCGTAGGATATGCCGATGCACCTCTAAAGGCACTTGGAATCTGTCTCTACTTACGGCTTTTTATGAATGATGTTTCTTCAGTCAAGGTAAATTTGTTATGTTCCAAGTCACGTGTGGCCTCATTAAATAAATCACACACAATTCCGGAACTAGAACTCAACAGCGCTCTTCTTTTAGCGCAATTAGCTGATAGAGTCGGTACAATTTTAAGTGATAGAGTTTCTCACAAGGTATTTTTATACAGTGACTCTCAGATTGTGTTGTCATGGATCAAGTCAGGGGCAGTAAAAAATAGCGTTTATATTAAAAATAGGGTCAGGCAAATTGCGGAATTGACCGAGGAATCAGAGTGGTTTTATGTTAGGTCCAAATATAATCCCGCTGACTTACTGTCAAGAGGGGTAAAGCCGCAAAGGCTGCAAAATTGTCATCTTTGGTGGCACGGCTCACCTGATCTCAGTGATGCGAATTATGTCCATACTAACTCTGAGAAATACAATTTTAATGACATTGTGACACCAGTACTACAGATATTAATGATGATATTTTGTGCAATATCACAGATGTACAGTCTCAAGATTTGTTGAAAAGATTTTTCAACATTCATAAACTCCAAAGGGTAATTGGGTTTATATATAGGTTTTATAACAACTGCTTGAACAAAGATAACAAAATAACAAGCAGTGACTTAACTATAAAGGAGCTGCATGACTCCATGTTAAATATTGTGCGCTGTACTCAAGCTGAGCATTTTGCCAAAGAGCTTGTTTTGCTTTCTAAAGATAAACCTGCGACCATAAGTGATCAGATAGCATTCGTAGATAAAATAGGTGTAATTAGAGCGGTTGGAAGGTTGCAAAATGCTGCTAACTTGTCATATGACAAACGGCATCCGACCATACTTCCCAAGAACTCATTTATCACTCTTCTCATAATATAACGCGAGCATTTACAGCTTATGCATGCAGGAGCTAGGTTGGTTTTAGGATCTCTATCTCAAAGGTTCCATCTGGTGAATGGCATACGGGAAGTCAAGAAGGTAGTGCACAAATGCATAAAGTGTGTACGGATGAAGGCTGAAGCTGCTAAGCAGTTGATGGGAAATCTGCCTAAAGAGAGGATCACTCAAAGTAGACCATTTCAGCATGTAGGAATTTATTTTTGTGGCCCGTTTAGTATAAAGGTTGCTCGCGTTAGGAAGCCTACTATTACAAAGGGATATATAGCAATTTTTGATTGTTTTGCTGTTAAAGCAATACACTTAGAGCTTGTGTCAGATCTCACAACTGAAGCATTCTTGGCATGTCTTAACCGTTTTATTGGCCGGCGTGGCATGCCCACAAACATATTTTGTGATAATTCTCAAACCTTTAAGGGTGCTTGTAACACATTTAAAGAATTGTATAACCTTCATTCCTCCAAAGATTGTAGAGACGCTGTAAATAAGTTTTGCTCACATAATTTCATTAAATTTAATTGGATACCGAGTTACTCACCAACTTTTGGAGGGATATGTGTAAGTGGAGTTAAAAGTGTAAAACATCACTTTAAAAGAGTAGTAGGCAATCTATGTTTGACCTACGAAGAATTTAATACTGTAATTATACAGCTAGAGGGTATATTAAACAGTAGACCTATACTCTCAGCAATATCTAATGACTGCAATTATATAACACCTGGTCATTTCCTTATTGGTACGGCTTTGGCAAGTTATCCTGAAATAGACCTCACTGAAACTCCAGTAAATCGAGTATCATTTTGGAAAACTTGCACAAAACTCAAACAGAACTTTTGGAAGACATGGTTCAATGATTATTTAACACAGCTCCAAAGCTGTCCCAAATGGAAATACCAGCAACCTAATTTGAAGGAAGGAGACCTAGTCATTGTAAAAAATACGAGTATGAACACCTCTCCATTAAATTGGCCGATGGCTCGCATTGTAAAAACTTTCCCCGGCAATGATGGAAATGTAAGGGTAGCTGATGTCATGATGAATAATAAGGTCTATCGTAGAGCTATAACTAAGCTATGTCCTTTACCTGTAATGTAAATGAAATAATATTACTGTAAATCTAATTTTTAAACAGCTGACCCAAATTTAACGTATATAATATTGCCCGGCCCCAATTATGTTTAGTACAAAACAATGTGTAAACCGAGCTTAATTCGTAAATTTATATGGCAAGGATGTTTTTAGTTCCTGCATGCTTTTTAGTGTAGCAGCACTCTCTTCATTTTCGGCTCCCGACGGTGGCGCACGCTTTCGCGGATCATTGTTAAATATAATGGTAAAAAGTGAATAAAAGTTCATTTAAAGTAAATTTCACGCATTTGATTTACACAAACATTATGATTAAAAACGTTATGCGCATAAATGTATTACTATTTACAGTTATGCTTATGATGAGTATGACGAATCCACGTGTGCCTATCAAATATATGACTTTAAACTTTATGCAACCCGATCCCTACCTGTTTTGACAATAACTCAAAAAAGGTATGTCCGATCACGTTGAAAACAATTTTCAATTAAAGTATTTATTAAGTTTCATCTTTGATTTTTTTTCATAGTTTTTGGACATATCGTTTTGAAAATAAAGGGGACACAATTTATGCTATTTTCGGAGCGATTATTTCCCAAAATATTCACAAAATCAAAAAAAATTGTTAGAAACCTCAGTGTTTATAAAAAAAAATTTCGAAATATGCGCCCGCCACACATTGATATTTGCAGGATATTAATTTTTCAGATTCGGTTTATGTATAGAGTGACCCTCCTAGAAATATATTTTTTTGTTATTTAACTAACAAACTAAGTAGCGGCTTATACAAGACAACTATACTGCAAATTTCATCAATATACATCCTGTGGTTTTTGATTTAAATGCCTGTGACATACTGACGGACGGACGGTCATGACGACATATAAGGGTTCCATTTTTAGGGTCCCCTAGCCAAAATGGCAAAAACGGAACCCTTATAGATTCGTCATGTCTGTCTGTCCGTCCGTATATCACAGGCATTTTACTCAAAAACTATAAGATGTAGATTAATGAAATTTGGAGCATAGGTGTCGTGTGTAAACCGCTACTTAGTTTGATAGTTAAATAAAAAAAATATATATATTTCTAAGGGGGACATGTAATACATGTAACCGAAATTGAAATAATAATAATTCAGAAAATATAAATGTGTGGCACATCATTCGACAGATCTTTTAAAAACACTTTGATGTTTCTAAAAAAGTATTTTAATTTAGTAAATATTTTCGGAAATATTCGCTCCGAAAGTAGCATAAATTGTGTCCCCCCCCTCTATTTTCTAAACAGTATGTTCAAAAAATATGAAAAAATTTAAAAATATAAAACATAATAAATACTTCCAACAAAAATTGTTTTCAACGTGATCGGACATACCGTTTTTAAGCTATTGCCAAAAAACTGCGCTTCTCAGCAAAAGGACATAAGTGCCGGGGAGATACGCTCTTTTGTTAGTGTTTTTTTATACCGTATTTTTTTCATCTGTAATGTTTTTTTTTGTATAGACGGCTGCGGAACCTTTCATGGGCGAGTCCGACTCGCACTTAGCCGCTTTTGCCATTCTGGCTACGCTACCCTAAATACATTAGATACGTATTTTTTGCTGTTTGAAATTAATAAAAAATATTTAAATAATACGCATTGAAGTTAAGGACCCCACCTCTCAGTCATAAAGATACCCCAACTAGCAAAGATATCTTTTAAGTAAGCCTTTATACAACATAATAGTTATATAACTGCTATACAGTGGTTATTGACTACACTATTAGTGACTAGGAGGTTTCCTGATCATTTGCGAATGTGATTAAGTGAAATCTTTGAAGACACTGAGTAAGCGAATAGCACATTTCACACACATTTCCGCCTAATCACTATCTTAAAGTCCTCATACACCACTTAGTCACATGGTCAGGAATCTGCCTACTTACTAATTTTAAGCATATTTAATAAATGGTTAGGAATCGGCTTAATGAAAACCCCTTTTTTAGCGGTAAACTCTTACCACTTTCCTTTAAGTCCCGTCACGTTCAACACAGTCAAATGCTTATGTGGTCTAGTATTCGCTTACTCAGAGTCTTCAAACATTTCACTTAATCGCATTCTCAAGTGATCAGGAAACCTCCTAGTCACTATCTTCAAACCCCACCCGGTTTCACACAGCGACATTCCCGCGTGGCGCACCAAGTCACGCGTGCCGCAACTTTGTCCCGCTAACAAACTTAATTGTTGTCTGCTGGACACTGGCCGTACATACTGTCCTTTGTTGGTAATAGGCTGCCAATATCACGACAGAAAAACCTATATTTGAATCATATCCAGAGGTAAGAACTTTCTAACAAATCGTGTTGTCTTGTAGGTAGCCCTCGTGATTTTTCCATGCCATTATATTTATCATTATACTAGAAAAATATTGTTATGTCTTTTTTGTTGTTTTTACATCGTTTAATCTTTGCAAGAAAACTACTTACATGCATACTGTCACTCCATCCAAACCTACCTGAATGAGACTTGGTTAACCTACTCTGCAAACTAGATCAGAAATTCCACAAGTCGTCGAATTATCCAGCAATAGCAACTATCGATCTTAGTTATTATGTTAACAAACTGGGCCAATATTGGCCATTATTGGGCACCAACACGACACAAACACCAATGCTGATTACGACCGCAAAGTTACCAGCAACTCGCTAACTCCCTGCTATCGATCCTCGATAAATTGACCCGAATCTTTGTTCCCTCGTCAGACGCTGAGTACTGAAACTTTTATCGTAATTGAATGCGGCTGAAATCTATTGAAATCCTAAGGTTGTGACCCAAGAGTCAAGACAAAGCACACATCAGACAGTTTTGGTCATCTACCTCATTTAAAGTAAGATTTTCTAAATAGAGTTAACGTTTTCAAAGTGCATCTTCGATCTGGATTTGCGGCGTAGACAATCAACAAACACTTCATATCGTTTCTACTTCTCAATTACCAACGAGATAGGTAACAAATGTGAAAACCATGTAGTTTTCTGTGTATATTTCCATTTGTAGGGTTCCGTACCAAAAAGGTACAAAAGGAACTTTTATGGTGCGACTCTGTCTGCCTGTATGTCTGTCTGTCTGTCTGTCTGTCTGTCCGACTCTTAAAGCGCCATATCTCAAAAACGACTTATGCTATTTGAAATTTGGAATATTTATAAACATGGTCAGCCCACATGTATTGAACCCGAAATATTTGAAAATATATTTTTGTTTTCTAAAAAAAAACGACGAATATGATGGGGGGTAAAAATTAAAAATCTAGCTACTGGGTTAAATGGGGTATCATATGAAAGGGCTTGACCTGCACATTTTCGCAAAAATTTTTTTTATTGTTATTAGCCTTTGTTTTATTAAGGAAAATGTGAAAAAAAAAACACCATTCCCCCCACAACTCAGTTGCGTTAAGTTTGCACCTCATTTGTATGCAATGCTATAGACATCAGGTGCAAACTTAACTCAACCGGTACCGGGTAATAAAGTTAGGGTAAGTGAAAATTTGTACGGAACCCACGGTACGCGAGTCCGACTCGCACTTGGCCGGTTTTTTCTTTATAGTATCGCAAATTCGAATTGTTATTGTTTCTTGAATAAAAAACTAACAGCCGAGTATTTTATTTAAGATAACACGATCTTTTTGGTCCTGTGTATAACTTGAGCGCCTAGATTTAGTCATAATTTTTTGGGTTCAGATTAACTTACCGAAGATTTGTACAAGTTTTTTGTCTATTTTAGTTTCATTAATTTATAGACAACATAGTTTTCGAGGAAACTAAACATGTGCCAAATTTGTGTGTGCTTCGAATGTCCAGTTCAGTTTCGGTCTTCGTTACAGAGTTCTAAACAAGGCCCTGTCGGCGCTCTTAATTGCAGGTAATTCAATACGTCGCCAGCGAGAATCCTGCCCTCTATGGATGAAAGGGCTTAACTGAAGCCAATATTCTAGTGGAATTTGCCATTTTGCGTAAGTAAGTCAGAATTATACACAGTTTTACCTCGAACGCCAGCCGTCTTAAATGCCAAATTTGTTGTTATACGCCGAAATTCACTTCACATGAATTATGAATTAATGAAATGAAATTGTGATTACTTCTTATATAACCCGGGGTTAAGTAGATGGAATCCTAACTGCGATTAATGTAAATTAACTCTGCACCTGTACCACGGCTACTTCAGATGTTTCAAACTGAGTACAAACATTGATTTACTAAATTTTCTCAATAATCAACAATGGTTACTGAATTTTCGTTCTCGTTAATTCATTTTAAATACTGAATCACGCTGCCTCTCAGCACCGGTTCTTTACGCTATATCTTGCATTTCTCATTCAGAAACTGCGTCAAATATAACTAAACTAAACTCTCAAAACTGTAAAATTTTGAAAACCAAACACATCACAACCCGCCCACGTCACGCCTCATTCCCCAACTTTGTTCCGTGTAGTAACAAAGTGGTTTTGCGCTTCATGACCTGAAAGTACACTGAACATCTATTATATATACAGGGTGTCCCAAGAAGTAGTGATATACTGAAGCTTTTTTATGTGATTTTATCTTTTTAAAGCCCCTTGAAGTTGAGAACATATTGGGTAATTTTATCATTCTTGGCATTTTTTTTTTATTCTATTCAAAGATCTAACGATAGTAATTGTTACCATACTGAATTGGCCTATCTATCAGCTTAGCACACAAAAAAAAACAAGCATCTACCGCAATAATTCACGTCACCATAAATAAAAATCTCATCGTACTCGGCGATAGGCGAAGAATTAAAAAAAGTCATAAGTCGGAAAATACGAAAAATCGTGGACCATACATGGGCGTGATTTAGATAGCCCTCTAGGTCCTTTACGTCCCAGCGTCAGTATATCACTACTTCTTGGGGCACCCTGTATATATATATATCTTTAGCTGTATGCAACTGTCGGACTTACATGATTTTTAATACAAACTAGTTTGTGAAAGAAATGTGAACTCTTTATTAAAATATTGATTAAAATTTTTGATCTTTATTCACTGGAAAATTATGAAACTCTCTTTGATCATCATCAGCCTATATT
The DNA here is from genome assembly GCA_905404275.2 of Hedya salicella. Taxonomy (NCBI): domain Eukaryota; kingdom Metazoa; phylum Arthropoda; class Insecta; order Lepidoptera; family Tortricidae; genus Hedya; species Hedya salicella. Next base: position 19,107,984 of record FR990099.1, on the reverse strand, counting down.
AGTCCAATGCTGGAAATAGGCCTCACCTAATGAGCGCCATAGCGCCCTGTCTTCAGCTTAAAGCATCCAGCATCTGCCCGCAGTCTTTCGCAGATCGTCATTCCACCTGGCCGGAGGGCGTCCTACACTACGTTTGCCGAGTCGTGGTCTCCACTCATGAACACGTTTACCCCAGCGGTTGTCGGTTCTTTGTGAGATATGGCCGGCTCACTGCCACTTCAGCTTACTAATTCTTTGAGCTATGTCGATAACTTTAGTTCTCTGTCGGATGTATTCGTTACGAATCATGTCCTTCAGAGCATAGCTCTTTCCATAGGTCGCTGAGCGATGAGCAACGAGCTGAGCTCTCTTTGATACCTGCGTTAAATGTTGTACTATGGGCTGCATAAGTGGATGGTCATTGTTAAACGCGAATGCCTTGAAGCAAGTCGAGACGCTTACGCTCCGTGCTATACTTCATTAGTTTCATGAGATTCGAATAGATGGCGCTGATAACAGCGTTATATATAAAATAAAATATTTTATTCTGTTGGTAAGCGGAGTCAGTTTGTTTATTTTCGGTGTTGTCCAAATCCAGAAATTATAGAATGTATCTTCGATTATTTATGAAATGTTTCTAAGGACAGTCTAAATTCGAATCATATTAATCAACTACCGATGATGATTTACGCAAAATCCAAAAACACTACCATTCCTATAACAGTTGCCAGGATTCGAACTCTGGGCCCCTTAGACGTTTTAAACAGCTGCATTCAGCCCCTCAGCCATAGAGACTTGGTGAAAGTTAATGAAATTTATTACCATATTCAGAACGTCGTAAGTTTACAAGAAATTCAAGTAATGCGTTTAGTATGAATATTTTTAAATTGATAATTTTTTTAGGTTTATCAAAAAGTAATTGTAATTTTACACGAATATTAATATCAAATAATAAATTCACTTTGTATTCGTTGCTGAAAAGTGCAACAATTACTTATTGGTTAACACTCATACTTAGAGGGTAGACTTAAAACATAAATATACCGTTCTAGTTTTTATTGCAAAGAAACAGCTCGTCCGCTAACAATAGCTATTCCCGTCGGTTCGATTATCTTGTTTGATAGCTTATCAAGTTTTAAAATGAATTCTTATTACAACATTGATTTAGTGAAAAGGTCACAGATAATGCCTTGCATAATGAAGGCAAAAATGTGGCAGTAATTTCCAGAGAAACCGGTGTAAATGTAAGTATTGTTTTATATAATACAAATATAATGAATATATTTAAACAATATCTGTAATATATCATATTTCTAAATATTGTTGCAGAGAAAAACAGTTGCTTTATGGGTGCAACGATTCGGAGAAGAAGGGTCATTATTGCACCGCCAAAGAACTATTGACCTCGGCTGATTGACGCACAGCAGCGTCGTTAGTCCGGGAGTATGAAGTAAACGGTTTTCAAACAACTAACCATTACCTACGCATGTTTATAGGACACAAAAGTGGACACTATTCGCCGTGTCCTTCATAGTGAACGATTGCAGCATCGTAGGCATGCGGTCAAACTTTTCCTAACACCACATCACAAAGAAGAAATATTTTAGTTCGCCCGGGAACACTTAAATGACGATTGGAGCAATGTCGTGTTTACAGATGAAAAAAACATTTTATATGTGGAGTCTGGTCGTATTACTGTGAACATGTGGGGTTGGATGAGTGCTGATCCGGGAGAACTGGTCCGAGTGCCGAGTCGGAGTGCTGACTATTACAATGTGCTGAAAGAAACCGTTTTACCAACTATTAGGAATGTCTATCCAGAGTAAAAATTATCAGTAACTACGCTTGTTAAGATAACTGTCCGGTCCCATACATTGTTCGCAAAATGTGCGTGAGTGACCCAACAGTATCGATCACTGTTCTGGTAGTTCACGCCAACCTCAAAAGGTCTTTTGAATATAAATACTCTTTTCAGAAAAATCTTAATAGAAGTGAGGAGATTCTACTTAATTTTTTTATTAATTTCTAGACTAAGTAACTATAAAGTTAAACTATAAATCTTCTTTTGACAAAAGCGGTCGAGAATAGTGGCCTAATAAACCGGCCCTCGTATTGCTTAACGCGTTTGATGCTCGCAATCGCAATCAAGTGTCATGATGTTGTATGGACTATGACATTTGATTGGGATACCAAGTGTCAAGATTTCGTTACGCAATAACCCCGCCGTTCTACAACTTCCGATCCGATCCTAATCATCGGATAAAATCGGATAGTGTTGACGTACAGGCCCTAAAAATTGGGATCTGTTGCACAATACATTATCCGATTTTGTCCAATAAGAAGGATCGGATCGGATCGGATCGGAAGGTATAGAATGGGTTTTAAACTGGCATAATGTAAAAGCGTTGTGTGAATATTGACGCGTGGCCGCTTGTCAGTCCGACGCTGCAGGCCTGTCATTAAATCACCGGACACTGACGTCAGTCACTCGACAGCTGTGATTGATAAAGCAGCTTTGGTAGGTTGCGCCAACCTCAACAGACTTATAGAATACAAATACTATTTATGACACTTGGGAGAAAAATCAGAATAAAGCTTAGGAGATTATCTACTACATTCCTTATTTTACAAATTAACTAGAATTTTCATTACTAAGTAAGTATATAGTCGAATTACAAATCCACTTGTGATAATGGTGGTTGAGAATAGCGACTAATTGAACTGAGCGCAATCTAAACGTGAAGTGTGAATATTGACGCAGGTAAATCCCATTAGCGCACTGACCGCGGCCGCTCATCAGTCCGACGCCGAATGGCCGTCAATAAATCACCGGACACTGACGTCAGTCACCCAACAGTATCAATCACTGTTCTGGTAGTTCGCGCCAACCTCAAAAGGCCGGCTGGTATGCCTAACAAATGTAATTAATCACGCAAAACTGAATCGGAAATAGCGATGCGAAACATCATTATTTGAATTGTAACCCAAACTGTAGCATAATTTAATTGAGGTAGCTATTTAAATCATTAGTCATTGATATAAAACAACTTGAATGTTTTTTTTAACACACCTTATGATATTCTTATAAATACAAAGATTTTAATAATGAAGCTCGTTCTTTAAATCTTTATATTTATAGAATAAAGTTCCATGGTGAAGAAATTCACTTTAAAAAAATCACGAAGATCGTGATGGTAAAACATCAAGATTTTGGTAAAAAAACAATGCTCACACCTTACGAGGTAAATCACTCTGTATTTATAAATGCTAATTCTTTGAAACTTTGAGATTGTTCGATAGGCTCGAAACAACTGAATTGGTGTCTGCCGAAAAAACGCGACTTCGCATATCGTATGACACGACACAAGATCGACCGTCTTTCTCGCGCTGTATTGGAAGGAGAGAGATAGACAATATTTGTCGCGCGACAAAAAGGTGCATGCCTAATGTTACAGTTGGGCTAGAAATGGTCGGTTTCACGTACCATGGGGTATCTGCAGCAAACAACGCAAATTTGTGCCGGTTTGTTCGGCCAATATTATATTTGAGGCGAGCACAACGCAAAAAAAAGTTAAAAGCATCATGTCGTAAGCATCAGAATGGCTGGTTTAACAGAAATGTTGCAGATTTAGTGATTCCAAGTTTTCGTCATATCACCATCACCATATCAGACAGAAAACGTCGACTGTCGAGCAAAGGCATCCCCCAACGACCTCCACGACGACCGGTCTTGCGTAGCCCTTCTCCAACGGTTTCCCGCAATTTTCAGCAGATCATCTGTTTAGTAATAAGTGCATATTTAGTATGTACCATTCATCAAAACTGAGAATCAATCAACATCTCTCTTGGTGCACCCATAATTTCTAACAAATGTCAGCTTATTTCTAGCAATCACCACTGTCATGGCAATTCCATAAACTATTGATTAGCTCTGACAGCTCCGATCTGGATACCCGTAATATACGTATCCATTTTAGTGAAGCGTGATTTTTTTTCCTGTATCGTAATTTAGTACCTAACCGATATCCATCCAAAACCGTAAATCCATTTTTTTTGTCAAATAGGTACGTCAAAAAGTCCCCCGGTGATGTGATACAACCACACAATAAAATTAAGTTATCAATAATGTATCAATAATAATGCATTAAACGAAGCGAAGATAAATACTGTTGTTTAAACTTTCAGTGGTACTGCTCTTGAAGGCCACCGAGCGTTGCCGTTTCACAAAAGCCGTAACCTCCACATAGCTCTGGGTATAATATGCCTTTCTGTATAATGACAGAATTGCTAGTGAGCAGGGCGCGTGTTGTCCCGCTTAATTCTAATTACGCGGGCTCGTGTCAAGCTCGCTTTACTGCAGGGAGGTCTCTTTGTTCCAGAGCGCAGCGGCAGGGTTGACTGCACAAGCATTGTTCTTAAACGTTCCGAGAATTTCGCGAGTTGCACTTTTTTGCGAGCAGCTTTTTTCAAAGTCGTTGCGTTTTTGTTGCGAACAAGTGACATCCTAAATAGGATATCTGCCAAAGAAACTTTTGTCATAGAGCAAAAATATATCGCCAAATCGTTTTCTGCAGTCTCCTTTCTTAAAATATTTTAACAAATCGGGTTACTAATGTGTTGCACAAAATTTATTGGCATATTTTCGTTTCGCATGGCAACCATTGGCACAATCATCATTTCGCACAATTGCTTTTTGCCTAAATTTCTTGGCATACTGTCACTTCGCACATGTTTCTTTGGCAGAATAGTACATTGGCATAATGTCGATTAGAACAATACTCCTATGGTCGAATAATTGTGTCGCCGAAATTTATATGGCATAATATTCCGTTTGCATCCTTGAGTGTAATTATGTTATAGTAATGATGTAGAAAGTATTAATTGCTCATATATTTTTAGTAGGAGCTCATGCTTAGTTGTGGGTGTGGGTACCACAATAATATTTTTATTGATGTGTCACAATATTTCTATTCAATATTTCCTAGATGTTGTTAACGTTTAACAGTATTATGCAGTCTTGTCGTTAATAATACGCTAGTAAAATGGAGATACCAAAGGAAAGTGTTTTAAGAGTGTTTAAATCAACAAGAGGTGCATTCAAGTTGGAAACGGATGGATTTGTGTGTCCTACTCCATCAGTTTTCTGGTAGCGTTTCGGTTTTGTGGGGGACGCAGTTTCAACCTAACCTAACCTAGTTTTCTGGCAGCGATTCGTTTCTGTGAGGCACGCAGGTTCAACCTAACCTAACCTAGTTGTCTGGCAGCGATTCGTTTCTGTGAGGCACGCAGTCAAGTTCGTAAGCCAAGTCGGACCTGCGCGGCTCGCTCGCTTCGCTCGCTCGTTAGGGTCGCAGTTCAACCTAACACTCCTCCTCGCTTCGCTCGTCGTCGTACCTAACCTAAGCCAATTCGGACCTGCCTTACTTACCTGCCTTACCTTCGTTTCTGTGAGGGACGCAGTTTCAACCTAACCTAACCTAATTTTCTGGCAGCGATTCGGTTCTGTGGGTATGCTATGGTACAATTATGCCGAAATAAATTCGGCGGAACTTATATTGTGCTACATAAAATTCTGTGAAATAAAAGTTGGCGATATTAGTATTCTGCTATTCAAAATTGTGCCAAATGAATACTATGCGACATAACAATTGTGGTAAGTATATAATTATGCGATAGTATCATTCGGCTAAAAAATATTGTGAGAAAACGGTTATGCGAAATGTATTTTGGACAATAGAGATAGTGCAAGATAAGGGGTACCCTAACAAATCATCTTGAGTTCTCATTACTTGGCGTTAAATATCGTTAGTGGTATGAGGTACCTGTTACATATAGTTTATGACAGCAATAGTTGCCATATTGTTCAACTACCTACAAAGCTAAGCGAACACAGGCCGGCATCGTACGCATCGAGCGCATCGCACGTATCGGATTTTGGTACCTATGCCTTGTATACATGCCCTAACAGGGTCTGATGTACCTACATAATAACTACCTTACCATCCATTGTAAAATGAACATGATACGCAATAAATTATATGATATGATACATACAACAGCATCCTCTGATCCGCACCGTACGGATCGCTCATCGGCAATGCCGACACGGATGCTTCGAAAGGCAACTTTTGCGGTGCGTGCTGATGACGTCATATGGAATGTTCTTACTCTTCTGCTAAAACAAGCAATAACGACAAATTATTCTTCATCGTTTTCCTCCATTCTCACAAAACTCATTCCGCACATAGTACGATCACTACAAAAATCCGAATGAAATGGCATCAGCAATCCGATTGCTGGTACTTGTGTCGGCAAATCCGATCGCTGCCGATACAGTGGACGCAGTATGAAAATATATTTAGTTTGATGCGATCTGTCCGCTGCGTGCGATGCGGGCCTGTGGACACTTAGCTTAATTCTGCTTTCCGCGAAGGTTTTATTTTTAACTAGCTTCTGCCCGCGACTTCGTCCGCCTTAAATTCGTTTATCGCGGATAAGGGTTTTTTTTCGGGATAAAAAGCAACCTATGTCCATCCCCGGGACTCAAACATTCCCCATACCAAATTTCATCCAAATCGGTTCAGCGGTTTAAGCGTGAAGAGGTAACAGACAAACAAACAGACAGACAGACAGACAGACACACTTTCGCATTTATAATATCGTGGAAACCCTAAAATTTTCAGGGTAAATATAGCCAAGGCCAGTTTCACATAAACTTATTCTGTGAAACTGGCTATATTTTTGTCACAAAAATAGATTTTTTAAATACAGGATTGGCAAGAATCTGAATTGGCTATTGAATCTCAACTTGAATAGATATCCATAAAATTTTATATAAGTGTGCAAAATGTTTTTATTTTACTTACAAACAGAAATAGTGATTAAGTTTTGTCACCGTTGCGAATGAAAGCAATTACTAACTCGAAAAGGTAAATACAATTATATTTCAATCCAATAATTATTTACAAATTTTATAAAATAGTCACGTATCGCAAAATAACGTTAATCAATCAATTAAAACTTGAGAAAGAGGGTACCAATTGCGGCCAACATTAATCACGTTGCGCAGGTCAGTGCCCGCGCGGCAACCCTGACGCTAATGATGTGTGCAGAGTGTGTGCTTCGCTTAACAGCGTCCTGTACAGCCCCTCCCCCTCCGTAACTTGATAAGAGTGGCTCCCGTCGGTAAACAAGGTTAGTTAATGTTTATTCTTTTATTCCGCGATGCTTCTGCGGAAACAGCCAGCATTTATAATTGGCTTGTGTTAGTTACGGGTTTATTATACTCTATGATACTTTCAGTTTTCAAGTTAAGGGCTCTTCTAAGATTAGTGCACACATATGCGGATTTCTTGTTGTGTGTGTGATCCGTGATACTGTCTGTACGTAGATCACGCGTCTAATCTTGTACCTGGTTTCAACGGGTTTGTTACACTATCTTTCACTACGTCAGTTGGACTTTTTCTTTTTGTGTGTACTAGATTGCCAAACACATAATCAAAATTGATTATTGAAATCAGTTATGTTGTTGTCTATTTGTGATTGTAAGATCATATTTGAGCTAAAACTAAAACAGGTTTTATGTAATCTTATCTCACCACCTACTCATTTCTAGCTATTTTATGTTATTTCCGTTACCCAAAGGTTGTCTGGAAGAGATCGCTCTTTAGCGATAAGACCGCCTATTGTTTACCTATTTTATGTTAAGGCTCTATTGCATTGCTTCTATTGTTGGTGTGCAATAAAGAATTGTTGTTGTTGTTGTTGTTGTTGTTGTTTTATAATGATAAATATTTTAGGGACTATTTTACACAAATCATACTAGACATTGGGAAGCTCAATAAGGCTTGTTTTATAATTACTAGACGACGATATATTTAATAGAAATATTTACTTATATACATAGAAAACATCCAAGACTCCGGAATAAGTATTTTATGCTTATCAAAAAAATACCTTACTAGGATTTGAACCGAGGACCATCAGCTTCGCAGGCAGCGTAGGCCAGCGTAGGCAGGATTTGGAAAAAAATTGGATTAGTCAAAGGGACGCTGACAGGCAGAGGGCCGATGACCCGCTCCAGGAAGCTATTCCCTCGGCCTATTTCCTTGAAATAATAGAGCTCACAGCTGATCGGGGACAGAGGTGTAGTGGAGATTTGTTTGAAGGGATGATTTCCCTGATTGCATTTCTTCCGGATTGGAGATGTCCTTGGGTACTTCGGATGTGGGAGGAGTTGCCCCGCATGCATTTGACGTGGTGGGGCTTTTCCCAGCGAGAAGAGATTGGAGCCATCCAGAGAGGGGACGAGTTTGGCTGTCAGCGGCAGGGGGTGTTCGCGGTGACATGTTCGTGATCCTGTGTGACCCCTACCATCGCCGAGGGCATACCAAGGATGGTTTAGTCGGTTGGTCACCGATTCTCAGTGAAGACCGACATATCCCAACCCTACAGCACGCGAGCCAAATGAACGAAACGAAAAAACCTATTTTTTTTATTTAAATACTGACCTTTTTAAAGAAAAATAAGTTTCTGATAAAACAAAATCATTTTTGTGACAAGCTTTTCTTGCCGACTGTACTTGTCTTTAAAAAGCCATAAACTACTCACTGAAACGATGCTAAAGAGCCCAAACTAGGTAAGACTGCGGTATTTTATAACAGACTTCCTATGACCTTCCGGCTCCATCATCAAATCATCTTGATGATATCACAATATTGTATTGTCACCTAGCTTACAACAAGTATTAGCTCAATCGGACACCGTGAAATGGGTCAAATTTAACTTGTAAAATTTGTTTACATAGTTAATGACAGAGGTACAGGTGAACCTAATATAAAACATGTAGGTAATAAAATAGTTTGGTAATCACACGGTGTGCCATCTCCAGTAGTCTAGCAATGCTCTAAGCCAGGGGTCGCCAAACTACGGTCCGCGGGCCAAATCCAGCCCTCGAGCCCTTCTAATCCGGCCGACAGAAAGAAAGTGGGAGAGCCTATGGTCCGTGCCGTGCCGCTTAATTAAGTGAGACCGCCTCACCGAGATTCATTTAAGAGTTGAAAATAAAACCAAGTAATATTTTTTTCAGTGTATTATTTTTTTTACAAATTGACGGTAATTGGTCATTATCATAGCCACTCATGAACATAATCAACACCAAGTGCGTTTCTTATGCGTCATCTAGGAAACCTCTGAATAATACTACGTAACTATAATTTATTACCCCATGTCCAGCCATGAAACCAAAGTCTTGATCCGCACGAATTTATTTTAAGTGCAGTGTGGCCCTTGAGTCAAAAAGTTTTAAAGACCCCTGCTCTAAGCTAAGATGTGTTCCCACCACCTCTGGTTTGGCATGCTACGTCGTCGCCACGCACTTCATAGCTAGTTTAGTCTACCTCTGTGGATATAAACAGCAGACGTGACCGGCCTCGTTCCACTTCAACCTTGCGGATTGTGGAAACATTTTATCTTTTAGGAACATTTATGGAGAAATTAAGAGTATCTTTGCCCTTGATCGTATTTTTCGGCCCTTGATTTTATCGTGAACATGATTTTGACCCGAGTCCTTGTCCCTTACAACCTTACAGGTTTTCATTATTATAAGCCTATCTCTGTGTCCTCATCACACCGTTCTCGCGTCTCCATGTCCAGGTTACAGATTAAAAAATTCAAAATTCAAAACTTTATTCTGCAAGTAGGCCTCAAGTGCACTTTTAAATGTCTGATTTTCCAATAAACAGAACAAATTTTACAATCTATGTAAAAGAAAAGGTTTGGTTACCTATTTCTTTTAAAGGTTTTATACTAGGCAAAGCGGGGCATAGAGCGCAACAGACGTCTTGTCGACTTTGACGTCTTGTCAGATTCCTGAAATATGTAAATATGAATTTAATTTCAAACGAGCTACAAATATTGTAAAATAAACTTGAAATGTCGTTTACAGGTATGTTTTACGTTTATCTAATATGAGTGCGTTAAGTATTATTTAATTTGATCTTTGAAATTGTAATTAACAATAAATCTTTAATTATTACAGCAACACATTGTTTTTTTTACAAGAGAATGAAAGAATAGTCTTATAAAACGACATTTTTGTTTATAATACTTAAAAATGGAGAAACTTCGTTTTGAATTTGCGATATTGCCGGGAGCTGATGGAAAATCAAATATCTATTCCATAACATCTATCGCTACGGGTGATAATAAAGTGTATGCTATACCAGACGAGCTACAATCAGTTGGGCATCATAAAGAGATCATGAAAACAGCAGCCTATAATAAAGTAAAGAACAGCTTACAAAAAAGATACCAAGTAAGACGGGTTTGGATATCAATGACAGACGAACTTAAAAAAAATAACTTGGATGAGGATGGTAATGTCCAATTCGGTGACCAATTCCTAGAAGAAATGGACGATGAGAATTTAAGTACTGCACACCAATAGGATACTAGTACTCTCGGAAAACTAATCGAGAGGTTAATGGAAACTACACAAGAAGCTAAACAGCAAAACCTTAAAGTATTGCGGAGAAGTTTGTGCTTGAAAAATTTACGAGCAGAAATTCAAATGCCAAACAATGGATTGATACTTTTGAAAAAGAATGTATACGTTTTGGTGTGACAACCGATGAGAAGAAGATTGAAGTGCTGAGATTGTTCATGGATAAAAGTTGTGTGGACTGGTACAGTTCTATTAGTGTTAAACTAACAATAAACTCTGAATGGTCAATATGGAAGAGTAAGTTTTGTGATTCGTTTGCCAGTAAGGGATCGAATCCAGTGACATATGCATTATTATTAAAGTATAAAGATGGTACGTTGCTGGATTACGCTATTAGAAAAGAAAAATTATTACTTGATATGGGACAGTCAATTGATACGTGTACTTTGGTGGACCTAATTGCAGCTGGTTTGCCAGAATTTATACTGAATAAGATTGATAGAGAGATATTAAAGGATACCATTAATTTGTTTAATGAGGTGAGCGAGTATGAACACATGGTAAAAAAGAAATGCGTTATATTCAGTAAGAAATACGGAAATGAGAAAATTTTGAACAGAAGTGAAGAGAAAAATCCATGTAAAATTTGCGAAAGTTTGAATAAAGGCACTCGTTATCATCTGGAGGCTACATGCTGGTTCAAGGCAAAGGAAAACTTTAGAGCAATGAAAACTGACATTAAACGTGAACAATTCCGTGATAGAAGCAGAGTTGAATGAAAATGACCAAAAAACTAATAGTGACACCATTGATTAACGTCAAGCTACGATTGAATGATAAATTAGAAATATACGGCGTCTATGATTCAGGTTCAAATGTTTCTCTGATTAATTCGAAGTTATTGAAACTGCAGCTAACTGATAACCATTCGAACATAGCAGATTTAGTAACAATTAATGGTGTTTTAAAAACAAGTGGTTTGACAAACTTAAAAATAAAAAAAAACTTTGCATTAGAAAAACACGTTGATGTGTATATCATCAATGATACAATTTCAAATATGACTTTTTAATTGGATGGGACCTAATAAAGAAATTTAAACTAACCCAGGATGAGAACTTACAGAAAACACAAAAATAGTGTTGAAATGAAGAAAGTAAAAACATAGTTGAAGAAATTTCTACAAATAGAAAGATAGATATGGAGTTGATAAACAAAGAAAATAAAAATAACTTAGGAGAACGTGAAATCAATTTAAATTAACATATAAAGGAAGAAGATTTTAAGATAAATATAACTCATTTAGATGAGCATCAACAATCAAAAATAAATAAAATAATTGAGAAACACAAGTCAGCTTTTCCAAAAGATAAATACGATATTGGTACTGTGAACGATTATGAAGCAAGGATAGATTTATTAGTGGACAAATACTGCAGTAAAAGGTTTTATAGGTGTATTGCCGATGACAAGAAAGAAATAGAAGAGCATATAGCAAATTTACTTGACAATAAGTTGATCGAAGAATCTTACAGTCCATTTGCTGCGCCGGTTACGTTGACCTTTAAAAAAGAAGATAATAAGAAATCTAGACTGGTAAGACTTCAGAGACTTGAATAAAATAGTAGTTCTACAAGCTCAGCCATTTTCGTTAAAGACCTCGTGACCAAAGCTAGAAATTGCAAATTTTTTTCACCTATACATACATTCTGCTTTTTAGTCTATTCCCTTAAGGATTGAAGACAGAAAAAAAAACCGGATTTGTAACACAAGATGGGCAGTTTCAGTGAACTTGTCTTCCATTTGGCTTAAAGACTTCACAGCAATTTTCCAGAGAATTTTAAGTAATTTACTGAGAACATAAATTGACTGAATTTACGGTAAATTACATTGATGATATTCTTATATTTTCAAAAAGTTTTACTGATCATGTAAAACATTTGACGTAGTTGTTAGAAACATTTAAAGCAGAAGGTTTCTGGTTAAAATTTTCGAAATTTACATTTGCATCTGATTCAGCAAAATATTTGGACCATAAAATTCAAAATAATTCTGTTAAGCCGATAAAAGACAATTTGATATCAATAAAACAATTTCCGATTCCAAAAACACAGAAAAATATCAGACAGTTTCTAGGGAATATAATTTTTTATCACGAATACATACCAAGAAGTGCTATAATACTAGATCCATTACACAATCTGTTAAAAAAGATCAAAAATTCGTGTGGTCTTTTGAGTGCCAAAAAGCATTTGAAACTATTAAAAATCTACTATGCTCTCAACCAGTACTGGAAGTATTTGATCCAAATTTACCAATTAATATTTACACAGATGCTTCTTTACAAAGAGTTGGAGCTATACTGAAGAAGACACAGCCTAATGGAAAAGAAAAACCCGTGGCTTACTTTTCAAAAAAACTAAATGCTGGCCAAAAAAAGAAAAAAGCAATATACTTATAATGTTTAGCTATCAAGGAAGCAGTGCGATATTGGCAATACTGGTTGATAAGTAAATCATTCACAGTTTACTCAGACCACAAACCACTCGAAAATATGAATTTAAAATCTAGAACGGACGAAGAACTGGGAGACTTGGCTTATTATTTGTCTCAATACGAATTTAAAATAAAATATGCACCAGGGAAACAGAATTTAGCAGCAGACTGTCTGAGCCGAAACCCAGTGTTGGGTTCAGAAGAAAATGTAGAGGAACAATTAAAAATAGTGAACTTTATTAGCCTTGAGGATATTTTAATAGATCAAAGTAAAAATGAAGAAATAGTAAAAGAAAAAGACAGACTGACTAAAATACATAACGTTTACTTAAAGAAGGTGAAGAAAAAGGAAAAAATAATTTTATTGGAATAATTTAGTATTATATTTTTAAAGACTGTTCATGAAAGTCTATGTCATATTAGGATTGGACAAATGCAGAAGACTATTGCTCCGTTCTACGCGGCTAAAACTTTGACGAATAACATTTAAAAAGTTTGTAGAAGATGTGAGATATGTATTAAAAATAAAACGAGAGGATATGATAAATATGGTTTTATGTCACATCTAGGTCCAGTCACCAAGCCTTTCAAAATAATGTCTGTCGATACGATTGGAGGTTTTGGAGGTTCCAAATCTACAAAAAAATATCTACATTTATTGGTGGACCATTTTACAAGATATGTGATTTCATCAAACTTATAGCGAATATTGCGGAAAAAGGAGACAGGTATGTTACTTGCCGACCAATATCCAGGTATCAATTCGATAGAATTCAAAGAGTACTTAAACAGCAAGCAAATACCTATAATATTTACACCTGTGAATGCTGTTTTTTTTAATGGTCTGAATGAACGATTAAATCAAACTTTAATAAACAAGATTACATGTAAAATCAATGAAGAAGATAGAAGGAGAGCGTGGACAACTATAGCTCACGAGTGCGTAAAGAAATATAACGAAACTGGTCACTCGGTTACTGGCTTTGCACCGAGTTATCTTTTATATGGTACAGACTTAACGATTTTGCCAAAAGAGCTAAAAAAAGATACATTACAGACTAACTGGGTTAATTGTAGAAAAATAGCAGTTGAGAGAACGATACAATCACACACTTACAATAAAGAACAATTTGACAAGAAACGAAAGTATTATAACTTTGTTGTAGGAGATAAGGTGTATTTGGAGAATGGAAACAAGCTAAACAGAAATAAATTAGATGAACTGAGAATTGGACCTTACGAGATATTGGAGAAAATTTCAAACTCAATATTTAGAATAGATACAGGTCACAAGAAAATGGAATCAAACCTATTTCACATCACAAAGCTGATTCCAGTTCCTACTTAAGCGGAAGGAGAATAATAGATATGGAAGTGCCGTACTGCATCTTGAAAGAGTTTTGTTTTGTTTTTTTTTCTTTTCCTTCTGGGGGAGGGGAGATGTAAAAGAAAATGTTTGGTTACCTATTTCTTTTAAAGGTTTTATACTAGGCAAAGCGGGTCATAGAGCGCAACAGACGTCTTGTCGACTTTGACGTCTTGTCAGATTCCTGAAATATGTAAATATGAATTTATTTTCACACGAGCTACAAATATTGTAAAATAAACTTGAAATGTCGTTTCTTTAATTATTACAGGTATGTTTTACGTTTATCTAATATGAGTGCATTAGGTATTATTTAATTTGAACTTTGAAATTGTAACTAACAATAAATCTTTAATTATTACAGCAACACATTGTATATTTTACAAGAGGATGAAAGAATAGTCTTATATCTATATAATGAAATTTAACAATATTTATTTAAATAAAACAATTGAACAGATTTAATCGCGTATATTAATTACCTCATTTGAGTTTCAGGCGTTCCGGAAGCTTTTCGGCTTTCCATGGTCACGGGTGGACTGAGAAACGATATATTTTCCTCTGTCATAGCTATACAATTTGTGCAAACTACCCATTTTTGAAAAAACAAATAAAGGTGTACATACATGCCAGATGGGCCTAAGCTGTAAAGACATTTACACATGCGCCAGAAGGGCTTAATAATTTTATTTCAATAATTTACCAAGCAGCATTTCACAAATGAGGCGTACTGAGGAGAGAAGAAACGCTGCAAAGAAAAACTACCTCATTACTAATTATAATATTTTAAAAACAATGACTACTAAACTACTTTTTAACAGATAAGATATTTATACACCGTTCGGAAATTAAGGTTTTGCAGTCCTGTGTCTTGCTTGTTCCTTGATGAGATGTATTACAGGATCCCAAGCTGGTGGTAGCGATTACCAATTTTCTTTATTGAAATTAGGATGCTTTTTAATCTCAATAGCCTCGCGTAGCATTCTGGGAAAATATTTTTTCTCTTTGGCAAGGAAGGAAGGATTATCAAACTTAATTGAATGGCTTGGTGTGTCAATGATATGTTCACAGACTGCATTTATTACATCGACGGTGCCTGACATGTGCTACTTGCTCTTTCACCAGGGTCGATACATTGCGTTTCGTTTGACCACAATTGCAATCCAGCTTGTAAACGGCGAAAGTAGTAAAAACGACAGCCAAGCTGATAAGTAAGTACTCTGAAAATCTTAATCAGGATGTCAAAAGTTTAGTACCCGCTTGCCCGGTACCACCAAAGTTCTATAGGTTACCAAAGATACACCTTTATTTGTTTTCTGAAAGTGAGTAGTTTGAACAAATTGTAACTTTGACAGAGGAAATTGGACGATTGGACACGGATTGACTGAGAAAATATATTTTCTCAGTCAATCCGATACTATGGAAAGCTGAAAAGCTTACAAAACGACGGGAACTCAAAAGAGATAATATACGCGATATAATTCGTTAAATTGATTTATTTAAATGAGTAATAATCGCGGAAACAGAAGTAAACATTATCAACTAGAAGAGCCCGCAAACTTCGTCCCCGGAGAAGAAAAAATCATAACCCTCTCTTTTCGGCGTAGGCGGCTAAAAAGTACCCTGCAACCACCTGGAGATACCCAGCTACCTGTTTACCAAAAATAGTTGAAATCCGTTTAGCCAATTTGGCGTGATGAACCCACAACGACACAAACTAACATTGTTTATAGGGATTTTTTGTGTGTTTGTAACATACAAAAAATCCAAAAAAATATATTTTTCAAGTCAGTGTCCCCCAAATAGCCTGTTTCAATCGTTTTTTGAAAATATATTCAATGTACAGACATTTCATTTTTATAACTTGCGTGCGAAACTTCTTGCCAATTACTGACTTGAAGATGTCGGAGGTCCACCTGCACACTGTCCTCCCAGCGGTACCTGGGACGCCCAACCGGGCGGCGACCAGTCAGCCGTCCCACGTACGCTCTCTTGGCAGCACGATCCTCTCCCATTCGTAGTAGGTGACCGAACCAACAAAGTCTGTGTGATTTTGTTACATCAATGATGTTGGGTTCCGCCACCAGCTCCTGGATCTTTATGTTTTTACAGATTCTCCATGCACCGTCGTCTCTCTTGACAGGTCCCAGGATCTTACGCAGAATCTTCCTTTTCGGTAGTTTCCTAGTTTCACAATATTCTAACTGATAATTATCCAATGTCGGCAAAATATCGTAGAAAAACGTTCAGATGGATAAGTGGGACAAGGTTTTTTTTCGAGACAGATACAAATAGAGTGTCGTTACATAAATAATAATTTAATCAAAAGAATTCCACCGATGCAGCGCTTTAAATAATATACAGGGCGTTCTGCGTTCTTATTACAAAGTAACTGGTTCTTCCTCGAACGAGTTCAATTAATAGTGTCGGTGCGTTCGACTGGAGAAATTAATATCCGGCGCACCGCATCGCTACCGGGTCAGTGCGCCCCCCACCTCCCCCAGTGCAGAGGAGAGGGGACAGTGACTGATCAAATTGTTACATTATTGGCGAATAAGTGATTGCCCGGATTTACCTTTTAGAGAATTCAGATAGATGGGATATCGAGAATTAATCTCCGTGATGCAGTCTTAATATTATTCTTGGGTGCGATGTTCAATCCCGCTCCGATGGCGGCAAAGATTGGACTAGTATGGAAAGAGTATTTTTTTACAAGCAATAATTTATTTTGAAATTTAATCCTTTGTCTTTAGTTTTCTTTCCTAACTAGCTTTAAAGACTCGCTCATCTTTCATTAGAATGTGACTTGAAATAATTACTATACATTCGTAATGATATTGCATTGCATAAGGTTCTAAAAAGTTACAGTAATGATACCTTATTGAAGGCTCGAAATCCTTTTCTAACTATTTTGATTTTGACTTACGCAATACCTACCTATGAATTTTATTATTTAATTTTGTTTAAAAAAATAATATGTTATAGGGGGCAAACGACGAGACGGATCGCCTGGTGGTGATCACCGTCGGCCATAGACACCTGCAGCATCAGAGGAGTCACAAGTACAAATGCATTAGGTTATTTATTCCAAAATGACTGCTTGCTAGTTGGCATTACAAGACTAAGATATTTTCTCCAAATTCAGTACTTTCATTACCTGAAATCAAGTTCATTCTTATTTCTGTTTGCACACGGATTCAAAGGAAATCAACGTAGGAACGTAACCCCGTTCCGCCCAGTGATTGGACAAATTACTGTTGTTACGGACTAAACAAATCTCAACGAGTGCTCCAAACAAAATCACATGATTTGCATTCAAGCAAGGCCCGAAATGTGCGCCGACAGACGAACTACCCGCCGGCACCTGCGCCATTTGCCCTGATTCTCATTAGTATTTAGTGTGGAAACTTAATCCTGGTCCTCAACAGAAACGCTCATTCGATCCCATCTACAGGCATTTCGATTGCTATGTCTCTATCCTTATTGATAAGAGAAAATGAACTAGCGATACTAATTTATTTGAAAAGAGATGGAGTAAGGACTAGCAGCCGATGCGGGATGTTTCATGAATAATGAAAGACAAGCGTCTTTGGAGAGCTTACGGCTGTAGGATAATAAATCAAGTTATTGGTGGAGTTTAATCTCTGGGCTGCGCGTGGGCTCGGACGTCAATATTTGTGTTTCCAGTTGCAAACCTAACAGATATCCCACTTTTACGTGCTGCGCGCGTAGGGCAAGGGGTTTAATTTAAGTGGTAAGTTTCAGCATAATTCGGGATATCGGTTGCGTTCCTGTTTCCATTTGAATGCGGAGCGTCGGTGCAAAAACTGCGCTCGCCGTCAAGAAATTCAATTTCAGTACAGATGTAGGGACTAATGAAATAGCTGAATTAGAGCACGCGAGCAGCTTTAGTTTAAAATTACTTTTGTATCCTCCAACGGAGATTATAGGGGTGTGTTTGTGTTTCTCGCTTTGAATAAACATTCGACATGAAACAAAGGTAAAAAAGGGATCTGCAAAATTATAAATATTCCAATACTCTTAATAATTTTGTATACGGATATTGTACATTCTGAGCAGATGATTTTGCACAACAAATGAAATTTCCATTATGAAACGAGGAAATTGAAATAGAGGTATACGTAAATATAACTAATGGCAACGTCGGTACGGACTATCTGAAATGTTAAATAGTTTAACTACAGCAAACAACTGTGATAAAGGACTTATGCTACCGCCGCGTGCATTATTGCTGGAACAATTCATATTCTGTTCGTTCTGAAAGAAAACCAAAGTTTTCCATATGTACGAAGCTATAGGAAAAAACCGATAGATAATGAGCAGTGTAATCGTACTCGTGTGTACTCGTAGTGAAAGGCGTTCAAATTGGCAAGTGAGTGTGCCATGCTCGTTTAAATGATTGTCTTGATTGGAGGATACACGCAAACCGCAGCGGGGTGTAATCAGTGGGCGAATGTGGGAGTAGCGGACGGGATGTATTACGGGAAAAGCATTGGGAATCTGTTCAAAAACAAGTACGAAACTCGAAATATCAATTTGTTAACAGTAGTTATTTATTTATTTAAACTTTATTGCACAATACAAACTGTTACAAATGGCGGACTTAATGCCTTAAGGCATTCTCTAACAGTCAACTATAGGGCCAAACAGAAACTAGTAGTTAGTGCAGGATCTTAATGTTGAGAATACAAAAAAAAGTAAAGGAAAGAGACACAAATCAACAAGTCAATATGGGGATATATACGTATAAATATTTATATACATACACACATATTACATTAAAATACAAATAGATAAATACAATACAATTATAAAATATATATAATAGTTATGAACAGCAGGTCCATATTTTTCATCAAAACTTTTATTGTAATACTTCTATTTCTGTGGTCGTTACTTAATGACTGAAGATTGTGATTATTTGCAGTTTTATTTTTGGAAATGAAACAAAGATCATGTTTTATAGGTATGGAGAGCAATCGTCTTCAACGTAATTTAAGTTTAACTGACAAAATGATCAGCTGAAACTGATTTCTTTGTATCGTAAGTAACGTATTTGCACACAATGTAAGCACTAAAGGTTATATGAGAACTAATGAGTTCTCATATAACCCTTTAATCCTTAATAATCGTTCAATCCTATCTAACTATCTATCATTATCACATTACCCGCTTAGTATGTCCTGTAAACCGTCATTTACTCAATGCTAAGCTTAGGTTCCCAATCTCGTGCGTTTAAATATCTAATGCGTATTAATGTAAGAATGAAAGGAGACTGGCTGACCATACTACAAGAATTTAGACAAAATATATTCGTCAAAAGAATTCGACATAATCAAATGTAACCTGATGCAGGTGCTGTAATAATATTACAACGTACAAAACCTGCAGTAGTTTTAGTATTTAAGCAAGCATACCTAACTCTGCTATATACCGCTGAACTAGCACAGATGTTGACGTATTTGGAATGTTTAGATTGCAGAAATGTCCCTGGATTGAAATTTCCCTGCTTCCTACCCTGCGCTATAACAACTAATTGGTAAAACAATAAACCCCCACACCTATAGTCCCCTTCAAACGGCTAAACAAAAATGTTTTAGAACAACTGTTTGCGCCAGCGGTAACTGGCCCGAAGTTCACACAGTTTGGCCACCACCACGTCCCTCCAGCGATACCTACCGACTGGACGGTGACTGGTCGGTGGGCCCAGTGTGTTCTTTTGGCCTGTTGATCCTCTCTCATTCTTTTAAAGTTGCCAGGCCATCGAAGATGATAAGCCTTGTTAATCACCACTAATATCCGGTTCGGTTACTGTCTATTAAATTTCGGCATATCGAACGATCTTCTAATTTTGCATCGTTCTGTCTGTTCAACTTGTGTTCTGGTATTAAACGACAGTGCTCTCTAAGCGGTCTATCCGTTCAAAAGCTACGATTCCACGTGTGTATCTAGGTGTATGTGGATCTAAGTGTCTGCTTACCTGTAGATCTGTGTGTCTCCGTACCTAGACAGGACAAATTCACACTTAAAACTTTGAACACCTCCTCTTTTTAACACGCTTTTATTAGGTCGACCTGTATGTAACTAACTATGTAATGGAATCTAAGGTAACTAATTTAACTATCTTTCAAGGATCGTAGCGTCATGAAATTTGGCGGCTGTATGTAGTTCAGCGGGCCTATGATGGTCGCGTTTATCAAGCGATAAATGATATGATACATATAACAAATCTGTCACTCTCGCACTCACATACGTGTCAGAAGGTGACGGCAGCTATGTCATTTATGTATCGCGTGACGAACGCAACCATCATAGGCCCGGTGATGACAATACAATAATATGGTACTGTCGAACTGATCTGATAATGGAACCGGAAAATATGAACTGGAATTCATGATTCAACATCGTATCATAGCTGTGTTTGGATTTGTTAGAAAGGTCTTGTAAAGCGTGTTTTTCTAGTGTTTTTTAAACTACTAATTTATTTCGACTGCGGTACAAGATGTAGCCAATAAGCATAATATCTTCCTGGTAGATCAATCTAAGCACCGGGCAGTGCTCGTCGACATCACCATCCCACATGACCAGAACCTAATGTAGGCTCATTTATATGCAAATATAGGTGCTAACTTAACTTGACCTGCCAATTAAGGATAGTTGAAGTGACGAGCTTGAATCCTTCCGGAAAAACTGATGGCAGATGGCCCCAGACCGGGATACATTGAAGAATGAGAGGAGGGCTTTGCCCAGCAGTGTAACACTCTAGTCTCTTAAATAATAGTAATAAAAATATCTGTCTTGTGTGTGATTAATTAGTCAAAGTGGTTTATTTTATTGCCTTGTCATGAACTCTACTATTAACCCAACAACCTAAGCTAAGTAATGTTGACTACTTACTTGAAAGACTGAGAGTAAAACAACATCTATTAAGCGATACGCTTATTTTATTTCACATACTAGGGCCTCATGCATATTGCCGAAATAGTTATTACGACGATGCCCGGCGGCC
The DNA here is from genome assembly GCA_905404275.2 of Hedya salicella. Taxonomy (NCBI): domain Eukaryota; kingdom Metazoa; phylum Arthropoda; class Insecta; order Lepidoptera; family Tortricidae; genus Hedya; species Hedya salicella. The sequence continues at coordinate 19,086,669 of FR990099.1, read as the reverse complement.
GCAGATCCGGATGTTAATATCCGGCTTGTGCGCCGCCTCTGGTTCTGACTCCGGACTTTGCCTCTTCGTTCCGGCACGCTTCGCTGGACCTGCGTCATGAATAATCGCGACGGCCGGCGATTTATGTCGTCTCCTTTAATATTAGAATGCCTTGGTATATTTGAACCAAAATTATTTAAATGTTGCAACAATTATGTAAATATAAAAGAACTTGGGCAACCGAGCTTCGCTTGGTGGACGAAACCTATTTACATAAACTTAAAAAATAAATGTTTATATACCAAAAATATATATCAAATTTCTCAATATATATACCGTGTTTAGAGGGTTCCGTAGCCAAAATGGCAAAAACGGAGCCCTTAAAGTTTTTTCATGTCCATTGTCCGTCTGTCCCACGCCTATAATTCAAAAACTATACATCCGATCATATTGAAAAGCATATTTGTTGAAAGTATTTACTTTGTATTTTTTTCACATCTTTTGGATTTACGATGGAAAAGGGGGAGGGGAGTAGGGGGTTGGGGGGGTTGAGATTGACAATGGAGAATTTATGCAACTTTCGGAGCGAATATTTCCGAGAATAATGCACTTAATCATTATTTTTAAGTACCAAACAAAGTAGCGACTTATACAAGACACCTAATTTCATCATATACATATTGTTGTTTTTGAGTACAATGCCTGTGACATTCGGACGAACGGACGACGATGACAAAACTAGTTATAAGGGTTCCGTTTTTGCCATTTTGTCTATGGAACCCTAACATTCACTCACAAATAAAAAACACTCACACACTGACAATTTCTTGTGTAAATCGTCCTGCGATTTTGGTGCTTTGACAGAGAGGAATGAATCCGTATGCTATCTGCACTCCAATGGTTAAATGCTGTAAGTGATAGCAAGACGACATTGCAAATCGACTTTTGTGTGGTGCGTAATAATTATGCAATTTTGTTTAGCATTACACAAGGTATCGCATATAACAAACGGTTTTCCTTAGCAACACTGAGAGGATCGCCGAAGGCCGGGGTCCTATCAGCGCAATTAGCGACAATGAGCACCGATACACAACGACAGCCGCCACCCTCCTTCCCCCCTATCGGCCAAATATTCGTTAAACAAAATCGAGCCCATTCCATTCCACTAGCTCTACTAGCAGTTCATTGGCGAATAAATACTAGATTTCGAACTATATCGCTACAAAGAAAACAAAGACGAAATAAAACGGTTTCTCCGAACTATTATTGTCTGGGCTTGAGAGTAAAAGGTGAATTTCTGAGAAATGCGACTCCGTTTTGCAAAATATCACAAAGCATTTTTCCTTTTCAATTCGAATGCAATTATACATATAGAGTTTTATTAGAGAAGCGAAACGTTGATAAAAGCATCGGGTCGGTGTGTCATTAAAGAGAAGTCTGCCAGAGAAGGGTTAGATTAGGACGTCGGTCTGTTACGTGGTCGATTAAAACAGGGCGCGACGTGGGTCGACAGTGGGGTGGCTCCGTATGTCCACCTCGACCTTTCGACCATACCTTTTTTTACCAAAATATTTCGTACACAACTCACGTTTTTGAATCGATCGTAGCTAAATGTAGTGGAAGAGGATAGTTCAAATCTTGGCAAGCATTTCGGCCTAACCTTAATCTAAATTCAAAGCGAAGGAACATTCTAAGCTGTTAATCCGATTGTATTTAAAGTCATTTATGACTCAACTGAGTCTGGAACGGGGCAAAATGCACGATCGGGACGGGACCACGGTGCCCCACGCCCCGAAATGGTGGGGCACGCGCTATCGCGGGATATAATAACGCCATTAAAGTTCTGGCCGGGCTCCAGCGACCGCTGATGCGGCCGATCCAACTGGCCAATTTACTGATGCGCTCGGTTTATATTCCGGGCTCACTTTATTACGCAATCGTTCGAAAGAGCCCCATTTAGTCGAACATTGTAAACTGAATGATAATAAAAGTTACAAAAGAAGTACTATACTATTGAGCTGGGATTAGTATTGGACCGATTACGTCGCGATCGGGTCACATTCGTAAAATTTTATGGTGCCTTTTATTCTAAATATACATATGCAGTTTACAAAATGCTTACTCTTATAGATATATATTTCTATATCATATAGAATAAAGTATCGTAACATCGGTGAGGTCAAGTCGATTATTTGACCATTTTGACGTAGTAGCTTTTTTGTCATCCAAAAATTTTGTTTTATTTCAGCATTAATTACCAAGGACTAGAAAAGAATAAAAGCCCGAAATTGCAGGTATTTGTGACCCGAGCCTTAGACGAGGGTTGTAAATATGCGATAGAGGGCTTTCTCTTTTACTGCCTGTGGTGAGTACACAATTTAACGTCTTCACCTGGTCATATTGCGAGTTTTAGCGTACGCGTAGTGTGCGGTAAAACTCACATTATGGCCAGGCGTGACGTATATATACTTATAATATCTTAAAATCCTAAACTTTTGTAGTTTTTACATATACTTTTTTTGGAAAATGTTTAGCTTGCCCAATTGATGTAAAATGTTTTAAGAAAGTAAAATCTTCATGGGTATTTAGCCGGCTGGAAAATAGCTTTTCCATCCCTAGGATGGAAAGTACTTTATTGTTACGATTAATAGCCACAGAGTCGAAGATAATTGAGTGACGATGATGGTGATGATGATGATGGTGATGAAGATGATGACGATGATGATGATGGTGATGGTGATGGCGATGGCGATGGCGATGGCGATGGCGATGGCGATGGCGATGGCGATGGCGATGGCGATGGCGACGGCGACGGCGACGGCGACGGCGACGGTGACGGTGACGGTGACGGTGACGGTGACGGTGACGATGACGATGACGATGACGATGACGATGATGATGATGATGATGATGATACCTACTCGTAGAAAAAGTATTGTATACAATAGTTATATAATTAGCTTTTTAAGTCTCGTACCTTAATTAGGCCACTCAGCAAGCTTCGTGGCCTAAACGCAGTACTCGACTGAAAAAGCATACATTATAATATAACGATTGCATAATATTGTGCAACCAGGTTTGGTTAGAATAAGTGAAAGTGACAGTATATCTGTATCCATAATATGTATGCATAAGCAAATTTAAGGCAAAATTGTAATCAACGACGGCCATAATATACTTAAACACAGACAACGAACGGGTTGTTTGTTCTGTGTAACCGATTTTTGCGTACCTAGTAACATTTATATTCTCCTCTTTTCAGCTAAGTGCATTTTTTCCGCTAATAGTTAATGTTCATATTTTAGATATTGGTTATTGTTTTCTAAATAGGAGCAGGTTTTTGCAATCGGTATCCGTGAGGTGCTGGGGAGTTATTTCCACGAGGGTCGCTTATTGGCAACGTGATGGAATCTATGCTAAGCAGTACTCGCGCCGCTCGAGTGCCCCTAGACCTGAAACATTACGTCTTGGATTCCTCTTAACTATTTCAAATAATATTAAACCTAGGTAAACTCTCAATACTACTTAGGATTTAAGCAAGTAATGATAAAGTTTATTCGGCGATAAAGTCCTAAAGTGAGTGTGATAGGAGTTTGAGATTGATAGCAATCAGACTTATTTCATGTTGGTTTAACCAAATCTTAAATAGGGTGTTAATGATTTAGGTACGGCTATTGTTAGAGTCAATGTTATTCCTACTAGTCTAATAGAAGAGAAGAAACCTACTTATGGTCGACTAGATAATGCTGTAGAACTCCATCAATATATAAATTTCTGTCAAAAATACATTTTTCTGACAATCTTCTTTCTACATCCATCAACTACTCATCGAGACGATTCTAACGAGTCCAAAATTGGTAGTATTTCTTAATTTAACTACACAGGTAACCACCATCCGCTTCCGAAATCAGCTCGATGGTATCATAATATTGCATTGATGACGAACATAAATATGTTTGCCAAATTTTAACCCATTCCGCCCGTAATTTGAATCAGCCAGCGCTTTGAGTAGACTTCCATATGACTACATAACTAATAAAGCAGGTGGTGAACACTTACAAAAGAATGTTAATAAGCAGCTTTCAAGGCTAGTTTCTATGCTGAATTTATAAACTTATTCTTAATATAATACTTAATTAGATTTAAGAAAATCTTTTAGACTTAAGATAAGAGTCTAAGCAGAAGATTATAGACGTTTCGTGAAATAAACAGTTTTTTTTTTCTATGGATCAAATTACCTTGCAGGATTTGACTCCAAAACCAACAACAACAAACATGACAAACTAAATAAGAGGTTGTTATGAAAACGGACATATTGAGGTAGTATCGGTGCATTTAAATAAGTGTGCAAAATTTTGACTCATTCCGCCAGTAATGGGTCAAATTTAGCTTGCATGATATGACACAAAAAGCAACAACATTAAACATGGCAATCGAATTAAGAGCTTGTTATAAAAACGGATATATTTAGGTAGTATCAGTGCAAATAATATTACCAAATTTATTAATTGCAGCCCACCTACACAGCCGGGCTCGTCGCACCTTGAGATAATGATCCCCATGGCCCCAAGATTATATACTGTACCTATACTTGATTTACAGGCAGTTTTTTTGAGGGAAGAAGTGTGCGCGTGGCAGAGTCATAGTGCTCCGCCGCGCGCACACTTCATTCCCACCCGCTCCCCGCTGTCTTTACCCCAACGTCGCCCGCAGACCATGGGAGTGTCAGGAAAAAACTTGTCAAGCTATCTTTATTTTAAAATACGACTCTAAGGCAAAACGGGTGATAAAAGTTTGTAAAAAAACGTTGGAGTTACCGTGGATGAAGTAGAATTTATCGTGGCTTACAAAATCGATTAGTAAATAGTTGTATGCTCGGTTAGATAACGCTGAAGCATCCATCAATCTAAGCGGTACAAAGTGTCGGCGCATATAATATTACCATCTTTATTGTGGCTCACGCAGCCGGGCTGGCCATCGCACCTCGAGATAATGGCCCCCTGGCCTCGTAATTACGTGCCCGGAACAATTACATGCCGGGGTAGATTTACAACCGGCTAAGGGCGGCTGCAGACCTTCAGCTACCGACGATTGTCGGTATATCTCAAATCCTACAATCCAAAAGTTGGGTATAAATTTATTTCTTTACTTGAGGTCAGTATGTCCTTTCATACTTGTATTTGATGAGTTACCTAAAAGGCTAGTGGCGTTTCGTGGCTAGTGATCCTAAGCCAGCGAGGGGAGTGCAAATTCACAAATTCGAATGCCGCTGTGAAAATTAACTAATAATACAAGTACCACATAGTAACCTCTCTATTATCTAATGAGTACTATCATTGTATTGCCTACATTGGGTGTTCTTTTTTTCATTTTTATGGCTAGTTTCTTCATGAAGACCAAGATTAACTCATACAAATTATGCATTAATAGCACATGTCATTATATATCACGATGCTGCAATCGAACAGGCTGCTTGTTCATATTTTGTGTATTATGTATATTTATATTACATATTCATTACTTGATGTACCTACTTCAAACCTGTACAGCTATAGTAAAACTAAATGGTGCCCGCAACTTTGTTTGCGGAGGAAAAAAAATCTTTAACTTTTTTTTTGCCTCGTCGAATTCGGGTAAAATGCTTCCTATAAACATCTGTAATTCCCAGCTACCCGTGTACCTACCAATAATTGTTGAAATCCGTTTAGCCGTTTTGGCGTGATTTCACAACGACACATAAAAACATGCACAAAAAAAAAACCGATTCAGTGGTTTTCAAATAGTCAGTATCATTTTTTTTTAAATATACTCTACGGCAAAAAAATGGCCCACTCATTATTCCCTCCATACAATTGCACACAGAAAATAGAATTCAAAATTCTTTAATTTTGTACTATTTAGAAGAAGGTTCATGGATTTTTTATATTTGCCTAATGTCAAATAGAACATTAACAAGGGGAATCTGGATATCATTTTGAGGTACATATAAGTCAGCTGAATAAAAAATTGAAATTGCACGCAAAACTGTCATGTGACCGACTTAGCAGTATAATCCTCTAAGTATTTTCCGTATACAATTGTATATGGAAAAAATAATTAGTGGGCCATTTTTTTTGCCGGTGAGTGTATCTTCAATGTACAAACATTTCTTTTAATAATGTAGGTGTAGTTTTTGCGCGATGCCTGTTCCATGCCGATTTCGACGACACTAAAATTTTAATAATGCGGCGTTGCTGGAAACCTTTCAGAAAATCGCATTTAAACGAAATTCACGCTTTACGGAGGGCCGCGTAGATTACATTTTTGGAATATTTGTGATCATTGATTTAGGAAATGAATGGCTGCTACGCGGGGTTTTGTTAAATGGACTCCGTTTCTAATAAATTGAGGTCGCTTCGGGCAGTTATATAAAGTTCCGCCAAAACTTCTCTTGATCAACGTTTAGAACTGAAAATGGGCGTTCGGTAAAATTTATTATGTATTAAAGTTTTACCCAATTTGTTCTTTAGCTTAAATTATATTATCAGACAAAATAACTGTATCATATTAAGAAATAATAGGTGCGTTTATTGGTAGGAATAAACCTATTTTATACTCTTAGAGCATTTAACGAATGGACATCTTCAAACGAATACATTCTCCTCTGCCAAAGTATTGCAAAATTTCCGGTTATAGCTTAACCACAACCGCTGTGCCGCTCCTGAGGTATGCGAGCGGCGAGACGGGGGGCAGAGCAGCCACTGCGCTCTGTCATTCCGCCGTCGTCGCTCGTGGCGGCGTGTAGTGTTTTATCTGTTGCGGGCTGCCTATGTCAGACACACATGAGATAGAATATCCAAAGATGGGTCGTGCTTTATCTCGAGATGTTAAAGCTGTCATTTTCAAAGTGGCCGAATATTTTAGGAAAAGAAAAGCAGACAAAAATAGCTTCGAACATAAAAGTGACGCAAATATCGCCAAACTTGTGGGCGAATCTACTGGGTACTGCCAAAAAACCGTTAGAAATGTAATATCTGTAGGAAATTCATCAATTGAAAATGAGGGCCAACCGAAATTTAATTCGCCCAAAAAACCGAAACTTATAAAGAAAAAATATGTAATTGATGATTTTGACTTGGGAGTGATCAGGAGAAAAATTCATCAATTTTATGAGATTGAAAAAACAGTGCCAAGTATTCGGAAGTTACTGTCAAGTCTGAGACAAGATGGTGTTTTGAATTGTGGACGAGAATATTTGAGAAAAGTTTTACACATAATGGGTTACCGGTTCAAAAAATGTAGATCGAAAAGACATATTCTTATAGAGCAGCCTAATATTACAGAGTGGCGGAGGAAATATTTGACAGAAATAAAAAAATATAGAAGTGAAAACCGCAACATATATTTCCTAGATGAGACATATATTAACGCCAGTCACAATGTTAGCAAATGTTGGCAATCATTGTCGGAACTTGGAATTCACACTGACATAGGGAAAGGACGACGCTTAGTAATCGTTCACGCGGGAAGTCGAAATCGCTTGGTCGAAGGTGCATTGACTATATTTAAATCCGATGCTAAGACTGGCGACTACCATGGAGACATGAACCTACTTTTTATAAGTGGGTGGATGAAAAGTTGAAAGATAAGCTGCTGCCGAATTCTGTAATTGTGATGGACAACGCGTCTTACCACAGCGTTCAAGTTGATAAGAAACCGACCATGACAAACCTCAAAAGTGAAATTCAGAACTGGCTGCGGCGTCACAATGTTGAATTTCCAAATTCTTATAAATGCCACTCAAAAAGAGCCCGTTTACAGAATCGATGACCTCTTAAAAGCTCATGGGCACACAGTCCTGCGTTTACCGCCATACCATCCAGATCTGAACCTCATCGAGTTGGTATGGGCTAATGTTAAAAACAATATAGCGCAAAACCATATTCATTCTTCTCTGGATGAAAAGATAAACGCACTGAATTTATTATTTTCGGAGTTCACGGCAGAAAAATGGCAGAGGTGTGATGACTATGTCCAAAAAAATGAAAACGATTACTAGGATCGCGACAACCGTTTCGACAATATTATTCACCCCACAATAAAAAAATTGCAGGATGACAATGATTCAAGTTCCGGAAGCGAAATGGAAGATGAAGATAAAAGTGAATCTATGGCAGAATAGTCACTGTATTCATTACCTAGAAGCTTATGATTTTTTGCTTTTCGGACTGATTCTGTTTTAACTCTCGGAACTATTTATTTTTCCGATAATTACACATTAATTTGACTTATATTGGTTTTTTTATTTGTGCTTACTTAAAAATCGTATTGTACCATAATAAAAATTGGATATAATAAGTATGTACCTATACAGTCAAAATATTGTACTTCGGTATCTTCAGATCTATCCGACACGACGACAGGCTCTTGTCAAATCAAATCAAATCAATATATCCTTTATTCAAGTAGGCTTAGATACAAGCACTTTCGAATTGCCAGTTAAAATGAGAGAAGTCTTTGCTGGGAAACATACAATATGATCCAACGTTTGTTGCAAGGATTAGGGAAACCCAGAAAAACCTAATCAGATCAATTAACTTAAGTATAATACTTGCTTATTATTGAAAATCATCATATTAAAAATTAAAATAATTAAAAAGATAAATCCCAAAAGGATTGTCAATAAAAAAGAAAAAAATCAAGAATGTGTCTAGAATAAAATTCTAAATGTCAGAGTATATAAAACAATTAATATGCGTGTAACAATTAACTATTACAATGTTGTCTTAATTATACTTAAAACGTTTACAATTGTGTTATAACTAATTGATACACGCTGAGGATATGTACAAATTCTCCAGATCAATGTTAATGTCGCAGGGAAATAGCCAAAACAGAGATTTGATCAAATCCCTAACTAAGGGATATGACCAAATCACGCAGGATGTTAAAATGTCGAATCAATTTTATCATTTGTCTAGAAAATGTCAGTCATTTGATTAAATCTCTTAATCAGTTTAGTGAAATTACGAAATCAGCCAAAAAAGGCAACTCGTTTTGTCATTTCACCAGATTTGTTTAGTGATTTCATAAAATCCCTGAAACACGCCGGTGATTTGACAAAACGAACTCGCAAAGTCAATTCGTTTTATAATTTCAGTAGATAAGTTCAGTGATATTATAAAGTCTCTTATGTCTCACGTTTAGTGATATGATAAAGATTTGGTCATATCCCTTAGGGATTTGATCAAATCTCTGTTTTGGCTATTTCCCTGCGACATAAATATAAAATATAAACTATTTTTTTTTCAGAGATGTATAAGGTTTTTAGGCGTCACGACATGCGATAAAATTAAATATAATAATTTGACTGAATTCTACTGAGATGTTTAAGTTCTCTTAGGGGTCAAAGTGAATAATACATTAAAAATAATTATTATTAAATCTAAATTTCTTAGAGATGTATATGTTGTGTATAGGTTAGTATATGTTGTGTGTCCGTGTTCTTTCCTGCCGCTCCCCGCCTCCCCGCGCATACCTCAGGAGCGGCACAGCGGTTGTGGTCAAGCTATAGTTCATACGGTACATAAAATTGCCAGTGTGAGAGTGTTTATTTGTTTGTTTGTAGGTGATTTATTTTAATTATGTGTGTTTTTAGAGATAAGAATATATCCGTAATTTGTTGTAAGTGCGTGTTTAACTCACCTCCCGCTAAAATGCATGATTTTTTTCTTTGGTAATGACACGGCTGGTCATCTCCATTAGTTAAAAAATGTTTTCTAGAAATTTTATTATTTTACTCAGTGTCTCGTCATAGATTTCTAGGGCTGTTATAAAATAAAGAAATATTAATATCAAGAATTTTACGTACAAAAACTAATTAATTGGATTTGTTTTTATTTAGATAACTAGATTTAGGAGTACCGTGATTTTTCTCGATAAACATAACTTGTATTAATTATCCCATATTATTTCTCTATGCATTTTTTTCTGATATTCCTATTTCCTCTAGATACATGAAACTTCGAAAGATAACTCTTCAAAACAAATGCTATATCGCTAGTCAATAGCTGGAGAGGAAAATCATCGTATAGGACAAGGGCGACCAATAATGTTGCCATTGCCACCACAACAGCATGAAGTGCAGCAACTAATTCAACTTATTTGCAATGGATAGATACACCACAAAAAACCTTAGAATCTTTCACTGCAACGTTCAAGGGCTGAGAAACAAATTAACCGAATTGAAAAACATAATAACAAAAGCAAACCCACATATTATAGTGTTAAATGAATGTAAAATAGATTTTGAAAAACAAAAATTCAATATAAACGGCTATGACAAGCTACACGATGTGAGAAAAGTACACCTTAGAACAGCTGTATACATACAAAAAGGTCTAAGGTGGAGCCAAATAGAAGTGATTCCAGGTCCTAATAACAGCGATAGAACAATTGAAAGGGTTGCAATTAAACTTACTACTAACTTTGATACCGGGGATTTTATCATAATAAGAGGCTTATACGTACCTATAACGCGGTATAGAAATATTCGAACGCAGATAGAAAACCTCCTAGAAAGCTGTGATTCAATTAATATAGGAGACCTAAACCTGCGAATGGTACAGCTGAATCATAGCAGAAACGTTGGAGCTGGACGTGCAATTCAAAAACATATTGATGACAAACTGTGCACACAAAAACATACTGGTTCATCCTCCAGACCATGTCACGCAGGAAACGGAATACTGGATGTTGCTCTACTTACTGGAGAATTAAGATATTTAAACGTACACTGCAAACACCTAGAATCAATATCTTCTGATCACCTGCCTTGGCTTTTTTGTATTGATATTGCTACGGAAGAAGAACAAATTGAAACCAGAAACATGCGACTTTTATACGAAAATGAAGATCTAGGCCGGCGATATATTGAGCTAGTTGAAAATAACATCGATCCAAATATGCACATTGAAACATACGAAGACTGTGAGACATATATAGAAAATCTAGAAAAAACTATAAATCATGCTTTGGATATGGTCGCACCGAAAAAAAAAGCATGATCAAAAAGAATTACTACTACCAGAAATACAGCAGATGATAATTGATCGTAATTTGGCTAAACTCAATGTAAAAAGATCAGGTGGGCACTTTTTAGCTAAAAGAAAATTTAACATGGCAAAAAATGTATTACAAACAGCGTTAAAAGAGTATAAAGAATCAACTTGGACAAAAATAATTGAAAACACAAAAGATAACAGGACAAAGATATGGAAGATTCAAAAGTCGATGAAAAAGCCGCCAGAAAGCCTCCCACACCTGGAATCTTGTAGTACTGAAAAGGAAACAATAGATAAACTAGTCGATACAGCGATAGTTAAGGAATCCCCAATAGAACAGGCAGACGAAGGAAATGAACTTTATACTCCATATCAACCGCTTGATGCAACAAATATGTTAGAAGTAAAAAAAACAATATATAGCTACAAAAATAACAAAGCTCCCGGCCCAGATCATATTAAAGCCGATGCTCTGAAACTAGCGGGTCCAGCGTTTTATTGTGCTTTGACTAAAGTCATAAACTACGTCCTGGAAACTGGTTACTATCCCAAAAGATGGAAATTGGGTGAATGTATTTTTCTACATAAGGCTGGGAAAAACTACAAAGAAGCCAAGTCGTATAGACCCATCACACTGCTTAACATTATGGGTAAAGTATGCAAGAGAATAATACATAACCGCATCCTAAAAGCGTGTGGTCATTTAATCCCAGACTACCAGCATGATTTCATGCGACAAAGGGGCACAGGGACGCAGATACTGCGAACATCAAAATTCATTTCGGATGCCATTGATGAAGGCCATAGTGTTGCAATGATATCGACAGATCTGAGCAAAGCATTTGACTCGATAAACCACAAAGGCCTTATATCAAAGTTAGTAGAAAAAGACGTTAGCAATAATACCATCAAAATGACCGAAAACTATTTGATGAATCGAAGAACTCGTGGGAGATTTCGAACATCAATTGGAGAGGAAGTAGATGTGCCACACGGAGTGCCTCAAGGGTCCATCTTGGGGCCTCTCATATTTAATTTGTACGTACACGACATTCCAAAGACGCTCATAGCCGGACAAATGCTTTCTCAGTATGCAGATGACTTGTGCATCCTAAACTCAGCTCTAAGACCAGATCAAGCCACTCGCCTTGCTACATGGGCTGTTGAAGAAATAGTTGACTATTATCAATGTTGGGGTTTACAGTGCAACGTTGACAAAACAGAATGCATAATGTTCACTAAAAAAAGAGCCCGAAATCTAAATGGATCGATCAAAAGCATCGTAAAAAAGCTAAATGTGTGAGAGGAATGCTCGCCCCTATAATTGGCTATTACTCTAAAGTAAACGTAGAAACTAAAATTACAGTGATACATGCCTTTCTACTCCCCATTTTAGATTATGGGATAGTCCAGCTACTTCCAAGAGTAAGCAAAATAAATCTGTTGACAATAGAGAGACAATATCGCATGGCCCTTAAGTCGGCAGGAGGCTTTTCTCGTTCTATTTCCACAGAAATGCTGTGGGACCTACTAGATGAAGATCCGTGCCATCTTAGGATACACGATCTACACCGAGATATGCTAGAGAAACTTAAAGAGATGTGTATCCCTGATTTAGATAGCCCTGGTCCACAATACATCAAATACGGACAATACAACCCAATGGTACGCAACCGAAGAATCGGTGAAATAAAGTATGTCATTAAAAAGGATAGGCAAAAAAGTGTCAGTAAACGCCGTGTACCACCAAGGGAACACATCCTGAAGTAAATAATCAAGTGTTAAAGTATAAAAGCAAACACTTGTTTGTGAGCTGTACTTAAATTAGCTACACAACATACATTAAATGTATAGATCTTATCAAGACATATTACATTAACACTCACTCGTTCTTCGGACACAATAATTGTAACAAAAATGAAAAATAATAAAGAACTTTCTATCTATCCCGACGTCATCGACCCCTCCATAACCCCCCAGCCGCCGCCGGTGCAACGTTCATCCGACAAACCCACTGAACCTGCCAATCCTCTTCTATGCTATTCAGTGATACACGTGTAAAGCGGATATCGGAAACTATAAAAATATTGCTTTTTATTTGATCTGCTTGATCCGCGCCGTGCCGTAGCCGTGGTTGCTGGACTTGCTGGTTGTTTACGAAACATTGGATTGTGGGTTTGATTGTGATCTGAGTTAGATTAGTAGTTGTCCTCTTGGCATAGTCTAACAAAGCAGTCTGTATACGTCTGCATATAATAATTTTGCAACCCCTTATTATAATATATATATATTATGTATATAAAGAAAGTGGATAGTACAAAATTAGCGATAGTGAAACATAACGAATGTGAACACACAGTTGTGAGGAATTCATATTGTGTAGAATCGACAATAAGATGGAACTGTATTGTATAAATATATGACTGTGAAGAATAAATAACACATTTGATGAAACGCAGTTATGCTGAATTCTTATTGTGCAGAATCGTGAAAATAGAAAAAACCGGATTGTATAAAAATAACGAATGTGATGAAACGCAGTTGTGTGGAATTCATATTGCGCAGAATCACGAATTGAAGAAAACGGGACTGTATAAAAATAATGAGTGTGAAGAATGACGAATGTGATAAAACTCAGTTATGTCGAATTCTTATTGTGCAGATTAGTGAAAAAGGAAGAAACGTGATTGTACAAAAATAGCAACTGTGAATAATAACGAATGAAATGAAACGCAGTTGTATGGAATTCAATATTGAGCGGAATTGCTAGTAGGAGGAAACGGGATTGTATAAAAATAATGACTGCGAAGAAACGCAGTAGTATGGAATTCATTTTGAGCAAAATCGCTAATAGGAGGAAACGGGATTGTGTAAAAATAATGACTGTGAAGAAACGCAGTAGTGTGGAATTCATAATGTGGAGTGTCGCGAATAGGAATTAACAATAATGGCATAAACATCGAATAATCCATTTTATATTATCATAATGTTTACCGGGCGGTATTGAATGTGCGAGTCGTCTTACGCTATTCAAAAATTGCGAAGTCAGTCCCGGGCCAGCAACGCGTGTGTAAAAGTCCGGCCAATAAAAGATCCCGCTTCGGGCGTTTTCCGTTTAGGGATCGGATTGCCATTTATATTTGCTGGGTCGTCTATTGTATACTCGTATTTGGAAACACAAAACTGTTTCAAACTTACCCAAAACAGAACTGCATTTGTTTTCACTTTACATCAAAACGAAATTACAAGAAAGTATTCTGGATTGAAATTGTAATAGTACGTAAATAAAATATAATACATTTTTTGGAATCATAGTAAGCAAGCAAAGTTAATGTCGGCTAAACATATTTTGTTACTTTTGTTACGTTTGAAAAAAATAGTCATTCATCTCAATACGTCGGTATATTCTCCTGTGTAGGCAACCGCGGAATGTTGTGGCTTTATGATAATTACCGCGGGCAGTCCTGCGCGGTACAACCCAACATGACGAACATACCAGAAAGCTAAATATTAGTATTTTCTCCAACTTGCTCGGAAATGTTCCCATTAATGTAGTAAAAACACACCGCGAAGTCCATCGTTATATACGTTGTTACGATAATCAATTTTAAAAAAAGTGGCATTACTTCCCGGACGGGCCCGGGAAGTGTACATTATTGTGCAGGTTTTTACTTTTAATTTCATCCAAGATTTTGAAAATTCACCATACAGCCAATAGTAACGTACACAAACCGAGATTTAAAAAAACTTGAATTGTTTTCTGCGTTTAGTTACTGCATGGTTAATGCCAATAATAATAGAAAAAAAAAAACAATAATTATTGTGTCCAAATCATAATACAGTTTATTTAGTCTTAATGATCTTCTGGAACTGATAAATATTTTGTAGCAAAGGTATGTTTGTTTTAATGTTGTGCGTTAGGAATTGCCGATTCAACTAAAAGTAATAATGTATATATTTATTTTAACTATCATTATGGGTTTTCTTTTTATTGATTTTCTTTACTATATTTCATGTGGAACCAAATATACAATTCGGACCTAAAACTTTTAACTTTAATATCCTTAAAAAAATTAGGTCGGGAACGTGAATTTCATTTTGTCAAAGTTGTCCGTCGTGTTATTTTTACGAAAATAAGTTACATAAACATTTGTCAAATTTCCTCGCATATTTGGAGAAAAGCAGTAAACATGCCTCGGCAGGAATGTCATTTCGTGGATTCGTATCTATTGAAGGACTTGGCTACGCCTCATCCTTCAAAACCGTACTCATCCACGAAATGACTTTTCCCGGCCTCTGCAGTTATATACTATTATTTCACATAAACCTATTTTTTACTTGTCTAAGAAACTGTTTTATATTTAAAGGCACTGTGGTTTGTCTATCAATCAACCAATATATTTATATCTGCCTGATTTTTTCTGAGGTACCTATGCATTTAATTTTTGTTCCCCCAGGCTGTACAAACTCGGAAAACTGCGTGCAGCCGTTTTAAAATAAAATTAAAAGGTGCCTGAGAGTACCTCTTTTAATTCAACGTTGTTGTGTAATAAATATCTTATAACCATCTAAGGATGCTAGGGTGGTCCAAATTTTTTATTTTTCGATTTCTGTTATGAACACCCATTTAATTTGTTGCTTATGGCTACAGATTTAACATCCTATAATATTGGCTCACTAATCCTAGTAAAAGTTGGTGATAATTAACTAAAATATATATATGATAAGAAAATTTTAAATAACGGCATATACATGAACAAAAAAATAAAGGGGTGTCACGACCAATAAGTGACGAAAAAAAACTAGACCCATACATTTTGTATGGAAGAAAAAACATTTTTTTAGGAAATCTTTGCGATACCCTCTCATTTTTAACCGACTTCCGAAATAGGAGGAGGTTATATGTTCGATAGTTTGTATTTTTTTATATATATGTTCACCGATTACTCCGCCAATTGTGGACCGATTTTAAAAAATCTTTTTTTATTTGAAAGGATATACTCCCGAGGTAGTCCCATTGCCACCAAGTTGGGATCTGATGATGGGATGCCAGGGAAATCCAGGGCAATCCTCAAATTTTATTGGCACTTATAACGTTTTTCGTGTATTTTCTTAAGCTATTTAAGTATTTGCATATGGTAGTCATCATCTCATCATGCTGAGCTGATGACGGAAGGTACAACTCCTTAATAGTTACGAGTTAGAGGATAATTCTTAACAAAATCATCTATTATAGGTAAATACGTTAAGACTGTTAGTCATATTCTTTTTTGTGTGTCCCTGAAGTAGTCTCCTTATCACCAAGTCAGGATTAGATGCTGGAAAACCAGGGAAATCGAGAGAAACCCTCATATATTATAGGCACTAAAAATGTTTTGTATATATTTTTCTAAAGTTATCAGTTGTTTTCCTCTGGTTGTCATCATTTCATGCTGAGCTGATGATGGAAGGTACAATGAACTAGCCAACTTTTACATTTCTTACTTCCAAAGACTCAAGATGCGTGCAAAGTGCCTCCTCAATGATCCCATTCTGGGCTCTAAAAAATACTTTATATCGCTACTAAAATCCAATCACTAAAAAGCAAAAAATATTTTTTTTAAATAAAAAAGAACCGACTTCATAATTAACTAAAAAGCCATAAATAATATTTTATGTACGGTACGGATCACATTTGAATCACCTTTTGAAGTCGGTGCCAAACTATTAGTGAGCCAATATTTTAGAATGTTAAATCAGTAGGCATAAGCAACAGATTAAATAGATGTTCAATACAGAAATCGAAAAACAATTTTTTTGAACCACCCTAATGGATGCCGAGCTACCTGTGCATCAAAAAAATATTGAAATCTGTTAAGCCGTTTTGTCATGAACATGATAAAGCCACATCGACAGACTGTTATACATTGAAGATTATTAAAAAAAATTGTAACGGACTATTTGGAGGTCACTGAATGGAAATATATTTTTTTTGGTTATTTTTGTATGTTTGTATGTGTCGTTGCGGCTTTATAGCGTCAAATCAGCTAAACGGATTTCAAATATTTTTAGTACACGGATAACTAGGTATCTCCAGATGGTAATAGGATACTTTTTACCGAAATACGCTGAAGAAACAGAGGGTTATGATTTTTTTCTCCTCCGCGGACGAAGTTTGAGAAGCCGGGAAGAAGGAGGACGGAAGGGGCACCCCCTTGTAGATTCATTGACCTTTATACAGATCGTATTACCTTATTTTTAAATGTCTTCAATGTACAGACATTTCATTTATCGGAGATATTGCCTACCGCTGTCAGTCCAGCGGTAGAACTAACATATTCGACATACCAGCATGCTATTAAGCAGTGTGAGGTGGGGTTTTGTAAAATCAGTAATGAATATATTTTAACATTATGACATTACAAAAACAGAAACAGAAGATATCCCTTATGCGAATTGGTCATTCGAATCTATTATTTAAAATAACAGCCAGTTTATGAAAAAGGTGCCTATACACGAGCCACTTTACAGTACTTATCGTTACATTTAAAATATACTTTAAATCAAGTAAATAGATCTTGAAAATAATTGAAAACAGGAGAGGAAAAATGTTAGGTCATCTCTTACGTTCATTAAGACTATAGCAGAAGGCAAAATAGAAACAAAAAGGAAACCGGAAAAACCAAGAAGGATATATATAGAGCCGATACAGGAAAAAAGAAATGTTTCATTATAACATTAAGAAGTAAAAGAAAAAGCAGAATGTAAAATAACTTGGCAATTACTCCACCGACAAGAGCCTATCTCTTAAATATAAGATGATGAAACCAAGTTACTGTGTTTTTTGTCTTGCAATCAATTCTTGCTCCATTCTACCATGCCCTTTTAACTCTTTCGTAGCCGCCAGTTACGCCTGTAAAATGGCAACATACCTTTAGACTGTAATTATAAAAAGCTGATTATTCCTGTTAATATCGCACATATGATTATCTAAGAATTGTCTAAGAATTAAGCAACTGTCCGCCTAAAAGCTTCTGAGGTACATTTTCCGCCATCAAGCTGCGCGGCCAGATTACTGTGGCTGTTTTATGATAATTACCAGTGGCAGTATTGCGGTACAACAAACATGGCCGACATACCAGTAAGCCAAATATATTCGTATTTTATTTATTTCAGGCACATTTAACCCTGTTACGCCT
This sequence comes from Hedya salicella, assembly GCA_905404275.2. NCBI lineage: Eukaryota > Metazoa > Arthropoda > Insecta > Lepidoptera > Tortricidae > Hedya > Hedya salicella. The sequence goes on along the minus strand of FR990099.1, from coordinate 19,068,470 downwards.
ATTAGACTCACTTGGGCACAGTCTTGTTAATGATAGTAATGTACGCCATCTTGGTACGACCTCAAGTATAACCAAATTTAGATGTAGGTACTCCAAAATTACTGTTGGGCATTTAGTGGTTATGAATATATATGTTGTACCAAACAAACTTTTGCAAAAAATATAGGTACCACATTTTTCTTCTATCAGTCAATCAATGCAAACCCCAATTTCATCATGCTCTGTTAGTTCTTTCGTAGTTGCTGATTACCTCTGTGAAATGGGCAATGTAGACAAAAATAAAATATTAGCTTGTTTTTAACACATTGGATATTAAAACCCCAATTTCATCATGCTCTGTTAGTTCTTTCGTAGTTGCTGATTACCTCTGTGAAATGGGCAATGTAGACAAAAATAAAATATTAGCTTGTTTTTAACACACTTTACGCCTATTGGACTCAATTCGGGACAGTCTTGTTTATGGTCGTAATGTACTCCATTGCTTGGTAAGACCTAAAATATTACCAAACTTTGCTGTATTGTTTAGGGGTTTAGAAAATATGTTGTACCAAATATTTTTTTAAACAGGGAGTTTTTCGTCTCTAAGTCAGTCAATACAAACACCAATTTCACCATTCTCTGTCTTCTTTCGTAGTGGCTGATCACGTCTGTGAAATGAACGATCTAGACAGGAATAAACTGAAGCTTGTTTTCAACACGTTAATCATTAAAAGCTGATTATTCCTGTCGATGTCGCCCATTTGATGTACGAAATAGTATTAGTGAAATTTTGTGCAAGAATTAGGTAACTGTCCGCCTAAAAGCTTCTGAGGTAAATTTTCCGCCATCAAGCTGCACGACCGCGGATTACTGTGGCCGCTTTATGATAATTACCGCTGGCAGTCCTGCGGTACAACCAACATGGCCGACATAACAGCAAGCTATTATTGTATTATTTCAGGTATTTCACGAGAGGTTGCGGTCAAGCCGGACCGGACTGTTATTAATTTGTCATAACACAAAAGTGAATTTCAATTTCTCGTTAATTTCACGTTATCTGGGTTTCTCGGATATAATGTAAAACGGAAGATTAGAAATACAGAACAAACAAATATTATAATTCATGTATGACCAAATCGTAGATAAATAAATATTTATGACCTTCTAGCAACTGTGTAACTGTCTTTACACATTAGGCCAATCTGGCATTATTTTTCATCTACGAATTCCCTTGTCAATTTTTGCTGGGCATTTATGACTGTAGAAAAAAACAATTGAGGTAAACTTCCTAATGCTTGAAAAATAATCACAACAATTGACACCCTGTATGTAACCACTATTGCTATGAAATTGAGTTTGAAGGTGCCCAGTAACGGAACAGTGTCAACCACTGGCACATACCTATACATACATTCGATATTAGTTATATAGATAACTGTTATTGATTGAGTAACTCTGCCAAACCGAGATGGATTCGACGATTGATTTCCTTCTGAAGTTGGACTTACCTAGCTGGACAATTCGTCCCACGTATACATACTCGTCAACAACTTCGATGGATGACCTCGCGAGGGTCACGGGGAGTCAGTGGATGCCTTCTGCGCAGGATCGCACTCTGCAGCGAGCTAAAAGGGAGGCTAAATGTTCAATAGAAGACGTCCGTGGCTGATCGATATAATTATCTTAACAATTTATTTATCATTAAGAAGCAAGTTAACATCAAGCAAATCAGCTACAAAGGAGAGAAATATTTTTGTATGTTGAGCATAGTAATAAAACATTTATTTTGAACCGCATAGTAATTTTATAATCTTAATTGATTGTGAAAGCCTCACAGCCAACCTCTGATCAAACGGCAGTCAACTGGTGTCAATTACTAATTACTATGCGATTAAAATACAAACACCGTACCTAAACACAGAAATCAAGCTTATGTGAAGCTTTGATATGACATCAAAGGAAACTAGCAGATATGTTAATGCTGGCTTAGTGTATTTTGTTTGTCTTGTATATAGTGATTACCTAATATTGTACACACAAATAGGTATGTCTTGATAAATAAGTGACTGAGCATCCTTTTGAAAATATTTAATGTTAAATTGTTTTATTTTGATTATTTGAGGTATTCAACCCTTCACTTTGATGTTTCTATCTAAATCACAATGAAGAGGATTGTGGTATCAATTTCTCTATGGGGTTGGTCCATCATGGATGGATGATCTGCCTCCACCGGTTTCTGTCTAGCACGTCTCTCACAACCGTATAGAATTTGGAGAAGGATGAGTCTTTCAGTTGATCGGTCCATCTTTTTGGTGAACTGAAGGTGAAACTTAGATATATTTATGCTAGCACCACACATTGGCGAGTGTTGAGGCGAAGCCGAGATACATTCATGTTATTTTAATCGTGTTGCACCCCTTTGCGTGTTAAAATAGATACCAAGAAGATATTAGACATTTGATATAGCAGAAGCTATCCTTGTGACGAATTCCTCCTTGGTTGAAAATATACAATAAGTGAGGTAAACGTTACAAGTTACCAAGCCGCTATTTTATACGCTATTAATTATCAGAGTGATAATTAGGGCAAAAAGGTAGCACAAACATTTTGCGATGGAACATTTATTATCTTTGAAATAAAACAATTTAACGGATTATATACGTATATTATCTCATTTTAGTTCCCGACGTTTCGGAAGCTTTCCAGCTTTCCATGGTCACGGGTGGACTGAGAAAAGATGTATTTTCCTCTGTCAAAGTTACAATTTGTGCAAACTACCCATTTTTGAAAAACAAATAAAGGTGTACATACATGCCAGATGAGCCTGAGCTGTAAAGACAGTTACACATGTGCCAGAAGGGCTTAATTATTTTATTCTAATAATTTACAGCATACATTAAGCAGCATTTCACAAATGAGGCGTACTGAGGAGAAAAGAAAAGCTGCAAAGAAAAACTCCCTGGCTACCTCATTAATAATTATAATATATTAAAAGATAGAGACTATTAAACTACTTTTTAAACAGATGAGATATTTTACACCGTTCGGAAATCAAGGTTTTGCAGTCCTGTGTCTCGCTTGTTCCTTGATGAGATGTATTACAGGATCCCAAGCTGATGGTAGTGACAATCCATCTTCTATATTGAAATTAGGATGCTTTTTAATCTCAATAGCCTCGCGTAGCATTCTGGGAAAATATCTTTTTTCTTTGGCAAGGATAGAAGGTTTATCAAACTTAATTGAGTGGTTTGGTTTGTCAATGACGTATTCACAGACTGCAGACCTATTAATTATTGTTTTATTTCAATGAGTAATAATCGCGGAAACAGAAGAAAATATTATTTATTATCTTGCTATTTTATCATAAATCGCAGTAACCTTAATTTTTTTTTATGCATTTCACACATGTAATGACAAATCACTGCAAACTAAGTAACCAAAAGGTGAGGGTAACTAAAAGAAAATATGAGACCGGAAAGGCCTATAACGGTTCAAATTCAATTAACTGTTATTTAATTGCCTTTAGAACTGAATATTTTAAATTACCTGCGGTAACAACTTTTATCGCCTTATGTGGGTAACATGTGAAATAAGAGTAAAAGTAATAATAATGTCTTGAAAATGTTGTCTATTTAGGAAAATAAAATTCAAGATCACGATGCCACAGACAGACCTCACGATACACACCTCATACTTTTAACATCCATGTTTTTTCGGGTTGGCATGAATATTACTAGAAAATTTTATATTTCGTTATAAATACCGATTCCTACCTACCACACAGCTACCTCGTGACGTCATTATACTCGCTCATTTGCCATTGCGGGAACTCCAATCAACCATTGCACATCACGACCAACACAAGTACAAGTACACACGTTCAAACTAACCTCATTTGTCTACCATTCAAAACTGGCCCCTACCTCCCCGCAACAAGATCTGCAACATAATTAACAGGTACAGCTGACCAATGCTTTGATTAAATATTAACCGGGAGCCATTTGGAAAATTAGCTAAACCTAAATGCCATCCGAAATGATTATCATTTGAAATGCAGCGATTATAGTCATTGAAGTGATTTTCATAATTTATTCCAGTTTATTGAGGACTGATATTCTATTCATGCTGTTAGTGATAGAGATTGAGGGTTGTATTATTGATTATTTGGTTAGTGGTATACTTATTGAAAATGTAGAGACAAAATAAATTTGTAGATTTAGGTATTTTTTGGTAATAAAGAAAAGAAGGAGGAAGAAGACGCAGCGTGGGAAGGACCCTGGTCTTCTGAGGATCACTGGAAGCTATTACATGTGGATTGCGCAAAGCTATTCCTTCGTGGTGGTTATTGGACTCCTCCAGTAACCGCCGAATGACCTTACAAAGGCCTCCACCTTCCGGCTGTGATGATTACTAATATCAGTACTCAGAAAGCTTTATGTTAAAATCAATAGCATCCATGACAGGTATATACAGGCGTGATAATAAAACTTAATGACGTTCAAACGGCTGAATCAAATTATGTTGAATCTTATGGCTTACATACGGGCCGCATTTCAGCTGTTAATACAACAGGTCTGCTAATTTCGGTGTTTGGAGTCGGTGTGAATTCGTCAGAACAGGACACGAACTGCACGCAGACTTTGGAGTTGGTATTCACTGTATACCAGTAGCAAAAGAACTGCATTCAAACTGCACTTTTGTAGAGCAGCTAAAATGCACCCCGTCTGTAACGGCCTATAGATATAATTACACACTTGAACTTAAAACACTCCACGTTTTTTGTCAGATGAGAACATTATGTATCTATGTAAACTTGTTATTGTATAAAAAACAGTAGAACAAACATAGGAAAACAAGATATGTAGTTAGTTTTTGTAGATCCAGTATTATAATGAGACCTGTATTGTTTGACCGGTTGGTAGAGTCTGCCATTTGGTAGACTGCCTGCACCAGTGGGATACAGGCGTGAGTATATGGGTCACTCATTTTTTTTCGATACCTCGTAGCCGTGGTTACGTCTGCTGAGACACTTAAAACTTAGATTAATGGATTACAGTTCCTTTGCTTTTCTGCAAAATAGTGTCATGGTTAGATGTCCCAATAAATTGTGCTCTCATGCGCATATTTTCATGCAGTTTCTACTAAAACAATACACATGCAAATACAACATACCTACCACCACCAGGCAGTACAATCCTCGACACGTGTTTTGCCTCTCTACGAGGCATCATCAAGAGATGCAGGAGATGTTGATGGCCCGTTCACCCGAAAATTATAGGAAGGATTATAATGTCTGATGGTGGTTTGTTGTATTTGCATGCGTATTATTTTTTGGAAACGACATGAAAATATGCGCATTGTGAACACAATTTTTTGTCACATCTTACCAAGACAGTAATTTAGCAGAAAAGCAAAGGGACTATAATCCAGTAATCTAATATGGAATTCTGCATAGTAACGCCTGAATTTATCAATTTAAAAAAGTTTAGCCAATATGAGGACCACTTTTCAAGGGCCCATCTCGTCACAATGTTAAAAACGTAGATTATAAGCATTTTTCTAAGTAAATCTGTCACTATTGTCTTCTGAGGTATGGGACAAAATACCAAGAAGAAAAAGTTGATCCATGTATGTAATTGTGTAAAGCAAACCCATTTTCTTTTTCTTACACACTTTCTTCAGAGAAACGGAAATACATGGTAATATTGGACGAGATGTCGCGACTGGTTATTGCTCGGCGCATTATGCTGCAGAAGCCTGCACTCAATACAGAGTAGTGCAAAACGCAAGGCGCCTGTGTTTACGAACAATGTAATTTTGTGATGTAAGAAAATGTATTTTTAATATTTGTTTTTATTTACCAACGCCATTTCAAACAAAATGCTCCTAGAGCGTCCTAGTAATCGACTGACGATGATTACTTAGCAGCATTGGGATTGCGGTTTGTACTGAAGTGAGATCTGTAAGTAATTGTACTACAGCTACAGTTACTGCAATAAAACTTTTTAAATTATGTTTGTAACTATGAGTCAACCTAATACATTTAAAATTCCACTAAGAAAATTGTTTTTAAATAATAATATCAACTTTCCAGCTATTTTTTGGTCACACAGCTTGACAAACATGTCCACTATTTAGAACTAGCGAACATCATAATATGCGTAGTCCCTTACCGTCCAAAACTACTAGCTAAGTAGTGCTGCATGGAAGAGACTCTTATAATAATATCGCTGTATTTTTACAAATCGTCAAATTCTATTCAATATCTGAAGATTTTTCTTATATTGTTTGGTCTGACTAGTAATTATTTTAAACCGGTTATTTTAACACAAAGCACAAAGTCTAGAACCATGAAACCAGAATAGTGTTGCTATTACCTACTACGAACGTCTACCCGCCGAACTGCGAACTGAAACATCTAACCAAACATTTAAACGACAATTGAGAAACTTTTTATTGAAAAATCCATTATATTCCGTGAAGGAATATATGGATATACTAGCGGCCGCCCGCGACATCGTCCGTGTAGGTTTTAGGTAAAATCAGAGATATAAATAAAGGAAACTTTTTCTGTCAGTTGTCCGATTCTGTTAATGTTTTTAAAGAAATACTCAGAAGATATTCAGCAACCAACGGATTTAGAGTGAGAAAATGGGGATATTGAACATTATTCCATAAGAAGGCAACACTGGCACTTTTAATTTGAACGCCTGCTAGACTATGAGAAGAAGAGACAAGCGAACTTCCCGACACTGGCCAAAATAAAATGTTCTAGAAGGTCCTTCGGCATTTCAAAAGGAAAGTATTTTAAGGCAAAGCGAAAAATGGTTGTCTGTAAAGTCGGTTTACAAACGATAATTTTATGTACTACCGTCATAAGACAATCGACGTCATAATTTTACTACGACACCTATTTTTTGTCTCTCCCACCCTCCCTCTCTCTCTCTCGCTCTCTCTCTCTATCTTCCTCCCTCTTTCCCCCTCTTTCTCACTCTCTCTCTCTCTCTCCCTCCCTCCCTCCCTCCCTCCTTCTCTCGCTTCCTTTCCTTCTCTTCCTCTATCCGTCCCTCACTCCCTCCCTCTCTCACTGCATGTTCCTCCCTCCCTCTCTTCCTCTCTCTGTCTCTCCCTCCTCCTCTCTCTCACACTGTCTCTCTCCCTCTCTTTCTCTCTCTCTGTCCCTCGTTCTCTATCTCACCCTCCCTCCCTCCCTGTCTCTCCTTCTCCCTCTCTCCTTCCCACCCTCTTCGTGTTTTGCTTTAATAATTCATTCAAAATATATTTCTAGATAGCTATACCTATTATAAAAGAAACCTGCTGTCCTGCTGTCATGTTTCTAGCCACAGCTTAACATTAAAAATCACACATTACTTATGTGAACTTTCAACCCCCATCTTAACCCATTCAGGGGATGAATTGGAAAAGATGCCCTTATCAATGATTTTCACTGTACATGAGGAGGTTGTGACCGAAGTTTTAAGCGTCTAACTTTAAAAACGACATGTTACCCATACAATTTTTTTTTTTTTACCCCTTATTTGGGATGATTTTTTAAAGCAACGCTAAATCATTTTGTTTTTTTAGTAAGAAACCTTTATACAAAGAACTTTCCAAATGAACGATTTCTATACAACAGTTCTACCCCTATTTCACCCCTTAAGGGTTGAATTTCGAAAAATCCTGTCTTAGTACACGTCCATGTACTATAAAAAATATACGTTCCAAATCTCATGCTTATATCTTTAGCGGTTTAGGTTGTGAGTTGTCCTGTCAATAGGTCAGTAACGCAAGAGTTTTATATATGTATACATAATTCTTCGAAATAAAAATTTCGGAGATAACAAAAAGTGATGATAATCCATTTATTCTTGAAAAGAACCCATTTTATGTACTTATCTTATTTTTAAACCATAATTTGATACTAACGTGTCAAATTGGTTTCCTAGCAACTGTTTCTTGATATAATTCTTCGCAATAGAAATGTCACAATGAACAAAACTCGGGGTTTTCCAAGGCTTTTCTATTTATCGCTAAAAAACCCATTTTATGAATGAATATACTCAAAAATTGTAGCCTATGTCCTATTCTGATATCTAAGCTATAATACTGAAGAGTTTTACGCAAATCTGTTATGTAGTTTTTGCGCAATAGTGGAACGTACATACATACTTTCACATTTATAATATAGTAAGAATAAATTGTATATATTTATTATTGTTTTATTTAGTTTTAGTATTTTTCTGTCGATCCCATGTAGGTGATATTGTCATTTTTATGTAATTAAGTTATTAGCATATCTTTAAATCAGTCTATCATAAATAATTAATGGATAATGACATGTTACCTTTTTCATCTGTGACATTCCCATTTTGTATAGCTATTATGATTTTATTTTATTTTATGATTTGTGCAGACTGAGGACTGTAAAAGCAGTCTGAACCCCTTTCGATAGCTTTAAGAGCAGTGTAGGTGAAGTAGAGAATAAAAAGTCACAATTTATAACGAAATCCCGTTCCTAAACCAATACTTAGGCTTCCTATTTTAACTATGATATCTATCTGACTGAAGCTAATTCACTTGACGATTATTTCTTGTAAGTATTTTCAAAGGCTAGTAAGTAGTACCGATAACTTGTAGTTACGACATGAATAGTATGGGGACTATTTGTATATTTATGCGCCCATTCGTATGCCACATATAGTGGGGTTATTGTCAATTGAATTAGCTTTGGCTTTTATAGTTGAGCCGTATATTGGTTGGGGAGGGGGTAATTTTATTAATTCTGAGAATTACAATTAACAATTATTGTGCAACATATTGGGTTTTCATGGAAAATTACCAATGTTATGGTATAGTTGCAAATGTTGTGCAATACCTGTGGAAAGTTTACATACATTATTCCACTATGCATTTTATCGCCTTATGGGCTTCATACAACTGATATTCAACTTGAACATATGAATACTATTCCTTTAACTGTTAAGTTAAAGCAATGATTTCATATCTTTCTATCGGGGTTAGATAGAACGATATGAAATTAATTTATTGAACAAATCGTACTTTTTATTAACTTATAAATTTTGTAGGTATTTCAGGTCTTATGTTAAGTCTATATAATATTATATTTGTAATTGTGGGGTCATCCGGTACATTCTCCCGCCACTATGACCTTAGTCATAGGAAACTTCGCCGGTGCCGGTGACTCGTTGATGCTGCCTGATGCACGCAGACGTCGGTTGTTGTGGCTCGATGCTCAGGACCGTGGTGATGAGACGGGCGCCGTGAGCGGCGCGCTGTCTTCGCGCCGCGGTGTCTCGGGCGCCGTGGGTAGTATGACGAGCTTCTTCGTAGGGCGGCGGAGGATGCCACCCTTTGTGTTGACGTCGACAACTCTGGTGATGCCGTCGCTCCCTGGGTACGTAGCGACGACTCTTCCTCGTGGCCATGTGTTGCGAGGTAACGTGTTGTCCATTATGAGGACCACGTCGTTGATGGCTATGACGGCACCTTTGTGTGAGGGGTGCCGTCTGTCCTGGAGGTATGGTAGGTACTCCCGGACCCATCTCGCCCAGAACATATCGGCGAGGCGTTGGGCGGCGCGCCATGTGACGCGTCCGACGACGTCTTGCTCGGTGAAGGTGCCTGGCGCGGGGTTCCACGCCGAGCCTCCCAGCAGGAAGTGGTTTGGAGTGAGGGCCTCTGGGTCCTCTGGATCGGTTGAGACGTGTGTGAGTGGTCGGTTGTTGACGATGAACTCCGCTTCGGCGAGGAACGTGGCGAGGACCTCTTCTCTGGGGTGCCGGTCATGCAGCACTGCTTCCAGGGCTCGCTTGGTTAAGCCCACGATTCTTTCCCACGAGCCGCCCATGAATGGGGCGGACGGCGGGATGAAGCGCCAGCTGATGCCTCGGTGAGTGGCCTCTGTATTGAGGCCTGGGGTCAGCGCGCGCCTCAGCTCCTTGTCGCTGCTTCGCAGGTTGGAGCCGTTGTCGGACCAGATTTCGGTCGGACATCCTCGGCGCGCGATGAATCTTCTCAGAGCCATGATCGCGGAGTTTGTGGTGAGTGAACCTGCAATTTCTAAATGCACAGCTCTAGTGGTTAGACAAGTAAATAATGCAACATACCGTTTTTGTGTGGTACGTCCGACAGTTATTGTTATCGGCCCAAAATAATCATGTCCGACATATGTAAATGGCCTCTTATGATGCGCGAGACGCGTGTGCGGATGATTACCGGTGGGTGGGCTCGGTGGCGTAGCTTTTCTTATGGTGCACGGCCGGCAGGCGTGTATTACTTGTCTCGTAGTTTGTCGTAGGTGTAAAATCCAGACTCGTTGTCGCACTTCGTTGATTACTAATTCGACGCGGCCGTGATGAAGTCGTCTGTGTACGTAATCTATGTACAGTCTCGCTGTAGTGTGTCGTCCATCAATCACGGGAGGATTTTTGTTGCAACTCACGTCGATTGCGGCGTCGATTCTACTTTTGAGTACGATGATTCCGTTTGATTCCAGTATCGCAAGTTTATTCAGCTTGCTTCCTTTTGATACTGGTTTTCCGCTGCTTATCAGGGCGAGGTCATCTAGGAAGACGTCTCGCTGTGCCGCTTTCCAAATAATATGTTCGGCGCTTCGTAGCAGCTCTACGGGAATTATTTTGTAGCTATCTTCGTAGCTCGTAGCGGGCGGCGTAGCGCTCGGTTTTCCCCGGCTACGAGTTTTCTTCCAATCTGGGTCCGCTTCGATATTTTTCTTGGTTCTTTTGTAATTAATTGTTTCGTGCTTTTTTCTGCATAATTGTATAAATTGTAGGACTCGTGCCGTTGATTTGACGTATTTTTCCCATTTGGAAAATCTCATAGCGGCCGGTATGGCGCGGCGAATGTCACATTCGTCGGTTTTCATGGCGTAGCACACTTTTTCTTCGCCGGTGGGCGTGGCCTCGGTCAGATTTTCCGTAGGCCATTTACTCGGGTCTTCATACAGGAAATCTGGACCTTCATACCATCTGTGTTTGGATGAGAAATCGGCCGGTACATCTCGAGTGGCGTCGTCGGCCACATTTAACTTCGTAGGTACATATCTCCATTCATTTACTTTTGAATGTTCTTGTATGGCCGATATTCTGTGTGCTACGAACGGTTTATATGAGCGTGAACCATTGCGTATCCATTGCAGGACAGTTTTGCTGTCGGTCCAAAAGGTTGTTGAGTCGGGTTGCCTTTCATGCTCTTTTTTCACCGCATCCGCCATTCGAGCGCCGATTACGGCGCCCATAAGCTCGAGACGCGGTATACTATGAGCCCGGATCGGGCAAACTCTTGCTTTTCCCATTATGAGTGTTATTTTTATTTCGCCGGAGGCACCTTTTGTACGCCAGTACAGTGCCGCCGCGAAAGAATCTTCAGATGAATCCACAAACACGTGAAGTTGTAGCTCTATAGCTTCCGTATAGCCGGCATAGGCCCGCGGAATAGCTATGTTGTGTAGGCATTCTAACCTTTTCAGCCAAATTTTCCATTTTTCCGCCAGGTCATCAGGTAGCTTTTGATCCCAGCCGATACCTCTGCGCGTAGCCTCTTGTAATATTATCTTAGCTCTCACTGTAACCACCGCCGCATATCCTATTGGGTCATATATCGACATGGCTATTCGGAGGGCTTGCCTTTTTGTAGGTCGTTGGTCCTTTATTAGTCCAGGAGGGAGTCGAGCGAGATCCAAGTTGAAAGTTAGTTCATCCGATGCTGGCTTCCATATCAGGCCGAGAACTCGTTCGGTGGGCGTGGCTTCGGCTTCGTCCAGCGCGACCGTTGTGTCCGCAGGGAGTCGCTCGGAGCCCAAAGCGGCCATCACGGCGGGCGAGTTGGACACCCATCCACGTAGCTCGAAGTTGCCTTCAGCGTGTATGTCTCGTACTTTGCTGGACACCTCGATCGCTTTCTGTGGGTTTTCAAATGAATCTAGATAATCATCAACATAATGTTTTTTTATGATGGCTTGTACAGCGGTCGGCTCCTGGTCTATAAATCTCATAGCATTCATATTTTTTATATAAATAGCGCATGTCGGCGAACATGTAGCTCCGAATATTAATTTTTTCATACGATATTCGGTGGGCGGGGCTTCGTCTCTCCTATCCCCTCTCCAGAGGTATCTTAAGGCATCGCGATCTTCTCGGCGCACATCGACTCTCATGAACATATGTTTTATGTCCGCCGTAACTCCTATTGCATGTTCTCGGAATCGGCTTATTACGCCGGGTAAGTTTTGGAGTAGGTCCGGACCAGAGAGTAAATTATCATTTAGACTTGTACCTCTCGCGACTGCTGCAGCGTCATGGACCACACGAACCTTGTCCGGTTTCATGGGGTTTATTACGGGAAAATGCGGAAGGAAAAATGTTTTATTCGGCGTAGTCGTCGCCGGGGCTATTTCTGCGTAACCTTGTTCGATTAAATCGTCCATTTCCTTCTCGTACTTGACGCGGAGCGCGGGATCCTTGTCTATACGTTTTTCAACGCTATGGAGCCTCCTCAGAGCTGAGTTATAATTGTAAGGCAGGCATACCTGGTCGTTCTTCCATAACAGACCAACCTCGTACTGTTGCGGGCCGACTCGTCGGGCGGTTTCCTCCAGTTTCCGGGTAGCTCTTTCTTCCGGGTCCGAAGCGGGGCGAACGGGGTTTATGGCGATCGAATCAATACTGAAATAATAATCGAGTTTTTTATTTAAATTTTCGTCAGTATTAATATTATTTATGAAGTTTACACGGTGCCCGGGCTCTCTTGTTTGAGCCCCGTGGAGGGTCCAGCCTAGTACCGTTTTACTCGCGATCGGTTGATCGCATCGTCCTTTTCTTACATTTTCGGCTAATAATAACGGCCAGTTATCTTGACCTATCAATATGTTCGGGCGGGCGGTATGATACACGAGCTTATCTTTTATATCTTTAAGGTGATCACACTCGTTAATTACACTTTCACTCACATGTTGAGGAGATAAGGAAAGTTTACTCACGGTTCTCGCTTCAATTTTACTTGAGTTACCCTCTCCCGCCAGTTCTATGCGCACCCGCCGCGACGTGTTATTTTTCAGGCCTTTTTCCGTGAGCGCCTCAATGTGTAGTGGGTCGACTTCGCCGGGCGCTCCCACCTCCGCGGCTAGGGCTTCGTCGATCAGCGTGACGGATGATCCGTCGTCCAGCAGCGCCCAGGCGCCGCGGCTGCCGAGAGGGCCCCTTACCTCGACCGGGAGGATTTTTAAATACGATTGAGCTTTACGGGTCCATGCGCATGACACCGACTCAGATGCGGCTGTATCTGTAACTGATTTAATTAAATCTTTATGCACAAGTATATGGTGATTTTTCCCGCAGTTAGGCGCCGAACAAATCATTTTCTTGCAAAAATGTTGTTTTTTACGTATACACAGGCACTTAAAACACAGTTGCGCCGTTTTCGCGATCTCCCGCCGTTTATCTAAACACATATTTATGAACTTCGCGCACTCTCCGCCCCCACTGTGTTGTGTACTTTCACATACCGGGCATTTCTTCTCGATGGCGGTATGGGTCCTCTGGGGTCGCGGCTGCGCGACGGCGGCGGGCGGCGGATATGTACGTGGCGCACTGTACCTTGTAAATTGGCCGGGCGGGCGCGGTGCGTAGGGCGCGTTGAAGTGGCTTCGTTGCTGGAAGGGCTGATGGCGCGGCGGCACCTGGGTTGCGTCACTGATTACGGTGTACGGTTCTCGTAATCTGGCTTCTTCTCGCATAAAATTTACCATCAGCATGACATCGCTTTCGCGCCTCGGTTTGTCAGCTGAGTAGGTATACCATTTTGATTGTAAATTCACTGTTAGCTTATCATGGAGCGATCGCAGGACTTCTGAGCTATATCTGCTTTCATGGGCGTCGACGAGTTGTAACGTAGCCATTATCGTTCCGAGCTTGAGCGAGAACGAACAGATGTCTTGCGCGTTGTCGGTGAGCTTGGGCAGCTCACGGAGATTTCTATATTCCAGTGCCGCAAGAGTCGCCGTGTTGCCGTAGCACTCTTCCAACTTCTCCATAATGAGTTCCGGCTTGGCACCGGATATGACGAAATCACTTATCGCCGTATTTTTCAGGTTTCGGGTAGCTGTCTGCAGTCGCGCCGTATTTTCGCCCGGCGTGTAGTACGGGGCAGTGTCCGTATATACCTGCTTGAATGACAGCCATTGCCGTCGGGAACCTGTGAAGACTGGTAGATCCGCCGTTTTTCTTGTGTGGGGATCTTGTTTGCATGCCAGTATGGCATTCCGGATCGCTTCTGTGATGGTCATGATGTCGTTGTTCGGCGCGTACGGTTGTACCGCCAGTCCATCCATCGCAGCGGGTCCCGCAGAGCCGTGAAGCACGGCGGACGGGAGCGCTGGGTACTGCGTGGCCGTAGGCGCAGGCGCGGGCGGCGCATGCGCTTGTAGTGGCACGGCGTACATCGGCGCAGGGGGCGCAGGGGGCGCGGGGGGCATCGTGGCCGCAGGGACGGGCGGCGCATGCGCGCCGGGCGCCTGCGTAAAAGCGGGCGCTCCCGTCGTATACTGTAACTGAGAAGAAAAATTATGGGGATTCAAATCAAGGGCTGGGAGGTGGTGCCGGTCCAACCAGGTCTCGACCTGCCGGCTTGTATCCACATCCGTCGTGGCACTTGCGTTGTCCTCTTCTTCACTAGTTTCTAGCTCCGCTTCAAGCGTTACTAGTTTGGCTGCAGCTAGCACTTCCCGCGCTTTTGCCAATTGGATTCGCCTCTCCTTTGTCGACTTCCGCGATGAGGCCTTTGATTGCGTCTTTCTGGGCGCAATGGGTTTTTCGACCACGGTACTCGGTGCCATCACCGACCGTTGTGCGTCGTACTGTGACGACGCTACGACATCGGCGGGGGCTCGTGCTTGGTTGGGGTCCTGGGTCTCGCCGGCGGCGCCCGCGAGGAGCGCGGATGCCGGGCCGGGACTAGGGCCCGCCTGTTGCACTTTGTGGTGGAGCTCCGGAGCTGGAGCCTGCTGTGCGCCAGTAGGCGCGGGCAGGGCTCCAGGGGGCTGCGCCGCCGCCAGCCGCTTCCGCCCAGCACCAGGAGGCGCTTGCGGAGGTGCCAGCGACGGCGCAGTAGCGCCGCTTCTAGCAGCACTTCTGGTGACCCTCGACGACTCGGAGGTCTGGGTCGTGGTCGTTTCGGAGCTCTGCTCCGAGGTATCGGTAATACCACCGGGGGTGTCGGTCGTCCTTACTGACGACGGAGACGGACTTCCGTTTCTTTGTGACATTTTATTCTATTGAGCTTAGGATCAATCCGGCTCGAAGTGACCAATGTGCAGACTGAGGACTGTAAAAGCAGTCTGAACCCCTTTCGATAGCTTTAAGAGCAGTGTAGGTGAAGTAGAGAATAAAAAGTCACAATTTATAACGAAATCCCGTTCCTAAACCAATACTTAGGCTTCCTATTTTAACTATGATATCTATCTGACTGAAGCTAATTCACTTGACGATTATTTCTTGTAAGTATTTTCAAAGGCTAGTAAGTAGTACCGATAACTTGTAGTTACGACATGAATAGTATGGGGACTATTTGTATATTTATGCGCCCATTCGTATGCCACATATAGTGGGGTTATTGTCAATTGAATTAGCTTTGGCTTTTATAGTTGAGCCGTATATTGGTTGGGGAGGGGGTAATTTTATTAATTCTGAGAATTACAATTAACAATTATTGTGCAACATATTGGGTTTTCATGGAAAATTACCAATGTTATGGTATAGTTGCAAATGTTGTGCAATACCTGTGGAAAGTTTACATACATTATTCCACTATGCATTTTATCGCCTTATGGGCTTCATACAACTGATATTCAACTTGAACATATGAATACTATTCCTTTAACTGTTAAGTTAAAGCAATGATTTCATATCTTTCTATCGGGGTTAGATAGAACGATATGAAATTAATTTATTGAACAAATCGTACTTTTTATTAACTTATAAATTTTGTAGGTATTTCAGGTCTTATGTTAAGTCTATATAATATTATATTTGTAATTGTGGGGTCATCCGGTACATGATTTGTTTGTATTTGACAATCATAATTTAAATTCGTGTAAATTGACTAAATGTAATTGATATTGTAATTTATTTTATGAAATAAAGTAATTTAATCTAATCTATTACAGCAGCATCGAATAAGGCGCTGCCTGTGTAAGGTAACTCCCACTCCGACTATGCAGTAAAAATTTATACTGTTCATCCAATACAGGCTGGGCAGAAAAAAAGCTTGAAATTTTCTAAAACTGCTCACAAAATTTCACGAAGAATGGTCGAGGAATGCAACCAAAGAAGAGAACAGCCGGACTGATGAGCGATACTAAATTTCACAATAAATTAAAGAAAATTCTAGTAGAAATTGCATGTTACAACATTGACGAATTCCTGGAGAAAATAACATTGACCCACACATAGTGCCTATACCTCACTATTTTAAGATAATTTTATAATTAATATATATGACGTGTAAAATGTATATTTTATCAATAAAGCTCTGATTCTGATTCTGATTCTGATGGACAATAGGTACGAATGCATTTTTATCCAACCTGAAACGGATTCGCTTACGCTCGGTCAGTTTTAAGGACAGACAAATACGGTCCATAGGACAAGTTCGTCTGGGCTCAAAATACCAATACTCACAAAAGTTAATTTATTTCACACGTTTTAGTTAATCGTGACAATTCGAACAAGCCCAAGCACTAGGCTAGGATACGTTACCTTCAGGCTTCATCATCAAATCAATTCGATTGTCATCAGGACCGTTTCAATTTGCGGCTACGTAATACCTTAGCTATTTTATAGAGATATATCTCGTCGTCACCAGCGTAAATCACTTATAGACGTGGAATTCCAGTGACTTTCTGTGGCTTTCTTAATCAATTCCACTCCAACAATGTACCTACACTTTCCGAATGCAAATACTTAATATGTTTCTTAAATACCAAAATCGCCAAATGTATGCCTACAATATTTGAGGAATTCAGTTCCTCATGAATCCTATCACCAGATCTTCACTAAAATTATATGGGACCAACCTGGATGGTATGGCACCTCCTTTCAAATCGGTTTATACTCGTACTTACGCATATCGAATCGAGTATGTCGGAGTTCTGAAGTAACAAACATAAAAAAAAAACACAAAGCCCGAGGGTGAAACAAAGGGTGGCCATGCAAGCTTATGGTTAGGGTCTTTGACGTAGACTAAAACATGGGAATTCAACTTTAACGATCTGGGTAATCGTTTCGTTTTACATATATTGATATTTTACCTCTGCTTAACATTTTAACAAAATCTATACCATCTATGTGTGTGCATTGGATATGTGCATGTAAAGTATGTGTTGTATATGTTACCACAACTCTACTTTTAAGCAGACAGTTTCACTTGACCACTGAAAATAAGAAGAAAAATAAATAACTGTCAGGGATAATCTCATACAAATCAAACTAGTCCCGAACTAAGTAAAGCTTGATCTCATGGTACTAGGCGACGATATACATAATATATACATAAATTAATTATAATACTTAATATACAAAGAAAACATCCAAGACCCTGGAACCCAGACCCTGGTCAGGATTTGAACCCGGTACACATTTGGTTCAGTTGGTTGCTTAACAGCCTACGAAGCGGACCCGGGTTCGAATCCCGACTAGGGTCTCGGTTCCAGGGTGTTGGAAGTTTTCTATGTATTTTGTCTTATACGGAAGGAATGTATTCCACATTTTTAAATGACTTTAAATATTTCGAACACATTTTTTCCTTATAAGGTATGGATAAATAAGTTTACTTAAAGATAGGATCTCTACCAGTCATATGATTTCACATCAAAAAATTATCTACCTATTAGAAACTCACGCGGCCATTGCCTTGTGCAGTTTTAGGTACATGAAGTAAAATACCAACAGTATACTGGCACACAGGTAAGCTCTTGTCGTGCCTGCATATCTGTTTGCAGTTATTTTAATAACAAATAAGTGGAGCAAGCTTACATTGAAACAATGCCATTGTTCCAGCTCTGTTTCCCGGCACACAGCCGGCTTTATTGAATTATTGGCTTAATTCCATGCTCAATTCCACTTGACTTTTATGCAGTTTATTAATCAACTGATAGCTGAAAGTGCATAGATGATGAACGGAAAACGTTTGCTAATATTTACAGTCTGTAAATAGTACATAAAAATTAAGGCCGAATAAATTAAATAAGTAAAATTAAATTTATCGGATTAGGAAAGTAAGTTCTTCAAATATGCAGTCATATCATTAAGGCGTAATTTATTTATTAAAGTGCGACTAAGAAGCAATATGTGAAGCAATATGAGTTCAGTAAAACGTCCCCCTTTGTCGATTCTAGTTACGGATTTACAGGCAGTTTAGTGAAATATGGCAAAACCTACCGCAAAATGGACTTTTGATTTTGATTTTGACGTAAACCTATGATTTTGATGACAACGCAAAAATATATCCAATTTAAGCACCTTTTAAAGGCCTCAAAGTTTAGTGCCCAGCGTCCCACTTTGTCGAATACCTAAAAAAATCTTCGATATCATATTTGTGCGTGTTTTAGCGAAAAATGTCCACTTTATCGATTTGAAGTTATGAGTAGATTGTAATATAACAAAGCAAATAAAAACATGTCTCTAAGTGCTATAGTTATTTTTTTTTAAGTCTTCAAACTTGCAAAAGTGAAAAAAAGACAATTGATAAAGTTTGGGACCGCAAAAAAGACACTTGCACTTTGAAATTATGGAGGGGTTGGTATGAAATTATTTGCCATACTTTATGGATTTAAAATAAGGTACCAAGTCAAAGTCAGAAACCGAAAAAATTTCAGGATGTTTTAAAAGATCGTCGTATAGATGAGGTTAAGTAAGGTTAGGTTTGTTTTATAACAATACTGAAAAGTTAACAGTTTCTGAAAAAAATGCGTTATGGCAAATGATACATTAGGACAAATGACGTTAGGGATTCCGATATAGATTCCAAAATCATATTATGTATACTTGTGTAACCTTAGTAGTTAATTTTTTTTTCTTCATTGTAGTTAAGTAATAATAGCCTATAACCATCTGTGGATGCCTAGTACTGGTACCCGTAAACCAAAAATAGTTGAAAATCTGTTCAGCCGATTTGGCGTAATGAAGCCTCAACGACACATGCACACATAAATACATTTTTTTTTATTCAATGTCCAAATAGTCCGTCACAATATATATATATTTTAAATATCTTCTATTTATTTTATTGGCTAGACAGATGCTCTATAAAGTAGATTTAGTTATTGTCGAGAGTAGATAATAAGTTGTAAATAGTATATTATGTGTAGGCTTAAAAATCGAATTATTGTATAAATTTAATCATAACAAATTATTGTAATATAAATCATTTCACTCTTATACATAATTGTTGTAATAGTTTTAAGTACATACCGATTTTTACACCTTTTTTATATACCTTTTCTATACAATTTATATAATTGACCTTGCATTATAATTAATAATATCATGTGTTTATTTACTATCTCGTACTAATCACATTGTAAAGGCGGGATAGCATGTGTTGATAGAAATAAAGAATATCTCCATCTCCCTCTCATCAAAAGCTAATTTAGTCGATATATACCGCTAATTGCGCCCTGATCAAAAGATCAAGTACCGACCATTTTTGCGGGAATCTTCAGTTCTACACTCATCTCTGACATACCAATGTCTGACTAAATTAGCTTGTGAAGAAAGCTCCCACATTATGAAGAAAGAAAAGTATTGTTTTAATTAAAATCCCAGTATACAGTCCACGTCCAACAGTTATAATTCAATAATGAAATAAAACTCCTTCGTGTTTTCCTTCATCTTGCAAACAGCCAGGATGTGCGTCACTAAATATTACCAACCGATTACAAATTGGACATATTTAGGACCAGGCTCTATAAGCATGGTTTTGATGGGCTCACTCCATCGCAGGCTTTGTTTAGCACGACAGGCATGATTGTAAGTGAAACCCATTCCATAAAAGAACAAAAATTCTTAGGACCCGGTGTCCCCGCCAAGTAATTTTAATCAAACACCTAGCTACCATACAAAGTGTGGTGTAGAGCGTGTTTCATAAGCGAGACGACTCCGGGCGAGTAATAAATCCGCCTCATCCATCAGACTCTTGACAAAGGCTCGCACAGCCCTTCACGAATACAGCTTAGCGCTGTGGGACTACAGACTATACTGCTTTGGTATAAGATCAAGAAAGGGTTGGAGCTGTGAAGGGGATTGGGAGTTGGTCTAAATAAGGACGAAGGGCGATTACATTTGGTGGTCTGGACAAGGATGATTTTATTATATTTATATTATATTATAACAAGACGGTGCCCGCAACTTCGTTTCATTTGTTTTGAAAATATCTTCAATATACAGTCATTTTTTGTTTTTACAACTTTATAATAGTTGAGACGAAGTTGTAAGCTTCAGAAGAAAGCAATCGTCAATACTATAAAACTAGCGGTTGAGATGGAAAATAATAAATTACTCAATGTCAATCAAAAATTATCACATAAATGCATAAAAACGTACTCAAAAATGTAAAACTTGCACAACTATATAGACTTGTATGTTTCAATATAGGGTTACGCGCGTTCACTAACTCTTTACGCATAATTTCCCATTATTATGACATAATATTACTAAATAAAGACAAATGAAGACTATTACTACTACATCAAAACCTTACTTCACCTTTTGACAAAATGCGTCCTCTTGGAATGCAATGGCTTTAATCGACTGTTTAGAATTACTGTTTAGCTAATCAATATTCTCTGTCACCACTTAGCTGTCTTTCTTATATCATATTGTTCCTAGTGTTCTTTCTCTTTTTTTTCTTTTTCAAGATTTTATTTTAAAACAAATCCATACTAATATTATAAATACGAAAGTGTGTCTGTCTGTCTATCTGTCTGTCTGTCTGTCTGTCTGTCTGTCTGTCTGTCTGTCTGTTACCTCTTCACGCTTAATCCGCTGAACCGATTTGGATGAAATTTGGTATGGAGATAGTTTGAGTCCCGGGAAAGGACATAGGCTACTTATTATCCTAGAAAAATACCCTTATCCGCGATAAACGAATTTAAGGCGGACGAAGTCGCGGGCAGAAGGTAGTAAGTAAATAAATAGCAGGGATATTCATCATCATCATCATCAGTTCAGCCATAGGACGTCCACTGCTGGATACAGGCCTCTTCAATAGATTTCCACATGGGCCAGATAGAGGCGAAGTATATCCAGCGAGTCCCCGCAACCCTAAGTAGGTCGTCCACCCACCTTGCGGATGGCCTTATCATGCTGCGCTAGCCGGTATGCGGTTTCCACCTCTCTGCCCCAATGGCCATCGGGAATATAAGGGACAATTTTACACAGATTTACTTAGTCCCAAATTAAGCAAAACTTGTAGTATAGGTACTACGCGACGATTAACATAATATATAGATAAATTATGATACTTAAAGACATCTAAGACCCAGGAACAAACATTCGTCCTTATCACACAAGCACTTGCCCTAGCCGGGAATCGAACCCTAGACCGCCAGCTTCGTAGGCCCTTGTGCAACCAACTGTGCCAAACAAGACGTCATCATATTTATTTCTGTATTACTTATTTATTCCGCCAATCCAAGGTATGCCGTGCCGATGGATGCGTGGCTAGAGGCGAGTCTAGTCGTTAGCGTGCCAAATTGCCCTGGGACTGGTGAACTCAGAATAAGGCTAAACCCTTACCTAGTATGCGGGGCTCTGCTGGGTTCGAATGTTTTATCCCTAGCTGCTCGTGAGAACGTAAGTGGCGGCGATGTGGTTCGCAACCCATCACGTCTCGGTCCCAGTGAGAGCGAAGAGTTGGCTATGGAGAGCAGCTTTGCTACGTTAAATGTAAGGGAAGGAATGAATGATAAAATAGATGAAGTATGTCAGATGATAGATGCGAGAAATATTGATATTCTGTGTGTGAATGAGACAAAGCGAAAGGGTTGTGACAGCACAAAATGAAGAGATTAATGAATATTGATGAAGCGGCAGTTGTAAGCCAGGACCGTAGCAAGTGTAAGGATTGGAGATTGTATACATGTATGTATGTATGTGTTATTTATTTTGGAGTTGAGACTATCTGTTTGGAGTGTCATCCGAATAAAAGCCTATCAACGTCTCCGTTCTTGCCTCAGTCCACAAGCAGTGCGTCCCGTCTCGCAATCACGCCGGTAATTAGACCGGGCGGGACGCGCGCGGCATGCGAGAGCAAGCGAGCTCGGAGCCCGGACCGACTGTTTGTTGATTTATACCGCCCCAGTGCCCACCAACTCTCTAATTGATATCGGTAAAGAAATAATGGAGTTTCACTTAGGAAGGAAAGTACTCGTACCTAGTTGATTAGTTGCGTGCCAACTTTTGGCGAGGTCGGTGGCTATTGTGCGGGAGGATGTGGTATTATCAATTATCTTTTTGTAGATAAATTTAAGATTATCATATATATGCCCCATTTAATAAAATTTACATAGAAATGTGAAGGATGGAGGCGTAACTACGCAAAGGTAATGAAAACTGGGTGAGACGATTTAATTATAAACCTCAAATAAATCATCAACATTAAAGTGACTTTTAATAATAAGAATGTTTTTATTACGGGAATCCATCATTTTACCGAAAATCGTTTCATCAATTATCGTTTCCCATAACACTATTCGCAGAATTTTATTATTACTTAGGAATCATTCATCGAACTTCGTTAGATAGCACATACATTTGCTCTAATTACCTTTTAAACAAGAATCAACTCTATAAACAATAGAATACAAGAATCATATCTACATTTCACCGGGGATCCTGCCATTAAAACTGTAGGTACTCGTAGGTTAGGTGTGTATTGTGTGTGACCATGTAAATGGGTCAAAAACCGATACTGTAGGTTAGGTTCGGTTTGTATTGTGACCATGTATAGCGGAGCGAGCAGGGCGTCAAAATGGGTCAAAAACCGAAAACTGTAGGTTAGGTTTGTATTGTGACCATGTATAGCGGAGCGAGCGAAGAGAGCGGATCGTCGAAATGGGTCAAAACCCGAAAACTGTAGTTTAGGTTAGGTTTGTATTGTGACCATGTGTAGCGGAGCGAGCGGAGCGTCAAAATGGGTCAAAAACCGAAAACTGTAGGTTAGGTTTGTATTGTTTGTTTGTATATAGGTTTTGTATTGACCATGTATAGCGGAGCGAGCGAAGCGAGTGCAAAATGAAAATGGGACAAAAACCGAAAACTGTAAGTTAAGTTAGGTTTGTATTGTGACCATTTATAGCGGAGTGTACCATCTGTGAATCATGTTTCGATGACAGGTAAATTCGATGAATCATTACGCTATGATTTGGGACAATTTCGGAACGATTAACGATAAAAAATTGTTCGTTTATTTTTCATTATGTGATCAGAAAAAAATGTAATGATATTCGTGGAATAGTTTTCGACGAAATGAAAATCGACGTAAGAAATTTCGAAAAAATGATAGCTACCCTTTCATTACAATAATTAGATTGCCTAATTATTTGTTTCATCACTAATCCGATTAAGAATCAGAAGAAGTTTCACAAACATTTCGTCTACGTTGTAACAAAAGCGAAACGTATGATTCATTTTTATGTTTGTTTCCACCTCTTCATGGCGTTACGAAGAACTTTTTAACATTACAGTATGAAAAACTGCCGTAGTTCGACTGCCTAACGGAAAATCGCATCTCAACAAAGCTTTTAAAGGCGAAGTTGGAAGCTGGTAGTTTTTATTTTATTCGCTATTCCCACAAGCGAGATATCAGGCCGCACAAAGCGTGCAAGACATCTACAGCCGTCTGCAGCCATCGAGCTGGACTATTATCTGGCTGGTGCTAGTGTACTGCAATTCCGGGCCTTTGTGAGATGACCGGCGTCGCGCTGTACAAATAGGGAAAGGACGAGGAAACAAAATGCTGTCGTTCACACGCGTGCCGTAAATTATCTGACAGCTTTGATTGAGGCGTTCGGCTCAATTCAATAGCATTATATGGGGAGCTGGTTGCGAGGGATACTCCACGTTCATGTGTATTGTAGTGAACAAGTTTGGTTAATTTATATATCAGGTAGGCAAATCAGATTTTCTGCATTTAATATTTAGTTTCAATTATTTAGCAGCTTCGCTACTTAAAGGAGTTTTGATCAATTGTGTCGTTAAAACAGTGCTATGATGAAGCCTAATGTTAGTTTATCTGCAAAATATGATCATTAGAACTACAATTCCCAGGAAGGATAAAATAGTTATTTCTTTCTTTACATGATGTGGGAGCACTTAATTAAATTATTTTTAAAACTTATAACAGTAATAGGAAACTGGCACGATTGATAGTACTTACAATAATACAAGAGGAATGAAAATTAAAGTATTTGGAATTAGCTAATTTTTTACAAGCTATGGTCATTCAAAAATAGGCATAATAAACCTCTTGCACGAATCAGATTTACAAAATATTTTTTGTGGGATATGTTATTCGTGTTTTTAATTTCCAAACCCTGATACAGACGTCAGTCAGTAGTGATGTCAATTGAAATATCTCCTAGGTAATAAAAAAATTAAACACATCCAAATGTAAAACGTACGAATTAGTATCTTAGAATAGCCTATTATAACAAATAAAAAACTAATAATACTAGGGTTTTGTTTGTCTTATACCAAATACGGAATAATTGTAGACACTCCAACTCCTTATGAATACCAACGATAACATATTACCATCTCTTGGTCGAAACTCTGCTAAACTACAATACTTACTAAATCTATATTTGAACAAAAAAACAAACGCTAAGCAATTCACTCCAACCAGCCATCAATCCAAGCTCCTTTGATGCGCCGCAATAAAAACACATATCATGCGCAGTTCTTATCTACATCGTTGCGGCTAAGGGCACAAAGAAGCCCATCAAATACAAAGGAAACATTAAATGTAGACGCAATTCCCGGGAAATTACCCCCCTTCCCCCTAGATCACTAAAGGGATTCCTATTACAGGTATGAAAATAAGGAAAAGTAGCGTTACTGACAGTAAACGGCAATATATAGGGGACGGATGTGCGTTTTTGTTTATGTAAGGATTGATTGACCGCTATTAGAGCCTGGGCACATCACTACGGCGCGGCGTCGAAAGTGAACGATACGGCTTCTGAAAAAAGCGGCCAAGTGCGGGACTAACTCGCACTAATTAATTATTAATTTATTGGAATTATTTGACTATGTTTTATTAATATTTTCTTTTTTTTCGCGATTATCACTCATTTAAATAAAACCGTTTAAACGCATTATATCGCATATAATGCGTTTAAACGGAAAGCTTTTCAGCTTTCGTGTGCACGGGTTGACTGAGAAAAGTTATATGTTCGTCTGTTAAAGTTACAATTTGTCCGAAATGTTTGATTCCGAAACGTCGGGACCTCAAATGAGATAAATATTCCATATAATCCGTTTAAATTATTTTATTTAAATATTTTTTATAAATTTCATTAGGGAACTATATTGAGATAGTATGTTTTAATTTTACTGTGTTACTAATATATACAAAATAAGATTTATTGTATTACTAACAATCTATGGACCCTGATCTGCAATAAAAGATTTGAATTTGAATCTTCTTTTCACAATTTCTCCACTCATTCGTTGCCCAGGTCAACCAGACCCATAAACACGGGCCTAGTAACTACTATTTTAACTTTAGTTTTTCACTTACATTACTGGTATTAAAGAAATTTTAATATCCACTACTATCTTTTAATTACAGACAGTTAATTAAAACAATAATATTGCTCATTGTCCTTATAAATAATTAAGTTCTGAAAACATGCAAGCTAAATAACCTGGCTAATAGAGATGATGACAACTTTTTTCTCTGGTACAGTCAGCATCAAATAGTCTTTAACAGCCTAAGCGCCAAATATATCGTCACACATCGTTGTACTTATACAGTTAATTATATACTTGGCGCTTTGGATGTTGCAGACTAAGTATTTCACGCTGACTGTATGTTACGGAACAATCTTTCAGTAATACAAATATTTGTGAAAAAACTGCTTCAATCTCATAAAAACTCCCCGATGTACAATAATTTTAAAATCATTTTGCAGAAGAGGAGCAGCAGACCAGGAAAAACTCAGCACAGCTTCAGACGTTTATTCGTGAAAAAAACCAGCGGAAAAAGAGAGCGAGTCTAACAAGACAGTTCTATTTATAGACATTGGAATGTTTTAACAAGCCAACTACTACTTAAATTTACATACATCAATTATGTGTTTATAAGTAGATACAATGATCATTATAATCATGAATGATTTTAACTTACTTAATATCGGTAATTATATTCAAATTATCATTGGAATAAATTAATTTTAAGCTAATTAAACAGTTACTCGAACATTACATGCGACATAGTTGCCAGCCGCAAATAAACGTTAAGAATATCAAAAGTGAACAGGTGAAATATAGAAATTAATTATTATTGCCTTTACTAATTAGACCTGACAAATGCTTTAAGAAAATGTAATACTATGACTATTTAGCATTAGTAGGTATTTACTACTGAGTAATTTTATGAACAAACCTAAACTGAAAATTATTGCCATTCACAAATTAAACAAATCAATCACAATCTTTAACGTACGTATAGACTCAAAGCACATCGCGTAACACT
Organism: Hedya salicella; assembly: GCA_905404275.2. NCBI lineage: Eukaryota > Metazoa > Arthropoda > Insecta > Lepidoptera > Tortricidae > Hedya > Hedya salicella. The sequence goes on along the minus strand of FR990099.1, from coordinate 19,041,698 downwards.
CGGCCGTCCTGACTATAGCCGTGTCCCACGGCTTTCTCGTAAGGAGTCTGCCGCTGACGTCGTAGTAGTGCTGGGAGCACCGGTAGCCGCTGCGGTCGCGGCGCCTCCACTTCGCCAGGAGCCTATGCCCGATGCTGGTGATGCAGTGGTAACAGCGCCTGGTCGCGCGTTGCGCAGCCCGTGATTCTCCAACTGAAATGTTTAATTAAAAGTACCAAAAAAACTTGTTCTCTTTTTGTCTTAACCGGATGGAAACAATAAGTCGATTTCATTACATCTAAGTAAAGCAGTAGGGAACTCAAAGCATAAGTACTTAGCGGATGTTGATTAGTGCTTTTGAAAGTAGGCATTGTGATATAAATTTTAGTCTGCACATTCTTATACTAAGTGCTAAGTTATGGTCATAACATGTACAAGCCAGCACATAGCGGGACTATAAAATAAGTGGATGCACACGTAGCAGAAGAATACTCGTAGGTGTTGGGCACACAGCGGAAATATAAATAAGCACATAGCAGATCTGTAATAGGAGCACATAGCAAATTTGTAATAGGGGCACATAGCACAAATCTGTGAGCACATAGCATACATGTAATGGCGTTCGGTGCTATGTACGTAGCTTGTTATTGTCCCGAGCTTTAAAGGTTCCAATAATATGTTGTGTTACTAACCCTATTATATAGGCAGACTGCACAAAGCACATAATTGTGGTCTTGACGACTAATCAACTACGGAACAAGGTGTATATAAACTAGATTGCTAGCACTTAGCAGACGAATACGATTAGGAGACTTGTAACGTTCATATTAATTAGCTGATATAACAAAAGGAACTGTTGAGATTGTGCACTAAGCTGTAGAAATAATTAAATATAGGTACGAGATAAAACGTGATGGTAGTGAGTTCTGGGTACTAATAAAATATTTTGTCATTTTTTTTATACAATTTAACTAAACAAACAATGTCAATCCTAATTATACACATACATTGGATTAAAATGAGTAACTAGTAACAAATGAATTAATTTAGCATAATAACAATTTGGCATTTTTTTGTACTTGACAGTTATTTAATTCTTTTTTTATTATTAAATATAAGCTTACAGATTAATTAAGTTTGTCGTTGTAACAACGCATGATTTACAGCTGTTTTATGTAGTTTATATTTAACTTTCTAATAAGTCAATCAGATCATCTCTATCAATTTCACGCCCTTCGCTATCCGTGGAATCATCTAAATCAGACATGGCTGCTTTATATGGTCGCAATGTGTCGCCTGCCACTGTCGCAGTGAATTTACGATAACCTCTCATCCCCTTAACCGACGATATAGTATATCGGTCAATAGCATGGTTTGTCTGTATTATTTTATATGGTCCAGAATATCTATTTCCTAATTTCTTACTTACTCCTACCGATTCTTCGGTTACTCCGCCCTTCCATAAGACTAGCTGTCCTATGCTGTACTTAGTACACTTTTTATGCTTAGAATCGAAACGATTTTTCATTCGAGTCATATTATTGTCGAGCCTGGTTTTAACTTGACCCCGTCTAGTAAGTAAGTCCTGCTTTTGGTTATCATTACTAATCGGGGAACTTTCTGGAACAGGGAGCAATTTATTTTGATGCGTAAACATCAAACTAAATGGGGCTTCTTTTGTCACAGCGTGTACAGTATTATTAATTCCCCAAACAATATTTGGTAATTTTGTGTCCCAGCTACACTCATCCATAACAGACGTACTTAAGCCATCTAGAATAGTGCGGTTTACTCGCTCAATCTGGCCGTTGGCTCGCGGAACAGCTACAGCGTTAAGTACATGCTTAATCTGATGTTCAGTTACAAATGCTTTAAAATATCGACTCGTGAAGGTTTTGCCGCGATCGGTTATCAACCGGCTCGGTTTACCAAATACTGAGAATATTTCATTAAGCTTTGCAACGGTTTCCGTTGAGCGCAAACTTTTTACAGGGCATGCAAAGACGAACTTCGTAAATGAATCTATGGCCATTAGTATATACGTATTTCCTTTGCGACTTTTTGGGAAAGGCCCTAAATGATCGACATGTACGGTATGCATTGGTATATCTCGCTTTTCGATGGGGTGTAGTTCCCCTTCTTGCCTTCCATACGTGGATTTGCCATAAGCGCAATGTATACAGCTTTTTAAGTACTTCCGTATAAAACGGGTCATGTGTGGAAACCAATAAGATGATTTTATTGACTTTTCTACCCTTTCAAACCCCGGATGACCAATTTGATCATGGTGCTTTTGCAAGATGCTATATTTTGCCATTTTGGGGACAACAAACCGATCTCCGTCAAGGGTCTTACGGTAAAGTACTCCATCAATAACTTTAAAATTATTAGTAATATCACGGTTATCGGTGCCGCCCTGGATTTGATTTATTGTTTGTAAGATGTTATCATCCTGCATTTGAAGGGTTAGCGCCCAATCAGTTTCCTCTATCATACGAACATTGAGTACGTTGTCGCAAACCGGATTGCGACTCAGGGCATCCACATGTCGCATCCTATCCCCTGGTCTATATTCTATTTCAAGTTCATAGTCCTGAATAGTCAGCCACCATCTTGCGATGCGTGGTACAAGGTCTTTCTTTGTTAGTGTAGCGCGAATAGCTGCACAATCGGTAACTACTTTGACAGGTATTCCTACTAGATATATACGGAACCGTTTTAGCGATTCTACCACAGCGAGCGTTTCGAGCTCATAACTGTGGTAAAATTGCTCTTCTCGGCTTGTCACTCTGCTAAAGTACGCAACCGGCTTTAGCGTATTATCGGATTGGTATTGAAGGAGTATGCCACTCAATCCAATCTTGCTAGCGTCGGTATGCAATTCAGTCTTAGACTCACGATTATATATGGCTAAGACTGGCCTTTCAGTTAATAAACGTTTCAAATTCTCGAAAGCCTGCTGTTGCTCGATACCCCAACACCAAGTTACGTCTTTTTTGGTCAGCTCGGTTAGAGGGCGCGCAATCAAAGCAAAATCTTTGATGAATTTCCGAAAATATGATGCTAACCCAATAAACTGCCGAACCTCGTGAACGTTACGGGGGGGTTGGTATCTAAGCACGCTATCAATTTTGTGCTGACCCGGTCGAACAGTACCTGCTGTTATTTCATGCCCCAAATAATCAGTGGTCGTTTTTAAAAAAGAACATTTCCCTAAATTTAATCGCAAATCAGCTTTCTTCAAAAGTTCTAAAACCTTTTCTAACAAATTAATCCCCTGTTCGACAGTTACCGTTGGCAAAATAATGTCATCCAAATAAACCCCAACCACACTGTTATCAAGCGAATCGGTACTGTTAGTGCTCGCATTGTTTACTAGTTTTCCCAAAGCGAGTCTAAGCGCTCTAGAGAACACTGCAGGACTATTAGACAAACCAAACGGCATTTTTAAAAACTCATATTGTGCCGAAGGCGTAACAAAAGCCGTCTTTGGGATGGAGGAAGGTGACATCGGTATCTGGTAGTACCCCTGGGCGAGATCCAATGTACTAAAATAGTATTTACCTGATAAAAGACTTATAAGGTCATCAATATGTGACAACGGGAACCGATCCTTCACAGTGATAGAATTAAGTGCGCGGTAATCTACACATAACCTGTATTCTCCATTTTTTTTTCGTACTAGCACAACTGGGCTGGCGTACGGAGAGTTAGATTCTCTTGCTACGCCCGCGTCCAGCAATTCTTTCACCTTCGCGTCTACTACTTGTCTTTCACTATAAGACAATCTATATGGTTTGGAGGATACAGGTTTGTCAGTAATTGTGTCAATGGTCATTTCGATTAAATCTGTACAACCTAATTTTTCCGTGCTAGATGCGAAAGTCACCGAATAACGCTCTAAAAGTTTTATTAATGTTATTTTATCGCTTTCACTGACGTCACCTACATCTATGTGGTTAAAGTCTGTTGCGGAGCACTTCTCGTTACAACTAGCAAGGCCTTGATTACTATCTGTATTTACCTGCATAACAAAATCATCATCGCTCGATCTAGCCCTAGTCAATAGGTGACCCATTTGCCATACTAAAGGAGAGTTTCCCACATTTACAACGGTCATCGTATTACTAGTGGCAGACAACATTGCACCCGGTATAAAATACATGGACTCGGAATTATAGACGGGCAACGTGGTAAGCAACATCGACTGATCAGACTGAATATTTTCTATCCGTACATTAACATAACTGGTACTATGCGGAGGTATAACGACATCATTCGTCAAAACTATGCAAAATTTACTTTCCATATCTTGTACATCAATTTGTAATAAGTCGTTACTGTGATTATTTCGAAATAACATCACGCTATTTGTACTCTTTACTAAACAGACGTCGTTGTTGTTAATGATTGGTTGACCTATAATCAAATCAATGCTACCCTCACAATTATAACTCGTTACCTCGGCCTCACTACTTATCTGTACATTGTCAATGTTTACAGTAAAGTACACTTTTCCTAGAGATTGGACAAAACTACCACCAAAACCCCGCATTACTATAGATGATGGATGGACTGGCAAGTTCAATCTATGAGATGCACCTAGGGTCAGAATGTTGACCTTGCTTCCCGTATCAATGTATGCTATTAGTTCGTAATCACCGATATATACAATTTTCCTAAAATAATAAGGCGTCACATCAATAGATTTATAAGTGTACATCACCTTGACTGGTAACCAGCATGTGGCAGCCTCGTGGCCTCGGCGTTGGCAGTTATTGCAGTGCAGCTGGCTCCGACAGTCCTTGGCCTCGTGCCCCGACTTCCGGCAGACGTAGCACAGCTTTACGGAGGGCAGTCCGGAAGGGCGCCGCCATGTACCCTTGGCAGAGTCCTTGTTTCTCGCAGCGCCGCTCTCCACGCGCTTGAAGTTTTCAAGTGACGACAGGTAGCCATAGTACAATTCCTCGGCAGTGTCGCATCTGAAAGCTTTAGCATTTGCTCGTAACTCTTGTGGCAACCCCCTAATTATACATGAAGTAGTCCCCTCGTCGTCCAATCTACATTTCTTGATAAGGGACAGTTTGTCATGAAAATACGACGTCATTGTCTCGGTGTCAGTTTTCTTTCGGCTCAACATAGTTTCTAGTTTGTCGACAAAGTCGGTTGACATAGGAAAAGCCCGTTCTAGCGCGTGTTTCCACTCTTCCCAAGACAATTCGTAATCTTCTAAATTGTCGTACCACTCACGAGCAGAACCACGTAACCTCATATGCATCACGTATGTCAGCATCGCCCCAATTATAAATGCGCCCCAGCTGATCAATCTTATTAAGCCATACTTTTACACACAGAGATTTGGAGCCTGGATCGAATTTGGGGATTAGTTCTGCATCTAAATGTGTAGTTTTCCTCCGTTTACTTGCACTTGACTTGAGATTAGAAAAAAAATCCAAAATTTTTTCGTTTACCTCGTTTGAAGATTCCGGTTCGACGATTTTCCGCTTACCTAACCCGTCGATATATGGGCCCAAACCTGCCATTTTTGTTGTCGACGCCGCTCAATCCCACTTCTGAGATTTTGCAGAAGAGGAGCAGCAGACCAGGAAAAACTCAGCACAGCTTCAGACGTTTATTCGTGAAAAAAACCAGCGGAAAAAGAGAGCGAGTCTAACAAGACAGTTCTATTTATAGACATTGGAATGTTTTAACAAGCCAACTACTACTTAAATTTACATACATCAATTATGTGTTTATAAGTAGATACAATGATCATTATAATCATGAATGATTTTAACTTACTTAATATCGGTAATTATATTCAAATTATCATTGGAATAAATTAATTTTAAGCTAATTAAACAGTTACTCGAACATTACATGCGACATAGTTGCCAGCCGCAAATAAACGTTAAGAATATCAAAAGTGAACAGGTGAAATATAGAAATTAATTATTATTGCCTTTACTAATTAGACCTGACAAATGCTTTAAGAAAATGTAATACTATGACTATTTAGCATTAGTAGGTATTTGCTACTGAGTAATTTTATGAACAAACCTAAACTGAAAATTATTGCCATTCACAAATTAAACAAATCAATCACAATCTTTAACGTACGTATAAACTCAAAGCACATCGCGTAACACTCACATTTTTGGACTGTCCGAAAACATGCATCATAATAATAGTAGTTTGTGCAACTGCTACATAATGAGAGGCCGCAAAACACGAGTGTGGTTTTATGAAACGAGCGTCAGCGAGTTTTATAATAGGATCACACGCGTGTTTTAAGGCCTAATTATGAACAGATGCATACACTACTTTATCTACACACATATCATAAGTACTCTAAGATGGGTTCAGAAATAGCCGTAGGGAAATGACCTGCATTGTGACTAGTGCTACCTGTAAAATATCAATAGGCCATAGATATTAAAATAATGCAATAAAAAATAAACTTGAACAAGTACAGAAGGAATGAAATTATTTATTCACATGAATTCGTGCGTTTGTTCATTCTCCAATCTAAAAAAAATTATACTTTTTTACTAGTACTAAATTTGGCTATCGATTTTTCTGACAATAAGTTATGTTGCAATCGTGGCTGCATTTACAATACCCGGCCGTGTCTTCATATAGTTCTCGGAGTCACTTCTATTCATATTTTCAACTTAAATGTAAATTAAAAACTACTTTTCACAATTCTACTTTCGTAACATCAAAAAATCAACAAATAAATGACAACATTAATGGCGGCAATTCGATCCTCCGTCAAAACGAATGTATTTTTTTAAAATCATAGACAAACGAATGACTTATTCTCATATCACTTGAGATCAGATGTCGTGCGGTTTATATAAAAAACATAGAGATCTACTTGAGTTTTGATAGCTGTTCCAAATTTAAACTCATAACGTTACAAAAACCGCAAAAATTTATACTGAAATGCACATTACAGTACAGATTTTACCTACTACCACAGACAAGAAAGTTGTCATAGTAAAATTGGTTGTAATAATGCTGGTCATTTCCAACGGTTTCTGAACGCATTTTAGAGCACTAATGATATGTGGGTAGATAAACGAAATTATGACGTCGCATTTCATAGGCTTGTATGGGAAAACTAAATAAAAACATTCTTCTGTAGCTATGTAAAAAAAATACGTTTACATTTATCGAAACGGTACCATAATAAAAACTACCGCACACTTCATGGGTAATTAAATAGTATTATTATTTATTAATATTATCATATAAAAAAATGGACTTCCCCAACTTAAGATGCTTATAAAATAAGCTACACGTAAGGTTGTGGCCCATGCCAATCGTCCGACTTTCACTGGCTAAGTGCGGAGAACGGAGCCCATAACTGTAACCTAGTTATGGAACTCAAAATCTTAACGTACTTCCTTATTTTACTTGTTTTTATCAGGATCTTATATTTTTTTGACAAATTTTGATATCAGTCGTCAGTGTATTTTCTCATTCAAAAAAAGTCGGGGAATTTTAAGCATAATCAGTTTATGCAATGAGAGGGCAAACAACCAAACTTATGATCGAACCAACGTGTTGATTACACAAAGGACGTGTATACCAAACCTAGCCTGTAATGGGCCGTGGAGCAGCAAGTACAGTCAGCAGCAAAAGCAGTCACGCAGAATAACATGCTCACAATGATCTGCGAAAGCCTTATTCTCTTGATAACGGAGCCGCGTGTTGATCACTTCGGGCCCTTTGTTGGCGTAGTAACATTTGCTGCTGACTATACGGTAAACGGACCGGTCAACAATCAAGGCTATCAGGGACAAATCAGTCGAGTCGTGTTCGATCAAACCATGGATGTGTCGGAAACTAAGGCGGAACGTTTCAAACTATCGAGAATTGTAATTTACGCACCAGTTTGCCAATTTAGTTCGAAACCACTGTAAAACATTATCGCAGTAAAAATATTTTTATTTATTTTGATGTGAGAAATGCCCCATTTTGGTTTTGGGATGCAAGAGAAAAATATACACCACTTTGTTTGCGATATCATACATTATAGTTTAACATTTTATTTATGAGTTATTACTTGCATACCTAATTTGGTTAGGGGGTTTTTGCGTGGGAAGAGTATAAAGGGGTGTTATGTAGATCATGTTTAAATTTGGAGTTATGGGCAGGTTATGAGGAGGCAAGCAAAAAAACTGTAAACACTCGAAATCACGAACTTAATCGACATGAGTATTGATATCCTTAAATTAAATTAGTAATATTCCGTTACAGGAAATTTTCCAAGGCCATGTCATAATTTCATAGCCGCCGTAACTAGCCGGCATTACCGCTACTTTTAAGTAGCCACGGTTATTGTCTCTGAAGGCGGCGGGTGGCAAGTGTTCTGCGTTCTGCGGTAAGTGTCGCGGCGTAATTGCATCGGGCACACATTAAATGTTTGTACCCGCATGACCATTCTCAGTCGCGCTACTTTGTAATAAAGGCTAAAGTGTGTTCCTTGAAATGTTTCGTCAGCTCTCACGTTTACTAAATTGTGAATGAAACATAAAAATATTTATTGTATGATACTTTCGAGCAAAAACTACAAACATGCATTCAGATGGAGGGGTATGAGAAAAAAGCAGTCATATGTTCAATTCAAGATAATGTCACCGACATAGCAAACAGGGTAAACAAACTGAAGTGGCAATGAACAGGGCACATAGTTCGAAGAACCGATGGCCGTTCCGTTGATGCAGAAAGGTTCTCGAGTGGAGACTGCGTACCGGCAAGCGCAGTGGTTGGGCAACGAGGGGGATTATTGCCTAACGAAACTTTGACAATTGGTTATCGAATCAATTATCATAGCCCATACAAAATCTGGACACTCGCTTCTGATTCCGAGCGTCAAACGCGATAGGCAATAGAGGGGTAGGTTAGGATTGCGGGGACTCGCTAGATGCGGTCGCCTCTATTCGGCGCATGTGGAGGCCTGTGTCCAGCAGTGGACGTCCCATGGCTGAAATGAATAAATAAATGAATATCACAATTATTGCTATAATATTGTATTACGAATGTTCAATTACAAATACAAAAAGTTTATTTGTTCAAAACGGGTAAAATTGTACATAAGCATAGATCTTATAGTATAAAAGCGACATCACCATGTTGGGCCGCAAGGCATACAAATTTCAGGTATTAATGGACTGTCACTACGGGGTGTACAGTTGCCATTAATTGCAGTCTGACAAAAATTCATTAACCGAATAATATGCTTTGTCCACTAAAAAGTTAAACAATTTACTTTTGAACGTTGTTATTTCCTCTATACTAGATATGTAATTTCGAACATTGTTGTACATTTTTGGAGCCATACGAAGTACACTTTTCCTGTAAAACGCTGTTTTGGAAGGCATTGAACTTATTTTATTTCTAAGACGTACACTTCTAAAATTTTTAAACAAATGCAAATTACCTTTCACAAACATTACAGTTCCAAAAATAATTAAACAAGGAAGAGTTAGTATGCTTAATTTTATAAAATATGGTTTACATGAATCTTGTTGCTTAAGTCCTTAAGTTAGTGATCTGATGCACCTTTTTTGTGCTTTAAATGCGACATCTCTTTCAACGGAGTTTGCCCAGAACATGATACCATATCTTAGCGTCGACGTTACATAGGCCTGATAGGCCTTTAAAACTATCGGTTCGCTCACAATTTTTCTTAAATTATATAGGAGGTATGAAAATTTATTCAATTTCTTACATATATTATCAATTTGATTCCTCCATGTCAACCTATGATCTACGCTTATTGCTAAAAATTTAGTCACATCTGTTTCCTCTATGTGTTGCCCCTTATATGATATACTTAAATTTTATGGAAAATCTTGTCTATTTTTAAATGTCATGATCTTAGTTTTGTCTAAATTGATTTTTAAATTATTGTTAGATAACCAATGAATTACTGTTTCCAATGTCTTGCATATATCATTTTCATAAGTTGCTGGATCTTTACAAGTAAAAAGTATGGTGCTGTCATCGGCAAAGAGAACCATGGGGATTGCTTGTGGCAAATCATTGATATAAATAATAAATAATAGTGGTCCTAAAACACTGCCTTGAGGTACGCCGTAGTGAGTAGGTTTGACTTCCGATGAATAAGTGACTTCAGTTTTTGTCTTAACGCATAGTCTGTTTAATTGTGTTAACTGTTTGCGATTATCTAAGTAAGACTTAATTAAACAATGCACAGATTTTTTTATATATTTAAATGATAATGTTATCAAATTCGGAACAATTATTAACCAGCTTTTATATATAGGTAAAGTAAGCTGCTAATAGGCAGTATTAGCGGGCTAAAGGCATTAAATGCACAAGGATTTAGAATTCGATTGCTCTTGAATCATGATAAGAGTCTATGGAAAATTTTCTACGGGACGTAATTTACTTAACCCGTTTTCATATTTGATGACGTTCGTCATACACCAAACAATTATTATTGCGACGATTTACAATACCTACAGGTAGTGCTGGCGTGATAATGTGGGAGTGTAGCAGTTGGTAGTGAAACAACAGTAACTATTTACGTATTTATTCTTTGAGAGCCAAATCAGTAATGAATATTTTAACATTATGACATTACAAAAACAGAAGACATTCTTTATTCAAATTGGTCATTCAAATCTATTATTTAAAATAAACGGCCAGGATATGAAAAAGGTGGCTATACACGAGCCACGTCACATATCCCGCCGTCACGGGGTTTTATTTGGGAACTCTGTCTTTAATTTATTTGTGATATCATCCAGTGATAAAAAGCCTTCATAGTTTGCTTTATAAACATACGTCGTTATCGCGGGTACAATTACCAATCAGATAAAGAGCAGATAAAACAGAATGTCTATTTGGTAGAAACGGACGTATTCTGCTACAGCTACTAAACATCTAAGAAGCTCTTTACATGTGGAGAGTTTTCTCTAGAAAAGATCAATAAAAAATACAGCCGCAAAGGGTTTAAACTGTTGTCATATGTTTCCATCTGTTTAGTTAACAAGTTTATACATAGGAAATAAGTAAATTTAATTATCTTTTAACGTCTTTTTTTAACAATTTTAACAATATATACGTACTTGTGTGAAGATAACTGTTATCGTCTACTATTAAACGCTTACCTACTTAGAAGAAAGTCTATTTAAACAATAAAAAAAAACAACGTGTGTAATTTTTACGAACGTGTATTTTTCACATCTATTATTTGGTTTTCGTAATAGATTACAATTTTTTTTTCTAAATATTCCACAGTCAATTTGCGTCGTCTAGCAGTAAATATCCATTTTAATTGACTAAATGATCTTTCAAGATCAACTGTTGTTGTAGGTGCATACTTGAAACGATGGAAATAATCTAGAGTAGTGTGACAAACTCGTAATGATGATTCAAGTATTATCTCCTTCCCTTGTATCAATTCATTATTTTTTATTATTATGTCAAATCCAGTATTTTTCTTCAAGACATGTTTCAGCTTTTTAAATATTCTTTTTCCATTAGCACTCAAATTTAATTTCGATATATGCTTGTATGTTTTTTGAACGATGGCTAAACTTTCACTGAGAGATAGATTCGGGCACTGCAATTTGTTTATAGCGTCTGGCAGTACCTGAAGATATTTCGCTATAAAATTTAAATCATTCCGAATTTTCGCACTGCGAAATGCTTTTTTTGCCTTTGTGATACATGCTGCGTCAGAATCACGAAATGTGTCCACAACGCCTTTTATTTCCTCGAAATACTTGTTATAGTATGTCGCAGCCTCAATCCACGTTCCCCAACGAATAATCGTTGGATTTGGATGTAAGGGTATTCCATTAACCATTTCTTTAAATGTTTTTATTCATTTTGGCGAATTTCGAAAAACTTTTTTTACATTTGATATTAATTTATTCACTTCTGGAAAAAGAACGCGAACTTGATCAGCAACTCTGTTAAGACCATGAGCCAAACATGTAACATGGAGAAGGTTTGGGTATTTTTTTTTCAATGTTCTTCCCGCTTTTTGCATGTACCCTACACCATCAGTTAATAATAACAACACTTTCACATGTTAATTGTGGTCGGGACCCCACAAATTATCCAGTGCATTTTTGACGGTATCCGTTATACGTATATTGTTAGTTTGTTCCAAATTTTTGCTTGACAATACATGTGGAGTTCCGACTGTATCTTCAAGCAATGCACCGACTATCACATTAGCAATTTGACGACCCCTAGCATCTGTTGTTTCATCAACACTCACATAAATAAAAGCATTTTCTAACTCCTTTTTAATTTTTTGCATTCGTTCGTCGTATATTTAGTTTACGTAATTCTGTCTCAACAAACATTCCGAAGGGACTTCCACAGTTTTTTCGAACTTTCCAGAGACGCAGTTATTGATAAAATTTTTGAATATGGGATTTTCTAACTGAGACCATGGTATATTACAGCTTACCATAAATTTGGTCAATTCCATCCTAAAATATTTTTTGACGGATGTATGCTGTTCCGAGTTGAAATGTCGTTCCATAGAAGCTTTTCTCTGGGGGAAACTAACATTGCACTTGTGCAATATAATTTTGTATCGCGAGCCTGTAATTCAGGATAATCCTTTGTCCACAACTCCACAAATTCATCGCACGTTTTTTTCCTTCGCGGCATCTTAAAAGCACTCGGCAATAAATATATTACACACAGTTATCAGTACGGATAATTGATAATGTACTTACTAACAAATGACAATCTCAAGTAGGAAAAATTATTAAAGAGTTTGCATTGCGACTGCATAGTTAATCTATTTAAGTTGTATTGGTACTCAAGTCAAGTATGGAGGTTGGGTATTAGAAATACCTAATGTGTGATACATTTTAAACTCGTAGGAGTAGGCATGGATGTTCCTCAAAATGAGTTTTGCGTCTGTTATTGCTTGTTTTTCATAATCTTTCTGTACTGTCAAATCGTTTTTGTACCCGCGATAACGACGTATGTTTATAAAATTGTAATGCTGGACCTGTTAAATACGCGGCATTAGCACCCTTCGATTGTTCCTCCGTATATTTATTTACTTGTGTGAGGATTTTGTATTGGAATACAAAATCGTCTACGTCTGACATTCCGTCAAATTTACGGACTCCATTTTACGAAACACAGCACAACAATTCTTTATCTATATGTCTTACGACGGAGAACTTTAAAATGTGGCTATTTATCTCGCGGATAGTATTTATATCCTTTTCAATATTTCAAGCCTTGGATAATTATATCCAGCGCGTAGAATTATTGATTATTGGCAGTTCTTTGGCAACGCGGCAACGCGCTACGTATGAATGAGGTGATGTGATATTTAATCTAGAAATACACTTAAAAACATCACCAGATAACTTCCTCGCTGGCACATTTCCGTGCTCAATTCTCCTGTGGTACGGGCGATTAATCTTCACGTTCTTCAAACGTGAAGTCCACGTTTCCTCCAACAACTTGTGGGAGTGTAGTAGTTAGTAGTAAAACAACAGTAACTATTTACGTATTTATTCTTTGAGAGCCAAATCAGTAATGAATATTTTAACATTATGACATTACAAAAACAGAAGACATTCTTTATTCGAATTGCTCATTCGAATCTATTATTTAAAATAAACGGCCAGGATATGAAAAAGGTGGCTATACACGAGCCACCTCACAATAGGCACAATAGCACGTGGTATGTTTAGGTGTTCTTGGCGTTCAAGAGGTTAATAGCCCTGAACTTATGTCAGCTGGCGGTAAACGTAGAGGCTTTGAAGGCGGCAGGCGGCAAGTGATCTACGTTCTATGGTCAGTGTCGCGGGGTCATTACGCAATATATTGATCCAATTGCATCAAGCACACAGCCATTCTCTGAACTATTTGCTAATGAAGGTTCTTCGATAATGTCCGTTCCTTTACAATATTTAGTCTAGCCTTAATTTTCTTACAAAAATTATAATGAAACATATTAATATTTTCTCTGACAATTTCTAGCAAATAAATTTAACATGCAGAAGAATGGACACGATGTCACAATTACTGCCTACATTATATTACGGATGCCTAGATTTTATTAAGATTTATAAAAAAAACAAATTACTTATTATATAGTAGTAGTATATAAGCAAAATCAGGGTGCTAGAAATGTGGTAACTATTATGCTTAATACTCGGGTACTTGATTGCTCATGAATCATGATAGAATGTTCGGGAAATTTTCTAGGGCACATAATTTATTTATTAGCCCCCGCCTGGCGTTAAACATAGCTACGATTATTGCCTCTGAAGGCGTTGGGCGGCAAATGTTCTGCGATCTGCGGTATGTGTCGCGGCATAATTGCGTCGAGCACACATTACTGTTGTCTCTGCCGAGGTAGTCTATAATAAAGGCTGTGGCATGTACCTTGACAATATTATCAAGCTTCCTCGTTTTTACTAAAACGAGAATAAAACGTTACAATCATATTTTGACTACATTTTCTTGCAAAAAATTGAAATATGCAGATAGATATCCGTCACACGGCAAAATAAATAGTAAATAAATATCAGGGACAATCTTACACAAATCGACCTAGTCCCAAACTAAGCAAAGCTTGTACTATGGGTACTCGGCGACGATATCCATAATAATTAAAGATAAGTTACAATACTTGAATACATTAAAAAAATCCAAGACCCAGGAACCAACATTTGTGCCGATCACACAAAACTTTCCCTGGCCGGGATTCGAACCCCGGACCGCTAGCTTCGTCGTCCGTTTTAACCGCAACCCAGTAAGCCAAACATGTCGTCAACAACAACATAATATATATTTAAATCAAGATTATATCACAATTTACTTCAAAGTATTTATATCAGCTGGTGTTAATCGTAGCTAGGTTTCTATTGACGCTGAAGGCGGCGGGCGGCAAGTGCTCTGCGTTCTGCGGGTAAGTGTTGCCGCGTAATTATGTTGAGTATAACATGTTTGTACCCGCATGACCAATCTCTGCCACGCTACTCTGTAACAAAGACTGAAGTGTGTACCTTGATAATATTTGCTCAAGCTCTCACATTTCCCCTTAAAAAGAATTGAAAAATTTGAAAACATCACATAACAAAATAACATACATATCCTTAAATCAAGACAAAGTCACAATCACACATAAACTTCATAGAATTTATGTCAGCTGGCGTTAAACGTAGCTACGGTTATTGCTTCTGAGGGTGGCTGGTGGCAAATGTTCTGTAATCTGCGGGTAAGTGTCGTGGCGTAATTACGTCGAGCACACATTAATGCTTGGGCCCGCGCGGCCATATTCTGCTGTGCCACTCTATAATTAAGGCTCTTTGATAATGTGTGTTCCCTGATAATGTTACCTCAGAACTCCGTCATTTACACGACGATTTGGAAAATTATTTTCAAGTTCTTGAGTAGGTTTATCCAAATTGGTCCCATAAAATTTTGGTAAAGATCTGATGCTGGGATCCATGAGGAATCGAAGGCATTCCTTGAATATTATGAGAACATCTATGGCGATTTCGGTATTTATTACAGTAGTTTAAGCATTTACATTTGAAAATCATAATTTGGTGAAGAGAAACCGATGATGAAGACACAAGCCATCACTTACCACAGAGGGCTCTACCAGTGTTATTAAATTCGCGGATCGCAAGTCGATTTAGAAAATTATTTTTTCGGCTAAGAGCAGGAATGTCCAAGTTGATTCCATAAAATTTTGGTGAAGATCTGACGATGAGATCGATGAGGAATCGAAGGAATTCCTCGAATATAATGAGCACATCTATGGCGATTTCGGTATTTACTACAGTAGTTTAAGCATTTACATTTAAAAATCACCATTTGGTGAAGAGAACCCGATGATGAACACACAAGCCATTAGTTACCACTGAGGGCTCTACCAGTGTTATTTAATTCGCGGATCGCAAGTCGATTTAAAAAAATATTTTTTCGGTTAAGAGTAGGAATCTCCAAGTTGATCCCAAAAAATTTTGGTGAAGGTCTGATGATGAGATCGATAAGGATCGAAGGAATTTTCAAATATTATAGGCACATCTATGGCGATTTTGGTGTTTATTAAAGTAGAACAAGCATTTACACTGGAAAATCATCATTTGGTGAAGAAAAACTGATGATGAAGACACAAGCCACCAGTCACTAATTAGGGCTCAACCAATGTTATTTAATTCACTAATCGCAATATAATTATTATCATATTTTGCTTAGAGGCAGAAATTGGTTAAGATCAGGGTAGCAAAGTGGAGAACCAGAGAACTCCTCAACGGTTAACGGCCCTGATTCTGAAATAGCAACGTTCAGCTAAAGGTCGTGAGCAATTGACATTAGAATGCAATATGGCTGTAAGTGCCGTATAAAAGTCGTAGAAGTCATAAAAGTCGGGTATTATGTGTGGCTTCGATCGTCAGAAGGCAGATTTCGTAGTCTTGTTATTGTGGTCGATTTAATAATTTGTTGGCGTCCAAATCTAACAACGCTATGCCTTCCAAAGTTTTGACACGGGTTAGTGCAACATATATTTGCCCTTTAGCGAAATTCTTTTTATCAGGGTCTATCACAGCTTTCTCGAGGGTGGTACCTTGTAGCTTATGAACAGTAACAGCCCAACTTAATATTAAAGGTAACATACGAGCCTCCACATCTCCGTATCTCCTTGTCACTTGAAACGTAGTACATGATTGAGGTATGGGTATGCAACCGTCAGTATCTTTTAACCTAAGACCAACAGTTTCATCGTCAAATTTTTACGTACGTGTTTTTACGTACACAGCTTCCGGGAGCTCCCCGTCTTCCAGCTGATCTCGTCTTAGGGCCGGCCATTTTTTTTTATATGCCCACAGCTCCATTCACTAGTCCATCACATACGGAAATATTCCGTCTCAACATCACTCGAGATTCTACGCCAATTTGGGTTGCGAGATAATTCTTTAAATATTATGGGTCAGTTGAGACTGTTAGTCGTATTCTTTTTAACCAGCAAGCTACTGGACTTAACCATTTTGACCTAGCCAATTCTTATAATTTAGATTTTATTTACAATAGTCTTATCTACAATTGGTCTTATTTATTTACAATAGGGCCTCCTCAATCTTCCCATTTTGAGCTCTAAAAATACTTTACATCAATAAAATCTATCACAAAAAGCAAAACAAATATTTTTCCATAAAAAAAGAACCGACTTTAAAATAAACTAAAAAGCCAAAAATAATATTTTATATACAGTACGGATCACATGTGAATCACCTTTTGAAGACGGTGCTAAACCTGAAGTAAAAACTTTATCCAACAAAAATACGAATTACTATAACTAAATTTAGGTAATAACTAAAGGATCGCCGCCGCGGTTCTTGCGTGTCATTTGTGTTAATAGTAATAAATGAATGGTTTGGCACCGAATTCACAAGGTGATTCAAATGTGATCCATACTGTACGTAAAAGATCATTTTTGACTTTTTAGTTTATTTTGAAGTCGGTTCTTTTTTTATTTTAATTTCTTTTTAGTGATGGATTTTTATTTAAACAATAACGAAACGTAACAATATTTGTTTTATGACGATTTCTGAAATAATTAAAATATACACACACATATATACTAGAAGGTGCCCGCCAATTTATTCGTGGGAGAGAAAATGCCATAAGCCTTCTTGTTTTCGTCAGTGTAGTTGGGTAAAATATATCCTATAACCATCTGTGGATACCCGCCGTGTACCAAAATAATTTAAATCCGTTTAGCCAATTTGGCGTGATGAAGCCTCAACGACATATTCAATTTGTACATAAAATCCACAAAAAAAAACCGACACATTTTTTTTTTATATCTTCAATGTACACACATTTCATGTTTAAAACTTTATAATAGTATATATATTTAAATCAAGATAATGTTATAATCACACATATGTAATTAAATTCATTGCATTTATCTCAGCTGGCGTTAATCGTAGCTTGGGTTATATTGCCTCTGAAGGCGGCGGGCGGCAAGTGCTTTGCGTTCTGCGGGTAAGTGTCGCTGCGTAATTGCGTCCGGCACATATTACTCTACCCGCATGAGCATTATCTGCGCTGAGCTGCTCTGTAATGAAGGCAAAAGTGTGTGCCTAGACAATATTTGCTTAAGCTCTCACATTTTTACTTAAACGGTATTGGACAAATATAATATTGGAAATAAAATAACAATAACAACACTATGTTACAAAATAAATCATTATTATTCTTATTCTTGCATTAATTAAATGAAGATAGTGTCACAATCAAACATAATTTACTTCATAGCCCTACGTTTATGTCAGCGCGTTAAACGTAGCGACGGATATTTCATCTGACTGAAGGCGGCGCACGGCAAGTGCTCTGCGTTCTGCGATAAGTGTCACCGCGTAATTGCGTCGAGCACACATTACTGTTTGTGTCCGCACGGCCATAATCTGCCGGGCTACCTTCTAACTAGTATTCCTACACAATTTTGCAAAATCTCTCTCGTTTACTAACGCGTGAATTCGATCGTAAACACGTTGTCTGTGTCGCAGGGAAATGGCCAACACAGAGATTTTAACACATCTAAGGGATGTGACCGAATCACGCAGGATGTTAAAATGGAAAATTTATTTAATCATTAGTGGTTTCATCAAATCTCTAAATCTGTTTAGTGAAATGACGAAATGACCCAAAAAAGGCAACTCGTTTTGTCATTTCACCAGATACAGGGTGAAGAAAATCTTTGGGTCTTGTGGGCAAAACTACTTTAAATCCCTTATAACTTAACTTCACAAAATTTTGAAAAGCTTGCCTGTAATGTAGTGCTTCATCGTCATCATTGTTTCACCCATAGGCGTAGGACGTCCACTGCAGGACATAGGGCTCCTCAATAGACTTCCACGTGGGCTGGATAGCAGGTTTTGTCGTTCGACCAGCTTGAGGGTGGTCATTACACGCTGCGCTTGCCGGTACGCGGTCTCCACTCGAGAACCTTTCTGCCTCAACGGCCATCGGTTCTTCGAACTATGTGCCCTGCCCATCTTACCCTGTTTCCTATGTTGGTGACCTTGATTCGTCTACGAATCTCCTCATCTCTAAATCGATGTCGTACAGAGATCCCTAGCCTTTTCCATGCATAGCTCGCTGAGTGACCCTGAGCTTTTTTAAGAGGCCCATAGTTATATGAAGTACTTTTTTCACACAAATTTGCAAAATTGTTATGTCAATAATATTATATAATGAACTTGAAATTAATAAACCGTAAAATCGTATTTGTTTATACAAAACACAATCGTCGGCAGCTTCAATTTGGGTTCGCGATAACTCAATCGAGACGAATGACGAAACACGGACAAAGGGAAATTAACCGCCTTTGTTTGATGATAACAGCATTTATTATCACGGAAAGAAATGTATTTATGTATTGAGATAAGGGCTGGAATTATGGCACGTTGATTACTGTATGAATTATTAATCGGAGAGGAGGTCAGATTCCGCTGCCCTGTCGGCTGTTATTTATATCCTGGGGTTTATTAGGAAATTCTTTGTAGCATTTTTGTGACCGGTTACCTGTTTTGCCATTCATGAGTTACGTTATAACTTACGGTATTATAAATAATTCACCGTATTTCTATTATTGTGTCTTGTTTAGCTTTATTATTCCTTTAACATTATTTTGTTTCTTCTTTGCTATCGGACAAACCTAAACATGAATTGAAATGCATTAGTTTTCTTTGATATCTTTTCACTGCTAAGTTGTACGATTAGGCATTGTGTGAAAATAACTCCAATATTGTTAATTTACAGGTTTATATGAAAAGGTTTAACCGTAGAAGGCGTTTATTATTAAATGTATGGATTAAATCATTTGCAATTTTCTCAATTAAATAATTCCAAATGATCTGTCTTCAAACAGAAACAACATTTTCCAGATTTATAGCAAATTAGTTTTCAATGATCTAAATTAAATTATTACCAAATGAACAGCTACTAAATTTGTTGCTCGAAAAGCATCTAAACTGCAATCTTAATACCTTTAAAGCACTTTGCGATTTCCGAAGACTTGGGCATTATTAAAGTGAGATTAAACTCGCAGTTCATTTGGCTCGGGTAAAAGAGGGGGGATGGGGAGAGGGGAGGGGCTCAGAGTTGAGACAAAGAGCATTATCGCCGAGATCTTATCAGCGCCGCTGCTGCTGGCTACAGCTCATAATAGCCGAGACACTATATAAGCTCATTTCTCTCATTTTTTTTCGAAAATTGTGCACCATGGCGCCATTTCAATACCTAAAAAAATGTTTTACATAAAAAAGAACCAACTTCAGAATAAACTAAATAGCCAAACATAATCTTTTATGTACGGTACGGATCACATTCAAATCACCTTTTTAAGTCGGTGCCAGACCATTAATTTATAACTATTAACACAGATGGCACGCAAGAACCGCGGCGACGAGCCTTTAGTTATTACCTACCTATATATATAGTTATAGTAATTCGTATTTTTGTTGAATAAAGAACTTTAAATACTTTAGGTATGACACCGACTTCAAAAGGTGATTAAAATGTGATCCGTACCGTACATAAAAGATTATTTTTGGCTTTTAGTTCATTTTGAAGTTGGTTCTTTTTTTATTAAAAAAAAATATTTTTTCGCTATTTAGTGATGTATTTTCGTGATGTAAAGTATGTTCTAAATGCCTATAATATTTGAGGGTTTCTCTCCATTTCCCTGGTATTCCATCATCGGAACCTGACTTGGCGATAAGGAGACTACCTCGGGGACCCACAAAACCACTATTTCAGTGCATGTTTTGCAGTTAACATTTAAAAATACTTTTTATGGATCACCCCTGGAGTGTCGTTAATAATCGCGGACAAACATATACATACGAGTCAAATTGAGAACCTCCTTTTTTGAAGTGGGTTAAAATACCAAAACCTTCTTCTGAGTGTAACAAATAGTTTTTCTGTAAATCCGCATCAATTATTAAACGCGGACAAACATACATACATACAAAGCAAGCTGAGAACCTCTTTTTTTGAAGTCGGTTAAAATACCTAAACCTTCTAAGTGTAGCAAATACTTTTCTGAAAACCGCATCAAAATCGGTTCAGCCAAATGCGAGATAATCGCGGACAAACATACAAACATACATACATACATACATACATACATACATACATGCATACATACATACATACATACATACATACATACATACAGGGCAAACTGAGAACATCCTTGTTTTGAAGTCTGTTAATGAAGTCGGTTAAAAATGCTCGTATCACGACCAACAAGAGCGACAGAGACACATAGAAAAAAATTCTGGAAGTGTGATACCACTTCCATACGTGATCGATTCAATTTGATGAATACTTGGCATTTGTAACCTGCCAACCAATCAACGAGAGGCCTTTGGATTTAGTTGAGTGACTACAAAGTCAGAAATGGTGACTGACCTGATCAGAACCCCAAAATTTCTGGCCGTTTATTTGGATCTTAATTCACAATCGCAGCAAAAATTCTGTATCGTTTTTACTTTCCTAATAATATAAATAGGATTATAACAACGTTTTGGAGACGTTTTTTGCGTAAAAAGCTTATACAAGACATTTTAAGCACGTACGTTTTAAGACAGACCGATATATATATATTTTTATCGATAACACTTAGATACCCTAATATCATAATATTGTCTACACGTGTTCCATTTATTCATGTTTTTACGAAACAATAAGTAAATAATAAAGATAAGAACTGTTGGATTTTAATAAATAGATAGATTAGAGGCTGGAGAAAACATGGGCTTTTATCCCGATACATTTCATCCCGAAATATGTACGAGTATAGTTCCAAGGGATATACAAAATAGCATGCTACATGGGCGGAGCCACGGTAAAATCCTCTTTGAATTATAAATGGGGGTCGAGATGGTATTACAAACGTGATTTTCCAAATTTGAGCTACTTAACTCCCGGTAATTAATTACTGAGGAAAAACTAGGTATATGTATTTGCATATTGTGCATACATATTAAATCTTAGGATAATTACCATAAAAATAGGCAGCTGCATGTAGTTTATTTTAAAATAAAATAATTAAGCCACTCTGGCACATGTGTAACTGTCTTTACACATTAAGCCCATCGGGCATGTATGGTAGCTGCGTAAGCTTCCGAAACGTCGGGAACTTGAGATAATATACGCGATAATTTCTGTTTAAATTGTTCATCTAAATGAGTGATAATTGTGGGGACAAGAAAAAAAATTAAACATTATAATACATAGAAAATCAACCCCAAATTGCTGTCTGTAGGTAGCGTGATCAGAAGGCTGGCAGCATTGCCAAGTTGTATGGCATACATTTATATGTGATTTGGCTAGGCCTGGATCATGTTATGATTCGTGTCTATCCATATGTCGATTCTAACTAACAACTCTGAAGATCTTATAAGAGATGAAATAAAGCCGGGCTCTAACCAGAGAGTCCGCCCCCAATCTGAGTCCCCTGCTCGCCGAGGATCCCACAGGCTAACTGTCACAATGTCGCAGCAGAGGCCAACATGTTAACACCAACAGCAACAACATACTACTTCAACCTTAAGATAAAACTGCAGAAAGACAACCAATCTAGTCAACAGACCAGAACCACGGCCCTCCCTGCAGCTTTACCCGACGCCTGCTAACAGGCATATTGAGAAGACCCGCTCGTTGTAGCGGATTACCCACTGATAAAGCGGGAAGGGAATTATGCGTGTGACAAAGATTTATGAAAATAAAATAAAGAATATCTTCTTAATTATTCACATCTGAAAGTTATGCTCATAAAAATAAATGAAGCAAATACATATTCATAGCTTTCATCTAATAGTATATTACAGGCCGGGACGGATGGGGTTGCCGGCCGGAACATACAGACGGCTGGGTCTGAGGCGGGCAATCCCATATTTCACGCCGAGGTATGTATAGTGCTTTTTTCAAACATGCAATGAAATTTATTTCGTGCGTATTAAAAAATAAAACTTTGATTTTTTTGTTTATAAACATAATGGCAGAATGTCATAATGCCTGTGCCACAAATTTATGTGAAATGGAAATTAACCCTTAAATTGGCAAAGTATAAAAAAATTATAAAACGTTTATTTAAGTAACTGACACACTATATTATCGTTTCCTAGAGCATACAAAAATAATTAAAAAATTCAAAACTTTTCCGTTTTCTGGAAAAACTATGTACAGTAAAGTGTAGGTACGCTGCCAATTTATCAGTAGAAATAATCTCTATGACAATGTACACTGTGGTTAACGATGCTAAATGACCAATAAAAAAGAAATAATGTAAAAATAAGCAATTTCTATGAAAAAAAAAACTAATTAGTATGAAACTGTCTCAAGCCCTCTTCCTTTTTTTCTCTCCTGCGACTATACCAGAGGTATAATCACATTTCACACTGCATGTCGTAGTCTTTCCCTTTTTGCAGTAATGACTCCGACGCTGTGCCCGCCTCGAACTGTGCGCCATGGCTTTGATAGTCTGGATAGTCGAAATAGGTGCAGACGCGGGCGGGAAAGGCACCAAAGTACCCACTTTTTCATCGTCATTTATATTTTAAATAATAGGGTTGCACTCGTGTGCAATGAGACACTCAAAATCAGCGTACACGCTACCCGACGCAGCACACAACACTGTTCCAACTGAGGGGTACCGACCATCATGATTACATCCTGAGTACAATTTGATGTTATGCACAATATATATATATATATATATATCGTCAGAAAGCCAAAACCTCGTAATTAGATGATGATGGAGATGGAAACACCGCACTTAAATTTGGTGTTAGTTAGACATTTTCAAATGCAACGTAGTTTGTCGCTTCATTAGATTCTTAATAAGGTGCTTCCATTCCTATGTAATAAATTAAGCCTTTTGAATAAACAATTTAGTGAAAGTGCATCTGAGCTTAAGGTAGATACTAACAAAGCAGGTGATCGCAAAAAGTAAGGTTCATCTTCAGAAGCAGACTCAACGTCCGAACTTACATTTAGTGTTAGTATTAAAGCCAAGATTTTGTTCGAACATATTTGACCTACGCACTAAACAAATCGAAACAAAAATGCGATGATATATAATATAAAAAACATGAAAAAACATTAAAATCCTCTATTAAAACAAATAAAAATCTTACTGTAAAACTGGCAAGGTACAGCGTGGTTACCGTTAGCCGATTAAGGTAATTTAAACTACAACTGGCGACGGTAACCACAGTGTACACTATAACTTCTGAGCCTTTTGTGTTTTAATTACGTAACATACATGGAAGAAAACGACACGATTCCATTTCTTTGACATTCCTTATAAACATAAATTAACAACATGTATTACTTTCATAGTTAAATATTGCGAAAAATTTAAAAGACTCACCCGAGGTGGAAGCAAGTATTTCCGCGTCGATCTTATTTTTACACTGAAAAGTTTCTGATGGTGTTATCAGTGTAAATGTATTTTTCTACCAATCACAATAAATGATGTTGTTTGTTTTGGCCATCAATTGTTTAATTTGTAGTCTATATCTGACTTAGGATTTTTTAAAAGCCAGTGTACACTGCAATTACCGTTGTCAATTTAAGGGTTAAAGAAGAAGACTTTGCCGGCCTAAGCCTGCATGATTTGTATGAAATTCCACTAACGACCTTTTGTCCTAGCCGCATCTGAAACGTTATACTTCGCAGCCTATTATAAATAATAATAATAATGATAAATTATAAGGAACAATCAATAATATTTCATTGCATGTCTGAGAAAAAAAATTCTGAAGTGGTCGCTAACTTTTATTTTTCAACGTTTGGTCTAGAGGTGCCCAGTCTCCTTTAACTACTACTTAACTATATTCTACCTCTGACTAGTTTAGTATTTCCACAACTTATAACCGTATCATACCAGCGTTTATTTTCTTTACCAAAGCATCTTCCTATTATAAAGTACGCTGCAGCGGGCGGGCCGCAATTTAAAACTTCAGCCGATTATGGCGAGATGCCGGCGGGAGATATCGGTGCGAACAAATATTTAAACTTTAATTTAAATGGGAAGGCGAAGCAATTTCGGATTCTCTGATAAGCCTAAGTTTTCTTACCTAAAATAAAAAGATGGTCTCATGCTGGCGTAGTTTTAAAATGAGAACACTTTAAAATAGCATTAAACAAAGTAAATGACCGAGATAATGTGTATGATTTGAGAATTATATCATTATCAAGTTTACGCTACTGCCCACAATCCGTGGTCAATATCTTGCTCCTGCCAGCCACCCTGACGATCGTCGCTACATTTAATCTGAGGAGCACGGTACCTCACACTTAGGAATTACAGTAACAAAATCAGTGAAAATTTATTCGTAATATTTTGTTTGTTTTTTTTTTATTTGAATGTTTTTTTTTGTATATTTGTACCTGCCGATACGCTCAAATATACAAATAAAAAAAAAGTAGTTCGTATTACCTACTTATTTATTTGAAAATATCTGCAATGTACAAACATTAAATTTTTACAACTTGGCACAATACTTACTGTTTGACTTCACACTTGTACACTTAAAAAATATTCTTAAACGAAATATAATGAATTCATATCAACGTTCATAGATAATAATTTCGCGGATACTTTTTTATCAGACTACGCTCAAGAAAAAAAGAGGGTTGTATGTTTTCTTCCGGTTCCGGGCTACGTGTCGTCATCATAACAAAATGTCTAAACGGATTTCATATATTTTTGGTACACGGGCAGCTGGACATCCACAGATGGTTATAGGGTACATTTTACTCTGCTATACACAAGAAAAAATTTTTTTTTCTCCTCGGCTGACGAAGTTGCGGGCACCTACTAGTTTATGTACATAGCAAGTTAAATAAAAGCTTGTAAAAATAATGTGTACAAATAAATGATATTACTTAACAGGTAACCAGGAGGAAATGTGTTTACCTTCATCACAAGATTCACGAGACTGATGGCCATTGCCGGCCCCTAACACAATAAAGAAGCAATAACGGGGCGTACAGTCAGCCAACGATTTGACCGCAAATCAAGACTTTACTGTATATACTAGGTGACCTGGTTCTGATTCACAACACCACTTAAAACAGATAAATGCATTGGGATCTGAATTGCTTAATTGATAGATTCAGGCGTTACTTTGAGGAATTTTTAAGAAAAGTTCCTTTGCTTTTCCGCAAAATACAGTCTTGGTTAGATCTGACAATAAATTGTGCTTACATGCGCATATCATGCAGTTTTCGCAAAAAAACGCATGCAAATACAACAAACTACTACCAGACAGTATAATTCCCGACACGTGTTTCGCCTCTTTACGAGGCATCATCAGAAGATGCAGATGTTAACGGACCGGCGTCCACCCTTGAAGTCAAAACTTACTTCTCGGGTTGAAAATGCATGAAAATATGCGCATGTGAGCACAATTTATTGTCACATCTAACCAAGAGACTATTTCGCGGAACAGCAAAGGGACTATAAATCCATTAATCTATGAAGTTTTTGACGAGCGCCGCCAAAAATTGATTTTATTTGCTATAGTATCAAAGGTGCGGTTTGAACAGTTGCCCCAGCTGTCAGTACTGAAATACTCGTTCAGAAAAGCTGTGAAAAAGCGAAAATACGAGAAAGAGAGAGAGGTGTGTGATTATTTTATTATCTATTATTAGTTTTATTGGTTCTTGGAAAGAGCCTGGTCGGATATTTGTTGTTGTCAAAGCTGTGGAGCCTGGGAAGGACATACAGTTTTTTTGCCGGAAATCATACCTTCAGGAGATGAAAAGGGGGAGGAAGTTTGTACGAGGTATCAACTATTAAAACGGCTATAAACACTCGTATTTAAGATTATAAATACAAAAGTAACTTTGTCTGTCTGCCTCACCACCACGACACGACTTGGAATCACAAAATAAAATACGCTAGAAGAGACATGGTATAGTAGGAAAGGCGTGCTATCTGTCCGCGTGGCTAGTAGTCACCCGGGCGCGCTCGACCGCGATATTAAAAGATTACGTTTTGGCCGTGACCGCGCTCGGACGTTGCAGCCAGTTATCGTCCCCCGGAGCGACTTAGTATCAAACTGCCTAGTATAAATTATAAAACTAGGCAGTTTGATACTAAGTTGCTCCGGATAATAGATCATTACACCTATTCCTGCTGATTTTAATAATTTGTCAAAGTACAACTGCGTCTGAGCATCAACCAGTTGTTTTGCCATACTTACCTATTTCAGATTAAATAACAATTGGAAAGATCAAGTTTCTTAGAGGAGTGCGTTCAATTTTTATTCCCCATAGTTTAAGTTATGTGAACTGAAACTACAAATATCTTTGAAATAAAACAATTTAACGGATTATATCGCGTATATTATCTCATTTTAGTTCCCGACGTTTCGGAAGCTTTCCAGCTTTCCATGGTCACGGGAGGACTGAGAAAAGATGTATTTTCCTCTGTCAAAGTTACAATTTTGTGCAAACTACCCATTTTTTTGAAAAAAAAAAACACAAATAAAGGTGTACATACATGCCAGATGGGCCTAAGCTGTAAAGACAGTTACACATGTGCCAGAAGGGCTTAATTATTTTATTCTAATAATTTACCAAGCAGCAATTCACAAATGAGGCGTACTGAGGAGAAAAGAAACGCTGCAAAGAAAAACTCCCAGGCTACCTCATTACTAATTATAATATTTAAAAACAGAGACTATTAAACTACTTTAAACAGATAAGATATTTTACACCGTTAGGAAATTAAGGTTTTGCAGTCCTGTGTCTCGCTTGTTCCTTGATGAGATGTATTACAGGATCCCAAGCAGGTGGTAGTGACAATCCATCTTCTCTATTGAAATTAGGATGCTTTTTAATCTCAATAGCCTCGCGTAGCATCCTGGGAAAATATCTTTTTTCTTTGGCAAGGATAGAAGGTTTATCAAACTTAATTGAGTGGTTTGGTTTGTCAATGACATGTTCACAGACTGCAGACCTATTACACCGACGGTGCTTGACATCTGCTATGTGCTCCTTCACCCGGGTTGATACACTGCGTTTCGTTTGACCAATGTATGAAAGACCACACTCGCAGTCTAGCTTATAAATGCCTGCACTCTGCAAATATCTTATTTAATAACGAATTATTTTTTGTATATCAATTTTTAAACAACCAGTCTGACATTTGTACAGTACCCTCGTATAAATACACTTTTGCTTTGGTCTACATAGATGCTGCTCCTACATAGCTGTCAATTTCATGTTTTTTTATTTTTTATTTTGCCTACTAATCTATGTAGATCAAAGTAAAATTGTATCCATACAAGGGAACTGTACAAATGTTATGACTAGGGATTGCAATCCGGTCCGGCGGAACCGGTAATCCGGCCGTATCCGGTACTTTTTGGCGGCCACCGGATCCGGTAGACTGAAGAGACGCCACAACAGGCATACATACGGACTACCCAACCCTAGAGAGCTGATTCTAATTTGGTGAAAATTTGGGTTAGGATAAAAATGTCGAGAGTCAATATGATCTAGCCCCCGTACTGCCTAACGCGTTTGACGCTCGCAATCGGAATCAAGTGTCATGATTTTGTATGGGATATGACAGTTGATTCGGATACCAAGTGTCAAAATTTCGTTAGGCAATAACCCCGTAGATCTAGTAGTTAAGCTTCAAAGAACGATGTTTTTCTTAATTATTCTTTCAGACGTTACTTTTGTTAAATGGTTAATTATGTTTCTTTGGCCAAATTAGAAAAATATTTTTTATTAACAATTAACGTTATTTAAATTTTACTATGTATCTTACCTATTATTTAAAGTGCAAAGTGATATGATATGTAATTACTGACTAGTTTTCTTTAAGAATGTTTAATATTACGGGGATAGTATTTTTTTTATTATTGTTGATGTTACCTCTTATAGTATTAATAAAGTTGATTAAATATTACATAGTAGAGAAAAAAAGTGGAGTCAAAGTTAAAAGAATGATCGAATCATGATCCATTACAGCGATTAAGTGGTATTTTTTTTTATTTGGCAATTAAAACTTTTAAAATTTTCTTTAAAGTGTTATATTTATATTATTTTTAATAAAGAAAATTTAATTTTGTTATATTTACTATATATATATCGTACGGCTTTCTTCCTATAATTACACAATTTAACAGTTTATGTTACGCTACAGTTTATAATTTAATGTCTAAGTTCAGTAGCCAGTCCCTTGCGTCTGGTGTAAGCGCCAGTAGACCCTGCATTCGCCCCGCAAAGCGTCTCCTGGGACACTCCTCAACGATATGGAGGACAGTTTGACTCGGCTCTCCACAGTCGCAGGCTGCTGTTGCGGAGATGCCCCACTTGTGCAGGTTATGCTTACACCGGCCCACACCTGTCCGAATGCGATTTAGTGTGACCTAGATTTTGCGGTGTTCTTTAAATCCAGGTAGCTGCTTACTAGGATCTAAGTCGGTAGGGGCGCCACTCTGGTCGAGCCACTGCCTCCTCCACTCCGTGGTGACACTGAAGGGTTCTTGGGCCTGAAGATGGTGATCGGACCAGATTGGCTTACGCGACTGTAGTCGCATGTTAGGGGAATCGTCCAGTGTCACTCGTATGGGCAGCATCTGCGTCGTCGCCTTCGCCCACTCCCGCGCAGCGGCTTGGGTCCTCCTGATATCCGGTGGGGCTATGTGGGTCAGCACTGGAAGCCACCTAGTAGGAGTAGGCTGCAAGCTACCAGATATCGTCCGCATGACGCGATTTAGTTGGATGTCAACTTTCTTTGTGTGTGCGCTTCTGTACCACACAAGTGCACCGTATTCTGCTGACGAATATACAAGCGCGATAGAAGAAGCCCGCAGTACGTCAGCACGAGCGCCCCAGGAAGTACCAGCCAACCTATTTATGAGGTTCACGCGAGTTTTTACTTTTTGGGCTAGGTTGTCCAAGTGAGTCTTGTAGGTGAGCGACCGGTCCAGAGTAATACCCAGGTATTTTGGGATGGGATTGTGGCGGAGTTTTTGTCCGCAAAAGATGACGTCTACCTCTCTGTTTGCTAGGCTGTTTGATAGATGGAATGCCGCAACTTCAGTTTTGGAGGGGTTTGGGCAAAGTCTCCATTTGGCGTAGTACCGGTTCAGGATGTCCAGGTCTTCCGTGAGCACTGATTCGCCTGTCTTGAAATCTCTTGTTTGAGTTGTAAGTGCAATGTCATCAGCGTACAAGAACTTGTGGCACTTAGTGTTGGGCATATCGCTGGTGTATATGTTGAATAGGAGTGGAGCCAAGACTGAGCCCTGCGGGAGTCCATTTTTAAGAAGTCTGTACTTGCTTGCTCTACCGTCCAGCAGAACTTTAATCTGCCGTGGCCCCATCATATTTCCCAAGAGGCGAAGGATTTTCGATGACGGGATTATCTTGCCTAACTTGTGTATCAAGCCACTTATGCATACGGTGTCGTACGCTGCCTTAAGATCTACAAAAGCAGCTAGCGTTTTCTCCCCTCGCTGGAAACCGGCTTCTATATGGCTTCTCAGTGCCAGAACCTGATCGCTACAGCTTCTTCCAGCGCGAAAGCCCGCCTGCTCTGCTGGGATGCTTCTGTCTACGGTCCCCTTAATACGGCTGTATATGAGCCGTTCCAGCAATTTAAATGTTACGGATATCGGCCTGAAGTTAGCTGGGTCGTCGGGTGTTTTTCCGGGTTTGAGTATAGCTATTATCTTGGATTTCATGAACTCCGTGGGAAGTATGCCAGACTCGAAGATGTTGTTAAAGAAATCTGTAAGCCATTGTACAGCTCGCTTTCCCAGATGGATAAGGAATTCCGGGTAGATGTCATCCAGCCCAGCAGCTTTAGTTTAAGAGCGGAGCGCACTTCTTGCGCGGTGAAAAGGAAATCGACGGCGTCGCACAGGTTATCAGAGTTAAGTAGAATCTTATTTTCGCGTCTAATACTCTTGGCGAAAGCTTTGTTGATTGTAGCTTTTCGTGATGTTTTTAAGGCGCTCTGCTACATTGTCAGGGTAGATAGTTGCATGTCTCTTGTCAGATGGGGTCCTAGCTCCACCTAAATTTCGTAACAATCCCCAGCTTTTCCGGCTGGAGTGCGTGAAGTCCATGCCTTCGACGCTCTTCATCCACTTTTCTCTGCGAGCGTTGTCGAGGGCAGTTAGTAGTTTAGTAGCAGTGTGGGCATCGCTTGTAGTCAGGTACTCCTGATACATATTCTCAATCCCGGAGACCATCCAGGAATGTACTCTTTTCGGAACCCTCTAGGTATGCATCTCTTTGCCGCGCTTATGACCATGCTACAGAATCTGCCGTAATTAGGTATTGTTGGTTTGATCAATCTAATATTGGCATCCATTTGTTGTTCATATTTTACCCAGTCGGCTTTCGTCATATTCCAGCGTGGTTTTGGCAAGGAGTTGACAATGGGGACCTCCAATCCTATCTTTATAAGAGCGGGACGATGCTGACTGCGGGGAAAGTCACCCATGATTAATCGAGAGATAGGTAATATGTTTCCGCTTTCGTCCTCGGAGGCAAAACAGAGGTCTGGGTTTGTGTCGCACTGCCACCGCGCCGAACGGAAAGAGCCCTTTTGTTTGGCATCGAAGACCAGGTGAAGTTTTTCTTCTAAGCACCACTCGCTTAAGATTTCGCCATTAGAGTTGTTTGATGAGTAACCCCAGAATGAATGTCGGCTGTTGAAGTCCCCCAGGTAGACTGTTGGGTGGGGGTAGGTTTTAAATGGAGGGTTGGCAAAAGCGATGTTAGGAGGCTTGTAAACTGAAGTCAAAGTAATATTTGAGACTTTTATGGTAATGAGCTCGACATTATTTTGGCTGGATACTTCCAGTGTTTGTGTATTTGAAATAACTGATCTTATGTAAACAGCTGAACAATAGGTAGGTGACAAGTTATAGGCTACTAAGTTAAAACCCGCGATATTACCGCGGTTGTCAAATTGACTAAAATGATCTATGTGATGTTCCTGGACGGTAATCACGTCAACATGATTATCATGAGCAAGTCGAGATTGGTAGTCACATTTAGACTGTGACATACCTTCGATATTTATCTGCAGAATAAGGACAGAGGGTCCTAAACTTTTTTGTCTGTGCGTCCTTTGAGGGGCGACTTATAGAGAGCATTGTGTTTATTTTCGAGAGCATATAGGAAACAGCGGGGAGGCTCGGAAGGAGCAGGTCCCGCTAGCCAGGAACAGTTGGAATCTTACAGCCGTCTTCGTGATGAAGCCGTTGCCTGGGGTGGACCACTAGGAGGTAGAATCGGACCAATTACCACCCCAATTTACACCACCTTTTATTTACTATAAGACAAAGTTACCATGAATTCATGTGTGGCTGTAAAGGTTAATAATGTTATTATGTTAAGGCTAAATAGTATTGAAGCAGATACTTAAATTTTCATTTTACTGCGAAATAAGTGGCTGGTGAGACTGATTTTTGACTTAATAAGGGCTAGCGCTAAACCATTATTTCATTCGTTAATTTGCAAAAACAGCTCCGCGTGTCTACTTTACGGTCGAGAAACTGGACAAAAAGCTTAATATTGGATAGACGCAATACAATACAATCTAAAAAATGCGAAACTTAATGTTCTCAATTTAAGCAGAAGTCAAATATACGACAGGACTCTCAAACGTCCTTCCCTTCGTTTCTTTCATTCTTAAAATTAGTGCATTTCTGATGACTTCAGATGTCCTGCCATGACCAATGCTTAAACACACCTCGTTGGAACGAATTATTACAGTGCCGCCTAACTAATAAATAATAGGCGTTACGTACCTTATTTATTTATTTGCATTTAAATTTCAAAGAAAATTAGGTATCAAGCGAGTTGAATCTTAAGGATTTATAGAGGATGATCTCCTTAGAATCTATACAGTACGTATAGATAATTATAAATCTCGTATATATAATCGGATACCAGAGCATTACTAAACTATGATCCTTACTTCAAACTTATACCTGACGTGTCCTGACTATATCTTGTATTAGTTCAATTAGAGGCCAGTGGCATCGTAGTCAAACAGAATAACTAACTACGTTGACCACCCAATTCACCGCAACAGATGGGTCTGTTGCGGTGGATTGGGAAGCATTAATTAACTCATTACGCATTATAAAATGGTTTTATGGTCCGTACCTCAAACTTCTTCTCCGAAACGAGAGCCATTTGTTTCGATCCTTCGCAGTTCCCTGCCAATTATGGGTTTTCATTTTGAGACGGAAAACGCAATGAACTCGACGCCAAGCGTGACGGGCTTAAGGCGCGGCCATACAATATAATTATATCGGAGGGGTGCTGACATGCAGTGAATGTGGCCGCGCGTTTACCGCTAAAATCAGCTATGTCAGTCACCAGAGAGCTCATCAGCGTCGCTCTCATAGGTAGGAAGCAAGTAGTCACTGTAGCCGAACTCGGCTAGGATATATATATGTAAGCGGCCAAACCAGATTTTAGGACTAACTAGTTTTTCCTAGGCCAAACCAGTCTATCCTTTATGCGATAGGATAAGCCGGTACAGACTAGGTTCAGTCTAGGCGGAACTGGTTGAGTCTAATATGAATAAGTACAGTTCAGCACAAAGAATCCGTTTTATTTTCTTAGTGCACTGTCAGCTGCAGAGAAAAATAAAACCGCCTACCATATATGTTTGTATGACAGAGAGGTCTACTATGAAGCTGAGTGTATAAATAAAAATGGAAAGTATGTAAAATTTCAACGATATGGGTTTCTCCTTTTTAGGATTCCGTAGGGAAACGGAACCCTTATAGATTCGTCATGTCTATCTGTCTGTCTGTCCGTCCGTATGTCACAGGCATTTTATTCAAAAACTATTAGATGTACATTAAGAAAATTTGCCGCATATATGTCGTGTCTAAACCGCTACTTAGTTTGATAGGTAAATACAAAAATTTATATATTTCTAGGTCTCCTCACTCTCTAAATTGTGTCCTCCCCCTCTTTTTTCTAAACGGTATGTTCAAAAAATATGAAAAATTTACAACTATAAAGCTTTATAAATACTTTCAAGGAAAATTATTTTCGACATAAGTGTATCGATTATCGTATTTCGATTGATCAGACAGACCGTTTTTATGTTATTGCCAAAAAACTGCGCTTCTCAGCAGAAGGACGTAAGTGCCGGGGAGATATGCTCTTTTGTTAGTGTTTTTTTTTTCATATGGTTTTATTTTCTCTGTAGTGCATTTTTTGTGTAAACGGTTGCGGAACCCTTCATGGGCGAGTCTGACTCGCACTTGGCCGCTTTTTTACGATATAGGGGGAAAACGATGGATCGCCTGATAGCAAGCGATCACCGTCGCCCATAGACACTTGCAACACCAGAGGATTCACAATCATAAGTGCGTTGCGGGATTACGTTCTTGTCTAAAAGGTTTTAAGGCCGCATCAGTCCGGAAATACTGCCGGCGATAATTTATACCTCAGTTCAGTCGTGCGTATCCTAGTGCTTAAGTTCGGTGTTGATGAGTCTCTCTGATGATCAGGAGTTTTTATACAATTAAGGTTTAACTGTATCACTCAGAAAAATTGAGATCTAACTCGTGCTTGAAAACCGAATTATTTTCCGTACCGATTAGAGCCACACTTTAATAGCCTAGCCCATAATAGAGGTACGCTCCATAAAACCGCTCTTATCAACCGGCTAACATCTCGGTGCGTAAACAGAAAACGAAATCCGTTTACCGGTTAGAGCGCGATCCCTCAGTATAACGTTCCCAGACTAATTCGTTCGAACGTAACCCAAATAATTTACAGGTTTAACTTAAATAGATATCGGTTTATTTATAACCGGTTACAAGCCCTGGATCTAACTTAACTTAAAGCCTCAGTGATTAAGAGACAGTTAATCCTACATAGAATGAGCACTATGTTGCAGTGTATTTGGCACGGTTTAAACAGCAAACATCCCTTGGTTAAGGCATGAGGTACACTGACTTCATTAATGGTTTGGGCTTACTCAGTGAATGCAGGATTTTTTTTTAAAGATAAAACTTTTTTCGACTACCTACTACAAAATTATTTACTTGCAAATTGAAATTTGCTTAGCGTTCGAGCCGTTTGTTGTTTCAACGAGTATTTTATACATCCAGGTGAATGAGAACTTGCTTACTTACTACTCTGACTCAGTGACTCGAAGAGGATCTTAGCTTCTGACACAAAAGAATGCCACTCTTCTCTCCTAAATCCAAGATAAATCTTAATAATGTTATTGTGGTCTACGAATGAGTCAAAATAGTATGAACATTTTATAACAGCAAGTCTCTTGGTCGAAATATCTTTGTGGATTTCATCGAAGGATGGTTATAGGATTCTTTAGCCGATAATAGATTTTTTCCTCCGGATACGAAGTTGCGGACACCTAGTTATATTATGTAAATAGTTTCTCGGAAACGACTCTTAAGATTTTGATCATATTTTGTATGTGAAACCACTTTTTTTTGGTAAGTTTATCTAATATTTTCTTCTGTTTCCGCGATTATTACTCATTGAAATAAAACAATTTAACGGATTATATCGCGTATATTATCTCATTTTAGTTCCCGACGTTTCGGAAGCTTTCCAGCTTTCCATGGTCACGGGAGGACTGAGAAAAGATGTATTTTCCTCTGTCAAAGTTACAATTTGTGCAAACTACCCATTTTTTGAAAAAACACAAATCAAGGTGTACATACATGCCAGATGGGCCTAAGCTGTAAAACAAGACAAGTGTATCAACCCGGGTGAAGGAGCACATAGCAGATGTCAAGCACCGTCGGTGTAATAGGTCTGCAGTCTGTGAACATGTCATTGACAAACCAAACCACTCAATTAAGTTTGATAAACCTTCTATCCTTGCCAAAGAAAAAAGATATTTTCCCAGGATGCTACGCGAGGCTATTGAGATTAAAAAGCATCCTAATTTCAATAGAGAAGATGGATTGTCACTACCACCAGCTTGGCATCCTGTAATACATCTCATCAAGGAACAAGCGAGACACAGGACTGCAAAACCTTAATTTCCGAACGGTGTAAAATATCTTATCTGTTTAAAAGTAGTTTAATAGTCTCTGTTTTTTAAATATTATAATTAGTAATGAGGTAGCCTGGGAGTTTTTCTTTGCAGCGTTTCTTTTCTCCTCAGTACGCCTCATTTGTGAAATGCTGCTTGGTAAATTATTAGAATAAAATAATTAAGCCCTTCTGGCACATGTGTAACTGTCTTTACAGCTTAGGCCCATCTGGCATGTATGTACACCTTTATTTGTGTTTTTTCAAAAAATGGGTAGTTTGCACTAATTGTAACTTTGACAGAGGAAAATACATCTTTTCTCAGTCCTCCCGTGACCATGGAAAGCTGGAAAGCTTCCGAAACGTCGGCAACTAAAATGAAATAATATACGCGATATAATCCGTTAAATTGTTTTATTTCAATAAGTTTATCTTAGTAGGTTATATGAAAAACTCGTGCACCTACTTATTACTCATGTTCTATATTCAAATAAAGGGTGTCAATTATTGGAAGTAGGATGCCAAAGACAGGACGATTACTTTATATTTAAGGTAAAAAATGTATCGTAATGATTTTCTTCTGCATTAAAAGTCTCTGATACACGTGAATAGTAAATGGTCCAAATTATCGAATTTACCAACCTCGCAGGTAGCAAACTACGGGGCAGTCTAATTCAGTTTCAGTTTCCTGAATACGTGCACTGGCAGAATATACAAATAAAGTAAATTGTTC
Source organism: Hedya salicella (assembly GCA_905404275.2). NCBI lineage: Eukaryota > Metazoa > Arthropoda > Insecta > Lepidoptera > Tortricidae > Hedya > Hedya salicella. Next base: position 19,004,896 of record FR990099.1, on the reverse strand, counting down.
GCATCGCCCCAATAAAATAAGTGGTTCCTATTTTGCAAACGCCTGAAGATATTCGGCACGAGAACTCATGCTGTCCTTGTTACACTAGTATAATGTGTAGAGTAAGGAATGATGTATGCGGTGTGGGGAGCATTCGATGTGGTCGAGAGAGGGGGTTGCAGTGGATGTACACAAAGGTATTAGTGGTGTAGGATTGACTGTCGAATGTTTTTGTGATGAGCTGCAGGCGGAAAACGCAGGAAAAGGATAATAAAGGGATAATACAGGTCAGTGCATAGTTTACATATAAACTTGATACATAAAACGTCGCTAAGCACATAAGCAATTACCAGTAACCGACGAAAGAAGATGGGTGTTATGAGTTTAATGTGTGTATTTTTGTGTCTGTGTGCATATAGGTATAGGTAAATACGGGCTGGTTTTCCACAACTCGACGTCTTATGGTGTGCCTAATTCTACGATGATGGGTTGGTGGCACTAGTCTTACCGCCCCAATTCTATCAGGAAGCCTAACAGAATCTTAATGGGTGTGACCTCGGAGTTCCGAGGTGTTATGCCCTGAACTTGGCCACCAGGGCATTCGAGAATGAGGTGGGCAGTTGTCTCTTCTGTCTCCATGCAGGGTCTGCAAAGAGAATTGTGCATATGTATCTATGTGTCGATCTGTGGCACCGTAGAGCTTGAATGGAAGATTTGACTATATTTTTTTGAGTTTGGAAGGTGACCTCATCAAGAATGTTTTTAGCTATTGCTTAAAAAAATCGTTTTAACCGTTCTATCATCTAAAGCTTGAGTATTTTGCAAGGTTGACTAATTATCATTATTATATCGCAAGATTAACACCTTTTTATCATTTCTAATCGCGCTACAAGATCTCCTGTACGCTATCACTCATCACACTAAACCCGCTTATCGCTCGTCAATTGTTACATTGCTGGGTGGTCGTGTTTGAGAGGCGCAGCGAATTCAATTAGAGCAAGACACCCACAGGCAGCGGCGGTGTACCGGCAGGCGTGCACTAATAATATGCGCAAGATACATCCCGCAATACCGTAGAATAAAACACTACAAAAAATTTAGTTATAATTAACTAGGATATATAATAATGGTTTTTGTACCAGGCGGTTTTTGTTTATTCTGTGGAAAGTATACGTGCAGTTTTCTTTGTTTTTTCAAAAATTGTTAGTACTTACTCTAACATCTCTTTAATATCGTTGATTCTCTCTAGCTTGAGTATCATGCAAAGCTGTCAATTAAAAATCATTATTTTGTAGCAACTTTTTATCGTTGCTAACTTTGTTACAAGATCTCATGTATGTCACCACACAAAACTCGCTGATCGCTCGTCAATTGAGACATCGCTAGTAGGTCGTGTTTGAGAGGCGCAGCGAATTCAATTAGAGCAAGACACCGGCAGGCAGCGCGGGCCTACTGGCAAGCGTGCACTAATAATGTGTCCAAGATACACCCCGCAGTGCCGCAGAATAAAACACTTAAAGGAATAAATATATGGAACTGGAATACCTACAAAAATAGCTTTGCTTGCACAGTATATAATGTTATCCTTCAGAAACCATACGACATGACCTTTCAGGTTCATATTATATTTAGAGTTAACATGAATTTTCTCATGGCTTCGCCCACGTGGTCTTTTATTTTATTATCCCTTGGAAACTGTGAATTTGCACAGGATTAAAATTACCCTGTGTCCTTTCTATAGAGTCTCAAACTATCCCATACCAAAAAAAACATAAAGGTATGCAATATTGCATCCATGTTTTCTTATAGCGTTATCAAGTAAAACTATCGTCCGTAATCCGACTTTACAGACAACATTTTTTTAGCAGTGGTCATTCAGCCGAGATGATAAGTAGATCTAGTCCTAAACTAAGCTCTTAAATTGTGCTTTGGTTACTAACACATAGTGATTATTATACTTATCGATATAATACTTATAGAAAACATCAACAATTCTTTAACATATATTTTACGCTTGTCACACAAAAATTACCTTTACCAAGGATCGAACACGTGACCGCTACCTTTGTAGGCGAGATCACTATCATTGAAGGAAGCTCTTTTTTTTGTACTAATGGAAAATACAAAATCTAGTTCTTCAATCTCTTCACACAGAGATACAAAACCTTAATGAAACTGAGAAGTTTCTGGCTGAGTAAGCTCAGAGCTGATAATTAATGGAATCAGATCATTACCTAAACTAAATAACTAAAGTAATTAGCTAAGCTTAATTGTTGTTCGTAGAATTCATGCGTCTATGAATATTTTAATTAATCTAGTAAATAATGACATTGAGATCAGCGATAAAAATCTACAAATACTTTGTATTGATTTCTGAATGAATCCGTCGGTTACAGATGCAGTAATCGTTAAATGTATCTATATAAGCAATTTTTATTACTCTTTATGTAAGACCTTTGTCACTGAGTGACTATGTCGCTCCATTGTTAAAAGGCGTTACAGTCGGACTACATCTAACTTATTCTATGAACAATAGCTCGTCGAACTAGCTTCAACAGTGCCGCGGCTGAGTCCGATAGAGGAGCAGCCAGAGCACTGTTGCAGCAACCAACTTCAAATAACCTATTACAATGATTGTTACATACCAGTTGTTGCCGGTCAGCTTCGTTTCGGACACATTCCATTATGATGTGTACCAGAAGATGTATATCACATCTATATAAGCTATACTATAGGTATATGATCAGGGGGCTATTCTAATTACCTCAGCCCTCCTTATATCTCAATCTCACCTTTGACATCTATATGACGACCCAATGTTATTTCACTCCAGATATCGATCACATATGTACCTAGGTACCACTACTTCATGCGTCTAACTAATTATATAAGGGGCAAACCAGACGCGATTGACGTGGATTTTCAGAATTAATTTCTACGCTAGCAATTAGACTAATAAGTCTGTTCCCTCAAAAGATCTGACGTCATTATTGCGAAAATAAAATGAAAATTGGATACAAAAGAATAAGAGGGTGGTGGATTAACTCAAAGAGTAACGGTATGACGAAAAACTACACTCCCCGCTCGGCTACTTGTAGAATAAATTAATCCCAGTATTCATATTGGAGCTATCAGATTGAAAGTAATCGTTATTTGAGCTGTAGAAGGTAGGTAATCTGTTCAACAGCGGCGTTTAAACCAAATCAAGTTGTCCGCGCATGAAACGTAGTAATGAAATTTCAGTTTTCCATTTAATTTTCCACGGAAAAGATTTTACCGAGATGACACGACATTCCAACCGCTGTCAGGCAGATTATTGTTAAATTCTAAATTAGATTATTTGATCTCTTGAAAAATGTGGCTTTAAACGTATAAACGAGGATAGTTGGCTTACACCGTAGGTACACTCGAAGCTCGAATTTCAAAAAATCCTTCTTTAGTGCGCCTCTACATACATCTCTAACGAAATGTGTGTTTCAATTCTCGTATTCCTGCCGTCGGCAGTTTAGGCTATGCATTGTTTGACAATAGTTATAACTATAGACTGACAAGGTATACAATTAAATAGCAAAATGGTAGAAGTGTATGTCGATGAACATTTTTAAATAATAGCTATTATTTATACGAGATGTTCGTGTTCAAATATATTTGAGATTTTTTTTACTTAAACAACTTATTAGTTAAATTTCACATTTACGTGACATTCAGACAGTCTCCCCTAGGGTGTCTTAGTTTAATTAAATTAACTTTACTCTTCCATTTTTATTAGTATTACCTAAAAATTTCGACATTAGAATGGCAGAAAAGTACCAGCGATGGTAGAATTAACTAAACTTTTTTATTGTTTGAGAGTCAACCTTTTCCATAATTTCAACCCAAGTCCCAGCTGGAGAGACGCACTCCACGATTAGATACCCCGTGTTACAAAAAGTACCTATCAGTCCTGTGCCTTGAGGCCGTTCGTTATGCATTAACGCTCATGATGCGTAATTCTCGAACTTACACTTTTTAACCGCCACAATGGCTGCAAGAATTGCTGGATCTCTCGATCGCGCTAGGCTCGCTCTCTTTCTGCCAAGCGGTTATGCGTGGTTTTCGCTAAACCTTTATTTTGTACTATTCTGTTTCTCCTCGTGGCAAAAAAGAAAATTTTGTTGGGAAGCGATGAGCAAGCAGTTTTGCTCCCGCCTAGCACCTGACGCGGTTTGTATGGCGTGCTACGCGACACTAAGATGAATGGCGGAAATGTGTCAACCGTTTTACAAATAAATAAATAAATATTAAGGGACAATTTTACACAAATCGAACTAGCCCCATGGTAAGCTCAATAAGGCTTGTGTTATGGGTACTAGACGACGATATATTTAATAGATATATTACTTATATACATAGAAAACATCCAAGACTCAGGAACAAATATTTATGTTCATCACACAAATATTTGCCCTTACCGGGATTTGAACCTAGGACCTCAGCTTCGCAGGCAACGTTACTCCCACTGAGCCAAACCGGTCGACAAATTGCCAACTACTCATGGTTTTATTATATTATTTGATTGTAAGCCATCATCAATGTCTGACTACAATAGGGAATATGCATGAATTTTTATTTTTGCATTACGAGTATTTAAAGGTCATTCATGTAACAAACCGTAGAAAAAAATATTTTTTTTAATATTTATAAAAATAACCAAGATATAAGCCATGAAACATTTCATTCTATGTCTTTCTAGCAAAACAGAATTTAATATGAAGTTTATATGGCCGGAGTGTACTATGACGTAAAAGAACATGTCGGACCTCTCTGTCAAATCGCTGGCTAATTAGTAGTTTAAAATGCCTGTATCATGCGTATCTCTCGGCCGATTTTAATTTTAATTTCACTTTTTGAAATCGTTTTTTAAAGCAATTTGATATTTTGTTAAGAAAAGCAATAATAGAAAATCATGCATATTCCCTATTATCCGCTGGATAGTAAAGAACGATAAACTTTCTTAAAGCAAAACAGGTGACTTTTACACGGCTCATTGACGCAGAATTGTGCACAGAATATAAAAATTCGAAATGCTTATTTCGAAGCCAAATTCAGCCATGTCTCCTGCAGCGTATCCGATATACTCTCCTGTCAGACAGAAAAGAGAATGTCTTAAGCATAGTTTATCAGCCGACTGGCTTTGTGATATACTGTTAATTATATAATGTACTGGAAGACGCCCGCTACTTTGTTCGCGGAGGAGAAACAGTCATAACCCCTCTTTTTTTCTTGAGAGTAGTCGGATAAAAAGTATTCTATAATCATCTGAAGATCAACTATACCAAAAATTGTTGAAATCCGTTTAGCCGATTTTGCGTAATGAAACCGTAACGACACATACCAAAAATCCAAGACTGACCTATAGTCAGTCCCTTACAATAGTTTTTTTTAATATCTTCTATCTACAAACATTTAATTTTTACAACTTGATAATAGTATAGATGTGCGTTAGTTTTTCAACGCTTTGGCAGTTTCACGTGACTGATAAATTAGTGGGATAATGATGTTTGGTATTACCACTAATTGGCTATCATTTAGCGCCACTTTAATTAGCCGAAATGCTATTTAAAAGTTACTAAAGTAACTTATACAAAAGTAGTATATTAGAAAAAACCTACCTATTTGCAGCCGATGTGAGCTTGTTACAACTGCACGTCGATTGCAAGTAACTGCAACGTCGCCTTGCCGTTACCATGCTAATCGCACATAAACTACATCCAAAGTGTATTTTTTACAGATGGAATAAAGGTCTTTCTGTAGACCCTTAGAGAGATACGAAACCATAACTTTTAGTACACAGTTCAAATTGTTCACAAGTGCCGGTTGTACTTAAGTGGGAACAAGCTGTCGTCACATATCATGACGACGGCCCCCTCGAGAGTGTCAACGCGGCAAGAGACACTGTATATGTAAGCTTCTTTACCCCGACCTTTACATGTTGTAATGTTAATTTTACCCAGTCGATATAAAATAGAGGTACTAATCCAATTTATAGTATTATTATAGATAATTATTATATATTATTTATGTTTCTGTCAATGATAGCAATTTTGTGACAAGCTTTTGTTGCGGACTGTCCGTTTCTTTGAATATTCGTTAATTGGGTAAATTTTTGAACACCACGCTTTTTGGTAATTTTCGTGGCTCGTTTTTTTTACATATATAATTTTGATAATGGATTACGGTAGATATTGGAATGATGAACAAAATGCAAAAAGCGGCTCTCTTTTTTACGAATAGTTTAGCTTCGATTCGCTGCCAAAAAAAATCATGCCACACAAATTACATTGTTGCCACCCAAATAACATTTAAAATTTTAATAAGTTATGCTATCTATTTGAAATTTGGAATATTTATAAACATGATCAGCCCACATGTATTTCAAAGGAAACTTTACAAAATATATTTATATTTTCTAAGAAACGACCAATATAAGTATCCAAACGACCACTTTTTATAAAACTAAGTCTAGCCATTAGCTCAAGTAGGGTATCATATGAAAGGCCTTGATCTGAACAAAATATATATACATATTTTATTGTGTTTGAATAATAATATTTTTTTAATAACCCGGTTTAGTTTAAGTTTGCCCCTCATTTCTATGTGAAGCATATAGATACCAGCGGCAAACCGGCGCTTTAAGACGGAATTAGTGAAAGTTTGTAAGGAACCCTCGGTGCGCGACTCAGACTCGCACTTGACTGGTTTTTTAAAGATAACAAATCTAAATAAAACAAAAAATGTAATATGTGTGGACTACAGTGGCACACAAATTACGCCACACAAATTACAGCAAAAGTGCATTTTTTTTATTTTGTCGAAAGTATAAGCTTTATGTAAATGGTAATAGGACTATTGCTTCTCGGTGTGCTAAACTATAAATTACTAAATTGGACATACCGATAAAGTAGTTGAACATGCAATATTTACTAGCCACACAAATTACCTTAAAGGCTGACCAAAAACATCGTGTCACAAACTAACCTATTAAAAAAATCACAACACGAATTACGCGTCCGCTTCGCTCGGTAATCGAACGCGAACTAGCATGTGTTCGACGTAGTAACTTAAAAAGTGGCGTTACATAGCTCAACCAATCGTAATCAGCAGGTATTTGCGAATCATGAAAAGATGCTCGCGCGCGGGACAAACACATTCCGATCTCTGTATTTTTAAATTATGATTTTTTTGCTTATTTTTCTGCATTATAAAATAGACTCGGAAGAGCCCTTTTAAATGCTTTTACAGAAATTAATTACGACAATCACAGACAATGTTTTATGCAATTGACTGAGCTAAACTTCGCGTGTGACATACCTCACAGCTATGCTAATCGTGAATTTACGGACTTTAATAAAAAAAATTCGGGGATTAGTAGCTCATTATTGTTAATTAAAGGCTTTGCCTCATCATAAACAGTAGCAAAGAATACAACCATTTTTTCTTATTTTGGTATATAGCATAGTTTTTTTTCGCAAGTGTGGGACATCCAAAAAAGTCGTTTTGAAAATTCACCCAATTACTCATCAAGTCGATTCTAAAGAGCCCACAATTGGTAGGATTTCGTCACGTAATTTACCTTATTATGTCACCTAACTTACATAAGTGTGACCAAATTTTAGGTTGATTGAAAACCAAAAAATGGATCAAATCGTCACTTTTTTGAAGAAAAACATATCTCATTTTGCTCCAAGTGAAAACGCAGTGTTTATGGACCTAGTATATTCTTACATCGTTTTTCCTGTAGTTGTTATGATTATGAAAGTCGTCACGCAGTGTAACTTGCAAGATTTGACACGAATATTAACGTACATACTAACACCGCAAGCTAAATAAAAGCTTAGCTATGTGAACAGATTAAAGACCCTCGGCCCATCTAGAAAAATGCTGATAATATTTAAATTTCTCAACCATTGTTCTTGAACCGTAGAACGCTTTTGATGAAGTCACCTTTCAAACACAATAAAACTCAAACAAAATTATTCCATCCACAGACAGATACATTTATCAAACTTATAACGCATCTCTTTTTTAATCGGGAGCTAAAAATAAAATATGGTAATGAAAATTACTAAAATAGGTAGTCTGTTTATAAGATACTAAGCGTCTTTTTTTTTTTTTTGGATGTTTGGCGTGTTTTTGGGCCACATCACGCCTAAAGCTAAACCGACTTCGACTATTTTTAGAACATACGGTCACATGTCACGTGATGGTTGTAGGAAACTCTTTATTTAACCACGGTGAAGAAAAAAATAACGTCACACTTTTTTTTTACGATGTTCTTGATACCTTCGAATCGTGTCTAAAACAATTATGGCGCGACGTGTTTGATACTGGCATTTCCTGCTATACGTCTCATAATATTAATAAATTAGGGTAAGCCTTATTGCACATGACATGATCTTACTACATACGCTACAAAGATGAACTTTGGGAGTGAAGATGCGAGGAGATTGTTATATTAGGGAGAACTATGCACCTGTGTATGAAACCTGCCACGTTCCTTAACGCTTAACGTCAGTTATGGGTTTATCACTTAGTATACTGCAAAGACGCTGTGTAGCTATTCAATAAGCTTCCTCAGAAACAAAATATGGATCAACTATACATATAAAACTTTAATATTATGTGAGTCACGATGTACACCACGTACCTATACATACAAGTCAATAGCATAACCCGGTCTTTGCTTTCGCGCAGCCAGATAAAATATATCGACTTAAAACCACGTCTTTCTTTGTCTTTTTTTTAGTTTCGTCATGTCCGTCCGTCCGTCTGTACGTCCCTCCATCCATCCGTATGTCACAGGCATTTACTCAAAAACGGCGAGATGTTATAGCGGCCACAATAATACACATTATGTGAAATATTTCAAGTTTCTGCCTATTACATTTCAATAGCTAGAGCCCTGTGACAGACAGACATACGCGCAGATAGCGGAGTATTTCCATTGGTACATTTTGGGTGCGGAATCGGAAAGAGTTTCTGAACGAGAGATGGCGCTGTTATCAATGTTCATACTTCTATAACATTATTAAGATTTTTCTTGGAATAATGACCCTTGTAAGGCAACTGGATTTCGTTATTTCATATACTAAAAATATTATCAACAATAATTATAATCAAGTGTATGAAAAACTTGTATTAGATTCACATTTAGACATGTTTTTTATTCATTTCCTTATTACTAGTGCTGCATAAACCGGGCTTCATAAAGGGCACTTTATCACAGATAAAAGAGAGCTCCCTTGAGGAGCCCGGGGTGAAAGATCAGGCTCATAATTATAACAAGACTGTAATCTCGGGCATGCTAGTATTGTTAAAAAACTCGACTTCTCGAGTTATTTTTTTTGTAGACTTGAGTTTATTTTAAAATTGAAATGAATATGAGATTGCCTTTGACTACAGTTACCCAATACTAGGCCAATACATAGTTAGCATCGGGTGTTTGCTCCATATGAAAGCGCCCAATATGAAGTCTACGAAGAAGCGAGTGCACCCAGAGAATATTAAAAAATATATATAGAAAATTGTACACTGGGAACAAGGACAGGACCTTCCACATCTTGGCTGTCTCAGATAATAACAGGTTTGGTTAGCTACAAGTCAAGCCTGAGTAGACTGAGTCGATTCGAGTCTTGTTAAGAGCTCGAGCTTTTAAACAGACTGCAGTTTTTCACTACTTACCAGGTTTACTTCCAAGACTACACTCACAAAACAAATTAAGTGCCCAATTTAGAATATATAGATTGTTATAGTCCGTAACCCATGAATTTGTTGGTGGGGTAAATGGCAGGCTAAAAGTACATACAGTTCGAAAACGAGTCGCTACATGAAAAGCACTTGAACGCAAAAAAAAGTTCAGTCCATCGCAAGGACCTTAATCGTGAGCGAAAAGTTTCCACTCGTAATGGACCGAAACATGTCGAGCAATGCTAGGTTATTTTTAGAACGCGAGTAACTGCTAATGTAACGAAAGAAGTCTGACTCTCACGGTAGTTTTTTAGTTCAAATCGGTTAGTTTGTAAGACTGACTAGGTTAGAAGTCTTGTTTTAATCAGAACCGTGACTGACGTATTTTGTCAAGTTTCGTAGATTTTGAGCCGGGTCACAATAAAAGGGCTCCCAGGACTCGAGTCTCACAACACTAGGGCAGGCTCTTTACAGTGTCTCCTCGGCCCACTCATTGCTGTCCCTTATACGCTATTTATTTGCCAAGGCCAGAACTTTTGCTATTTTATTTACATATTTTAATCTAAACGGTTGAATTAGTCCCTTGACCCTCGCGATCCTTGGCTCGTTTTAATTATAGGTTAAATAAGTAAATACATTTCGATGTAAGTTGGTACTTGGGCTCTAATTATTTTTTATTTTTATATTATATGCATTTAATCTTGTTCCATGGGCGTACCTTTTTTGTGGAAACTGCATGAAAATATGTGAGCATAATTTTTGCCACATCTAACCAAGACACTATTTTTAACTAAAGCCCGACCAGGAAAATAAAATACCTGCTCTGGGGACGTTAAATTAGCAATAATTATAGCAACACTACGTGTGACGTACCCACCAGTCATGTTGATAAAATGGTCGGAAATGTTATTTAGAGGGGACGTAGTAAAGCGAAAAGGCGTCAATCCACCGTGACTTGAACTTGTAAAGTACAGGGTGTATTTTAACTGTCATAGATTGATTTTGCACAATTTTGATTTATGGAGAAAATGAGCGGAAAATGTTTCTCATTATGTATTTAAAAAATCATTTAGCAGTTTTTCATTACTTTTCGAGATATTGGGACTTATGTGGATTGGATCCGTTTTGAGAAAAATGGTTTTGTATGACACTGGTTCTAGCTTGTATTCAGCAGTAACGATCAAGCTACGATAATTGTTATCTTTGAGTTAAAAGTATATATATTTTATAAATAAAACACAAAGAATGTTAAAAAATAATGTTTATTATTATGACACTTAAAAAGGCGAAGATTGGACGCGACATTACAATAGTCAGGGGTAAAAAGGCAAACTGATCTATTGTGGCAGCCCTTTATTAGACCACTACTGAGGTTCACTACTGAGGCCCGTTGAGTCTAGGAATTCCCAAATTCTTTGGGCAGTGAAATGTTGTATCTCTTCCGGGGGCACGACATGTTGCCCTAGGTAGATACTTCTTATCCTTATGAGTGGTCCACAGGAGCAAAGGATATGCATTGCAGTCTCCTCTGTCTCTTGACAGAATCTGCATACTGCGTCCTGTTTCATACCCATTTGAAACGGGTGCTTGTTTAGTTTGCGTTCGTTTGGTCGTTTGAGCTGTAGTATCTCTTTCGACAACTTTTGCTTGAATCCCTTAATTAAGGTTTTCGAGTGGTTTTGTCCTTTTACGAGCCTCCATTCCTCGATTGCCTTAGATCTATATAAGTCGTTAAGCAGAACGTATGCCTTTCGTTTTGGGATCCCACAAAAGGGTTCTGGGCCGACTTGGGGCTTGTCCGCGCCCTTATTGGCGAGTTTGTCTGCTCGTTCGTTTCCGTCTATGTCGGAGTGTCCTGAGTACCCATCTAAGTATAATTTTATTGAAATTAGCTAGGGCATTTAGGTTATTTTTGCAATAGCCTCGAGTTTTATTTATATAACGAAAGGTATACAAACTAAAACATAAAACTCAAAAATAATTCAATAAAAAAGTAGTGCTCGTGCGCAACGCAATAAAAATAGACATAATAACATCAGTGTTGCTACCTATTATTATCAAAAAATATATTCTTACGTTAAGTTGTAAATGTATCTCCAATTATTATTTAATAAATGAAAATATACTTTAACGTCAAGCAATAAAAGCTCAAGAAAATGAAGGGTTCCCTTTATCATGCATAATATCGATTGTCCGAAATACACTCCGCATAACAGTTATCGCAGAAACATTTTAGCCGAATGATACTTTAGCATAAGTGACATATCACATGGCACTCATTTGGCAGAAATTTGAATTGCAGAATAGAATTATGGTCTACTTTAATTTCACAGCATTTTTGTAGCAGAATATATGTTCCCCCGAATTTCTTGATGCATAATATTAATATCACCGACTTTATTTTTGCATATCTTTATGTGGCAGAATATAAGTGCCACCGAATTTGTTATCACATAATACTAGTACGGGTGTCCCTCTAATCGCATAACAACTATGATCATAATATCAATGTTCATTGCATAATTCTTTACGCGTAAAGTGGTTGCTCATACCGCATAAGTATACGAAGAACTGCGACAAAATGGAACATGGGTCATGGGTTTGTATTCTGTTTATTTAAGACATGCAAAATAGTTTTTACATACGAAGGATTATTTTGATAACTTTATGCCAAATAAAATAGTATGCGATACCAATTTCAGCTATACAATTATTCGATCATAGGGCTATTATTCTAAACAACATTATGCCAATCTACGATTTTGCCAAAGAACGTTGTGCCGAATGACAGTATGCCAACTAAATATTATACGATACAATTTCGGTGACATACTTATTTGATCTTAGGACTATTTTTCTTATCGTCAATATACCAATGTACTATTCTGCCTAAGAAAATTGTGCAAAATGATGGTATGCTTAAAAAAATATGCGAAACGTAATTCTGCGATATGATGATTCTGCCAAGGGCTGTTATGCGAAACAAAATTATGACAATCAATTTTATGCAACATAATAGTAAACCGAAAATGAAGCATGTGTCATATCGAATTTCTTTTAGGTAATTTTCAAATTTTTAAAGATTGTTTCACACATTATTATCTCAGTGTTTTTTAAAAACAATCCACACATTTCGGGTCATACTTCACGAATAATTCGGTTTTATCACAAATGACTTACGATGCCGGATTAGTAGTTAGTAAATGTCAAAAACGATCCAGTCTGTATGGATCAATTTACTGGAATGAAATATGAAGCCTCACTTTGCATTATAAATGATCCAAGATTTTCTTTCAAAATATTGATAATTTTCGGATTAGAGCTATCCGTAAGTTAGGATGCCGTTTTGGTTTAAAAAAATATATATGTATTTAACATAATAATACTATGAGTAAGCCACCAACACCAGAATGTGGATCCTTACTGTTGTTTGAAAGTACTTCCAAATTATTTATCGAAAGGGATCCAAGCATTGTGGATCGTTTATGACGTTTTTTAGAAGCAACCAATGCATGTGAATATAGTTTGTTAAAAACAATCCAAACCGCTTGAGTTTTTTTTTTGTTTTATAATATACTAGCTTCGCTCGCGACTTCGTCCGCCTAAAATTCGTTTATCGCGGATAAGGGTATTTTTCCGAAATAAAAAGTAGCCTATGTCCTTCCACGGGACTCAAACTATATCCATACCAAATTTCATCGTAATCGGTTTAGCAGTTTAAGCGTAAAGAGGTAACAAACAGACAGACAGACACACTTTCACATTTATAATATTAAGTGTGGATATGCCAGGTTCTTTGAAATGACAATTATTTGTAATGATACAAGAGGTTTGGATCTTGTTTACGATTTAAAAATATCCCTGCCATTGATGTGGGTTGGTCTCCTGTATGATTTTAAATAACTTGCCGCAATAATTTTCCGGATGCTTTTTGCTGATAGGTAGTCTAGACTCTACAGACCATCGTGGCATACTTAACTCCACTTCCGATTGTTTCGTGGATTGATGCCTTTTCGCTTAACTACGTCCAATTGTCTAATCCTTCAGACTTTCTATCCGAGAAATACTTCGTCATATTGAAAATTACTTTTCTTAAGTGAATTTTAATTGTTTTCGGCATTTTAGCGCACAAATATCTCACAATATCCCAGAAATAGACCACGCACAATCAACACCTCACTTTGACATGAATTGACGGATGGCTTACTTACTTCTCTAAAGTTACTATTGCCAGTTGAAGAAATTAGTTTCAATAGTGTTGTACAATATGGCGAAGTTTTTTATTTTCCTGGTCTGGCTTTATAATCCATTCATCTACCCTAACAGCCATATCGGTTGGAACCGGTATACGGCTAGCCGTAAAACGCCTGTTCAGATGCCGTTGGATCAGAAATGCTGATCCACTCATCTATTCTTTACTATTATAAAGTTGTAAAAATTAAACGTCTGTACATTGAAGATACTTAAAAACGATACTTTGCGGAATGGACTACAATTGAAATGGGCTCTTGAGCACAATAACATTATTTTTAGAATTTTGGGATCACTCATTTTTGAAAATATTGATATTATTAGTAAATAGTGATATTTAGGCGGTACAGAGTTAATTTGCTGCTTCATATTTTTTGGCAATTATAAAAAAAAGTGTTAACGTGTCATATTGGCTGTTTACGTTTGTGTTATAACTAGTGGCGGGTAATAATAACGAAAAGTCGAACTGTTACTGGTAAGGATGGAAGGTTACAAATTCACATTGTGTGCAAATAGTGTGATAAAATCACGGTAAAATTGTTATAATGATCTGAATGCATTACATAAAGTAACTTTAACGTGGCAAGTCGGGGTAGTCGTGGGTAACAAAATCACAGTGATTTTTTTACAACTGGTACGAGAGTCACGGTGATTGAAACTGAATTGTAATTAAATACGTTCCTTGTAATTTTGCAAATATTATTAGATAGTTCGATAAAATTGGTAAATGGGGTAAATTTTTTTATGTTGTCCATTCCGCAAAGTATCGTTTTTAAGTATCTTCAATGTACAGACGTGTCATTCTTACAACTTTATAAGAGTATAGAATAGATAAGTGGGTCAGAAATGCTAACAAGCATCTATACCGTTTCTAACCGATATGGCTGTTAAGGCAAGGAAGAAAGAGCAGCGTTGTTAACGCGCACAACAAGATAGATCGACGATCTGGTTCTCCTTGTGAGTAGTATATTCTTTGATCTGGTTAATTATCAATCAAATACAATGGTTTTATATGGGCTGTGCACTACGGCTAGTAATGCAGATCCTTAGAGAGGTCGATTTGGACAGCGGACGTCTTTCAGCTGATGAGAAGTTATCTGAAGTGGCTGAAATTTGAACTTTCAATAGTTTCATCCTGATTAAAAAAATATTGCTTAAGGAGAGTGCAATTACTGTGCAATAGTTAAATCGCTGCGAAGGCCTGTTTTATCTTATTGAGACACGGGACCGTACACTCTCCTCTAAAAACTATTTTGCTCTCTAAACCCTAAGTTGCTTATGCTTAATAAATGAATATCTTAGCTTAATAAATGAATATCTTAGCGTAATATTTGTTAGCTGGGAAGTGTAATAATTACATATTAATCTATTTATAGTATTATAAAGTTGTAAAAATATCTGTATATGTGAGATATATTATTTAAAATAGAAGAAATAGGCTATTTGGAGGTCCCTGAAACCACACATTAATTTATTTCTTTTTATACCTATTTATTTTTGTATGTATGGGTTTTTGCAGCTCCATCGCGCCAAACGGCTAGAGGGATTCTAATAGATTTCGGTATACAATCATCCATTGATGCAGGATATTTTTCCTCGACCAAGCCGAAACAAAAACGAACGTTATAGCTTTTTCCTTCCCTCAAACAATACTTTCTAGCTTAAAATATTTCTATCAAGCTATTAGTCTTTGTTTAAATGTCAGACAAAACTTAATTACCCGCCTTGAAGGGTCCACATTGGCACTGACACCATAAAGCCTACCTTAAAATTTCATCAGGCGTGTGCGGTTATTCGGTGACCAACAAGATCGAGTCTATTACGAACAGTGACCTTATTGTCGGTCACCTTGCAATGACCGACCGCGATACGACTCCGATACGATGCAGTTATGAGCTAAATATTTCAGTAGAAACGCGGGCTTTTGGGGTAATTGGGTGACCATTAAGATCGAGCCTATAACGAACTGACCTTATTGTCGTTGTCGGTCACCTCGCAATGACCGACTTAGTATTACAGTCTACGGTTATGAGCTGCATATTTTATTGTGTATGCTGGCGTACGCGTAATTGGTTCACAACTAAGTTCGAGTGACCTTATTGTATATCTATTTATTACCTACACACAGAAACATCTTAATGCTACTTGTCCCGCAATAACCAACCGCAATACGATTCTTACAATGCAGTGACTAGTGGAACATTTCATAAATCACGAAGGTGACGCGGTTATTTATTATCAATAAGTTTGAGTGTACTACGAACCTTTCTTTCGGTCGGCTCGCAGTGACCGACCGGGATAAGACTCCGATACTGCAAGTTTGGGTCTTTTACAAGCAAGTAAGGAAGACCTTCATTTCGGTCGTTTTGCGATGACGAAAGAACGCTAGTATAATAGGGTAGTTTTCTGGGTAAACGAATATTATTGTAATAAGACCGTCAGTAAGATTATGAAAAAATATTGGACACGTATTTTTTCTTTTGTCAATCCCAACAAAGTAAGGCAAAGATAAAGCGCGTCAAAGTTTGGGAGTGGGGGCGCATGACGTCACTCCGTGCGAAAAAAGCTCGCACAGCGTGACGTCACGGAGAACTTTAACGGGCTATATCTTTCATATTTTTTTGTTCTATTGACAAAAGAGAAAATACGTGTCCAATATTTTTTGATAATATAACTGAAGGACTAATTATCAGGGGGCACGGCAGTGCCCCCGCCAAGTCGAGCGCGAAGCAAACACTGCCGTACCATCCTTTACTGGAACCATTTCGCCGCATTTTCAGGCCCCTATTTGAGAACCTCTGGATAAGAGCAGAACGCAGAAATTTTCGTCATCCAGTAAGCTATAATCACATACTTAAACTCCTAAATTTCAAGTCTGTAGGTCATTTAGTTCCGAAGTTAGGAACAGCAAAGTTTCGCATTTATGACACTCACATGATCATCAGAAAAGAACTAGTACTTCCCATAAACTCAGAGAGCTGAAATTTGGTTTAGAGTTAGGGTTTAATGGCCACATAAAGGGAAAACTATAAAACTAGGACAATTGAAGATCTGGAGTACCTGGTGACCCTGATTAGAAAACACAAGAGCCCAACCACACTATTAGAGATCGACATACCGCCTTTAGAAAAAATATTCAACTTGGTAGGCCGCTTCATTTGATGTCAAAAATCGAAGGTCTATGCCCACGTTTCTACAAAAAGAAGTGAAATCCAACCAAAAACATCGTCCACGTCCTACCGGCAACGATTGGTGCAATGGTGTCATGCAGCACCTGGTTTTGTACCCTTGTGTACCCTTCAACGGCCAACTCACACAACATTAACTATAGTAATAAAAAAATCGCAGTAAAGAACCTTAGACTTGGCACGACTTTGTCTAGATTTCATTACTTTTTTAACCGACTTCCAAAAAAAGGAGGAGGTTCTCAATTCGACGGAATGTTTTTTTTTTTTTTATGGATGTTCACCGATTACTCAAAGACTATTTGACCGATTTCAATTTTTTTTTTTGCTTTTATAGAAGGTACTTTCTAGTTGGTCCCATTTAGTTTTGGTGAAGATCTGATGATGGAATCTATGAGGAATTGAAGGAACTCCTCAAATATTGTAGGCATACATATAGCGATTTTGGTATTATAAGAAACATAATAAGCATTTGCATTCAGAAAGTGTAAATTGGTGAAGTGGAACTGATGCAGAAGACCACAGAATGCCATCGGAACTCCTCAATGATAAATGATTTACGGGTGGCGACAAAATATCTTGATTAATTTAGCTAAGCAACTTCATAGTCACAAATTTAAATGTTCCTGATGAGAATGGTACCATCGAATTGATTTAATGATGGAGCCGGAAGGTAGGCACCAGATCTATGTAATAAAATAATGTATCCTAGCCGTGTTTGGGCTTGTTCGAATCGTCACGAGATGCACTTTTAGGTAACGATGAACTAAAAAGTGTGAAATAAATAAACTTTTAAACAAAAAAATAAAACCGACTCCAAAAAAACTAAAAAGTAAAAAATAACGCCATAATTCAGTTTCTTCAAATTACTTACAAGTAACCGTTTGTATACTCAATCTATACAGTATATACAATTAATGTTATTTTGGAGTCGGTGCCATCGTGTCACAACTTATTAAAATCGTCAATTTTCAATATTTTACACATTCTTTATATGGCACCGACGCCAAAATAAGATTAATTGTATATACTGTATAGATTGAGTATACAAACGGTTACTTGTAAGTAATTTGAAGAAACCGAATTATGGCGTTATTTTTTACTTTTTAGTTTTTTTGGAGTCGGTTTTATTTTTTTGTTTAAAAGTTTATCAAGCACCACAACATAGCATTTTATTCGAAACAATGATCTGAATAGGTCTTCTTGAGTAATTTATAGAGATAAACAAGCAGCTCCATCGAGACGTAGCTAGTTTTTTACAGAATGTTTTTGGTGGGATATTTCTTTCGGACACAAGCATTCAGTAGGTACTTAAAAAGTTAAGCATTTCACTAGGTATGCAAGCAATGTGGTTTCTTGATTACCCTTAAGATACCGTGTTTATAACAAACAGTGGCATTATTATCTATTATCCAAATGCGGTACGACTCGAATACAATGCAGTGATGACCCGAATCTTTTCTTAGGAGTCACGCACCTCGTTAATTCGTTGCAACTCCCTCGCTTAGTGTGGTTACCGATAACAAGATTTTGTCCTAACACAAGATTCCTAAGTTATCCTTGATATTTATGAAATTTCAAATATCTGATTTCCGCTGTATCACAATATTGAGTTGAGCCCATCTTCAGAGCGGTGCCATTACGCGAATGCGTTTAAACGTGTAGCTGAAAGCGATCACTCAAATTGATAATATAAGTACTCCTATTTACTAACTTTTTTTTAAAGTAATATATTAGGTATTTTACTGAGTTTTCCGGTTTCAGCACTTTTATCATCTTCATTCTTTCATCATTCTTATATAAGATTATTTGCTTCACTAAGCAAGATTGCTTACAGCATTTAAATAAAGTACATATCTATTTAATTCTACAATGTGCAGTTAGCAGCAAATAGTCTATAACATTTATTTGGTGCTTTGAATGCTACAGGCGACTATTTTTATGCTAACTATACTGAGTATATTTACTTTATGTCCTTGTACATGGTATATCTGTGGTTTTTTACCTGAATCAGTCGACTTTGTGGGGTCCTACCACTCTGTATCTTTTGGTACGTGATTGCCAGTCAAGAACTCGTCTGCCTCATCGGCCATCACTTCTATGAGCTCAGCCTGACAACCCCGATGACCCACCCACTGCCATTTCAAGTTCAGTAACTTTTCGTGCCACGTTGACTAGGTACTCTGGTTTTACTATAGATAATCATAGTATATCTCTCTTCATGTCTCTTTAAGTGACTCCATGATCTGATACCCGCTTGATGCAAATGGTGCAGGTCCTGCAATAGTATTTTCTAAGGGATAGAATTATTTCCAGCAGTGCTTTGGCTGATCGATACTTAGAAATATACTACAAAAATATAATTAAAATAAGATTATATAATCATCAACATCAATGCGCCTTTAGATTAATAACTATTTTTTCCGTACTTTTAAAATCATTGTAATGAAAGTCAGATGCTAAGTCAAACACTTATTTATTCAGATCTACCTTCTTAAGTATAAAACACAAAACTACCTACATACAACTATGATTAATTGTACAACATCTTTCTCCTTATATAAATGGTCTAGGTATTAAGTATTTTTATAACTTGACCCCTAACAAATATAAGTACTTACGTGATAGTTACATTAAGTTTATATTGGGACTTTAGATGTATGTTATATTGTTATAATGGACTTTAATAATACCATAATTCTTCCCTCACAACTATTTTGTATGTACCTATCTGTTAAAACAGAAAAATAACAATTTATAGTACACTTACATAACGGAGTATTTTACACCTTATGCTAAACTCGCCATTCTACTCTAATCAAGTTATTATGAACAATAAACAACAAAAAAAAACTGTGTTTCAGTAAATACGTGATATTGTGGTCCCAAACAGCTGTTTGAGTCACACGATAACAGACCTTAATGCTAGAACCCTAACCTTTACAAACCTACGGCATCTTATCCGCATAACTTATACGCATACCTCACACCATACAATATTAGAAGTCTATATTTATAGGTCGTTATTGTAACTACCTAGGTATTGCGTTATGAGTTTTGATCGATTTCGTGAACTGTAGGCATTTCTTTACGAGCTTTGCTCCTAGTTGTAGGTCCGATAGGTAATCCAGTGTGCTTGGAACTTGGTAATTCTTTCGGTACCTGTGTAGTTGGCACCGCGGGCACCGCTGGCGCGCTCTCCGGTGGGAGAGGCGGGGCGGCGGGGACCGCGTCTGTCGCACGAGCGCTCGTGCTGGGCTGCTGCACGTCACCGCCAGCAACGTCTTGCGCGTTGTCAGTGGGAGTGCGTTGCGTCTGCCGTCTAATTATGTGGCGTCGGCTACGACGAATTTCACGCCCGAGACCATCTTTTAAAATGTAAGACCTCGGCTCAGGAGCCTTACTTACCACTTCCATAAATTGGCGTTTCTGACCGTCGGCTACTACTACAACGTCTTTATTTTGTAGTGGCGGGAGATCTCTCGCCGATATATCATATTTACGCTTTTGTCGTTGTTGATTATTCACTATCTGCTGATAATTTAATTTGTGTTTTGTCCGCCTTTCTCCATCTTGATACATCGGCAAGCGTGTACGAATTTTTCTTCCCATTAGAATCGTGGATGGAGCATCTAGGCCATCCCTAGGCGTACTCCTAAAATTAAGCAAACCCACATGTTAATCCTCCGGTCCGTTCGCTCTCACCGTTCGACTGTGGATATAATGGAGAAGAAGTGATGTGCGTTATTTCCTATTTTTCCATAAATCTTTTAAATTCTCGAGATGAATTAATTCAATGGGACTGCCGTGTCTCGCAAAGTGCTCCGTCATAGCTGTAATCACACAGTGGCTACTTATGGTATTTAATCGATTTACTTCAACAAAGTTTGAAAAATAATCCACTAATATTAAGTAGTACTTTTTATTAAGCTCAAAAATATCAGAGACTAGTATGTACCAAGGCTCCTCAGGAATTGCATGCGGCGCGAGCAGCTGGCGGGGCGGGAGCGGCGCGAGCAGCGCACACGCCGCGCACGCGCGCACCACCCGCTCCACGTCACGCGACATACCCGGCCAAAACATGACGTCACGCGCGCGCCGCTTGCAGCGGTCGATACCTAAGTGCCCTTCATGAATTTAACATTTCCGCGCGCAAAGAATCCGGAATAAATACCTTGTTGCTCTTCAAAACAATGCCATTTTCATAATGCATGCACTCTTGGTATGGCCGAAAAATACTTATATGGTTGTCTACCTCATATTTATTCTTTGGCCATCCATTCCTGATCAACTTTTGGCTTATGTTATCTTTTTCTACGTGTTCCCTAAGCAATTGCAATTTTTTGTCACTGAATTGCACATTGGTTAGCAAGAAAGACGTTTGTGCCTCCATCTCGTCGTGCATCCGCTCGTGCATAAGCTCGGACAGCGCCGCTCGCGACAGCGTGTCAGCTATATACATATATTTGCCCGGAGTGTACGTCACCTTGAAGCTGTGCAAACGTAATCTCATGCGCTGTAGACGTGCTGGCACGGCCGATAAAGACTTTTTGAAAGCGGTTTGTGATCTCTTTGAATGGTGACATCCTGTCTCCCAAATATATACTGATGAAACCGCTCACACCCAAAGACGATCGCTAACATCTCCTTTTCTATTTGCGCATAGCGCGTCTGTGTGTCGGTGAGGGTGCGAGAAGCGAATTCGACCGGGTGGCCGCCCTGCAACAGTACCGCGCCCATGGCCCCGGCGCTGGCGTCCACGGACAGCAAGAGCGGCTGCTCGTCGCTGTACAGCGCCACCACCCGCGCTGTTGAAATTTTATGCTTTAATACTTTTACCGCCTCGGTGTGTTGTTTATCCCATGTCCAGTTCACATCTTTCTTTAAAAGATCTCTTAATATTTTGACACTTTCGGAATAGTTAGGTATGAAGATAGATAAGTAGTTTAGCATACCTAAGAATCGCTCCAATGCCCGCCTGTCCTGCGGCTCGGGCATGCCTATTATGGCCTTTACCTTGTCTTTCCTTTTCTCATTCCTCGCTGATCGAACACGTGACCCAAGTACTTTATCTCCTTGACCGCGAACTTACATTTGTGCCTGTTGAATCTGATGCCGATTTCTCTAGCCCTTTTTAATAATTTTTTTAACCTCAAATCGTGCTCTTCTTTTGAGGATCCCCAGACGATTATGTCGTCAATGAACGAGTCCGTTCCGTCCAAGTCTTCTAAATACTGCCTTACCTTTGCATGGAACATTTCTGGAACACAGCTGACGCCGTACGGAAGTCTGAGAAACTGATACCTACCAAAAGGCGTGTTAAAGGTGCAGAGGTCGGCACTGGCATCACTGAGCTTGAGCATCCAGAACCCGCAGCGCGTCCAGCACACTGAAGTACGGCGCGCCGCGCAGGCGCGCCGCCAGCTCGCTCACCGTGGGCAGCGCGAAGTGCGCGCGCCGCACCGCACGATTCAAATGCAACGGATCCAAGCACACACGGATATCCCCGTGTTTTATAGCGGCCACAACTATGGCATTAACCCAAGGTGTCGGATGAGTAACCTTTCTCTCTACCCCTAACTGTTCCATTCTCGCTATCTTATCACGTAACTTATCTTTCATACCTAAAGGTATTCTACGTACGGGGCAAATTACGGGTTGTACAGTCGGGTCGATTATTATGTCATGCGTTCCCGGTAATTCTCCTAGACCTTTAAAAAAATCTTTATAATTATCTACATTCAATAAATCTAATCGTTGAATCGCTCCCAACCTAACTCAACTGTCTAAACCTAAAATATTTTGACAACTCATATTAGCTACTACGAACTGTATTTTAAATCTGTCTTTTTTATATTCCATGAACAATTCACACTCCCCGGTTATGGGTACCGAATTACCAGTATACGAAAATACTCGTTTAGTGAATGGAACCAAATCACCTATACTCAGACCCATAGAAATATACTTACACTTAGATAAAACGTTCAACATAGATCCGGAATCAAATTTAAAACTTATTCTCTTACCTTTAAAATACAAGCAATCATTCCATTCTTTCGTAACACTCTTTTTACTACTTTGTAACTCGTTATTAATAGCACTCACTAACAACGTATTAACGAAAAGTTCATCGTCATCCGAGTATTCTGTGTAAATGTCTTCACGATCCACACGATCCACACGATCGGCCTTCGATCTCATGGAGCACATTTTAGCATAGTGTCCGCGGGTGTCGCACACGTAGCACAACACATTAGCCGCCGGACAATATCTAGTGTCGCAGTAGGGGCTCCCACAGCGGCCGCGGGGTTTAGGGCGCGCTGCGCGCGGCCCGGACCGGCCGCCGCGCACGCCGCGCCGGCGCTGGCCTGTACATCCGCAGCCTCTTTGCTTACACCCGATGCTTTCAAAAACACAGAGAATTACTTCAACCATTTTCTCCATGACTCGCCGCGCTGCCTTCAACATTTAATTCCGACGGTGGACGTGCGTGTTCCATATTGCGCGTAACTCCACAGCAAACCGTAATAAAAATGCACTTTTAGACAGTTTACGCTAACTTAAAGCGTTTCTTTTTTTTTTTTTATTAATTTACCGCTGCCACCATGTAATGAAAGTCAGATGCTAGGTCAAACACTGATTTATTCAGATCTACCTTCTTAAGTATAAAACATAAAACTACCTATATGCAACTATGATTAATTATACAACAATCATCTCCATCTTCTACGGTACCTTATGAAAGGCACAGACATATGAAGTTACTATGTATTTGTATATTGTTTTTAGGGAAGGCAATCAGGTTGTAATACAAAAAATAACTACTATTTACGTGAGCCATCTGTAGTTTACCGTAATTTATGCTAAAATGTTTAGAAATATACTACCTTATTGTTTACCTATTTATTACCTATACACAGAGACATCTTAATTCTACTTCTAATGATTCTTTTTGCTCTTTCTTGTGAAGAAAAAACAAGAAGAATCATTCCTTAAGATTTCTCGGTTTAACTAAACAAAGATTAATTGGGATATTGTCAATTTTTTTCTGTGTTATGTTATAGAATGACCTCTAAATAATAGAAACATTGGTGGAAAAACTACTTTAATGTCATTAAAACTCTACGAGATACAACAAAGTTACCATCACACTTTTGAACTTTCCCAAAAACGCTCCATACTAAACCCTAGGAAGGTGTGACGTCACGGGAAATTAAGAATTTTGTTCTGCAGCTATGTTAAAAGTTGCGTTCATCAGAACGGTTTCATAACAAAAGTTACCATATATTACATGGGTAGTTCAATGGTATTATTATTTATTAATACTTTCATACTACAAAAATGGACTTTGCCACCTGAATTCAAAGGCTCATAAAACAAGCTACACTTAAGATATCGAACTCTTTTTTTAGGATTTACATCGTAAAAAGTACCATTTCGCATTAAAAAAATTACGATTATTTGAGCACAGTCTACATCCCTATTCATTATGATCAATCGTACTACTATCGTACCTTGTAAAGGGCCCACAGATGAAATGACTGTTGACATTTTGTTTCATTTTATTAGGGTAGGGAATCGGGCGGTAATAAGACTGCCAGCACCTACAAACCTACAATAACTACATGGGAAGGGTGAATTACGGGGCTGGGAGCTGTGGCCAGCCTCTGTTTATAGACGCCGTATATTTAGGCTATTGTTTGTCCGCAAACGACAAACAAGACAAGTTTTTGGTTTCGATTTCTGGTTATTACTTTTTGTTGGGGGCAACAATTTATAATTGCTACTTTCGGGGCACGATTGCCATTTACGAAAATATTTACTAAATCAAAAATTATTTTAGAAACTTCAAAGTGTTTTTAATAGTACTGTTGAAATATGTGCCACACATTGATATTTGCTGACTTTTTTTTATTTCAGTGTCGGTGTACGGTCTCAAACCGCACATAATTACTGACAAAGCGCATACTCAGCATACTCGTTCATTTTCATATTATAGGTAAACGCGTACAGCGTCAGTCTGCATTCAGCCGTCGATTCATTATCATTGCGACTCATTTAGTAGTAGTTTTGTAACAATAAACTCATGTAAACCTTATCAAACTCTTTGAATATCAATCAATCCAACAATAATTGAAAGGTGAATGGTGCGAACCAAACAGTCGGTTACATGTATGGAGTGCCCTCCCTGGATTTTTTTTTGTTATTTAATTATC
Organism: Hedya salicella; assembly: GCA_905404275.2. NCBI lineage: Eukaryota > Metazoa > Arthropoda > Insecta > Lepidoptera > Tortricidae > Hedya > Hedya salicella. The sequence goes on along the minus strand of FR990099.1, from coordinate 18,979,536 downwards.
AAACTAAGTAACTTATACAAGGCTTATACGTCCGTACGTCTGTCTGTCTGATTATATCCGAATTCAAGGATAAGTTTTAGAACTTACGACATATCGGATTCGATCATTATCACTTGAATGGGAGACCAACGCTGCCCCACCAGGCAAAATAACGATATGTGTCATACACGTTGTCTGGCACACTAGTATAGAGAAACTAATTGCAAGATATATTATTTAACGCCATCTAGCGTCGAGTGGCCAAACTACGAAGTATTTAGGGATGTACAATGCTGTTTTTATTACATCGATATCAATAAAACTAGCTTAGCTGCTTATGGACAACCAGCCAAGTGCGAATCGGATTCGCGCACGAAGGGTTCCGTACAATTATCTAAAAAAAACTGCAAAACATTACGTTTGTTGTATGGGAGCCCCACTTCAATATTTATTTTGTTGTTATAGTGGCAACAGAAATACATCATATGTGAAAAAAATTACTATCTGGCTATCTCGGTTCATGAGATACAGCCTTGTGACAGACGGACGGACGGACGGTCAGCAAAGTTTTAGTAATAGGGTCCCGAACCCCTTTGAAATTAAAATAAAAACTTTATTGTCTGTGTTAATGAGTTTACATGTACACATTTTCTGCTTGTATACGCTCAGAACATTATTTATCTTCCCAAGTTATTCCTCATTTCTGAAGTAAAACTTGGATTATCTATATCGATACTTTATTGACCATACCCTCGCAATGGTTGAGTAGCGCGAAACTGATGCAATCTTCTAGAATGTACTTTAAGTATTATGACAGATAAAATACGCTCTTATTACACGAAGATAAAATTGATTTTTGTATTGTACAATGCCAAAAAAATTGAAACGAAAGCAAAATTTACATAAAAATTAAAATTTTATTAAGGGCGACTTGCACCATGGCGCTAAATAGTATTTAAATCCTATTTAAATATAAAATGACGTTTAACGCCTTGCACCACGTTAAATAGATCGCTAAACATATTTAGGGAGCTCTCAAAATTAAACGCCCATCAAAGGCTATTTAACTCGGCTAAATACGTTTAGCGCCATATTTAAAATTAATTTGACGTTTACTTTGACAGATTATGTTTGTAACATTTGGCGCCGATTGTTTAAATTTGGTGCAACTTTTAATTAATAATGGATATTTCGAGTTTTTATTCTGAACATGAGGAGGACATAATAGAGTTCATAGATAGACCAGTTATAACTATGGGAAATTAATACAAGCACCAATTTATTTGAGACGCTTAATAACAAAAAAATCATAAGAAGGTTCCGACTACGAAAACATACCTTACAAAAACTCTTATAATAACTCAAGAACACGAACACACACAGCACCGCACTCAGCAGTACGAATAGTGATGGCAGGAGGAGTCGGTTTATTTACTTCAGTTGGTTGTTAAATTTAGCGGCAATACTTTGCTATATTTGTTTTTAATTTGATTTTACAATGACAACCAACAAATAAAATGTTGAAATGCGCGTGCACGTCACTTTGTGTCAAAATTAAACGACCCGTTCCTATTTACGCATACTCGTCGCGTGGAGATGATTAATTTTGGTTAATTAAACAAAAAAATAAAACCGACTCCAAAAAAACTAAAAAGTAAAAAATAACGCCATAATTCATTTTCTTCAAATTACTTACAAGTAACCGTTGGTATACTCAATCTATACAGTATATACAATTAATCTTATTTTGGCGTCGGTGCCATATAAATAATGGGTAAAATATTGATAATTGACGATTTTAGTAAGTTGTGACACGATGGCACCGACTCCAAAATAACATTAATTGTATATACTGTATAGATTGAGTATACAAACGGTTACTTGTAAGTAATTTGAAGAAACTGAATTATGGCGTTATTTTTTACTTTGTAATGTTATTTTGGAGTCGGTGCCATCGTGTCACAACTTACTAAAATCGTCAATTATCAATATTTTACCCATTATTTATATGGCACCGACGCCAAAATAAGATTAATTGTATATACTGAATAGATTGAGTATACCAACGGTTACTTGTAAGTAATTTGAAGAAAATGAATTATGGCGTTATTTTTTACTTTTTAGTTTTTTTGGAGTCGGTTTTATTTTTTTGTTTAAAAGTTTATTTATTTTTCACTTTTTAGTTAATCGTTACTTAAAAGTGTATCTCGTGACGATTCGAACAAGCCCAAACACGGCTAGCATACATTATTTTATTACATAGATCTGGTGCCTACCTTCCGGCTCCATCATCAAATCAATTCGATGGTACTATTCTCATCAGGAACATTTAAATTTGTGACTATGAAGTTGCTTCGCTAAATTAATCAAGATATTTTGTCGCCACCCGTAAATCATTTATCATTGAGGAGTTCCGATGGCATTCTGTGGTCTTTTGCATCAGTTCCACTTCACCAATTTACACTATCTGAATGCAAATGCTTATTATGTTTCTTATAATACTAAAATCGCTATATGTATGCCTACAATATTTGAGGAGTTCCTTCAATTCCTCTTGGATTCCATCATCAGATCTTCACCAAAATTAAATGGGACCGACTAGAAAGTATCTTCTATAAAACCAAAACAAAATTTTTGAAATCGGTCAAATAGTCTTTGAGTAATCGGTGAACATCCATATAAAAAATAAAAAAAAAAAACATTCCGTCGAATTGAGAACCTCCTCCTTTTTTTGGAAGTCGATTAAAAAGATGGCGTATTTCGCCATTTACGTACAACGAAACGTAGGGAAACTGTTTTACCGACACATTCAACGCGTTTAGTTAAATAATCTTCAAAACAGCTTGGTGCAAGATGTCACTAAACGCAATTATGTTAATCGCATTTAACGATATAAACGTGTTTAGTTAGATTTGTTTAGCATATATTTAAACGAAATTTGGTGCAAGCCGCCCTAAATAACACTTCCTGATTATCTAGATTCGAAATTAGCTAGATATTTCTCCGGCTAGCATTCCTGCACTCCAGAGTGGAGCAGTATGGTATATTTGCCCTGGTTTTTCAAGCTTATTGAAAATGGCTCGTGCGTCTGTCACGCATAAGTGGCGCGGCTGAGCGCTGTTGAGCACTGTAGTGCCTATCGTTGGCACGCGTGCCACGCCTACTTTAGGCTTCTACTGTTTTTCTGTGCTTTGTTTGGGGGTTACAATCTTTTTTTGTATGTTTGTATGTGTCGTTATGGGTTCATCACGCCAAATCGGCTAAACAGATTTTACGGGTGGCTTGGTATACACAGATTGCTATACTGTACGTACCTTTTATCCGACTACGCTGAATAAAAAATAAAGTTATGACTTTTTTCTTATCTCCTGAAGAAGTTGCGGGCACCTTCCAGCTTATAGTAAATATATTGGCAACTACAGCTTACTCACGACTGCACAAAGTGAGGATAATAAATGTAATAAATAATCAATAACGTCACAGTCGACGGCTAAACTGGAATTTAAGTATGTTTATTTTCCTTAAACATTCAAAACAGTCAAAAATAATTGTAAAATATAATTGATACCTACCATTTTTCCCCCGCGACTTTGCCACACCTTATGATAAAGTTGTAGAAATGTAATGTCTGTACGTTCAAGATATTTAAAAAAAAATGAAACGGATTATTTAAAGGTCACACATTATATTTTTGGTGTGTTTCTATGTGTCATTGTAGCTTTATAACGTCAAAACGGCTAAACAACTACTCTTGCTAGGTAGACGTGTAGCTTGGCATCCACAAATGCTTATAGGGTACTTTTTACTAGACTACGTTAAAAATATAAAAGAGTGTTATGACTTTTTTTCTCCTCCGCGAACAAAGTTGCGGGTGCCTTCCAGTAATGCCTATATGACATCATTTGTTTTTACTTACATTAAAATTTGTTTTATATATTTTCCCAAATTGTTTATTTTCCGATATTTATTCATATTCTGTCTTTATGCAAAAATCACATCACCCATTGCATCGACGTGGCATGAAAGAAGGAAAACCCAATCAATATTTTACGGCCATGCCATAATAATCCATCGTTTTTTTCTGGCTGTGATCAGGATATTATCATAACTTCATATAATGTTCATTCATACACAATTTACATTGCGTTTTAAATAATAAATTACATTTTTAACCGACAAAAAAAAGAAGAGATTCTTAATTACTCGGAATCTTTTTTAGGGTTCCGTAGCCAAAATGGAGAAAACTTAACACAATAGTTATTTGTTATGCAAGGCTGAATGATGTTTTTTTGGCGCGAGTGCGCCGATCGAAAGCGGAGTAAGCGAAGGAATCTACAATGTAAAAACGAGCGGAGCGAATGGTTCAAATGTAGATTTCTGAGCGTAACGAGGCTTTTTAGGCACGAGAAGCCAAATAATTTTGCAGCCGTGCGAAATACACAACTTTTCACCTCACTACAGCGAGGAAAATGTGAGACGTATGAAAAACTATGAAATTATAATTATATTTTTTTCATTTAAATGTATTGATGAACCTACAAAACACACTCATAACACCGCAAACAAATAAACATATAACAATATATAAATTCGAACTTCCAATGACTTTTCCACGCAGATTTCGCGCTATAAACGGAACGTTTCCGAACTAATGGGGATTTTTTTTACACAAATACTTGAACTTCTATAGGTAAAAGGTAAAACCCGTCAGTGTAATACGTCTCTTTATAGTGTTATTATTCAAACCGTATTGCGTCAATGTCTTCAGACCACTATAAAAGGTATTAAGAAAAACCTGTTTTCATGAGGAATACTCCATTCAGTTCGCGTCATGTGACGTCATTTGATTTGGTCAGTTTGCAGCGTAGGCAAATTTGAATATGGCAACACCGTTGGTTCCAAGTACCCACTCTCATAAAACAAGTAATCAGGGTTAAAAGGTTTAAAAAACCCCTGAGACATCTAGAAATCTTGAAATAGAAAAGCTGATGATAATTTGCAAACACCTGAACAATTTTTTTGCACCATAGCTCTTTATTGCGTATTTGGCAATAGAAAAAAATTGAAAAAATTATAGAAGATCCTGACAAAATAAAAAACAACGCTAAAATTTTGAGTTCGATACCTTACGTGTAGCTTGTTTTATGAGTCTTTAAAATTGGGTGGGATAGTTCATTTTTAAAGTATGAAAATATTAATAACTAATAATACCATTCAATAACCCATAAAATGTTTTGTAATTTTGGTTATAAAACCGTTGCGATAAACGCAAGTCTTAACATAGCTGGAGAACAAACTTTTTTATTTTCCCTATACTAGATACTATTATAGCGTGTGACGTCACATATGTGCTTGTAGTATGAAGCGTTTTTTGGGAAAGTCCAAAAATGTGCTTTGAACGTCGTTGTATCTTCGGGAGGTTTTATGATATTGGACTAGTTTTTTCACCAATATTTCTATTATTAAGACGTCGTTTTATAACATACTATAAAAAAAATGTCAAATATTGTGAACTCACATTTCGAACAAAAACCGGCCAAGTGTGACTCTGACTCGCGCATCGAGGGTTTCGTACAAACTTTCATTAATTCCGACTTAACTTGCCGGTTAACCTTAACTCAAAGTTTGCCTCTATCTATGGCATTTTTTGTTGGTTTAATGAATATTTTCGGAAATAATCGATGCGAAGGTTGCATAAATGTTGCTTAATACATTCTTTTAACGTAAATTATTTTCAACAAGATCGGATATATCGTTTTTGAGTTATTGCCGAAAAACTGTGCTTCTCAGCAAAAGGACGTATGTGCAGTCGAGATATGCTTCTTTGCTAGTGCCCTTTTTCATATGGTATTTTTTTCATCTAAAGTGCATTTATTTTGTATGATCAGCTGCGGAACCCTATATTCAGCATGTTCCGCCAGGATCTTGGCCAGTTTTTTGTTTGTAACGTGAAAACCCAGCATCGACACAAAAAGAGTCAAATTTGCAATTATGCGCACTGTGCCATCAAAATGTTGTTTCAATAACAAACATGTCCTCTCTGTTCGGCGTTATACTCCTGAGTGAGATAGGCAATCATAACCGTCACTAGTGCAGTTTATTTGCAGATACCTATTCCACAGTCCAACGATATCTTTTATAAACGTGGAAGCTATATAAATTAGATATTTTGTATGTTAATGTTGAATTGTAATCGGAGATTGTTGATCTTCGAGCGAGAGGCGAGCGGCAGTTGATGCTTCACCTCCGTGTACGCCGCACGTGGTGGAAAAAGTGTGTGTGACACTTTAATAATTCGCGTAGAAACTTCGATTTCACCGCAGCATAACTGGTTGCGTGCAACGACCGGCCCAAATACCACTGCGACTCAACTAAGTGAGCTCAGTGTAAAGTGATAAACATTAAAATTACCGATAGTGTTTGACATTATCGTATATTTTTTGAAGAATCGTTGAGATGGCTGCGACGGCGACGAAACCTCGAGAAAGTTTGCAACTGGGCAAAGCGTATATTATTGCTTACAACAGTATACAGATCGTTGGTTGGACCCACTTGCTACTCCATACGTTGGTGTATTTTCTGAACCGCGGGACTCTCGAAAACTTCTGGGATGAAATCAGGTGGAGTTTGCTGATCTTCCAAAATGCCGCAGTTTTAGAAGTGTTGCACGCTGCGCTGGGTTTGGTCAATACTGGTGTTTTCCTGACTCTTACACAAGTGACATCAAGGGTGTTCCTGGTGTGTGCCGTCTTAATGGTCTCGGAAGCAGGGAGAGTGAGCCCAGGCATAGTCCTGTGTGTGTTTGCCTGGTCGATCACTGAGATAATTAGATACGGCTATTATGCGATCAACATGCTGGGGAAAGTGCCTCCACTGCTAATGTTGCTACGTTACTCGACGTTCTTTCTTTTATATCCACTCGGGGTTTCTGGTGAGCTGCTCTGTATATATGATTCTATGGAAGACGTGTCCTTGCGCAAGTACTGGGCCATTCCGGTGTTGTCAGACTATATTGCAAGAGAAAGCCAGTTTTACATATTGTTTACCTTGTTCTATCGTTATATGTTAATCACTTGTATGTTGTGTTACATTCCTATGTTCCCGATGTTGTTTGGCCACATGATACGCCAAAGGAAGAAGATAATGTCCAAGCTTATGAAAACTTATTAATACATTATGATGCGATGATTAAATTATGAAGGGATCATTAAATGTAAAATGTAAATAAATATTGTAGATAATTGGAGTATAATATGTAATGTTTAATATAGGACTTAATTTTGGATAAATTGAAATTTTATTTTTAAAATAAATAATATTTATTATAATGTTTGTTGAACTTATTTTGCGTCGAGCATCCTTTTGTTGACGATAGGTACTCGTAATATAATAATGATTGGTTTGTCGAACCTTCAAGATGCTGAATATTAACATTTGGACTTTAACCAAATATTAGCTTTACATACTGTTTGAAAACGTTTTATGCGTAATACCAGTTTTTATTCATATTGATTCTGCTAGAATATAATAAAACAGATACATATTTAGTAGGTAAGTGTATCTATAAAATGAAGATTATGTTCAAAAGATTAAAAAAAGCTTTTTTTATCTTTGTGTGTACAGAAATTCTATACAAGGTATACCCGTGTTCATTATTCCAAGGATAAAGCTATAACTTATAATCCTTATTCTTACGAAAGTATGTCTGTACGTCCACTTAATCTCGAAAACTACTGTACGAATTTTTTTGAAACTTTCCAGTTACGTACTTTATATATCAGAATAAGAAATAGGCTGTAATGTATCTCTTTTAGGAACGAAAAAGTGGATGAAAATGTTTATGGACAGTAAATATTTTTTTAGGCTAGGAACTTGAAATCTTGGTAATATGCTTCACATTTACGTTGTTGGTAATATGCTTTACGGGAACGACATAAGCTACTTTTCGTCCCGGATAAAAGGTTATCCGCAATAAACGAATCAAAGGCGGACGAAGTCGCGGGTGGCCGCTAGTAAATCTATAAATATAAAGATAGCTGAGCTTCAGTTCACCTCTTCACCCACATTATAAATGCGAAAGTATGTTTAACTATTCCACTCTGCCAAACAACAACAAATCTGCGTAGTTTAAATGATGGTATATAAGATCGTGGAGTGCTATTATATGCTACTTTTTTATTCTAGGAATACAACTATATTAACCATACCTCTAGAGTAGGTACGAGTAGTATGAACGACTGATTTTTGTGGTGTTTACGCCCTTTGAGTCTGGCTTATGCCCGTGAAGGTCGGGCAATTGTGCGTGGGGATAGTGCTTCTTAGGAGTCTAGCCAGCCTAACTCCGTTCAGAGCGCAGGATCCTCCCGATATTTCTACAGATTTTCCGGAGTGACCTCGGTGTTATGAAGATTTCAGCTCGTTGTTTAGCTACGCCGACACATTCCAGGATCATGTGGGTAACTGTTTAGTCGGCCGACAGGCAACCCTACACAAGGGGCTATCGGTTATTCCTAGGACAGATAAACGTTTGTTAAGTGTCCAGTGACGGCGCCTACGGTTACGCGTAGAGCAGGCCTGTCAAGTGACAACAGGCGCTTCGTTAGGCGCGCCTCTGTCGCGCGAGCTATCTGCGTGCACTGGTTTTTGCCCATATTGCCCGTATTGGGCTCGTGTTCTATGACGTAGCCATGTCCGCAGCTAGTTAAAAGATATAGAAATCACAGTACTTGGCATTGATTTAAACTTACACGATCTTCACTCACTGTCACAACACAACAAAACAGGGCTTTATCGCGTATAAATATGATTTATTTAATTACCTTTCGTTGTTAATTTTCGTTCGTCACAGCACTTGGGCCAATCGCTAAGAGATCAGATCCTCTCCTTGCCAGATGGTTGGCTGCGTCGTTACCTAGAAAACCACTGTGGCATTTAATCTACTGCAACGTGACCTGGTTGTGCAACCCGATAGTCTCCAATGCTGAGTCGCAGTCTAGTATGAGCACTGATTAAATTATGTTATTTGTCCAAGGCTCGTAGTATTGCAGCGCTGTCGGAATCTATACGTATATTTTTGTCTAGAGGTAGAGTAGTTTAGAGGTTAAGTTCCCACGATTCAGCATGACTCCTGGAGTACAAGCTATGAAGCTTATCAACGCAGGGAAAGTCGTCCAAAAAGTTCAATAATATCTAAAGGGTGCCGTCAGTAAACAAAACGCATCGAGCCTCAGGGGGGGACAATTTGCTACATAGGGCAGCTTCGGATTCAAAGAGCATTTTCTCTTTCTTACAGACCAACATTTGCGCAGTCTCAAAATAATTCCTATTCAAAAACCTTAAAACTAAAGTTTACTATCCTACAATGAGCACTTTCCTATAATGTTAGCTTTTGTGTAAGAATTCTCATACACATTACGGGAATGCAGACATTTTGGGTAAACAATACAACATGCAAATTTAATACTGACGTATATTTTGATGACGATTAATATCTTCTTAGCTTCTACGGAATAAATTTACATACATTTCCTTAAGAAACTGTTTATATTTTGTGTTATATATATTTAATGAGCACGCACCAAAAAAAAAAAATACATCCGACTAATAGATTACGTATTCGTCAAGTCATGCCAGCTGTCAGACTAAGTTGGATTGTGTACATTACTGCTTGGGCGCACGTAAAAAATAAATTACGTCGAATTAATGAAACAAAATTACTTTCCTCTGTGGGATTTATACAGTTTACTTTATGGACTAATTCTTTTAATTTTCCCAACATGTCAGTCATTAAGAGTCCGCAGTAAGCTCGGCCGAATTTCACCTTACCATACAAACGGAGTTTCGTTCTTATTTTAAAACTACGTGTTGGATTGTAATGAAAATTTGCATATACAATGACGTAAGGTATATCTAGACCTGAAACTAGTTTATATGCGTGCAGTTTATAAAACAAACGAAATACAGTAAAAATAAGTTTTGTATATAAAACTTAAACTCGCTGTATATTTTTACTATAGTATCTGAAGCTACATAAACTAATTACAGGCCTGCATATGCCTAAACTTATTCTAAGTACAAAGTTTCAGAGCAAACTAGCTAGTCGTTTGAAAATGAGAGCGTAACTACGTTTGTATGGAGAACCGAGCTTACTGCGGACTCTTAAGCAGTGAGTATTTATTTTTGCACTTTTAGTTAGTTCGATTCTCAGTTCGGGTAAGATTTTCACTTAATCCGTGAATGCAGTTATTCATGTCAGAAAAACCCACCAAAAAGATTTAATGTAAAATTGGCGACCAAGACTCACATGCTCACAAGGCTTTCGCTGTAAAAAAGTTATCAGATCCCAGGAACAACCAAAAACTATGGCTGGATAAAATTTCCGCCCGTATAAAATGTACAAGCTGTATTTTCGGAAACAGACATTTCGAGCCTAAGCCACAAATGCGTTTAAGATGATGTTTCAGGTTAACTAGACTTATAACCGCGGCCCTGACCCCATGAAAATCTATTTATACTTGTAATGTGTTATAGGGTATATTCCACTAAACTAAAATAACGCTTGTTCGGAAATTACGTCGCAACATGTTAGAAATTTCACATTAAAGACAGGAATAACACTAAATTCATGATGGTCTAATGTTTTGTACTCGACTGCGTGAAAAGGGAGGTTATGTTTTTCGAGATATGTATTTTGGGGTGAAGCGTTCTCCTGTTTTGAGATTTTCGAAATATATTAGTTGAAAAAAGGTGCCTTTCGAAGTCAACAATGTGTAGATTTTTTTTAATTGCCCCCTAAATACGATAAAATACAATACAAAGTATATAATTAAGTTATTTTTGCATATTATACTTAACTATCTTATTTCGTTTTCATAAAACCATAAACACTCTTTTCGTTTTTTTTATCTGACTACTCTGAAGCAAAAAAGAGGGTTACGACATTTTTCTTCTCTGAGACCGAAGTTAAGAACTTTTTATTAGATAAGTACGCGTCACTTATATTTTCGAAAATGTTATTGTATAGTCATTTCATTTGTCATTTCATTATTACAAACCTGTAATAGTAGGTGGGACTAGAGATATTACTCCCGCAACCTAGACGATGTAATGACACCTTTACATTCACTCAGTTCTTTCCAGGGCTCTGATCATAATTAATAGCTTAGGAAATCATATTTATTTACTTTATTTTATTTTTATGACATAGGAGGCAAACGAGCAGACGGGTCGCCTTATGGTAAGCGATCACCGTCGCCCATAGACACTTGCATCACCGGAGAAGTCACAAGTGCGTTGCGGGCCTTTCAGGTGGGAGTACGCTCTTTATAATTAAGTCTTCCAAAAGAGGTGATGGTTCTCAATTCGGTTGTACATTGTTTTTTAATGCTAGTTACCTCAGAACTCCGTCATTTATAAACCGATTTAGATTTTTTTTGTTTCAAAGGTGGAACATCTAGATTGGTCCCATTAAATTTTAGTGAAGATCTGATGATAGGATCCACGAGGAATTGAAGGAACTTGACATGGCTATTTCGGTATTTTAAGAAACATAACAAGCATTTGCATTCAGAAAGCATAAATTGGTGAAGTGAAACTGATGACGTAGACCACAGAAGATCACTGGAACCAGACCTTTAATAAACGTTATTTTCATGTAACGCTATATTTTATATCGTTATAATTACACAAATAACGTTATAAAAATTTACAAATTCGCATTTTTTTTGCCGTATTCGTAGCGGTATCCCTTATAACGTTATTAAACTAACATCTATACATCTATATCGATACTTCGGCTAGCGATATAATAACGTTATAGACCTTCTCTTTCTTACACTCACATTCGCCCGCTCCTGCATTGCGGTTCACGGCGCACGGCATAGCTTTGCCTTGCCGTTGCTACTTGCTTGGTACGAATACCTACTTAGTGTACCTACAATCTACATTATTCGTTAGTTACTCGTAGTATCAGATCGGATTTTGTCGGCCACTCGGTGATTTGAAAATACGTTCTGATTTAATAAACCGAATACGTCAGAAGCTGGGATCGGGAAATACGAATGCAACTAGTGGTGAGTAAAAAGGTTATAGCCCAAGAAAATTAGCAGAAATAAGCTAATCAGCGGAAACAATTCGTGTAGTTTTTAAAATTAGTACAGGGTTTCCTTGAGGTGTCTTAATAACCCTCCTAAAAGTCCTCGGGTGTGGGGGCTGGGCTGTGCTGATGTTAGGATTTTGGTTAAATGTCACTTTTTTCAGTCATTTGCTGTTATCTCAAAAACCTACATTATACTTGAACAATTGCTGTTATAAAAATAAGCTACAGTGAATATACTATAAATTTCCAGGTTATTGGGGGTGCGAATTTGGAAAATGGTGTCCATTTTGGAAATCAAGATGGCGGACATCACTTATTATGAAAAAGTCATGATAGGTGTCGTTTTCTATGTTTTTGGGGACGCAAATTTGGGAAATGGCGTCCATTTTGGAATTCAATATGGCGGTCTACTTTTAATGAAAAAGTCATCTTAGGTGTCGTTTTCTAGGTTTTTCGGGGCGCGGATTTGGGACATGGCGTCTATTTTGGAATTCAAGATGGCGTACATAATTTTTAATGAGAAAGTCATCATAGGTGTCGTTTTCTAGGTTTTTGGGTGCGGAAATTTAGAAAATGGCGTTGATTTTGGAACTCAAGATAGTGGTCTTTACTTTTAATGAAAAAAAACATCATAGGTGTCGTTTTTTAAGTTTTTGGGGTGCAGATTTTAAAATTCAAGATGGCGGAAATTACTTTTTACGGAGAAGTCAACGTGGGAGTCGTTTTCTACGTTTCTGGGAATTCAGATTTGGCCATATATAATGGCGTCTATTTTAGTTATGCCTACCCTTACTTCTACTTGAATTTTTGACTTCTACACCATCAAAAAACCTATAAAAGGGATGAAATAATCATAAAGTGACTTCGGCCATCTTAAATTCCAAAATGGAAGCCACGTATGAAATATGCTGATAGTTATTTTTCAAATCCGCACCCCCAAAAACCTAGAAAATGATATCTATGATTATTTTTTTATGAAAATGATATCCACCATCTTGAATTCCAAAATGGACGCCATTTTCCAAATTCACATCCCCAAAAACAGAAAACGCCTAAGATGACTTTTTCATTAAAAGTGATGTCCGCCATCTTGAATTCCAATGCCATTTGCAGTGTTTTCGACTACTTATTGCTATTAGTAGGAGGCAAATATCTAAACATTTCGTCGTCCCGTCCTCTAATAGGTCTACGTAACTGCGTATAGACAGCATTTCTTTTTTTGCGTCCAAATTTTCATTGATTGTATGACAAACAGCACAACACTTAAATTTAACAACACTCCTTAATCGTTTTTCACCTTTACGAACGGTAGGTAGAAGGCGTCCAAGCAAAAGGTGCTGGCAACGTTGCGCAATACATTAATCCAGCGCCGGCCGCCGGCGCGCCGTGTGCCTAACCAAAGAAGTGCATACGCAGCGGCAACAGCGCGTAGTTCATAACGTTATTTAAACATTTATAACGCTATTTCATAATGTTGTGGTTTTCATTCCGTTGTGATATGATATAACGTTATAAAGAAACATTGATTTTATTTGAACGAGATTTTAAACACAAACGAAATATATCGTTATTATATCGTTTTTTTTTCATCACTTTTTAAAGGTCTGACTGGAACTACTCAATGATAAGAGATTTACGGGTGGCGAAGAGATATATCTCGCTTTAAATAGCTAAACTATAATTCATAGTCAAAAATTGAAATGGTCCTGATGACAATGCAATGGTACCATCAAATTGATTTGATGATGGAGCCTGAAGGTAGGCACCAGATCTCTTTAATTTAATAATGTATCCTAGCCGTGTTTGGGCTTGTTCGAATCGTCGGATGATAAACTTTTAGTAATGATTAAATAAAAAGTGTGAAAATCATTGGCTTTTTAGCAAAAAATAAACTGACTGCAAAAATAAAACAGTCAAAAGTAAAAAAGCCATCGTGTCACAACTTAATAAAATCGTATGCTTTCGATATCCATACTATAATATTATAAATGTGAAAGTGTGTCTGTCCGTCTGTCTGTTACCTCTTCACGGTTAAACCGCTGAACCGGTTTGGATGAAATTTGGTATGGAGATAGTTTGAGTCCCGGGGAAGGACATAGGCTACTTTTTATCCCGGAAAAATACCCTTATTTGCGATAAACGAATTTAAGGCGAATGAAGTCGCGGGCAGAAGCTAGTTTTACATATTTTATATAGCACTGACGCCAAAATAAGATTAATTGTATAGACTGAGCAGAAAAACGGTTACTTACGAATTTTGCAGTTATTTTTCACTTTTGAGTTTTTTTCTTTTTGGATTCGGTTTTATTTTTTGGTTGAAAGTTAATAAAATCTTGCCTGCACTTAATCGACGGAATCAGCGTTATAATTTTATATGCAAATTCATTGTAACCTAATAGCATCATTAGCATAATTGTCGGGCCATTTGACGGTCACTATGTCATCTTAGGATCATATTACTCAAGTAATTATTGTATCACAGCCAACATCAAGCCCAGTTCACGATGTTCTAAATTCGACTAATCTGGTTGCGGACGAATAGGAATTTGTATATTATAAAATATTGTTGAAAAAAACTGATGATTACTAAAGCTTTTCACTCTGTACCTTACATGAAGGCCAATGGGAAAATAAAATAGAAGATTTTTAAATTTAAAAATCTTGAAAACAGAGGAGGTTCTATGTTCCACTGTATGTATTTTTATTTTATGCAACGTATGTTTACCGATTTTTCTGGCAATTGTGGACCAGTCTTAATTTTTTTTATATTTTTTTGTATACTTTTGGGGCCATACCATTGTAACCAAGTCGGGATCTGATAATGTGATATCAAGGCAATCAACGGCAACCTTCAAATGTTATAGGCATTTATCGATTTCAGTATGTCACGTTTTCGTGACATACTGAATGCAAATGCTTGATAGCATTCAAAACTTTTTGAATTATTTGGCAAAATAAAACGCATACAGAAGACCGCAAAGTGACTGGAACTCCTCAATGATTTATCATTAAAGAGTTCGCCCGATAAGAGATTTATGGGTGATTATAAGATATCTCGAGAACATCAGCTAAGCGACTTCCTAGTCATCATTTTTAAAATAAATGCTCCTGAAGATAATGGTACCATCAAACTGATGATGGAGCCGGAAGGTAGGCACCGGATCTCCGTAAAAAAATAATTAATCTTAGCCTTCTATGGACTCGTTAAAATAATCAGAAGATGAATTTTAACGGAACGATTCACTAAGAGGTTAAATGAAACTTTTAACAAAAAATATAAACCGACTAAGAGCATGTCGTACCACACTCAGTGTTGGGTTCCGTGGCTGTTGCTGAAAAAAAATGCACTACAGATGCAAAACAAACGTTGTGTAAAAAAAAGTGCACCAGTAAAGAAGTGTAAGGATACACATGACATGAAGACATGACACTTACGTAATTTTGCTGAGAAGCGCAGTTTTTCGGCAATAACTGAGAATTGATATATGCAATCGTATTAGAAATATATTTTTTTCAAGTATTTAACAAGCTTTACCTGAAAACTGTCGAAACACGTGCCACACGTTGATGTAGGCTGAAAAAAAATACAGCTTCGGTAATATAACTACCAAACTAAGTAGCGGCTCATATAAGACACTTACTTCACCCTACACTCCAAATTTCATCAATACATGTACATCTTGTAGTTTCTGAGTAAAAAACCTGTGACATACAGATGGACGGACATGACGAAACTATATAATGGTCCCGTTTTTACAATTTCGGCTTAGGAACCATAAAAAAATCTACTCCAAAAAAGTAGTTGAAAAGTTTATATAAACTTATTTATAGTTTCTCAGTGTACGAGTAGCCGCGATAAAAATTGAGCTCAGTGACCGGTGTTTTTTAGTTTTCTCTGTTTACATGCCTACTGACTCAAGTGAAAATCTAGTGGAGTTTACAGAGTGCCTCAGTGAAATATCGGCTATAATTGAAAACAATAATGCAGAGGCGGTATTTATGTTAGGGGACTTCAATGCACACCCTGGTGAGTGTTTTGCAAAAGAACTTTTATCTTTCTGTGATGAACAGTTGTGGACTTGTATAGATTTAGAAATGATGCCTTCTGATAGCTATACATTCGTGAGTGACGCACACGGGTGCCGCCGCTGGCTCTATCACTGCTTAGTTACTAGCTCGGCACAACCCTCAATACACGCCTGCTCAGTGTTATATAACACGTACTGGTCCAATCACTATCCTATATGTATAGAGTGTAATTTTAATATTTTGAAACCAAAAATACCTGTTGATAATAAGTGTATAAATAAGGTTGTTTGGGGAGAGCGTGATATATCTCAGACTGAGAAGTATCATAAAATCTGTCATGAATAATTACGAAAATTTGATTTTCCTGTAGAATTTACTGAGTGCAGCGCTACTCTGTGTTGCGATAAAAGTCATAGAACAATATTAGACGCAATGTACGATGGTATTATTTGTACACTGTCTAAAGCTGCGGAGTGTTGCTATAACGTAAATGTAAATTGTAAACGTAAATATGTCACTGGGTGGAATAAGTACGTGCGCGGCGCTCACGAGAAGGCTCGACTTTGTTTTTGGAACTGGTTAGTACATGGTAAACCAGACTCTGGCCCCGTATACAGAGAGATGTGTGAGTCCAGGCGTTTATTTAAATCAAAATTAAGATGGTGTCAGAATAACCAACAGCAAATAAAAATGGACATCATAGCTGAACAACACGCAAATAAAAAGTTCGGACAGTTTTGGAAATATTCGAACAGATTAAATCCAAAGCCAAGCCTCCCCGTGAGCGTGGCGGGAGTGTGCGATCCCGCCGGAATAGCCAATGTTTTCCGCTCTCATTTCAGTGTCAAATCTCCACTAGGGCCGACGGCGCGGCAGATGCCCGATGCTGAGACTGTCTGTAGGGAGCGTAGTGTGAAATTTACCGCGAAGGAAGTAAGTGCAGTCATAAAGGGAATGGTGCGAGGCAAGTCGCCGGGCCATGACAGCCTCAGCATCGAGCACCTGCAGCACGCTGGAGTACATCTACCTAGAGTGCTGTCCATGTTTTTTACTTTGTGTCTAGGCCACTCATACTTACCTAAAAACTTGATGCGTACTATTGTGATCCCTATGATTAAAAATAAGACCGGTGACTCATCTGATGTGAATAACTATAGACCTATTTCTCTAGCCACGGTCATTGCCAAGGTGCTTGATAGTCTCCTTGGTAAGCACTTGGATGGGCACATTAAACTCCACGACGCGCAGTTTGGCTTTAGACCGAATCTTTCTTGCGAAAGTGCTGTCCTGTGTCTCAAGGAGCCTGTGAAGTACTACACCAATAGAAAAACGCCAGTGTACGCTGTTTTTCTTGACCTGTCAAAAGCCTTCGATCTTGTTGCCTATGACGTACTCTGGAGGAAACTAAAGACTGAAACAAGTGTACCTACAGAAGTAACATCCTTGTTTATGCACTGGTATAATAATCAGAGCAACTGTGTAAGATGGGCACGCTCTTTATCGGATGAGTATGGGTTGGAGTGCGGGGTGAGGCAGGGGGGGCTGACGTCTCCCACGCTCTTCAATCTGTACGTCGACGCGCTGATCAAGGAGCTCAGCAGCACCGGTATCAGCTGCCATATAAACGGAGTCTGTGTAAATAACATAAGTTACGCAGACGACATGGTGCTGCTGAGCCCCTCCAGCTGCGCACTGAAGAAACTGCTCAGTATTTGCGAGTCCTGTGCGGTGGCCAATGGACTCAAGTACAACGCTCAAAAGAGCGAGTTTATGATGTTCAAACCAGATAACATCCGTTATACTGTAGCTCCAGAGTTGTTGCTTACTGGTGTAAAATTAAAAAGAGTGGAAAAGTTTAAGTATTTGGGTCACTGGGTCACCGCGGATCAAAAAGATAATGTTGACATTGAGAGGGAGCGCAGGGCGTTGGCTGTCCGATGCAATATGTTGGTCCGTAGGTTTGCGAAATGTACTGACGCAGTAAAAGTCACACTGTTTAAAGCATACTGCCAGTCATTCTATACATGCAGCCTATGGGTTAACTATACGCAGAGGGCATACAGCGACCTGCGAGTTCAATATAACAGCGCGTATAGAGCGTTGTTGCGGCTGCCACGCTATTGCAGCGCATCCGCGATGTTCGCGGAGACGAACACGGCGGGGTTCGCCGCCATCATGCGCGCGCGCTGCGCCTACATGCTGCAGCGCGTGCGTAGCAGCCGCAACGCGCTCCTGCGCGCTGTTGTTGTTGAACGCTGGGACTCGCCAGTGCTGGTGAGATGGATCGGGCTCCACGCCCTCAAATAATATATTGGCCTTTTGTTTTTTTTTTTTTTTGGTTTGTATGTAAATGTTTTACTGTCTATTGCTAACACTTATTCTAAGTACAAACTTTACTAACAAAATATGGATCCTTGGTCTGAAATAAAATGAACAAAAATGTTTCAACTCAATTTATAGAATAATGATATTTTGGAGTTGGTGCCACGGCTGTCCATTTTGAAAATTTATCAATTTCTGTTGGTGGCACCGACACCAAGATAACATTAATTGCATAAATTGTATAGATTGTTGTTAAATAAAAGTAACTTAAGGGAACTAAACAACTTAATTTTTTACTTTTTATTGATTTTTGTAGTCGGTTTTTAGGGTTCCGTAGCCAAAATAGCGAAAACAGAACCCTTCTAGTTTCGTCATGTCCGTCCGTCCGTCCGTATATCACAAGCATTTTACTCAAAAACGATTAAATGTATATTGAAGAAATTTGGAGCCTTTAGGTTAATTTCGTCCACATTCCCATATTATTCACATTTCTACTTCGTTCACAATCCCACTTCGTCAGCATTCCCATTTGATCCATATTCCCATCTCGTCCACAATCCCACTTCGTCAACATTCGTAGCTTAACCAACACGCGTAAAGTAAAATCAGAAGTGAATAAAAACAAAAATAGAATGAAAATAAAATACAATTTTTATTATTTCATATGTTTGGTGACGAAATTAGAACGTGGACGAAATGGGAATGTTGACGAAGTGGAAATATTGAAAAAATAGGAAGTGGACGAATTGGGAATTGATTGTGGACGAAATGGGATTGCTGGCGAAGTAGGAATGTGGACGAAATGAACCTAAACGATTTGAAGAATAGGTGTATTTTATTTATAAGCAGCTACTTAGTTTGATAGTTAAATAATAATAAAAATATATTTCTAGGGTGGGGGGGGCACTCTATACATGTACATGTCATCATCATTATCATTTCAGCCGTAGGACGTCCACTGCTGGACAGAGGCCTCCTCAATAGATTTCCACATGGGCCGGATAGAGGCGACCAGCATCCAGCGAGCCCCCGCAACCCTAATCAGGTCGTCGGACCACCTTGCGGGTGGCCTTCCTACGCTGCGCTTGCCGGTACGTGTTCTCCACTCTAGAACCATTCTGCCCCAGCGGCCGTCGGTTCTTCGAACTATGTGCCCTGCCGATTGCCACTTCAGTTTGCTTACCCTGTATGCTATGTCGGTGGCCTTGGTTCGTCTACGGATCTCCTCATTCCTGATTCGATCTCGTAGAGAAATACCGAGCATAACCCTTTCCAGAGCTCGCTGAGTAACTCTGAGCTTCCTTAAGAGGCCCATAGTTAGAGACCATGTCTCGGCTCCGTACGTCATCACCGGTAATACACACTGGTTGAAGACTTTCGTCTTCAAGCACTGAGGCAACTCGAAGTTGTTGACGAATACGTCTATCTAGGACAAACAATCCAGTTAGGCAGGTCCAACTTCGAGAAAGAGATCAATTGACGGATCCAACTCGGATGGGCAGCGTTTGGGAAACTGCGAAGTGTCTTCTCGTCCAGCATACCTCATGTACATGTAACCGAAATTAAAAAAAGCAGCTATAATCAATGTGTGGCACATATTTCGACAGCTCTTTTAAAAATATTTTGAGGTTTCTAGAAAAACAAAATCGTTATTGAATATTATCGGTAATAATCGCTCAAAAAGTTGCATAATTTGTGTCCACTCCCCCCCCCTCTATTTTCTAAACGGTATGTCCCTAAAATATGTAATTCAAACATAAACCTCAATAAATACTTTCAACGAAAAATTGTTTTCAACATGATCGAATACACCGTTTTTGACTTATTGCCAAACAACTAAGCTTTTCAGCTAAAGGACGTAAGTGCCGTGGAGATACGCTCTTTTGTTAGTGCACTTATTAATATCGTATTTTTCTCATAGTGCATTTTTTGTATGAACGGCTGTGGAAACCTAAACTGAGTATAGTCCGACATGCGCTTGGCCAGTTTTTACTTTTTGTTAAACATTTTATTGTTATTATTATATAGGTGAATTTTCGTGATTATTTTCAACAAGTTATATTTAATGAAAATCTGATGGGGCCGCTCTTGGTCTCGTATTAAACTCTATTTTAGTGAGACGGCTCTGTGCTATACGTAGGATAGACAATCAATAGGTTTTCCAAAGTTAATATCTTGTTGGAATACGTGTAAGCTGCTGGAGAAGTCTCTGATCGCTAGATCGCTGCAATTGGGGTTTGTGAAATAAAAAAAAGATTTTAACCTATCTGATCGATAATTGAGAACCTCCTCCATTTTTCGGGAGTGGGTTAAAAATGACGCCAAAGGTTAGGTATTTTCTTTAATTTGTACGTAATTTTGTCTAAGTGTATGTGATATAAGTATATGTAAAACATAAACAATATGGCAAAGATGGTACATACCTACAATTCGTTATGTTAAAAAACAACAACAAAATTTTGACAATTTAATAACATAAAAATAAGTTACGTCACTACACAGGTGAAAATATTTAATTGTGTAGGTAGTAACTGCATGGGTACATACAAAAAAAAAGCTAATTTATAGACTTACTAGAAGCAACTTCGTTCGCGGAGGAGAAAAAGTCATAACCCCTCTTTTATCCTTCAGCGTCGTTGGGTAAAAAGTATCCTATGACCATCTGTGGTTTTACCCAGCGACCGATGTACCTACCAAAAAAAGTTTAAATCAGTTTAATCGATTTAGCGTGATGAAGCCACAACGGCACAAACGTACAAAAAAATAATAATTTCAATGTATCTGTACATTGAAGATTTAATTTTTACTACTTTATATAATATAGATTTTTTAAATTATGGTATCTGTTTTCACATTGGGTATGCGTACCCAACGTATGACAACGTACGCGTACTTTAGGACTGAATTCCAGGAAAC
Organism: Hedya salicella; assembly: GCA_905404275.2. Taxonomy (NCBI): domain Eukaryota; kingdom Metazoa; phylum Arthropoda; class Insecta; order Lepidoptera; family Tortricidae; genus Hedya; species Hedya salicella. Next base: position 18,958,193 of record FR990099.1, on the reverse strand, counting down.
ATACTTCTTGAAATAAATGTTATGTAATGTATGTATAACATTTCTTAAGAAGTGGAAATTGTCACTAGCAGCTTGTATCCGTTATATGAATATGAAATTGCTCAATTGCAAATATCGCGATGCTTCGTTGAATTTGACCCTGGTGTTGCACATTTACACATACTTTTAATGAGGCGGCCTGGATAGACACACTTATCACTCCTCCATGAAAAAACAATGCCTTCCCCTCCAATGTAAGATGTCAAGCTTTTCGCTGCAAATTGTTATCAGTTCGGCAAATGGTTTCCGTGACAATCTAATTGAATTGTTCGAAGTCTCGTGTCACCACGCGTTTGCATTATCACCGGAACCCGAACTCGAGACACCGAGCCAATTTGACTGGAGCCGCGGAATAAATAATAGTACCTGTAAGTACACTGTACAGGCTCTCTCTTTGATCTTCGTGAAAGAAAATGAGAGAACAAGCCGCACGCAATCGAGAGAATGAGCAACATGTAACTAATTGCGGTTTCCCAAAAGTGAACGATAGGGCACGATAGATTACGTAGGTATACCGAACGCCTTTATGGGTAGATAATTATTGCTGCGCGGCTCCAAGTCTGCAATGTGACTCGAGCTAATCTGACTCGAGCCAATCTGACAGCTACCAGAGCTCAAGTAGGATCGGTATCAAGAGCGCGAGAACGAAGACCGAGTTTCCGTGTAGCGCCAAAGGAGCGTCCAAAGCGAAACCACACTGGGTTCTTTGTTTGCGAGCGTAAGTCTTGCTAATCTAAACCCTTGTGGACTCTTAAATGAGTAGTATGCCACCCGACGATCATCTTTCGTTTCCTTTGTAAGCGACTTCAAAAAAAGAAAGAGTCAGATTCTTATTTTTTATTTTATGTATGTTAGAAATCGTCCTCGAAGACAATTTTGACCGATTTCTAAAATTATGCTTCTGTATCAAAGGAGGTGTCTAAAAGTTAGTCCCATATAATTTTGAAAAAGATCTGTAGAAGGAACTCAACAAATATAGCGTGTTTAATATTTTAAGAAACAAGTCAAACATTTCCATTCAGAAAATATAAATTAGTGAAGTTGAATTCAACTGGATCCAGATAATACTCATACAGTTAGGGTAACTGCACATTTGTACGGATCCCTCGGTGCGCGAGGCCGACTCACTCTTGGCCAGTTTTTTTTTAAGTAATAGGATGTTTATTTGGCATCTTATTTCTTTATTCCACTTGTAATTTATTATTTAAATCGTATGTTATTTATAAGAAAAAAAATGCATACAGGTAGAAAAACATCTCAAACGAGGTAATATGTCAAAAATGTGTCTAGACATCTGACATTTACATTGACATTGAACCTCCTCTGTTAGGTATAGTGATAAAATATCATAAAGACAATCATGTCGCAAAAACTATATATCTTAAATGATATTCCAATGTGTGTATGACGTGTGTGTGAATTAATGTATTTGCATCCAAAGATTAATTTCTTGGTCATGTTCGCTTATACGTAAACAGTCGATCAAAAGGCCATAGTCGGTTTTCCATAGTAAGTCGGCCCTTACATCAAATGGGCTTGGGTTTTTTGTGTGAGTAGTAGACCTCCTGTAGTGAAGAATATTTTTGTCGTGTATGAGTATCCTACTTATTAATAAGCATGAATTTTTATTTTTTATTTATTAAAAGCTCATTAATGTAGCATTATAACTAGTTATTTTTTTTTGTAACGATTTAGTACCTTATTGAAATAAAACAATTTAACGGATTATATTGTCCTCCCGTGACCATGGAAAGCTGGAAAGCTTCCGAAACGTCGGGAACTAAAAATGAGATAATATACGCGATATAATCCGTTAAATTGTTTTATTTCAATGAGTAATAATCGCGGAAACAGAAGAAAAGATTTAGTACCTTATTTGTACCTTTAGGTTTGGCTTACGTTTACATTTTATCGCCACACCAAAAAAAGTTACACCTTAAATAAGATTTGCATGCAAGTATTGTAAAGCGACTCACACACGGAACCGATGGAATATATGAAAAAGTATATTCCTTGTTTATTATATATTATAGCAGTCTCATGCGAACGCGCTTTACCTACAGATGACAATCTAAGGATGTTTTGATGATGATTTTGCTTTTTGTTTGTTTTTTACAAGATAAAATGTAAAATAAATTAATAAAAGTATGTAGAATTAATTGTTCATTAGTAAATTGCCAGTATTTTCCATATTGATTTATTGATTGATTTACAACTGTATTGATTTTAGCCTCAGCCTTGTTGGTAATGCCGCAGCAACAATTTGATGTAATATTTTCCCGCCAACCATTTTCAATCTGATTTAACTGAGAGTAATTTGCCGTTATAACGATTTTAAAATACAGCTCGGAATTGATTATCTGTTTAGTTCGTATAATAAATATAAAAACTTTTAAAGAGAAATGTACCTATAAATTCACACAAAATACCTAGTCCAATTTTGTTGCCGCAGCTAAAATATTTTTTGCAAATTTTCAAAATCCTTACAAATTATTATCTATTATCACTAGTTATTATAATTATTGGCCTATTTTGATGTTTGATGTGCCTATAATACACTTTATTATGGTTTACAACCTCAAAATATCATAGACAAGATAAAGAACTTTTAACAAATTATCCAAATTATAGGGAGCTCTTCTTTCAGATGGCAACACTCAGACGCACATCTTTAAAATTAAAAATTGTATTTTTTTTAATAATCATACTTCAATATGAAATATCTGTAAATATGAAATATGACAAATCAAATCAAAACAGCAGGCTGCAGCTGGTGCGTTTGTCAATGCACGACCAAGAGCGATGTGGCGAAGACTAATTGGCCAATCAGCCAAACATTCATAATATAGTAAACTGAATAAATATATCAATTTAATGCAAACAAAATGATATTTCTTTTTATTTTTATTTTATAAAATCTTGGTAATAATTGTATTCTATAAGATTTATTAAAAGAACCTGTAATGTTTCTTGTACCTAAAAACTATTTGCTGACGTTTAAAAAAAACTGTAATGAAGGTGCAAGCGGTGCGATTTTTTTTCCAGCCAGGGCTGATCTAATGTATCTACTTATATTAGCTGTGGGGATTATAGCTGTGCTATAGTAACTAATTCGTTTTAATAAGTCAATCCCTAGACCTCTCTAAGAGTAGTTAATGATGGTCCTCCCAGACGTGTTCGTCGACGGCGATAACTTATAAACATGTTGTTCTTTACGTGAGCGCGAGCATGACTTGCATACATAAAATTAAGTCTTAAAATGACGGTAGCATGCAACACAGTGACCATCGGAGGATTTAGTCATCAAGATATTCGAGAAGGCTGCTTTCGAAATTTTAAACTATATTACCTACATACTACCTTTATGTGATAAAATATATATGACATGTAAATATAACATTTATTTTTGTTGGAGTGTGTGGTACAGCTACACTACAGACACACGTACAGGCAGCAGTATGCTAGTCCGATCTCTGACCACCAAGCTCCTCCTACGACTCACGCGATATGTCTGTTACAGACAAATGGCGTTTCTGGACGTTTCTACAGTGCAGGCGTTTTTTTTTGCTTTATTCGTTAAACAATAACATTACAGTAATAGTTAATGGCATAGTAAATCGTAATTCTGTGAGCTGGAGCTCCCCAGTACTAGCTTCTCCCTCTAAATCGCATTCAAGGGAGAGCGACTTGTTGCCAGTGTATTTCAGATCGGTTTGACTCCTTGGCAGGGAGTAGAGATGTAGCCTCGCTCTGGATGTTCTTGTATTATTAGAGAGTGCTCCGAGAATTGTTCGGATTGATCTCTGCCGCATCTTTCCACCATCTTCCTATGCGACAGTATTTCCATATGTATAATTATGCAGTCCACAACTGCAGTAAGTTAAGGAGATCGCGAGTGTTTTTTTTAGTACAACAGTTTCCGCCTTCGGGACTTCGCTCGGTTAACGATCCCATGGAAAGATGAGATCGTAGCAAATTCGTCGAATGACGAATCTGTCAGGAAAGGGCGACCAGGGCCTTCGATTTCTTCTTTCTCATTCCTTTGTCCGACTCTCTCTTGCTCTCTTCCACTCCACTAATCGGGTTGAACCGGTACAACCTGCCTCGGCAGTCCTTGGGCCTTATGTCCCGCTTCTCTCTCCTCCTCTAAATGGCTGCGAATGGAAGCACTAATAAAGAACTGAAGAAATGGCGTGTATTAAGTAGTTAAATGTAAACAAACAAAAGTGGCGCAAATCGTTTTGGCCCAGAACGAGACAGAAGCGGTCATGGCGTAAGAAGGGCTCCAAAAAATTAATTTGATGATCTTGGAATTCGTAGCATATGGAAACGGAAATCGCGGTCTTTCGTAAAGTTTTTAGTGACTAGAATTCAGTTGTTCACTGAAAGTCTCTGTTTCGCAGGTTTTCATCCGGATAAAAAAGGTATTAAAAGTTGTCAAAATTCATTCGCGATCCGGTGTACAGTCGAGTAGAAAGATATATTTGCAAATTGAAAACTCCAAAAACATTTTTATATTTAAATAAGTTTACACAACACACTATGACAAATAGCTGCTTACAAGGCGTAACAGTTTCATATTTTCATTCAATGCTCAATATTGCTGTTTACAATCTTTATTTCATACAATCATTGTAACAAATATAAATTAAAATTACATGTAAAAAAAAAACATGTTACAAATAATATTTCCTTTCAATGTGCCATAGATATATTAACGGTATAAAGCTACACATGAAACTTTACGTTCAATCGTACATTATTTTACTTACACTTCTTGGCTTCATAAATATCTTTACAGTTTGATTCAAACTAGGAACCATTTCATATTTTTAATAATGAAAATCACCGAAAGCAGTACCATAGTTTCAAAATAATCTATAGGTCTCTTTCATTTTGGGCTTGACGTCAGTGAGGTGTCAATTGTTTAATGTCTTTCAATATTTTTTGATTTCACAAGGTCTCGCAGATTCACAGGAGGAATATACAGGTTGTCATAAAAATATCCGTGTAACCACTAAAGGCAACATGTAGTGTAGGTATCAATCGTGGCTATGAAAAAAAATACATAAATTAATTTGAATTTATGTATTCTAAGGCAAAACGAAGTTTGCCGAATCAGCATATAACATATGCATAAATAATTGTGTCGCTGAAATGGCGAAATCAGTACAAAATATTTTTTAAAATAATTATTCAGCTTGTATTTGTCATGCTGTGTGTAAATTTATTTAAATGTAAAGATATGTTTGGAACTCGCAACTATAAATATACCTTTGACCTCAATGCTCATTCGTTTATTGCATTCCACAATGTTAGTTTACAGGATAGGTATTAGGTAAACTTAAGTTGCATAAAAGTTACATGACAGTGAACTCAATTGTGGACCCTGTTGGCCACAGCAAAAATGCGTGGAGAGAAGACGACTTATTTATTTGAACTTTATTGCCCAAAATAAAATCAGTACATATGGTGGACTTAATGCCATATATTTATGGCATATGGTTTTTTTTATAGATTTTCCTCTAAATATTCTCTTAATGTATAATAGCTTTTATTAAGCGATTATTTCGGTTCCCCTCCGTTAGCCCGAAAAACTTTCGTCCTAATTTCATTAGCCCTAATTTTGGTAACCCTAAAATCACAAACCCGAATTTTCATTCATCCTAATTAATGAATAGCCCTAATTTCAGGATCCCGAATTTTCATAATGCCTAATTTCATCATACCGAATTTTCACTAGCCCTAATTTGCACTTAGCCGATTTTTTTAGACTACTAATATTATAATACCTAATTATGCTAAAACCTACATTTTATTATACCTAATTATCTATAAACCTAAATATGCCTTTAATGGATAATTTCAAAAATTATTTCCATTCATTCATTACCACTCGTTCATTTGCGCTCGCGCGCACGGCGCTGCGGGAAAAGCAGCCCTATCGCCTTAGGTAACAAGTGGCAGGCCCCCAAACTCACCTCCGCAGCTTCGGCTCGCACGGGCGGGCGCCTACCATTTGTTACAGCGGGCGACAGCTGCTCTCCCTCCGCGCCTCCGCTTTTGGAATAACACTCTAAGGGTAGGATAGACAAGACCACGTGGAGTCGGAATTGCCATAGACTCAGGATGTAAGTACATGGGAATATTTTGACGCTCCGCTCGCTTCGCTCGCTCCGCTATACATTGTCACAATAGAAACCTAACCTAACTTACAGTTTTCGGGGTTCAGCCAATTCGATATTTGTCCAAAACAGTATTTTCTGTTTTAACGTAAAAATAGGTTTAATAATCTTTAGTACTCTTGACATTTAGTGTCAGTAATGATTAGGTCTAATAATCATTAGGTTTGGTAATTATTAGGTTATTTCATATTAGTATTGTTGATTATTAGTACAAACCATTATTAGAATATTCGATTATTAAGTCTAACAACTAATTAGGGTATAAAAATTAGGTGATATGACATTAGGGCTAATGAAAATTAGAGCTAGCGTTGGTAGGTGTAATAATATTAGCACTTGCGTTATTAGGTCAAGTAGGGGAGTACCGATTATTTCTGAGATTATTCACTAAATCAAAAAAAAAATAATTAGAAACCTCAAAGTATTTTTAGAAGAACTGTCAAAAAATGAGCCACACATGAAACTAAAAAAAAAATGAGTTCCGGTTGCCCCAAATATATATTTTTTGTTATTTAGATATTAAACTAAGTAGCGGCTCATATAAGACACCTATACTCCCAATTTCATCAATATACATCATGTAGTTTTTGAGTAAAATGCGTATGACATACGGTCGGACGGATGGACATGACGAAACTATAAGGGTTCCGTTTTTGCCATTTTGGCTACGAAATCCTAAAAACACCCTGAGATTGGAAATGCAAGGGAAATATTTTAAAAGCTAAGCATTTATGCATTCCTAAAATTGGGCACTATTCCTTGTTTAATGTTACCTGATTATCTCGGGTTCCCCAATAAAACAGTATGGTCTTCCCGGTGAGGAATTAAGCTTATGCCTCGATCAGTGCGTGTGCAGTGTAAATCAAATCAAATCAAAATATTCTTTATTCAAGTAGGCCTAGTTACAAGCACTTTCGAAATGTCAGTTACATGAGAGTGAATGTTTGCTGGGAGAAATACAGTATGATCCAACATTTGCTGTAGGGATTAGGGAAACCCAGAAAAACCTAATCAGATCATTTAACTTAAGTATAATATTATTGATAAAATCATCATTTTAAAAATTAAAATAATCAATAAGATAAATCCCAAAAGGATTGTCAATAAAAAATAAATAATCTAGAATGTGTCTAGAATAAAATTCTAAATGTCAGAGTATATAAAACAATTAAGATTAAATTAATAATAATACCTTAGGTATTCGTTAAAATAATTATTCATATACCTACATGACGCTATAATTTACATTAATCCAGTGCTTTGGGAACTGGAATGGTGGATGGGGTGGGTCAACATTGGGAAAAAAAGCGGCCAAGTGCGAGTCGGACTCGCCCATGAAGGGTTCCGTAGCCGTTTATACAAAAAAATATACTACACATGAAAAAAAAATACGATATGAAAAAAAAACACTAACAAAAAAGCGTATATCCCCGGCACTTATGTCCTTTTGCTGAGAAGCGCAGTTTTTTGGCAATAACATAAAAACAGTATATCCGATCATGTTGAAAACAATTTTCTTTGGAAGTATTTATTAAGCTTTATATTTGTAATTTTTTTCACATTTCTTGAACATACCGTTTAGAAAATAGAGGGGGGGATAAAATTTTTGTTACTTTCGGAGCGAATATTTTGGAACATGTTCATTTTTTTTTCTATAAACCTCAAAGTGTTTTTAGAAGAACTGTCGAAATATTAGCTGAATTTTTGTTTTTAGTTTCGGTTACATATATGGAGTGCCCGCCCTAGAAATACATATTTTTTATGTAACTATCAAACTAAGTAGCGGTTTACACACGACACCTATGCTACAAATTTTATCAATGTACATCTTATAGTTTTTGAGTAAAATGCCTGTGACATACGGATGGACAGGCAGACATGACGAAACTATAAGGGTTCCGTTTTTGCCATTTTGGCTACGGAACCCTAAAAATGAGACTACAAACTGGTTGCCGCTAAGATAATCACGGGAAGATCATACCTTGTATTATTGGCATGGCACATGTCTACTATCACAAAGGTAATACATAATTAGATCCTAATGATGGTATCCGTGCAGACGATATGACATTTTTAATGCTCCAAAAATGCGAAGGTTCAATGAACTGTTACGTGGGTTGTGTGGTTATGTTGTGCAGTTTTAGCATGCGAAAGTAGAACAAATCAACTTTCGCGTGAATGAATATTTATTTATGAATATACTGACAAAGTCTAGACTCTAGTCCTGGCCGTAGCACAGATTAGATAATAGTACAAGTACAGAAGGCTCACAACTTTGATTTTTACAACAGCCGTTTTTTTCTTAGCAAAAACATTATGCCAAAGAAAAAATATATTTTCCCAGAATGCTACGCGAGGCTATTAAGATTAAAAAGCATCCTAATTTCAATAGAGAAGATGGATTGTCGCTACCACCAGCTTGGGATCCTGCTATACATCTCATCAAGGAACAAGCGAGACACAGGACTGCAAAACCTTGATTTCCGAACGGTGTAAAATATCTTATCTGCTTAAAAAGTAGTTTCATAGTCTCTGTTTTTTAAAATATTATAATTTAGGTGTTCGAGCCTTCGATTGAACCACTTGAGATGACGTCTTCTGAATTCCTCACTCACACTACCCTATTTCTATGCTTGTGAGTATAATCTAGCTGTCAAACCTGTTGTTGTCTCTTTCACACGTGAAGCAGCGCGTGGGCAGCGGCGCGATGCTAGCGCCGCGCCTGTCAGTACGCTTTTGAATTCCGAATGTTTCACTCGTTGTGTACTGCTAGTGGTCATCAAATTTATCCGTGAGTACTAGAAATGTTGAATTAAGAATCAAATATACCGCTAGGCTCCCCTGGACCTGCGACGCATTACGTTTCATGCACTTAAATCCGTTTTTAATTGTATAATACTCGAGTGTATGGAGAAATAAGCGTCGTCGCCTTAGCAGACGACAAGATGGATGCCACCACATGGTTGGTTTTTGCCACGGCTGGCTTATGTTTTGGCATTTTCTTGCCATTGCCGCATAATTGGAGGCTTTACCATCTAATTAACATGATTCCGCTCGGCTCTCTTTGACCAGCGTCGATTCCGCTCGGCTCCTTTCGGACCAGCGACGACGTACGTGCTTTGCACCTACAAAATATGTCGTTCCGTTTTCGACTCACATATAACCGCTTACTGCGGGGCTGAGTCTGATAACACGACACAGTTGTTGTTTTAGACAAAGTCGTATCTGACGACATGTCGACGTCGCACTAAGAGCAGACGACGTCGTACCAAGAGCAGACGACGTCACACCAAAGCAGACGACAACGTCGCTTTAAGTTAGACGACATCTCATCATCCGATGTCGACCGATGTCAGACGACGTCGGCTGATATCAGACGACGTCGGCCAATTACAGACGACGTCGGCCAATTACAGACGACGTCGTCTCATTTGGACGACATGACCTAAACAACTGGTATATCTGCTTCCAGATCATGGACCTCACCACTATGGGCGACCTGGCGAACCAGGGTTGCCCTCCAGGAGACGAAGACGCCTTCGTTGCGGTTTTAGAGGCTATCGAGAGGAATTTTCCTAGAGAGTGGCGGTCCTGGGAGGTTTATAACTTCTCATATAACGACTTGTTTGGAGAGGAAATTTCCCATCAATTAGACAGCAGGATCAGATTTGCAATTCTTACCGTGGAACTGGGTAGGGCTTTTGCACCAAAATGCAGCTCCTTATCCGAACGAAGATACAGAAGCATCAGGAATAAAATACTCAAATGGCCTTTGGGACGAGCCCTCATTTATGCTTCCCATAGCATTATGGAAAAAATACATGGCGCTGGTCGCTCATACTTGACTTTCTGCGTCCATGAAAGTCAAGTATGAGCGACCAGCGCCATGTATTTTCGTTCTATTAAAATGAAACTCAAAAACCGAAGGGAAGTTTCAGTTGAATTAAGCTTTGAACAAGGAAAGTTCCCGGCCCATACTGTTTCCCCTGATACTCGTAAAACAAAACACCCAAGACGTGATAGAACACCGGATGAGGCAGATGGCGCATCACCAGCAAAGAGACTAAGAACACAAGGAAGCAATGAGCATCTTCTGGTTTCTATGTTTACCCAACAGATGGAGCTTTTCAACAAATTGATGGACAGCCAAGTAGAGCAAAATAACAAGATGGAAAAACTCATTCCAGCAGTCTCCTCGCAGGCAAATCCTCCACCCAGGGAAAGCCCTACATTCCTGGATCAGTCCCTTGAGTCTAACCTAAACTGGAAGGATGAGGATGACGAGTCGCTCGAACTTACTCCCCCACAACGGATACAGCCAATATTGACGACATCCAGGGAATCAGAACTTAAAAATCAAATTGCTGAAGCTCAAAAAGAGCTAGCCAATCTACAGTCAAGTCCAGAATTGGAACATGACTTCAACCCAACTACAAAAGAGACTGACCCGAGAATTGCGGCAGTTGACCCAGTTTTGGTTGACCAAGGTGTAAGGTGTCAGCGACTAGGACAACCAGGGTGGCGGAACATTAGATATGGGGAGATACAAAAACAGTTTCAAGCCACACCTGCCTTTTGTGCCCTTCAGGTAAATAGTCTCCTAGCTAATGTATCACCACCCTGGAAAAGCGCTACACTTTTAAGAAAAGTCGATTTGATACTGGGAGCAATCGCAAATGGTCTCCTCCAGCAAAGAAAAATTTTCAAGGATTTGTTTGGGCAATTGCCTCATGAACTTAAGAACAAGGTCGGAAGCACATTCTGGACGACCGACTCCAAATTAAGAAAAAACTGTGAAGACCTTTTACAATATTTCTGTGGTCGGAGAGCCGAGATTATTGAAGCGCGGCGAAACATGTACAAGGCCAAAAATAAGACCTTAAGTGAGATTTTACGCACCATTCCGCCTTCGGAAACTCACTTATTTTCTGAGAATGCCCTATGTTAAGCGATAAAAGATTGCGCAAATACAGACATTTTAAAACTCTTTCCTGCCTCAATCCAGAAGAAAAGAACATTTCAGTCCACCGGAAGGGACAGTAGAGTCAGAGGAGGTCGAGCTCGGGTACCACCAAAAACACAGCGAAGACCCATCAATGGAGCGCCTCGTACTGCAACTAGACAGCAACCACGTTTCAAACATAGTCAACAAGGACAACAACACCAATACAAAGTTAAGAAACAATGACTTCAAAGCGGGATGTTTAAAGAGATTTGCAAGAAAGTGTAAAAAAGCACCTAATATAATTCAGAAATTCATAAAAAAATACAGAATTCCATTCACACAGATTCCACCAAACAGAAGATCCTTCCTCAAAAACATTTCAAAATTCAGAACGCGTATAACGCCAGAAATGTCCAAACAAATTCAAACTTTATTAAATTCAGATTCGATCGCATCTGAATTTAATAAATGAAGGCGTTCGTGTAATTGTATACCTAGACAATTTCTTGTTGATTCACAAGGATCCGAAAATACTAAAACAACAGTCAGTTTACGTAAAAGACTATCTAAAACTTCTCGGCTGGAACGTGAATCAACAAAAATCATCTACCGAACCCAGAAGGAAAATATAATACCTGGGTATAGTATGGTATATGGAAAGCAACCAGAAATCCCTGTCAGAGGAGAAAATCGAACATCTGAAGCAGGACTTGGATATGTTAATCAGGAAGAAACGCTGGAGTTGGCACGAGGCAAAGGTAATTCTGGGAAAGCTAAACTTCGCCTCATACGTGATACCTTTGGGCCGATTACACAGCCGGATCTTACAAATAGAATCACAAGTAAGGAAATCGATACCAGATCGGGTTCTACAAGATTTAACATGGTGGCGCAACAACATACGGAAAGTATCACCGATACACATACCAGAGCCGACAATATTTATTACAACGGATGCTGCGATACGAGGATGGGGAGCCATAGTAAACGAGAAAAAACTTTGGGGGTTATGGACAGAACAACAACTGTCATGGCACAGCAACCAAAAGGAACTTTACGCGTTGCACGAAGCCCTTATAAATTTAGATGGTCATTTGAGGGTAAAAACAATTATGCTACAAACAGTCAACCGTACCACGGTATCTTACATAATAAAATAATGCGGAACACGATCCTTAACATTACTACGAACAGCAAAACAGATTCTCGAATTCAGTTATCATCATCGTTGTCACCTGACAGCGCGCTAATTACCCGGAATATACAACGGTCTCGCGGACAGCCTATCACGAGAGAAGGAGCTCCCGGAGTGGCATCTGAATCGGAGAGCCACCTCAAAGATATTCCAAAAGCTGGGTACGCCTGTAATAGACCTATTCGCTTCTGCAAGATAGGCAGTAGTACCTATATATGTCAGCGAGGATGCGAGGGATGCAAACAGTTTGTTCACAGACGCATTCAGCAGGAAGTGGGAATACAGCCTGGGATAGATTTTTCCTCCACCAGCGATAATGCCTCAAGTACTCCGTCACCTGCAAACATCCCAAGGTACTTACCTAATTATTGCACGCAGTTGGAAGAAGGCCTTCTGAGAACCCAACCTCAAAAGACGACCGTTGTGTCCGCCTCTAACAATACCGAATCTCAAGTCAGTTCTGATCGACCTTCAAACAAACCTCCCTCCACCGAAAGCGGATGAATTAAATTTATTGGTCTGGAAGGTACAGGCTGGCCCAAGCAAATGAAGGATTGTAATATTTTTTTCTGTTGTTTTATTTCAATTAAATGAAGTATTGGTCAAAACCAAATATAGATCTAATAGAATCAGCATGGAGGAAATCAACAATTAAGACATACAAACTAGTTTGGTAATGCTGGAAGAGCTGGGCCCAATGCAATAATATAGCTCCCGATAACCCTGAACCCACAGATTTAGCAAGTTATTTATGTCATTTGTATAAAAATGTTAAATTATCTCCCCGTACGATATTTCTACACAAATCTGTTGTAGCTACTTTGGCTAACCCTTTACGCACAAAGGAATTAAGCTCGCACTTTTTAGTAAAGCACACACTCAAAGCAATCTACTCAGAAAAACCTCCAATCAAGAAAGCTCTGACTTGGAAAGTAGACGATCTACTCCAATTCTTAAAATCATACAACCTAAATGAAAAGAGCATGTTTCAAATATTCCGACACACATGTGCTTTACTACTTTTAGCTACCGGAAGAAGAGTACACGACCTTACTTTACTGAGTATTAAAGAAGGGTCGTGGCAAGACAATGGAGAACAAATAATTTTTTGGCCAAAATTAGGGTCCAAAACCGATTCGGGACGATATAGACAATCCGCCTGCGTTTTCAAAAATAATACAGAACGAGACGAAGAAAGACTCAACGTAACATCATGGATTAGAAAATCAATATCAATGTCACAGGATTGAAGAGGGGAAAAATGTGTTTCAAACCTTTTTATAACTACTCGTGGACCGGTCAAACATGCTTCTCGCGCCGTAATTTCTGGTTGGATTCGCACCTTATTTCGAGAAGCTAGTATATCTGCTTCATCAGGAAGTTTTCGAGCAGTTGTGGTATCAGAGAATTGGTCAAGCAACAGATATGATATAGAAGAAATACTCAAGAATGGAAACTGGAGATCGGAAAATAGTTTCTTTAAGCATTATTTTAGGGAAGATATTACTCCGAACTGCAATCAAGAGACTATTAGGATTAGTGATGATTTTTTTACTTTCTAAATAACCTACTTAAGAGGGTGTATACCTGCTTAAATGGCAACGTCGCATATTTTTTGGTTTTTCTTGATTATTTTGAGAAATGTGTATGTAACTTGAACATGTTTTCAATTCATTCATTACGTTTTCGGTAGATAAGCTGGTACAGTGCAAAATTTCATGATATTGCCACAACCACAGCTCTAAAAATGATTTCAAGTCTATATCTTGTTTTGTAAGAAAATTAAGGCAAAAGCGATGAGTACATGAATTAAACACAATATAAATGCTAAAAATCTAGGGTATGTATTGAACATATCTTTAAGTTTCATTCAAATACCACAAAATAATGAAGTAAGAAGACTAAATATGCGACGTTGCCAGCTAAGCGGGTATAAACGCTCTTAAATTAATACACTAGAATCTAAATACTCAAATGTCAGCAAATAATCGATTCCAAATTACATAAAACCAGATAAAATTGTTCCGAGTATATTACCTACTTGATTAATCCAGTGTTAAATATGGAAGTAGGCACCAACAATTTTTTTTTATTTTGATACACTTACTACCTAGTATCTATTATGTTCATTTACATTTCTCCCGACACATCACAAGAAAGAAAAACGAGTGATTTGAATTTCTGTCATTGTTCCTGCAACCGGCTGCCATACAATATTTTTTAGCCTTATCTATATTTAATAATTTAAGCACAAATTATCTCATAATCTTCCTAAATAGTCCGTCTTTACACATTAAATACACGAATGCGGCACGCTCACTTGCGACGTAAATCCAAAAAGCGAGAGCGTCTAGCGTGCGCGAGCGCTCCGAGGCAGACCGTGGCGGCCACTGAATAGACCCCTCTGGAAGGGGCCGCCGGCATGTACTTGTAGCGACGGATGTAAATCGCGGAGTGAGCCCCGCCTGGCCGTAGGTAAAAACATTTCACATACTTGCTGCTATAGATGATGATACGATCATTACCACTAATCTAATCAAGTAGTTTTTTTAAATTTGTGTCAAAAGAAATAGTTCCCATTATTACACATGTCATAAACCTTAGCTTTAGCCATGGAATATTCCCAAAATTGTTTAAGCAATCTCTAATTACCCCTGTATTTAAGGGTAAGGACAAAGACGAGGTCAGTAATTATAGGCCGATTTCAGTCCTACCTGCAATTTCGAAGATTCTAGAAAAGCTTCTCAACACCAGACTTCTCAATTACTTAAATAAATTTAGTCTACTATCGGCCTCACAATTTGGTTTCAGTCACGGTATGTCTACTGAAGACGCGATAAATTCTCTAACTTCACTCGTAGTTGAGAACCTTGACCACAACAACAAGTGTCTAACTGTCTTCCTAGACCTAAAAAAAGCCTTTGGCACCGTCTCTATCCCTATCCTTCTACAAAAACTTGAAAAAATGGGTATTAGAGGTATACCGCTGTCTCTATTTGAAAATTATCTCTCTGACAGGAAGCAAAGGGTTAAGTTGTCTCAACATGTTAGTACAGATGAGGATGTGTCATATGGGGTACCTCAGGGTAGTGTTTTAGGCTCACATTGTCCCTAATTTATATAAACGACCTTTGTAATATGGCCATCCCTGATGCAAAACTTTTCTCATATGCAGATGACACTGCAGTTGTGTTTACTGCCAAATCGTGGAACGAAGTCAAAATTTGTGCAGAATTAGGCTTGAATCGGATCTCTAAGTGGCTAAGAATGAACCTACTGTCACTAAACACCAGTAAAACTAAATATATATTTTTCAATATTACACATAGCAAACAACCCACTCCAAATATGGAACTTAAAATACACTCCAGTCAGCGTTGTGATGTTGCAGACTGTGATTGCCCCTCAATCGAAAAAATTGCTCAAACTAAATATCTGGGAGTTATGTTGGATGAGCACCTCAACTGGTCCTCACATAGTCGCTTTATAATCCCTGAACGGGCACAACGTGCTCTGATAAAAGTAATGAACTTTAAAAAAAAAATTACATTCCCTACTGATCTATTATACCAAATCAGTGGATTACTATCGGTGAGACAATTGTACATTCTACAAACTACATTGAAAAGACATAAGGCTATTCCATACAACCCAAACTATAATAGGAAAAGAGTAATAATTAACATAATTAATATATCTAAAACTCGAACCACCTTTGCTCGCTCACAGTACAACACTAGATCTGCAATGCTTTATAACAAAATTAATAAATTACTAGACTTTCAATCAAAAACATACCACGAATTCAAAAAGCACCTAACAAATTGGCTCAAAACTAAAAACTATGGAGAAATTGAGAAATTGCTTCGATTAATCTAACATATACACACGCACATACACATGCACACACACACGCACACACACACACACTCACACACATACACACACACTCACACGCAATCGCAAAAGCAAAACCAGATTTTTAAAATTGTATAATTGTAATCTTTAAGAGTTAAATAAATTAAATTGTTTAAACCTTATGTCACCTCAGGAAGAGCGGCGCCTCTCAACACAGGCATTTTTAACCGACTTCAAAAAAAGGATTTTGTTACCTCAGAACTCCGTCATTTACACGACGATTTGGAAAAATATTTTTTTGTTAATTAGTATATATACTCAAATTAGTCCCATAAAATTTTAGTGAAGATCTGATGCCGGGATCTATGAGGAATCGAAGGAGTTCCTCGATTTTTATGAGCACATCTATAGCGATTTCGGTATTTATTACAGTAGTTTAAGCATTTACATTTGAAAATCACCATTTAGTGGAGAGAAACCAATGATGAAGGCACCAGCTATCAGTTACCACTGAGGGCTCTGCCAGTGTTATTTAATTCGCAGATCGCAAGTCGATTTGGAAAATTATTTTTTCGGTTACGAGTAGGAATCTCCAAGTTGGTCCCATAAAATTTTGGTGATGATCTAATGGTGAGATCGATGAGGAATCGAAGGAATTCCTCAAATGTTATGGGCACACCTATGGCGATTTCGGTGTTTATTAAAGAAAAACAAGCATTTATACTCGAAAATCATCATTTGGTGAAGATAAACTAATGATGAAGACACAAGCCACCAGTCACTAATAAGGGCTTAACCAATGTTATTTAATTCACTAAACGCAATATAATTCTTTATCATATTTTGCTTTGTAACAGGATAATTCTTAAAAAATACATGTATTATAGATACGTACGTTACGACTGTTAGTCATATTCTTTATAGTGTGTCTCTGGGGTAGTCTCCTTATCACCAAGTCAGGATCCGATGATGGGATCGCAGGGAAATCGAGAGAAACCCTCAAATATTATAGGCAATAGCAATGTTTTGAATATATTTTTCAAAATTTATTAAGTTATTTTCGTCTGCTTTCATTTAATGATGCTGAGCTGATGATGGGATCCCAGGGAAATCGAGAGAAAACCTCAAATATTATAGGCAATAACAATGTTTTGTATATATTTTTCAAAAGTTATTCAGTTATTTTCGTCTGCTTGTCATCATTTAATGATGCTGAGCTGATGATGGAAGGTACAAGTCCCTATTAACGGTCAATAGTTGCGAGATATTTTTTTAAATATTATGGATTAGTTGAGACTGTTAGTCGTATTCTTTTTTAACCAGCAAGCTACTGGACTTAACCATTTTGACCAAGCCAATTCTTATAATTTAGATTTTTATTAACAATCAAATCCTTCTCAATCTTCCCATTCTAGGCTCTAAAAAATACTTTATATCACTAAAATCCATCACTAAAAGGCAAAAAATAAAAAATAAATATTTAAAAAAAGAACCGACTTCAAAATAAACTAAAAAGCCAAAAATAATCTTTTATATACGGTAAGGATCACATTTGAATCACCTTTTGAAGTCGTTTTTTTTGGCTTTTTAGTTTATTTTGAAGTCGGTTCTTTTTTTATTTAAAAAAATATTATGCTTACAGGGCGGCTCCATCCCTTAGATAATGTATAACGTATTTTTTAGGCAATAAAGAATTTTGTAATTTTGTAATTAGTAATCTTTTTTGGTTTGAAATATATGTTCGTATGAAATATTGGGCGTACTATGGTGGGATCCAAAACAAAAACACATCAAATCTTTGGAACCAACCTTAATGTAAGTGTACCACATAATTACAATGCATTGAATTATGAATAGGCATAATGCGGGGGTAGGTACGAAAATAAAAAGTAGAGAGTAAAGTTTAGTTTCAGGAATGGGGGCTCGTGATGTCATAACAGTCATAACTAAGTCTAAACTAGTTGTACCTAGGCGCAACGTGACACAACATTTAGACTCAACGTATTGCCACTATTTTTAGATTACGCATATAAAAAAAAATCGGCTTCAATTTTTACTAATATAATAATAAACTCATCATTTCTATTATGAATTATGCTGTTTACATCTTTGCTGACCATGACAAAATAAACCTTATTAATATCGCATATATTATATAAAATAAATTATACGCGATTTAATATAGTAGTAAGGTTACTTGCGCCCAAGATGGCCCGGTTCTTAAGATGGCTCACTATCAATGATTTTGTATTTCTTAACGTTCTAATGAGTTTCAATGTCGCACCCATGTTCACTTGATACCATAGATAAAACTGCAACTTTATAATGAAGCCAAAGAAGTTGAAATAAAGGACGAGATTAAAGTGTGCCATCTTAAGAACCGCGCTATCTTGGGCGCAAAAGTACCTAAGCACATTTATCAGAAGTCACATTTGGATTGAAATTTTTACTAAAGTTTAGGTATCTGGTTCATTTATATAATTATGACACTTTTGTCATAATTTATAATAGCACCGACGAATATGGTCCCACATTCGTTTTCTAGTAAAATTAGTTAGACATGGTGGAAAGAAGAAATGGTGTTTGTACCGTTGATGTATAAATTAAATTAGCAGATAGTCATGTCATAAAAGCCGAATGTGAAAAGGGCCGCGAGCGTCGCGGTCTACTCGTGTCTCGTGACTAATGTCCCAGAAATGGACCCAAACACGTCTAACAGTACTCGGCTTTTTAAGACATGCATAACCGCTTTAGCATAACCGCTAATACAATCTAAAACTTAGCAACAGTCTAAACCTACTTATATATTGTTACAAATTTGGGTTGAAGGCCATATAAAAACCATTCCACGTCTGTTTTGACGCCGAACCAGTTTTTTATGCCTATGAAGTATGATTCCAACCTAATTAGCATAAGTTTGACGTAGCTCATCTATTTAAAGCATGTCTTATTTTAATAAATTATTTATTCATACTTTTTGTGTTCTACTTTTTACTAATAGGTAGGTAGGGACAACATTTGGAGACATCAACGATGAAGTATCATTTTGACTTGTTTGTTTTTGCTACAATTTTCTCGAAAATAAATAATGGCCAAGTGCTCATAAGGCGGGTCAGAGTCTTGCAACATGCAATGGAAAGGGCTATGCTCGGGGTTTCTCTTCGTGATAGAATCAGAAATGAAGATATCCGCAGAATTACCAAAGTAATTGGATTGAAGGGCAATGGGCGGGCCATGTTGCCAATGCCCGAGGCGTGCGGCGGCACGCTTTCTTAATGGACCAACTATATATGCACAACTAGTTGTGCCATCTTAGATAGGTGTTCCTAGTGACACAATTACCCACAACTAAGCACAACTAAATAACTACAACCATTCCTTGTAACACAACTACAGTCAGGCTATCCCCACGTGGTCAAGGCTGAATCTCTAAGTATTTCCCAGAGGACACAAATGCTAGTATGCCGCCATGCCTCGCTGCGCACGGACGGCTCTGCCTACAATTAACATTTGCCCCGCAAAATATCTTGCACGCAGCGCGTGCGTCCTGTGCTTTGCCTCTGTTTTGTGAAAAATAACAAAATGTTGGACTTTTTGGTAGATTTAAAATATTTACTAGAATTAGATTTAATAATAGAAAAATCAGACAGAGGAGAAACCACATAAATAATTACAGATGTAGTGCATAATTGTTTTCCATCGTATTTTCTTGGAAACGTTCGTATTTGTCATGTTACTTCAGTAAACCGCAGTACCTACTTTTTGTTAGTTATACTACATTCTATGTTGCGCCATCTATTATGGAACTGTAATATCTATGTTACATATGAAATAAAGTCAGTTGCCGTCGATTCACCATATTTAACTTTATGAGGTTATGGCCCAGCGCTAAATTTAAGTAGTTATCAGTGAAGAATTACAGTAATCAGTGTTCTTGAAATACAAAGATCCAAATAATGAAAAAAATTCAACACTCCGGCCAGATTTGAACCAGTGCCTTGTGCCTTGCTGGGGCGCACACTCTGCCAATTGAGCTACAGAGCCCAGCCCAGCTTGTCTTCAAATTTTGTCACTACTTTTTTTTAACCGGCTTTTCGCCGTCAGCGCACCTGGTGAGCAGCTATGAAACTAAATGTTCACCCTAACAGAGCGAACTTTACAGTTGCCACATGTTAGCTAGAGATGTCGCTGTAGGGTAAACATTGTTTTTTTTAACGAAAATCTTGATTTTTTATCCGGTCGGAGTCTTGACATTTTTTCATTATTTGAGTCTTTGTATTTCAAGAATATAGGATTCTTAGTGAAGAAATTCACTTTAAAAATCACGAAGATCATGATGGTAAAACATCAAGATTTCGTAAATAATCAATATAGTATATCAGTGTTTAAAATGTCAACTAATTATTCAGTGAATGTGCCTAAACTGCGAGATCGCGAAAACTACAATGATTGGGCGTTTGCAGTTGAAAACTACCTGATCTTGGAAGGCGTAGTTTTGAACGAGCAAAATGTTTTATCCGAAACTGAAGATAGAAAGGCGAGAGCGAAATTTATTATGACGATAGATCCGTCTCTTTATACCCATTTAAGAAATGAAGCTACGGTACGGGATTTATGAGACAAACTAAAATCTCTATTTGACGATTCAGGGCTTACGAGGAAGATCAGCCTACTCAGAAGTCTGATATCTATATCTATCTCCATGACTAGCTACGTATCCCAGTTAGTAGAAACCGCTCAAAAGATTTTAAGCTACCGGTACCTTTAAGGTTTCGAAATATCATATAAATTAAATTCTCTGCCAATCTATTGTTTCATAAACGTACGAAACATATTGATATTCGTCATCATTTTGTAAGAGAATGTGTGGCAGATAAAAAAGTGAAATTTGTGTATGTATCAACTTCTGATATGCCAGCGGACATACTTACCAAAAGCCTTGGTACTACTAAGCATTATAAGTTCCTGAAAGCGTTAGGCATCTCAAAAGTATAATTATTTTTATTACTTTCTACTTACATAAATATGAATTTTCATGATTTTGCTAGGGGAGGATGTCAGTTATAGAATTAACAAAATAAATGTCTACGACTACAGTTTATGTATGACTAGTAGCCCCATCTATTATGGAACTGTAATATCGAAGTTACATATGTAATAAAATAAAGTGAATTGCTGTCGAGTCACCATTTTCAGTTTTATTACTTTTTGTACTGTGACCAACTGAAATAGCAAGACACGTTCGTACGTTTCCGTGAAAATACGAAGGTAAACTACTACATCTGTATATCAGAGCCGACATTTATAAATACCTAGTTGATTTATGTAAACATTTTTTTTTATATTATTGTTGATTTACCTATATTGATTTTAAATATATTAAGTTAAATCAGTACATCATGCTTATTTTTAATTTACCTATTTATATCTATACTATAATGATTTGAATTTGAATCTTGGAGAGCTACGTATAGTTACCATTTTTGACTGATTTCATAATTTCACTAAACAGATTAAGGAATTTGATCAAATGACAGACTTTTTCTTATCAAATGATAAAATTAATTCGCTATTTTAACATCATGCATGATTTGGTCTTATCCCTTCGAGATTTGTTATCATCTCTGTTTTGGCCATTTCCCTGCGACAAAGGCATCGATAGCTGTGAGAACGCTCTCCGTCCATGCAACTAACTGGTGTCTGTTACGTAGTAACTTGTTTATAATTTGTGCTACACAGTGGTGCTACAGTCGAAATGAGAATAATACATAAGACAACAAACCTCTTCAGATACTGATAATGGGGTGCGCCAAAGTTCATATAAAATTGCAAATTAGATTATTGGAATTTCGAAAATGTATCTCATACACTTTTACAACCTAATGATCAATGTGCATATTAATTTTTAGTAGTGTTAGTCATTGGAACTCCGAATGTATTATAATCATAATGTTGTTCAACATAAATAACTTTGTTACTACAATTTATGAATATATAATATTTCAATATAACGTTCTCATGCAATAAAATTTGGTGTAATATATATTTCAAAACATATCGCTGCTTATTCATAATCTATTCATATATAAATTAGCAAGATTTTCGTATCATACGTTTTTCAAAATGCGTCTTCTTTGTTTTTATTTATAGCAGCGTGCTCCTAAAATAAAAAATCAAAATTATAAAACTAAAAAAAACGATATTGGAGCTCCCAGAGCCAGCAGAACCTAAGGTTAGGGTTCTTTTTTTATGTTATGACCCTAAAAACAAAACGGGTCAAAAACCGAAAACCTACACTTTTCGGTTTTTGATTTAAGGTGCGTCCACATTTGTATCATTTGCCCGTATCAGATCATCGTCGCGTAGCATGATCGCGTGTCACGATCACGCGTTTGGACGTTGCGCCGATCCGATCACTCGAAATCCATTTGCTACGCGTATCACACACTTGTATCGGAAGAGTGCGGCATTATCGGCGCGCCGACAGTAAGCGTCCAAGCAGCGCAATACGCAGTCATGCTACGGCACGGTGATCGGATACGAGCAAATGATACAAGTGTGGACCTTTAGGTTGGGTTTGTATTATGACCATGTATAGCGGAGCGAGCGAAGCGAGCGGAGTGTCAAAATGGGTCAAAAACCGAAAACTGTATCTCGAAAATCGAATGATCAACCGACTAAAAAGAAAAAAACACCAGATATTGGGGCTCCCAGAGTCAGCAGAACCTAAGATTAGGGTTATTTTCTTATGAACCTAAAAACAAAATGGGTCTAAAACCGAAAACTGTAGGTTAGGTTAGGTTTGTATTATGACCATGTGTAGCGGAGCGTCAAAATAGGTTTAAATCCGAAAACGGAATCTCGAAAATCGAATGATCAACAAACTAAATAGACATGGTTAATTGAATAATGACAGTACAAACTAACCTTTTCCTGTAACGCGTCCGGTTCATAATTATTTTCTGTTTTGGATACACGCAGTAATTTATGCATGTTATTTCCTTCTTCGAACTTGGTACTTATTCTTGACTTGCACATGTATTTTTTATTGTTTGTATGTTCGCACATCTAGTACTGAATGTTGTTCGAAAATCGCTTTTTTAAATGCATAAAGCTGGTAAAACGCGTAAAGAAGAGGTAGAAATAAAGTATACAAGTATACCTTCTAATTTTAGTTATAATGTCTGTATGCGTTCCGAAACACGTTGAGAAGAAATACTATAACTTCCAAACATTATGAGCAAAATGATTCTTTGTAATAACTTTATTAATTAAGTAATGCTTGCCAATAAAATTATAGGTACAGATAACTTCTAAATAATAACATTATGTGTACAGAAACTCGAAAGAAATCTGAAATAAAAGACACAGGGAAAAATTCGGACGAATCTATTCCTCAGTTATATAAAGACAGCGTTATAGATATGGTGGACGTGGGGCTAGATTTGGTAGATAGTGGTATTTATTTTTCGGATATGAAAACTGAACTAAACAATGCTACGAATAAATCTGTTTTAGCGATAAAATAATATTTAAAACTCTCAAAGAAGTGGAAATACCAATAAGGTTCAAGGCTCTTGTTTTGGGTGAATATACATGCGACGACACTCGTAGTGTATCTTTATTTTTTGCACCGAAGAATGCTATATGAATAATTTGTCTAGCAAAAGAGCGTAACTCCACGGCACTTAGGTCCTTTTGTTCAGAAGTGCCGTTTTTCAGCAATAACTCAAAAACGGTGTATCCGATTCTGTTGAAACAATTTTTCTGTTTACGCGATTATTACTTATTGAAATAAAACAATTTAACTGATTATATAGCGTATATTATCTCATTTTAGTTCCCATGAATATCAAACGACATGTTAGAATGTCCAACGTACGCTTCGTGCCAACGAGCTCCAGATACCACGTTCCAAGCAGAAACCCAGTATGAAGAAACCAACAGTCGAGCGTAAACCTGCCGTATAACCATATGTGAAAGGGGTCAGAGACAAGATCCGAAACATCTTGAAGCGTGCTTCTATAAAAACATATTTAAAGCCGTTAAAGAAGGTGTCTCAATACCTTACACTTGTGAATAGTAGCACCTCTTTGCAGAGTGCAGGCATTTATAAGCTGGACTGGGAGTGTGGTCTTTCATACATTGGTCAAACGAAACGCAGTGTATCAACCCGGGTGAAGGAGCACAAAGCAGATGTCAAGCACCGTCGGTGTAATAGGTCCGCAGTCTGTGAACATGTCATTGACAAACCAAACCACTCAATTCAGTTTGATAAACTTTCTATCCTTGCCAAAGAAAAAATATATTTTCCCAGAATGCTACGCGAGGCTATTGAGATTAAAAAGCATCCTAATTTCAAAAGAGAAGATGGATTGTTACTACCACCAGCTTGGGATCCTGTAATACATCTCATCAAGAAACAAGCTAGACACAGGACTGCAAAACCTTCATTTCCGAACGGTGTAAAATATCTTATCTGTTTAAAAAGTAGTTTATTAGTATCTTTTAATATATTTTAATTAGTAATGAGGTAGCCTGGGAGTTTTTCTTTGCAGCGTTTCTTTTCTCGTTAGTACGCCTCATTTCGTCGGTGCGAAAAAAAAAACGCTATGTATTTTTTTGGATTTTTGGATTTTTACATATTTTGATACCTTTCGATACTTTACACAACTGTTTTTCGATATCTTTATTGGTTTCGAAATTATTTTTTCCGCTATGTGCACGTCTAATATGATTTGGAAGAAACAAATCGCTAAGTGATTATTATCACATAGCGGTTTTTCATTTTCCCTCTAAACGTCAATAACCATCAATTTTTTTGCACATATCGAGGGTTTCTCGACCTGATGTGAATTCGTAGTGAAATTAAAGTGAAATAAATGATATACAAAGTGATAAATCCATGGATAATTAAGCTAAATAATTTATTTGTTTTATTTTTGTTATCTAATATTACAGGATAATGGTTATTATCGAATCATTGGTTCATCGGTTGGAGGTTACAAGGTGAGTTAATAGTTCAACTGTGCCCATTCAAAAGTGGGTAGATTTGTGTTTTTATACAGACTAAAAGTACTTGCTTCGCACGACACCCTATGCTTTGTTTTTCACTTGTTCTTAAGAATTGGACATTTGATTCAGAAGACAATAATAATAAACCAATCGTTTTATTTTTGAACAGATGGCGGCAAACAAATTAATAAGAGGGAAAAAACTAGTGGCGTTATGCAGAATTCATGCTTCAGTCAATATAGAAAAACATACAAACACAGAGAATTACATTTTTGACTTAAATATGTTTTTTTGTGAAGAAAACAGCTTGGATTTCTTTACAAGCCCTATTCGTCCCGTACGGGAATGTGAAAATTCGATACCCAACAATGCTTCAAACGACATACTAAAAATGCATTCCAACGATTTTTTTCTGACCGACATTTCTTACGGATCCGTTCAAAATGTCACTGAAGAGCCACTTACGCCTTTAAATCATGATAGCATAACCAAAGGAAACAATTTAACAGTGCAATCAGTCTGGCTTGGAAATAACTCACTGACTACCCCTCAAGTAACTTCAATGCTTCTTGATGATAACCCAAGAGTCGTGAGCATTACTGAAATTGAAGAAAATCCACAATCGACTTTAAAAGATACTTTAGTCGTCCCTGTGAATGTAATTGAAGAGGTCTCATTTTCAGAAAAAAATACTCCGGAAAACGCTACCGACATGGGGAACTGTACATTTATATTAAATCATGAAACTGGTGTATTTGATGCAGTCAACATGAGTACAGGTCAAGCAAACCCTGAGATTGTTATTTCGTGATCCAAACTGCCTCTAAGAACCAACAATTAAGGCTCCTGGGATTGAAATACAGAGGCACCAAACGAAAAAGAGATCTGTCTACGTCGACAGCGCATAAAGTTCATGTAGTCAAGGAAAATCGTACGTTACGTGAAAAAAAATGTCCCCATGGCGCGGAGAAGAAATCTCATCGGAGTTTTCTTTGCTCCGTTATAACTGATGACATCAGAAGCGATATTTTCCAGTATTTTTGGCAGTTACCATCGTGAGAGGCAAAAAAATCGTACATTAATGGTTTAGTACAACTGATATTAGTTGTATCAGGTCGTCGTTTTATCGTGTTACGACGATAAAACGACGACCTGATACAACTAATATCAGCACCGACGCAAAAAAAATGTACGGCTTTGACTGCTTTCTTCCTGGTCAAAATGGATCCAAAATACGCGTATGTCGGTCATTTTTTGTGGCAACTTTGGACTTAAAAAAGATGTACTTCAGGAATGGGTCAGAACTAATTCAATCATAGAACCACCATGT
The DNA here is from genome assembly GCA_905404275.2 of Hedya salicella. Classification (NCBI taxonomy): domain Eukaryota; kingdom Metazoa; phylum Arthropoda; class Insecta; order Lepidoptera; family Tortricidae; genus Hedya; species Hedya salicella. The sequence continues at coordinate 18,931,626 of FR990099.1, read as the reverse complement.
AAGGTGCGGAAAATTGATCAGGCCTAAATGTCAAAACCTAAAGTTTTGAAATCTAGGTCTGTGGACCTGGGGCTCGAACAAGTACCTGTTGTACCCAGTCACTACTGCAGAGCTGACAGTGACCGAAAGTATGTCGAAGATACTTTTCACTCCAAAACTCACATGCATAAAGTTTACAAAGCCTGCAAGGAAAATAATCTATATGCCGTTACAAGAAAACTGTTTATCGATAAGTTAGAAAGCCATAAAATATCCATATTCAAACCCAGGAAAGATCAATGTGATACATGTGTTGGATACAAAGAGGGCAATGTATCCGAAGAGATATACAGCCTACACATAATTAAAAAGGATGAAGCCAGACTTGTCTGGCTTCATCCTTTTTGGCTTGCCAAGACAATGGCAATAAATGAAATATCCTCGATGGTGATAGTAGTCACAATGGATATGCAAAGCGTTCTACTTTGCCCTAAACTTCTTGTGTCTGAACAATATTACAAGCAAAAGCTGGCAATACATAACTTTACATTTTATGTTAAAAATAATAAAAATGTTTACTTGTACGTATGGCATGAAGGTGAAGGCGGTGTAACAGCCAATGATATAACAAGCTGTATCATTCATTTCATAAAAGAGAACAGCGCTTTTACCAAAAAGTTTGTCTTATTTCAGATGGTTGTTCATACCAAAACAGAAATAAGATCTTGAGCAGCGCTTTTTCAGACACCTCCACATCTTTAGGGATCGACATTGAACAATTAATTTTGGAAAAAGGTCAAACCATGATGGAGGTTGATAGTGTGCATTCTACTTTAGAAAGGCAATTTAAGCCCCCGATTTATTCCCCTACAGATTATTTAGCCTGTATGAGACAAGCGAGGCCTAATCAACCGTATGAAATTAATTATTTAGACCATACTTTCTTCAAAAATTACGAAAAAGTGCTGGGCAATTTTTCAAGTATTAGGCCTGGTAAGCGAGCCGGTGACCCTACAGTGACTGATATAAGAGGTCTTTGGTATACTCCTGATGGCGTTGTCATATATTAATTGCGGCACACCGACCCGTTTACACTCTTGCCACAAAGAAGGTCAAAAACGCAGCAGGAACAACAAGTCGACGAACCCGCATCATTATATGAGTGCAGCCCGAAGATTGACGCTTCAAAGTACATGAGCTTACAATCCTTAAAGAAATACATGCACAAAGATTATCATTATTATTATGATAATCTTAATGTGTAAGATACTCATCTACATTATACAATTTTATACAGTAAGATAGATTTATTACGTTAGGTACGATTGATGTTGAAAATCATGCCCTAGAAACCGATTACGGGCAGTTGATTACGAGCACTTTATTAATGAGTGGTGGAAGTTTAATGTACGTTTCAACTAGTATTAAGATACAATCAATAAAAACAAAGCTTAATATACATTACAGGATGACTGCTATAAATAAAAAAGTTGATTACTGTTTCATTTTTAGTCAGATATGTGTCACCACCCATAGTAACGAAAACAGTAATAAAACCGCCATGTATAGGTTTGGTACAAGGCGATTTAAAATTGCCCAAATTCAAACCCCTATGTGCCCAAATTTTTGTTTATGGCCGATATTATGATAAAATACAAGGCAAGTAATTTTTTTACACCTAATGACAATGTAAAAACCAATTTCGCATTCATAAAAAAATATTGTAACACTAAAAATGTCTTGTCTAGGGATATAATCAGTTTTTTGTGTCTCCTGAAAAGTAAACAAAAAATACATAGCGATTTTTTTTTTCGCACCGACGATTTGTGAAATGCTGCTTGGTAAATTATTAGAATAAAATAACTAAGCCCTTCTGGCACATGTGTAGTCTTTACAGCTTAGGCCCATCTGGCACCTTTATTTGTTTTTTCGAAAATGGGTAGTTTGCACAAATTGTAATGTTTTCATATTTTTTGGACATACGGTTTAGAAAATAGGGGGGGGGGGGCACAATTTAATCACGAAAATATTTACTAAATCTATTTTTTTTTCAGAAGCCTTTAATGTTTTTAAAAGATTTGTCGATATAAGTGCCATACAATGATATTTGCAGTTTTTTTTTCCTTTTGGTTACATGTATGGAGTGCCCCCCCCCCCCAAATTTAATTTAATTTTATTTTTTATCTAAGTAGCGGCGCACACATGACACCTATACTCCTAATTTAATTAATGTATCTCTTTTAGTTTTTGAGTAAAATGCCTGTGATACACGGACGGACAGACGGACAGACGGACCGACGGACGGACGGGCATGACGAAACTTTAATTCCTTTTTTCATTGAAATAAAACTTTCCTTTTTTGTCATTTTGGCTGCGGAACCCTACAAACTGTTTACGCAATTGTTAAGCATTCATGGGGATTTAGGCAGCACAACAGAAGAAAACTGTTGTTCACCCATTAATTTTTGCGGTCATGTCTGACAAAAAGCAGAGTAGCTATGTCGCTTTACTCATCATTAGTAAATTTCGAGTCGGATGGAACGTAATGAAAATTCATTGTGATATTGAAATGGCTTTTATCAACGCGGTTACAAAGGTGTTCCCCGATATCACGATTGTGGGTTGCTACTACCACTGGAAAAGTAGAACATATAACATTGGGAATGTGTGCAGCTTTGCCTCTATTTCCACCAGATGCGATCGTTGAAGGCTGGTCTTGTATTAAATCTGAATATGAAGATGCCAACCTAAAAATGGCCAAGTTAAGAAATTATTACTATATAGAGTGATATATGAGAATAGAATATTTAGTTCCCATGATGTCCGTTCCTACCGAAGTAATATGCTGTAGAGTCGTGACACTTTTGAATAAATATTTAAACAAGAATACAGTGACGTTGTTACGACAACTAAGTAATGTTCTTATACTAAATAGGTGTAATGTTGCTGCAAAACATGAGTGTTCGTGATCCGCAAACATGAATACATTATTCAAGACGACTTTATTCGGAACACCCAACCCCAATACATGAATGCAGTAATCTATTTAGGGCATGTACTAGAGAAGCTTAGATAGATTAATCCAAAGTCTCATTAACATACTGTTGTCTTTGATTTATTATTATTGAATAAAATACTTACCAATTCCGTTATATGTTTCTTTTATCTACGTTGCGTTGCGTTATTGGTGAGTACTTGTCTTTTAAGTTATCGACGACCCAAATATTTGAATTGTGTCACTCTCTTTAGGCGAGAACTCATAAGCCCGTGGTGAGGTAAGCCCCCCTGCCTCACCCCGCACTCCAACTGAAACTCATCTGATAAATGCACCATCCCACCTCACATTATTCTATTGGTGACCATAACAATATTTCAAAATGGCAGTACTTTCACCTGGTAAGCTAGTGTCAGTTTCAGTTTTGTACTGTAGTATATTTTATGAGAGTAGGTCGCAAACCTTCGAAAGGTCCGGGTAGCAGGCGAATATTGGTGTTTTACTAGCGTGTAGGTAGTACTGAACTGTCTGCTTTAGGCAAGAAATGGCAATCTCCGTTGATAGTCCCGGTCTAAAGCCAAATCGTGCATCATTGAGACTGAAGTGTGCCACGTCAAGCAGACAATCCTGCACTTTGGCTATAATAGTTACCAGCGAGATCGTTCTATAGTTATTTAGTTCCGATTTATCCACCAGTCCTGGGACCCTAACAATGCGCATAAGGTCACCAGGCAGGTAGGAGTGACCTATACAGAGCGTCAAAAATTTAGCAAGGACCCTAGGAAGATGCACGCCCACATACTGCAGTGCCTGCAGGTGCTCGATGCTAAGGCCGTCGTGTGCGGGGGATTCGCCTCGTACCATATTTAATGGGTGAGAGGGAATAAGTTGTAGTATCCATGGTGGTCCAGTCAGGATTGGAGACTTCAAATCTACCCTTGGATTTCTTCGCAGTATACACAATATTTTCCTTTACCAAAAAGCTAACGGTAAATATCAAATTACATTCCGTATATAAATTCCGAGAAACTCTGTGGTACAGGCCGGATTGGAACCCATATCGCGCCGCACTACAAGCAGCACGCATCACTAGCGACAAAGTCACCATATCAACGCTGCAAACGCGGTTGTCATTTTGAGGAATTTGTCATCTGTCGATCGCTACATCTTAGTATTGTTATTGACTATTGTATCTTCTTTATTCGGAGTTCATCATAAATAAGAGTGTACATGAGTTAATCGAAATTTAATATATAGTCAACTGTCGCATATTTTTTATTATCGTAGCGTGTTCATCTCTCCCGCTATATCCACGACCTCCTGTTTGAAAGTCACACGCTTGATCCACTCGGCTGCCTCCGGTAAGCATTAATTAATTATGTACCTTAGTTTATTTTACCTAACTTGTTTATTATAGTGGCAAAAGTAATAAACATTTGATGGACATTACTAGTGTCTGCATATGGTTCAGGTGTCAAAGATCTGTGACAGACAGACATACAGACAGTGAAGGTAATACGGTTTTGTTACGAACTATTGGGCACGGAACCCTGATAGGGCTCTGTTGATATCTTTTGGGTATGGAATCCTAAAAGAGTGGACGCAGTTTTAATGAGTAGAATACCAATATCGACAGTCACTTTGTTTGAGAAGATTCCGCCAGCGCCAGCCAGTAGTGTCCCGACGCGATGACGAGCATTGCCTTTGATCTGTCAAACGCAGCGCTTCACAAAGGGCGCTAATTGCCTCCGTCTAGCGATCGCCTTGTGAGATAACCTGTGCTTTACGTCTTACGCCTACAGATTGGGAAGAGCTAGACAATTTGTTAATTCTAAATCTTAGAATAAAATCAAACAAAAATCGGCAAGTGCGAGTGGAATAAACGGAAGAAGAGTTCCGTGGGTCTAAACGCGCTCCAACACAAACAGTGTCGGGAAATACAAGTAACATTCTATCAACATTGCAAGTATTTAAATATCTTATCGTAGGTACAAGAGTTTGAACCCTGTCATAGACAGAAAGCGGAGGCTTAAGTAATTGAGTGGTTTTATACCATAAAGTAAAAGATCCTTACAAATATTTGATGAGTAGGTATCGATATAGACTGCCACTTCGTTCAGGAAGATTCTGTTCGCGCCAGCCAGTAGAATCTTTGATCAATGAATCACAGCGCTTTACAACAGTGGGGGGAGAAACAAGTTACATTCTGTTAACATTACTAGTATCAACACATATTACAGTCGATACAAGAGTTTGAGCCCTGTGGTAGACAGACATTGGAGGCTTAGTAATTGGGTGCCTTTGATACCCTTTGAGTAGGTACGAGAAGCTTACAAATATTTGATGAGTAGCTATCAATATGGACCGTCAGTTCGTTCGAGAAAATTCCGTCGGCGCCAGCCAGTGGTGTCCCGACGCGATGACGAGCAATTGACTTTGATCTGACAAACGCAGCGCTTCACAAAGAGCCCTAATTGCCTCCGTCTAGTGATTGCCTTTAGGGTATACCAGTGAGGTTACACGTCTATAAGTAAACCTAATATTCATAATTATTGATTTAAACTTATTGGACCACATATCACTGTGATAATGAGTGAAGGTAATATCATAACATATTTATTTGTTTATTCTATACGCGGGTATCATAATTTAAATTCAGGTAATCAAAAAAGGAGAATGTACGTAATGAAAATATACGACAATCTGAAAATGTTCTATGTCAGAGGCCAAGAGCCACTTCGGGTCGTTGATTCAGCGCAGTAAGTAAGTAAATTTTCTGTGCATAGACAGATATCTGCACATTATATCTTTTTTTGTAAAGTTCTAAAGGAACCCTGTTAGACAAAGATTCCGCTGTGTAACAAAGAGCTCTAACTCTTGAACTGTAATAGTTATAAGTTGTTGTTGTTTTTTTAGCCGACTTCAAAAAGGAGGTTCTCAGTTTTACCCGTATGTTTGTATGTATGTTTGTACGCGATTATCTCGCGTTTAGATTAACCGATTTTGATGCGGTTTTCTAAAATTCTGGAGAAGGTGTGAAGATAATGTCGAATGAAAAATTAAGCGTCTTTAACATACAATTTTATATGAAATCTGATAATTCAAAATTATTATAAAAGGAAGCTCATTTCCCCAAATGGTTATTATATCTCTACAATGGGTTTCATTTTTCAACACTTGATTTTACACCACATATTTTTCTCACTATATTTTCTTATGGTTTCATAGGTTATCGTAGGTTAGGTCAGTTTCATGAAAGTTCTGAAAAAATCGCGAGTTGGGATATGAAACAGTTCGCAAATTAAACCTTCGGAGTCCCCGCAACCCTAACCAGGTCGTCCGACCACCTTGCGGTGGTCTTTCACGATACGCTTGCCAGTACGTGGTCTCCACTCGAGAACCTTTCTGCCCCAATGGCAATGGTTCTTCGAACTATGTGCCTCGCATTTCATTATAACTGCCCATAAAATTTGAGGATTGCTCTCGATTTCCCTGTGATGGAATTCAGATCCCAACTTGGTGGCAATGGGACCACCTCAGGAGTATATTCTTTCAAATAAAAATGTATATTTTTAAATCAGTCCACAATTGGCATTAACATAATGCAGTATATTTTAGTCGGGTTTATTTCATCGATCGACGATAACTGTATGTTGCTTTTTTCTAATAACATCAACGTGAACAATCTATGCGACTAAAAATGCAAAATCAAACCATCTTTTGTATAGGAAATGAGACTTCGATGACAAAAGTTACAGAACAGAACCTATCTGAAAACCTTGGCTTTTAATCAGCGAGGAGTCGTTATTTCCTGCGCTCCTTGTCGGGACCACCTGACTCGACTGATAGCGGCTTGCACTGCCGGACAATCGACGTAGCTATAAACTATTTTTAACCGTTTGCGTCAGAAGGAGGGTTATGTTTTTAGGGAGTATGTATGTATGTGGAGTAGAGTTTATATGTGGGTATGTGAACTCTGATATATATAGGTTATACATATAGGTATTTATTAATGCTTAGTTGTCCTAAATAGTAAACAACATTCTACCCTAATACACCTTTTTTGTCTTAAACTCCCATTTTCTCCTAAATAAAGTAACAGGAATTAATATTTATAGTACCACATTGCCAATTTCATACATTACTTTTATTTCTTTGCGAGAAAACAGCTGGTGTTGGTATTAAATAGGTATTTTTAGGTTAGGATGTTATTTATTTCGGACAAGAGGATAAAATAGCCTGTGGATCTCTGAAGCCCATAGATGTAAAAGTTTCAGTTAACTTAGGATACTAGTCATTTTATGTGATTTTTAACCCTTATTATTTACAGTACTAAGACATAGTCAGGTTAGAAGTTAAATAATTATAGGTATTCACGGACACTGCCTACTGACTGTAACAAAAAGGTAAATATTACGCGAACGAAATACTGTTTTTTAATCTCAATCGCACTCATTTAGACAAGGATTTACCTTAATCCTTTTATATTCAAGTGTCTGTTGAAGTATGAAAATACCCCCTACTGAATAATCAAACAGGTATTTATTGAAAATTTAATTATAAATTCCTTCAAGTGTATTTATATAAGTGCGATTGTATTTGTTCCAATATCAAATGAAGTATTTTTTTTATTATTGTTTACTTATGCGCTGTTCTATTTCATTGTTCATATTAGTGCTGTTCTTTAATCAAATAACCTTTTCCTTACCTCTTTCTCAAAAGCCTCAACAGTAACAAGCACTAGTAGCAAATAAAAAACACAATAAAAGGTCCCAAACAAATAAAGGACAAGCGATTCCGAATCTGAAGCAGCACTTAAATTTTACGCATCAAACTTAAGGACTCCATTAAATTCCATTGTACCGCTATTCGTGTCCGAGAGTGTACACTTATAGACTTTAAAACCAAACTGAAGTATGTGAAAGGATACGCAGAAGCAAACCTTGACTTTAACGTTGATTGGATTAGGTTAAGAATTGAAGAGTTTGATTCTGGAGTTGTATTTTCATGGTGTTGAGGCGCAAGAGTGACGAGGGTAGAGTCGAGTTGGCGTCGCCAGGCCTATCTGCTCGGACCGTTCTTTGTGCGTTCTTTCGAGATGTTCGTCATTTCTCAGTTCCATAGCTGCATCGTAACGCGCTGACAAGGGTGGGTCTTGGCGTAAATTGGTTTTGCGAATTGAAGTTTGTTTCCAAACAGTAGACAATTTTATTTTGTGCTGACTGTAATTTTATGTTATATCAGTAAAATGCACTTCTCGGATTTGTAGCGTGATGGTTTTTATGACATTTAATAAGTCAGTTAGTCCGTCAGTTAGATTATCAGAAAATATTGGACACATATATCTTCTTTTGTCAATTAAACAAAAAATTATGAAGATATAGCCCGTTAAAGTTCCCGTAACGTCACGACGTGTGACAGTTTTTTGCACGGCGTGCTGTCATGCGCACTCCAAAACTTTGAAGTGCTGTATCATTGTCTTTGTTTGATTGACTAAATATAAAATACGTGTCCAATATTTTAATATAGATACATCTTCACAATACCTATGTTATAGAACGACCTTTCAATAATCATACGTCGTTATCGCGGGTACAATTACCAATCAGATAAAGAGCAGATAAAACAGAATGTATATTTGGCTACTAAACATCTAAGAAGCTTTACATGTGGAGAGTTTTCTCTAGAAAAGATCAATAAAAAATACAGCCGCAAAGGGGTATTGGTTTAAACTGTTGTCATATGTTTCCATCTGTTTAGTTAACAAGTTTATACATAGGAAATAAGTAAATTTAATTATCTTTTAACGTCTTTTTTTAACAATTTAAACAATATATACGTACTTGTGTGAAGATAACTGTTATCGTCTACTAATTAAACGCTTACCTACTTAGAAAAAGTCTATTTAAAAAAATAGGAAAACAACGTGTGTACTTTTTACTAACGTGTATTTTTCACATCTATTATTTGGTTTTCGTAATAGATTACAAAGATTTTTTCTAAATTTTCCACAGTCAATTTGCGGCGTCTAGCAGTAAATATCCATTTTAATTGACTAAATGATCTTTCAACATCAACTGTTGTTGTAGGTGCATACTTGAAACGATGGAAATAATCTAGAGTAGTGTGACAAACTCGTAATGATGATTCAAGTATTATCTCCTTCCCTTGTATCAATTCATTAATTTTTTTTATTATGTCAAATCCAGTATTTTTCTTCAAGACATGTTTCAGCTTTTTAAATATTCTTTTTCCATTAGCACTCAAATTTAATTTCGATATATGATTGTATGTTTTTTGAACGATGGCTAAACTTTCACTGAGAGATAGATTCGGGCACTGCAATTTGTTTAAAGCTTCTGGAAGTACCTGAAGATATTTCGCTATAAAATTTAAATCATTCCGAATTTTCGCACTGCGAAATGCTTTTTTTGCCTTTGTGATACATGCTGCGTCAGAATCACGAAATGTGTCCACAACGCCTTTTATTTCCTCGAAATAATCGTTGGATTTGGAGGTAAGGGTATATTAGGTATTAACCATTTCTTTAAATGTTTTTATTCTTTTTGGCGATCTTCGAAAAACTTTTTTTACATTTGATATTAATTTATTCACTTCTGGAAAAAGAACGCGAACTTGATCACCAACTCTGTTAAGACCATGAGCCAAACATGTAACATGGAGAAGGTTTGGGTAATTTTTTTCAATGTTCTACCCGCTTTTTGTATGTACCCTACACCATCAGTTAATAATAACAACACTTTCTCATGTTTATTGTGGTCGGGACCCCACAAATTATCCAGTGCATTTTTGACGGTATCCGTTATACTTATATTGTTAGTTTGTTCCAATTTTTTGCTTGACAATACATGTGGAGTTCCGACTGCATCTTCAAGCAATGCACCGACTATCACATTAGCAATTTGACGACCCCTGGCATCTGTTGTTTCATCAACACTCACATAAATAAAAGCATTTTCTAACTCCTTTTTAATTTTTTGCTTTTTGCTTTGTTCGTCGTGTATTTGGTTTACGTAATTCTGTCTCAACAAACATTCCGAAGGGACCTCCACAGTTTAAAATGTATCAAATCATTAAATCTTTTTTGATGGATTTATGCTTTTCCGAGTTGAAATGTCGTTCCATAGAAGCTTTTCTCTGGGGGAAACTAACATTGCACTTAGTGCAATATAATTTTGTATCGCGAGCCTATAATTCAGGATAATCCTTTGTCCACAACTCCACAAATTCATCGCACGTTTTTTACCTTCGCGGCATTTTAAAAGCACTCGGAAATAAATATATTACACACAGTTATCAGTACGGATAATTGATAATGTACTTACTAACAAATGACAATGTCAAATGGGAAAAATTATTTAAGAGTTTGCATTGCGACTGCATAGTTAATCTATTTAATTTGTATTGGTACTTAAGTCAAGTATGAAGGTTGGGTATTAGAAATACCTAATGTGTGATACATTTTAAACTCGTAGGAGTAGGCATAGATGTTCCTCAAAATGAGTTTCGCGTCTGTTATTGCTTGTTTTTCATAATCTTTCTGTACTGTCAAATCGTTTTTGTACCCGCGATAACGACGTATGTCAATAATATAAATATTGGTAAAGAAACTATTGAAACTCATAAAAACCCCCCAGACCACAATGTTAATATCACATTTTTGGACTTCCCAAAAAAACGCTGTAATGTGTGCGTGCTGGGCTGTACTGTGAAGGTATTAATCCTTCACGATGGTATACGAGACAGGCAGGCCGTACGTAAAATTAGTATGAATTTATATTTATTTAAATTAAGAATGTCAGCTGTCTCGTTCCAGCGTTATGGCAGTAGGACTTATAGTCTTTAGCTACATTTTAAGAATAAATCTATAACTCCACTCCGCTAGTTTGATTATTCTACGTCCGAGCTACACACCTATAACATTTACTAACCCTACGAACCTGTCACGTCACACATTACTACCTTACACCTGGTATGGAAAAAAACCGTCAAGTGCGAGTCTGATTCACGGACCGAGGGTTCCGTACAAACTGTCACTTATTTCGATGTAACTATCCGCTTGAATTAAGTTTGCCTGTGGTATCTATGGCGTCACATACGAATGAGGGGCGAACTTAACCAAACCAGCCTATTCAAAAATGATTTTTGGTGATTAAATAAAACTAAGACAGTTAGAGATATGGTTATAATTTTCGTGTAATATTCATATAAAATAACATAATTCCAAAAAAATCCAGATTTCTCGTTTGGAAAACTTCGGAGATAAAGGGGGGAATGGTGCTTTTTTTCACATTTTACTTAATAAAACAAAATTTATTCAGAATAAAAAAAATAAAAAAAAATGTTTAAAAATTTACAGATTTTCATATATTTGACTTAGTGACTAGACTTTTAATTTTTACCCCCTCTCATATTGGTTGTTATTGTAGAAAATAAAAATATATTTTATAATGTTTCCTTCGCAATACATTTGGGCTGACCATGTTTATAAATATTCCAAATTTCATATAGATAGCATAAGTAGTTTTTGAGACATAGCGCGCTAATAGTCGGACAGACGGACAGACAGACAGGCAGACAGACAGACGGACAGACAGACAGACAGGCAGAGTCGCACCATAAGGGTTCTTTTTTACCTTTTTGGTACGGAACCCTAAAAGTAAGAACCTTGTTCTGCAACGGTTCCGAAACGGTTTCATGAAAAGTTTTTATATTATACATTTCATAGTCTATTTAATGGTATTTTTAGTTTGTTATTCCTATATATATATATATACTGGAGGAATGGACTTTCCCACCCAACTTAATTGGCTCATAACTCATAAAACAAGCCACACGTAGGTATCGAACTCAAAATCTTAATGTAGTTTCTTATTTTGTTTGTCTTATCAGGATCTTGGATACATCATTTTTCCAAGTTTTGAGATAGTCAAATTTTTAGATCCCGTTAAATTATTTATATTTATATCATAATCAAACACTAATTTAATTGAAAGTATTTGTTAGGCTTTGTTTTTGTTTTGGACATTTATCTTTTGGACATACCGCTTAATTATAATGCTACTTTCGGAGCGATTATTTCCGAAAATATTCAATGAATTTTTTTTTTTTCAAAGCTCTTATCTTTTTAAAAGAGCTGTCGACTGTTTGGTAAGTTCATTACAATGTAATTTAATTGCTCACCATTTTAAACTATCCCATGACTTTTAGTATAAAGTCATTTCCGAAATTACACTGCACTAAAACTTATTCAAAATTACTCTTAGTTTCTTACAATTGAAAAACATAACCCGCACTGTAAAGTATAAATAAATTTTACATCGAGGGTTTCCCTTAAATACCTCGATACAGACAGACCATCACAAAAAGACACAAAAATCAGAACAGGTGAGTAAAAATCAGTGTACGCTGTGGAGTGACACAGGAGTGGGTCAGGGAGGGGATCCTGTTTATTTATAACCCTTTTACCTGACTGCGCTAGAAAGAGGGTTATATTTTTCAGCTGTATTGTATGGCCATTTGGTATGTCTATTTCTTTGGCATATCTGAGATATTATACGTCTCAGCGAAATTCAAGTAATGTATTATACTTTATTTTATTGCATGTCATGACGCCTAGAGACCTTATACATATCTGAGAAAATTCTTAGTTTAAAATTTATATTACTACTGTACCTAACATTGATTTGGAGAATCTGTACATCTCCACTACGTGTATAAATAGTAACACACTAAGTGACCAATCAATAAGGTCTACCAATGGTCATTTAAGTGTGTGGCAGCAGAATCTAATAGATAGTGGCACCCAAAGTCACCAATAGCTTGGAATACAATCTTATTCCAAGTGTCATAAAGACGTGTACCAAATTATTTCATTATTATATATTATTTCACACTCTGCTGACTAAACTGCTGTACGGGTTTTAACTTATGCCATGTCGTTTGATTAGCCCGTCCATTCTCATCCAATTGGTCCCGATTTTCGGCTCTTCGCCTCCAGTCAGTCACTACCAGTTATCCTGCGTATATCAACGCCCCATTGTTGTTCACAACAAAGACATGTATCATACTTTGGACCATATTACAATGCAATACAGTGAAATAGTAGACACGAGTACTGCTTACTAAAACCAATGACCATTAAAACAAGAGGACTGACAGTTTCCATACTTTTTGGATCGTGTTCCGATCGCAAGGAGATATTCTGGCAAAAACTAGATGGCTCTTTAAAAATAAACATTTAACTACGTTATAATTGAATATAGAAATATCGTATAGTAACAATTAGTTCACAAATAGCTAATAATAAATAAATCGTAACATTTAATAACTGTGTCACGCTTGCAAATAATAAGTCTCATACATAGATGGCGTTCTAGGTACATATCGGGGAACGGCTTGCATACTAGCTTTTTGTAAAATCTATTTGTAACTTTCAGATTACATTAGGGCTTAGATTCATTTGTTTTTTATGTTTTTCCCAAAGAGATGAGCAGGATGTAGGAAGAAAGAGAAACATAGAAATCGAAGGTGTGGCGTCCATATAAGCCGATTCTTACCGGGTGGCCTAAGGAAAGGCTTATAATCTTTTCCTTAAATACGAGTAAATGAATACGCCTTGGCTTTCCTTGTAATTTTGGCCTCTGATAGAAAAATAGTTACATAGTGGCATACAATTCATACAAGTTGAAAGCTTTACGCTACGAGTACTTTAATAAAAATATAGCCAGGCACTACTACTATGACAACATATTCCAGATTCATTATACACACTTGCGGCACGAGAGGCGTCACTCGGATTTTCCCTTGCTGGCCGAGGCCCGAGGGCCTGGAGGGTCCTTGAAGCCCTCATTACGTCCGCCGGATACACGAGAGGGTTGATATTGTGTTGTTTGGTAACTTGATAACGATGTAGGAGAAGTTTAAAAAAATAGCTGAATTCGCCTTGGGCTTCCAGAAAGTACCAGTTATTTTTGCGTTACACTTTTATTTGCGTCTTCTGTTGGGATAAAAGTGGAGTTAGATTTGCATTAAAAGGTTAGAGAGATAATTATTTATGATTTAGGTTTTATTTCGTTTAAAAAGTTTATCTAAACAATACTTGATATTAGTGTTTCTTCATTAGATGCATTTTATTGAATAGTCTCCGAATCACTTCCGAATGTATAGTAAATATGATATTAATTTTGCCTTATAAAAACTCATTAATATGAATACCTACTAGAGAAGTTTATGCTTATAAATCACATAAATATAATTCTACTAATAGTAGGAAAATATGAACAATGGAATTTTTCTCCTCGTGACATGAATTCTAGCTTTTGTACAATAAGTTTTCTTATGTGTAATAGAGATTAAATAAATAAAATAAAAGGTTAACAAAATAAAGCTATTACAAAACATAAGCAGAAATCTTTACTTTAATTTTGTATGATAAGCGTTGTGGTTCTGCGTTGTCTTTACCACTAGCCCTAATATTTAACCGCTCTCTAACCGAAGGATGCTTTCCTGATATTTGGAAAGAGACAAGAATTGTGCCTGTTTATAAAAAAGGGGATGAAGCTTTCGTTGAGAATTATCGGCCGATTTCTAAATTGTCATGTTTCTCAAAACTATTTGAGTCTCTTATACATCCTATACTATCAGGGTTAGCAGAAAATTGCATCTCTGATCACCAACACGGTTTCAGACCTGGTCGCTCAGTGGAATCTAACCTTGTGCCTTTTGTTTCTGATTTGTGCTACCAAGTGGATAGAGGTGCACAGGTAGATGCAATCTATACCGACTTCAGCAGCGCCTTTGACAAAGTCGATCACGAAATCCTTCTTCAAAAACTAACAAACTTTGGCGTAGGCGGTAGTTGGCTTAAGTGGTTCGACTCCTACCTCGCCGACAGGCCACAGAATGTCGTTGTGCATGGATACAAATCGGAAACATACTATGCTGATTCAGGGGTGCCTCAAGGATCACACTTGGGACCGGTGCTGTTCCTGATATTTATTAATGATATTACGCTTCATATCAAGCACTCGAAGTATTTGTTGTACGCTGACGATTTAAAACTGTATAGATCTGTGGCGTGTGATAGAGATGCAAGTCTGATCCAGATCGATCTAAATAATGTGGTATCATGGTGCAAGATCAATCGTATGACTCTCAGTGCGAAAAAGTGCTACTTTATTAAATATCGTAGAAAGAAAAAACCACTTGTAACGAGGTACGAGATAGGCGGCGTCGAATTAGTGGAAGTGAACAAAATTCGAGACCTTGGTGTAACACTTGATAGCGAATTAAAATTTCATGCTGACATAGACGTTATAGTCAAAAAAGCTGCGCAAATGCTTGGCTTCATAAGAAGGAATACCAATGGTTTCAAGCAGCCGCAAAATAAAATTGTACTATATAACACCCTAGTTCGCAGCCATCTCGAACCTGCCTCAGTGGTTTGGAGCCCTTTCTATAATGTTCACTCGCAACGCGTTGAGAGTATACAGAGAGTCTTCACAAGATATGTGGCGTTTGGTACCCCTGGGTTTTCGCATGGAAATACGTACGATTGTCGTCTGTATAAATTCGGCATGGATAGCTTCCGCGATCGGCGACGAATGCTGGATTTCTGCTTCTTGCACAAGGTAATTAACGGCCAAATAAGATGCACCGACCTGCTTAAGAGGATTTAGTTCACTACGCCTCGCAATTATCCCAGGCGCCCCATAGCGAAACCATTTCCGTACCCATATCCAGGACTAATCTTGGCTTGCAGTCACCTTTGGTACGAATCTGCTCAAGCTATAATGCTTATATCAATAAAAATAATCATTGCCTTGACATTTTTCACGACCGTTTGGCCGTGTTTAAATCTAAAGTATTGCCAAGCAAGAGGTAATGGTTGTGGTACCTACCTCGCTATGTTGTGTTAACTTTAAAGTTAAATTCGATGTTAATATTTATTTCTTTCTTCTTTTCCGTGTGTTCCTAAGTTTTGTTTGCATATTTAAAATTCTTAAATTGTTATTATTATTAACTTTTTTAATCTCAATGCATAACTATGTTTAAAAAGCGTTATTTACACCGTTATTGTTGTGTATATCAGATGTAGATACCTATAATAATATAATTAATGTGAATGTTATAATATATACAATGTGCTGGGCTGTACTTTAATAATAAATAAATAAATAAATAAATAAGCACAAATAAAATACAACAAAGTTTTATTGTCACAGAGTTCACAATCTATACGGTGACTTGGCTATTTTCATATTATCCTCATATTTTTTATCATTATTTCATACTTTTTATCCTAAGAACTTCTAATGCCAGGGTTTTATTCCTACTTAATTAATCAAGGATCATTTTCAAGGGCTGTCAATTTAATTTTAGTAACTCCATCTGTTAGTGGGTAGCAGAATAATAAGCTGCCACACGGTTAGTAGCGCAGTCTGTCGGAAAATGCCGAAAGTAAAATGGCATTGGGGTTTCAAGGGAAAAGTCGTAGCTTGAGTGAGAGTTTAGTAAGGCTTTGCGTAGTTACGTTACTCCACGAGAGATGGCGCTTAGATCAAAGCGTCAATACGGTTTTGAGTAATTATTATAAGACATTTTTGGGAGAAATTAATATTTTTTATGCAAGCGTTTTTGTTGCCAGTACTAAAGTATAGACTAATCATAAAATTTTCGCTTATAGAAACCGACTTTAAAAAAACCCCAAACGTGTGCCGGAGCGGATCACGCAAAATGAAGTGTTTATTATTTGATCGGGGTGTTTGTAGTACATGTTTTATAAAGGAAGTTCCACGAGAGTTAAGGTGAATGATTACACACACAGCTACATGAAGTACTGATTGCAAAAAAAAGTGAATGAAAGAAATGAGTGAGTGAATGTAAAGAAAAACGCTTAATTATATTTTTAATAGGTATTAATAGCAGTAAAAATAAAAATAAAATGCTTTTATACAGCATTGTCACTTGGCATACGTTTATCTGATTCGTTAAAATTCGTTTTCGGTAAAATCATCAATCCTAGGTTCCATTATCTGGTATCCTTCTTCTTTTTTTTTGTTTATACGCTTAATGTTATATTCATATGCCTTATTAATATTCTACACATATCGGACCTTTATTTATTCATATAAACAATTTATTTAAATACAATCAGCAAAATCTTTTATTTTCTGTTTTGAATGAAGTCCATGAATTAATGTATGTAGTATTATAATACTTTAACAAAATTGTTAAAAGAAAGTTATTGGTCTATCTTAATTTTTTTTTCTGTTGAACTTGCTATCGGTACAATATACGAACACTAATTTCAAAATCCCGCTGTCATTACATGACAGTGCTATTGTGTGCGTGACCTTCACTCACGTAAAACTAGCTATCCGACACATTAACAACAGTGCTCAACTATAAAAATACGAATCTATCAATGGGGAATGGATGAATATTTACGAAAATATTGAAATTTTGCTTATAGGTAGGAATAGGAATAAGCCTCCTTATTGTCGGAAATATAGGCCCACCAACACCTTTTCATCTTTTTATTTTTTTCTAGGCCATAGAAAAATCTGTAATTTTTTTCTGACAATACCTTATTCCTACCTATAAAGAAAATTTCAAGATTTTCGAAAATTTTCATCCATTACGTATTGGCTATCAACAACCTTTAAATTCACAAACGCCTGTCAAAAATATATATAGTTGAATCATCGAGAGCGTGGAATTGCATATGTAGTAGTATTGTTTGTTTACAGGTATTCTATATTTGAATTTTCTATTTTCTTGTACTATCAGCATACAAAGAGGTTGTTATATATATATATATATCGAAGAACTAAAAACAAAATAATGTCAGTGTGAAATTGTCAATATTATTTACGTTGTGCGTATATTTTTACATCTGATTTGATTGTATTCTCAATTAATTATAGTGTCCGCCCGTACGACTACGAATAATTTCTATATTTTAAAAAAATATGGCTGTAAGTAATTTTAGTCCTATTGAGAGTCAAAGTAAGCAAATAATTTTCAACTGTTATAAATATTTGGAAAATGAAGTGACGAAAAATTTAAACTTGCCTTACACCGCTGCCCAGTTAGTTGAAAAAGCTACAGGTATTTGTCTCTCTACTGTTTATAACATTGTGACTGAAAGCAACAGCGAGAAATTCGCAACAACAAAGAAATTCACCTCCCCGAAGAATAAAAAGTTGCGTCCTTGTCCGTCATCAGCAGTAGACGATTTTGATCAGGAAGTCATCCGGAGAACTATATACAATTTTCATCTGTCCCATAAGCAATTTCCAACCTTAAAGGGACCACTCTGTGTTAAAATCCGATATAGATTACAAATTTGGCATTTCCACCTTACGAAAACAAATACAAAAATTAGGATTTAAATGGAAAAAGACCGAGGACAACCGAAAAATATTAATGGAAAAACACAACATACGACTGCTAAGAATAAATTACCTTATCAAAATTGCGGAATATCGATCTCAAGATAGACCACTAGTTTATACTGATGAAACCTACATCCACACTTCACATGTGTCCCGAGAAGCTTGGACCGATGGAACAGAATTTGGTGTAAAAAAACAAATCAGTACAGGCCAGCGGTTAATAATAGTGCAAGCAGGAGAAAAGATGGTTTTATTCCCAACGCTTTGTTAATGTTTAAGGCAAACCAAAAAACGGGAGATTACCATGACCAGATGAACTTTGTCAACTACGAAAAATGGTTAAAAGAAAAATTAATACCGAACCTCAAACCGAATAGCGTACTTATCGTGGATAATGCGTCCTATCACAACAAACTTTTGAATCGTGCTCCAACGTCAAATTCTAATAAACAAGAAATGATGGATTGGTTGACAGAACACAACATTTCGTATAACCGGTTGATGTACAAAACCAGTTTGTATGAATTAATTAAACAGAATAAAGAGCGGTTTCGCGAGTACCACATAGATGCAATTTTAAAAGAACATGGTCACTCCGTATTACGATTGCCACCGTATCATCCGACATTCAATCCGATCGAAAATATTTGGTCCATGGTAAAAGGATATGTAGCAAAAAGAAACGTTTCATTAAACATGCAAGGCATTATGAGTTTAGCAACTGAACGAATGAATACCATCACTGCTGAGGACTGGGAAAATATTTGTCACCACGTCGAAAGTGAAGAAAATAAATATCGATGTCAGGAAGGAGAAATGGATCAAATAACAGACAATTTTATTATCAATACTTGTGACAGCTCAGATGAAGAACATGATAGCAAATAAAAGAATAAAAAACAGAGGACTACTACTTATTCCACTTCTTGGGTATGTCATTTTATTAAGTTAAGAGAAAATTATTCTCCTTTTGTTGCAAACGGTACAACCACTACAAATGCAATTCCATCTTCTCGATAATTCAACTATACACCACACTTTGAGGTTCACTGTTTTTATTTTACTGTGACTTGAGAACACAACTAAAGTCGGAGATCGAATTCAAGATGAAAAATAACAACTGTCAAAGTAACGTGCCAGGGGTAAATCATATTTTTTATCTTGTTTTTTTTTTATATCCGAACTTTATTGACCAAATGTTTGTTTAAATGCAACAATAACAAATTACAAATAACGAGAAGCATATTCGTTCGACAAAGGTCAGACAACGAATTACGCAAATAACACTATCTGTGTTATTTTATTATTTTAATGATATAAATATCAAATAAAATTATTTAAAAAATATTTTGCGACGTACATTGAATGTTTGTTTGATTTGAGCATTATGTGTTTGCGTCTCTTTCCCCAATGCGTTTGGTGTCCCTTTTTCTACTGTATGTAGCAAGAAAAAAAAACGTAATTCGTAAGTCAACATTATTAAAGTAAGTTCGTCGTCAATAATTCGTATGAGAGAAAGTTGAATAACGATAACTTTATTCTTAGTCAACTTTTATTCACGATTTTTTTATTTGAATAAAATTTCATGAATAAGATTGTAGTCTGGGTATGGACGGGTTTATTGCTCCAGGGCAAATGTGACTTATGTATTATGTGTAGGTTGAAATAGTTATGCGAGAACGGAGACGCCCAACGATTTGTACTGATGGTGATGGAGATTGTGATGGTGACTGTGATGGTGGTGGATGGTAGTGGATGGTGGTGTTGATGGTGATGATGTAGGTGACGGTGGTGATGGTGATGATGGTAATGATGGTGGTGATTGTGGTGGATAATGATGAATGTGATGATGGTGATGGTGGTTGATGGTGGTAGATCATGTTGATGATGGTGATGGTGGTAATGGTGATGAGGTGATGGTGGTGGATGGTGATCACCATCACCACCACCATCTTCACCATCACCACCACCATCCACAACCACAACTAACAACACCACCATCACCACCACGATCCACCACGATCGTTCGAAAATTGGTTGACTGTCCGACAAAATATAATCAATTGTATTAATTCTTTTTTATTACCAATAACATTTTAGTTGAATAAAACGTTAGTTAGAATAATCTCATTACTCGAATATTTAATCCGATTCTTATTCTTAATTTAAACTAAAAGTTCTATGATTTATTCACATTACTTTATATAACCTTTTATTTTTATTCTCGACACCAATTGAAAATTCCCCAAAAACATGGGGAATATTCCCAGTGAACATTGGGAATATTCCCGGAAACATTGGGAATATTCCCGGGAGCATGGGGAATTTACATTTACAGGTGACTATTTCCTGTGCTTGGTTAGGTTTTAATTATAGTTGAATATTTGCTTTTGTGGGAGAAACCATAAAACACGTTTTACAATATACAAATATAAAATTCCCGGGAATATTCCCGGGAAAGGCACATCACTAGTTGTAACAGACGGGTAGTTTTGCTAACATGTTTTTTTTTAACAAAAGTATAAGTGAAAATACCTGTAACCGGTGATATAAGGGTAACTTTTATTTATAAGAAATACTGTACTTCAGCTGTAATGAAGTAATCACGGTCAAAGTGTGTCCGTATGACGTCAGTTTACTCCAGCTAATAAAAAATCCTTCTTTAGAAGCTCAGGTGACCTCAATAAGTTTACTATTATTTACTCGTAGTTTATAGTGCAGTATAGTATTGAGCCATGCTGCGACTTCTGGTTCGTGATTTCCATTTGATAACATAAGCCATTGGTTATTCGAGTTCAGCTCATTTTGACACTTCAAAAATTGTTACCTTACCCTTAAGCGGAAGTGTGTTTGTTTGTTGGTTTGTCACGTTATTAGGCACTAGGCAGCAGCAACCGAGAGACGGATCGAAGTGAGTTTTTTGTTTAAAAACTGAATATAACCTAGAGAGTAACGACCTGTCGCCTATCTTTATTCTGAACATTTTTTTGTAGCACTACGCGCGTAGCCGATGACATAGAAAATTGCAATGGGCTCGCTGTCGTGAATATGTTAACATGAAGGATCTCAGTAACGGGCCAATCGTTCATTATTATCTCCTGTAAGCAGTGGCGTGGGTTTTTGCCCAAGGTAGGCAGTTTTTCTGTGCCTTTATGGAGCCATGGTCGTTCAGGGCGCTCAGAGTAGGCAGTTTCTCTCTGCCTATATACAGCCATAGTTGTTCAGGTTAGGCAGTGTCTTTGTGCCTGTATGGACCGAACGCCACTGCCTGTATGCTACGTAGCTCTCGACAGGTAATTCGTCTGCCGCGGTATGGGTCGGGGAGGGGGTCGAGTTAGTTTGGGACAATAATTCAATTTTACCGGCTGGTAAATAGTGCAGAGAATGTTCTGCAGTCGGCAGCCGTTTACATTGTGCGATGATAAAATGTAACGACCACGATAACACCGAACGAATGCTATGTTCGGTAATTTTCATTGGTTAACTCATTTCCATTCATATGTAATGAATGAATGAATGAAATCGTTTATTTCAGGCAACGTGGCCCATGTATAAATTACCTTATGCACAAACATACTTACATATTAATTATTATAACAATAAATAAATAAATGACACAGGGACAATCTTACACACATCGATCTAGTCCCAAACTACGCAAAGCCTACCTGTACCTACTATGGGTACTGGGCGATGATATACATAATATATAGATAAATGATAATACATAAATACATTAGAAAGTATCCAAGACCTAAAAACAAACATTCGTTACCCATCACACAAACACTTGCCCTGGCCGGGATTCAAACCCGCCGGCATCGCCAGCTTCAAATTTATTTATTTATCAGATTACATTGATTCATTTTGTTAGTAAAATGCATAGTTTTAAAGATAAGTGTTAGTAAATAATTAATTATTAAGTATGTCGAATGTCAATTACGTACAATCAAAACTTAAATTCTAAATTCGACTTTATGACAAGCTTCGCAGGACGTTGTACAACCCACTGTGCTTAAGATGTCGTCAAGTAAACTAAACACCTAGGTAACATTTTTAACCTCCATGTAATACGAGGTTTCAGGTAGCCGAACGCAGAAATGCCGGAACATGATACCTTTCGGCCAGTGTTCTTCATTTGTGTAGGCCGCGAGTTTGACTGTTGAAACCCTCACCACGAAGGAATACACGTAGTGGCGAGGCTCCAACTTCACAACCGTCACGTTGATTACGGTCTTCACATATACATACTTTACAATCTTCTTAGCCTCCATAGAGAAATGTAGACAGCACACATACAACAGCGTCTTTGGCACAGCGGGACGCAGCAGTGATGGGATTCATTAATGTAACGATAATGCGAAATCTTTTTCCAAATAGTTTGTTTCTTGTTCAGTACAGTTTTGTGCACACTATTTATTTTACCATGGAAAACATAATTTATGTTACCCAGGCCGCGGACCAGGATGGGTATAACAGAATAGATGATTCTTCTTTTTTCAAACCCATCTACGAAGGTTAGGTTCTGTGTTTTGCTGTACGGTACACCGCTAGATATCGATTTGCATTCAACATTGTGGCTTAACCGTGTGAGTTTTTTCGTTTGTAGGTGATTTTTTATTGCGAGCGTTAGTAGGTACAAAAATATTTCCGCAGTGTGCTGTTTTATAGTACAGCACACTGTACAATGTATCTACATGTATTCAGGATCGGGCTTGCTATATCCAACGGTTAAATGCTCTACAATGAAACATGATCGCGGCATATCTGATGTACCTTTCCAGACGAGAGTTATAGTGACAGAAGCTCAAATGAAGGTTGGTCAGAAGTTATAAATACTTACGCAACGGATTTAGAAAATTTCAATGACGCGACGATGTTCAACGGCAATATAAGCCAAAATATAATATTTATATACTTGTCATTAGAAAAGTAAATAGATGGCGACACGACGGTGTTATCTTTGTTCATTCTCCATCATCATCATTTTTTGTATTGAGAGTGGCCATTGATAGTATAACACCATGAAGTCTGTAGCATCCAAAACGCCATATTGTTACAAAGTCACGTATCTTATATACTAAACTCTGATTTTTAATTCAAGACCAAAACCTGACAGTCCTCATCTTGATTATTTAAACAAATAAATATTATTTAGCAAAAACATGAATTACAAATCGTGCAACCAGTAATATTAGGGTAAGATCTATTGATAAAAATACTGTCACTTAAACCAGTATGCAGTGATAACAGCGAAAGTGCACCCGTTGACGTTAAATTTTGGTCTTGAATTAAAAATCAGAGTATAGTATAAACTCGACTATAATACTATTTTAAAATTGTAAAAATGAAATGTCTGTACATTGAAGATATTCATATAAATAAAACGGGTCGACCCCTGAACATGAAAGCTGAAAAGCTTCCGAAATATCAGGAACTCAAAGGAGATAATTACGCGATATAATCCGTTTAAATTGTTTTATTTAAATGAGTGATAGTCGCGAAAACATAACAAAACATTATTGAAGATATTTTAAAAAATATATAAGTGATACTTACTATTTGAAAGTCACTGAATCGTTTTTTTTTATATATGTGCCGTGGTGACATCACGTCAAAACGAGACAAATTTAAATTTTTTTGGTACCGTAAAACGAGGCAAATTGAGACCCGCGCTATTTGGAAATAAACAATTATGAGTTTTGAGTCCACATATTTTTTGTCATGGCAATGGTAGAAACGTACATCTTCGTCTGGCAACCCTAAGCCTAATGAAAAGTTGGTTAGTGGTTGCATTGAGGCAGTGAAGTTCACACGCGTGCTTAAAAAAAATCTTAATCGAGTCGGTGAAAAAGTAGTGCCAATCAAGACCGTCCTACTTCTATCCAGAACTCGGTTGCCCATGGGGTTAGATTTTTTTACTACTCATAGCTAAAAGTACATTTTCTCGGGAGTGTTTTCAGGTATATCACATAATTTTAGGCGTTTATTTCGAATAAGATTTTAACGATTTTCTTAAATGAGGCTATTTGAGACGGCTTTTGGGGTTATTTGGTTACTAGTACCAAATATCCCCCTTACATACAGTACGTAAAGGTAGGTTGACCGTTTTTTTTTTCAACAGGTCCATGGAGCAAAAGTACAGCCGCACTTACCAAAATTGTAGAAGGGGAAAAAATCTAAAAATGTTTTGTCAAGGACGTCCACAGACGTTCAATATGTAGGCTTAACAACGCTTAATTTCAATAAATCTTGTTTTTGTAAGCACAACTTTGTGATTTTTTTGTCCCAAAAATTGTTAAAGAAATAATGGTTACTTTTCGTACTTTCAACAGTCGTTCCTAAAGCGTTTCAAATAGCTTTAGTTAGGTTTATTTAAATAAACAGAAGCTTGAAAATTCTGCCAAAACCAATTCGAAACCCATCGATTTAAATAAATCCCCAACCACGAGGCTATTTAAAGCACCTCTTTAAAAAAAACTCGTTCTGTGATGTCTTAGTCTAAAAATTGTGCCAAATAGCCCCGGTTTACGGCACACGGGTAACTACCCATGGATTAATGTGGTTGCACAACTTGGCAACCACAGATGGTTATAGGATACTTTTTATACGTAATCGTACTGCTGACACAAAAAAGAAGGTTATGATAGTTCCACTGTGAACAAAGTTGGGCGCCTTCAAGTCTATAGGTATTATTGGAAAGTTGTGAAAATTATATGTCAGTACATCGAAGATATTTTCCAATAAAATATTGTAACTAATTGAAGGTCACTGAATCGAAAAAGACTTTTTTTGTATGATTTGTATGTGTCGTTGTGGCTTCATCACGCCGAAACGGCAGATCGGATTTATTTTATTTTTGGTACATAGGTAGCTAAGTAGGTATCTTGTATAACATACTTTTTACTGGACTACACTGAAGAAAAAAAAGGTATACGATTTTTTTCTCCTCCGCTGATAAAATTGCGGCCACCTTCTATTGAGAATAAAGATGTGGACAGTATGTTAAAAAAACCGGCCAAGAGCATGTCGGACCATGTTCAGTTGTAGGGTTCCGTAGCAGTTGATACGAAAAAACTTAAAACCGACAAAAAATAAAACCGACTCCAAAAAAAAAAAAGTAAAAAAATAACCGACTCCAAAATAACATTAATTGTATATACTGTATAGATTGAGTATACAAACTGTTACTTGTAAGTAAATTGAAGAAACTGAATTATGACGTTATTTTTTTACTTTTTAAACTGTAATATATAATTAAAAAATATATATTGTAAATATCTTTTATAGGTAAATAATCGAACTGTTATGTAAAATATTGTAAATACATCTTTTAGGTAAGTCATAATTTTGCGTACGTACATAATATTTGATTCACGTGTACAATATTATCGATAAATAAACAAAAGTAGTCGGTAGGATATTATATCTTTAGTGTAGGTACATAACACTTCGCGTATAAAACATTATTGATAAATATTGAAACATTATATAAATATAACATAAGTGACATAGGTATTATTATTAAGGAGATGCCTTCTATAATTAACCCAGAAGCATAAATAATGATTGTAAATAAATAAAGCATAATTAGGTACGTGTTAAATTGTAATACTTTCGTCTAAGCACCAGAATTGTTATGTAGATATTGTATTGTTATTATGTAATAAATATCGATTAAGAAGTCGATTAAAAAATAAGTTTTCTGTACTCAGAATGCTTGTCAGGACAATTCCAGTAACACCAAACACGACTCGGTTACGTTGTTTGGTTATGTTCTGTAGGGTACTTTCCGGTTCCAGCATCAGACCAGTTTTATGGTACCGTATTCAATAGCACCATGTACATTTGTTTCCTCCTAGTAATTTAACTATCCGAATCGGCACATCTAATCGCTACCTTCAAAACACTAGCCTGTTTAGAAGTAAAGTTCTAGTGGCCATCTGTGGTATTCATCATCAGTTTCCTTACACCAAATCCTATTTACTGAATGTAAATTCTTGACTTTATCAATAAATTACCGAAAGCGCCATACATGTCCCTATAACATTTTAAGAGTTCCCTCGATTTCTCCAAGATCCCATCATCAGATCCCGACTTAGTGCGCGTGTTGAACAGACTTCCATATGTTTTTGATTATGATAGCAAGTCTACTAAACAAATTATAAATTCATATAAAAAACAGTTAATAGACAGTCTTCCCGATTTGTAATTTTATACTTAGAATAATACATATGTCATTCCCTTTTACTACTTAGATTCGATATAATCCTAAAAAATTAAGATTAGAGTCTAAGATGCAATTTGTACTATGTCCGTTTATAGAAATAAACAGTTTAAAATTTTAAAAAATTTTTTTTTTAGTGCCAACGGGACCAACTCGGAGTTATACCCTTTCGATAAAAAAAAAAAATTGATAATCTGTTCAAGGTTCTCGGAGATATCGAGTAACATACATACAAAAAAAAATTAGTTCGAATTGAGAACCTCCTCCTTCTTTGAAGTCGGTTAAAAACTACACACTAGGAAAAAAATGCTGTAGGTATGAAAACGAGCTCTAGCAAAAAAGCGTAACTCCACTGCACTTACGTCTTTTTGTTGAGAAGGCCGTTATGCGTCAATAACTTAAAAACAGTTTACCCGATCACGTTGAAAACACTTTTCGTTGAAAGTATTCATTAAGCTTCATCTTTGTAAATTTTTCATATTTTATTGACTTAAGGTTAAAAAATAGAGGGGGAGGGGGCACAATTTATATACATAGCACAATATATTACAAAATGTCCACTAAATCAAAAATTGATTTTATAAACCTCAAAATGTTTTGAGAAGATCTATAGAATGTTTTATATATGTCACACAATGATATTTGCTAATTTTTTTTCAGTTTCTGATATATCTATGGAGTGCCCCCCTAGATTTATTTTATTTTATTATTTAACTATTAAACTAAGTAGTTTTTGAATAAAATGCCTGTGACATACGGACGGATATGATGAAACTATAAGGGTTCCGTTTTTTTTATTTTAGCTACGGAACGCTAACAAAAAAACGGAGGTGTCGCCACATTAGAAATTAAGACGTTATATATTGCCGTTATGCAGTTGCGTGTAAAAGGTCCCATTGACAAAGTCTCGATGGAGCGACTATTTCGGGCAGGGATTTGTGTTGCATTTTAGTCATTCTGTCTCGAGGCGAGTATCCTGCAATAAACAAACGGGAACTACTGGCTCACTCATTAATTGTGCAATGTTATCTACAATACATATTTGATTCGTAGCACAGACAAATTATCCTTAGGAATAAAATTTTGGATCCGAACTCGTTTCGTTCGTTTTCATTCTAAATATGAATAGTAGCAATTTACGTTAGCATGGCATTTATGGTAATTATATAGAACACGCACACAGTTTACAAGAGGTATTACCCAATGAGGACTTCCTAATTAGGGTCACCATTTCAAAAATCCTGCTCCAGATACTCAATCGATATAAAATCTCTCGTTGACGTTTCTCTGGCGTGCACAGGGTTGTTGGTCATGGTAGGCAGATAAAATGTTTTCATCACATTTGTAGGCAGCTTCTCTGTGCCTATATCGAACCATGGTTGCCACAGTTCCTCATTGACTGAACTAATTTTTACGCCGCCGTTTTGTCAGTGTACCGGTTTTAATTTGGCAACAAGTTTAAGAATGTGAAGGAATAAAATAACGTCGAGGAGTAGACTGTCAAGAAATCGCTGTTTTCATTGTCTGTATGGATTAATTTTCTCCTGGAGGATGATGAGATGCCAAAGACGGTCGAACACCTTGTTACCAAATGAGAACTTGAGCTTCATGTACTGCCGAAGTTCTGACTTAACAAGGCCCGAAGGAAGAAAAGCCAGGCTTAAGTGGAAATGGGCCGTTCACGTAAGTCGAATGCACCCGGACTCGCAGGCCCATGTACTGACAAAATGGGTGCCGCAAGTTTGGCGGCAACGTCGAGGCAGGCCTAGACGGTGATAGCAGGATGATCAAGACGCGTTCCAAACAGTCTGGCCCGAGTCAGCGACGAAAAGGGACTTGTGGATATCTAGAGAGAGGCCTTTGTCCAACAGTGGGATACACATATAGGCTTCTGCAAATAAAATTAAAACCAAACTGGGTTTTATTCAAATATAGAATATTTTCTCCCCAACGATGCCAGCATGATGTAAAGAAAGATGTATTTCGATTTTTAGTCAAGAAACGACAATTTTTTAAATTATATTTTTGTAAATGAACAACTTTTATCTGTATTTTGAGTTTTATAGTTAATCTACGTAATTTCAGACAAAATGGACGTTCTATATGGAATCATACTAATAAAACATAAGGTATTACTCCGAATCTAAGGTTTGTTATTACTAAAAATTTGCTAACTGCGACATGAGACGATTTTTCTTCTAAAAATATGTTTTTAGAAAAAATGCAAATATTGATGTAGCTTGTAGTAACTTTTATGTATGGGTCTAAATGGATCGATGGATAAATTTAATTAAAGCACCCGTTCTCACGCTGCTGTCACTGAGCGAAGAGCTCAACCTGTTTTTAAAACCATAAACGATCGCCTAAGGCATATAAGAAATGAACAACTGGATGGAAAATTCGATGCTTGAGCTTAGTTAAGAATTCAGTTATGAAGTCTGGCATAGCCGCGGATTTATTTGTTACAGAAGGATGCCCAAAAATTTGGATGCGGAGGAGAAAACGTCATAACCCCTGTTCCAGCATGGTTAAATAAAAAATAATCTTATAACCATCTGTGGATACCCAGCTACGCTTGTGGAAAAAATAAATTAAATCCGTTCAGCTGTTTTGACTTAATGAGGCCACAACGACCCATACAAACATACAAAAAAATATATGATTTAAATATCTGCAATGTAGACATTTCATTTTTACAACTTTATAATAGTATAATGTTGTAAATTTTCTCTTTAGCTGGCAGTGCTGACAAACGGCCGGACACGCGACAAGATTAAATTATGCGTGAATTATCTCCGGAATATTAATTAATGCGCTATCTAACACCATACAAAATAATGAACATTGCCAACAACTTTGTTTTGACTACCTTATCTTTTTTGTTTATGAGTTTACGCAGAAACGTGCTTTCAACTGCTCAGTGGGAATACTTTTCTCTCTGGCCGCCAGCGCTGACAAACGACCGGACGCGTGACAATACTCAATTATGCACGAATTGCCTCCGGAATATGAATGCGCCTTCAATACGCGATCGTTACAGCGCCGCGGTCCCTAACTCGCCACTAATTGCCTGTTTTGTTCTAGATTATGCTAAATACGACTATTTTCTACTTACCTATTTGATAGTAGCCTTCTATTGCTGCTTTGCTCTTCTCCTTCATCATCATCATTTCAACCATATAGGATAATAATCACTGCTCGACACAGGCCTCGTCAATAGATTTCCACATGGGCCGGATAGAGGTAGCCCGCATCCAGCGAGTCCCAGCTACTGAAACCAGGTCGTCAGACCACCTTGCCTGGCCTTCGCATGCTGCGCTTACCGGTACGCGGCCTCCACTCGAGAAACTTTCTGGCCTAACGGTTATCTAATGCTCGCCTTACCTACTGAGAATTAAAAATCCAGGAGTTTATCTAAGAATGTATACAAACCAAGTTTAATTTAAATCCGTCCGATGGGTTACGCATTATTCAGTAACAAATATCGACTTATCTTCTCTTTCTGCTTCATAATGACACAGTTATGTTTTTGGTACATACATGTTAGATTTTAAATTACTCTAAATAAATGAAAATAAAGTGAGTCATACCAGCGTAGGGAAGATAGAAAGATATATAATATGGCTGTGGAATGTATGACAGCGCTCTAGTCTGCGTGATATGACAGTTACAAATGAGCGCTTTATATGGTCCTTACAGTAACATTATACAAAGCAGTATGCTTATGCGTAAGAAGCTAAAAAATTATATGTAAGTATAATAGATTAAAAATCTAACTGGCAATTTATATTCAAACTATAAGGTGTCCGTAACTTCGTTTGCGGCGGGGAGAAAGTCATAACCCCTCTTTTTTATTTAGCATAGTCTGGTAAAAAGTATTCTTTAACCGTCTGAAGATACTCAGCTACCCGTGTACCAAAAATAGTTAAATTCCGTTTAGCCGATTTAGTGTGATGAAGCCACAACAAAACGTAATTTTTTTTTATTTCTATGACTTTATAATAGTATAGATATAACATTTATGCGGTGTTTTATCTATCTATCAGCCACGGACGTACACTACTGAACATAGGCATACCCTATATCGCCACAGTGTGCGATCTTGCGCAGACCGCATCCACCGACTCCCTTTACGAGGTCATCCGTCCTCCTAGTCGGGGGCCATCCTACGCTGCGCTTTTCTATGCGTGGTGGCCACTCCAGGACTTTACTGCCATATGTCTCAGTTCTGTAGGTCATCACTGGCAACATGCACTGTTTGAAGACCTTAGTCTTCAGACACTGGGGTATTTTGGACAAAACGATATGACGCAGCTTCCCTAATGCTGCTCAACCGAGTTGGATTCGACGTCTGACCTACTTCTCGAAGTTGGACTTACCTAACTGGACAATTTTATTTTATTTTATACAATGATAGACGGGCATTTGTCCGAATGTTTACTGTGATGTATACCCGATATACGGAAAATGTTATCCTATAGTTAGTTAAAGGTCTAAGTGTAAGGGTTGAAGAATCCTAGGCACGCCGCTAGAGGACACTGCAGGCATCACGTACCGATTTACGACTTGCTAATATGGCGACTCCGGCCTTTGTGCTTTTCACAACGTTCGTTTTAATTGGGTTCTAATTGTGTTATTTCTCGAGGATAAATTTGCCAATTTTGGTACTGTATAGGTGGAATAAAAAAACTGTTCATCATCATCATTACAGCTATAAGACGTTCACCGCTGGACACAGATTTCCTCAATAAATTTCCACATGGGCCGGATAGAGGCGACACGCATCCAGCGAGTCCCCGCAACCCTAACCAGGTCGTCTGACCACCTTGCGGGTGGCCTTTCCGCACGGCGCTTGCCGATACGCGGCCTTCACTCGAGAACCTTTCTGCCCCAACGGCCATCGGTTCTTCGAACTATGTGCCCTGCCCATTACCAGTTCAGTTCGCTTACCCTGTTAAAAACAGTTACAATCTTCAATTTACTTGCAAGTTTGCAAGTAAAATGAAGATACTGATTTTGCAGTATTTTTTTTACTTTTTAATGTTTTGGAATCAGTTTTATTTTTTGTTAGAATGTTAATTTATTTGATACATTTTGGATAGTCGTTACTCAAATATCTCGCGACGATTCAAACGATCCCAAAAGTGGCTAGGATACATAATTTTATTAAAGAGATCCGGTGCCAACCTTCCGGCTCCATCATCAAGTCAATTCGATGTTACTGTTATAACTTTCGTGGAATCAATGGCTAATAATTATAAAAGTCAAGAACCCACTATTGCCTTTGATATAATCTATACTACTCGTATTATAAAGTAGTAAAAATGAAATGTTTGTACATTGAAGATATTTTCAATAACATAAGTATGGTCTCCTTCGGAATCTTTAATGTCGTTTGTCCTAATGTATCGTTTGTCGTAATGCATTTTATTCAGAAACCGTAAATTCTTCAGTATTATTTAAAAGATAACCGTATGGACTAGGTTAGGTTAGGTTTGTTTTATAACAATCCTGAAAAGTATGCAGTTTCATAAAAAATATGCTTTAGAACAAACGATACATTAGGACAAACGACATTAGGGATTCCGATATAGATCCACATAAGTGATGCGGACTATTAGAACGGCACTGAATCGACTTATTTATTTTTATTTTTTGTAGGTATACGCTAGTTACAATTAAAATTTTTATTACCTGCGTATTAGCCGCTCCATGTGTATCCGATCTTCATTGCAGCACTTTACGCCGCACTTCACTTACACCATACATTATTGATCATGAGTCTCATCAATGCACTGTCAAGTGCATATGGACATGATAGAATTTCTACCGCAGTTTGCACTCTGAGTGCGCTTTGTGGTGGTGAGGCTTGAGTGCCCTGAATTGGCTATTATAGTTTCCTGATAGTTACTACAGGAACCCGCCTCTGTCATGACAAAGGCTGTACTTATAATGCTTTCTGAGTAATAAATCTACGAATGATGACAATGTTGTCTATAAATTACATAGTATAGTGTTAGTGTTAAGGACTACAATAAATAGGTACGTATCTCTAGTCTTTTTACGGTGCCGTACCCAAAGGGTCAAACGGGACCCTATTACTAAGACTCCGCTGTCCGTTTGTCACCAGGCTGTATCTCATGAGAGACGGTTCATGAACCGTGATAGTTTTGTTTAGTTGAAATTTTCACACATGATGAATTTCAGTTGCCGCTATAACAACAAATCAGTACAATTTTACGTGTGTCTGTCTATATAACTATCAGGAACTAATATAAAATGATCGACGACCACGTACATTTTGCTTAGGAGTAGGGCTCTTCTAACACTGGATCTTCATAGATACGGCCGTTTGTAGCGTATATTTTGTACGGAACCCTCGGTGCGCGAGTTCTGTTCGCACTTGGCCGGTTTTTTATAAATATTATTTGTTAAAATTCAACATCATACCTATCAGCCGATTGACTGTTGCTTGTGGAGAGAGGCCTCCCCTAAGGATGACCACAATGACCGGTTACTGCCCTCACCCATCGGTTTTCTGCAGTCATTATCAGATCATCGGCCGTACCGTACTTGTAAAGGACTGGTATGTCCATTTTATTTAGATGATAGAAGAAGAGCATTTCTATGAGTATCTGAATTAATTCTAAAATATGCAACCGCATTACTGTTGAAACTTTACGAGATTTGCGTTATTTTGTAGAATGCACCGACTTGTTGCGGAATTCCGACTATTTAACCTCAATGCTTTAAACAGACTCCCATAGTTTGGCACAGTTTTTGTATTATTAAATACGATATGTTTGCGTTTATCGTGCGGTAGATAGACAAAATGACACTGGATTGAAATGGTACCATGCCATGTATTATTATCATTGTTATCAATTAGCCGACAGCCGTCCACAATTAGACACAGTTAACCAGTTCTACGCCACCTACATCCAACGGGCGTCCGCAACATATTCTAGATTATCAGTCCACATTTCATTCAAGAACTCGTCAGCCATGTATTTTACGCTTACGTTTATTATGGGTATATCGAGAGTCATAATCTCAGAAAAAAAGATTTGTCTGAATCTTCGTTAGTCATAATCGCATTTTTCTACGAAACCGTTAACTTTTCAGCATTGTCATAAAGCAAACCTAGCCTATATAGGATGACAATTCCATTGATACTGAAAATTCAAAAAGTTGTAGAATCACATATGATTTTATGACTAGTATTACATTATGACTTTTGTGGGGGATTATTATTTGGTTGTTGTAGGATGGGAGGGTGGACGACCCAGAGGGTAGTCCACGCTCAGAGATAGACTTGTTCTGAGCTCGGTACTGAACTGTATATCAGTAAGAGTACGAGTATAATGAGATGCAAAGAGTGAGGTAGATTACATGCATATACAATACTTCTTATCAAACTTGACCACTACGGAGTTAAAGGATCAGCACTAAATTTAATAGAGTCTTATTTAAATGATAGAATATAAAGGGTTGACGTGAATGGAAAGCGTTCACCGGGATTATTAGTCTCTATGGGTGTGCCGCAGGGATCAATATTGGGACCTTTCCTGTTCCTTATCTATATAAACGACTTGCCACACCTCGTAAAGACCCACCATGAGATAGTTTTGTTTGCAGATGATACGACTCTAATTTTCAAAGTCGTACGAAATCCACGATCCTACAATGACGTAAACAATGCTATCTGTGAAGTAGTAAATTGGTTTAATGTAAATAATTTATTATTGAATGAGAAAAAGACTAAAGGTGTTAAGTTTGTCACGAGTAACGTAAAACACGAGCAAGCAAGCGTTATGCTTAAAGGTGAGGAACTGGAACTTGTTAATAGTACAGTCTTTCTCGGTATAACATTAGATTCTAAGCTCCAATGGGGTCCCCATATTGCTAATCTCTCGAATAGACTGAGTTCTGCAGCTTTTGCAGTAAGTAAGATTCGTCAATTAACAGACGTGATAACGGCTTGATTAGTGTATTTCAGTTATTTTCACAGTATTATGTCGTATGGCATCTTACTATGGGGCAGTGCTTCCGACATTAATACTATATTTGTTCTGCAGAAGCGGGCTGTTCGTGCGATATATAAAATGAACTATAGAGACTCGGTTAGAGATAAGTTTAAGGACATTAATATAATGACAGTGCAATGTCAATACATTTATGAGAATATTATGTATGTACATAAAAATATTACCGACTTTAAGAAGAACTGTGATATACATAATATTAATACTAGAAATAAGCATAAGCTCGCAGTGTCTGCTACTAGGCTCCATAAAATAAGAAGATCATTCATGGGTAACTGTGTGAGATTTTATAATAAACCTCCTAGTAGCATAACTGAGTTGTCTATTGGTAAATTCAAAAATATTGTGAAACGAAAATTATTTTCTAAAGCTTATTATAGCGCACGAGACTACATGAATGATGAAGCCGCGTGGGATTAATGTAAATTATAGCGTCATGTAGGTATATGAATAATTATTTTAACGAATACCTAAGGTATTATTATTATTTTAATCTTAATTGTTTTATATACTCTGACATTTAGAATTTTATTCTAGACACATTCTAGATTTTTTTTATTGATTATCTTTTTGGGATTTATCTTATTGATTATTTTAATTTTGAAAATGATGATGGAACTTGTTAATAGTACAGTCTTTCTCGGTATAACATTAGATTCTAAGCTCCAATGGGGTCCCCATATTGCTAATCTCTCGAATAGACTGAGTTCTGCAGCTTTTGCAGTAAGTAAGATTCGTCAATTAACAGACGTGATAACGGCTTGATTAGTGTATTTCAGTTATTTTCACAGTATTATGTCGTATGGCATCTTACTATGGGGCAGTGCTTCCGACATTAATACTATATTTGTTCTGCAGAAGCGGGCTGTTCGTGCGATATATAAAATGAACTATAGAGACTCGGTTAGAGATAAGTTTAAGGACATTAATATAATGACAGTGCAATGTCAATACATTTATGAGAATATTATGTATGTACATAAAAATATTACCGACTTTAAGAAGAACTGTGATATACATAATATTAATACTAGAAATAAGCATAAGCTCGCAGTGTCTGCTACTAGGCTCCATAAAATAAGAAGATCATTCATGGGTAACTGTGTGAGATTTTATAATAAACCTCCTAGTAGCATAACTGAGTTGTCTATTGGTAAATTCAAAAATATTGTGAAACGAAAATTATTTTCTAAAGCTTATTATAGCGCACGAGACTAGATGAATGATGAAGCCGCGTGGGATTAATGTAAATTATAGCGTCATGTAGGTATATGAATAATTATTTTAACGAATACCTAAGGTATTATTATTATTTTAATCTTAATTGTTTTATATACTCTGACATTTAGAATTTTATTCTAGACACATTCTAGATTTTTTTTATTGATTATCTTTTTGGGATTTATCTTATTGATTATTTTAATTTTGAAAATGATGATTTTATCAATAATATTACACTTAAGTTAAATGATCTGATTAGGTTTTTCTGGGTTTCCCTAATCCTTGCAGCAAATGTTGGATTATATTGTATTTCGCCTAGCAAACATTCACTCTCATGTAACTAACATTTCGAAAGTGCTTGTAACTAGGCCTACTTGAATAAAGAATATTTTGATTTGATTTGATTTGATTTATTCATACATCCATCTCACGCATGCACCTTATCTCTAATAATCTTATTCTAACGCGTCATCTATCAATACCGGGTTCCCTCTATGTCGCATCCTTTTGTTTGTCTGAAACTGTTTTAGCATAACCGACTTGGCATATTCAGTTTTCGACGAATGGTAATGTGGCAGAAACCTTATTTGGCATAAGTTCTAACTAACCGAAAATGTATTTGTCCGAAATTGTATTCGCATACTATTGTGTAGGCCGATTATATTTACGAATAATTTGGTATAGCATAATGGTACTTGGCATATTATCTATTGTCCGAATCTATCTTGGCATACTTAAATTACAAAAAGAAAAGCGGGTTAAGTTAGGTTAGAACTGCATCCCTCGCAAAGAGGAACTGCTAGCAGAAAAGTAAGTTAGGTTAGGTTAGAAGTGTGTCCTTCGCAAAAACGATCTGCTAGCAGAAAAGCAGACCGTCAAAATGGGTCAAAAACCGAAAACGGTAGGTTAGGTTAGGTTTGTATTATGACCATGTTTAGCGGAGCGAGCGAAGCGAGCGGAGCGTCAAAATGGGTCAAAATCCGAAAACTGTAGGTTAGGTTAGGTTTGTATTATGACTATGTATAGCGGAGCGGCAAAATGCTAACATTACCTATATCACAAGATAATGAAACATATATGAAGATATAAATAACATGGTTTTATTTTTAACATTAAGTATATTTAACAAAAATATAAGCTGCAAGATTATGAGCAAATAATTTTCGGTCTGATAAAAATATGCCTATTAATTTTATGCGTAGACATGATTCGGACAAACAAAAATATGCGCAAACAAATTATGACAAATTAATATCTGCGTTATCAAAGTATGCGAACCTTGATTATGCCAAAACAGTTTATGCGAAAAGTCAATTATGCCGACATTGAATATGCCATGCAAAATTATGACTAAAAAATTTATGCCAAAACAGGGGGAACCATCAATACCATGTATTGTATGTGGCTTATCGCTAATGCTGGCGTAACTTACAATGAATATGGGTAACAAATGGATCCAGTATTTTATTTTTAACATATTGAGAATGTTCTCAATGGTTATCGCAAGGGTTAAAACTCCCATTTCAACTTTCATTCAAATTACCTGCAATTATATAAACGTTTACATAAATTAATTAAGCAAATTGGCTACCACGATATTGCAGAAACGCGCAAATGCTGAATAAAACAGCACTTATGGTCTCTTAGAGCTCGTGAAGTTAATTAGCCAGCTGCGAACAAGTGTTTGCCTAAACGGTTGCCATATAGTTAGTGCTTGGGGACCCAGTTAGTACCCCCTCCCCTGGTTTAGTGCAGGGAGGGTTTAACGGAATGCTACCAGGAAGTAATTGCTTCAAGATAATATACTAAACGACTTTTTTTTTAGGACGTTGACGCTAATTTTAGGTACGCTTACGATCTACGAAAACGAATAGTTTTTAATACAATGGTATATTTTGATTTTGTTGCGTCTCTATTTGTTTATACAAATGTATCAGTATATTTTAGCCCCTAAGACGGGAATCAACAGGTTTGTTAAGGTCAACAACCCAAATATGAAGCTTTTGGCATTGCGAGCGTCCGTAGGTGGCGACAACTTCTTACCATTATCAAAACTTTATTATGCCGCTTCGTTCAGCAAATTTTTGGTCAACTTAACGAAATTTCATACATTCAAAAGACCTCACCAATTTTATTTCAGGGGCAAATATTACTTAAAGACACTTTGTGAGTAACAAAATTGACAAATCATACAGTTTTTGTGTATTTTGTATTGTCTGTCGCTTAAGTCTGTAGATAATAGTAAAATGGAATTTAATTGCCAATTAGCATAGTTTCGGATCATGCTGTCTATTTACATTGCTTAAATTCAGTTGGGTGCAAATGGTGTTAAATATGTCAAAGGAATTCTTCTTGAAATAGTACTTGTGCTCTCGGAAAGGTGATTTGTTCGTAATGAATTTAGTGATACATTAGTTTATAACATCGAAATAAATTCTTTTTTGACCACACTTTTGGTCCAAGAACACGCAGGACCATTTTTAACATCGTTACTCGTATTTTATCACATTACACGCATTTTTCAGATTTCATTTACCATAAAATAAACTAAAAATTTAAAGTGAAAAAAAGCTTGTCTAAATAAACGATAAAAGATTCCTCATGAATCATCGTAAATATAATTATACATATCAGATTTTTTTGCAAATACATTGTGAGCATACTAAACCATCAATAAATTTTGCAATCTGTTTTGATTTTACTATATATTTGTTGCTGCTAAAACATTAATTATTACCCAAGTACGTCGAAGCAAAAATCAGGGTTATGATTTGTATGAGAATTGCGCCCAATACAAATATTAATTAGAAGCCCAGGATCAACAACTAAGTCCATCGCAACGTCTTCATTATTCGAGACAATAGACGCTCCCCAAGCATTAACTCTGTATTGTGTTCAAGTGCCTAACTTCTGAAGAGCCGACCGGGAACTACAACTCAAGATCCAGTGACACCAAGAGGAGCCTTTAAAGGAAGGTCCCAAGACGTTGGGCGTTTGGGTTAAGCTCGATTAATTCGTGAAAGAAAAATAATTAAGAGACATTGGGAAGAGACTTCGAAACTCGGGTGTTGAGGGAAGTTTAGATTGAGTTGTGAGAAGACAAATACGATGGACCGAATTGGAGTTAACAGGATTGGGATTTATATATTATTATGTCGATGGAAAGATAATTTTAAATATAAGTTTACTGAATCTAATCATTTAGAAACTTAAAAGCACAAATTTTATGTACGAGCCTTAGTTACATTTCAAAATACGATATTCATATCAATGTCTGGTATTTAAACCAAGAGACTTTGATGTTTAATGGAATACGCTACACACGAAGTCAATAAAACTAAACATTGATTTAAACTTACACAATTTTAACTCATTATCACAACACAACAAAACGGGGCTTAGTCGCATATAAATTTGATTTATTTCATTACCTTTCGTTGGTAATTCTTCGAGATCTCGGACGTCGCGTTACGTCCGTATCCGCGAAGGAAATGGAGAGGCGGTTATTAGCATCTTCTTACAGCGCAAGTTTCTCGATCTACCCGCGCTTGCTGTTGATTTGAACACTAAGGTTGTCACTAAACCGATATACTTGATGGATAGCAATTTATCGGATGACATTTGGTGTAGTTTACTAAATAACTGGATTCTACAAAGACGAAAATTTTTAAACCGTCTTCCCGCTTGAATTTCGGTGTTTCTTGATTTCAATTGCTTAAAATACGAGTCTACTATTAGTTACTATGGCCGCGATATGTTACTTGACTCTTTTAGCGATGGTGCGATTCGTCTGTACATTATAAAAACTCCCAAAACTGCAACTGATCTTGTAAACGCCTGCTCAGGTAGCACAAAAGCTGTATAAGAGCATATACAGCCATTATACAGCTAGTTTGAGCGTTATAAGGCTTGTATAAGCTCTTATACAGCTATGTGTGGGAAAACTATGGCAGGATAGGTAATTCCACAGTCATTTAATTTACTTTACTTTGGATTTACTTAACTTTAGAAATCAATATAAATGGTTATATTGTAACTAATGCGAATATCTCTCTATCAATATATCGAATATACCTAGTGACGTAAAATTCAATTCTAATCTCCTAATTAGATGGTTGCCACGTAAATCATTTTGCGCTAAATTGTGATCGCTTTGCGAGTGTAGTGGGAACTCACATTAGTTAAAATTTCACGGATCATTATAACCGGAGAGACATTGGACGCTCCCCCGCCTGTTATACTCGTGTCTCTTAATTCCTATGTAACATTGTATTTGGGTTAAACTCACAATAAGGTTCTAATTTGTTGTTTATATTTCTGATCCTTAAAGCAAGGTGTAGAATTACGAACAATTTAAGAGAGAGACTATAAGCTGCATTTTATTTTTATTTAGATAACGATTGACCCAAAGTAGGTGTATCAAATTTTGGTTCTACTCCTAGTCTTTAACTTTAATATTGAAACATAGATTGGACTACATGATTACAAACAAACGTAAAAAAACAATAAAATAACGATTATTAACAAACGATAATTAGTTTGTCACGAAGGGAACGCAATTGATTGAATTTAGTGTGGGGAAATCCGGGTTTTAACGGTATTTTTACAATTCGGTTAACCGATTGCATTCCTTTTTATCAGGCGTCGTGTAGTATGGTCCCGCAATTCGGCGAAAGGCGATTTCACAAAGCGGCAAAGCGCTGATGTGCGATGCGGACGAGTGCTTACATACATAATGGCGTCATAATGTATCATGGCTCCCATTCTTTTTGACTTTTGTAAGAGATAGAATTTAAAAAATCAAACAAAAATAGCGTAACATTTGATTTTTAAGAAAATCATAATGTTTTACCATTACGATCTTCGTAATTTTTAAATTGAATTTCTTTACTAAGACACTGTTAATTGTATTGCATAGTACATTCCTTTATATTATTATTTATATTATAAGTCTTAAATCGGTCAGAAGACTTAACATTATAAGAGTAACTTTATTTTCTTTTTCCTTCTTTTTTCCTCTTTATTCATATATTTCTCTTTTATTCCATTTTTGTGTGTCCGTTTGCCAGGTGACAAACGCCTCCTCCAATCTTCTTCATTTTGGCCATTCTTTGGCTACTTTACCCCATGTTGCTCCCGTGACCTGTCTAATGTCGTCATCCCACCTTCTCTGTAGCCTACCTGTTTTTTTTTCTTTCCTTTGGGTACAATCACGTGACTATTTTACTCCATTTGTCATTTCCTTGCATCATGTGGCCTGCCCATTTCCATTTTCATCTGCTTTATTTTCCGAGTTATATCCTGAACATTAGTCATGTATCTAATGCAGCTGTTCTTCACTTTGTCTATTTTTAAATCCCTATCATACTTCTTTCCATCGCGCGTTGGCATGTGGAAAGTTTATTTGTTATGTTTTTTGTTAGGGCCCATGTTTCACTTCCATATACTTATACTGGTAGAATGCATGTATTAAATTTTAGTCTCGATGTGTAAGTTTTTATGCTTCATTACTTCTTTCAGGCCCCAGTATTTTTTCCAGCTGTTCACAATTCTTTTAATTTCTTTATTTATGTTGTCTTTTAGGGACATTAATTGCGCAAGGTATTTGATTCTTCCACATAGGTGATCTAAATCTGTTCTACTGATACAGGATATTTCCTGCCATTGGTCATAATCTTTGTTTTTTCGGGGTTTAATTTCAACCCAGCTTTTGCGCTTTCCGAAGCTAGATCATAAATTATCTTGTTTAAGTCGTCTGACGTTCTTGTGGATAACACAATATCATCCGCGAATCGCAAATGCGTTAGTTTGCGACCATCTATAATTATACCTAAGATTCCCCATTCAAGGTTCCTGAAGATCAATTCCAATACAGTTAGGAAATGTGTTAGTGAGAGCAAGTCTCCCTGTCTCACTCCTTTTTGTATTTGAAACCTAATGCCTTTCTTTTCTAATTGGACACACGCTGTGTTTGTAA
The DNA here is from genome assembly GCA_905404275.2 of Hedya salicella. Taxonomy (NCBI): domain Eukaryota; kingdom Metazoa; phylum Arthropoda; class Insecta; order Lepidoptera; family Tortricidae; genus Hedya; species Hedya salicella. The sequence continues at coordinate 18,889,760 of FR990099.1, read as the reverse complement.
ATATTTTTTATGATCCTTATGTATTTGTGTTCTACTCCCTGTTCTTTTAGCGCATCCCAGATTTTTGTATGTATTAAGGAGTCGAACGCTTTACTGTAGTCAATAAAGACTATGTAAAATGTAATTAGATATTCAGCATATTTCTCTTTAATTTGTCTTACCATATGAATGTGGTCTAGTACTTAAAAGTCCTTGCAAAATCGTGCCCGTTCTATTGGTTGTTGTTCGTCCAATTTTCTTTCTATTCGTTTTAGAATATTCTTTGCAAAGGTCTTACATATGTTGGACATTAGACTTATTCTTTTATGTACAAAGATCTAAAAAAGCTTGAATTTCAACCAGAAAATGCACAAGGCTGGCGGATTCTTGGATTTTTGTATTTATAATATTAGAGTTGTATTAAATCTATTCGTGACTTCCTGTTATTGGCTCTATACTTCTATTTAAGTTTCTGTTTGTACTGTATTAGCTTTCTGCTTTGAGGTTCTCCTAAAATAAATAAATTCGTTAATTTTCTTTCAACATGTGTATTATATTTATTTAGTTCATCATTAATATCATTCTACCGCCAATGTACGTTTATTAGTATTTTTTTTATGATGATTCCTTGACTTCTGCACCGGCAACTTCGTCTGCGTGGAGCGAAAACATTTAGTCAAAAACTTCTTTCAACACAGATTTAGGGGTGTAAATTCATTATTAAGACTTGAAACTCATTTCGTTGCTTTTTGTAAGCTGAGAGGCCCGTTTTTCAAAAGCTTGTAACTTGTATTACAAATGGAAGTCTCTTTTTAATACATATTGTTTGCAAGAGATTTCTGATTGTAATACAAGTTACAAGCGTTTATAAAATGGGCCCCTGATGTAGCGCGGAATGGTCCCGCAACTCAGCGAAGGGCGATATTATGCTCTGCCAATCAAAGCGCTGACACGCGATACGGGCAAGTGCTTACACGCATAATGACGACATAATGTACCCTGTCTCCCATTATATCTTGGTTTACATTAGAAATAGGGCCCCGGAATCCAGACGCCTGCAAATACATTTGAACAAAATTTTGTTACTGTCGTCAATGTTTATTTCTCTTTTAACACTTTCGCAACTGACAGTTTCTTAGTGCTACGATCGTAGCCCATAACATGGGACAACCTTATGTATCGAAATATTGGTACGAGCAGAGCACCCGCCGAGGTTGTAAATGTGTTAACACTAGTATGATATTGTTGCGAAGACCAATAGCGTCATCAATCGTCGAGTAGTGTTTACTGAATGTGTATGAGTTTTTTGCAGACTAAATTAAGAATCGAATGGCCTTGTCGTAAGACAGTGGCTTATTGATCGTGAGGTCGGCGGTTCAAATCCCAGCATGGGCGAGCTTTTTGCAAGTTTTCTTCAGATGTTTAGATTTTAGTAAGTGAGACTAAAGTTTCTAGAAAGTTTGAAGAAAAGAACATTCCGTGCCATAGAAGTTAAAAGGACAAATGTATGGGATTCGAATATACTAGAACCTTCGACACAGCCCAACTTACTAGAAAGACGACGCTACTCAAAACAGCAGAATAACGAAAATATGACGATAAAAAGTGACAAAAGACGAGCGAAATTAACGGGCATAAAAGACGACGACGGTGGAGCACACGACAGTCTTATAGTGGCAAGCGAAGGAGAAACAAGTGGAAAGAAGAGGAAGTTAAAAGTGAAGCGATAAAGTGAAGTAGTGGAAGTGAACTAGAAAGTGTTCAGTGTCAGTGACTCAGTGCGTGCTATACACGGTGCAGTCTAGTATCGGTACCGAGACGCGTTTAACAGTGAATCCCTGCTACTGTAAGTCGCAAGTAAACTAGCGTGGAACTGTCAAGGTGTTTTAACTCTATCCTATACCCCACGCTCGTAACATTTGGTGTCGGAAGTGAGATAGAGAATCAATGTGCCCCTGATGGAACGCGACGACAAGAAGGGACCCACAACGCGCAGTCAGGTGGATGTCGCGACTTCCGATCAAGGGGCTACTGAAAGGACAGCGCCTGGATCGGCCACACCACAGGTCGAGGCGGCCCAAGGAGCTAGCTCAGCGACGGGTCAAGGTGAACTAGCAGTGATGATGTCAGCGCTTAAGCTAATGATGGACAAACAGGCTCGCCGCCAGGAGGAACAGCTTGCTCCCTGTCAAGAGGAACAGGCCCGCCGCCAAGAGGAACAGGCTCGCCGCCAGAAGGAACAACTGGCTCGCTGCCTCCAAGAGCAACAAGCGGAACAGGCTCGCTGCCAGGAGGAACAGACCAAGCTGATTATCAAGGATGTAACGGTAGCCTTGGAGCAGCAGCTTGGCCAGGTACGGGAACAAATCCAAGAGCATGACCACCGCATAACGAAGCTTGCTGGGGAGATGGATAACTTTAAAGTAGAAATAGCCAATTTAAAGACCAAAGCCATCATTGGAGTACCTACTGTTTCGGCGTCGGTGGAGAAGTTTAAGGTACCTCAGTTTGATGGTCGTTCGTCCTGGGCTGCTTACTTACTTACTTGTTGAGGTTAACGGATGGAGTTATGAACAAGCGGCGACGGCTTTGACTCTGGGACTCCGAGACCAGGCTTTATCGGTACTGGAGGCGGTGTGTCAAGGCGCAACCTACGAACGACTGTTGGAGGCCTTAGAGACGCGGTATGGCGTCAAACATCTAGAGCACGCCTATCGAGCTCAGCTGAAGGATTGCAAGCAGCGCCACGGGGAAAACTTGCAGCAGTGGGCGATTGAGGCTGAGAAACTGGTTCGCAAGGCATACCAGACACGAGCTGATGTGGGTTCCATGCTTGTGGAAGCCTTCGTCGACGGAATCCGAGATGGTGAAGTGAGGGTTCTCAACTTTGGACCTAAAGAGTAGCTACTGGCAAGTAGAACTTGACCCGACAGATAAAGAGAAAACTGCCTTCTCAACAGGAAAAGGGCTCTGGCAGTTCAAGGTGATGCCTTTTGGTCTTTGTAATGCACTGGCAACCTTTGAACGACTAATGGAACAAGTTTTGGCCGGTCTTTAGGGGAAGACTTGTTTGGTGTATTTTGACGATATAATTATCGTTGGGAAGAATTTTGACGATCATTTACGAAAATTGGAGAAGGTATTTGAGAAACTACGTGCAGCGAAATTAAAACTCAGCCCAAAATAGTGTAGCTTCTTCAAAAAACAAGTGCACTATTTGGGACATGTAGTTTCCGAGGGAGGCGTTCAAACGGACCCTGCAAAAACAACCGCAGTGAAGGATTGGCCGATACCAAAGAATAAGACGGAGATACGAGCTTTCCTTGGACTATGTTCGGACTACAGACGATTTATAAAAGGATTCTCTGACATTGCGCGACCTTTACATGAACTCTCTGAAGAAAAGCGACCATTTATTTGTGATGAGAGATGTAACACTGCGTTTGAACAGCTGAAAAAGGGCTTATGTGAAACGCCGGTTTTGGGCTACCCAGACGCGAAAGGAGAATTTATAATTGACACCGATGCAAGTAACGTAGGAGTGGGCGGTGTACTTTCGCAGAAACAGGGTGAACGGGAAGTTGTCATTGCTTACTTCAGCAAGTCACTATCTAAACCAGAAAGAAATTACTGTGTGACTCGTCGGGAATTATTGGCAATTGTCGAGACTGCAACATTTTAGAAAATATCTGCTGGGGATAAATTTCGGTTGAGAACAGATCACGCGGAATTGCGATGGTTAATTAATTTTAAGAATCCGGAGGGGCAAGTGGCACGTTAGATCGAACAGCTGCAAGAGTACGAGTTTGATATCGAGCATCGCGGAGGAAGAATCCTTGGAAATGCTGATGGTTTGTCCAGGCGACCATGTGCAGAAACGTGCCAACACTGCAATAAGCAGGACGAAAAAGAAATAGCAGCAATGAAAGTTATCAGAACTGATAATACCTGCGGGCAGTGGAGTGACGATGCAATGCGAGCGAAACAAGAGGGAGACCCTGATTTAAAACCGATTATTGAGTCAATGAAGGCCGACGCTACTCGGCCTCGGTGGAACCTAGTGGCGAGTTACGGAAGCGTAACAAAATGTTATTGGGCGCAATGGGACAGTTTGGTATTACAAAACGGTCTACTTTACCGGCGATGGGAGTCAACTAATGGAAACGACAGTCATCTACAGATAGTTGTACCGAGATCTAAGGTAAATGAGATCCTGAGGACAATTCATGACGGTGTCTCTGGCGGATATTTAGGAGTAAAAAAGACGCTAATGAAGGTAAAGTAGAGGTTTTATTGGATACATTGTAGGGAAGATGTTAAAGACTGGTGTTGCAAGTGCATAAAGTGCGCCGCTGTCAAAGGTCCTCAAACGCGAAGTAGAGGAGCATTGAAGTTATACAATGTCGGAGAGCCATGGGAGCGCGTGGCACTTGACATTGCAGGGCCATTTCCGGCAACTGAGAATGGAAACCGTTACTTATTGGTGGTAATAGATTATTTCACGAAATGGCCGGAAGTATTTGCCTTGCCTAATCAAGAAGCTACAACAGTTGCTAAAAGGTTAGTGGAAGATGTTTTTTGTCGATATGCCCTACCACTGGAGCTGCACAGTGACCAAGGGAGGAATTTTGAGTCTACGGTTTTTCAAGAAGTGTGTAAGATAATGCGAGTACATAAAACGCGCACCACCTCGTATCATCCTCAGTCAGATGGAATGGTGGAACGATTCAATCAAACTTTGGAGCGTCATTTGGCGAAGTTAGTCGATAGCCATCAGAAAGATTGGAACGAGTACATACCACTTTTTCTGTTAGCCTACAGAACGGCGGTTCATGAGGTGTCACATCGGCACAAGTGAACTTCGGAATGGAATTGAGGTCACCAGCGGACTTAATTTCTGGTTGCCCACCGGATACTTCAGTAGATGTGACCGATTACGTACATGATCTAAGAAGGAAAATGTTGAATGTTCACGCACAAGTGAGGGAATCTGGTCTTAAAGCGAGCGAGAGAATGAAGACACGGTACGACCTCAATGCTAACAGATGCGTATTGGAAGAAGGAATGTTGGTCTGGCTCCATAACCCAGTACGACGAAAGGGGAAGTCACCTAAGCTTCAGCCAAGCTGGAAAAGTTTATATATGGTTGTAAATTAAACGATGTTACCCACAGAATTCGCCGATCTGCTCGGGGTCCGGCAAAGATCGTCCATGTCGACCGATTAGCACGATATTACGGCACAAATGATGCTCGGGACGAGCATGACTTAGCGGAGGGCAAGGTTGCAAAGACCATAGCGTCATCTATTGAAAAGTAGTGTTTACTGAATGTGTATGAGTTTTTCGCAGACTAAATTAAGAGCCGAATGGCCCTGCCGTAAGACAGTGGCTTAATGATCGTGAGGTCGGCGGTTCAAATCCCAGCATGGGCGAGCTTTTTGCAAGTTTTCTTCAGATGTTTAGATTTTAGTAAGTGAGACTAAAGTTTCTAGAAAGTTTCAAGAAAAGAACATTCCATGCCATAGAAGTTTAAAGGACAAATGTATGGGATTTGAATATGCTAGCACCTTCGGCACAGCCCAACTTACTACAAAGACGACGCTACTCAAAACAGCAGAATAACGAAAATATGACGATAATAAGTGACAAAAGACGAGCGAAATTAACGGGTATAAAAGACGACGACGGTAGAGCACACGACAGTCTTAAAGTGGCAAGCGAAGGAGAAACAAGTGGAAAGAAGAGGAAGTTAAAAGTGAAGTGATAAAGTGAAGTAGTGGAAGTGAACTAGAAAGTGTTCAGTGTCAGTGACTCAGTGTGTGCTATACACGGTGCGAAGTCTAGTATCGGTACCGGGACGCGTTTAACAGTGAACCCCTGCTACTGTAAGTCGCAAATAAACTAACGTGGAATTGTCAAGGTGTTTTAACTTTATCCTATACCCCACGCTCGTATCAATATTTAGGCACATCTTCATAATATACTGCTATCGTATATTTATAAGTCCTGTTTTATAGTTTTAAAGACATTCAAGCAAAAACTCTTTTAGTTGAATATGAAGTCTTATTTTGATCATCGCCACATGCATCAACACATGAAACACGTTACTTTGTCAGGTCCTGCGTAGCGCGGAATGGTCCCGCAACTCGGTGAAGGGCGATTTCACGCATCGCCAGTCAAAGCGCTGACATGCAATACGGACACGAGCTTACACGACACTCTGAAGTCATTATATGTATATTGTGTATTTTGTTTTGTCTATCACTTCTATACTATTATAAAGTTTTAAAAATAAAATGTCTGTACATTGAAGATAATGAAATGCAAATGCAAACAAATGATTGAACGGACTATTTTGAGTTCACTAATCCGATTTTTATTTGGATTTGTGTATATTTTCTATGTTCGTATGTGTCGTTGTAGCTTCATCACGCAAAATCGGCTTAGCGGATATCAGATGGTTATAGAATACTTTTTACCCGACTACGCTGAAGTAAAAAAACAAAGGTAATGACTTTTTCTCCTCCGCGAACGAAGTTTGGAACGTAGTGTATTTTTTTTTCCTTCAGGAGCTGGGGGAAAGGCAAACGCACTAAAAACGATAAAGCGTGCATCTTATGAATAGCAACTAGTTGTTACAGATTATATTTTAATAAGGTTTCATTAAAACATTTCCTTACCTGTTCTCCTAATTTAATAATAATTATTGGATGTACCTTATGACCTGGGGTGGTATCAGTTACTTATAATTATATAGTACTAGAATGTTACCGAAACTTCGTTAGCGGAGGAGGAAAAAAATATCCTTTCTTTTGTTTAAGTGTGGCGTAGTCGAGTAATAATTATCATTAAACTATTCTATCTTTAGCTACCCTTGTACTATTAGGAACGTAAATTATGATTACATATAGTTTGCAATTATTGGCACATTAACAAGGACCATTAAAACAAAAGGAATTACCATCTCCATAAAAAAACCGCCCCATGGGGGAATAATAATTCTTATACATATATGCCGTTGTACATATGGATGAACAACGCCATAAGAAGTATTATTTACAATTATTTAGCTTTGACACGGCATTTAAATGTTTCGATGTATTTATTATAAGCTATTTGTGAAATAATTGTTATTGTACTATGTTTCTTTGTTCAATTATAACATAGTTAAATGGTTTTAAGGCGAGTTTTTGCCTAAATATCTCCTTGCGTTCGATAGATGACTGTATTTGTGTGTCAGAGAATCTATGTGTCTGTCTGTGGCATCGTAGCACCCGGGGAAATAAAACGATTTTGATTTAGTGTTCTGTCTGATAAATGACTTAAAAAAATCGGTACAACCAATTGTAAATTAGAAGATTTTTTCAGATGTGATAGGATTTTTTATATAGGTTTACCACTTGTGAAGCGCATTGGGCAATAATTAATTAATTACAAAACCGGCGCCAGGCAGTGGCAGCCTCAATTTCATTACTACGGTGAGTAATAATATTAAACCAATATTTTCTCTTTAAATAGCGCATGGCTGCGAGTGCTGTGACGACGCCGGTGTCCAAACATTCAGGCTGCGTATTATTATTATTTTTTTGACTATGACTATAGGCTGAAGCCAGACGGCTGTTTCAGCTGTCGGACGAGCGGGGACGAGGATATTTGGAACCATCTGTCCCGCAGTGAAAAAAGGATTTAAGCTGTGGCGTTATTACACCGGTGACCAGCTGGGAAGTATTGAATAATGACTATGTGTATGAGAGAGTATATGAATGAGTATAGTGATGTGTGTGAAGAGGGAGTCAGGGGGGTCGAAGGACTCTAGAGTGTGGAGAAATCGAAGAGGGGTTGCATAGGTTTCAAAAAACCTTAAATAATATCTTTAGTACGATATTCAAAATAACTGCTTTGATACTTGATCTTACGTATATTTAAAACCTCAGCCTGCATTACTTCATCAAAGGTTTTATTGTAATTTAAATGTCCATTGTCCTTATGGCCACCCTGCACTATACAACAATACATGCAGGTATAATTGCATCGGATCAATATACCGGCGACGCGCACCGACCGCGCACACATCTGCATCACATCACATCATATCATATCATGTAGAACCTTTGAACAAACGGGGGAAAATTAGATCACATAAGCTCGTCGAGCGGAATAATGCCGGGGACTTTGAAAACAAAAGATGTAAGGTACAACATAAATTCTAGTGCGGCGGTTCAGGCGAAAAATCTATTATATAATGTAAGATCAGTATCTATTAATATAACCAAAATGTAAATGCTCATAATTCGTTGCCAAATAGTTATTTCATATCATATTTGTTGGTAATATTAATTGTTTAATACAATCATGTTAAAACTAATCTGAACTAGAGGAGGGAATGTGAAAACTTGGCGGACAACTCTTCCTTTACAAATATGTTCAGAGGAGACATATGAAAAGATCCAATATTGAGCCATCTCAGTGGGAAGGTTTGGCGGCACAGCGGCCAGAATAGCGTGGATTTGTGAAGAAGGGGCAAGTCCGCCATTTCGAGGAGCAGCGTAAAGCTGACCTCGACACCAAGCGCGATGAGCTAACGGCCCGTCCACCCGCCGCCATCAACTATAATTATAATTTATAAAATTCGAGAATATTAAAATAATATTTTGGTAGGTAACCTTCGGAAATAAAAAGCGAATGGTATTTTTTTACATTTCCTCCATATGACACCCTGCTTGACCTAGTGGATAGTCTGATATTTCCCTTTCCCCTCTCATATTAGTAATAACTTTTCATAGAAAATGAAAATCAATCTTTTAATTTTAATGTGAAATAGGTATGACTAGTCATTTTTATAAGTATGCCAAATTACAAATGGGTAGCATAAGTAGTACCTGAGATATAGCGCTGTAACAGTGGGACAAAAATACTTCAATCTTTTTGGTACGGAACGCTAAAAAGAGGATCGTGATAGTAAAGCCTTCAAAGTTTAACAGATCTTAGTCTATGTGTTAAAAGTTATTCAATTTGATTGAATTTTAGTTACATGGACTAAAGCGAGAGAATTTCACCGAAAACTAAAACAAGGCATGTTTGCTGCCAGGGGTAGGTAAATACTGGTGGGCTGGGTTTATTAATTACAACGACAAGGTTGGCTATTCCTGGACGCTAATGTATTTATCTCGGTTTTGCGTATGACATTGTTAAGTACCTTCTCGTATGTAATTAATTTTCCGATTAACAAATTAATGAAATAGTTAATAATATTGACAGTGTTGGAATAGCTGGGTTAGGTAGAGTCTATACACAATACGAACATAATTCCTTTTCCTTAATCTTTCAGTTTATAATGTAGATAAATTTATGAAAAATCATATCGATGATTTCTATCAGCCTTAAACGTCCACTTCTGAACCTAGGCCTATCCTATGGCACGCCACAGAGTGCGATCCTGAGTAGATCGTATCCACTGACTCCCCGCGACCCTCATGAGGTCATCCGTTTACCTAGTCGAAGGCTGGCCCATGCTGCGCTTTTCTATGCGTGGCCACTACTACAGGACTTTACTGCCCCAATAGTCATCCGTTCTTCAGGCTACATGGTATGCCCATTGCCACTTCAACTATGCAATCCTATGAGCTATGTCGGTTACTTTGATTCATCTGCGGATATCATCATTTCTGATTCTATTACGGAGAGAAACTTCGAGCATAGCCTTTTACATTGCACGTTGCGTGACTCTGAGCCACCTTATGTATCTTATTGTGAACGACCATGTCTCAGTTCCGTAGGTCATCACTGGCAATAAGCACTATTCGAAGACCTTCGTTTTCAAGCACTAGGGCATTTTCGACGAAAAAATATGACGCAGCTTTCCAAATGCTGCCAAACCAAGTTCGAATCGACGATTGACCTCCTTCTCGAATTTCAACTATCGAGTAATGTGTAACATGGTCATTCGTCATGATTTTTGTCTTGCCCATATGAATTTTTAGACCTGCCTGCTGGGAGACTGCCGAGGCTTTCGCACATAGAGCTTAATTTCTTTAACGACTCTACCATGACCACGATATCATCTGCAAATTTAAAGTGAGTGAGACTAGCCTTTGATGTTGATGCCAAGTCCGTTCCAATCCAGCAGCTTGAAGGCATCTTCCAACGCAGCAATAAACAGTTTCGGAGAAATGACGTCTCCCTGTCTTACTCTTCCTACAGTTGGGTTGGCTCCGAGATTTGGTCTTGGAATTGGACTGAAATAGTGGCGTTTCTGCACAAACATTTCAGCACCTCAATGTAGTCGATACGGCACCACTGGAGGGATCAAAGCACGGCCCATGTCTCCATCGAATCAAAGACTTTTTCATAGTCCACAAACGCTAAGCAAAGTGGCCAGTTATACTCCTCGGTCTTCCTTGTAACCTGCCGCAGCGTATGAAATGCGTATCTATGGTGCTAAAGCCTTTTAGGAATCCGGCTTATTTGGGAGGTTGAAATTCGTCAAACCTATGCGCGAGACAATTCACATTTAATAGGAACAACACACAATGGACCAATTTTTGTGGTCAAAGATGTCATTTTCTTTCAGTTAGTTAGTCGTAAATTTTTATTCAACGTTCTAAGTATAAACTTCATAAAACTAAACAAAATTTATAAAGTGTAAACGTAGATTTTTCCATAATTCGTGGTAAACGTAAACGAAACAAAACTTAAAATTTTACCTTGAAGTGAATATGGCTAACTTAACAGCCGAGCTTCTTAATAGATCACAATGTCGCAAAGTTAGCTGAAAGACGCAACTCCGCGGCACGTACAGAACTTTATGTGACTTTACCTTCATAAATTATATGATGTCTGCTTTAGTTTACCGAGCGGGAAGAAATTAATTTGCAAAGTCAACATTCACGACTCTCAACACATTTTAGGGAAGATATCAAAGACATCACATAATGGTAGCAGATTATAGGTACTTGAATTTCGACGTGTTTAAATATTTATAATAATAGACTTGTAAGACGAATGTCACATGTTGCTTGTGTTTGGCTAGGGTATATATAGTATGACTAGTAAGCGATCGGTAAACTTACCGATCGCTTTTGAATGAATACACACAAAATATAGTCCTAAATGGGTAGACCAATTTCTTAACTGACCTAAGCTAAACTGGCTAAATCCGATGAATATGACCAGGCCCGACTAAAGGAAAATCTCACCAATCCTTTCACAGCGAAGGTCTTGCTCAAAATTAATCACTGGAAATCAAAATTTTCTCGTTTTCAGCTATACGTGTTCATCAGTATCAGCAAATTAGTCGCCGCATACCCTTCTAAAACTCCATGAAACGCCCTCTCTTAGAAAGGACGTAACTGACATGGAATTCTTATAACGATATGCCATTTTATTTAAGGAACCAGTACAACCACTGCCAGCCGGATGCATCTGAGTAACGACATTAGCTGCTAACGATGTGTCCTCAAAGAGACCTGACTCGATTACCGACTTGTCGATCGAGGGAGCAAGCTTACTTTGTAACTCGGTTAGATTATCAGCGTGCGGGATGGGTTATAATTTGTAGAAGTGACGCTACACTGTTAAAAAATATGTAATTTTACGGGATCAATATCGGAATCCCTAACGTCATTTGTCCTAATGTATTGTATCGTTTGTCATAACGCATTTTTTACGACTCTGTAAACTTTTTCTTATTGTTATAAAACAAACCTAAACTAACCTAACCACAACTATACAATAATCTTTTATAAAATCCTGCAAAAATTTACGGTTTATGAAAAAAATGCGTTATGACAAATGTTACATTAGTACGAAAAACATTAGGGATTCCGAAGGAGACCCAATTTTACATGCAATAAAAACACTTAAACCTGTAAAATTCCCCAAAAAGCAAGGAAAATAAAACATTATGTATATCACTACTTTCAGACGACCGTTTTAGCTCAGTAAGGACGTTGCCTGCGAAGCTGAGGTCCTGGGTTCAAATCCCGGTAAGGGCAAATTTTTGTTTAATGAGAACAAATAATTATTCCTGAGTCTTGGATGTTTCCTATGTATATATAAGTAATATATTTATTAAATATATCGTCGTCTAGTAGCCATAACACAAGCCTTATTGAGCTGACCATAGAACTATTATGTTCGATTTGTGTAAAATTGTCCCGTAATATTTATTATTATTATTTATTCATTTATTATAAATTAAGGATTCAAAAAAAAAATTGATTTAGTAAATATTTTCGGAAATGTTCGCTCCTAAAGTAGCAAAAATTGTGTCCCCCCCCCCTCTATTTTCTAAACGGTATGTCCAAAAAATATGAAAAAAATTACAAAAACTTAACAAATACTTCCAACGAAAATTGTTTTCAATATGATCGTACATTACGTTTTTAAGTTATTGTCAAATAACAGCGCTTCTCAGCAAAAGGACATAAGTGCCGGGGAGATACGCTCTTTTTTAATCTTATTTAGTGTTTTTTTAATCTTATTTTTTTCATCTATATTGCATTTTTTTGTATAAACGGCTGCGGAATCCTACCTTGAGCATGGTCAGACATGCTCTTGGCCGATTTTCTCATTTAGGATCAGTTATTTATTACACTTGCGGTAATTCGCCACCATTTGTAACTTCCAACAAAAAAGAAGGGTAAATATTTACCTACAGGTTGGGTGTTTGTATTTGTATGCAATACAAGCGTCGCTTTCGAGTAGAAGCTGCCGAACGAACAGCGGATCACCATCTTTAATATCTGCCTCCACAAAGCGCGCATAAATATCTGAAACAAATTTATTTCTAGGGCCGTTAGGACGTGTCAGATATTTTCACCCGCTTCATTAAGGTGCGTCCACACTTGTATCATTTGCTCGTATCCGATCACCGTGCCGTGGCATGACTGCGTATCGCGCTGCTTGGACGCTTACTGTCGGCGCGCCGATCATGCCGCACTCTTCCGATATAAATGTGTGTGATACGCGTAGCAAAATAGATTTCGAGCGATCCGATCGGCGCAACGTCCAAACGCGTGATCGTTACACGCGATCATGCCACGCGACGATGATATGATACGGGCAAATGATACAAATGTGGACGTACCTTTATGAGAGATATTGATGCTGGTCACTCATGGTGGCGCACCGTTGAGAGCGTTAGGCTAAGCTGGAGCGCCCTCTGCACCTGGGGTGCCCTAAGACAACAGCAACAACATCTTTGTAGCTGTGACGTCATGGTTTGTGAACGGTTGAACTGATATTTTTTATATTTGAAACTAGTTTTGGTCAAGAGTGTTCTTATAGCTTTGACTCTATGAAATCGGTAAGTAGTTTTAAAAGTATCAGTAAAATTGATTTTTTTTTATTTAACCATTAGTGTAAGCAAAATAAGAATTTACTTCTTTCAACTTGGTGCTTCTACTTTTTTATGATCAAAGGGCAAAGCGAAACGCCCTACAAGCTTTTCTAGTATTAAAATGTCGACATACGATCTGTTCCTGAGAAAATGCGTTTAGTGTAGATAGACAGAAAAAGTAATGTTGTAGTTATGATTTCGTTTTTACTAACTTAGGTACGGAATAAAACCTTAAAAATTAGTTTTAAAATTTTCATAAGCAAAATATATCGTTACTCTAAAACTCGTATTTATCAATATTGAAGGCAAATATATTGAAATGTTTCCATAGCCACAGGGCGTTCATGTTTACCGGGTTGCGGTGTCATTCTGCAATTTCGCGTTAAACCGCCTCTATTTCATCGATACTATTATAAAAAAAAACAATGTCTGTACATTAATAATATTATCAAAAAAAAAATTGTAATGCACTTGGAGGTCACAGAATCTGAAATTTTTTTTTGTATGTTTGTATGTGTCGTTGTGGCTTCATCCCGACAAATTTTCTAAACGAACTTCAGCTATTTTTGGTACCGGGTAACTGGGTATTTACATATGGTTATAGGATACTTTCTATCTAGGTTGCAGATAAAAAGAGAGGTCATGACTTTTTCTCCCCCGAGAAAGGTGAGGTCACTTTGTAGTTTCTTATATAAATACCTATTTACACGGACCACAACGCAGCGGCAAAAGGTGAAGGAGCGCTTACGTATGAATAGTTCCACTGCAGCTTGTTGCAGTTGATTTGACCGACCACACGGTTGCTTTTGACATCGAAATGTGGTCCGTTCTTATTTTCCTATAAATTATCGCCGGTCCACGTGGTTAACGTTGTTGTGTGGTTGTGGAACATCTGAATAGACCCTTTAAGAAAAGCAGGTCATGGGATTACGAATTATAAACGTAACTAGTAAACATGCATAGGGGTTATATTTTAGCAGTGACGAGTCCATCAGCGCTGCTTTCGGCGCTGACACAATATTTCGCGAATACAATAGTGAAGCCTTTATTCCCACTGTGTAAATGTACATATCGGTAGGGAACAGTAGAAGGGTGTAATTGCAAATGGAATCATTTGGCGCTTACAGCATTTTAAGTTTATATCTACGGTGCATAAATAAGCTCTGTGATATTGCTAGTAAATTTTTATTACATAAATATTTGCCAAAGAGCCTCCTTTATGATGTTCACATACATTTTCATCTCTTATCACTATTAGTTTTCACGTGCTGCAGTAAAACCAAAATATGTTCAAACAAACATTCATGTAAGACGCATTGTGTGATGAATGAAATATTCTATTATCATCCTTACCTCTTTAACTTATTTATTCGTTTGTCCGGTCGGAAGGTAAAAACCGCTTTATGGCGATAAGACCACGTATTGCTACCTTACTTTATATTTGTGTTTGTTTTACAATGTTTTCCTGTGGTGCACAATAAAGATTATTACCCTACTACCTTCTTTTGGATATTTACCTACCTATTGTTTTTCAAGTTATAATACTGCATCCTCCAAAAACTGTTAACGGTTTCTGTCCTACAGTGTTACATGATATGCTAACTCATCTGTTAAAATATTGGGAGCTCAATTGGCGGGACACATCAAGTCTTATAGAAGATTGGGCAATTCAGTATCCCATCTTTGATCTTGTATGACGTTTACGTTACTTAAGTAAGAACCAGCACAGATAAAAAAGGCCAAACATTATAGTATGGTATAACTTAACACTACAGATCGTTTTCTTGAAATCAAATAATTAAGTACTGTAACGCCGGGAACTCGGAACGTCAGGAAAACTCAAGGAATATAGTCATACTTCTCGCCGATAGGTTGGTAGTACTAGCTTTGACGCTGCACTAGCGCCGTGGTGTGTTGTTTGCAGTATAGTATTACGAAAATCATAATTTCTACCTTCACGATCGTTTGTAAGTGAATTTACCTTGGATTATAGTTATCTTGTGAATAATGAAAAAACATTCAGCCTCAACTGGATTTAAACTAGTGCCTTGTTCTTTTTTTTAGATTTTTGGGATAGCAGATGGCACTTGATGACTCCAACATTATGAATCGACAATCTAGGCAAGATCACGGGAACCCGTTGGATGAGGGCACCAAATAACGGGTCATCGTGTAGATCCATGGAGGAGGCCTTTGTCAAGCAGCTGGGCTGATAAGATGATGATGATGAAATTACGGCACTGGTTTTTAATCCAGTCAGAGACTACATTTTTTATATTGATCGTCTCCTTGGGATCCCATCATCAGATACTGACCTGGTGACAAATACAGTGGAACATATATAATCTTATCCTTTTCTGAAATTGGTTAAAATCGGTGCATCCCAAATTCAGTGCAAGCGATACCTAAAGCTACATCAACCGTTTACATCGGAAATCAGTAATCAACTTTTCAGATCCGGGCAATAATCGAAATGCATGTCAATAAAGCCCATTTTCCCATTCAATTGTCACACGTCACGCTTCAGATTGGAAGTGCACTGGACGCTGGGTGCAAGCAATTATGGATTTTGATGAATTTATCGCTTGTAGCTCTTCATAGGACTGAAGCGTTGTGAGATTTAAAAACCGGTCAAGTTCGAATTTAATCTTATTTGAAGGGTTCCACGTATGATCGAACACGAGTAAGACGAAGGAAACACGAAAAAAAAACAAAGAAAACGGTTTCTTGTATGGGAGTCCTCTTGACTGCTCATTTTATTTTAGTCATAAGTATTATTTCTTAGCCCTATAAAACAAATAGACAAAAGAGGCTTAACTTTAGTCTTACGTCGAATGGAAACTTCAAATTAACAATTTATTTTATTATTCAACTTAAAAAGGAAAAGAAAGACGTCTTTCTGAACGAATTGAAAATAAATGAGTTAAGAAAGTCGTCATTAGTTTATTTTCTTTTATTTTATTATTATTTATTGTGTGTAGCGATATGGTTTTAGAGTAAAACCAATCTTAAATTCAGCACCCTTCCTCTAACCGTACTATGAAACATGCAACCAAATGTTAATTAGAATAAACTCAGTGGATGGGCGTTAATTTTAAGATTGGTTTTTCTCTACCGCTTATAGAGTATCTTACCCTAAAGGTACCATCATAACTCTATTACTAAGGCTCTGCTCTCTGCCAGTCTGTTTGCGTGTCCGTCACATGGTTCTTTCTTTTGATCTGTAATATCAGTTTGCCTTTCCAAGGCAATAAATAAGTCACCGCAAAATCCCAAAAAGCTCTTTATATCCTCTTTTTTTTTTTTCGTATACAACTAAAGTGGCAAACAAGCGTACGGCCTGCCTGATGTTAAGCAGTCACCGCAGCCTATGAACGCTTGCAACGTCAGGGGTATTATGTGAGTGTTTCCGACCCTTTAAAAACCTATTCACTCCCCTCTTGATAAACCCCATACTGTAACTTATAATATCATGGAGCCATCTTGCTCCTAGTAAGCTGCATCAACTTTTTCTTCTTAGTAATTCACTCCTGACAGAGTGAACGATTAAGAACTCCCCCTGACCACGACGTTATGCGCACCTTGGTGACAGTTTTGATGATGTCTGTCGATCGCAATAGAAAGTAATTGTTTATGCAACTGTGATAATATTATCATTAATTGCAACAAAAAAATACTTTAGTATTTGACAACGCAGGGAGTTTCATAATAAACTCACTCGACTAAATTATTTGTATGTACAGTTGCTACACAATATTATTCACACAAATATACATCATCATATTATAATTATCATAAACCATCATATTTTTATTTTAAATTAACATTACTTTAAAGTACCGATGTCGATGTTATAATATCTTAATGTTTAGTAATGTAGTCTTTTAGGAGTATAAGAGGATGAAGAATTCCGTTTCGTCTCATTTTCAAACCCTCATAGCTTCGTCCCAGTTAACACCTGAAAGCCCAAATTCACAGGTTAAGATTTAATCGGAGAACATATGAAATACACTAAATTTCATTGATTTAGCTTTCATACTTGAGGTTATATTGATACCTAAAAGTTACCGATTTTGTCACTGACTTACTCAATCACTCACTCACGTATCAAAATTCTAGTGTAGGTACTTCCCGATGACCTAGAAGGCTGAGATTTGGCATGGAGTCTAGGATTTGCATACAAAGAATAGTCAAATCAAGAAATCTGTAACTTGCACCCTTCCACCCCTAAAAAGGGGGTAGAGGTCTCGGTACGGAACTAGTAAAACTGAAGTACTTCCCGATGTCCTAGAAAGCTGAAATTTGGATTGGAGCCTAGAATTTACATACAAAGAACAGAAAAAAATCTAAGGGCACGGCAGTGTCTCCGCCAAGGCGAACGAAAAATATTCAGAAATTTTACTACTTAAATCTTTCTTCCTGAGAATTCCTAAATAAGCGCAACAGCCCCAAAAAAAAACTGTGGCTTACAAAAAGAAGTGAGATTCCACCAAAACCATTGCATGTAAAATTGGCAGCCAAGACTCACAAGCTCACACGGCTTTCGCTGTAAAAAAGTTATCAGATCCAGGAAAAGCCAAGCCCTCAAGCTCTGACTTTACTGACCCTACACCTTATCCTAAAAAGTATGGCTTCAACTGGTTTGAAGCCCCTAAGCCCTAATTTTACTAATCCTACACCTTGGTTTCAAAAGTGTGGCTTGGCTGCTATTGTGATAATATTATTAATTTGAATTCCTCTCTATGAAGGGCTTAGGGGCTTCAAGCCAGTTAAAGCCATACTTTTTAAGATATGTGTAGGGTCAGTAAAGTTCTAACTTTGAGCTGAGGTCTTGCTCTTTCCTTGCTTGGTTTTTCCTGGGATCTGATAACTTTCTTACAGCGAAAGCGTTATGAGCTTGTGAGTCTTGGCTGCCAATTTTACACGAAATGTTTTTGGTGGGATTCATTTCACTTTTACGTCAAACTACAATTTAAGCCAATGACAATCTGTTCAAAAGACCATCAAAAATTGGTACCAACACAATTTAAAGTGCATTCTCATTTGGACCAGCGAGTGTACCGATATATGCGGCAAAAAGACGGGAACCGGGCTATTCAATCCTTTCTAGCGGGTTATTTTCCCATCTAGGGTTGGCACTGAATTTAAACTTTGCTGAATATAGCATGTATTTAAAAGCAAATTTCGAAAATTAAAGTGCGACCAGCAGATTTTTAGAGGCGGCACTAGGACCTGTTGTCAGCGCATAAGTCCGGTTGTGTATGGAGTATTGTTGTCTTCTCTGGGATGGATCTGCCAAATACCACAACGTTGACACACGTACCAAGAAGCTAATTGGTGGCCCATGTCTTTTGTAGGCAATATTGCAAAACCTCGAACACTGTAAGAAGGTCGCCTACTTTGCGGTATTTTACAGGATACATTTAAGGGAGTGTGAGCGGGACTGCGTGAACTCATTCCGCCGTCTTTATTTTTTCACTATGTCACTAAACGTGGATTTAGATATATATATATAGAGACGACTTTTTCGCGCCTTCTAGTATATAATATATTCTTCTTTAATTATACCAATTTACGAAACAAAAAGTCTGGAACCGAGAGATATTGTACCATTTAGGGTTGGCGATGCCATCACGAGTAGCAACTGGAAATGAATTATTAGTTCAAGCCTGTAAATGCAGCGAGGGACAACTTTGTGGATAGTCATCATATTTGACACCCCGAAAAAGTCGCGAATGCTAGGCAGTGCTGTCGTCATGTACATGGCTGCCTACAACTTCATAAATAGGTACTGGAAGGGCTGGAAGTAGTATAATAATAGTTATAGTCCAAAATTACCCAACTATGGTCCAAACTAAATTAAACTTTACCCGCCTTATTTATTACAGGCAAAATCATTTCATATTTTTTTTTTTATAAAATCCTTAATAATGATTATTCATATATTATTTTCTTTCCAGATCATATTTTGTGTGGTTTGGTGGTGGTATAGGGTGGTTTTACTCTACTTTATCAAACTGTTATTTTCATTTCATTTCATTTTTCATTTTATTTAATTTTTGCAGTTTGATTAATATATAAATATGTTTTTTACTCATATGTATTCCTTTTACTTTCCAATAACTTTATATAGCATTCATTCATTTATCCAAGCATATTTTTATTTTTTACTGTAATAATACCATTTTATTTTCTGACAACCCTTGCAAACCTTCCTACCAGCGTACTATGAATGCCTAGAATTATATCTGCAATCAATAACCCATCTCTTTCATCAATTCTGTTTGCGATAAGGACAGAGCTATCCAGCTTATATACCCTGCAACCCTGGCAGGGCGTGTCAGGTCGTATCGGCTTCGGATGGCTGCCACGACAAATTGAAACGTGCTGCGATCGCTTCAACCGTTATACAGCCCCTGTGCCGAAAAAGGTCGTAACAGCAATGATGCATCTACTGCGATAAGCCGTTTCATGTGCAAAGCAGTATTTGAATATACGTGTATGTATGCATCAAACGTTTAATTGTATTTTGACTGAGACCGAGGATTCGTTTGATTCGAGAGAAAAATATATCAAAAGGGAAAACAAGAGGACAGGCTTAAATTAATTACGAACTCAAGGTAGGATAAAAAAGATGTTTTCTTTAATGGCGCTCATTTTAATGAAGGACTCAGATCAAAGTTACATCGTAGTAGGGGCTATCTTGTATGCTGCTTATTGGAATATTTACACAGTTACCATTTCAGATAACGTTATAGTATATTTAATCAGTTTTCATTCGATCATCATCATCACCATTACCATCATCAGCCTCCTCTCATGCATGACAGGGAATGGGTTCTAGGCTGGCCCAGTGTGGATTGGAGACTTTACATAAACCATTGAATGTCTTCGCAGATGTATCCAGGTTTCCTGACGATGTTTTACTTCACTGAAAGCTACCGGTAAATATCAAACAACATTCCGTACACAAATTACCAGACACTCAGTGATACAGGCCGGATTCGAACCAACGACCTGCATTCTTTTGATACTCCTGCTTCATTTGATACCCTATAATATGTATATGTGTAGTACACCGTAATTTTCATTTTTCTAACGCGGTAGTGGTCATTATAATGACGTCATAACTTACATCGTCTCTCGGTACTTTTATGGACCAAAAAACATGCCTAACATCATCCCAAACTGGTTTTGGTATAGGTATAAACGATCCTGGGCCGTATAGCTTCTACGCGCTTTTTTCGTTGGAAGTAAGTTGAGATGTTGTAAATTTTTCCTGCTTATCAATATGTTTGTGACATTGAATTATTAATGTAATGTATGTAATGGTTAAGTCGTCCACAAAAGATCCAGAATACCAGACATATCTCGAAGAATTGCAAAACTTAAGTTTGACGACCGGTTTGGCTCAGTGGGAGTAACGTTGCCTGCGAAGCCGAGGTCCTGGGTTCAAATCCCGGTAAGGGCAAATATTTGTGTGATGAGCACAAATATTTGTTCCTGAGTTTTGGATGTTTTCTATGTATATAAGTAATATATCTATAAAATATATCGTCGTCTAGTACCCATAACACAAGCCTTATTGAGCTTACCATGGGACTAGAGCGATTTGTGTAAAATTGTCCCTTAATATTTTATTTATTTATTTTTAAGTTGTAATGTGCACCACATTGTTCGTAGAGCCACGGCCGCTGGGGCTGACGAGTCCTTGGGTGGGGACCACGCACCTGCCTTTCACAGGATGAAATTTGCTGGATTAGGGCGGCAGCTTATTTGAGAAAGCTTACATCAAAATATGGAACGATAACAGTGCCTGAAATAAGCTCGAACAAACACTCGCGCTACAGTCAGCATGAAATAGTCCGAGCGGCAAATAAATCGTGACCCTTCTTTGTGCCCATAGAAATAAAGATGTGTTTGGCGATTTGGATGTTGCAAACTATTTGATGCTGACTGTACAATAAGTCCATACAACTATTCGGGGAACCGCTACAACAATACGAGCAAAAAGCGCGGGCGCCGGCCGCCGGGCCCGGGGGAAATTCGAGAACTATTTAATTGCGGCCGCGCGACGCTTGTAGCTGCGTGCTGAAGATGTGGCGTGAAGCGGGGGCGATAGCGGACTATACAATTATAGGCCTGGGGCCGAATTGGACTAGGTACTGTGGTATCTGCAGATCCATGAGTAACTTACCGAAAGCGATTTCGCATAAGTCGGGGGACCAAAGCGGGTATGACCGTTGGACTACCGTATAAAACTACGAACGAATGCCAACTTTGCCTTTAATTGGAGTGCCGCGGGATCGCTTTAAGCAACCGATACCAGATACCTAGAGTAACTTACACGTTGTCCGGGTGTCCCAATGGTGAGCCACACAATAGCTTGTCAGGAGTCGCCTCCATTGTGAAGTCACCTCTTCATACTGGATGCGCATTTGGACTTATGTAATTGTTAGATCGAGGTCACTGATAGTGTTAAAAACTATAATGCATACTGTGTCTTTTGAATAATAATATTTTAGTAAATAAGTATGTGCCTTTCTTGTGGCATATCTATTTTTTTTAAAACCATCGTTGGGCAATATTTCGGCCATAAAACGGACGTATCCCGATTTTTAATTTTCGAATGGCATTAACACTTTGATAACCTGGAAGCCTCTAGATGGTCGCAAAATTCATATGTAGCAAAAACTTGGTACATACGCTTCCTGGCCGTGAAACTGTTAATTGAATACAACTATTTGAGGCTCTCCAACAACAATACCAGCAATAACCACGGGCGCCGGGCCTGGGGGAAATTCGAGAACTACTCGTATTTAATTGCAGCCGCGCGACGCTTGTAGGTGTGCTGAAGATGTAGCGTGAAGCGGGGGCAATAGCGGACATCTATAATTGAGCAATAACTCGGTCCTACATATGACGAACATCAATATCGATTTTTGCTATTCAAGTACTATTAACTAAATACGCATATGTAGCTACAACTTGCTACGAGCAGAGCGCTCATCAAGAAGGTTCCTGGCCGTGAAAGTGTCAGGTGAATACAACTATTTATTCGGGGGCCGCTATACTATTTATAGGTTATTTATCCTTACTTGTAAACAACATTCTAAATAATCGATAGATTCAGGCGTTACTTTGCGGAATTCCATACTAGATCAATGGATTATAGTTTGTTGTTCCGCGAACTAGTGTCTTTGTGTGTCAATATGTGACAATAAATTGTGCTCACATGCACATATTTTCATGCAGTTTCCATAAAAAAAATATACGCATGCAAACACAACAAACCAACACCAAACAGTATAATCCTCGACACGTGTTTCGCCTCTCTACGAGGCATCATCAGGAGATGCAGGAGATGTTGACGGTCCGGCGTCCACCCGAGAAAATTTCTCGTAGAGAGGCGAAACACGTGTCGAGGATTATACTGTTTGGTGTTGGTTTGTTGTGTTTGCATGCGTATTTTTTTTTATGGAAACTGCATGAAAATATGCGCATGTGAGCACAATTTATTGTCACATCTAACAAAGACACTAGTTCGCGGAACAGCAAAGGAACTATAATCCATTGAACAACATTCTACACTAAAATTACACCTTTTTTGTCTTAAACTCCTATTTTCTCGTAAAAAAGTAACAGGAATTAATATTTTTAGTGCCACATTGCGAGAAAAGTAAGTTGGTTCCTCTATGACGGAATTCAGTCCATGATATTCCCAGAATCCTTCTCCAGCATCAAATTTATAGACCGTCTATTATTTACTCCTAGTCCTTTAATTTATTGTAAACCAAATTACATTTTTGCTACACAGCTTTACAGACTGTTTCATTAAACTATTTAATTGCGGTCGGCCGCTGTTTATGTATAACTCAGGTGTGGTATAAAGGAGAGCCAGTAGCGGGCTACACAATTTAGGTGTATTTTTAGTAGGCAATGGCTGTCATCTTTAGTTGCTAAGCAGTTTTTGTGTGTAGCGCAACATCCGGTGCAGACACAAAACCTACCCTACTCTAAGTAGCCGCGGATGGTGTACCTATTTGTGGATTTGCGTACTCTCTACGTAATCTGATTACTTGTAACATGGACCAGATAAATCGTGACTGGCAAGAAGGCCAAACTAAAGAAGCTAGACCTACAGTACCAGTTAAACGTCAGTTTTTATAAAACATCCTGTAGTAGCGTATTAGTGTTGGCACTTTTGATTGGCGACGGTCCGGGCCCGACAGTGCACACATACATATGCTATGCTAGTATTCAGTTCCTTGTATGACCGTTGTATATCTTTCCTTTTTTTATCTAGGCTAATCTAAAGCAAAATAAACCTTCCGGTGCCAAGTTTGATATGCCGGATGAGAAATCAGCGAGATGTTACTATTATTATGATATCCATATTTAACAATAGCTGATACCATACCATAAAATTAAGGAATAAATAAATTTGTTACTCGAATGTCATTTTTGGCAAGTATATCGCATCCATATAGTTTTGTTCAGCTCAAGCAGCAACAATCGGCAATCAAGAATATGTATGATCTATGATATGATTATTATATAATTAAATTGGTGACATTGCAATGTCACGTTGCATCTGGCCCCTGTATAACAACATTCCATCGCGTACATTTGGAACTATAAACTGAATTATAATATAACGAAATAGGTAGATATATAGAAACCAATAATGAATTTACTAAAACATAATAAAATACCTAAATGTAAAATCTACAGCCTAATGTACTGGTAACACAAAGTCTACCTGAATATCGACGGAAAAAAGCGGAAACGTAGTAACGGCCCACTAAATCCATTGGCGGTTACTACGTTCCCGCTTTTGCATGGATATTTTAATTATCCTTTAGCCTACTCTGTCAGGATTTATCTTGCATTACATGAAGCCAACATTAATAAACTGGGCGAGGTTACAGCTTTCTCTCTGTTCACTCTGACTGACTTCCGAGTCCCAATAAAGGTTACTTTTACTGGACACGCAAAGTAAAGGGCTTGAAAATCAAATTAGTATTTTCTTTTATACTACGAGTACTGAGGTTGCAAACAAGCAACATATGAACGCTTGCAACGCCAGGGACATTACGTGGGTTCTAAAATCGAATCTATTTTGTGTGGTGTATTTTGACACATATATTCTTATTGCTCACATAAATTATAAAATAACGCTCGTAAAGCAGTTTAACTACTTAAATATAGGTCGGATTTTCAGTAGGAATTTCCTGGCAGTGAAATGAGAAAGGAGCAGCCGCAGGACAGCTAAGGTTGTCAACATAGCTCAGAGTAGGCGGTGCACATTACTAGTAGAACCAATGGCTGAAAGATGGCAAGAAACCTTTGGATCAGGGCAGAGCATGACTGGCCGTTATGAAGATCCTTGAGGAAGCATGATGATATTGATGATGATATTCAACACAGAATAAAGAATAGTTCAAGCACAGACACTCTCATCTGATCTACTAAGCAAAACTCGTGTATTACCGTGCAAGCGACAGAGCAGTTTTTCCATTGCGGCGCTGAAACAGTGAACGCTCGCGAGATTCGACCGAAGCGTATCAAATCAACATAGTGCGGCAACATGGCTGCGATCGCTGGCAGGTACTTTTAGCCACGCGCGCGGTGTAATCACAAAGTGCGCCACGACTGTCTTCAGTATGGTAAAAGTGCCTATTTTGACCACTTCACTGGTTACATGCCAAATCGCAAAAATATGACATGCAAAGGTCTTAGATGAAGGATACTAAATAAATATTACAGGACATTTTTTACAAAAATCGAACTAGTTTCATGATAAGCTCAATAAGGTGTGTGTTATGATTATAAGTACTAGACGATATAATTAATAGATAAATTTACTTATACTCGTATACAACGGAAACATTCAAGGCTCTGGAAAATAATAATATATACTAAATCTCATCACACAAATATTTCCCCTTACCGAGATTTGAACCAAGGACTTTCGCAGGAGTTTCGCAGGCAACGTTACTTGCATTGAGCTAAACCACCAAAAATGTATCATCATAATCATCATATCAGTCCAAGAAAGTTCACTGCAATGCTGGATAAAGGCCTCCTCCAAGGAATTCCATAACGAACGCACCATTTTTACCAGATCATCGGTTCACCTTGTTGGGGTCCTCCCACGCTGCGCCGTTCTGTACGCGGTTGCCACACAAAACTATTTTGCTCTAACGGCCATCAGCTCTACGAACAATGTGCCCCGCCCACTGCCACTAAAGTCTAGTAACTTTTTGAGCTATGTCAACGACCTCAATTCTTCTGCGGATCTCATTTCTAATTCGATCACGCAAGAAGACTCCAAGCATGGCTCGCTCCATTTGAGTGACTTTGACTACCAAAAATTATTATATATAGTTTTTATAGCACCCACATATTCTCATAAATAACCATTGGAGTATTTTGTAAAATTTTGGTAAACGCCGACAAGTATTGTGCCCAATAATATAATCTGGCCAGTTATTAGCCATTTACTCTAAAAAGGAATCCCAATGCCTCATTGAAGAATAGTGCAATGCATTTGTTGTTGATCATTTTTAAACTGAATCTACACACTAACTAGCATTGATAGGGTGTCCAGCTGGTAATCCTCTTTATGTAGGGATCCGGATTGCGATTAAATGCGTATGCATAATGCACATGTAAATTCCAATTGATCGGTGTGAACACAGTCAATACTAATACGTACCTGCCCCCGTATTGCCTAACGCGTTTGACGCTCGCAATCGGAATCAAGTGTCATGAATCATGACACTTGATTTTGTATGGACTATGACAGTTGATTCGGATACCAAGTGTCAAAATTTCGTTAGGCAATAACTCCGCGGGACTAAAGATGTTAAAATAATAAAAAAGCAATGAAATAACATAATGTTTGTTTATATTTTAAATGTTAAAACAATTTTTGGTTCAATATTGTACAAAAAATATATAATAGGATCAATTGTTAATACAAAATTTAAATTAAAAAATTATTTATTATTAATAATTGCTTCTGCTGACAAATTATATGTTACTACTAAAAGGTGCCCGCAAGTTTTTTCGCGAAAGAGAAAAGAGTCATTCTTTATTACTTCATTGTACGATCCCTCACACGAACCCTTACCCGATGATAAAGAGTATCCTTGAACCATTTTTGGTACACAAAAAATAATTCAAATCTGTTTATCAATTTTGATGTGATGAAGCCATAACGACACAAAAACATTTTTTTCTTTTTATATAGTTTTAAAGTTTAATATTTACTATTTCATAATAGTATTAGAAGTAAAATGTTCAAATGTTTGACACAAATAACAATTTTCGTAAGTCTATTTCTGTGCCTCTAGTGAAAAGGGGTTAAAGTGCACTTATAACCTTTTTGCGTTATATACATCAAAATTCACAAAAAAAAATTGCGTATCTTTTGGTGTAATCGGAGCTAAGTTATCTCTTAAAACCGCTAAGTTAGGATGGTGCCAAATGGTATATCTGGCGGATTATGTCGTGAAAAACGGTGCAATTAAAGATAACTTTTGTCAGTTTTGTATTTTGCGCGTGTGGAGCGAGGTAAGTTCATTTGTATCTTTTGATATATCAGGTGTAGAAAGTTCAATATTTACTTATAACTATTTACACTGCAATATCACATAGTTTATAGAATACAAATCGACATCGATCCTTATTCACGATAAAATATTAAACATTATTGGTACAATTCTATTTTGATCTTTGAGAAAATCTGGTGTAAAATGATCAATGTTTACTTATACCAATTTACACCAGCAGTAAGCGCTAACTTTATAGAAATGAATCGACATTAATCTATTTTCACGATTAAATGTTAAACATTATTGGTATAAGTCGAATTGTATCTTGTTACCAATTTACACCAGCAATATGTACATACTTCATAAAAATAAATCGACATTCATCTATATCCACGACTAATGTTTAGTGTTGATTGGTGCAAGTCGACTCAATGTGAATAAATTTTATGTGACAAACGGTTGTAAATATTGAAGTGGGGGAGGCGATGCGGCCAGCTAATGCCCATGCGTACACCCGCGATCTTCCGCAGTCGTCCGGGTAATTGACAAAAAACTACCTACTTCAATTTGGAATTAAAAAAAAGTATTTTCTTTTTACCTAATGAACCACTGACAATGTTAAATAAAAAAACCATGCCAGAATATTCAAAATTTTACAATAACTATAGAAAATTCAAATAATTAAAAACCACACGTCTTGTTCCACTAAAAGCTGAATATCTTGGAGACGAGTGCTCCGATTTTCATAAAACAAAACTAAGAACACTTGGGATAAAACGATTTATGACACAAATAAAACCGCACTTAAATCGGTCCATCTGTATGGGCGCTACGATGCCACAGACAGATACACAGAGTCACAGAGTCAAAGACACGTTAAACTAATAACTAATAATACCTCGCTTTTTTGTCAGGGCTTAAAAAAAATGTTTTGTAGTGACAAGTTCTTGTATTTTTTCCAAATTTTGTAACATTATAGGCATAACTTAAAAAAAGGTGCACACTTCGTGAATTACAGATATACATTTCTCATTTCATAAGCTTTCTTAAAAGGTACAATTGTTTCAATTTTAGCTGTTTTTTTAATTAATAATAATAATAGCAGAGCAGGTAGAGGACTTGACTTAGCGTACTAGACGCTTAATCGATTTGTTTGTGTTCCTCGAGTAATCGTTCTCCGAGGGCTTAGTTTGTCTCCAGTTTCATATCTTATTAGAATAACTTAAAGTTGCCTTAGGTGAAACTACGATGAGAAATTAAGTAAGGTTAGGAGAAGGTGTGAAAGAATAAAAACAGTTTCATAATCTAATAACTAAATAATGTATTCTTAAAAATAAAATCAGTTTTAAATCACAATATCACAATGAAGCTTTCTTCGTACTTCAGTGATTGTCACTCGCCTCATTTTTGTACAGTTGCAATTTTTTTTGCCGTAACTCTTCTACGTTACGTATCGGTCCGTCGTAGACTAACGCCTTCATGTGACCCCAGATGTAGAAATCACATGGAGTTAAATCTGAACTCCTGGCTGGCCATGGGGTTAGGCCACCTCGACCAATCCATCTTCTTGGGTAGTTCTGATCCATCAACACCCCCACATTAGTGAGCCATTGTGCTAATAAATCATATTCAGTCTTTCCGCAAGCGGCACATCTTCCAGTAACGTGAGTAGCTCATTCCTCAAAAAAAAAATCATACGCGATGCCAAATAATCGCGCTGGCAGAAAGAAGGGTCTAATTAAATTATCAGGCACATTTCCCATCCACACGTCCAAAGAAAACATTTGTTGATGAGCTCCTTCGCTTGATTTCCCCGGGTACTGGCCTTTAGGAGCCCAAAAGTGCAATGGATTCATCTGTCCATAAGATTTTGTTGAGGTACTTGGGATCTTCGATAACAGTATTAATTAAAAATCTGCAGAAATCCATCGTCTCTCTCTTCAATAGCGTGTACTGGAGTGTAATGATATGGATACTCCCGAGCTGAGTGCAGGGTAAACCATAACTTTCACTGAAACAGACCGAGCCGGTTAGCCACAATTCTTGTCGAGGTAGTGCCGTCTGCCCGGAAACGATGCAGGATTTGTTCTTCTTCAGCAGGCTAGTAATGTCGAAGTCTTCCGGCATCCGCTTGGCGGCGTTGAATTGATCCTTTTCCCCGAATAACACGGTACCGTGTACCAAACATGCTTACGTGAGGTAAACAGCGGTTAGGGAAACGACGTTGGTACTCTCTTCTAGCTGCAGCAGCGTCATCATCACAGAGCCCGTAACAATAAATGATATTTGCGTATTCTACAAAAAGGAAAGTCTCCGATGCCGAGCAGAATATTGAGACCGAAAAAATTCCCCTAACGGTCCAAAACCAATGTCAGTCGAAAAAAAACAAGATCTCATGTTTATTTTACCTCTGATATATCTAAGCGTGAGGTCTTTTTATGAAAACTTATTGTGTTCTGAGAATGTGATAGATTTTCATCCTTTGGCACCTGCAGAACACACTCAGGAACAGCCGATATTACTTAAGATTTTTTATGATTGCTTGAATATGTTTTAATAAAACACTATATTGCTAAAGAAAGCTCTTTTTTTGTAATTTAAATGTTAAAAAAATTAGACTTTGATCTACAACTGGACCTGCGAAAATAGATATAACTTCTATAAAAACCATTGGTAAAAGTATGTTTGTATTATAATACACGCTACATTCTTTGTGTAAAATGATAATGTCGGTTTTCTAGTGATTATGCGCGTAATATAAATCTTAAATAATAGATATGGTGTAGGCAGGTAATTTTTATTAAGGTTATTTATATACACCGTGACCGTTAATAACCCGAAAGATTTAAACCACATATTTTTGACGACTGTACGAGTAAATAATGTTATATCAACATGGGTCTAATTATGTGTCTTAATTAAATTACTATTTCAGTACGAATTAAGTCTTATTAATTGCCCGCTTCTTTGTGAACAAGCCTTTAGGTGGGAATCTCAAGTTGAAGAACAGAGAGCGAGCATGACACTTCACGAATCGCTCCGAAATCATACGATGAAAGGCGAATGGCGTGACTTGTATTCCATGAAAGACAAGAAGTGTCAAGTTATCTCTAGCACAATGTTTGTGTTGAAATTATTTTTATTTATTGGCACCACAAAATACAACAAATACTTTATTAGCTGCTACGACATTAAAGTGCTCTTACATTATTATTGAAACTTTGTGTCTTAGGTATCTTTTTTTGACTAACAATCACAACCATAAATTCTTAGGCATGATAATATTCGAAGGAAATCATACTACTTATTTTTTTACATTATACTTACCTCTTACCTCATACAGGAAAGGGACTTTGTTGTAACAGCGATCATGCTAACCTGTCCCTAGAGTTAAATAAACAACAACATGAAACAGTTACGCATTTTTATTACGAGTAATTTAATGAATTAGATTTTCAAAATGTGTACCGCCGTTTTCAGCACAAATATTCAATCTTGAACGGATTTCATGATTCAAGTTAACATAAATGTTCTTGATTTCTTCTGAAACCGTTTGAATTCTTATTAACAACTCTTCTCTGGAGTTCACAGGTGTTGAGTAAACCTTATCTTTCAGAGTTCCCCATAGAAAGAAATCTAGCGGAGTTAAATCCGGTGACCGGGCAGGCCATGCTAAAACTTCGCTTCCACGGCCGATCCATCTCTCGGGGTATTGTTGGTTCAGCCAATTACGAACATCCAAGCCGAAGTGGGCCGGGCATCCGTCGTGCTGGAACCACATAGTTCGTCGGGTTTCTAAATCGACATCTTCTAGCAGGTCGTTTAATTCATTATTTAGAAATAATAAATAGTTGTGAGAATTTAGTATATTTGGAAATATGACGGGACCTATTATTTTATTCCCAATAATGCCACGGAAAATTTGTGGTGGTATGAATTTTCCCTTTTCGCATGGGGATTTTCTTCTAACCACATATGCTGATTATGGGAATTAAAAACTCCCTCTCTCGTGAACAACGATTCATCTGTCCATAATATCTTATTTAGAAATCCAGGATCTTCCATCAATTTCTGATTCATCCTTTGGCAAAAGGCAACTCTAGCTAGCCCGTCATTGTTAATTAATCCGTGTACTTTCCTGTAGTGAAAAGGATGCAGGCCGTACCTTTTCCATAGCCTTAATACAAGCTTATAGTTAACATTGACCATTCTTTCTACAGCTCTTGATGACAAAGTTGGGTCTTCTGTTATGATGTTCATTATTCTGTTCTCTGCTTGTTCATCTAGATTTATAGCCCTTTCTCTGTGAACTTTTCCAAGCCCTTTTTCGCGAAACTGTCGATGGACATCCGCAAAAGTCGAATGGTGAGGTATACGACGGTTTGGGTATCGTCTTTGGTATTCGGCGACTGCCTGGAGCGAGTTCCCGTCACAAAATCCGTACACAAAGTGGATATCTGGTAAATGAGCCGAAGGATAATGCGGCATAGCGAATATTATTTATTGCAGTCAATAAAATGTTCAATGTTATTTTATCTTGCGTGACAATTAGTTATCATTTGTAATGTGTCATTTTAGTGACATCAATTTCAATCTAGCCAGTTATAAGAAGAACCAATCTCGCGACTTAGAACAGAACAAACCTAATTATCTCTATTCTCAGTGATAACAAAAAAGCTACTTGAGATTGAAGTGTGTAAGATAAGATATTATAATTATTCGGATTAATACACTACACTGTATTTTAGTTGCATGTTATATCCTTTTATCTCGTGATGAAAATATTTTCGGTAGTAAAAACTTTTTGTAGATAGATGCCAAACTTCTTTATGAAACTGGCTAACAACCATACAGTTAGTGCATCTACGTGTAAAAGAAGTAGGTGGTTACGTCATGCTCACGCCCTTAAGGTGTGTTACACTGGAGATTTTTTAACTTTTGATTTGTTGTAAATAATTAATATCTCCTTAATTATGAGTTTTTGGCCTATATGGTACATAACTTTATATACTCTAATTAGGCTCTAGTATCGTTAGCTTAAATCTTTCGAGTTATTACCGGTCGCGGTGTATATTGACTTTAAAAAAAGAGATAATTTCAAATAAACTGAACAGCGTGTCCGCTTTCACTTTAAAAAACAAAGGTGAAAAGGGGTATAAATACAATTATATCCCTTGATAGTATAAGTGTTAAGGGTGAAAAACAGTATAAATTTAGTTATATCCTTTAAAAGCACATTTTGGCTTGGATATAAGTTTTTTTTTTTTAAACCGTTGACATTATAGAGGTACCTATTTTACCGAGTGAAAGAGGATTTTTTAAATATAAAGACTGCATTTAAAGTTTATTTGTAAGTATCGTGGTTGAAGTACAGTTAACAAAAATTCGAATAATTTTAAGCTGCAACGGTTTTTTGCGTCTCCTGTAAAGTAGTGTTTTCGACTTTAACGAACGTAACTGGGAAGAAAACGCGACGTAAAATTAGTAATTTTGTCGGAAAACTGGGCAAAGCAAGCTCTGATCCCACCTGCAAATTTAAGTCTGTCGACGTAAAGATACCGTTAACATATGTATCGTCTGTAAGGACACGAAAGAAGATTATATTATAGAATGCGTGAGAAAAAACAGGCGAAACAATCATTATTGACAAGATTAATCAGCATACTGGGAGAAGATATGAATATGACTCATATAAAATATACGTATCTAAAAGCAATTTGGAAATACTACTGAATGATTCTTTTTGGCCGAATGGCATTAGCTACAGACAATTTGCGAAACGAGTACAGACAGACTTACACGACTCGGGTCGCATGGATAGTGATACTAAAAATACGAGTTAATGGATTACACAGATACCAAAATAACCTGAAGTTTATTAGCTTTAACTGCAAGTCTGTAAAAACGTTGACTGAAAATATTCGTCATCTGTGTAAGACTGCTGACATAGTCGCATTGCAAGAAACTTGGTTACTTCCATTTGATATTCCGTATCTGGGGACCATAGATCCTGTTTTTGAATATACCCACTAGAGTTCTTTCCGCAACTGTAGTTGCATGTCACCACTCTTATGTCAATATTTCAAAGGCCGAAAGTGGCCCCCGATATTTCAAAGGATGTATTAAAAGGCAGGCCCTACGGCGGTGTGGCGATCTTGTGGCGTAAGGGTATTTTCCATTCGGTTTCAGTGGTGGACTGCAACAGTGCACGTATTACGGCTATTAAGGCATCGGTAGGCGAGCGCTCAATATTACTTTTTAGCGTGTACATGCCGACAAATTCAATAGATAACCTGCCGATCTTCACAGAGTGTCTTAGTGAAATTAGTGCGGTCGTGAAAAGTAGTGATGTCGAAGCTGTGTACGTGTTGGGGGACTTCAATGCCCATCCAGGTGAGCTTTTTTGCAATGAACTGAGTAGTTTTTGTACAGAACAATCATAGTTGTGTGCGGACTTAGAATTCTTAAGTGCTACCTCTGACTGTCATACGTTCGTTAGTGACGCTCATGGTAGTAAAAGATGGCTAGACCACTGCGTGGTATCCCAGTGCGCTTGGCGAAGTGTCTTAAATGTGTGCATTGATTATAATGTGTATAGCTCTGATCATCTGCCACTTATTATAGAATGCAATTTTAGTGTAATAAGAACAAAGCTACTACAGTGTGTGCAAGATTATAATAAAATAATATGGGGAGACCGAAATAATGAGCA
The DNA here is from genome assembly GCA_905404275.2 of Hedya salicella. Lineage (NCBI taxonomy): Eukaryota > Metazoa > Arthropoda > Insecta > Lepidoptera > Tortricidae > Hedya > Hedya salicella. Next base: position 18,856,168 of record FR990099.1, on the reverse strand, counting down.
GTTAGATATGTATCGTAGCCTATGCAACATTAAACTACGTGAAATAAATTTTCCAAGCGAATTAACTAATTGCTCTGATAGTATTTGCCATTGTGAGGAGCACAGAAATACATTAAGTAAAATGTATAGTGAAATTGTTCATGCTCTTTCCGATGCTGCCATACAAACTCATGTTGATAGTGTAAGCTGTTCCAGACGTCAGAAACGTGTATGTGGCTGGAATAAACATGTTACTTCTGGTAAAATTTATGATGAAATGCGTGAATCTCGAAAAATATTTAAAAGTAAGCTGAACTGGTGTTTAAAACATCAAGAACAAATTAAGATGGATATTATCGCTACATACCGAAAAGCAAAAAACTTCAGCAAATTCTGGAAAGCTACAAAAAAACTTAATTTGAGGCCGGGCCTACCCGTGAGCGTGGCGGGTGTGAGTGAACCTAAGGCTATTGCGGCGGTATTTAGAGAGCACTGTACAGTAAAGTCCCCTCTGGATCCGTCGCGTTCGGTGATCGATGCTGAGGCTAGTAATGATAGGTTAAAAATTAATTACACCGCTAAGCAGGTAGCTGGCGTTGTCAAAAATATGACCAGAGGGAAATCTCCCGGTAGTGATTACCCTAGTATCGAGCACCTCAAGTATGCTGGGGTGCACTTGCCGAGAGTTTTGTTTATGTTCTACACACTTTGTCTAAGCCATGCGTACCTACCTAAAGAATTGATGAATACCATCGTAGTGCCCATAGTAAAAAACAAGACTGGAGATATCGCCGACAAAACGAACTATAGACCAATCTCCCTGGCAAACACTCTCGCAAAAGTATTGGATAGCATGCTTAACGCTCAACTTGATGAGTACTTACATTTTCATGACGGACAGTTTGGTTTTAAGCCTGGTCTCTCGACTGAAAGTGCCATTTTGAGCCTGAAGCACGCTGTCCGGTACTATACTGATCACAGGACTAATATTTACGCGTGTTTCCTAGACCTCTCGAAGGCATTTGACCTAGTCTGTTACGATGTCCTATGGAAAAAAAATAGGGATAGGAACATACCAGTTGAACTAGTGACCATGTTTCAATACTGGTACACCAATCAGAGAAATGAAGTACGTTGGACTACTGCATTGTCCGACCCATACGGGCTGGAATGCGGGGTGAGACAGGGGGGTTGTCCTCGCCCAAGCTATTCAACTTATATGTGGACGGACTCATCGAACGGCTCAGCAGCAAAAATGTCGGATGCCACGTAGATGGTGTTTGTGTAAACAACATCAGCTATGCGGATGACATGGTGATGCTGTGCCCGCCGGTGAGTGCTCTAAAAAGGTTGCTAAAAATATGTGAATGTTATGCAACAAGTCACGGGCTTTGCTATAATGTCAAAAAAAGCGAGTATTTGATCTTTAAGGCCGCCGGTAAACGTCCCGAAAAGGTACCTAAAGAATTGCCCCCAATTACTCTTAATGGTGTTCAGATAAAAAGAGTGTTTCAATTTAAATATCTAGGGCACTATCTAACCGATGACCTTAAGGATCAATTAGATATTGAAAGAGAACGTAGGGCACTGGCTGTCAGATGTAATATGTTGGCCCGCAGGTTTGCTCGTTCCTCGGACGAAGTGAAAATCACGCTATTCAAAGCGTACGGTCAGAGCTTCTATACGAGCAGCCTGTGTGGTTTAACTGTACGCAGAAATCGCTCAGTGCCCTAAAAGTTCAATATAATAACGGTTATTGGGCGTTGTTGGGGCTGCCCCGTTTTTGTAGCGCATCACAAATGTTCGCAGCGGCGCACAGACGGCTTTCATGCTATACTGCGCAAAAGAGCTGCCTCACTCATGCACAGAATGCTGACCAGCACCAACTACATCCTAAAGACGTTTGCGGCTAAGCCTGATTCTCCAATATATGGTCATTTAAACCGTTTAATGATAAGGGGATAATGTATAATTGATATGCTAATGGTTATATAAATTGATTAATAATGTATTTTTGTGTACCTACTAACAATAGACGTGTAAGGAATTGTAATACTAACAACTTGGATCTTAGTTATCTGAATAAATAAATTATATTATTATTATTATTATTTAACCCCTTTTCACTAGAGGCACAGATTTATACATACCTATAATGCATTTTTTCCGTATAAAACGTTATATGTAATTGAAATTTAAAAAACAATATGACATAGAAATAGACTGTCGTGTTTAAAAATGCTGTTACAACTGTTTGTTGCTTTTGCTGCTAATGTATAAAGACCAAAGTAACGATACCTACTAAAAAAATGTGTAATGAATGTCACAACAAATTTGAAGGAATATGGATTTCTACAAAAATACGACTTAAAATAAATCCGTAGATTGAGTCCATACAACGTAAATTGTCGAGAAATAAAAATGCACTGCTCTGAGAAACCTAATATTCTAATTTTTCTGTAGAAAGCTCTGTTTGAATGGAGTTTAATTTATAGTATTACTGTTACAGGAATATTCTGCAATCCATTCAAGTTTTAATGTATGAATGGAGTTATAGTACGTATATAGTCTTTGTTGTGTCAGTGAAGCTATTACTACTGATTTCTACAGTTCAGGCTATAATATGAATTTGGTACTCTGGAATAATCAGCTTGTGGTTACATATTCATTTGAAATTGTAGTTCAAAGTTGAATGCATGCCAAATTAATATAATATTATAGATTTTGTATTGCTTCTTATTAGGTTCACGGTAAGATACGAGTACCATATGTATAGACTGAAAAAAAATACTGATTGAATCAAACAAGAAACTTGTTTTCACCAGAGCAACAACGTTATAATAAGAAATTTTGTATAACAGAAAAGTAATTAATAGTGAATAAAACGTAACGAAAGGTACGTTGACAAAACGGCCAAGCCACATATTTGACTAAGGTGTAGAGTTTGTAAAGTAAGGGCTTGAAGAGTTAGGGCATGTAGAGGAAGAAGTTTGGCTCTGCACGTTATTGGTGGGATTTCACTTATTTTTGTAAGCTGCTTAAAACAATATTATTTTAATTTTAACCTGAAACAGATAATGAGTACGGAAGTACCAAGTGAATACGTTGCGTTGCTTAAGCATTCGTATAACAGCCAGGTTAACCGGGTGAGATGAGGGGCAGAGGAGTCTGACGAATACAAGCTGCTGCGGGGTAAGGCAGGGAGGGCTGACGTCGCCTCTCCTTTTCAACCTCTACGTGAACGAGTTGATCGAGCTGCTCGGAAGCGCACATGTCGGTTGTCATATAGGCGATGTGTGTTTTAACAATATAAGCTACGCGGACGACATGGCGCTGCTGGGGCCCTCGGCCGACTCGGTCCGGCAACTTATTAAAATTTGTGAGGGTTACGCCGAGCAGCATGGGCTTAGATACAATACGGCCAAAAGTGAGCTGCTTATTTTCAAAGCACGTAAGTACAACCCGACGATTGTGCCTAGGATCATGCTGTGCGGCGATGCCACTAAAAGTAGTCGATCGCTTCAAGTATCTGGGGCATGTGCTCACAGATGACTTGAATGATGACCTGGATTTGGAAAGGGAGAGAAAAGCGATGGCAGTCAGAGGTAACATGCTCGCCCGCAGGTTCGCACGTTGTGACGAGTCAGTTAAATTGACGCTCTTTAGAGCCTACGGTCAGACGTTTTACACGTGCAGCCTGTGGGTGAGATTTACACAACGGGCCTATAACGCATTACGCGTACAATATAATAACATCCTGAGGATGCTTTTGCGGCTGCCGAAGCACTGCAGTGCATCTGGTATGTTCGCGCTAGCGCGACTAGATGACTTTTTTGCGATCAGGCGAAAGAGAGCAGCTTCCATGCTAAGACGAGTGCGCGGCAGCAGCAACGAGTTACTCAGGGCGTTGGCCGAAAGATTTGACTGCCCAATTATAAAGTTTTGGGTTGAGGTTGCTATTGGGAGAGCTAAGTAGCCGCGCTACCTACTCTTCGCACTCTCAATAGCTACTTATTTTTTACTTATTTTTATTTTAAATGCTTATGTCTACTAACATAGTAAATAAGATTTCGCTAACTAACACAAATATGGATCTCTGTGGTCTGAAATAAACGATTTTTATTTATTTTTTATTTATAATCAATAAAACGAAGTTTGTGTACTTGTATAAGTTTCAAATCTCTCGCATGAAAATTAAGTTTGGGAAAACCCATACAAACTTCCATCCTCGTATTTAAAGGGTGGGTGGTGATTTACCAAGAATCCTGAGATAAGGATTTTATTATTTAGAACAAGGAGTCCCTATATCAATTTTCAGAATTTGCTGAAGTCACATACAAATTTTCATCCCCTAGTTTAAGGGGTTGCGGGGTAAAAGTCCCAAGTATTATATTTTTATTATTATTTGAGTACGAAAACTAGCTAACATAACAAATTTAAGCTTTCTAGGACTCCAGGAAGAGTACCTAAGAATTGTGATGACTAAGAATTTTGGTAATCATTAGTGAGTGAGTGAAGATATCGGGGTATTTAGATATCAATAAAATCTAAAGTATAAGAGCTATGCAATTTAAAGTTTTGATGTTTTATATGTTTACTATTGCCATTATATCCAGAACATTTTGTTTATCTGGTATAATCCAAACCCAAGTTATAAGGGTTCAAAATAAATACGAAGCGCTTCGCGAAAAGGTAGGTATTGCCCTTGCGTTTCGCTTGGCTTATCTTGGCAGGAGCACTGCCGTGCCCCCTAATGAGCGTGTCAAAGAAACAATTGTCTGAATTACTCATTCCGACGTAGTCGGGTAAAAACTGGTTATAACCGAGCAAATATAGCGCACGTTTAATCAAAATTGAGCCCATCGATTACGAGCTGTCGAATACAATCCTCACCCACACTCCATCCACACCATACACCCATCCTTTTCTCTCACTATACGACAGAAAAGGACGCAATTAAAACTATTGTATTTGTAAACAGTCATCAACGTATAATTGGTGCTCTCCAGCAAAGGCACACTCGATAAAGCAAAGTTATCGTTTCATTTACCAGTAAGCAATTTGAACTTTAGTCTTCTGATTTAGGGCTGTTGTATTTGTTCGGGGTTGAGAGTAAATCACAGTATTTATACTCACAATGGTAGTGAGGAATCACCATCGAAATTTGTTAATTGTATTGCTAGCGTTATAAATTAGCGAGAATCCAGGAAAGGCCGAGATACATTGACGTTATTCTGAGAGTTTTGCAGTCCTTCACATATTTCAAAGCGGCTATGTATTTCGCCTTCGCCTTGAATCCCGCCAATGTATAGAGTATACAAACTGCAGTGCTAAGTTTAAGTTTTCGTTATAAGAGGAATAGTTTCAGAGATCATTGATTTAAACTTACATGATCTTCACTCATTATCACAACACAACAAAACGGGGCTTAATCGCGTATAAATATGATTTATTTAATTTCCTTTCCTTCGAGACCATGGACGTAACGCGACGTCCGAAACGTGGAAAAATTACCAACGAAAGGTAATTAAATAAATCATATTTATACGCGATTGAGCCCCGTTTTGTTATGTTGTGATAATGAGTTTCAGAGATAATACAATTTAATCGGATTCCAACGCATATGACATTGGTAACCAAAGCTGCTACTGAAATACCTTCTATGTATAATTTTAATCTCCTCAAATATTTTTATTTATAAAATACTTCAAACCAGGACTTTCGCCTATTTTTATTAGGCAATATTTAGATCCCGATTAAAAAATAACCCACATGTATGATGAAAAACAATTAAAAAAAAAAGTTTCTTCAATTACGTTCTTCTACTCAATCTATACAATATATACAATTTATGTTTGTTATTCGTACTAGTAAACATGGAGGTGTCGCAGATAATGAATCAACAGCGCAACCACAGTACGTATCAAAAGCCCGGACAAACCACCACAGATACAAAATAAACACTCAGCTCATTTCATTTGTAAACCAGCGTCGACCAGCTCATTTTACTTTGTTAGTTAAATCGACGCGAATGAATGTGGCTATACCGATCAATTTCGATGCTAAATAAAAATAACAGCTAAATGTAGCGGATTGATGATAGAGTGGCACAGATAACGAATCAACAGCGAGACCACTGAAAACGCGCTCGATCGCATGCCAATAAGCGAATAAATCCTCACGGCCGGTCGGATAATATATTATAGCACTTTGTTAATTAAATGATATGATTCAACGAATGCAGTATTTCATTTGCATTTTTGAAATAATAACTGATGAGCTCAAATGAATCTTTGCCTTTACAATCGATATTTTTATATCGTACTTACTGATTTTATACATTTTTGTAGTCTACTTTGAAAAAGTAAAGGATGATTTGTTTGAAACTTTGTTATTGTAGATATATTCTTCTATGCAGCAGCCTGCAGCACATCTTTATTCTTACATATATAAAGATACGTGACGATATGTATTAAGCGCATTGGCTGCTACAGGCTATTTGATACTACCTGTACCTGTATATCAAAAATAATATTCTGTTAACTCTTTGGCTACTGCACAAGCGCTCAAACCCACTGTTTGTCGCAAACCACGTTCGTATAACAAAGAAGCAATAACCGGTTATAACCGGTCACAAGCGGTAGTAGCCGGTTGTAATCCGCCCGGCCGGTAATCCGGGCGCTTTGATTGAATCGCGACTCGCCGGATTACTCGTTCATACAAACTTCTAACTATTCGTGTGTGGCTTCTTTGCAAGCGGAGCAGAGAGGGCTAAACTTCATATTGGAAGATTCCAGTTACAAGATTGTAACTGGATAGTTAGTTGTTTGGTCGGATGCTAGTTAGTCCACTGTTCAATTGGATTCAACCTAGATACGAGTAGAGTAACGTTTTTATTACCGTACAAAATGGTTTAAGTTCAAATATAAGTAAGACCCAATTCGACGTCATAAAATCCTTTTTTCTAGATATCACCACCAATTTTAATCCGTCAGATAATAAAAAATATGGGACTCGTATTTTTTGCTTTGTCAAAATAATAAAAAAAATACCTAAATAAATCGCATTAAAGTTTAGGAGTGGGGGCTCGTGTGCTCATCATATTGACTCGAAGAAGAAAAAAATCATCCCCAATATATTTTTATCAATTTAGGTACATGACAGACTAATTATTAAAATTTAGTCATTATCCCTATTATGTCAATTTTAGCGATGTGCAGGAACGCGAAGCCTTGAAATTTCTTATAAAGTACAATTATCTTTCATGTATTTTATTTAGCTATACCTATCGAGGATATGTCTTTAAAGATATATGTTACTTAATGAAGCTCGAATAGACACAAAAAAGATAAGGATGAGATTTATATTTGTTAGATGCCCGTGATATGACCACATGCTCATTTAGATAGGTATCGCAGTCCCCCATCGAATTCAGTCCTGTGTCGATATGCATCAAATAAAAGTAAATAACTAAAGAAAATTAAAAAAAAAATCACACACCCCGACACAAATTAACATAACAATAAAATATTGGCTGAGATCCGGTCACTTGTTCCACTAAAAGCTGAATATCTTGGAGACGAGTTCTCCGATTTTCATCAAACAAAACTAAGAACACTCGGGGTAAAATTATCTATGACACGAAAAAACCGCACTCAAATCGGTCCATCCGTATGGGCGCTACGATGCCATAGACAAATACACAGAGTCACAGACACGTTAAAATTAAAACACCGCTATTTTTTGTCGGCGTTAATAATTAAATTGTAAACCTTTGAGCGAGCAAAAAATCACTGTGTGTTAAGTCGCCGGGTGTTAAGCTTATCACGAAGTATATAATGTTCAGCATTGGATCTAAATGTGCTGAGGCTACAATCCCTACCTCTGCGGCCACACTGAGCGCTTTATGAATATTCAGCACCATCCAGCACCGATAACGCCATTTGTTAACTCACTAAAGGCGGAGTGTTCACCTTATCGAGAAGTATGTATATAATGTTCAGTATTGGCCCCAGATATGCTGAGGCTACAGCCACTGCCGCTGGAGCCACATTGAGCGCTTCATGAATATTCAGCACCACTTAGCATCGATAACGCCATCTGTTAACTCTCTAAGGGCGGAGTGATTACCTTATCGAGAAGTATATATATAATTTTCAGTATTGGACTTAGATATGCTAAGGCTACAGTCGCTGTCGCTAGGGCCACACTGAGCGCTGTATGAATATTCAGCACCACTCAGCATCGATAACGCCATCTGTTAACTCTCTAAGGGCAGAGTGATCACCTTATCGATAATTATGTATATAATTTTCAGTATTGGACCGAGATATGCTAAGGCTACAGTCGCTGAGTCACTTAGTGCTTTATGAATATTCAGCACGACTCAGCATCGACAACGCCATTTTTTAACTCTCTAAGGGCGGAGTGATCACCTTATCGAGAAGTATAGGGTGGGCCAATAATTTTTGCACTTTTGAAACATCGATAAAAAATTAATTATACTTGATTTTCTTTTTTATTTATTTAACCTAGTAATAAATAATTGCACTTATTTTTTTTTTAATTACATCATCCAAATGTCCTCCGTCTCGTTGGTGGCACTCCTGCAATCGACTATGGAAACCTTAAAAAACTCGCTGACACATACTGCGAGGGATCGCGGCAATCTCGTCATCTTTATATAAAACAGCTTAACACAAAAAGCCCGTTGTTTTCCCGTGAAACGATCCGTTATAAATTTAATTGCACGAAGTTATCTATAGTTTCCTGCCAATTTCTCGCTGCTCACTCCGACAGTTTCCAAAAGATTCAGTGTTGCTATTGGCAAAAAAATATGGCCCACCCTATATATGTATATATTGTTCAGAATTTGGACCTAGACATGCTGAGGCTACAGCCGCCGCCACTGAAGCCACACTGATTGCTGTATGAATATTCAGCACTACTCAGCATCGACAGCACCTCGTGTTGACTCGCTGACGTCATAACAGAATACGGATATAAGGACTCACATACATACATTCAATGCTTCATTCATTTTAGGCTAGACATCTTGGAATCTGAATCTCACATTCTTTTTGTGCTAACTTTTTTAGTTTTAATCGGCGGATAGACGTTATAGTATTTAATTTTTCAACAGATAAACAATTAATTTGTCATATTAACAGTTAAAAAAACAATACTATAGTCGAAGTAATTATTTTCTGCGAACTTTTTTGCACGAAAATAACCTGTCAACCACTCCTAGCTAACAGTTTTATTTAATGAGAATCCAAAAAGAAAATAAAATCAGCGTTCAGTCAGACTGACGTGTTTAATTCCAGAGAAAGACAGTTAACGTAAAAAAAAGAAATAATTATTATCATAGACAACTCCTAGTTACAAAAGAGGCTTGCCAACATTATAAAATAATCTAACACTCCTCCTCGATTGTAACTGTGATGCTTAAACTTTGCCAAAACATTTACAATCGCTCTACAAACGAATTATACAAAAGTACATAAAATTAAATTTATGACATTCACTCTAGCAATAAATAACATTAAATTAAATTAGTATCATTCGCTAATGCAATCAAGTAACATTATGTTAAATAAAATTCGCTCATGCACATTATTTGTACTGACTCCTCCTTAGTTATTAAATTAGGATTTATTTAGAAGTACTCAAATTAAATTAATTTACTGGTATACACATAACAGGACTCTATTATGGGTAAACTTATCTACTGACAATATTTTTATAAATATGTCAGCTGCATTGTTATAAGAGTCGACATGGTATAGAGAAATTATTTTTTTTCTTAAATGAAATTATGTGTTTTGCACGTTTGCTATTCTCATAGCTGTTGGACATCGAAATAGCTCCCATATTATCTACATAAACTACAGGTGTTAAGCACTCACCAAAATCCTTGGCTAACCCTTTGATATTAATTACTTCGCTGCACGCCGTAGCTAGAGCAATACTCGTATATTCAGCTTCCGCTGTAGAAAGTGCTACGCAGTTTTGTTTTCTCGAGAACCATCCGATAACATTACCATAATACATGATGACACATCCACTCATGCTTTTTCTATCTGCCTTTTGCCTTTCTATTTTTACCATATGGTTGGTTGCACCTGAATCTAGTATAAAGTGGTCTGTATTTTGGATTGCAGCCATTGCTATAAATGATAACTTACCTTTGGAATGATGTGGCCTTTGACTTTGTACCTGTAGATGTACCTCTGAACGAACTTCTGCCTCTATAAGAATTTTGGCCTCGGTACATAGTTCGGCCTCTTTGTTGGTTAAAATTATTGTTGTAGTTACTAAAACAATCGGTGGCTCTGTGGCCTCTCTTGCCGCACTTAAAACAGGCTAAAAATGTTAATTCGGGCATTGCTTCTTTGCCGCTATTTTTTAGTTCAGCATCGAATAGTCGGGCTTTTACAAAATCTTCGCATAATTCTTTTTCTACACTCATAGTTTCAAGAGTAGTAATAACAGTTTCGTATGAATCAGGTAAAGTAAGTAGTAAATGTACTACCTTGTCACTTTCGTCCAGTTTACAGCCCGTGGCTTCCATCTCACTTATGTTTGAGTCAAATTTCAAAAAATGGTCTTGTAAATTACCAGTACATTTTATAGATAACAGTTTTTTCTTCAGGTTTACAACTTATTGAACACGCTTTTCCTTTCAAATATTTCTTCTAGCTTTGAAATCATTTGTTTACTCGTTTCTGCTTTTTTAACTATATCTAAGTATTTATCTGATACGTATTGTACGATCGTCGATTTCGCTTTCGCGTCTTTGAGCATAAATTCTACATAATTATCTTCTTCTACAGGCGGATCATCATTTAGAACATTTGAAACGCTTTTTTCGTTTAATAATTTTATTATTCTAAATTTCCAATTTGAAAAATTTTGTTTTTCATCAAGTTGAGGCATTACCATGGAAGCCATTATTCTATATTTGTCGTTACAATTTGAATTTATTTTTCATACCTGAAAGACTGAAATACCCGGACTATTTTACTATGCCATCTGGCTGACTATTTTCCTTTTATTTATATAACGCCCATTACCTTTTATTTAATGAGAATCCAAAAAGAAAATAAAATCAGCGTTCAGTTAGACTGACGTGTTTAATTCCAGAGAAAGACAGTTAACGTAAGAAAAAGAAATAATATTATTATAGACAACTCCTAGTTACAAAAGAGGCTTGCCAACATTATAAAATAATGTAACAAACAGGGAAACAATATAATATTATACTTACAGGTATGGTATTATCACAACACAACAAACGGGGCTTAATCGTGTATAAATATGATTTTATTTAATTACCTTTTTTTAGTAATTCTTCTTTAAACGTCGAAGAATTACCAACGAAAGGTAATTCTTCGAGCCCCGTTTGTTGTGTTGTGATAATTAGTGAAAATCTTGGTAGATACGGTATTCCCAGCCATTAAAAAAACCTTGTTTGATGAACCTTAATACGCTTTCACTTGCAAGATTTCATAGTGCTATGCGCGTAACTGAAAACGTAGTTAAATGCGTATGTAGTGAAAACTTGCTAAGAGCAGAGCGCCCACCCCCTAGGGCTCCCTGATCGAAAGTGTTAAATTAGACCGCACACTAGAATCCTCCACGCACCCTATCAGTGACGAACTTGTTGCCCCCGTTCCGGGACCACCACCTAGAATTTGAATAATTTAATATATTTTTTGTAATCAACATCGTAGTACTTACGTACAAGTTGTCTTATTCAGAGATTTCCCTATTGCAACGTCACAGAGCACTAGCAATGGAAAGCTTTTGCCATTCACTATGCGTAGATAGACGACCTATTTAGTTTGAGGTCATCTTATAATACTACTTATGCCAATCCACCATTATAATTGTATTAATATATCAATATTTGGCACAATCTTACACAAACGGACCTACTTGCAAAGTAAGCAATGCTTGTACTATGGGTACTAGACGGCATAATACGTAACTATATAGAGAAAAATAAGTATTAAACTTAAATATGTACATAAAAAATATCCATGAGTCGTTCTTGCAAATCAAGCAAAGATTCTTGTCGGGATTTGAACTCGAGACCGCTGCACAACTACTTACTTAACGTGTCATCAGACGCCAACAGTCTTATAATAATTATATACCACGGTAAAATATGCTGCTACCAGCTCAAATTTGATTCTATATTATGATAAACAGGAAACTCACCTTCGGGAGCAATTTGCATCACAAAAGCATTAATATGAAACCCAGCCAGCGCGGATCTGGCGCCACCGTAAAATGCCACAGCACAAAAACACAATGCAAGTACAGAAGCTGAAAAGCAGGCTTTGATTTCATTTTACGTTTCAAATGTCCCACAATTTCATATTCATCCCACTACATAGCATAATTTATGTGTATTTACATTTATTTACTATTTGCAGTTTGGCAATACTAAATATGCCAGCAATTTTGATTCATATATATATTTGGGCTTTAAATAATCACTTAAATGAGAATTGGTTAAAGTAATAATCATAACTATCTTTTAAAACAGTACATTATTATAAACTAACGAAATTTTGACAATTGGTTTCCGAATCAACTGTCGTAGCCCATTCAAAATCATGATAACTTGATTCTGCTTCTGAGCGTCAAACGCGTTAGACAAATACGGTGGCTTGTTCTTCAAGTTTGGGGCTAGAGATTCTGCGATTTTAAAATAATTAAGAATGCGACCATCTTAAAGGTGTTAAATATGGTCTACTTTGCTATATGTCAGTCTGTTGCTAATTACTGTATTTCCATCTGGGGAGCGCTGCAAAAAATACACTCCTTGTCGCTAAAAGAGGTCAGCATCAGGGCCCGGCCACAACAACGCTCGACCAGCGGCGTGGCAAGCGAATACCTAATACATTGTGTGTGATAGCAAATAACTGCTATGCGCCGAGCATGTCGACCGCGCAATGAAGAGAGAATTCGCTCAATGCGCTGCTAGTCACCCGTTAACGCGGCCAAACCGTTAAAAATTATGCTAAAGAAACCATTTACTACAGTGGATCTGTACAATGAATTGCAAAGTATAAATCTACACAAGCAGACACTACGATAGGCTTGACTGTCCGTATGTATATGAGGCACTGTTGCAAGAGCATGTTTCTAACAGTTCGTAAAAGTAGCCAAATCATTCGAAGAATATTCATATTTGTAATTAGTTACATATGTAAATATTTTTAAATGTGAAAAAGTCTCTAATGGCAAAACGCATGACCCATTCCGAAACCAAACAACTTGTCTACTTTTAAAGGCATATCAAAGTGTCTTTTAAACATCATATTTTGCTTTTAGACTTCTAATCTACGCAAACTCAAAGATATATTATTTAAGGCTAAGTACTAATATTGTAATTGTTAAGAATTATTTCCATAAAATACAACGGTTTCAAATCAACAGCGGTTTCCTAATGGGAATAGACTCGGACTTCTAAAACTGCTTACTTCCAAAATAAAGATCATAATTTCATTATTTTTTCATATCTTTATTTAACCCTAAACAATAATTTTATATTTGAAGAACAAAAAACCCGAAAGCCTTTAGAGTAACGCTAATAGACAAAACTGCTTATTTCATAGCTCATAAAAATAATACGTCTTGTATAATAATTATTCACGACCAACAACATCATCATCATCATCATAACAGCCGAAATCACAATAACAAGGTCGTACCTACTGATTGAAAATAAGTTAGGTTTAATGATATTAGGTTGTAACAGCTATTATTCTCTTTTACGAAGTGTAGTCAAAATAAATTTTAACTCGGTAACCTTAAACCAAAAGTCAAAAATACAGATAAAGTAAAAATAAAAATTATAAAGGTGGTTAATTATTTTCAATTATTATCACATTGCGTTTTAAGACATGACCTGGGCGATTTCTACAAACTTCAGACTTAATACAATCGTATGTACCTTTCGAAAATAGTACTTAGCTAGCAGTGTTCTGTAACTTCTTAGCTAATTTATAACCAACACAAAACATTTTTAACAGCAATATGTTTGTTACAGTTACAGATCACCTGAGATTGACGGCATGCGGCCATAGTGCTCTGTAAACAGCGACGGTCAATGATGACGTGAATGTCGCGGTAAGTGATTATTAAAATTTAAAAGAAGGTATAAAAGATATGCAAAAAGTGTTCACACAAACAAAACCTTACAGAAAAAATATAAAATGCTCTAATACGTCTACCTGTCTAGATACAAAAGTAATTTTTGAGTTACGAATGATCTACGATTTCGTAACTAGTAGAGCGAAGAACTGTTTGATGATGTTAAAATAACATACAAAGCTTAGTTTCAGACGGTATTTTAACTCCTCCAACACGACTTACTCACGTTGAAAAAACTGCCAAGTTAAGTGAGACTGGGCCGGCAACCGTCTGTCGCATGCACCCGGAAGGTTAGTGTGGTCACAAAATAATTGGGTGCCCCAAAAGGGGTAGCGTGGATGGGGCAGTCTAAGGCCGAGATAGCGTGACGATGTAGATGCATTCCACAAGAGGCAAGGACCAATCGTGCGAAAATCTATGAAAACTAAAACATCAAATTGGCGGACGTTTTCATGTGCCGCTTCGCTGCCCCTTTTAGTAAAATCGCAGCAATAACATAAATTTTCTTTGCTAAGAGACTTACTTAAAATATTTGTTTAGTCTTATAAAAGAAAAATGAACTCGCTTCTACAAATAAACACCAGTTAAGTTAGTTAAAGCTGGCAGAAGAGTGTAACTCGTGGATCCGCTCGGTATCTGAGGGCGGCAGGCGCTATCAACGGCCGCCAACTGTTAGCAAAGATGCGCCTCGCAGACTAGTCGCTATTTAGAATAACACTTTAAACACTAGTCATGTTTCGCTAGTCGTTATTCCAATCATAAGAGAATAAAGATTGATACTTCTGTTAATACAACTTTAGTTTGTAAGAGAGCCGTATGGGCAGTTTAACATACGCGAATATTCCAGCGCTTGCAAGAGGAAGACAACACTAAATAAACACCAGTTCAGTGTAAAGTCAGTTAAAGCCGGCAAAAGAGTGTAAGTCGCGGATTCGCGCGGTATCTGACGGCAGCAGGCGCTATCAACGCGCCGACTGTTGTGGCAAAGATATTCCTCGTAGAATGGTCGCTATTTAGATTACCTCTTTGTTCAGTAGTTATGTTTCCTTAGACACAATTCCAATCGTAAGAGAGCAAAGATTGATATTTATGACAAAAGAATTTAAGTTTGTAAGAGAGTCGTATGGGCGCTTTAACATACGTAAGTATTCCAGCGCTTCCAATAGAAAGACATCAGTCATTTAACTAAAAGTAAAAAATAAATGTTTAATGTTTGTCATAGGTTTTGTTTTTTGTTATATTTAGTCTATATTTTTTGACGGTTATTCGAATTTCGTATCTCGTGCGATCCAAGACGCGAAAAAATCTCAGTCTACAATATTATACCATTTGTCTACCAATTGCTACGCCTTTACTAGTAATCATCTTTAAGGAGTAAAATGTATTTAAAAAAATATAACAAATTCGACGCCAAATAGAGCCCAATAAATACTCGTACCGTAATTCCCTAATTCATCCATACAAAAAGTGAAACTACGCTAAATATCATTATTTCCAGGACGAATACAAAATGTGACTACAAAAGAATTTGTCGGAAAAAAAAAAGTATCGATGAAGCTCATACATCCGTGCATAGCATATATCTAAATCATATCACGATTATGACTGTTTATCCGGTCTGCGCGCTCTACTCTTTGACTGGAGAGGCACGTGGCGATACTTTCTCCCACTAAACTGTTTGTGGGTAGTTTTGCTCCCCCCTCCTCCATGCGGGATGATACGTTTGGTTTGGAGGAACTACATTGTTCAATGTGTATCGTATTTTGATTGAGTATAATACTTTTTATTTTATTTTCAACTGATGTACAACGTTTTCATTAACTAACATTGTTGACGAATTGGTTTTATATTACAAGCTAGAAGGCATCCGCGACCTTGTTTACGTAGGGAAAAAAATCATAATACTCCTTTTTGAAAAAAAAACCATCTGTGGGAGTACAACTGGCCATGCACCGAAAAAAACGAAATCCGTTTAGCTGTTCTGGCGTGATAAAGCCGCAACGACACATTCAAAAATACAAAACAGAAAAAAATCTGTAACCGTCAAATACCGGCGCATTTACTAAGTTTTTGAAAATATATTCAAGTACAGACATTTCATTTTTACAACTTTATAATAATACTAGAAGGCGCCCGCGACTTCGTTCGCGAAGGAGAAAAACTCATAACCCCTCTTTTTTTCTTCAGTATAGTAGAGTAATAAGTATCCTATAACCATCTGGAGATAGCCATCTACCCGTGTACCAAAAATAGTTGAAATCCGTTTAGCGGATTTAGCGTGATGAAGCCACAATGACACAAACAAATATTTTATTTTTACAACTTTATAATACTATGGATAAATGATGTTGTTTATCGACAAAACTTTTTCTTACCCTTACGCTATTATTGTTTTTTCTACTGGAATCTTATGATAAGTAAAGAATATTAACGTCAAATCAAACACCTCTCTACATTGTTAGCTTAGTCAAGGTAAAGCTATAAAATGCGTAATTAAACATTAACTGAACGACAACCCAACCTCTCTGTAAAATATTATTAATTCTAAACTCAAATAGAATTACCGAGCCACCTAAATAGAGTAAAATAATAAATTTATGGATCCAGTTCAGATCTAACGCCATTTCAATGTCCAAATACAAATAACAACGAGCAACAATTTAGACGTTCGTCAATAAAACTTGGAACAATAAACCCAGCCCCAATTTATTTATTAAATTGTACCACAATCGAGACAAAGCATAATCTACGTGAACGCTTACATTCAATTACCGAGAGACAACCCTGAAGCAACAGCTAATAAAACTTGGTACAAAAATCTAACAGCACGCTTTTGGTACTGTCGTTTAAGGAGTAAAACTTTTGTTTTAATTTAATCTATGGCGCGAGTTATGGTTGGCGGCATTCGCGCCGCGGCCGTCTACGCGAGCGGTCTACGAACCGCGCCGCGCTACGCCGTAGCGCGTGTTCGGAAAACTTTGTGAATTGTTGTGAGTGATGTTGGTGTTTACTCTTTGAAGCTAAGTTGGAGTACAAAAGTGAGTTTATACTGCATTTTTAAGAGATAACTTTGTTAGTTCCATTAAGTAAACCAAAGTTGATGGAATGTCTGTCAGATCAGACGGTTCGGTATCGAAATTAAATGAAAGTTAATTTTATCAGTGAGAAGTTTACGCATAATATTTTTTTCCAAATCATCATTTGGCTGAATTCATAATTTGGCATGCATGTTTTTCTGAACACGTAAACTTTCAAGATTTTTTTAAAACAAACCTAACCTAACCTAATGTATTCAACTGGATAATGCCTTAAAAAGTCCTGAAAGTTGTAAAGTTTCTGAAAAAATACATTACGTCAAATTATGAATTCGGCCAAATGATGATTCGGACCTCGATCAAGATTATATGCCAGATAAGGGGAACCCATTATGGTATGGTATACAGTAACTAAACGCGTTGTGTGATAGAATGTATGCATACAATTGCATCAAGGTTAAATACTACTTACGTAAATTTGACACTGTACATAAAAGATTCGTTGTTAGTTAAAAGAAACAGAAAATCTGATGGCTATTCACACTTTTCTACATGTTATAAAGTTGTAACCATTAAATATTTTTGTACGTTGATGATAATAAAAGAAGTGAATCGGGCTAGTTGTCACTGAGTCACTAAGTTGAAAAATATGTTATTTTTAGTACGGTTTTTTTTTTCAATTTATGTATGTTTTGTTTTTGAGGTTTCATCACGTCCAACGGACTGAAGAAATTTCAACCATTTATGGTACAAGGGTTTTAGTATATACTTTTCACCCGATAACGCTGAAGCAAAAAAGTGGGTTATGATTTTTCCAACGAAGTTACGGGCATGTATTAGTAAAACTATTTAAAAAAAATCGCCGACCGCATGCAAATATGAACAAACTGCAATATAAATATTAAATGAATGCAGTTTGGAAGGACAAAGGAATTGAAAAATATTTCAACCGTTTGTAATAAAATTGACATTTGAACGGACAATTTGACAGTTCAAGCTTATTTTAAAGTTACTTTTGTATTATCAAATTTACGTTTGTACCTATACTATCTGTCTATCTATCTTATATCTATGTATACATATAAAAGAGGAGGTCCTGACTGACTGTCTGACTGACTCATCAATGCACAGCTGAAACTACTAACGCTAGAGAATTGTTTTTTGCACTGACAGTTACTTTTTTAACGTAGGCAAGGGATAAGAAACCATTTTTCGAAATGAATCCCCTATGTGGATAAAAACACGGGATGAAATTTTGTATCGGAAACGTAAAATCTCTAGACTTGGAAACTTCAAAATATTTTCTTCTGTTTCCGCGATTATTACTCATTGAAATAAAACAATTTAACGGATTATATCGCGTATATTATCTCATTTTAGTTCCCGACGTTTCGGAAGCTTTCCAGTTTTCCATGGTCACAAGTGGACTGAGAAAAGATGTATTTTCCTCTGTCAAAGTTACAATTTGTGCAAACTACCCATTTAAAAAAAAATAAAGCTTCCGAAACGTCGGGAACTAAAGTGAGATGATATACGCGATAAAATCCGTTAAGTTGTTTTATTTCAATTAAAAGCTTCAATTTTTGCAATAAGATTGTGTGTCCCTTTATGTCACAAAATGAAAACAAAACCCACAATTCAAGTCTCGGTGCCGTTCAATAGACTTAAAAATTCTGATTAAATAAAAAATACAAAAAAATGGTCAAGAATTATGTATATTCCGATATACAGTATGAAATAAAGGGTTAAAATCAAAAAACTTGAATACTTGTTTTTTTTTTATTCTTCCCTTAAAGGAGTAAAACAAGGGATCGAAGTTTCTATGAGGAATTTTTGAAGTTAAAAAGTTGAAGCTTTAGATTGTGTGTAAAAAATTGATAAATGACCAAAACATAATATTATGTTTATTATGTATTATACATAAATATATTATATGTATCATTTGATGTACATCTGCTTAACAAATCATAAGAATTAAATTTCAGATTTAAGAATAATAGTAGAGTAATAAGGTGATTCGACAACAGGTGGCGCTGGTAGTACCAATTAATTATCTTTCAAGTCGTTTTCTTAATATCTTATATGTTTTAAATAATTTGGTGTACATTTGAGAAATAACCAATAACATTTGATGATAATTTTCTTATGTTAATTGATTTAAATGTGCTAGAACAAATTAAACCATAAGTTATATTTGATTTATGTATAGTTGTAAGGATATTCAGTGATGGCGTTAGTAGTAGGTACGAATGTACTATTATTACTTTTTTCAATTAATTTTATTAGTCTTTCTTATTATGCTTTAAAATGATTCAGTTTACATTTGATACATGACGAAAACATACTATTTGTATGTTATTGTTTTCATTTGCTAAATAAAAGAATAAGAATAAAATGTCGATGTTTTAAGAGAGTAGATAACCTATTCGCCAACAAGTAGCGTTAGTGATGAGCATTAAATTATTTTTTACAATATTCATAACATATTCATAACATATCAATACGGTTATGCGAACGTTCAGTACTTACCGCGAAAAATGACAATGCCGCCGCCATTAATCATTTTCTACTAAATACTATGGAATCTGAGATCGCTTAATACAAATCTTTCGATTCCGTTGTATAGAGTGATGACGCCGTACACTATCTCGTGGTGTTTTTAAATAGTTTAAACCATTATATCTAGCCTTCTACCTCACATACTAATGGTTAAAGTTGGAGCTGTTATGCCTGTTATGTTCATTAGGAATCTTAGACCGCCTTAATTATGTAATGTAACTAGACTACAAATTAAAGCTCTCCATAAAAATGTTGTGAAAACTACAGTAATCACTGCTTGCGCTCGAGGCAAAAGAGTGGTCATTCCTAGAATTTTGTTAATTTCATCAGCTACCCGTTCGAGTTCAAAATAACACAACTGCCTCTTAAGTTATGCTTTATAATGACATTTAAGAAAATGGCAGGCATTGATTAAAGAGAGGACTGTTTCACTAACGGTCAATTTGACGTCGCATGTTCCAGGTTGAGTTCTGCGAGCAGTCTGGTTATCTAAGCCCCCAAAAGAAACCCCGCTAATGATGTTTATAAAGAGGTGCTACGCTAAGGTGACCAGCTTATTTCTTCATTTTTATTTTCCTCTTTTCTGCCCCGTGACTATGTCCACGCGGATTTTCCCCTTTTTATCACATAAAATTTCACCCACTGTACTATGTTTGACTGAAACTATCCTTTTAAAACGCTGAGGTACCTTTCAGAACAATTAAATTTTGGGCTGGTGTCGGGCACTCCGCCTGTCTCTTGTTCTCATAGTCTGGGAGGCGTTAAAATTGCCAGTGTTGCCTTCTTATGGTCAATGTCCCCATTTTCTTACTCTAAATCTGTTGGTCGCTGAAAATCTTAAGAGTATTTTTTAACAAAGATAAACATTATCGGACAACTCACAGAAATAAGTCATTTATATCTTTGTTTTTATCAAAAATCTAAGCGCATGAAGTCGCGAGCGGCCGCTAGTTATTAAAAATGAAAGGTATGTTACATTGAGGTTATTTTTATAAAAATATGCGAAACTGGGTATTTCGAGGTCTTCGAATAAAAAAAAATGTTTTTTGATGTTTTATATATACGTATGTATATGTTTTCGCGGCCTCATCTCGTTATAACACCTCAATGTATTTAAACCATGTCTGGTAATATAGCGAAACATTCGAGAGTAGTAAAAGGGTACTTTTTACCTGACTACGTCGAAACAAAATAGGGTTACGACTTTTTCGTCTAAAATATTGTTACTTACCATATGGAGGTCACAAAAACAAAAATATTTTTTTTGGATTTTTCTGTGTTTGTATGTGTCGTTGTGGCTTCATAACGTCTAATCAGCTAAAAAGATTTCAACTATTTTTGATACACGCGTAGCTGGGTATCTCCAGATGGTTATAGTCTTATAGTATACTTTTTACCCAACTACGCTGAAGAAAAAAAAGTGGATTATGATTTTTTCTCCTCCACTAACGAAGTTGCGGGCATCTTCTAGTTTAATATATAGTCGTCTAGTAACCATGACAAACGCCTTATGAGCTTACGGGACTTGGGACTAGTTCGATTCGTGTAAAATTGTTACAATATAAATAGAATATAAAATTCGCCAAAGTGAGAAATACATACATTTTAATATTCCAAATTTCCACTCGTTTACCATAATTAATAATGTTTGCTTTCATCGTGAATTGTAAAAGCAGAATTAACTTATTATTATTTTAATTAAAATTAGTGCGTAGTAGAAAACAGCGTGTAAGCGTAAAGCGTACAGTGGTATCTAAAAACAAACCGGACAAGAGCATGTCGGACCATGCTCAGTGTAGTCAGGGTTCCGCAGCCTTTCATTCAAAAACCTCCACTACAGATGAACAAAATACAATAAGAAAACACTACAAGCAAAAGAGCGTATCTCACGGCACTTACGTCCTTTAGTTGAGAAGCGCAGTTTTTTTGGCAGTAACTCAAAAACGAGTCGACCGATTTTATTCTGTATATTTTTCATTAAAAGTACTTAGGCCTCCTTTTCATGAATATTTCCATATTTTTTTGACCCGTGGTTGAAAAGTGAGGAGGGAAGCGCTATTTTTTGTATTTCCGGAGCGAATATATACAAAACTCCTAACTTTATCAAATCATAATGTTTAAAAACACCTATTATTTTTACAACACCTATTCAACGACACCCAACACTAGTTATGGAACGAAAACAAAATTGACCCACACTAAAGTGGGTTTGTGTACGAGAGGTATCCAATTTTTTTTTTAGTTTTTACTTCACCTTTTTGTCGGCGTGATACAAACACATACTCATACCAAATTTCAGCTTTCAACCACTAATGATCACGGAGCTAGGCTACTGACGAACAGACAGACGGACATGGCGAAACTATGAGGGTTCCTAGTTGACTACGGAACCCTAAAAATGGACCTATAGATTGGAACGTGTGTTTTGGGGGCAGGGTTTAAATTTGCATGCATATTTCTAGGTGTGAGAGTTCATAGAGTAAATTTTATTCAAATCAAATGTCTTCTGAATCAACAAAAAATTCCCACGTTAAATGCATTTCTGCTTTTTTCCATTCATAGACCAATTTTAACCTAATTTATAGTTTTTTTCTTTTTGTTGACTAGCGCTTGCCACCTTCGGGATAATTCTATTAAATTTTTCAAATAAAAGGTCACTAGCACAGCTGGTAATCATCGTATAACAAAACGCTGACGTTCGCGCCATGTTGTGTTTAATGTTGACTGACGTTTTTCTTTGCTGTGATTAGCTGTTGCTTTGTCAATTCACTTGTCTTGTCATCTATATAATATTTGTCGAAATTTATTCTGTCACTGTCACAGTAAACTGTTATCGAGTGATGTCCTTGTGTTTATCCTGTCTTGCTTTTTCCAAAAAAAATTTAAAGTGTTTTGTTTGTAGAACTTTGCGAAAGGACGCTATTTTACAACATTTCTCGTGCTCTGAGAAAATACTTATTACCTACTTAAGTGGTTGAAGTGCTTAAATCGTGATGATCTTGCAAAATTATCGCCTGCAGAACTAGCAAACATTATGTCCAAGAATTCATTTTGTTTATTTGACTGCGCCGTCATTTCATTGCTCTGATTTACAATTATGAATTGGTGCAACACAACCAACAAAATAATAAAGGGGACAGATGTAGTCCGATTAAAAAACTGCGTATTACTTGCAATACAGAAGAAAGCTTACGAGAAATTTAAAAAGAAATTGAAAAATAAATCTTTTAACAAATAATATGTTTTTTATTTTTTTGCCACTTAGGTATAATTCTTACGTGTTCAAATGCCGGGAACTATTCATTCTAAATATTAGACCTCATTCAATGAACCTTGACCGCTTTGGCTGAATACGTTACGATCCCTTGCCATATAGCAATTTCGAATGGAAAAAAATAATAACGTCTGTCAACACCAATCGTACAGATTAAATATAGTTGCTTAGTGTAAATAATATTTGTTTCTGAGTTGGCAGTCTGATACGTAGTATCTCTTATTAGTCTGTAGTCACTAGAAACAAAAGAGAAAAATGTTGAAGAGTTTATACTATTAAATAAGATTTTATAAAAAAAAATTACTTTAACAGGTACCGGGCATAATGGTGCCATATCATAACGTTTAAAGTAATATAACTAAAAAGTTCCGGCAACATTGTTTACCTTTTTATTTTCAGCCTAGTCGGGTATAAAATATCCTACAATCAAACATATTTAAATTGTCGAAGAGATAGAGATGCTGTTAGTAAAGTCCATGTTTTTCAAGAATCATCATCATCGCCCTGTTTAGTTTAATTTAGAGTCATCATCCATAATGAAAAATAAATTCCTCAGTAGTACAACTCAGGGAGAGCCTAAAAAAATAAATATAGATTATATTTGTTGTTCACAGCGCAGGCGCCGGCGGCCATGATGGCGCTGCTCGTAGTGGTGCTAACTATATCCGGTAAGTAAAGGAAGTAGTCCAGTAACACGATATGACTGTTTTGATTTTGCAAAGACAAATAATCTTTTACAACACGTCCGTCGTTGTTCTAAGTGTCATAAAAAAGGGCATGCAAAGAAACAGCTAAGATGTATTGCTTTTCTTTCAAATTCGGGGTACTTAAAAAGTCCCATTATATGAGAGGGTATCGCACTCACAATTTTATAGCCATCTACTGCTGTGAGTCTAGTAATTGATTTATGAAAAAATAAACTAACTAACACGACTGCATCAAAAATCATTCAAAATTACCCCAACGTGATTTAAAAGTCAACACTGCATACTTAATGGGTATATGGTAATGCCGTTGAACTTGTAAATCAGAGCGTTAATCAACGATAGCAAAGTGACTTTATCTTAATTGTTCAGGTCTAAATTCAATTATTTATGTGTAGGAGCGGCGATTAAGTAGATACAACAATATTGGCCAGTAATGTTTAAAGTAAAAAGAGCACGGGGCAGATCTACGAGTACGTGGAGATCTAGGGATTGCCTATTAGGTATGGCTCCGAAATTTCCCCTGAATTGTACAAGTTAGTAATATCTAGTGAACTCATATGGGCTTGCACAGAGAGATTATAACCTCAACCGTGGTTTTCATAATGAATAATTATAGTCCTTTCATAATCCTACCGGCTAACAGGTAGGATTATGAAAAGTGTGCTGATGCGTCTGTGGCGTGCACAGGGTTTTTAGTAAAGGTAGTTAAAATATTTTAATCACATGGGTACACAATTTTTCTATGGCTATATGGTGCCATGGTTTTTCAGGGCAGAGCAGTGTCTTTGATATGGATCGCCTGTAACTGCTTGAGATACAATTAATTTGATAGCGCACTGCTAAAATGTACGTACCATGTTACTTGAGCATATACTGCGATAAGTTTTTAGCTAAAACGAGGAAATGATATGACATTGTTAAGGATAGTTATAGCTGGATGGTTACCTATGTTGCCCCAATGAAACGTCAGAAACATTCAAATCTCACCCATTCCAAGCAAATAATTGTTCAACTTTTCACTTTATATTTCCTTTTGATTTGATATTTTAAAGTGGATTTAACTTAATCTCGACTGAAAAGATTCGATTAAAATAATTAAACTGACAAATAGACAAGGTAAGTTAAATATGTCAGCAAATCGATGCATTGCTTTATGTTAAGCTATCATAAATAACCGCAGTGCGTAGTACAACCACAATTTACCACTAAATGCGTTTCGGCGTGTGGTCAACGTAAATGGGAAACCATCGGTCAAAGTGAATGCGTCAATGTTTAAGCAGTAGGATTAGGCTTCTATGTGTACGCAATTTCGGTCCATTTTTCCCTTGTCGACCTAATGTGATCCTGGCTGTCTATGGAAACGAAAAAAAAACTCAGTAGGTATTTTTATTATCAATAAAACATTCAATTTTTACTCGGGCCGTCGAGGGCTGCCCCTAATGCATAAAAAAATATACGCAGTGGGAAAATCAAAGGCCAAAAAGTTAAAACGTAAATGGCGGTAACCTTAAAAATTGTAAATAGCCAATATTTATACGCAAAGTCAGTTACTTTTATTTTTGGAAACCATTGTCTGCCTTATTTGGGAATCGAATCATTCAAATTAGATTTCATTGAAAAACTTATTAATACTGTACTTTTTTTACTAGAAAACAGATATGTTAAAAGACATAGAAGACCGTGAAAACTTTTTTTTGGGAATTTTGGCTGGTTTGATTCCCGACTAAGGCACATATAAAATAAACATTAATGCAGTTTTTATTTGTTTTTAAAAATAAAAGTCAGCCAGTCTATTGGCTTTTTCCAAAATCCAGGGTAGTGTGCTTCATGTTGTGTTTGAATGTACTATCCTGCTAAATCAAAAGGAACGAGAGGCAGAACCTCCTTTCATAATAACCAAGTTTCTTCCTAAACTAACATCCAAAATACAAGTCAAGGGCCACTGTTCTTTGTGCTTCGCATTAGCAATGCGGCACAGAGCTATTCGGTATCAAAAATTCCATTACTAGTAAAAAGCTAGTGTTTCGATGCATAATGCAGAGCGGACGTGACCACGGGGCGACATTACCTAAAACGCAAGTTGTAGGTGGGAGCGGGGAGTATTAAATAATGAAGCAAGGTACACTTGGCAGCAAAATCGATATGGCAAGCTAGGTATTTCAACCAGGTACGTATCAGATTGTATAAAATTAAAAAAAAACTAACTTAACATAACCTACGTTCAAAATCCCTAAAATCTAAATACCTAATGATTGTTTCACTTAAATTAAAAAGTCAAATGGATATGTTACCGAAGGTCATAAATCTAAAATTTGAAATTCTTAAAATTCGTTTACTTCACAGTTAATTGACCAAAATGGAAAATACCAACATGGGTCTAAAACCGAAAACTGTAGGTTAGGTCAGTTTTGTTTTGTGACCATGTATACCGGAGCTTGTTTACTCAAGCAAACATTTTAAGGCTCCGAGTGTCCATGCAAGCAAGCATTTTGGCGCCCCGCTCGCTTCGCTCACTCCGCACCCTCTTTTACGATCGCGGAACCAGATCTACTACTTCATACAAACAGCTCGCAAGTGCAACATTTTAGCACGAAGGTTTTGGCACGAATGTCAGAAATAAAAAATCTTAAACAATAATTTCCGTTTAAAAAGAGTTTAAAGACTTAAAGTCATTGTTACCAGAGATTTAGGGTTCACTCACACTTTATCGATGTGGAGTCGAATTTGGTCAAGTTTTTCTCACCACGCTATCTATAGCTTTCATTGTCGTTGAGACGGCCGTTAAGTTATGTTCTGGCGTCGCGACGGTTGTTAAACTACTGAGTCGCCAATTTCGTACAACTGGTTTGAAATAATAAGAACGTTTCAAGAATATTCTATCCTATAGATATAATTTGCCTCTCTTGATGTACAACACTGACACTCTTTTTAGTCTTCACCGCTCATTAAATACCACGATGTTCAGGATTAGCGTGTTACTTATATTGAAACATTTCAATTTCACTTTTTTATTTCCGTTCAGAAAGTTAATATTTTAATTTATTTGCAGACAACTGAAGTAATAGTCATTATATTTACACTTTCACGACCGCGAGCCTGCGAGGTGGGCGCTCTGTTCCTGGTAACTTTTCGCTACATACACATTTTTCCACGTTTTCGGGTACGCGAGAAGCGGTACGAAAATGTTGGTCGTGAATGTGTTTAAAACAATAATAAA
Source organism: Hedya salicella (assembly GCA_905404275.2). Classification (NCBI taxonomy): domain Eukaryota; kingdom Metazoa; phylum Arthropoda; class Insecta; order Lepidoptera; family Tortricidae; genus Hedya; species Hedya salicella. The sequence continues at coordinate 18,829,228 of FR990099.1, read as the reverse complement.
TAGTAAAATATTTCGTCATCATCATAGCCATAGGAAGTCTACTGCTGAACTTTTGTCCAGCCTTCATTTTTGGTTCCCCACGATATTGACCAGATCATCTGTAAGAGCTTTACCGATATTATAAATATGAAAACACGTTTGTAGCTTTGTTGGTTTATTTGATTGTTTATTTTTAAATTTTCTTCTGTTTCCGCGATTATTACTCATTTAAATAAAACAATTTAACGGATTATATCGCGTATATTATCTCATTTCAGTTCCCGACGTTTCTGAAGCTTTTCTGCTTTCCATGGTCACGGGTGGTCTGAGTAAAGATATATTTTCCTGTGTCAAAGTTACAATTTGTGCAAATTACTCATTTTTGAAAAAACAAATAAAGGTGCACATACATGCCATGGCTTAATTATTTTATTCTAATAATTTACCAAGCAGCATTTCACAAATGAGGCGTACTGAGGAGAAAAGAAAGGCTGCAAAGAAAAACTCCCAGGCTACCTCATTACTAATTATAATATTTAAAAAAACAGAGACTATTAAACTACTTTTTAACATACACGATAGTTAGAAACGTCGGGAACTCAAATGAGATAATATACGCGATATAATCCGTTAAATTGTTTTATTTGAATTGATTGTTGATTGTTTGGTTTATTTTCCTTTTATGCAACAAACGGAGATATATCTACACGACTTTTTAGTTTAATTAGCTTGTTTTTATTTGGTTCATACATTGATATGAATGGCTAATGTTAAATACACGATTCTTGTAGCCTTTTGTTAAATCCGTTTATCACGGAACAAAACCCCAAGACAACCCTAATATTGAAATATTCCGCCTTCCTGTTGTCATTTGAACCATGCCATCAAATTTTAAATTTTCCCACGAAGCGTATCGTTGTTCTAAGCGACGCGAGTTCGCGCAGCATGACAATTAAGGAGTGCTTCCAAATAGGTTAGATTTTTGTTACAGTTTTTAGGGTTACGTACCAAAAAGGTAAAAGGGAACCCTTATGGTGCGACTTTGTCTATCTGTCCGACCAGTTGAGCGCCGTATCTCAAAAACTTCTTATGCTATCTATTTGAAATTTGAAATATTTATAAACATGGTCATCCCATATGTATTGCAAAGGAAACAGTTTAAAATATATTTTCATTATGTTTTCTAAAAAAAACGACTGACTAAAAATTAAAAGTTTAGCTACTAGGTCAAGTATCATTAATTTGTAGGGGGTCTGTACATTTTCAACATTGTTTTAATTTTCTTATTGTGATTAGTTTTATTTTAATAAGGAAAATGAAAAAAAAAACACTATACCCTCTTTATATCTGAAGTTTACTTGACGAAAAAATAGAAATTTAACTAGATTTATTTTTAATTTTCCGAAACCCTATTTGAACAACCTGGTTGCGTTAAGTTTGCACCTCATTTGTATGCAATGATGTAGATATCAGGTGCAAACCCCTGGTGCGCGAGTCCGACTTGCACTTGGCCGGTTTTTTTACATGAGGAACAAATTTGAAGTACTATCATCATAGTGAACATGAACGTATAGCGAAAATCCGCGCGCAAGCGCGCTAAAAAGCAAGAAATTATTGCAATCATTGTAGCACTCGAAAGTGAACTTTCGAGAATTACGAACAACGCTCGTTATTAACAGGTAGGTATAGTTTTAGCTGCGCAGTATTATCGCGAAGTGTGCTGCGTCGGGCTACATTGAACTTCAGTTGAAAACGTAACGTTTTAAATTCTATAAGTTTATTTTGAATGAGCATTGGCTGTCAGTGACTCTCAATCTCGATTTACTAAGTGCCTCATTTATCATTAAATAATTCGATTTAATTAAACTTGTAGGTAATATGAAATTTACGTCAACACATAAACACCCAAGTTGGGGAGCGCTCTAAACTAATCAAAATCTGACCCCAACAAGACGGCATGGCACCCGTAATAAAACTAGCTCAAAGCACAAACGGGTCGTAAAATTAAGTTATAATTAAAGTACTGCTTCCGAGTTCAACGCTACTAATAATAACTTTCTGCGAATAGTTATGTGAAGGATTAACACACATTTAAGAGTTCTAGTTGAAATTAAAGTACCTATCACGAACTTTTCCAAGGTTTAAATTAACTCGCTTCGTGCCCGGTAGGGTTTTGCAAAATCCTCGTTTAGATTTTTTTATAAAAAATATTGTTTATAGACCCACGCTGGGTTTAATGCTTGGAGTTTGTATTGATTACTTTCTCCTCAATTAGTTAATAACACACCAGCATTTAACCGTGACTTCGTTCACGTTACCGAGAACTGAGAAGCCTATCTTTTAAAGATTGATTCCTCATACAAACTTCCAGCCCTATTTTCACTGTCTTAAGGGATAATGTCCAGAATAAAAAAATATCTTATGTCTTTTATAGAGTATCTATCTACATATTTAAAAAAAACTGGCCAAGTGCGAGTTGGATCCGCGTACAAAGGGTTCTGAACAAAATATACACTACAAACGGCCGTATCCATGCAAATTCAGTGTTAGCAGAGCCCTAAGCCTAAGCACAATATACTCGGTGTTCGATTATTTTATTATGGTTACTGACATAGACAGACATAATTTTACTGTTTTTAGTATTAGTTGTTCTAGCGGCAACAGAAATATATCATCCATGAAAATTTCAACTGTCTAGCTGTCACGGTTCATGAGATACAGCCGGGTGACAGACGGACAGACAGACAGATGGACAGCGGAGTCCTATTAACAAGGTCTAGTTTTACCCTTTGGGTACGGAAACCTAAAAATTGAAAGACAAAAGACAGCCATAGGCATGTACAAATTATATTTAAGTATGGATATACTGAGAAAGAATACTGTGCATGGTTTTTGTCACCGCGTATAATTAGACAGCTTAGCTCTATCACTAATAGCTCCGAGGCTAATACTGAACTTCTACTCTACTCTAATTTACCGATACGACAAAGTACGCTTATGGCGTTAACATCTACTCGTTATCTGAGCCCGCATTTCCTCGTAATTCCAACGGCAAATAATTTCCAATAAGTTCAGAGCTCTTCAGCGTAAATCATCATATCATACTGCTGCAATATCAAAGCTTCGCGGTTGCCTCCTACCCATCCTACCCACCCACTAACCAACATTAAAAGATCTCCCGACCCCGCAAAATACTCTCTGACTTCTACTCAACAAAGGTTCAAGTTATACTGGCTTATCATATGTAACGCAGTCTACTTTTTAATTACATGCATCATACCGCCCGAGTGCAGTTTCAAAAAGGATTTCGAGGTTTGCGTTTTAAATGTGGCTTTTTCTTTGTTTTGGTTTGGAATTAAGTAGTTTTTGAGTGCAGTGATCCTTCGAATGCTAAATGAATGACATTCTTGGTACTTAGATGTTGGCGTTAAATAAATGTTATCATGGTAAAGAAAATATCCAAATGGTTGGTAAAACGAAGCAGACAGTTGTTGAGTCATTAGCAGAAAGCGAAATCACTTAGACTAAGTCTTGGAATTAAGTTACTATTTTAGATACCTAGAGATTTTTTTTAAGTCTCTTTGTGCTCAGTTACGTTACATAATTTAAGAAGTCTGGAAAATGAATAGTGAAGTGAATCCCGATGACATAAATAATTATACCAAGGTCCTGAAAGGTTTATCACTAGAAAGCAGTAGTGTGCAGTTCATATACGCTCAAAGGCGCTCCCTAACCTGGTACCGTGACCGATCATAGTTCCATACAGGCACACAGAGAAACTGCATACCCTGGAGACCTGAACGAGCATGGCTCCAAATAGGAACAGGAAAATTGCCTACCTCTCGGCAAAAAATTCTGTGCAGCTACTGCTAGAGGGTGCCCGCAAATTCACGCGTGGAAAACGAAAAATTCATAATCACAACCCTATTTAAAAATAAAACCCTATTTTTTGCTTCAGCGTATTCAGGTGATTATTATACTATAACTATCTTCGGATGTTCAGCTATTCTTGTACCAAAACTGGTTAAAATGAATTCAGTCGAATTGATATGTCGTGTCATGTCATGTTATTTTAACTTGAACGGCAGCATGTCTACTGTGATCGTCATCGGTGTGCTGGGTGGTAGGATGACACTACATCTTCGGCACCTAGCGTGTGACATTACCTCTATAGTTTACCTAGCCTAAACACTTTTTTCATTTATGTCACTGTATGTAGGTATGGTGGTCAACCTATGCTTAATTCTGTCGGGACATTTGACGCGATGATACCACATAGATATAGACGAAACCAACCGAGAGATGGCGTTGTTATCAATGACTTTATTAGACTTTTTTATACTTTTATAATATTTTATATATTGTACGAATAGTTTTCTTAGACACTTAACGTAATATTACGTGTAGATCGTACCTCTAAAGAGTTGTACTATAATAGACAGTAAAAAAGCTAGACTGGCACTTGGCCAGTTTTCGTTTTGTACAGCGCTTACTCCTTACTCTCGTACATAGGATATGCAACCTGTTTATGAATCATGGTAAGCTGAGTGCTCGCTGTCAGTCCTCGACATCAAGTGCTACCTTTGATGTTGATACGTTTTTAACTTAATTACTACGTTTTTTAAAACACGCAATGCAGACGAAAATTTGTTGGGGTGTGTAGTTTTCGCAGTATACATATTATAAGTACCTTTTCCATTTTTCTGCGAATACAGACCCTTATTTTTAACGAGGCCAGTTTCGAAGGTTTGCCAACGTTAAAATAATGGGACAAAGTGTATAAATACATTGACCGACTAAAGGACAAGATTTTTCGTCAGTAGTCTAAAGTACCGATGGAAAGATGTGAACGAGGATAAATGTTTCTGGTGCAAGTTTAGAAGCACAAAATTAGAAGGGGCTTTATTGATATATTAATAATAATAATAATCAAAAACGCCTGAAAGAGCTGAAGTCTGGTCCATGAAGGCGTTAAAGAAGGGCGACCTTCCAAGAACATTAAAACGCAAAAAAGTCGACATGTGCATCCTGCCTATCCTTACCAACGGCACTCAGACCTGGTGACAGTCTAAAACCGAAAAGTCTAGACTTAAGGTCTGCCAGCGAGCGATGGAGCGCAGAATGCTGGGTGTTCGAGGAGCTGATCGCATCAGAAACACCGACCTGCACTCCAGAACTGGTATCGCAGATGTGGGTGTAAAAACCGCCAGACTCAAATGGCGCCGTATGAATCCAGATCAGTGGGCCAAGGTACTATCAACAGCATAATTGCATAGACATGGTAAAGACGATAATCGCTTGGCTGTCTTAAGATGCTGAGAGCACGTAGCTCTCAGCATTGCATGATGGTTACAAAAAAATAAACTAGATGGCGTTGTCATCAAAACAACAGAATTGAATGCTTTGTTTGTTGATATGTAAGTCTGACAAGCATTAAAATTGTTCTGTAATAGAATAATTTACTACATGGATGAAATATAATTACTATTAAAAACAAGCTTCCACTGAAACTAAAACGGCACATGTATTTAACTTTTGGAACACGCTTCTTTTTAACCGACTTCCAAAAAAAGGAGGAGGTTCTCAATTGTTCGGAATGTTCTTTTTTTTATTAAGGTTGTTTTAAAATTTATTTTTCAAGCGTATTGTTATTATCTTAACAGAACAGTCTGTTCTGCTACAAGAACTCATTGCAAATATGTTTCTTCATGAAACTACGAGGTTTTTAAACATACTTAACTTCATCCACACCTCAATAACATATGTGATGACATGAATATAACGGCACTATACTATAATAAAAATAATATACTAAGTGAGGCGGAACTTTAGAATACCCTCCTTTGGAAAATACTTTACTTTGGATGCAAATTTCCGTAAAAACTTGCGTTGCTAGTTCTTTGAAAGTCATTAAGGATGAAAATCTATTATAATATCATATAGTATGAAGAGATAGTCAATTGATACTAGGCTGAAAGAAAATAATCATTGTTTGTGCCAGGATCTTTGCTTAAATATTGACTAAGAGTTCACTTATGGCAATCGAAATACTGATTCAATATTAGTATGGTTTGGTTATTAAATTATATAGTTATTACAAGAAAAATTACAATTGACTGTGTGTATTCATAAAAGGTAAGGTAAAAGAAAACTAGTCACGGATCTATATCGGTATCCCTAACGTCATTTGTCCTAATATATCGTTTGCCTAATGTAGCATTTGCCATACCGCATTTTTATCAAAAACCATAAACTTTTCTGGATTGTTATAAAACAATCCTAACCTAATCTATACGATGATGTTTTAAAAAATCCTGAAAAAATTACGGTTTTTGAAAAAAACGCGTTATGGCAAATGATACATTTGGCAAACGATACATTAGGACAAACGACATTAGGGATTCCGAAGGAGACCCCTTATCTATACTTACAACTACAAATAATAAAACTTTGAAATATAATAAAAAACTTTATTTCTTACACTATTTTTATTTAAGATAAATAACACAATTATTAAACATTAATATATAATTTAAGTAAAAGTTCTTCTTAAGATTTTGTTAAGGGGGTATAGTATTCATTTCCAAAATTGGAAAGAGGATTGAAGCTTGCCTTCAACAAAACTGTATTATAAACAAATACAATTAATTACAAATCTGACACTGGTTATCATTGTCAGCGAACGCACTCTAACATTTACCTTTTACTGTTTTACTAACTTATCATTTTTTAACAATTCAAAGACTGAGTAATAAAAAAAATATTTTAAAATACTGTCACAAAATAGCGTATAGATATGTAAAAAAGCAATACGTGATTTGAGTCCCGTTCTGTAGTATAAAAATGTACGTATTTACTATCATAGTATAGAAAAATATAAAAATAAAATATACTTAACGCAATTACGCCCTGTTTAACTACTAAAAAACATCAGTGTTACCCGATCTCCACTTACTTCAGTCTTTAATTGGTATAGCCACAGGTTTTCAATGGGATTTAAATCTGGTGATCTAGCAGGCCACGAAATGATATTTAAGTTATAACGCCGGCGAAAACACTCACTCACACTTTAGGAACGATGTTTGAGACAATTATCCTGCACAAATGCAATTATGCGTAATTCTTCCTCCGGATACACCTTTCGAATCATAGCATTCTCCAGCACATTGAAGTAATCAGCAATTTGCCCGACTGGGCACTCTGACAAGTTCTCCCGGGTCAGCCCCGCTCATCCAACCCCTCATATTCACTGCAATGCGACCAGATTCCACATTGGGCACTTTGTGATCGTTATTATAACGCGTGTTATTTCAACGCCACAAGCTTAAACGTCCGTGTTGACAAGTGAAACGTTTTTTCGTCAGTGAATATGACATGACTTCAATCGGCATTTAAGTATTCTCGAGCAAACTTTAATCTCGCTTCTTTGTGCTGTGGATTCAGCAAGGGTTTGACTACATGCTTGCGAGGATGTAAACCCTCACTGTGTGGAGAACACGGTGAACAGTGTCCACGCCTGTGTTAAATAAACTGGTGTAATGGGTTGTTGCTGGAAAACCATTTTCTTCATATTCCTGGACCATGCTTTGCCGCCACTGTGCGCTAATAAGTCAAGGTCTATCGGTCCTTTGGCGGTGCAGTAATGGACCTTCCTCTGTGAATGGTCGCACCCATAACACAACTGTTTATCATTGTTAAATTAGCATACAGATATAACGAATATAAAAAATCTAGAAAGAAATGTAAACAATAATACTTACGCTTACACCGGTTTCTGTGGCAATTGCTGTCAATTTTTTTCCTTGACTATGCAAAGTAATTATTTGTTACCTTGTAGCTAAGTCAATATTGCAACGATAACCCATTACAAAATAAATGAACTAAATAAATGCTAAAACTCAATTAACAATACAATCGAACGGACGGCAGCCGCAAGGAAACGAACGAACAGTTTCTTTGTATAAAAACTATTACGGTATATTCATAATCTTAAGTCTACCCTCTAAGTATGTGCGGTTTATTTTATATAATTGTTGCACTATTCAACAACTATTCAACATGTGACTAAATTATAAATATTTATTTGTTTAAGCAGCTGTTAATTAACCTCAGTAAAAAAAAACTATTAACACTCGCATGCCTTGCTTTTATTGCAGTGATTACAAATCCTTACTTCCTTACTATATTATAAACGTGAAAGTATGTATGCACGTTCCACTGAATCTCAAAAACTACTGGACGATTTTTTATAAAACTTTCCAGTTATGTACCTTATATATCAGAATAGGACATAGGCTATAATGTATGTCAACTTTCATCTCTTTTAGGGACAAAAAAGGGGATGAAAATTTGTATAAACAGTAAATATTTTACGCTAGGAACTTGAAATCTTGGTAATATGCTTCACATTTAAATTAGTGAAATATCGAGTTTAGAGGAAAGACATAAGCTACTTTTTATCCCGGAAAAAGTTAATCCTTAATTTTTGTGGTTAATAATTAAATTGGCCATAATATGCAAATATTATTTTCAATGTAATATGTCTGGTTTAGGTAAGTCGGATTAGAATTCAAATAAAACCGCTAAACATCCATGCAGCCATTTGTACATACCTTTCCAAACACTCTTTGAGATACATTTCAACCAAAAACGATATAGCCCAATATAAGTATAATTGAAATGCAAAACTATAATTATCTTACTATATAAAATAAGAAATAAGGTGCGTTGTGATAAGACAGAAATAGGACAAAGGTTAACTTTATTTCAACGCCTTTAAGAGCATTTTTGATAAAGTTTTAGTCTATCCTATTCTTTCGTCTTACTCCAACGAATCTTACCTTTTTTTATTGGTATTGCTTCACTTTGCACAAAAAATATCTATTCGATTTTTGCCTTGGGAACAGTGCGTTTATCAGGATAAAAAGCGTTTTACTACTCATCGGTCAATAAACTACCGCCATACATAAAAACAACATCATTATCAACAAATTGCGCCAACTAATGTAAATTCCATTGTATGTAATCCCAAGGTTATCATTTTGTTACAAGCAGGGATACGCATTGTTCATAAAACCTTCATGCTTTTATAATTCTATATACGGCGCAAACATTTCTATAATAATATCCGCTTCGTTAAACTCGCGAAGAAAACTTCCTCGTATCAGTAGCGGTCAGGCTTTGTTGAGGCCTTCTGCTCAACTTACCCCTGCCCACCCAACTGCCCACTGTGCCCACTCCCACCCGTTCACGCCCGTATTAAACGCTCCAGTTGACCCATCATGGCCGCCACACGTCCGGCAAATATTTGCCTATTGGCCGAATAACGCTCATCACTTTAAATTCATCCCTATCTACTAGAGACTGGGCAGAGTTCTCCGTGTAACGTGTTCATGTAAGTTGAAACGTTAATTAAAAGTTTAGTTTATTTGGAACCGATATTATTTGCTAGCTATGTCCCAATTATTCTGAGACCGTATGTAAACAAAAGGTGGTAGGAATAACTTTGTTTACTGTGGAGAGTTAGTTATTTGTTTAGTACACTGTCATTATAAACCATTTTATTAATTTTCATAGAGTTTTTTTATTAATTTTACATAAGAAAAAGTAACTAACTAACTACTTTGGCGCAACAACCCAAAATGAGTTTTGGCCTCCAACACAAGAGCACGCCATCTAGCCCGATCCTGCGCCACTTCCTGCCAGCTATCGCCAACTCCTAGCTCACGCAGATCCGCCTCCATCATATCTTTCCAGCGATACTTGGGGCGACCAATAGGACGTCGCCCCACTGGTCGACCCAAATATGCTCTCTTGACTTTGCGATCGTCTCCCAATCTCTCGACAAGGCCAATCTAGCGAAAGACGAGGTGCTTTGGTTTCGCCAATGATGTTAGGTTCGGCCACTAGTTCCGCGATCTCTGTGTTCTTGCGGATCCTCCAGCTTCCATTTTCTCTTATTGTAGGTCCCAGGATCTTTCTGAACACCTTTCTTTCCGCAACTAACAATCTTTGGTCGTCCCTAAGGGTCAGCGTCCAAGCCTCACATCCATACATTAATATGGGTCTGATGACGGTTTTGTAAATCCGTAACTTTGTCGATCTGCTGAGAAGCTTGGACACCAACACCCCATGAAGTGCAGCGCTGCAACGTAAGGTGTTCTGGATGCGGATGTTGATCTCATCCTCTCTTGTATGCGAGTCTGTAACCGTGCAGCCGATATATTTAAATTTCGCGACACCCTTTTAGGAGGTTTCTCCTACAAGTAGGTCATCTCTTTTGACACGGTTCTTCCTAAAATGCTGCATATGGAGTACTCCGACTTAGCGTGATTGATCCTGAGACCAACTTTTGCAGCGTCTTGCTCCAAAATTGTTGTTGATATTTCTACCTCTTCATGGTTTTCCCCTAATAAAGCCAAGTCGTCTGCTTACCCTATCAGTCTATGTCTTCCATTTAGTTCTACTCCGGAATCAAGTGCCAGTACATTTTTAAGAACATGTTTCAGAACCAAGTTAAAAAGTATAGGTGAAAGGGCGTCGCTCTGCTTCAGACCGGTACTCACCGTGAAGGGTTCCGTAAACTCATTACCCACCTTCACCTGCATACGGCTTACGCCGGTGGCTACTTGGATCATATCGACAAGTTTTTTAGGTATATTGTAGTTTCTTAATATGGAATACAGGGCAGCCCGGTCAATGCTGTCATATGCTTTTGTGAAATCTACAAACAACACGTGGATGCTCTGAGCGTATTCCCACCTTTTCTCCATAAGTTGCTTGAGGAGGAAAATCTGGTCAATTGTACTGCGATTTTTGCGGAACCCACACTGATAATCACTAAGGATTTTTCCGCATACGGTTTCAGTCTACGAAGGAGTTTATATGACAAGACCTTGTACGCCGTTGGGAGCAGAGCAATTCCTCGGTAATTTGAAAAAGTACTATATACAATTTAATTATTACTCGCCAAACTGTGACGTGACGTCTGAACGTCATTTCGTTTTACTTAGCTAAACTAGCTTCAAATGTCACATAAAAATCGTACATTTGAACATGTAAATTCTGACAAGTCAGAAAAATAAGCTTGCTTATAAAAGGCTGCACTTATTTAGGTTACAATCTAAAAAAAAAATGTCATCGTGTACCATTCGGTCAAAAAAAATTATTTTGAGAATCTATCCAACAACTTCATCATAATTTTTCACCGAATTAGTCAACTAACCACATGTACTGGTATCCTGTATGTTATATATTTTATTTAGTTACAAGCTAATGATGTGTAATATGTATGCAGTCACTGTGGGTCACTAAAACGGTCACCGTGCTATAAAGTGTCTCATGGCTAAAGGTAGTAGTAGAAGGGCCCCCGTAAATGATGGTTAGTTGACTAATCGGTGAAAATGAATGACAAAGTTGTTGGATATATATGCTCCCATGGATAGGCACCAAATAAATTAATCGACTTGGTTTTATTTTATATATCACAACTTTTTGCGGTAGAAGAGGTCACGAGACTTGATTTTTTTTATACGTAGGTCACTCGATAAATTTTGAGATAAAAAAACTATTGAAGATATTAGTATTATTTATTTTACATTTTTTCAAATTACTCTCCATTACCCTCTACACAAAGTTTCATTCGTCTAAACCAACTTTGGAAACACTTTTGCCAGTCTTCATCAGATAGGTCCGAAATTGTTTCTTCATATGCAGCCACGGCTTCTTCAGCACTCGAAAAAAACTTCCCTTTTATTTTTTCTTTCAGGGAACAAAAAGAAATCGCAGGGAGCTAAGTCAGGACTGTAGGGTGGATGTGGTAAGGTTTCTACGCCAGCTTTCTCAATAAACGCCTTTGTTCTGAGGGACGTATGTGAAGAGGCGTTATAGTGATGCAGCAAGATTCCCCGAAGTCCAGTCTTCGGTCTCCTCTCTTGCACTGCTTTGAAAACTTGCGGCAATGCCACTGTAGTATACCAATCAGAGTTGACTGACCTATAATTTTCCAGCATTGATGTTGATAAATGTCCGCCCCGTGAAAAGAAACTAGCTACCATTTTTTTGCCGACGTTACGAGGTCTTTGTAGTTTTGTTGATAACTTTCCCTCTCAGAAGACCCGTACTGACGATTGCCGCTTGTTTTCCGGGTCATATTGGTAAATCCATGTTTCGTCACCTGTAATTATTTCCGATACACGCCGCGAAGTCCCGTTGTCGAATCGTAGACGCATCTCACAACACCAATCTACACGAGCCTGTTTCTCAGTATCGGAGAGCAAACGTGGTATCCAACGACAACAGAGCTTCCTTACTCCAAGATGTTGATGTAGAATGATGCTAACGCTCCCCGAACTGACGCCTAAGATATTCTCTATGTCTTTGTATGTTATTCGTGGATCTTCTCGCACCAACATTTCAGTAGCCCACACGTTTTCTGCAGTTACTGTTGTTTGCGGGCGACCACTTCGGTGGTCATCTTCGAGGCTGGTTTTACCCCTTTTAAATTCGTTGAACCATCTAAAAACTATTGCCCGTGAAGAAGCAGAATCTTCAAACGCTGACTGCAATCATTGCAAACACAATTGTTCAGATAAACCAAATTTAAAATCATAAAGTATCATAGTACGCAAATGTTCGCGGTTAAGCTCCGTCGTTACAAGGAAAAAACGCGGGAACCGTTTTAGAAAAATGACTGTAATATATTTTTTACATTGGAGCGAATAGGCACCTTGTGTTCTATTTTTATATAAATTTGCTTTTTAAAAACATATAATTCAGGTGCGTTCCATTTTCAAATTTCGAGCATCTCAAAACTTATCGAGTGACCTACGTATGTAAGTAACGTTTTTGATAGGATATCATTTATTTTTGTAAGTACACCTTTTTCTTTTGATTTATCGGGTATCTGGTCCTGTTGACCAGTATCCAATTGTCCGGTATCCGGTTGTACGGTATCCAGTACCAGGTATCTGGTTTCTAGTATTTGGCTTTTAAGTGACGACAAATTATATGAGCTGCTTAACCAATTTTATAATCGCGTATATCAATTATATAGAATTTCATTTTTTAGTGCAGCTTGTATACCTGGAAAACTAGACCAAATTCGCAGAATGTTTTAAATTTTAATTGCCTTATAGATTAAACACTAATAAGGTTCAAAATTGGGAGCTTGTGGGTCTGCTAGAAATACCTTAGAATTTGGATGATCGGTCAATCAGTGGGTGTTTCAATGACAACATTAACGAAATTTGACTTGCAATAATTTTTAAAGTACCGGTTAAAGTTTCATGTCATTTAGAAAAATATCTAGCTATGTAATGCCCTCTTGGTCACTGAAAATTCAGGCTTCTAGTTTTTTCACAACGAAGTTAAAAGGAAGTCAAAAATGCCTTGAATAGTTTCGAGAAAAGGATTGTACGGCCGTGCCTTTTTTACTCCTTTGTTCGACTTGCCGTGCCCTCAGTTATGAAGAGGAGTCAAATGAACAATTTGGGATATACCGCAAATTGGTAAGGATAGTCATCACAGAACTTTGCTACAAAATGTACTTTAAAACTTAGCTAAACAAGAGCTAACTACTTACTTACAAACGCGCATGTTAATAAAAGAGTAATTAATCACCCCAAGCAGTAACATCTTTCGTTTTTCACTCATTTTTCCCACTAACAGTAAATAAAAGCTAGTGACATAATAAAAGTACGGTAGCACTTTCCGCTTGATAGTGTTCATTACCAGTGAACCGCTCTAAAGGTAACGAGTTCAATCAGCCCTGTAAACATTTGTCCAACGGCGACCGTACGCACACAGACACAGATAACATACACACAAACCAACCCACTGTGGTCGCGCTCATACGACATATCTCTGAAAATCCACAACATTTAAACTGTAATTTGTTATTGCCCAAGTACTTTGTAATAGCCAGCCTACCAAAAATTATAAATAGTTTTGAAGTAATTGGAGACCATCATTATTTTTTGACTCTCTGAGGAGAACACACTTACACTACGTGATTAACCTTATCAGTGAGTCATTAAAGTGAAAGTTGTTTGTTGACGAATTTCTACAAAAAATTTGGTTTTATCTTTGTGACTCATTATGGAAATTAATGATAAAGGTATGTTTTTTAATTTTTATTATTATTTACAGTCATTCTCTTCATAATTTTGTATCTATATACCTGCTACGAATCACTTTATTTTACACAAAAACATTACTGACCTGTGTTTTCGAATTGAGATTCAACTTAGTTCAGATCCTTTCATAGAAATAATATTATAATTTGAAATAAACCTTGAATAATGTAGTATCTGACTCATTTCAGACCTACTGCCCGATTTTGCCCGTACTCTGATAATATGGCCTCTACGCTTTTCGTAGAGGGAGCTACGAAAAATATCGAATTCTCATAACATTTGTTTGTTTTCTTTCACAAGAATGCATATATTTGAATTATGGAGTAATTTTAAAGGATCAAACAAGGAAAAAACTCAACAAGTATTAGAGGAAATTTTTAAAAATGTGCCGGTCAATAAAAGTTTTAATACTGAGACATTAATTAACCGTATTACATACTTAACCACAACGCTGATCGCTTTCTGGAAAAAATCAAACAGGACTCGAGAGAATTTAATTAGAATCAACGCAAAATGGCTGGCTTTCCTTGAAACAATTGAACTAGTGCAGATTTCGGAGGCGTTGCCCGAACGAGAAAATTGTACTTCGAACATCGGTCGCCCACTAAAGGATTATGGTACTTGCAGTAAGCGACAACAACAAAGACGATTGGCGGAGCTCTCAAAAATTGATGAATCAGCTGTCAGTGCGTTAATGGGTACTTCATCAGTACCAGGTAGTGATAGATGTGAAGTGGATCCGAACGAGACTATCGTTTATAACTGAAAACAAATTAATAAAACAACAGTATCTAAACACGATGAAGTTCATTAACAGCAAACACCAAACTCAGTTTTACCTTCATAAAGCAAGATTTTAGAGGCCAAAAAACAGTACTACCCTGATAAAATATCTATAAAAGAATCCTGTGCGGAAGTTGATTTACAAAGTTTATTGGACCATACAGCAAATAGACTACTCGAGTCACAAAATTCAGTAATGTCAAGTGTTGACCCTTAGTCATTAGGCGAGGTTACGTTCATTGGAAAGTGGGGTTTTGATGGAAGTACAGGTCACAGTGAATATAAACAGTGCTTTACGACTGACCCAACTTTAGAGAGATGTGACATCATATGTTCCATTACGTCTTGTTTCTATAGTGGCCACAACAGGAGAAGAAACCCTTTTATAGAAGAATCCTCGCCCCTCATCAACCAGATACTGCCGCCCTATCCGCTTCCAATTCGTAAAAGAGACTAAAAAGATGTCAAAAAGTGAAGAAACTTATTTTAAGAACCAAATAGATAAGCTACTGCCTACGATGTGTATGTTGCCTTGTGGCGAAGAACTTGCAGTTCATCATCAACTTCAACTGACTATGGTGAACGGCAAGATATGTAATGCGTTAAGTGATACGGCATCTGCTACTAGGTGTTATATGTGCAAAGCTACACCCAAGGACATGAATCAGATTAACATGTGTCTGGACAAAGACGTTGACACAACTACGTTAGAGTTTGGGTTATCACCTCTACATGCTCGTATAAGATTTTTTGAATATTTGCTTCATGTGTCGTATCGGCTCGAGGTGAAAAAGTGGCAAGTTCGGACGACTGAAGAAAAGGAAAAATTAGCAGAAAGAAAGAAGACCATCCAAAGTGAATTTAAAAAGAAGTTAGGGTTAGTAGTTGATAAACCACGCAGTGGAGGAAGTGGCAATTCAAATGACGGGAACACAGCAAGAAAGTTTTTTGACAAATCTGATGTTGCAGCTGAAATTACCGGAATTAGGCAAGATCTTATTGATAAGTGCGCTACAATTCTCAACTGTATTAATTCTGAGTATAAAATTAAGGTTGATAGATTTAAGGAATTTTGTTTAGACACGGCTCGGCAGCTTGTTCAGGAATTTCTATGGTACAATTTGCCAGCTTCCGTACATAAAGTGCTTATTCACGGTGCTGAAGTGATAGACAACATGTTGGTTTCCATAGGAGAGCTCTCAGAAGAAGCTGCCGAGTCGACAAATAAAAATATAAAGGCATTCAGGCTTAGAAATACTAGAAAAATGTCACGCGAGTTGACCAACCAGGATCTTTTGAATCGCCTTTTATTAAATTCAGATCCATTGATCTCAAGCCTCAGAAAGTTACCTCTGAAAAAAAAAACTGTTTTGTCTCAATCTGTAATTAGTCTATTAGATGTACAAAGTGGATTAGGTTATAATTTTATAATCAATGTTAGTTTTAATAAGTTTTAGATACCTGTACATATGTAAAAGATTTTATTTTTTATAATGACTTCAGTATAGTAAGTACCTGCTCGTAACAAGCATATATTTGTATAGAAATATGACTTTATTGTTATTGATAAAATATTTTATTTGTGTAAATTTATACATGTTTGATTAAATAGTGTTACTTATTAATTATAAGCATAATAAAGAAACCATTGAAATGAAGTAATTTCGACATAAATTTAATTAATTTGTTTTATTTTTTTATTGCACTAAAAATATTTATTTTATTATTTCTTATCTTTTATTTAATAAATCTTTAATAACAAACACGAACATATTTTTGGTTTTTCAATATCTTTAATATTTAAGGAGATATCGACTTTTGTCACTGTCTCCATAGAAGAAAAACCACAGTGCAACCCCGTAGTGAATACTAGTATATTGCAGTGTGTAGAGAGTGACGTCGCCTGGACATGTACACTTGCAGGCACACAACCGCAATAATGTAACAACACCACTACGATATATCAAAACCGCAACCTATGGTCACAATATTATGAGGTACTCACATTTAGAACATCAATTTAGCACCAAAAATTAGCAATAATAAAACATTTATACCATTATGAAATTCAGTTGCCTTACAGAGATTTTGATTCCATGTTTCATAAATGTCTTGCCAGCGCTTTGACATTGATCACTTGAGTATGATTTCTTTGACAATTGGTCTTGGTACTGAAATTGTTATTTCTAGTATACCGATGCAAAGTTGTTATTCTAGTGCCGTAAGGGCTAAACCAGGCCATGATATTTCGCTATCGAATACCAACGACGCATTTTAGTATGTTGGTCTATTTCTCGGGTTTCTAAAACTGCCGAAAGATAATCTAATTTACGTCGTTATTAAAATAGCTGCCGCTTATTTGAAAAAGTGTAAATTAGGATTTAATTATACAACGTAAATACTACGAGTGAGGCATCAAATGAAAACTGATAAAATATATCACATTCGATTTTGCTAATCCTAGACATCATTTGGGATGTGTGCTTAAATTAGAAGTAAGTGACTCTATAGAAATTACAGTTTTGTCTTGAGACGTAGCTTGAGCATACCAATTGAGTGAATGCTTCTTAATGCGAAGTTCTTTCAATATCTAATCTGTTCATGACATCCCAAGCATTCTTCACAGGGTAACTTTATATAAGGCTACTTTTTTTAGGAAAATGCCTTATTTGTATATGTACCTAAAGTTGCATGTGGTTATCTAAACATACCTAGAAACAATTTACCATTTACTAAATCCATCTTAATGAAAAAAGTTCATCACTATTGTCCTATATTACACACCTAATAATACTACTACTTTGCATATGCACAAAATATGCTAATTTGCACATGCAAATACGATAGTATATACACTAATAAGTCTAAATAGTGTCTAAGGCAAACTACCTGTAATAATGAATGGAAAAAGACACTGATTTCTGTGACACAGGTCTTAACCTACCTCAGAAATCAGGGACTTCAGTCTTATTGCTGTAGTTTTTTTGCCACTTTTGCAATTATGCTGTTGATAGTACAGCCATTACTAGCAAAAACACGCTTTAGGTCGTCGAATAAGTACGGTTGTAAGTCTTTAAATACCATTATTTACAATCTTCATGCTCCATCCAAGACGAGTTAGACAAGTTATTAAAAGTATATTCTAAAATATTGTCGAACATCAGAAGGGTTACTCCAAAACTCGAAAATCAAAGTTTGTAACGTACTGTCCCTCTAGCTCTCGTGGTATGCTATAGTTGAGTAAGCGGAATAGAGCCAAATGAACTTCGTTTTTCGGATTTTGGAGTAGCCCCTCATTCGTCTCACTTGTCACTGTTTGAAATAGATTGAATATCATCACCAACGAATAAACAGCTCTATACGATCCCGTAATATTTTTTTGCAGAAGCATAGCCTATGTTGGAAGTGCGGGGTACGTCTCATAAATGATTATTTAATATTCACATTTTGGTTACATAAATAGAGACTTTCATTAGGCTCCATTGATGTCAGTCAGTGACATCAAATAAAAAAAACAGAAACAATATTTTATATTACGTGAAGATGCTATGGACAGGTTTTGTAACCTCGATATCTAATTATAGACTTTTCACCATACGATTAAATAAGTAACAAAACCACACATGGTGCTTTTATTGTCGCTTTTATATAAATAGTACCTGCCTCAGAGTACGTGAAGGTAACTAGAGTAAGTTCAAAATTGAAGAACAAGTATTGTCTAAGGGGCTAACTTTTAATAGCTTGTCGTAACCTGTGCGAGTATGGTAAACTTAGTGCCGATCATAACCGTGCATTGTTTTACTACAATGTGTGAGTTTCGAGAGAATGTGGAAAAATAGAAAGATACATTAATTAGAAGCTGCCCGTAATTTCGTACGCGGAAGAGAGAAGAGTCACGTCAACGAGTAATAAGTACTTTTTAACCATCTATACTATCACAAATTGTTGAGATCCGTCTAGCCGCTTTGATATGATGAAGCTGCAAGTAACCTTCAAAATTATTTTTGTAGTGTACTGCCGCTGGGCAAAGGCTCCTTAATTTCAAATCGTACCGATCTAAAGAAATACCTGGAGATTCTTTACGATTTCAATTCCACACGTTTAGGAAATCCCGTCAACACCTTTTGTGAGGAACTGCGACGGCGTGGTCAGTTCATATCGCTAAAAATGGTTTCAGAAAAGATGCCGCAATAGTATCTTGTATTCACATATAGTTGTACTTTTACACGCTTCTATTTACTCTTACGTGTCGTAATGCTTGTAATGAAATCTTGCAGGTCCACATTCATAGTTGCTTAATTTGATGATATCTTGAAACGGTGACACTCAACAAAGGTGTTTACTTCTTTATCCACTCTCTTTTCCATCTGTCTAGACTTTGGTAGCAACTCTCTCAGGATTTTCTCAACACGCAGTAAATGAAACGCCAGTGAAGCCGTTTTTCCATCAATTAGCGTGGAATGATTTCAGTAACACAATAATGAGCGCGGAACAAACAGGACCCTCGATCAATAAGCCGGCAGCTGCCGGTGTCAGTGTCACGCGGCGGGTGATTTATCGACGATGTGTGTTTATGTTTAACTGTGCAGTGGCCAGTTTGCGAAGTAATACAGACCATTGCGATGAACATTTTCACTTTGCCGTATAAGTGGAAAAGTGTTTCCAGGTAGGTTTGGATAACCTCATGCAACTTCAATATGTCGGGCATTTTCCCTAAAAAAGTTGCCACCGTAGACAAATGTTTGGACCCATGACTGCATCCTCAATCTTTATCCACTTTTGTGCAGGCACATACACGCAAGTCACGATTAACAAGGTAAAAAAGAGCATCTTGTCGACCTTGCAGGGCAAGTTAATGGTACTAATCTTTTCTCAGACTGAATTAAACTACCTATAGCGAAATAGTATTTACATCAATTAGCACGGAATGACTTGAGTAACATAATGAGCTAGGATCAAATTCAAAGGAGTCAGTGTCACTCGGTGGGTGATTTATTTATATTTAGTTAAACTAAACATAAACAGACATCGTGTGTGCCATCGAACAGTGGCCAATTTGCGAACAAATAAAAAAAGTGGAAAAAAAGCTACAGCAATAAGATTGAAGTCCGTGATTTCTGAGGTAGGGTAAGACCTCTGTCACAGAAATCAGTCACTTTGGTCAGATAATATACGCGATATAATCCGTTAATTTATTTTATTTCAATAAAGAAAATTTACAATTGACATACAAGGTAAGGTAAAAGAAAAATAGTTACAAGTTCTCTTATACACTCTTAATGACACTCCTCAAAAGTAGGGTTTTCTATTTTTAATTACAACCAATTTATAACCATCTTATACTTTCAAATAGAAATAATACAACTTTGAAATTAAAAAAAAAACTTTATTTATTACAGAATTTTTATTTAAGATAAATAACACAATTTATTAATATATAATTTAAGTAAAATCTCCTCTTAAGATTTTGTTGAGGGTATAGCTTAAGTATTCATTTCCAAAATTGGAAAGAGGATTTAAGCTTCCCTTCAACAAAACAGTATTATAAGCGAATACAATTAATTACAAATCTACACTTAACAATTACCTTTACTGTTTTACTAATTTATCATTTCTTAACAATTTAAAGACTGAGTGATGAAAAAAATATCGTAAAATACTCTCACAAAATAGTGTATATGCAAAAAAAACAATACTTGATTGAGTCCCGTTTTGTTGTATAAAAATGTAGTTATTTACTATCATAGTATAGAAAAATATAAAAATAAAATATACTTAACGCAATTACGCCCTGTTTAACTACTAATAAACATCAGTGTAACCCGATCTCCACTTACTTCTGTCCTTAATTGGTATAGCCACGCCACAGGTTTTCAATGAGATTTAAATCTCACCAGATTCTTATCTAGCAGGCCTAGAAATTATATTTCGGGTCGGCCCCGCTCATCCAACCCCATATATTCACTGTAATGCGACCAGATTACACATTGGGCACTACGTGATCGTTATTATAACGCGTATTATTTCGACACCACAAGCATAAACGTCCGTGTCGACTAGTGAAACGTTTTTTCGTCAGTGTATATGACATGACTTCAATCGGCATTTAAGTATTCTCGAGCAAACTTTAATCTCGCTTCTTTGTGCTGTGGAGTCAGCAAGGGTTTGACTGCATGCTTGCGAGGATGTAAACCCTCACTGTGTGGAGAACACGATGAACAGAGTTCACGCCTGTGTTAAATAAACGGGTGTAATTGGTTGTTGGTGGAAAACCCTTTTCTTCATATTCCTGGAGCATGCTTTGACGACGCTGTGCGCTTATAAATCGAGGTCTACGTCCTTTGGTGGTACAGTAATGATCCTTCCTCTGTGTATTGTCGCACCCATAACACAACTGTTTTCCTCTGTAACATTTTTCAGAAATGTATAATCATGATTAAATTAGCATACAGATATAACGAATATAAAAAATCTAGAAAGAAATGTAAACAATAATACTTACGCTTACACCGGTTTCTGTGGCAATTTCCGACAAATCTTTGCCTTGACTATGCAAAGTAATTATTGGTAACCTTGTGGCTAAGTCATTATTTCAACGAGAACCCATTATTACAAAATAAAAGAAGTAAATAAATACTAAAACTCAATTAAAAATACAATTGAATGGACGGCAGCCGCAAGGGAACGAACGAACAGTTTCTTTGTATAAAAACTATTACGGTATATTCATAATCTTAAGTCTACCCTTTAAGTTTGGGCGGTTACTTTTATATAATTGTTGCACTATTCAACAACTATTTAACATGTGACTTAATTATAAAACTTTATTTGTTTAAGCAGCTGTTAATTAATCTCAGTAAAAAATAAAATAAGTAAAAAAACTGTTAACACTAAACGCATGCCGTAGGTGATTAGTGATTACAAGTACGGTTACAAATTTTATCCACGTCTCATATGGCTTGATGGCTAAGGGGTTTAAGGAGTTGATCTATACGACGAATGTTACGGGTTCAAATCCTCTCGAACACGGTATAGGAAAAAAGCGTTTTTGTATTTTGTGTTTGAATTAGCAAAACCATCGATGGCTTTTGTATAATGACGGTGAATCTAAGTATATTTAATTGAAGGTGAATTAAAAAATACTGGATTCTGAAAATACGTTCCATAATGTAAATTTAATATTTGAGTAACTTGCCGTGTGTGTTTGGCAATCATAAGTTCAACCGAGATATTTTTTTAATATTTTGATGTTATCAACGCCATCTAGTAAGATCTTATGAAACCAGTGTAGTTAGCGGATAGACGGCGTCTCGTTTCGCTGCAAAGCAAACTTTCTGACAAATGTCCATGCAATTATGCTGTCCAGTGTTCATACAACTGCACAGCACTGCTATAGCATTCACAAATTGTGAGTCAGCGTCGAACGCAGCGCTGATGGACTTTTCAAACAATAATATTACCTCTAGACACGTATAAAGTATTCGTTTTTATAGGTCTCGCCCTTGGCTTCATTTTCTTAAGTCAGTTTTTAAAACCTGCTTGTCGGACTAATGTATTTGACCTGTTATCTGGAACATGACTACTTCACGTGTCTAGTTATATTAGCGACGAACTGAAGATGGCTGAGTGTGATTTTTTCGCGATTTCATGGTTGGTCCCATAGGAGAAGTTGCTCACGACTCATAAATCACCCAGTATAAACAAAAAGTAGAAAAACAAAAACCTTAGTTAAATGACTTTCATATTGCTAGCCACTCTAGCCAGTTAATTTTTTTTTGAAATATCTTTTTTCCCTCTTTTTTAAAGCAAAAATGTATGAAAGAAATCGACATCACAGACCGGCTAAGTAGCGCTATCTACTGTTTACCTGTTAGAGCATAAATCCGTCATGTAAATATGGTTTCGGTAACTCCACAAAGCAAATCGGCTTAAACCATAATGGCCCAAGTAGATATACCTACGAGTGCGGGATAAAGAACATCACGAAGGAAAAATCACAGTGATTGACCGTCTAAAAGTATGTGTCAGTGTATGACTTCTTTGTCATGAAGATGTAACATTAGAAAATCACGTCAGCGCTAGTCCATTTTTTTTTCTTTTGCCTATATATGTGTCCGTCTAGACGCGTCTAGATCATCCCGCCATCTCCGTCTAGGCCTGCCTCGACGTCGCCGCTTCGTCACTACATGAGCCCACCCAGTCCGGGTGGATGCTGCTTACGTGGCCGGCCCAATCCCACTTGAGCCTGTTGGTTTTTTCTCCAGCATCTGCTATGCATGTTTTGAATTGCAGCGTGGTGTTCCATACGCGATCCGTCCTTTTAACACCTTGAATCCTACGCTCCATAGCAGGTTGGGAAACCGTCAATATGGATTTTTCACCCTCCGTGAGGGGCTATGGTTGAGCACCGTAGATTTCGACGGGCACAATACACATGTTGGAAAGTTCCCTTCATTAGCGATTTCATGGACCAGTAGCTCTTTAAGGCATTTACAATGCGCCATCTTTCGGTTCTTTAACTTGCCTGCTTCTCCGCTACTAATGACAATAAGTTGTTCAGCCTGTCGCAACACTGTAGTCACAAGTGCGTCTTAGAGAAAAGTGTCAAATTATTCCATCCCAAACATTTAGTAATATGTGGAACAAGTGTGATAAAATCACGGTAATATCATTATAAGGTCCTGATTATATTACAGTATGGTATTTTAAGGTGGCCTTGAACAACAGGCGTGACAAAGTCTTAATGGTTTTCATCATATCAGCTCAAAAACGTCCACTGCTGGACAAAGGCCTCTCCAAGGTTTCCCACAGCAACCGGTCATGCGCCGCCTTCATCCGACGGATTACAGTCTCAGTGATATTTTCATGTTAGTTTTTTTAACAGAAGCGACAGTCACAGTTGTGTTGTGTTGAAATGTAACGCTTTTTCCCAACGCTAATAGCAATTTCATGTTGATGGCAAACAAATTTTGCTTCGAGGCGAGCTGACTTAACTAAGCACTTACTGTCCTCCCGTGACCATGGAAAGCTGGAAAGCTTCCGAAACGTCGGGAACTAAAATGAGATAATATACGCGATATAATCCGTTAAATTGTTTTATTTCAATGAGTAATAATCGCGGAAACAGAAGAAAATATTAAGCACTTAAGTTCACTTAAAACCTAAATTGAACGCTAGGGATATGCAAAACCGATGTGTTTTCTTGAAACTCGGATGCTGCGAGATAGTTAAGTATATAGTTCAGCTAGATATAAGACATAGACTTCTGTCATGAGTGAGGTCTACAAATCTTACCGATTTTTAACCGACTTCCAAAAAAGGAGGAGGTTATATGTTCGATAGTTTGTATTTTTTTTATGTATGTTCACCGATTACTCCGCCAATTGTGGACCGATTTTAAAAATTATGTTGTTATTTGAAAGTATATACTCCTGAGGTGGTCCCATTGCCACCAAGTTGGGATCTGATGATGGGATCCCAGAGAAATCGAGGGCAATCCTCAAATTTTATAGGCACTTATAACGTTTTTCATATATTTTCTTAAGCTATTTAAGTATTTGCATATGGTAGTCATCATCTCATCATGCTGAGCTGATGACGGAAGGTATAACTCCTTAATAGTTAAGAGTTAGAGGTGATTCTTAAAAAAATCATCTATTATAGGTAGATACGTTAACACTGTTAGTCATATTATTTTTAGTGTGTCTCTGAAGTAGTCTCCTTATCACCAAATCAGGATTAGATGATGAAATACCAGGGAAATCGAGAGAAACCCTCAAATATTATAGGCACTAACAATGTTTCGTATATATTTTTCTTAAGTTGTTTTCCTCTGGTTGTCATCATTTCGTGCTGAGCTGATGATGGAAGTTACAATGAACTAACCACCTTTTACATTTCTTACTTCCAAAGACTCGAGATGCGTGCAAAGTGCCTCCTCAATCTTCCCATTCTGGGTTCTAAAAAATACTTTATATCGCTACTAAAATCCATCACTAAAAAGCAAAAAATAAAAATTTATAAATAAAAAAAGAACCGACTTCAAAATAAACTAAAAAGCCATAAATAATCTTTTATGTACGGTACGGATACATTTGAATCACCTTTTGAAGTCGGTGCCAAACCTGAAGTAAATAAAGGTCTTTATTCAACAAAAATAAAAATTACAATGACTGTATATGTAGGTAGATAACAACCGCGGTTCTTAATAGTAATAAATGAATGGTTTGGCACCGACTTCAAAAGGTGATTCAAATGTATCCGTACCGTATATAAAAGATTATTTATGGCTTTTTAGTTTATTTTGAAGTCAGTTCTTTTTTTATTTATAATTTTTTATTATATGTAGCAAAGTAATTACGTTATATAGAGTGTAAAACTGTGTGAACTTTTGAATTAATTTGTAAATATTTTAGGGTCTTATACGAGACTGATGAAATTATTTACATATATAACCCGATATCAGGGCACAAGGATGCATCACAATCGGTTCCAAGAATCACAACCATATTATTTTCTCTGACTTCATGATGCTCGCTCAATCTAACATGTTGGATGCCTGGCAGAAATTACAGGACTCTTCTAGGTTCTTGACTTGAAACCTTTCAAGTCAAGAACCTAAAAGAGTGCGGCAACATGCAACCTGTTATACCTCGTATTCCATGGTTCTTACTATTTTGCTCTGCACACAAATGAGTCACTATTTGCTATCTTTGTCTGGGTCATGTCTGTTCTTTGGTATTTCTGCTCAAAATTCATTTCGGACAAAGGTACCCAGGACCCATTTTTTTCAACTTCTCTAGGTTAAACTAGACCTTGTGCGATTTGTTACCTAGAAATATCTCGTGGCCTGTCAATTGCCTGTACAGACGTCTTATATTGTCTGTGCCGTCCATAATATAAATGTAATTTGATGTAGGTTCTCTAACATATCCTTTCATCAAAATAAAAAAATTAATACCCAACATTTTCATCTCAGGTGATATGTCTTCACGTTGATATAGGCGAAACACCGCTTGCTAAAAGTTAGTCAAAAAATGTCAAACCCAACTACAAAATACATCATATCAGTCCAAGGACATCCACTGCTGGACAAAGTCCTTCATAACGACTGCTCGTGCATCGTCCCCGTCCAACGGTTTCCCTCGATCTTCACCAGATAATCGATCCATCAAGGGCCTTCCCAAGCTGCGTCGTTATGTACGCCTTCACCTCTCGACATTTTTTCTGCTCCAACGACCATCGGTTTTACGAGCAATGTGCCCCGCCCACTACCACTTATGTTTGGCAACTCTTTGAGCTATGTCAACGACCTTACTTCTGCACACAAAAAAAAATACACTTTCTCCAATACAGCAGGTACTTAAACTATAATGTAAAGGCATTTCCAAAATATCAACGTAAATAAATATTGTAGCAGGATATCGCCGATCACAGTCATTAAACTTGGCGCTTGGGGCAAGCGCATGTGCCCATGTGCCGATGCCTACTTGGTTGGAGAAAAATATTTTTTTGCATATCAGGCGTCAGTTTTTCATAACTATTTTAGTTTCGATTAGCGTGTTAAAAATATTTTTATAGTGGAAGAGATGCTGGTGAGAAATCGAAACTCATTAACTTTATATGGCTTAAGCAATGTACTGATTTTCACATATAAAATAGATTTATCACAAAAATTGCAGACTATTCATGGAAAACCAAAGTGACTCTATTCAAACCCACAAATTATCAAAATGGAGATACTTCTTAACGGATTATATCGCGTATATTATCTTCCGAAACGTCGGGAACTAAAATGGAGATACTTAAATTGTTTTATTTCAATGAGTAATAATCGCGGAAACAGAAGAAAATATTATGGAGATACTTCGTCAGTTAAATTTTGATGCAATATTTATTTTTTAAAGTGGCACTTCATTATATTACAACATCTATTTTAACATTGTATAAAAATGAACATGAAGAAGATTCACAATAAAAGATGTTTAAAAAAGAAATTATAACGGACTAATTGATTTTTGATGTGTTTTTATGGCTTCATCACTCCTAAACGGCTATACGGAATGCAACCATTATTTTGGGTCACGGGTAGCTGGGCAACCACAGATTGTTGATGTTAATTTTAATGGATAAAATACTTTTTGTCAGTAGGTATAGCAAAAATGAGGTTATGACTTTTTTCTCCTCCATGAACGAAGTTTCTAGTCTGTAATAATAGTCACTATTGAAATAATGAACTTTATTCCGCAAGTAGGCCATAAGGTTTTTTACAAATTGGAGTCTACTGGCATTTCGCAAGCGGACTGCCAGTAGACTCCAATTTGTAAGTAGTCACCACTGTTGAGAAGAAAGCTGAACCTCGACAGTTATTCACTTTTTTTAATAATTCTTAACTATTACAAAATTAATGTTTATCATCATCATCATCATTTCAGCCATAGGATCCACTGCTGGACACAGGCTTCCTCAATAGATTTCCGTATGGCCGGATAGAGGCAACCCGCATCCAGCGAGTCCAGGCAACCCTAACCAGATCTTCCGACCACCTTGCGGGTGGCACTGCCACAATGCGCTTGCCGGTACGCGGTCTCCACTCGAGAACTTCTCTGCCCCAACGGGCATCGGTTCTTCGAACTGTGTGCCCTGCCCATTGCCACTGCAGTTTGCTTACCCCGTTTGCTACGTCGATGACATTAGTGCTTAACTATCACAATAATTAATAACTTTCTTGCTATTAAAGAGAAATTCTGATTGTTATCTCTCAATTGTTGTTGTTGATTAGTGGGCCCTGTATATGCCGCTTCGACCAGATTTGATCTGTTGTGGCAGCCCTTTTTTAGAGTTCACTACTGAGGCCTGTTGAGTTTAGGAATTCCCAGATTCTTTGCGCAGTGAAGTATTGTATCTCTTCCCGGGGCACGACATGTTGCCATAGGTAGACTTATTTTCCTCATAAGTGGTCCACAGAAACAGAAGATATGCATTGCAGTCTCCTCTGTCTCTTGGCAGAATCTGTATACAGTTTCATTCCCATTTGAAACAGGTGCTTGGTCAGTTTGCAGTGCCCGTTAGGATTCTTGTTACTGCGGAAGATATCTCCTTATATCTGATTGATTACTTATCTCTTCTTTTATATTTCTTCCATGCCCCAAGCCGGGTTGAACCGGTTCAACTCTCTTTTTGCAGTCCTTGGGCTGCGGGAACTGCGTCCCAACCCAACTCTAAGTGGCCATGGATGGCATTCCTTCTAAGTGGATTTCCTCCCCCGTATGAACCAAATTATACGTCTTGTAAGGAGGTGTAGCCAGAAGTATTCAGTTCAAAATCTGGTTTTATAAGAGACGGTAATCTATGGCAATTAACGCCCAATTCACAAAAAATCCGCTTCAGTTGAATCAAACTCCTCGTTCGCTGGAAGCGTGGATTAATTATAAATTCGCCCGTGACTCGGCTGCTAATGCAGGGCTTTGCTGGCGCCAGCTTACTCCTCCGATTACAACTTGTGAGTTCTTATCCTTGGCAAAACAAAGACCCATCTTACTATAAGCTGAATATTTAGATATGCCTTTATTTATTTTAGCTAAGCTAGCATTAAGTTTATTATTAGTGGTATTTCTTAATTTTTCAAATATGATACTCGAATTTGGGTTCTTTGATTACGTTATATGAGAGGAGTTAAAAACAATAAAAAAACAATATGTAGGTATGTACAAAGACAATCTTAAAAGAACTTTTGTCTTTGTACATTATGCTTAACATTTTTATTAATTTTGCGAAGCTCAATAATTACGTGGCGAACGCCAAAAACAACGTAAAACACTCACAATTAAACAATAGTCATATTATTCCATAGACTTATTCACTCGTCGGTACCCATAATAATTCCACACCCAAACAGAAACTATTAATTACACAGAACCCAAACAAAATATCCATATGCATAAGACTAAATTTCAAATTATATTCAAACACTTGATCCTGTCGACCTCCGAAGGATGGAATAAACCAAGTTATCTCGTAAATGAATGAACCAATAATACTCTCTTCATCTACGTGTTAAGAACTTGTATGTAACACTGGTATGTTGGTAGCTTTGTACGAATTTGGGTCGATTGTAGTCTGTACCCACAATATAAATTATTCGAAAGTGTAGCAATGATGTGTCCCTGAAGACCGATTGATATGGTGGAGGCAAGCTTTGTTGATTTCGCTTTGTGAGGCTAGATCGTGTAGGTACTAGTTCATCCAAATAATTATTCGCTTTATGCAATGTTTATATAATTACTCCTATAAAGACGCTGAAATATCACGACAACCAGTAGTTAGACAATAACATGTGATGACAGTATTGGTTTATGGATAGATGAGAGTATGGATATTTGTGACGCGAATCGGAAAGGGTTTTTCTACCGATACACAATTTTCTAAAATGTCATCCCTAGCACCATTGATGCAGCCATCAAAATTGCGACGGTTTCCCTTACTTTCAAGATGAAGTTATGTAGTAAACTACATAAATACGAAAAATTTATATCCATACATACATATATATAATCAAGAATTTTATAATACCGATACTTATAATTCCGAATGAATCAAAATTCCGAATATATTAATTCCGATATATCATAAATCCGAAATTTAAAAATTTCTAAATGTTTACATTACATTTCCGGTTTTCAAAATTTCTTATTTAAATACACCGAATAATAAGAAGTCCGACTGAATAATAATCCGAAATATCAAACCTAAGATTTTCGAATACTTCAGTACCGAATTTCAAAATTTCGAAATATCCAATAATAAATCCGACTGTCAGAAGTCCGAAACATCAGAATTACGAATTCCTCCTACTAATAAATACTCAATTGATGATTTTAGTAAGGATATATAGTTTTGAAACGTTTAACCTACAGATTTGATTTTGACCCATTTTGACGCTCCGCTCGCTTCGCTCGCTCCTCAATGCATGGTCAAAATACAAATCTAACCTAAGCTAGTTTTCGGTTCTTGACCCATTTTGACGCTTCGCTTATATTACCAAATCTCAAAATTCCGATTGATATAAATCACGAACTTTATATTTCCGAAAGTCAAAATTACGAATTAGCAATGATACCTATTTCGGATAATTAAAATTCGGATTCTCGTTATTCGTGGCAAACAAATATCGGGCTTTTGATTCTTTGACATTATAAATATTTTGTGTTTGGTGATTTTTAATTCGGTATTCGGTAAACTACATTTCGTGCTTTTCAATAACCGATATTTTAATACAAAGGACATTAG
The DNA here is from genome assembly GCA_905404275.2 of Hedya salicella. Classification (NCBI taxonomy): domain Eukaryota; kingdom Metazoa; phylum Arthropoda; class Insecta; order Lepidoptera; family Tortricidae; genus Hedya; species Hedya salicella. The sequence continues at coordinate 18,799,043 of FR990099.1, read as the reverse complement.
TAGTCGTGAAATAGCCGATATCATCTATATTCTAAACATCACCAGTGACATTACCAATTGCCCCTAGTTACTTAGGAGCATATCTTTCAATACACCTACTCGTTCTAAAAGGCATTATCCCCCCTTATCTCTTAAATCTGCATCATCCAATTACAGACAAAATAGCTTCCTGTTGCGTGCAAGTCGTAGTGTGAATAACGTGACGAATGAACTAGGTATTGACACGGGTAGCTCGTAATATTCAGATAGTTATAGGATACTTTTTACCCGACTCCGCTGAAGATAAAAAGAGGGGTTATGACTTTTTCTCCTCCACGATTGAAGTTGCGGGTATCTTCTAGTATTTCCTACGTTTCTGGCCAGAGGGTACCTATTGTGGATTCATTCAGAGGAACAGGGTAGCAAATTGTAAGGATCGGCAATTGGATTTAGTACTAACATCGTTGGAGGAGGAGGACGTTACGGTCCGTGGTTCATCGGAGGCGCTGGTTCCGGTTGACGCGTACCATCCACCACTTGAGGTCGTGGTCGCGTTAGCGGGGGGTGCGTCAGCAGAGGCTTGTACCGATACCGATAGTAATACTGTGCTCCACACCTTCGGCAGAAGTGGAATTTTGGAAAAGCCGACTATCCACGGTTATACGCGTTACTCGCTTCTATTGACTGGACGCCATTGTATATTTTAAATAATGCAGAAGAGAGTTTGTCTTGTTTTTATTGCATTATCAATAACATCATTAAGGACTGTGTACCTACTAAAATCCGTAAATGTGTTGCATCAAGTTACAATTATCCAGCATGGTATAATGCCGAATTAATTCGTGAGATAAAGTATAAAGCTGAACTTCATAAAAAGTACAAGGCCGACCAATTTCAAGAAAATTATGTATCTTTTTCTAGATTTAGGGCGCGGGTAAAAGATATGATTCAGAAAGCTTACACGACGTATCAGGACCGTGTCCAATCTCATTTATCTGAAGACCCGAAGGCCTTCTGGAATTATATCAAATCCAAAACACACCGTAGAAACGTCCAGAAGTTATCGAAAAATGGAATGGTACTCGATGGGAAAAGTGTTGTGAAAGAGTTTGCAATTTTTTTCCAGTCAGTGTATAGTACCGTTCCTGCAGAATTGAATGTTAACGCAGCGGTGACTGAGGCGGAGCTCACGGCTGACTCAGCGCGAATACACCTGGATAGATTGCATCTTGATGATGTGATGCTAGCACTGGCGAATCTTAAACCGAAGCGGTCTGCTGGGCCTGATGGCATCCCCGCTTTCTTATTTAGAGATTTTCGATCTGTACTGGCCGGACCGCTCCTCCATGTTTACAATAGGTGCTTGGAGAACGAAGTCTTTCCAGCTATGTGGAAAACAACCCGGGTAGTCCCAGTTCCAAAAGGAGGAGGGGGGGAAAGTGTGGATGGATACAGACCGGTCGCAGTGTTGTCTACCCCTGCCAAAGCATTCGAATCAGCATTGCAGAATGTTATTTATAATCAATTACGTTCTCAATTGTCTGACGCGCAGCATGGGTTCCGACCGGGTTGTAGCACAACTAGTAACCTACTTAGTTATGTGACGCAGATTATTCCAGAAGTGGATAGTGGGGGCCAGGTTGACGCTGCTTACTTTGATTTTCGGAAAGCGTTCGATGTAGTCGATAACGACATCTTGCTTAGAAAGCTAGCCGGCGTCGGCTTTACCCCTCATCTATTAAAGTTCTTCGCAAGTTACATGACTGACAGGCGACAGTTCGTTGAATACGATGGACATAGGTCAGACCCGTATTTTGTGAGATCGGGAGTGAGTCAAGGAAGCAACCTTGGCCCTTTACAATTTATTATCATGGTCAACGACTTACCCCAGGTTATCAAAAATGCGGGCTGTTTACTTTTTGCTGACGACTTAAAAGTGTATCTACCTATAAGAAGTACCGCAGACTGTGAAAGACTCCAAAACGACATAAACAGTGTGGTTTCATGAAGTGAAGCTAACAAATTGCATTTTAATACGTCCAAGTGCCTTACTATTTCGTTTACTCGAGCACATAACCATATCAGTCACGATTATGTAATTAACGAAACGAAATTAAACAAAACAACAGAGGTAAAAGACTTAGGAGTAAAGTTCACATCGGACCTAAGATTTCGGGATCATATTGTTAATATAAGTAAAAAAACCTTCAGAATGTTAGGATTTGTGCTTCGTCGTTCCCATGATTTGACAAATATTGGAGCGATTATCGCCTTATACAATGCGTTGGTACGAAGTGGTCTGGAATGCAACGCTGCTATATGGGCTCCACATGAAACGAAATATCGGTTAATGTTGGAGCGTATCCAAAATAAATTCGTCAGATTTTTGTATTTGAGAAGATATGGGGTGTATCCTTTCTACCCTCTAATGTACCCAACTTTATTTATTTTGGGTATTGGATACAACGAGCTGCGAGTGCGCAGAAAGTTAGGTATAGTGACATACATATTTAAATTAATTAGGGGTAAAATCTTTAACGGTCAGGTTTTGAGTTGTGTGAGTCTGTGTGTACCTGATAGGTACGTGTGGCGCCGCCGCCGGCCACGGCTGTTGGTCGAGCCGCGCGGGCGTACCAACCTGCTCGGTGCGGCCCCGCTGACGCGCGCAATACGCACCCTAAACCTAATAGCAGAAGATTTGGATTTGTTTTCGTGTTCTCTGAATGGATTCACAAAGTCAGCTTTATTCATAGTTAGTTATAAACTCAGTACTTAGTATAGATAAATAGATTCAAAGGTTAATAATGTAAAATTATATAAATAGTTACGCTATTGTCTTAGGTATAAGTCCTGTAAAAATAGCTGTAAGTGTGGACAAATAAATAAATAAATAAATTAGTTACAGAAGTAATGGAAACACCCCACTTCTTCTCATCGATTGTGTTGTTAGCAAGTAAACCATATTACATTTTCCTGCCTCCCTCATACAATAAACTTAATCGATCTCTTTCTAACTACTACTCGAAGAAAGATTATGCAAATCGTGAATTCAACGATAAACACCATTTACAGCAGTTTTTGAAGAACTGTATGATCAGCAGTTGACTTAGCTAAGTTGGAAATAATAATGAAGATAAAAGTAAATTAAAATCCTTACAAAGTGCTGACGAGAAAAAGTTTGTTTGCGCAGTTTCAGAACTGATGGAAATAATCCGCTTGCTCTCATCGATTGTACTTCTAACAAGTTAAGCAGGCAAATAGTTTGGACCTCCCTCAGAGCTAGATTACCCGCAATTTGCACTCCACCCTGTCAGTATAGGGATATTCGCAGTTCAGACAGTTGAGAATCTAGTTCCGGGTGCTTGCTGGGAATATAATGTTACACTTACATTATATATTGGCGTAAATGTAACTATATCGTATTCGGCATCATGTGAAGGTTTAGTTACAACGAGCTTAAGTACCTATTGGCCGTATGGTATATTCTATATTTAACAATTTGACGTAACATTTTGTAAAGGATGTGATGACTGTTACACAATAGTCAGCGGGTTCGATTATGTTAGATAACACTAATCTGTTTATAGTAATCACGGGAAGTTATAATTATTACTGATATTAATGTTTTTAATTTCTATGGACGAGTATATTAAAAAGAAAAATATTTCTATTTTAGGTGTTACACAGGTAGAAGAGTTAGATTTCTCTTCTGAAATTAAAGTATTAATCTAGTTATTTCACATTAAGCTTAAGATCCAAAATCTCCTTTCACTGTTAGATATTAACGGCTGATTCCGAGTGTCAATATAGATCATTTATCAGGCATACGAGTAATAGAGAAAGTTGCATTATTATTTTCAATGATATCAATCGATCCAGTTTCATCTGACTACGAAATGATTATGATACCCATTGAAAATGAAATACTGTCAGGCATAACGGCTGGGCGTTCAGACGCCCCATAGAAATCGAGTGTGACGTGTATCTTCAACTATTATACTCAAGTCACAAATGTATGGAAGAGTAAGGAATGTACGAGCATTTCCTTATTTTTACCGTTAAAAAGTGCGTTTCAGTTGAACTTTCCTTAATTGAACCATAAATAATCATATAGTTAACGTTCTTTTGGCAAAAACAATAATGTAATATTGCATCGCAATACCAATTTTTTTTCTTTTTTTACAATTTTTGACTAAATTTCATATTCCTTGTGCTTAATACAGTAATTATAAAAAAAATATGCATCGTATCTTCTCTATTCTACCGTAACAACTAATACCATTGTGAAATTTGGCCATAATGCGACAAATGTTTCAATTCTCTAAACATTTCAGCTACATTTGAGGAACAGTTAATAATAAGAAAAGCTTTTAGTCTTAGAAGGACCATAGTTCCATGATAGGCGTAGTGCACGCTACAATACCCCTATAGAGCGTGGGTCCATTTTCACGGATAATACGGTACGAGTTTCAACGGTCTACAAATATTATACCGAAGTAAGTATGTGAGCTAAGAAAACACAAGTGACACAACGTTGGGCAATATTGGAAGATATGAACTACCTACGTATAGTTGGCATATTACAATATTTTTAATATTGACCGGGAAAGCTGAATAAATGAACGTTTCTCATTTCAAAATACCATATGTATTGCTTATGATGACGTGGTGTATGATGCGGCGACGAAATATCGTGGGAGCTTTATCTAGGAAGCGGGCCTATGTTGGTGGCGTTTATCACGCGATAAATGATATGATAACGCGCCTGTCACTCTTGCACTCACATATGTGTCAGAAGGTGACGGCAGCTATGTCACTTATTTATCGCGTGACAAACGCAACCATCATAGGCCCGCTGGAGATAGATATTTCGACACCGGTTCATGCTCCATCATTGTGTGACCACCTACCAGTGTGACAACTTTACCCGGTCTTCCCTAGGAAAAATAAAACGTTCTTATCTAATATTATATTTAAAATAAAGCGGTAGATTAAACATAATAAACTGAATACAATTTAAATGGAAACAACTAATGGTGGTGCAAATTAACCCGAGTACTGTCCTACCGCCTGCCAGTGAACCTGATAATTTCGGGCGCGACTTATTCTGCCTAATAGCCGCAGCCCTATGTTGCGATTTCGCAGATATAACACAGTACATGCACCGTATATTTGATGGATTGGACATCTGAAAGGGCTTGTTTGTTTTCACAACGTTAGACAATATTGGAAGACCATTATATAATGTACGGGAGCACTGTCACAATCTGGCTGAACCTACTATAGCATTGGTCTCTTAGCCGGCAGCCCTGTTGCAATTTTACACATAAACCTTCAAGTCCCGTGCGTCTGACTTACTTAACTTTGCTCATACTTGCCACTGCCTTCGTTTTGCCGAGACGCAGGCCCTAGTGGATGACAATCCCATAGCTTATTTTGCGATCTGAACTTTAATAAAAATAGAAGAGTCCGATAAAAGTAAAAAGCTCAAATCAAACACGACTGAAACATCGAACGGTTGTCGCGGTGCAATGGACCCGAGCACTGTTGACGGAACCTGGCATTGTTTGCGCGCGACCAGCTCTGCCTCTTAGCCGTTGCCCTGTTGTAATGTTGCAGATATACCACACTACATGCACAGTGCGCCTGACGTGTTCAATACATAACTGGGCTACATTGCTTTCACATCGACGGACAATGTTGGAATATATGCGATGGACGCGTGCACTGTCGCTTGCTAGCCAAACCTACCATTGTTCGCGCACGATCACCTCTGCCTTTTAGCCGCAGCCCTGTTGTAATGTTGCAGATATACCGCACTTCATACGCCGTGTTTGTGACGTGATCGATAGATGACTACATTGTTTATACAGCAGTCCATCCAACATTGTCCAATGTTGGATACAAGCTACGTCGCTTACGCTAGACGAGTATAATATATTCATATTGGTTTAGTAATATTTGTTTCTATAATTATTATTTTTTTACCTATGTCATATTTTCGATGTATACTTCGTCACAATAGGTATAATTGGTTATTATTTAAGTTTCTACACCTTGTAGGTAACTCGCATAATTCTAAAAATGCGAGGCACACCTTCAGAACCAGAAAAATGGTCATCCCTGTGATTGGTCATCAAATGAGACAAATGGGATAAAAACGGTTATTGCTAGAATTTCTGTTCCTCTACATAGATTTGGAACAGATTCTGTAAATTTTGGGTACTTGAGAGTTAGTACAGGTGCACTGTAAAAAATAATGCTTTTATTTGAAACGAAAATTTCTATTTGCCTTGGATGAGAATCGTACCCCCAGTTTCTAAAGATTTCTCTAAGAGCACCATCTAAATTCTTATTCCCAAACCTTAAAAATCTATTAATGGATTTCCTGCCACGTAAGTTGTCGTCTCTAAAATTAGCCATTACTCGTGTCACAGCAATTGTTTTTAAATATCGAAGAAGCTCGACAAGCGCAGCGAGACAACGTTGAGACTAACTTGAGTCACACCATTTACGTGATTCGAATTGTACTAAGCCACTAATTTAGCTAAAATCAACGCGAAGACCGCAAATTAAGACGCAATAACTATGTTACCTTAGATGACGTAAAATTAAGCGAAGCAAATTGCGTTACTATTATATTGTACTTGACATCTTTTTCAGCTGGAAAACCAGGGTCCCATTTCACAAAAGCTTGTAATTTTTGTTACAAGTGGAAGTTTCTTTTTAATACATAATGGTTGGAAAGAGATTTTGGATTGCACAAGTTACAAGCTTTTACGAAACGGGCCTTAGATGCAATCAATAGGTAAAGGGATATGCATGATTTTTTTATACAGACTAAATAATAAAAATCTTTGTTGTGTACCCGCATTTATATTTTTTTGTTCTGTCCATTTCCATATTCAAATTGTACAGACCGCATGGAAAATAAATCCATTACATCGATAGTATGTAACCGCAAGCGTTCCGCTGGGAGTATTTATTAAGTTTGAATTTCCGAATAGTGTCGTTATTTCCACGCAAACATTATATGACAGGAGTGTGAGAAGGATGCCACGCTTCGAAAATTTGAATTTCAAACTTGGGAGTAAACCCCAGTATCTATTAGCGGGAGAAACGTAGGAGCAACTAAGTTTACCAAACTTCTATGTGTGTGATCAAACCAGTTTGGTTCAGTAGCGATAGTGTTTCATAGTAAAATACGTACATAGTAAATTACGCGATTTTACCCCAAGACAAACGTGTTTTACAAACTTATTTCGGGAACCCTGCATTGTTTGGAGATATAATGTAGGGGGATAAAAATGTTCGATACATATAACTAGTAATATAAAAAATGCAATCCTTATTTTACTTTTTTATTATTATTTTATAGGGGACAAACGAGTAGACGAATAGCCTGATCGTAAGCAATCACCGTCGCTCATAGGCACCTGCAACACCGAGGGAGTCACGCTTTCAAGCTCCAGTACGCTCTTTTCTTGAAAGCTTGAAGGTCACATCGGTCCGGAAATACTGACGGCGACAATTTATTCCACAATTCAGTCGTGAGGCAGGAAATTTCTAGCAAAACGCACAGTTGTACCTACCAACCATCTAAGTGATGAGGTAGGAAATATGGCGGCAGGGATCAATCCGAACAACATCTCGGAACTCTACCCGTTATACAAGTACATTTATACGTTACATGAGCAGCATAACAGACTGACGTAATTTTTTTTGTGCTTTTATGTCCCTATCTGAGAATTCGATTGGAAAAAACTTGCAATAATATTTAATATTTTCTTCTGTTTCCGCGATTATTACTCATTGAAATAAAACAATTTAACGGATTAAATCGCGTATATTATCTCATTTTAGTTCCCGACGTTTCGGAAGCTTTCCAGCTTTCCATGGTCACGGGAGGACTGAGAAAAGATGTATTTTCCTCTGTCAAAGTTACAATTTTGTGCAAACTACCCATTTTTTGAAAAAAACACAAATAAAGGTGTACATACATGCCAGATGGGCCTAAGCTGTAAAGACAGTTACACATGTGCCAGAAGGGCTTAATTATTTTATTCTACTAATTTACCAAGCAGCATTTCACAAATGAGGCGTACTGAGGAGAAAAGAAACGCTGCAAAGAAAAACTCCCAGGCTACCTCATTACTAATTATAATATTTAAAAACAGAGACTATTAAACTACTTTAAACAGATAAGATATTTTACACCGTTCGGAAATTAAGGTTTTGCAGTCCTGTGTCTCGCTTGTTCCTTGATGAGATGTATTACAGGATCCCAAGCAGGTGGTAGTGACAATCCATCTTCTCTATTGCAATAATATTGTAAAAAAAAACATAGAATTGGTTCGTCAAAAGTCGTGTGGCCGTGCTATCAGTGCGTGTATGAATATCAAAATCCATTCCATAGTGGAATGCACAAATTAAAAGTACGAGTCTATTTGGAAACAATTGAATACTTCAATGTTTCATCAGGATGCCCAGTGCATTATAAGATAGAGACATCACTGCTAAGACTCCGTATAACACGCCTTGCCTTGTCACTTTCGCACGATTACTCCATAACAGAGGAGTAAAAGGGACAAGAATACCTTTTCACTTTTGTTTTGGCATGCTTTCTCACAAACTAGCCATCGGGCCCGGATGAAAGGCATTATGGCGACTTTCTGGTCTTTTTACGTTCGTTACTGAAAACCGTATAATGGATTTTGGGTCATTGCTGCTTTTTAACAATCCTGTGATACTTTTTGGTGTTTTTTGAACTAAGTTGAGTATTCGATAGATTTATTGATGATGCAAATACTCAGGTTTTCATATTTCTGCAGCGGATTGATTTCATCATAAACAGCTTACAATTAAAATGCGGTACCAGAGGCGAGGCGTAAGCAAAATTTCAAGGGAAGCCGAAGCGTATTCATTTAGTCACATTTAAAGAAAAAAATAGTTATAACTGTTATAAGCCTTGCCCTGGGCAACCCGGTGGTAGTCTGCGTATATAATATGGATGCCACGCCATTGGTAGATACCTACTGGGCGACAGTCGCGGGCAAGTAAAAAAGATATATCTTGCAATTCAAATAACTATTAATAATAAAATAGCATTGTATCGTTAAATAACTTTTCAAAGTTCTGCTATCATCAAACTAATACATTAAAATACCTATATATAATATAAAAAGTCTATAAATTAAACTTAATCTCACCTGGTGTAAATTGACAACAAAGTCAAAAACCAAGCTCGCTTGTCTAAATAATAATAAATAATTAAAGACATTTATTCAATTTTTGCATTGGTACATAATTTGGTTTTGATTTATATGGTGAGGTTCAGAAATATGCATAACAATTAAACGCCTATTAATAATATTATGCCTATTGCACTCGCCTCAAAGAGATCCAAGTAACACTTTTTGGAAAAAAAAGGTCCCTTACCATTTTTATCTCTATGATCAGTAGGGATTGCAATCCGGTCCAATTCGGAATCCGGATCCGGCCGGATTGAAGTTTTGCTATTGCGTCTATCCAAAATTATGCTCTTTGTCCAGTTTATTGACTGTAAAATAGACATGCGGAGCTGTTTTTGCAAATTAAGTTATAAAACAATAGTTCAGCGCTAATAAACACGCATATTAAGTCTAAAATCAGTCTCACTAGCCACTTATTTCAGAGTAGCTAATATGAAAATTAACTTAACTTAATAACATTATTAACCTTTTTACAGCCACACACATTTGTCTCATAGTAAATAGAAACAAAATTAAATCTTCATTTAAAAAATAAAAATAAAACTAACTAAAGAAACTTTAAAAATTTAAATTGCCAAATCTAAGAATTTACCACTATCTAAATAAAGTTAAAAGAACGATCATTCATGATCGTTCTTTTAACTTTCAGCCCACTTTTCTTCTCTACTATGTAATATTTAAAAGTTAATTTCCTTAATACCCGTAATATTAAAAATACATAAAGAAAGCTAATCAGTAATCACATATCAGATCACTTTGCACTTTACATAGTAATATATAAATTGAAAAAAAAAAACTAATTTGACCAAAGAAACATAATTAACTATTAAACAAATTAACGTCTCAACCAATAATTAAGATAGACATCCTTCTTTAAAGCTTAAATAGATCTAGATCATATTGACCCTGGAAATTAACTTCCTAACTCAAATTTTCAACAAATTAGAATCAGCTTTCGTGGGTTGGGTAGTCTGTATGTACGTCTGTTGTGGCGTCTCTTCAGTCTGGATCCGGTAAATTTTTAGTGGATCCGGTGGCCGCCAAAAAATACCGGATCCGGCCGTATTACCGGATCTGCCGGACCGGATTGCAATCCATAATGATCAGTAAATGAGAACTCTCATTTAAGCTTTATAAGCGGCTTAACCTGGGAAAGCATTGGGAATGGCAATCACGAGCTGCTCTCTAATACTGGAGCTACCACTGACCTTTCCATGTATATATATTACTACTGGACTAGTTGCTGTGAACTTTTTTGTGTCTATTGCAATTGCCGCAGTAGGCACTGGTGCAATGTTCATGTAACTAAAATTTGTTATGTTCGCAATTCGACATCTGTAGGTAACTAATACATCGATCGCTTGGTTATTACATCTAAGTTCCTGTCTGTGGGTGGAGGTGACTAGAAATACTATTCTAAAGTTCATCTCACACGCGCATATACTATAAAATTCGACATTTATTTAACGATATCGGCTGTTTCAAGCGTAAAATTACACTAGTAATACCTAAAACTTGCAGAACCTAACTTCCGCAATTTTCGTTTGCATGCAATAAATAAGACGACACCAGTTTCGAAAAAGAAGACTGCATTTTGAATTAAACTCTATTTTAATGTCTTTATTATTGATCCCTTTAAGTCATAACGTTTAATACATAATGTTTACAGATTTCGATAGAAAATTATTTATTTGAATATCGATATCGAAATTGTCGACATGACCTCCTTAGAATAGTTTACGTTAATATTAGTTCAATAGGACACTCGCTGACCGTGAGGGTGCTCCAAAATTAGGTGCTAAATGTATTGGTTAGCCTATCTAGTGGAATAATAGAGATCAGAAGGGATCACGTTGGCGCGAGTGGAAATGAAGGCGAGGTACATTGCCGTTTTAAAAATCGCGAAAGGCAGGCAACGCTCTCAGAATAACGTCAATGTACGTAGGCTACGGCTCGACTCACGACAATGAAGAATAGTGCTAGCATAATGGTCACGTAGCGATCCTACGACCAAAGCGTCAGCTTCGTATAAGCCGAGCTGGGATTGACGGAGCTATCTTCGTCGCATAGCCGCGCTAATCGACGGTAACTACATAATTCTTAGAAACGAATTATATTATACGTTAATTATATTATAGAAAACAAACTTTGTCTAGTAATATAACCTGTAAATCTGTCATTAATATACAACATAACGGCTTTGATCTAACAATCATACAGCCCTAGTGATATTATCAGCTGGGCTTCCACATCTGGGGACCGTTAACCCCGGTAATGGACTACATAATGCTCTCATGTGTCGCTCGTGTCTTTTTTTTAATTGTTTCATCCACATGAAACGATCTTTGCCCCGCAGAATAACCTATAAATCGGTATCTTCAATAAACAACATAACGGCTTTGATCTAACAGTCATACAGCCCTAGTGATATTTTCTGTTGAACTTCACATCGGGAGCGATAACACCGGTAATGGGCCACGTAAAGCTCTCCTTTGTTGCTCGTGAGTATATTAAAAATAGTTTCATTCACATTAAGCAATCCATGTTCAGCAAAATAATTAGGGAATCTGTTCTATTAACAACATAACAGCTTTCATCTATAACAAACAAGGATATAGGCCTTGACATATATTCAATAAGTGTTGCAGATCTGGGCAGTGATAGGGTCAGTATTGGGCCACATAATACTCTTCTTTGTCGCTCGTATTTTCAAAATAGTTTCATTCACATTAAACAATTTGTGTTCCGTCAAATAATTTGTGAATCTGTTCAATTTACAACATAACAGCTTTGATCTAATAAGTATACAGGCCTTGAGATATATTCATTAAGCCTTACATATCTGGGATCTGGTTAACGATGGGATCGTTCTTTTACCATATAATGCTACAGTTTGTCGCTCGCTCGTGCCTGTTTTAAAAAAAGTTTAATTTACATAAAACGTTCGGTGTCCCGCAAAATGATCAGTCAATCAGTGTTCATTTTACAACATAACAGCTTTGATCTATTCTAACAAGCCTACTAGAGATATCCTTAGTAAACATCACAAATCAGGGAAGCGATACGGTCGGTATGGGGCCACATACTACCATCGTTTGTACTTTGTGTCCATTTAGAACCATTGCGTTGAACTAAAATGATATTTTCAATTGGAGTCGCAGATCAGGGGCCTGTAATAATAGGTTACATAATGGTATCGTATTGTTCCTGGGTGCCTATTTTTATAAACTGTTTATTTCCAATAAATATTGTCCATGTTCTATTTTGAATGAAATGATTTTGATCTAGCACACATAAAGCATTAATGATACCTTCACCAGGGGTCGCAGATCTGGGGAGCGATAGGGTCGGTAATGGGCCACATAATGCTCTAGTTTGTCGCTCGTGTCGTCCCCAAGCGCCGACACGTCTATTTTAAATCCTGGCTTCCACTGAAATTTAGAGGCAGCTTCTGGGCTTTTGGACAGTTGTTTTTCTATTGAGGAAGAAGTGTATTTTTAATAGAGTTACATTCTGTATGGCTTCAATAGAGACATAAGTCCTTTTGGAAATTAACTCTATTTTTATGGTTAGTTTTCTACAGTCATCATGGATAGACTTAATACTCGTTCCCTTTATCAACTTCTAACATCTTAAGAGCTTAGCCATTTTTACTTTACTATTTACAGTGTTTGTAATTTTGCGTGCCATGTGAAAATAAGATTTAACATAAATTCATTATAAAATTGCAGATGTAAAAAAATACCTTTTCATCAGTCGTTGTCATTTAGAGAATTGCGTATTGAGTACATATTCATTTACTACTCTAAATGTATTGTATCTGGTGAAATATTTAGATTAGACCTCTTAAACATTAATTTAAAAATATGTTGAAAAACGAAATTTACGCAGCCTTTGAGGAATTGATACAGTTTAATTAGAAATACGAAACTAAAGACAGAGTCAACGCTTTGTTCATTGTAGTGAACCAGATAAAAAAATTATAATAACAAAATGTGTATTAAATGTGTCACTACTCATAGATTAATCTATTGTAGTTTTTACTCGATAAATAACAATGTTTTAACCACCACAAATTCGCATTTCGCCATAAATTTCATAAATTGTGCACACGTCCAAGCCACAGGTAGCATTATTAGACCGTCTGCTATCGTTCCATCAGCCGCGGGCGCGGAGCCAGCTCAAATAGCATGCAATAACACACAGGCGCACGCAATAACACAAGTACATGCACGTGCAATAACATGCAGTTTGGACAAACAATGTTAGAGGGCACGTTCGTGCTTTGTTAGCGACATAAAGTCTTGTTTTTGGTTTTGTCCGTTCTGATCGACATATTGTGCTGATCGTAATTTAATTTGTATTTCATGTTAACTCATCGGATAAAATATTTGCAATAATCTATGGGTAATTGTCGTTAAATTTATTTTTGACACGTTTAAAGCTGTAGATGTAATTTAAGACATTTGATAGATACATACAAAGAAATTCGTTTTATTGAGTTCATTTTACGTGCAATCGTGTAGAATAATTACCTTCACAATCTTAACATTGAATTGTTTCACGTGTAACAATTCAATGTACAGATTTCGATATGGTACGTTTATACGTACGCAAATTAAGTTACAGGCACCTTCCAGTATTGTGTACCGTTACATACATAGTCTGTCACTTTTTTCTCTTCCGTCATAGTGTAAAAGTGTTCCTTGGCTAATATGTTTTTCGCCATTCGCAGAGTAATAAAGGTAGTACAAGAAAGAAAATTGAGTTTACAGCAACCCATAGAAAACAAATCCGAATCAACATTGGTTCAAACGGTCAGCTGAAACCGCAGTTTTTGCATCCATTCGAATGCAGGATGCCAAAACCATTTTTCAATTTCATCCATAAATCCGCATTTCCTTAGTGCAGCGTGCTAGGGTTGTCACTTGATAAATGTGTGGCAACTAGTGAAACGTGGGAAATTTATTTGTGTTCATTCCTACCGACTGAGAAGTGAGAAGTAGTCATGACACCTGGTGCGATTCAAATGGTCTTACATTATAAAAATAAGTTTTGAGAAATAACGTCGTAACCCTCTTATTTGCTTCTGCGTTAGGTAAAAAACACCCCATAACGTAACCACGTGTAGATGGTCAGCTACCCGTGTAACTAAAATGGTTGAAATTTTTCCAACCGTTTAGATATAATGATAGCACAAATACACTTACAAGAAAATAAAGAAAAATATATACTCGAAAAACAAATGGAAGATGCGCGCAACTTTGTCATCGTAGGAGAAAAAAAATTAAACCTTATTTTTTTCTTTAGCGTTGTCGAGTTAAAGGTATCCTTTTACCATCTGTGAATGCTCAGCTTCTATAGTACCAAAAGATGTCGAAAGCCATTTTGGCGTGATGAAGACATAACGACACACGTACAAACATACGAAATAAAAAAAATTTTGCTATTCAGTGACCACCAAATAGCGCGTATTATTTATTTTTGAAAGTACCTATCTTCAATGTATAGACATTTTAGTATTATAACTTTATACGTGTAATAGTATACTTCTTAAATTCTTCAGAAACTACATTGAACAAGTCGCCCCAGATTTTAGAGGTGTCCTTAAACCCCCTTTTGTTCTGGGTTTAAACATTATCCCACTGTACGCCGCGCTGCGTTATTTGTAAAATACTTAGGTTTCATTCTGAGAATCCTGCAGCCTTCAAACAAATCACTCGACAGTTCAGCTTATCGTGGCTTGTAAACGGAATGGCGCATCAAAGGGCCCGCATGGCGCTCTACATAAGCCCATCCGCTTTGTTATGAGGCTTTTAATTTGTTCTGCAAGTTGTAGGAAGCTGGAGATTACATACTAATCGCGTTTAAATATTATACGAAGTAGGCAACTGGGTTAGTTAGAAAAGGAACACGACTGCATGTTCATCGAAACAACGAAACTAGCAAACATAAACAAGAGTGTATATACTGGTAATAGATAGGCAACTTGAATAACTTTTTAGGGCCGACTATAAAGCGCCATCAAGTGGTTGAGCTCCGAACTAAATAAAGCTGCAGTTTGCTGCTACTTCTGCTACTTCTGATGATGGTTACTGAAATTTGTAATTAGTTAGTTTATGCACATAATGGTTACTGCACTATGTAATTATAATATTAACTTTGTCAGTATGTTTATCGATTCTCCATCCATCTGTTTCATCCATTTGGGATTAATATGAATCCTTGTTACCTTGTTCAATAGTTAAGTGAGAAAGTCAAAGGATCACATACCTCTCTCTGTGAACATGCTTGAACATAGCGAAGTTTGGCAGTAGGCTTAAGAACTTGTTTCTGGTTAGTTATTTTGCGCGAATAATAATTTTTCAAATCTTCTTTTGGCTGTAAAGAATATGGTTAATAAAATTGTATAATTTCAAAATATTTTCAATCACAGTGTAGGGTTCCGTAGACATTACAAAGATATATATTTATTGCACATCAATAACAAGCTGTATTAAACTTTTGTGTTTATAATTACAACTTGGTTATACTATATATAAGTTATTTGCCTATTTGTACTTACATCGAAGTGATCTTCACAACAATGTTGTGAGTAAACTTTAAAATATTCCACATTGACTGCACGACACCATTCCTGTCGCAAATCCTCTCTAATGCGAACAATAATTTTTATTGGGTGCAGTCACCGAATCGTTCTTACACCAAGGAAGGAAACACTTGTGATACTCTTTCATTTGTTTTATTTACTGAATCAAATTTGAATCAGATATAAAATATTGTAAACAATAACGTATTTTCGCGACATCAACTAGTAGTTGACAGCAGTGACAGTCACACTGACACAGTATTCCATAGACAAATAAGACGATTTTTTTTCGTCATGTGCAATAACGCAATATGAGGACCAACTTGACTTGAATAAATGTCGAACAAAGGTTAAACGTATATTTTGAGAAATATCGGTATACTTAGTATACACAACTAAAAATACCTAAAAATAATATAAATGAAGCCTATTTCTTGTGAGTTTTGCAAAATTAGACCACATTGTAAAAATATGACCAAAGCCAATTGTCGACATAAATAGTTTTTATTCTTTATTTTCCTTTTGAGGCACGCTTAAGATTCTAATCTTCGAATTTTCCCTACTTATAATTTATTGAATCTGTATTTATTTTCCTTATTTGATCAAGATTCTGCTAAATACTTACATCCTTTGGAAATAAAATTTATTTGCAAAATATAATTTATTTGCGTAATATTTGTTTGCAAAATTGAATAAAAGTATTTATTAAAAAAAGATTTCCATTAATCGTACTTTCGGGAAGTTCCAGTTTCGTTAGCGCCCGGTTCCGAACGTTATTAATTCACGGATTTAATTAAAGCAATAAGGGGCGAATAGCAATGAACCGGTGATAAATTTGGCCGTTATGTTTTGAAAAATACGAGTGCCTTCTAATGAGAACTAGCGCGTGCGCCCATTGCTATTCGCCCCACGTCGCGGCGCTGATTCCACTTCCAGGAGAAATATTTTTTGCCGATTTATTGTGGACTTTATTTATTCAGGACCTAATAGCCCAATCGGGGGTGATTTGCCCCGCATTCTTGCTTAAGCAATGAGTTTACCGGAATTTATTTCCTTATAAAATCTACCGGTGGAGTGATGGACGCTGGTTACGTTTTAGAATCTTTTTTTGAGTGTTTGTATTCGAGCAACTCAATTAAATTGTTTACGTGCCGCCCATGACAATGCTATGATTACTTATTGTAAATTAACAGTTCACTTTACTTTACTGTCTTCAGTCTGAAAAATAATGCTTTTGGTCAATGAGAAAACTAGAACTGGCGCAGACGTTGCGAAAATCGCTTAAAAACCACAACATAAACGGATAAATACGAACAAAAGCAAATAGTTCGTACAATTATCATCGCAATGTACGCTCGCAACATATTAATCTAAGTGTACTCTGGGTGTCACAGCACGCTATAAAAGCAATTAGTGACCCACCGTCAGTACCTAGGCTATGTGGGCCAATGGGCGATTTGGCACTAGTCCAAAAGCGAGCAGCGTCCACTGTCTCGCTCGCACGTGGTCGGAGAAATATTGCGGGAATTTCTCATTTTGTTTCGCGTTCTGGCGTCACATTTCGTATTTTATATCGAATGTCGCGAATAGATTGATTATGCATGAGTGGGTAGGGACTGTCAATTGAATTTTCAAGTCTTTTCAGTTTTTTAGTTCAGTCAGAAGACTGAACAGTCTGAAATATTTGCAGAGAATCGACTTCGACGAAGTGAATTTGCATTTTAAGTTCATTTTAAGACTTTACATAATGAAATGTGTGAATTTGGTAGCACGTTTCTTGTAGAAATCTAAAAAAGCTCTTGGTGTCAACAAATGCATAAGTGTGTCTCATAATATGATGAAAATAACAACAAACTTATACATAATGCCTATTTGCTAACACATAATATTTTTCTACTCCTGTACTTTTTCTGTCATTTAAATGGTTACCAACTGTAATATAAAGACACAATTAACTTGAGAGTTAGTCTATTTCTCATAAACGCACTGTTAAACGTGTTACAATGTCGCTATTAATGTATTCCTTGGTACCACAGAGTACAAAATTTCAATCTAATTATTATATATTTAGTGAGTCTCAAACTAATGTTATTTTGAATAATGTATATTACCAACTAAACAAACCGCCGAATTCATACACATATTTTATCACCTATTTTTTTTTTCAAATCATAACATGCTTTCATTAGTGGCAAGTATACGCGAATTTAAAAAATAGAAAAGCCATAACTATCGACAGCTCGCTTTTAAATTTTCTTCGTGGCACTTAATTTATAAATACATGTATAAATATATTTTTTTTGCGTTTTATTAAAAAGTGCTTAGGGGTCATTCATTTATTACGTATGGATCCCTGGGGTGAGGGGTTCGAAATATCTGTCGTAATTAATGAATGGCCCCTTAGTTGTAGCGAACCTATTGTAAATAGTTTTTTGTTTTCAAACTCAGCTAATCGTCTTAAAGAATACAATGGCCGATTCGCTCAATTTAAAAACGACGAAACAACGTTGTATAATTAGGTCAAAAAACGCTCGTGTCGTCTTCCTTTGCGTTACTCGCCTGCGGCTCGTATCGCAACCCACGCCGCTCACCGTTTTTAACACTTATTATACAAAAGTTGCATAAAATACTATTGTAGCAAAGGATAGTCGTTATTGCATGTATAAACAAAAAATCGAACACACACTCCTAGCTTTTTCCCTTGCCATACCATTCAGTGATCACTCTAGGCCCTTTGACATCTTTGGCACATATCAAAAAAGAATTTAAAAAAGTCAGAGTCTGTACTAGTCATGTTGTTAGGCAAACTAATGTATACTTATAAAAAAAAACATTAAACTTTAAAATTATTAAGTCATAAATGTCAGTCCAAAATAAAATGTGCAAATGAACGGCTTCCATTTCTGCACTCGTGAGATTTGTTTGTGCGACAAATAACATTTTTAAAACCTCCCCTACTGCGTACTGAGTTCCGCAAATAGCACGATGAAACCGTATCGAATGACGGCCAACAATGCGTTTTGGGGACTGGACCTGTTAGTTCCAATAATCATAGAGATTTTTTGTGAAAAACTACCGCGTGACTCAGACATATTGAGTCATCAGGACTGGCTCTTTAAGTTCGAGAGTAGTAGCGACCAAAGGCGCCAATTAATAAGCTCCTTGGATTAGACCGAGACATATTGAGCAGTGAGTACGCAGCTTTTATGACTTTAGTAACAGCTATTGTTATCTAAATAAAATCATAATCATAGATGTATTACGACCGGTTTAGCTCAGTGGGAGCGACGTTGCCTGCGATGCTGAGGTCCTGGGTTCAAATCCCGGTAAGGGCAAATATTTGTATGATGAACATATTTTGTTCCTGAGTCTTGGATGTTTTCTATGTATATATATATAAGTAATATATTTATTACATATACCGTCGTCTAGTACCCATAACACAAGCCTTAGAGAGCTTACCATGGGACGAGTTCGATTTGTGTAAAATTGTCCCATAATATTTATTTATTTATTTATTACAAAATGGTGGTTCTGTGAGCTGCAGCAGACCTCGTGAGTCTTGCAACTCCCATATCTCCACAATAAAAATAAAACTCAATGAAACAAAAAAATCATATATCATTGAACCAGCTTACAAAATTTCACGAGAATTGGTTGAGAAATGCGACCTATAAAGGGCATACGAAAGCTTTTGCCCAAGCTGAAACGAAGACGCTTCGATCAAAGCGCTCTCTCGGTCAAAAATCCAAATTTTTAACCTCTTCTGAGATTCTTCTGTCAGGATACCACTTATATTTACAGTTCGCATTAATTGGTCTTAAAAGTCCAAATAACTACCATGTAGACTCTAAAGTGGCAAGTATTGGCTAAATAGCCGTTGTTAGTTGTTTTTCTTTGAAGTAAAATATTTAATCGGAATGTAATCGTATTAGGACTATTATGTATGTAAGCAATTGTATCTTACATAATATCCGGTGAAAAATACAAACAATGTTTATGCCTTATTCACGTAGAATGTATATGAAAAACTACGAAACCTCAAATAAATCGTTTTCATTGAAAAATATCATCCAAGAAATGAAAGAAGAATACCACTAATTATCTGCACGATGGCAGGTAGTTTGTCATATCACGTCACATTAGCATAGAGATAAACATAATTTTAATGTTCTTTAAATATGCAGTTAATTTTTCTTGTACTCATGAAAATATATCGCTAAGTAATTCGCACACTAGTACTTAAGTTGTACGCGGTACATAAACTTCAAAATGTTTGAAGCCGAAAAATCTTGGCAGGTATGGTTCTAGTCTAATTTGTATGGTTCTTTTTTATTCTTGTTAACACAGTGACGGCCAGAAAACCGTCTAGCGGGCTCTCTGCTCGTAGACGCGTAGCCGATACCATGCGTTTCCCCGTATGTAAAGAAAAGTGCAAAGCGCTACGAAAAACTTGGCAGCGAAATTGATAAATTGAAATCATCCTCTCAATCAGAAACTTTTTTAAATATTTTAACTTCTAACTAACTTCGAAAGAAAGTGGAGAAGATAAATATCATCCAGGAAGTAATGATTATAACTTCAGACGATAGCCAGACAAGAACTGACACCCGATAAGAAGTTTACGAGTGGAAGAACATTTGGTGCCTGCTGCCACAGACATAGCAGTGGCATAAAACCCGATTTTAATCGGCTTGCCTACTTTAAGGTATTTGAGTACTTTATCGTAAAAAACATAAATAAAAAAAGAACCGACTTCAAAATAAACTAAAAAGCCAAAAATAATCTTTTATGTACTGTACGAATCACATTTGAATCATCTTTTGAAGTCGGTGCTATTCATTTATTACTATTAACACAGATGGCACGCGAGAACCGCGGCGGCGAACCTTTAGTTATTATCTACCTATATATTTCGTTATAGTAATTCGTATTTTTGTTAAATACAAAATTTTACTTCAGGTTTGGCACCGACTTCAAAAGGTGATTAAAATATGATCCTTGCCGTACCGTACATAAAAGATTATTTTTGGCTTTTTAGTTTATTTTGAAGTCGGCTCTTTTTTTATTTAATTTTTTTTTGCCTTTTAGTGATATAAAGTATTTTTTAGAGCCTAGAATGGGAAGATTTAGTAGGATTTGATGGTAAATAAAAATCTAAATTGTAAGAATTGGCTATCAAAATGGTTAAGACCAGTAGCTTGCTGGTTAAAAAAGAATACAACTAACAGTCTCAACTTACCCATAATATTTAAATAATTGTATCGCAACTATTGACCCTTAATAAGGACTTGTACCTTTCATCATCAGCTCAGCATCATTAAATGATGACAAGCAGACGAAAATAACTGAATAACTTTAGAAAAATATATACAAAACATTGTTAGTGCCTATAATATTTGAGGGATTCTGTCGATTTCCCTGGGGTCCCATCATCAGATTCTGACTTGGTGATAAGGGAACTACCTCAGAGACACACTATAAAGTATATGACTAACAGTTTTAACGTACGTACCTATAATACATGTATTTTTTAAGAATTATCCTGTAACTCGACTTAACCGTTAAGGAGTTCTCTGGTTCTTCACTATCAGCTCCACTATGCTACCCTGATCTTAACTAACTTCTGCCTCTAAGCAAAATATGATAAAGTATTATTTTGCGATTAGAGAATTAAATAACACTGGTTGAGCCCTTATTAGTGACTGATGGCTTGTCTTCATCATCAGTTTCTCTTCACCAAATGATGATTTTCGAGTGTAAATGCTTGTTCTTTTTTAATAAACACCGAAATCGCCATAGGTGTGTAATATTTGAGGAATTCTTTCGATTCCTCAACGATCTCATCATGAGATCATCACCATAATTTTATGGGACCAACTTGGAGATTCCTACTCTTAACCGAAAAAATAATTTTTCAAATCGACTCGCGATCCGCAAATTAAATAACACTGGTAGAGCCCTCAGTGGTAACTGATGGCTGGTGTCTTCATCATTGGTTTCTCTCCACTAAATGATGAATTTCAAATGTAAATGCTTAAACTACTGTAATAAATACCGAAATCGCCATAGATGTGCTCATAAAAATCAAGAAATTCCTTCGATTCCTCATGGATCCCGGCATTAGATCTTCACCAAGATTTTATGGGACTAATTTGAATATACCTTCTCATGAACAAAAAAATAATTTTCCAAATCGTCGTGTAAATGACAGAGTTCTGAGGTAACAAACATAAAAAAAAAATAAAAAAAAAACATACATCCGAATTGAGAACCTCCTCTTTTTTTTGAAGTCGGTTAAAAATAAAATTCTTATTTCTACAATTTGTGCATAACTTAAAAACCTTTAATTCTTTTAATTTTGTCCTCAAAATTATGTAATGATTATTGATTCTGAATTTATGTATTGTTGTCTTTTATTTCATATTTACGAACATATACACTCGATAGTATATCACTTAAGAAAAAATGTATAGTACTGTTTATCATTAAAAAAGAATGGTAATAAAATTGAAAAGTTACCAGCTTTAATGTGAAGCTTAAAGTGGCTGTACAAAAAATTAATTTATATATTTAGGAATGCTCGTAATAAATAAATGCAGCAAACACTTCCATGTTTATTTTGTGGTTCGATTCGAGTGTTCGATTTTAGTCTTTCTCCAGTAAAATCAGCTCAAATTGAAATTTCTCTTTAAATATTATAACTTTAGAAGATAGCTGTAGCTGTCGTAAGCCTCCGGCAGGCGGCGAAGTGGCGATCGTCTGACACCCGATAAGGAGTTTACGAGTGCTGCCTGCTGCCACGGATATATAGGACGAACAGACAACACAGATTTCATTATTTCGAAGCTTTTGCATATATATTTGAGTTTTTTGAGCAAGAAGAAAAACTTAAAAAAATTACAAGTTAACTAAAATCACGCACGGTTTATCTGTCACTGGCAGACTGTAGCAAAGTGGCGATCGCCTGACAACAGATAATGAGTTTACGAGTGTTGCCTGCTGCCACGGATATACAGAACGAATAGACAACACAGATTCCAATATTTGGATAGATACGTGTATTTGAATGTATCGCCCTATTTTGTATGTACTTGGTTTTTTTTATTCATTCAAGACAAAAACGAAAGGCAAGAAACTAAAACATCGTCGCTTACGAACAGGTGAGATTGAAGTTAAATGGTTGCCTATCTAACATTAAAGTAAAAAATTACCGGTGATTGAAAACAGCGCACGGTGTAACTGTTACGGTAAAAAATTGCAATCTAGTGAAAATGGCAGTAGCTTTGCACCCGTGAAAAAGTTTACGTGTGGTGCCTGCAGCTATGGATATATACAGAACAAAAACTTGTCTTTAGGCCACGCAGATTCCAATATTTCAACGATTCTAAAATTGTCACGTAATATTTATCTATTTTATTTTTATCTATTTTAAATCACTAGTCATATTGATTGCGGGCCCATCCTACACTCGATGGGAACAGGAAGTGTCAAAAAGTGTGTATTTTGCGTAAGTTTTTGTATTTACTGACATTTTAGATATAGGTATTTAATTTGACTAACAAACTACGAGTATATGAGTCTCTCGAAATAAATAATTTTTAAAAAACGCGAAATCATGTCCAATGCAGTATGTGCCCAATTTAGTTTGTCACAACTTTATAAGTTAGGTAATGGCTATAGTGATGGTATTATATATACTTGCGACATTTAATCTCTCTATATCTATGACTTTCATTTCTTCGGAAAGCCGGCCTTAACTACAGTCTTAAAACTTAAGAAAAGTCTGATCCAGGTTTAATGTGTTCAATTAGTGGAAAATTCTTGATATTACCTTATTGATTATTTGAGCTTGGTTTACAGAGGGAGTTTTTTTTCTCGAGGCTATAACTCGTGCAGGACGACAGCACTGCCAGAAATGCCTATCTATGATGTAATCGTTTATCTTATAAGATGCTCTTGAAAAAACTTTTTGTTTTATACTACATTTCTGGTACTAGTTCGGTATTTAGGAATTTGATTGTACAATTTATTACATTTTCCCAAGAATGACTTTTTTTGATTGATTGATTGATTAAAGGGGCTGGTCAAATATGTAAGAGACTAATGGTTGATGGATAGCAGTCCCTAACACTCCCTTATTATGATCACGTCCGTTCTGACATGAAACGAAACAAAGAAAAAGAAGTAAGGTTGATGGACGAGATCAGTTTCACATTCGAGACCACGGAGCGTGCAAGTATATAATGTAAGGTACGTACGTGGACGATGTGAGGTATGCTGGAATAGTTTATATGAGTGAGGCCAAGGGTGTGGTCAGTTGACAAACAGAGATCTAGAGATGCAGCAATCGACTTCAATAGGCTGCCGCTGCTGAAATTCATGATGATGATGACATGATTCTTATACACGTGTTAACTATCGATCCCTGATGATCGCGATGTTTTTTTAGCTTCTGATAAACACATGAAAACATATCCGTAACCCTTGCACTCACATGCTTGCCAGAATTACAATTTCTCTGTCACGTGATAACGACAGTCATGATAGGCCCTGGATTCGTTAACATGTTTTTCAATTACAGTTAATATTTATATCATGAAAACTTGTTAGTACCCTGTAATAATAATGTTTATTTATTTAAACTTTATTGCACAAGAAAACAGTAAGTAGGTACAAATGGCGGACTTAATATCTAATGACATTCTCTACCAGTGAATCATAGGGCCGAACAGAGATGCATGAAAATGGTGCAGTGGAAAAACAATCCGGACTGAGAGCGTTAGAGGACACAATCAAATAATGCATAAACACCTAAATACTATAAAAGATACAATATTATATAAATAATGTATACAAAATATATACCAGCTACTGCACGGAAGAAGGACGCTACTCGAGTTCTTGTTTCAGCAGATACCTAGGTAGCATCAGCTTCAAAACTACCTTGCTTTTGGGCTTGTCTTATAGAAAGTGGCAGCGAATTCCAGAGAAGAACGTAAATGTGCTTCCTAAGTCTTAAAGTTTCATGTCAAGTGTTCAAGATTCCTCGAGCACAATGCTTGGAGAAAAGACTCAAAATTAATAGTGTAGGTCTCGCGCATAGGAATGCTTCAAAGCACAGTAAAAAGATCATGATCAGTATTCCAGTGTTTGTGTAGTATTATTTGCAGGATTAGAAATAATTTAGCTGGAGCACTTCAATTCAGAACCTCTGAATCAGGGTAATACTTGAAAGGTACACGTATTCCATCATAAGCACGGGTCGCGCAAAATATTACTTAACCCGCAATTACGAGAACCATCGGTCTATCGTGTCTACGTATAAGTACTCAAAGTGTCTATTTAACGAGTTTCAATAAGCTGAATATTGTTTGTTATTTCTGTTGTTTAGAAATTCTTAAGTCTGACGCGAACTCAATTTAAAAACTTAGTAGAAAAAAAGTTCTCATCGAACATTATCCGCGTTACAAATGCAAAATACTCATCTAAAAAAGTTTTGACAACCAGCTTCTTTTTTAATGTTTTACTTTAAGAAGAAAAAAAAATTGTCTCCGTAGTGTCAGTAATTTGTATCTCAAAGTGGTAAAAAAATCCTAATCCTTTGCAAAGTCTGACACCCACTATGACAGGTTTATTGTACGAAAAATCATAACAATAACGGTCAACAAATACTTACTAACCAGACCCAACCAGAGAACTGGCACTTATTCAAGTTCAAAGTAAAAGGGATTGATGATAGAATGTTATAAAACAACGACAGTTGATGTTTAACAGTTTTATTGGCACGTTAAGCACAATACATGATCAAGAACATTTAAACGGCATAGCACAATCTTATTTAATATTTAAAATAAATCTTACCCGTACTTCCTCCAGCAGGATCAAATTAAAATAGAGACTATCCAAACAGCACTTCACATCCAGTAACGAAGACCAATCGCTACTACTTCTGGCCTCCGATGCCAACCATAGACTGAGTAGCAACGGTCGGCCACCATCGCTGGAGGCGGGAAGATCGGTTATGTGATCAGATCACGTGACCGATAATTACAGTGTCTTTTAATAAGTAATTTAATCAATAAATCTTAAATGAATGTGTATTAATTCCTAAAAAAGTATGTGATTATATCTGTTATCCTTACAAAAGGGACAAAGAAAGCACTTCGCAGAAAGTAATATGAAATCAAACATTTTGAGTGCTTGGAACAATTACTTGACTCAAATGAACATGTTTTTGTGTTTATTAGAAACAACAAATGTGAGACAGCATAAAAAAACTTGCGAGTTTTTTAAAACCAAAGTTGCTATTGCATTATACAAATGCATTTTTTTGTTTATTTAACTGTAACTGTTCTTGCAAAATGTCTGTATTTGAACTTCGACCGATGTTTTGAGCTATTGAATAATTTGAAATTATGATTAAGTATAAATTATATTTTATTCTTATGTTTATCAATGCATTTTTCAATTATTTTTGAAAGAGTACAGAAAGAGACGTTTTCAAGATTTTTCGAAATAACTATGGAAGCGTCTTCCGTAATATTTAGTACACATATTCATGATACCTAGTTATCAAGATACTTAATCTAAAAGTAGTGGTCACGAAGTTAAAATTACCTTGTCGCATTAAATATGACTAGAACATTCCCGGTACTGATACTAAAATTTTCGTGTAAGGTATGTCCTAAACGAACAGCTAAGATTTGGGATTCTTTTCGATAACAATCCGGACATTTTAAAGATCACAGTGCATATGCAACCTGGTGCGTTTGCTCCATCGTAGGCTTCCAGCAAATAAGGTCACAGCAAAAAAAAATCTTGTATTATATACTGCTCAAAACAATAAAGGGGCCACTAATAATTTTGATTGTTACGTGAAAATATATATTAGTTAGTAAAAAATATTTCACAAAGTCTCCAGCTAAAGAGGCTTTTGTTTTTGTTTAGGCTAATTATCGATTAATTAAATAGTCAATTGTTTTCTTCGTTTTAATTAAGATAAAATAAGTTAATTGTAACCATAAAAATTGAACAGAAATTCCTCGCGCAAAAGTGGCCCCTATTTTTTTTAAGTGAAGTTCCTTTTACTGAATGCATGAACCTTAGCCCCCCACCTACATGTGCTGATGACGGGGTGTCGTGTTGAAGACTTATGCATCAAAAGTACACTACTATGTTAGTACATTTGTTCTCGTATTGTTTCACCCATTTTTAATGCGACGCGCAGAAACGTGAGCACGTAGCGTCCTATAATTGTCCCGCCGCCGGAGAAATAAGAATTTAGAAGGCTTCCCTGACAGTAAATTGGTTCTAAGAATCGGCCTCCTTTAATGGGACCTTAGTCCTAGCGGATCAAGACAATAATAATTAAACATCTTCCTGAAAGGCTGAAAGCCCTTATTCTGGAAATGTCTGCTGCTGAAAACAACAGCATATTTAAATAATATATTCTGTCTAGATTTTGTATAAAATTAAAAATTGATTAAAAATACCACAACGCTTCTTTGGTCGTCTTATCGAAAATACTCGTGTTTTTATGGGAGACTATTTTGTCCTTTTAATAATATCCTATTTACTGAAACTATATTTTATCTTCATATAATCAATAAAACGAACTAAACCTCACCATATTTCCGTTAGTTTTATTCGTCATATGAAGATATAAATATCGTGATCCAAAATATTGATTTACTGATCTAAAAAGATATCTACTTTTTAACGATTTTAAACAAACTGGCGTAATTTGAGCAGTATGATGCGTGAAGTCATAGAAGTTAATAAATTGTAGAAGATTACGATTTTCAGTTCTTAGAGTATATTTTGTGGGCAGCTCAAATCCGAAGCATATACACACGTTTTACCCACCTATCTTAACAGTTACGAGTACCATCCAAACTATCCGGCCATTTATCCATCCGTTAGTTCTGTACATTCATGACGGCATACTGTCGGAGCGGTCTGCGGGTCGTCGCACTGAGCTGGAGCGAGGCTTTGGCCTTTTGAGTATTGCTGAGGATACCGAGGAGCGAGCTTATGAAGAACCTCTGAACCTCTGGGGTGCCTTGGGACAACAAGAAAAACAACCCAACTGGCCTCGTAGTCCAGCACTGACTGTACGACGTAGCATCACTTGTCTTCCTGGCACAGGATTGAAAACATTTGTTGCCCGGCACACATCCCGTGTCACAGTTATGCTAGAAGTACACGCACAGACAGAATTAAATTCTAAGATTTCCTAAATCCTTTGACACTGGTAACTCTTTGTTCCCAAATGACATTAAGCGCACCGTTCCTCCGCTCACACCGTCGCTTCGCATTACCGTGAACGACCTCTAATCTTCTTACGAGGGTCCCGTTTTGGCGGCGATGGCGGCGCTCATTCAATTTACTGCCTCGAGCCTTGTCGTGGGTGGACTAGCTTGCGGCTTGTAGGGCTCAAGAAATTTGTGAATTTCATTGATTGGGAGCAACGAGGTTGTAAAACTTGTATAATGTTTATTGTAATTATAAGGTTTTAACAGTTTTAACAATATGCCCATTGAAACTTGACCATAAGTCAAATTGCATTCTATTACTGTTATTATATTTAAAACTGATCCAAATTGATTCAGATATCGTCTAATCTCAATAAATTTACTAGCTCAGGTCTTGTTTTATCTTTTATATAATCAAAATATTTCTACAAGATTTTATTTATGTATGGATAAGTAAATATATTATATAAAACTAGTATTTATCCCCGACTTCGCCCACGTTACCGAAAACTGAGTAGTCTTCTACTTCTACTTTATTGATTCCCTATACAAAATTACAGCCCCATTTTTATTCCCATAATACGAGTAGATGACTCCCGGGATGAAAACTATAATTTTTCTTTCCCAGGGTCTCAAATTATATCCATATCGAATAACACTCAATAAGGTTAGCGGTTTAAACGTGAAAAAGTGAGAGACAGACAGATAAAATTACTTTCGCATTTATAATATTAGTATAGTAAGTATAGTATTGTATTGTACAGTATGGTATAGTATGGATAGAATCAATAATATAAATCAGATATCATTTTACGAGACTTACTGTGCATACTTACGCATATCTAATTAACATTTTGAAGTAAAGTCATAGTAAGGAAAATAAGTCAACTCAATAGTAACACACTTATTTCACTTTTATTTTCACATATATTTTTAATTTGGGTAGGAAAACATCAGTCTCGTGTCTCCGTTGCTATATCACTTTAGTAAGATTTCACTCGCATCCGGACTACTATTCCGCATTCCATTTGCAAACAAAGAAATGTAATTCCGTAGCACTCACAATCGCTTAAAACTCGCCGCGAAAAAAACTAAAAGCTCAACAATGTGGCTGCATTTTTGATACAACCCGCATCCCGCATCGTGGATGCTCCGCACGCAGCGCTTTGTCGCGAGACGCGTCACTCGCGGGAACGAGCGAACGTGGCCGAGTGCGAGCGGATACGGTGCGGTGTGAGTGTTAACCGCATAGCGTTGAACAAGTAGGAGCCTTAGTTCATTTAACTCTAGAATTCACCTCCGCCTTAGTCAGTCACGGCAAGCGTTGATGGTCTTGACCCCATTTATTGTTCGTCATTGATAAGCTGTCGCCAGCATAACTATAGCCTGTGTGCTTTAAAAAGTCAAATTACTACTTTGAACTCCCTAAAACAAGCGCTCTAAAATACTGCTGTTTTATCGACGCAGTCGGGTAAAATGTAGTGCAAATATAGAATAGAATTTTTAATTTGTTGAAACAGTGTAATGTAAAATACTAATACGTTAAATATAAAGAATATTATCGTACTGCACCATATGCGTAAACTGAAGTACTAGGTGCATAAAATTTACTAGGGCGAAAGGTATGATTGGGTGCTTAGAAAGTTTTTACATAAAATCGCAGGTAAGAAAGATTGTATCTACAAGATACAATTCATTTGCAACATTGAACACTAAATAGTATAAAGCCATGAAACAAACAGTTTTTGCCAATAATAACTAATAACAGCTTTACTCAACCACTATTGATGACTTCAACGTTTAAAAGTGATCTACCATTTATTAATATTGATACACAACACTTTTTTTGCTTACTTTGTCCTTTGAAGAACTCTAGTTCCGCTGACGCTCTTGATGTGTAATGTGTAATGTCGATCAGTCTATAGTCGCAAACATACGAGCGCCACATTCTTTCTAAGCCGGTGGAAGTTTGCTACGAATAAAACATTACTAGCAAATACGACGCAATTTCCTATCGACGTGAGCGCTTGCATTTTACGCTTGCGCTGCCACTGGGCATCCACATTTCATATTTGAACACGCATTGCTTAAACTTTAGAGTTATTCCGCCACGTGGCCTTAGGGCGGAATTCGGGCGGGATGGGCGCGGAATGGGTGCGGAATGTCGGCAGTTTCGGACGCGTGTACTACGCGACAATTTAATGCTTGAGAATTTTAGAAGCATGCTAATGCCGCTCCTTGGATAGTATTGCTAGACTGATTTTTGGTATGTTTGCTATTTAAGGGTTCATTCAATGTAAGCAGAGAGTTTCTGAGAAGTCAATAAAAATGGACTAAATGTTATCCTTCCATTTTACAAAGTCGTCTGTTGATCAGGCATTAATAAGCAACGAAGGAGTATAACATGGTAGTTTTTAAAAATCTAAAGTCACTAAGGTTTTTCGAAAATAAATTTATGTTGTGACCCCTATATACCTTGGGATTTGTGGCATGCTGGTATCTAGCTTACTTTGCGGTTACGCTGAAGCTATGTTGCTGAAGGTAGAAGGGGCACTAGGGACAGGCTCGTAGCACTTATGTGGTTATTACTCAAAGAGTCTGCTTTAATCGCGAGTCAACGGCTCAGCCATGTGATGAGAATAGTACTCGGTGGTTGTTAGAGACATGCTATTACATCTATAGGTTGAAGGAAAGCACAGGTGTTCTCCAAATGGCAAATCTCATCCTTTGAATTTAGTTGTGTCTAGCGATTGGCCACCCGTTTAGTTGTTTTTTTTATAGAGGAGTATATAGGTAAGCTCCTATTGAACGATTCTCAGAAATTATGCGCTTATACAAAATACGTTTTATCTCACACCTCATATGCACAGGAATAGAGAACATGACAGTAACATTCAAATAAGCAGAGGTAAACAAAAGGCGGTATTATAGCTAAACAGCGATTTCTTTCAGATAACCTTTGGGTAATGGAGTGTTAAAAAGGCTTGTGTTTTGTTTTAGAATATAGCCATAAACGATATGGCCAATGTTTTTCATCTCCAGTCTTACATCTATAATTGATATGATGACAGCAATTCGTCTCTTCTAAAATCGGCATCTTCTAAACTTTTTTTTGTTATGATATGCGTTTGTAACTAAATATATTATTACTAAATATATATTGCATTTCTTTTCTCTACCAGAATCGATTTACCGAAGCATTTCATAGTAGTTTGGCTTGTTAACAATTCAGTGCGATGGCCGAACTGCCAGAACTAGTCTGAACTTAAACAATGCTGAAAGAAGCCCCTGACAGCCTGACAACGGTTCACGTATAATTGGAATTCCGTTGCTGCCTCTGAATACGAAATAACATTATTTATGTAATAGAATTGAAGTTTGGGATCGTCATGCCACTCTGCGTAATATCTTCAGTCACAAAAACCGTACTTTTTTATTAGTTATATTATTAAAAGCTATTATTTAGGTTCACCCATCGCGATGTGTACGAGTAATAATGAAAAAGCGTACCTAAGTATATTTCATGTACTTCAGGAATCTCAAAGTTACTCACACACTCACAGGGAAATGAAGCGAGCTATGACCAGAGTTATGCTGCGAGATTAAATTTGATGCGACGCGACGACGACGAGACGTAATGTGACGCAGGAGAGCCTAGGTCTGTTAACAAATTCATGAACGCGAGCCCGCATGGCGGGCGCTCTGCTTGTAGCAAGTTTTCGCTACATACGGTTATTCCCTATTATTGGCTACGAGCGTAGCGCTACAAAAATGTCGGTTGCGAAAGTGTTAAGACCACGCAAGTGTGAACGAGAGTGTATTATAATCTAGGTCGCCAGTTCATTTTGCGTTGAGTATAATACACACCGCCATCTATCGTACAATTTGGTGACGAAGTTGTAAGTAAGATATACTTTAAAAATTTAAAAGTTATTCTATAAGAACATGATAGGTAGTAGTTTCATTGTGATAAAAATTTAGTTCCGATTGTAAGCCGTTAATACCCATGTTTTTATATCTCGGCAAGCCAGCGAAGCGGGTAATCCGGGGACTGCAAATACGGCAGTTCCTATAAACGATCGAATGCAAAACAACGGCTTTTTAATACACCGAACGGTTATGCGAGTATGTTTGAATGATCACAAACAAATTGATTCATCTTCTTCAATCGTAATCAAGTCTTTTCAGTTCAGTCGACTTATATGATGAGTAAACCAAAGACTGACTACGAGCACGTCGGACCATGCTCATTGTCGGGTTCCGTAGCCGTTAGTGAAAAGAGAAATAAAAAATACGATGTGAAAAAGTGTACCCGCAAAAGAATGTATCTTTGGAAGGAGGAAATATTCACTTAGTCAAAAAAAAGCTTATAAACCTTGAAGTGGTTTTACAAGAACTGTCAAATATGTTCCAGACAATATGACACAGAAATTATAATAACCATAAGGAACCTCAGTTTTATTAAAGTAAAAATTAAGAATCGAATCTTGAAACTAAACGTCTTATTATTTACGAATTACATTGAATGATAACTGGAAAAGGAAATCCTTAATCATGAAATATTCACGATCACTTTAATCTTATCAACTCCAAACTCGTAATTCCAATTTCGAATTCGAGTCCTCCCTATAACGTTCCCAGCGCCATTCCCCTTTTGTCCGATAAGACCCATTGTTACATTTTTAATCGTGCCAGATTACGCGCTGAGTCTGTCTGCATACACCGGGTTATGAGCTTCGATTCCGATGAATCCTTCATGGTCGACGTTGCTGGAATTCTATGCAGTATTCAGACAAAAGAACAAGTTTTAAGGTTATGTTTTTGAGGATTGCGGATTTGAAAAATATTTTTTATCGGAAAAGTTTTTTCAATACAGCGCAATAATTTATAATGAAAATGAAATATAACGTAAGATTAAATGAGTTTTGATTACGATAAAGCCTTCATGGTTGACGTTGCTGGAATTGTATGCAGTGTTCAAGTTAAGGTTATGCTTTCAAGGATGTTGGATTCAAAAATTTTTTTTTTCGGAAATGTTTATTTCAATTCTGCGCAATAATTTATTATGATCTGAAAAACGTTTGATTAAATGAGTTTTGATTCCGATAAAATCTTAATGATTTAGGTTGCTGCTGTAGTGATCTAGGGCTTCCAATCCCGGGATTTCTTGTATCCCGGGATTGGAAGCTCTAGTGATCAGAAAAAAGGGTTATACTTTTGAGGATGTCGAATTTGGTTCCACTTAACAACATTCATTTTAAATCTGTTTTGTTTTTAAGAAAATTTTTCAAATTGTTGATGGTGCACTTTATTGTTTATTTGCCTTCGATGCAAAAAAATAAACTAATAGGGTACTTGACTGACAGATCAAAACGGTTCCTTTTTATAAACTGTCAAAACGGTCAGAAAGTTTGAAAGGAAAAAAGGTTTGAGTCGTCATTTTTAGTTTTTAATCGTTTTAAAACAGCCAAAAGCTTTAAAAATAAGTATTCATGAATGTTTTCAATGTTTTTCAGAAATATTATTTAACTGCAATCGTGACATCATTTATGTTGACTACAGGAAAGAACGCAATTTGAAAATTCCGCCTTGGTACATGACATAAAGTTGAGTGCGTGATCTCAACTCTCAAAAAGGTGAGATGTAATGTCAGGCATACCAATAATATATTTATGCCTGCATGTCAGAGAATATATGCAGCATGTCAGGAATATATCCAACCTTTTTGTAAGATTGGAACGTTTTAAGCATGTCAGATTTAAATTCAGGGCAATTGGTAATCAGCATAACAATTATAACGAAACTAGATATCATCCCTGGCCTTCGTGGTATTTTACGTGTCTTTCCGGAACTGTGCAATAAAGGATAAATATATATTTAAAAAATGTTTCAATCTCGCTTGATATATTACCGTGACACTGGTTTTCTATCAATTTCTTAATTTTGATAGAAATTTCAACAAGACAACGAATACGAGCACTAAA
The DNA here is from genome assembly GCA_905404275.2 of Hedya salicella. Lineage (NCBI taxonomy): Eukaryota > Metazoa > Arthropoda > Insecta > Lepidoptera > Tortricidae > Hedya > Hedya salicella. The sequence continues at coordinate 18,764,983 of FR990099.1, read as the reverse complement.
ATCGCCGTTATATACCTACACGTTGCTGTTTAATTTTCAAATTTAACTTTAGCAAACAATTCAAACGTCATACTCGCGGACGCAAATCGGATTACAGGCCGCGCCTCGAGCGAAAGACTAAGCCGCCGTAGCTTGCAGATGCTTCATTGTATTCATAACATTGTATTGTTGTCTTAACAAAAGCAGGAATCATCACCATATCAGCCCAAGGACGTTCACTGCCAGACAAAGGCCTCCACTGAGGTTTTCTGTTACCATCGGTCGTGCGCCGCCCTGATCCAACGATTTTCCGCGATCGTCTCACCTTGTTGAGGGCCTTCCAACGCTGCGTTGTCCTGTACACGGTTGCTACTCGAGGACCTTTCTGCCCCAGTGGCCATCGGTTCTAAGAGCAATGTGGCCCGCCCACTGCCTCAGCACCTTTTTCAGCGATGTCGACGACGTAAATGGATTGTATAGTCAATATACATGAGATCACAATATTCTTTAAGGCAGTGAATAAATGTATGGAGAGCACAGGTAGCGTTCAAGGCACTGTGAAAGTCAGCAAAACGCTTATATTATGTTATAGACGGCGCCCGCGAGTTTGTTTGTGGAGGAAGAAAAAATCTTAACCCCATTTTTGCTTCAGCGTAATCGGATAAAAGGTATCCTATTTCATCTGTGGATTGGATGCCCAGCAACTCGTGTACCAAAAATAGTTGAAATCTGTTACGCTGTTTTGATATGATGAAGCCACAATGACACATACAAACATACAAAAATAGTACCCCAAAAATAGTAACTTTTTTTATATATTCAAAGTACAGACATTTAATTTTTACAACTTTATAACAGTATAAATATGTTACTTATGAATGCTATAAATGTGTCAAGAACAGAATTTCTGTTACAATACGGGTTTATTTTGTCATATCATTAATATATAAGGTATAATTTTAAGGTTAGCATAGTTTTCGTTGGCACGACGTAATAACATCATCATCATCATATTTAATATTAAATACACATTAGCTTTATTTCACAGTTCATAAAAATAACCTGACACGACTCAACATTAAATTACCTTATTCAAAGTTTTACGTTTGAAAACTACACAATTTTGCATTAATATTGCCTCGTATTCTGAGACGATGACTTTTATAGGCAACATAATATCTAGTGCACCTTTCTAGTAAGTGGAAGTAATATGCACATACGTTTGTGCAATATAAATGCTTTTATGACTTTGACACGTTGTTTTATAAATTTCAATGCAAAGTTTCGTACGGCCGTCTATAGAACCGGAGTTTCGGAACTAGTTCCGTACGAGGCTTTTAATTTACTGCATGGTCTTCTTTTTTTGTCTTTTTTGTGATCAAAACTCGCCTTACACAATTTTAATTGGTCGTGATCCAAAAATAAGATGTGTGTACTTTCCAATTCGATTTTTAGACAAACTTATCTCAGAAGTATAGTTTTCAAACAAAGTTTTATTACAGAAAAATACACTTCCATAGAAAGTAGGTATCATTTCTGAAACCGTTAAATTCTTGAAACAGTTATTAATGAAAACTAAACAAATCTCTTTGATACTATGACTTTCACAAGACACCATTCTTCTACAAAATGAAAATTGTGTTAAAATTAAACATTCAATGAAATTTTTGTCCACGAAATATAAAAACACAATACTTGCAACACCTGTATGTTCATTGCCTTGGAAATGTGGTGCTGGAGTAGGATGCTGCGGATATCGTGGACACAGCGCCGTATCAATATCTCCATGCTCCAGGAGCTCAAGATAAAACAAAGGGTATCGGCAACTGTCCCCTCTCGAATTTTGAGCTACTTCGGTCACATTATGCGTAAGGAAGATGACGCTATGGAGAGACTCGTCATTCAGGGTAGAGTGAATGGCTCAAGATCCAGAGGGCGCTCTCTCTTGCGATGGACTGATCAAGTAAAAGCCCTCACGGAGTCACCCCTAAATACGTGCGTACGAAGTGCCTCGGTCAGAGAGCGATGGCGGGAGACAGTAAAAAAAGCCGTGCAACGACCCCCATGACCACGAATACTCTGCGACGAGTATACGACTAAAAAAAAGAACAGTATGTCCATTTGTGAGAAGGGCAACGTTGGGGTCTAGTCGTGTCTCATGGGTTGCGCAGTATTCTGATGAAAAGTTACCCAATACTTGGAAACTCTATGACCGAGAGCGGGTGTGCAGCTAGAATGCTTACTGACGGCAGTTAGCAATTCCGTTTATTGCAGCCTTAAAAAGCCAACATCATTCATTCAGTTTATGCTTACTTCGTTTTCTTTAGGGTTAAGTTGCAATTTGAACTCTATCATCGGTTTAAATTTTTATTCGATTAAAGTGTTATCATGTCAGCTCAATATCCATCCGCTGCTGAACAAAGGCCTCCCTCACAGATCTCTATAACGATCGGTCGTGCGCCGTCTTCATTCAACGGTTCCCCGCAATCTTCACCAGATCATCGGTCAATCTTGGGAGCCTCCCTCTACGCTGCCTGCGTCTTTCTGTACGCGGTCGCCACTTGAGGACCTTTCTGCTCTAGCGGCCGATCGGTTCTATGAGGATTGTGCCCCGTTTCTTATGTTTAGCAACTCTTTGAGCTATATCGACAGTTTCTGATATCATCACGCAAGAAGACTCCGAGAATAATCGCTTCATTGCCCTTTGAGTGACTTTGAGCCTTCTTATGAGGCCCATTGTGAATGGCCACGTCTCAGTACCGTAAGTTATCACTGGCAACACACACTGTTATAAAGTGTTAATATACACACATGTACTTAATGCTATTATTTTAAGTTCATATTACTAGTTCCTGATTTAAATAGACAATATGCATGAATTTTTATTTTTACTTAAAAGCTCATTCATGTAACGAACAGTAGAGAAAAATATATTTGGAATAACTATAAAAATAACCAAGATATAAGCCATCAAACATATGATTCTATCTCTTCCTATAAAAAAAATAACTTAATATTGAGTTTATATGGCCTTGGGTCGTGTGAGGTAACAGTACATGTCGGACTTCACTGGTAAATGCCTGTCTAATTAGTAGTTTTAAATATCAATATCACCCGTTCTTCTTGAATTTAAATTTCACTTTTTGTCATTTTTTGTCACGGGTTTTTCATATTTTGTTAAAAAAAGCGATAAAAATATCATTCATATTGTCCCTTTGTCGAGATTTGTTTACATACCCTATTATTGAAATATCACTGTTGAGGTTATAAGAGTGTACGGACAACCAGTGAAATTATTATCAAAGAAGTGGGAATTCCATCTAGTCTTAAGGGTTGGTAACGCATGTGAATCAAGAATTCACACAACATCTGGTAGCCAAGTGTACTCGTTTGCATTTACTGCCATAATCTTTTATTATAAAGTTCTAAAAATGTATTGCCTGTTCATTGAAGATGTTTTCAAAAAAATGATTGTAACGGACTATGAATCTCTCTGAATCGAAAAATATTATTCCTAGAATACAGTAGCTTAGTTTTAATCCAAGGCCTGATTTAGCTGTATGCGAAGTTTAATCTATATCCGTTAGTCGTTTAATGAGAAACAAAAAATCTAAATAGGGTGCATTGGGGTAATTCCGAATGATTTTTGATACAAGATAGTTACAAAAATCACCTCTTTTATACCTAAAATAAAGTACAATAGGCTCTGCAAAGCTTCTTAGTGTCTAACATGTGAGCATTGGATGGCTTTAAGACGGTGCAACAACAATGCTCATTGTTATGGCCTCTGGTATTACAGAATTATGAGCAGTTTTTCGAAATTAACCCAAATTCGGAATTATCTTAATGCACCTTACTTATCGAAATATTTAAGCTTTCACTACTCTACTATCTATCTATAGCATTATAAAGTCTTAAAAATTAAATGTCTGTACATTGACGATATTTATAAAAAAGTGATATGGACTATTTGAAGGTACATATTATTAATTTATAAAGAAGAAGTACTGAAGTAAAAAAAGAGGGTTATGACGTTTGTCTCTTCTGCGCAGACATTTTGTTTATTGATTTTAGTTAATACAATAAAATAAAAGTCTTACAGTACAGTCTTTCTCCATCTCCATCCATCTTTCTCCCGACAATGGATTGACGTAATCAAATAATCACCCTCAGATTAGTGGGTGTTTATAATTTTAATTAGTTCCGGGTCCCGGCTGGCTGTTTGGCTTGCGAACTTAGACCCGTTTTCTAATTATGTAATTTTCTTCTTGTAATTGTTCGCCTGAATTATTGAGAAGTTTCTCACTTAAATTGTGCTGGAGAAGAGGTTTTTAACAGTTGGACTTAAATTGATATTTCATAGATGGGTATTTTACTCCAACGATTATTTCATTTTCTTATTATAATTATCGTTTCATAATTTTATGACCTTATTTTAATATTTTCTTCTGTTTAACGCGATTATCACTCATTTAAATAAAACAGTTTAAAAAAACTATCTCAATCGAGTTCCCTACGTTTCAGAAGCTTTTCAGCTTTTGTGTTCACAAAACGTCGCGAACTCAAATGAAATACTTAATAGTGAGTCACACTAATCATATAATTTTATAAATTTAAATAGTATCGCAAGTACAGTATATCGTCTTATCAAAATGTCTCGCTCATTGCGTCTTATTTTTTCGAAATATGCAACAGGAAACTGATAAAGATTGAAACGCCTGTAGAACTACCCAGATATGAGCTGACGTTCTCCTGCCATGAAACCTTTTTCGTTAGCTTGCATGTGTATTTCACTAATAAAGCCTTCAGTCCGTCTCCATGCAAAAGTATTATACTGCTCAAATATGTTCAATAGCATGACGAGGATAGCCGTGTGCCCCGCCCCACCCGTGCGGTAACTAAACGGAAATTATACCTAGTTTTAGGGTGCGTTTCCACCAAAGTGGTGTTATGCGAAAATGAACCAAGTAGCTATTTAGAAGAGCAGTTAGAATTTACGGACTGGTTAATTTGCACAGCTCCGCTCCGCTCCATATCAGTGGAAACTTACCCTAACTATGGAACTCTAAAAACGTGGCTGATCTCAGTTCACGATATGAGCAGAACTGTAAAGCTAATGTCCAGTTACGGCTAGGTGGCGCCCTGGTCGTAGCCGAGGATGTGCACGTTGTTTTAACGCACTATTGTCCCATAACAGTTTGCTGGAATATCTAATAACTGCTAGGAGTAGTTGTGGTCCAAGCTATAAGCAAGAGCGTAGGATACATCATGGCTTTCTGGAAACGTGATGATCACCCATTCACAAAACAGGAACGGAATGTTGTATCGATATCAAGATTTATCTAATCTGAATTTCTACAAACTACAAACCGCGAGGGTTGGTATAAAGTGTAAAAGCGTCAAGTATTTCCTTCAGATATAACGGAAGTAAAATTCGACGTGCTGTGCTACCGTGGACATGATAAAAAAACCGGCCAAGAGCATGTCGGACCATAGTCAGTGTAGGGTTCCGCAGCCGTTCATACAAAAAATACACTACAAATGAAAAAAAACGATATGAAAAAATGTACTAGCAAAAGAGCGTATCTCCACGACACATACGTCCTTTAGCTGAGAATCGCAGTTTTTTGTCAATTATTCAAAAAAGGTATATTCGATCATGTTGAAAACAATTTACGTTGAAAGTATGTATTAAGCTTTATTTTTCTAACTTTTTTCATATTTTTTGGACGTACCGTTGAGAAAATAGATGGGGAAGGACACAACTTATGCAACTTTCGGAGCGACTATTTCCGAAAATATTCATTCTTTTTAAAGGAACTGTCGAAATATGTGCCACAGATTGATATTTGCTGAAAAAGAAATTAGTTTCGGTTACATGTATGGAGTACCCCCCCTAGAAATATATATTATTATAAATTAACTATCAAACTAAGTAGCGGCTTATACAAGACACCTATCCTCTAAATTTCATCAATCTAGCAGTTTTTGAGTAAAATGCCTGTTACATACGGACGGACGGACGGACATGACGAAACTATAAGGGTTCCGTTTTGCCATTTTGGCTACGGAACCCTAAAAACTTGCCGAGTGCGAGTCAGACTCGCGCACCGAAGGTTCCGTACTAATTTTCACTTACCCTAACATTATTACGCGATTCGGTTGAGTTAAGTTTGCCCCTGATATCTATAGCATTGCATAAAAATGAGGTGCAATTTAACGAAACCGGGTGGTTTACATAGGTTTTTTGAAAATAAAATAAAAATTTGCTACTTATATGATTATAATTTTCGTGTAATATTTATGTTTAGGTATTTAAACAAATTGTGAAAATTTTCAAAATTTCATTTGGTTAACTTCGGAAATAAAGGAGGTAATTAATAAAACAAAATGTAATCACAATAAAAAAAAATGTTCTAAAATGACCATGTTTATAATTATTCAATATTTTAAATAGATAGCATAAGCAGTTTTGAGATATGGCGCTTTAATAGTCGGACAGACAGACAGACAGACAGAGTCGCACCATAAGGGTTCGTTTTGTACCTTTTTGGTACGGAACCATAAAAAGCAAAGTGTACAAGTATACAGCAGATGTTGATATTTTTAACGAAAATCTTGATGTGTCACCATCACGATCTTTGTGAGTTTTAAAGTGAATTTCTAAGAAACTATATTCCTCTAAATACAAAGATTTAACTACTGAAAGCAATTCAAGACTCCAACTGAATTATCAGTGCCTTGCCTTGCCCTGCCTCTGCCAACTGACCTACAGCGTCACGTCAGCTTGTTTTTAAATTGTGTTACTATTTGTTACAAGATCTTTGCATTTTACATTTTAACCGTTATATACGGCAGATGTTTTATCTGTTAGTAGTAGGAACGTGATAAGATTTAAGTGCGTCAGTAAGTGCTGCACTGGGCTGTCTGGTCTGGACCACCTCCCTGTTATCATAAGTTTCAATAGCCCAGCAGTTGAAATGTTCGACATCCATGCCGACTATGACAAATCACTAAAATAATAATTTACTTCTGATGCCAACGTCTTAGTATACCGCAGCAGTTCTCTCGTCCCATAGGCCTCAGTAGGGGTATGGTAATAAGATTTAAGCGCCTCAGTAATTGCCGTAATCGACTCGCTGGACCACCTCCCTGTAATTATCGTTGCGCACACATACGGCGACCTCAATAACCTTGTTAATACATTATAATCTAGAAGCTTCTGCTGCTTATGTGAACTCGTTGTAGAAACTCTATAATATTCTTTTTTTGAGCATGGGTACTCAGTCGACCAGTGTTAAATTGCTGTCATCAATTGGAATTCTTACTGGAGTATTGCATCGTCTATGCGGCTAGAAGAAGGCATACTCTTACTTGCCAGAATTTCATTTGCCCGAATATCATCTGCAATACTAATCAACGGCCATAAAGTTGTTTCTCATAATTTTCGTATGCCATACTCATTGTTTACCATATTAATCGTATGCCAGAATCTTTGTTTCCCGTAATATCAACTTCAATAATCTTTTTTTTCATAATCATTGTAATCCATAACAATCACATGCCATAATGTCATTTGCCATCCATCTTAATTGTTCGAATTGGACAAAATGGAAAATGGTTCCAAAACCGAAAACTGTAGGTTAGGTTAGGTTTATATTGTGACCAAGTATAGGGGAGCGACAAAATGCTTGCAACTGCGACAAAATGGAAAATGGGTCCAAAAGCGAAAACTGTCGGTTAGGTTAGGTTTGTATTGTGACCAAAATACTTGAAAGCAGCGAACTTTTGCTCGAGTATGTAAACTATCGACAGTAAATATCAGTTACAAAATCCACTGCATATTGTATACCCACCAACGTATTAAAAACACTTACCTACACCGCAATACTGAACAATTTTCGAGCGCCTGCGGATAGCATATGCATAGCCAGGATGAATTCGGAAAGAAACAATATTTAGTATGACGTTTGAATATTCTGTTAAATATATTTTTTTTCTTTTGTTAGCCTATTTTAGTGTCCCACTGCTGGGCAAAGGCCTCTCCCTTAGATCTCCATGACTCTCTATCAGATGCTACCTTTTACCACACGTGACCGGCCCAGTCCCACTTTAGCCTGGCGGTTTATTAAATAATATTATTGCGCGTAATTATATGGAAAACAATACGTATGTCATTCGATTCATTCTGGCATCTAATATTCGAGAATACAAGAGTATGTCAAATAACTTATGTAGTAAATGAAGCATTCGGGCCACTGAAATTCGGGCAAATGAAACACGAGCAAATAAATATTATTACATATGTATGTCGGGCAAACAATAGATAACCCTAGAAGAAAACATTATAAGAGATACTTTACAATACAGGGTCATGGAAAAAAACAGATACTAAAAACATATATAATTTATTGTGTATTTCAGATTTCGACCTTTTCAAAGTATTCATCCTGAACACTTTTGTACTTTTTCATTCGCCAAAACCACTTGGAAAATACTGGAGACCACTTTTCTCTGGATACCTCTGAAATTTCATTGTTCTAAGCAGACAAGGCATCTTCTTTGCTTTCAAACCGCTTGCCTTTTATTTTACAAACATTTTTGGAAAGAGGTACAAATTACAAGGAGACACATTTTTTGTATGGAACTAGTCAAGTGTTCTGGTAGAAGTGTGCGGAGCAGCGTTGTCGTGATTCCAAAGGAGGTGTTGCATTCCTTTACTTTATAAGATATAAAGTTGTAAAAATAAAACAAAAGTCCGTACATTAATGAAATAAAAAAAAGATTGAAATGAACCATTTGGAGGCCGCAAAATGCACTTTTTTTTTCAAATTTTTTGTATGTTTGAATGTATCGTTGTAGCTTCATCACGCCAAATCGGCTATACAGATTGAAACTATTTTTGCTACAAAGGTTGCTTCCACAGATGGTTAAAGGACACTTTTTTGCGGCTACGATGTCGAAAAAAAAGAGGGGTTAAGACTTTTTTCTCCTTCGCGAGAGATGTTGTGAGAGTTTACTAGTTACGAAATAAAAACCTAATGACCATGTTTTCTTTTTTCAGGTCAGTATTGCTGGTGCTCGAAGTGTTGTTTAGTGAAAAGATGAAGGTAATAACAGTTATACAATTAGTAATAATATACAAAGTTGTTGGACGAAATTAGTAGGATTAAGCATTTTTATTTGCCGTGTGATTACATTCAGTAAATACTTATTTTCTTAATGTGCGAATACGTTATCATAGAAAAGTTTTACGTCTAGTTGCATGACAAACTTTACGAAGCATTTTTATCCACAAACTTTCCGCCTAGAGCCAAATTCCACGTAGCAAATTCGAGGTATCTTCAAAGTATTACCAGTATATTACTCATGTCACCTATTACTCATAAGGTAACTTGGCGAAACATGTGCTTTGTTTGAAGTAACTGTTTAAATATTTCCTAGAGATCTGCTTATCTTATAATATCGTTGGGTCGCCTGCAAAATCCGTTATCCATACTCTATACTAATATTATAAATGTGAAAGTGTGTCTGTCTGTCTGTTACCTCTTAACACTTAAACCGTAGAACCGATTTGGATGAAATTTGGTATGGAGATAATTTGAGTCCCGGGGCAGGATATAGGCTACTTTTTATCGCGGAAAAATACCCTTATCCGCGCTAAGCGAATTTAAGGCGGACGAAGTCGCGGGCAGCAGCTAGTATACAATAAAAATGGTTTGCAAAACAATGGTTACTTACAGTATTCATGCAAAAGTGCGTTTGTTTGTTTATCTTTCTTTCACGCGGCAACAGAACACGAGATTGACGTGATCTTCTGCATAACGATAAAAAAGAGGTTTACTTCTTTTACCTGAGAAAACTTAAAAAGTCAAATTATGGTATTGTTGAGCAAATCTGAGCAACGACGATATATTCTATTTTGACAGGCGTAAATTTTAAGATCGGTAATCTCATTACAGGCGCGAGCCTAATATCTAATATTGCAATATCCAGCCATATCTCTTCTTGTATCCTCCCTTTCTTCTAAAATGTCGAAAATACGAGTATATCTAAAACAGTAGTCACCGCGCAAAAGCGCGCGAGGAGGCTTATGAGACGCTGTCGTCAGACGTTTTCCAATCACTAGTAATTTTTCAAATATATAGTTAGAGTGATTAACTGTGTATCATTGAAATAATCACGTAAGCATAGCCGCACATCAGTAATAATTCCAAGACATATATCGAATAACTAGAAATATTTTGCTGATCTCTCAAGAAACCTGCATAAAAAATCCGGGATGAAAAGTGGCCATTGTTATTCGCCAGGCCCTATTACATCTATAGATGTAAACATCACGTTCATTCATTATTGCGTGAAAGACAAATAGCAAACACATTTTCGCATTTATAATATCAGTAAAGTTATCCTCAAAATGTATCCTCATGGATACAGAAGTAAGGATAGGCGACATCGCAATGTCACACTGAATTTGGGACTGTAAACTTAGTAGCGTCGTGTCGTGGTGGCCAGCGACGTTATGCAGATTAGCGGCGAGTTTCATTATAAATCACTTTGAACGTCTCCACTTGAAATAATTACGGTTGCTCTTAATCAAAAGCCTGCGGGTTTTTTAATAACACAACTTTTTAAATTATGCAGCGGTTGAGTTTGTGCGTTTGGAAAACTTTATGGAAAAGCTATTTCAAAGAACAATCCAATTCAGAATCAAATGGGCAAACATTTGCAATACTTGGTTTTGGATTCAAAATATTTAAAAAGTGTAATGCAGATTGTCGGACCCGGGAACTGAGGATATTCGTGTACGAACATGTTTATCCCCTGTACATGTTTTTGAACGATAAACAATAACGGATCGGTATTGCAGTTTTGAGGCATTATCTTTTTCCTAACCGCCTTGTGTAGCATTTGATGAAATCGTGTGCGTATTTATTTATTCTGAATCCAGAAACTTACCAGCATATTTGGGAAGGTAAATAGGTATACAAATTAACTTTTACGACATAGCCACAAAAATAATTTACTCATTTTGAAGGTGTGATAATTATATGTAGTGGTAATTATCTTTACCAGATTTAGTGCAATCGAAAATCTGTACACCATCATTCACCGATTCAAATACTCAAATTGAACTGTATGATTTAACTCTCAATTGAAACGTTCTCTGACTGAAACCACTGTGGGATAGGCTGCTCCCTGTCTCTCCGTCTCGTGATCAGTACCTTGCTCCGTCCTCTGCACATGTTTGTGTAAGATAAACAACGGCTGGATAATGCAGTTTCGAGGCAATATCGCTTTTCAGGAATGCATCACTATGTGTGCTCCCTTTTTGAACGTAGGCGAAGGCATAATCCTTTTATAAGCGCTTTGTGTAGCGTTTAAAAGTTCTATATACGTAGGTATATAATATATTCTAGTAGCTGAACCTGAAACTATTAAGTTCTTTTGGGTTAAAATGTATTTTTGCTGTTGTTGAAGTTTTTATCTTTAGAACTGAAGGATGTGTAAAAATAACACAAATCCTAACCACAAAAATTTCATAGAACTGAGGTATTTGGCGAAAAATAACACAATGTAAAAAGTTTCAACGAGAAGTTTCATACGTAATGCATACGACATACAGTAAGATCACAGTCATGTTCCACTTGATTTGCCTGCAAGTGAAATTTGTTCTAATTTTCTTTTTTATTTGAATATAAAAAGTAGATAAAACTACATTATAATAATTATTGGCGACGTCCTTTAATTTCTTATTTACATGGAGAGCCAATAGCTTAAACTGAATGTCTCAGTAGTGTATTTAATAGTAACACAGAGAAAATTACAGGATCTCACTTCTAACACCATGTCAGTTTATAGAATTAAGTTAAACAATATCTAGTGATTCTAGTGTTCATGACACCTTGTGAATTTGGATGTGTTTTAACTTTTAATCTATATTACACATGCTTAACACTATTTCTGTTTGAATTACGGCAATGCTGCAGTTTACAAGACTCAAAGTCGAATAATGAAGGCCATTTGATGCATTTGCTGGCGATATCGCTTTCCGGCCTAGGGCACTATCAAGACATGACGCCGGCATGCGGCCCGGAAAATGCATATTGAAAACTGTCTGTTACATTACATGTCGGCAACATTTGAAAATTGTTTTGTCGTGTTATTGTTATGCAAATTTCTATGCAGGAGAAACGTGCTTATTTTGTTTTTGCAAGGTGTGCTAGTGCTATTGTTTATATGTAACTTAAAAATGGTAACAGTATCAACCTTTATTATGCAATGTACTCAGTGTCCTTAAATTATGTTTATTTACGTTTCAGCATTAAACTATAAGAAATGAACAAACGGGCATCCATGGCGCGCTTTAAAGAAGATAGGGCCTTAAATGCACGATTATTATCTGTGCATTTCAACCGGAATCATATTTGCTCCGGAAAATTCCATGAATGTTTTTAGAAATATAGCTATTTATTTTTATAATCCTAAAATATTACTTACTCATTAAATTTGACGTGTAGATAAATAACAGGCAGTTAATGCAAAGGACATCAGACGTCAGATTACTGGACAGAAAGTTACGAGGGTTTAACGCTCAAATAATGACGCAAATACAAAAGACAGCTGTTTCAAGATTTATTTTATCAAGCGCGACACCTTGGCAGGTTACTTTAGTTTTATAAGCCTGGAATCGTATTAAAAAAGCCATCTCACCAGCTTCAGAGCAATAACTTTTGAACAATCCAATTTAGTCGCTAAAACTTTATTACCAAAACGGGAAAGAGCACGTTGAGACTAAAGTTTCTCAACTATCTACTAGTGTTAACGTTTTATGTAAGTTCAGTTTATCGTTACCCATAGTTTAAATGAGATAGATATTAATTTGTTTAAACAAAATAGATATACATGGAATAAAGAAATACGGAGCTAACTTCTTCAAAAGCCTATGGCAATGTTTAATCGACATCCGCATAACACGACCTGTATTACGCGTTTGAGTGACTGTAATACTCGTAAATCAGTTAGTGTTCAACTATATTATTCGCAATGAGTCGATTCGCAAATGTTGCAAGTATGCATAGATTCTCTTTCATCGTGAGAAATGTTACAGCGTGCAGCGCCCATTGTCTTATATAACCCAGCCAGTCTATTTCTTAATTCACCTAAAGGATTAAATGCCACCAAAACAAAGCGGTGTCTCAGCGCGACTGGTTTTACACATTTGAGTAGCTTTAATTACTCGTCAGTCGTCGCGCTAGTTAGCGACTCGAGTCAACTGCATTTTCATAAGCGTCTCGAGTCGCAAGTAGAATTTTTTTCAAAGCGAGACATCATACCGCCCGTCCCTTGTTTGATTAATGTCGTAAATTTCCGGAAACCACAACCACATCAAATAATTAACTTCACCGACACATCGTGACACACGTGTATCACGAGCTATATTACACATATCAAACTAGAAGCGAATTTAAAAATAAATGTTTCCTTTCAACTTGAATTATGCCGTACTAAAGATAATGTTAAGAACTTAAGATTTTTCCGCAGCTTTGCCCGCACGGCCTACTATTTTATTTATCTTTCGGGAACTACCTTACCTAATTTTTACGGTTAAAAATGTAGCTTGTGTCATTCTCCAGACTTTATCCAATTTTAATGCAAATTCACCTCAAACCGTTGTCTCGTTATCGCGGGACAGAAGGAAAAACCAATAAACACAATTTGGCACATATAATATTGAGAAAGATAATATATGTAAGGGTGTTTGATTAAATAAGCATGTCATGACCGTTTAACTGGTTGTTACTAGTAGATGATATTTTTGATATTTTTTAACTCACTAGCACTAGTAGTTTTCCTTTCATAGCGTATCATATTACAGAATCTATTGTTTTACACCAGTAAATTAAAAAACGTCGACTACGCGAGGCTGAGTCCCAACCCGAACACGAGTTGTATTACACGTTTGAGTGACTTTAATTGACCGCCACGCGATCTACGAAATCAAATAGAAGGTAGTTTTTGCGATTCGAGTCATAAATAGAATCCTTTCCCATTACCAGATAGGGCGTTAGAACCGGTTTTTATTGTAATGAAAAAGGTATTGCAAACAAGTGAATGCTTAAACCGGGTTTTTTTATGTTCATCCCGGTTCAATAGGTACCGGAATAAACATGGAAAAAACCGAATTTTGTATTCACTTGACATGAATACTACGGCAAAATTCGGATAGAGGTTACATTGACACGAATACTCGTATGTCCCAATATTGTTTACAAACAGAAACTTCAGTAGTAGCATGCATAGGCGGCGTGTTCAAGCTCATGCTAAATATCTACGCACTGCGCAGTGTACAAATAATTATATTTCACGTTTGTTATTCATTGGACTTATTAGCAACATTACTGGTCGGCAATAGGTCCAAACAAGTGATATTACATGTCTGAGTGCCTCTAACTGCCGTTTGCAGCCATTTGGCCTTAATGAGCTTCATGAATTCGGATGCTTTTACTCTGAACTAACATCATCCCTGGTATCGCTTCGCCCGCGTTACTAAGAAGTAAGTAGCCTAAGTCTTAATTATTTATTTTCGATACGAGGGCTGCTATTTATATATCCGGAAACCGGGATTACAATCTTCTTAAATAGCATATTTGACCGCCATGGTAAAATTTGAACTTTTTTAAGTATATAAGGTATATTTTTTCTTCCTTATTAACGCTCGTGTTTTGTTTTTGACGGGTTTTAAATGTCATCTCGCAGCAAGAATGGAACTCACTCGTGAAAATATTCGTGCTATGATTTATTATGATTTTCGGCGTGGTTTAACGCAACAACAGTGCATAGATCAACTAACTTCAACTTTTGGTGATGAAGCCCCATCTAAAACTACTGTGTATCACTGGTTTAGTGAGTTCAATCGTGGACGTAGCATGCTTACGGACGAAGTTAAGGCAGGTCGCCCGAAATCGGTCGTTGTACAACAAAATATCGAGGCTGTGCGAAAACTTATAATGGACGACCGACATGTTACGTACCGCGAGATAGAGGCGACTCTGGGTATTTCTATGACCAGCATTAATAGCATATTACATAATTATTTGGCTGTAAAAAAAATTTGTTCGCGTTGGATACCCCACAACTTAACAAATGAGCAAAAACATGCTCGCGTCGAATGGTGCAATAAAATGTTAAAAAAATATAACCGTGGTGACTCAAAAGCCGTTTATAACATCTATACAGGTGACGAATCCTGGATCTATGCATACGATCCCGAAACGAAGCAACAATCAACGGTATGGGTGTTTCAAAATGAGCCGAACCCTACGAAAGTTACTCGTGCAAAAAGTACATTGAAACAAATGGTGGCCTGCTTCTTCGGTATTAATGGCCATGTAGCTACAGTGCCACTAGAAAACCGTAGAACGGTTAATTCAGAGTGGTACACGACCATTTGCTTACCGGAAGTATTTGAACAAATTCGTAAAACTAACCAGCGACGAAGAATCATTCTTCATCATGACAATGCCAGCTGTCATACGTCACGCGAAACAACTCTATTTTTGGAGGGTCAAAATGTGGAATTAACGGGTCATCCGCCGTACAGCCCTGACTTGGCACCCAACGATTTTTATTTATTTCCAAATATAAAGAATAAATTACGCGGTCAACGATTTTCGACCGCTGAAGATGCTGTCGACGCATTCAAACAACACGTTATGGAGGTACCTCAGGCGGAGTGGCAGAAGTGCTTTAAAAATTGGTTCACGCGAATGCAAAAGTGCATAGATCATCAAGGGGAATACTTTGAAAAACAATAAAACTATTTTCAGCCGTGTACGTTTGTTTGTTTTTTTGTTTCCGGATATATAAGTAGCAACCCTCGTAGAACCTTCCATCCCCCTTTTCACCCCCTTAAGAAATGATTTCAGGTATTCAAAGCATGTTCATGCCAAATTTTATCTAAATCGGTTCAGCGGTTTAAGCACGAAAATATAATAGACGAACAGACACAGTAACTTTCGCATTAATAATATTAGTATGGACTAGGATGGATTTGTATTTTTTGATATGTGTAGTCAACACAAGCACAGCACAATGACAGCTTGCGTCGTCCATGTCTCTGACCACGTGTTATTACAAGTCTGAGTGCCTCTAATTGCCGCCGCCCTCAACTGTCAGCCTAATTGCGCTTCATGAGCTCACGAGTCTTTATCAGTGTTACAATACAAATGCAGTATCTTACAATTTGCGAGTTTTCAACTGACTTCCAAAAATGGAGGAGGTTATATGTGCGATAGTTTGTATTTTTTTTTATGTATGTTCACCGATTACTCCGCCAATTGTGGACTGATTTTAAAAAATATTTTTTTATTTGAAAGGATATACTCCTGAGGTGGTCTCATTGCCACCAAGTTGGGATCTAATGATGGGATCCCACGGAAATCGAGGGCAAGCCTCAAATTTTATAGGCACTTATAACGTTTTTCATATATTTTCTTAAGCTATTTACGTATTGGCATATGGTAGTCATCATCTCATCATGCTGAGCTGATGACGGAAGGTACAACTCCTTAATAGTTAAGAGTTAGAGGATAATTCCTTAAAAAATCATCTATTATAGGTAGATACGTTAAGACTGTTAGTCATATTCTTTTTAGTGTGTCCCTGAAGTAGTCTCCTTATCGCCAAGTCAGGATTAGATGATAAAAGACCAGGGAAATTGAGAGAAACCCTCAAATATTAAAGGCACTAACAATGTTTTGTATATATTTTTCTAAAGTTATCAGTTCTTTTCCTGCTGAGCTGATGATGGAAGGTATAATGAACTAACCAACTTTTACATTTCTTACTTCCAAAGACTCGAGATGCGGGCAAAGTGCCTCCTCAATCGTCCCATTCTGGGTTCTAAAAAATAATTTATATCACTACTAAAATCCATCACTAAAAAGCAAAAACTAAAAATTTATAAATAAAAAAAGAACCGACTTCAAAATAAACTAAAAAGCCATAAATAATCTTTTATGTACGGTACGGATCACATTTGAATCACCTTTTGAAGTCGGTGCCAAACCTGAAGTACATAAAGTTCTTTATTCAAGAAAAATACGAATTACTATGACTAAATATATATGTAGGTAGATAATAACTAAAGGCTCGCCGCCGCGATTCTTAATAGTAATAAATGAATGGTTTGGCACGGACTTCAAAAGCTGATTCAAATGTGATCCGTACCGTACATATATTATTATTTATGGCCTTTAGTTTATTTTGAAGTCGATTCTTTTTTTATTTAATTTTTTTTATTAATTTTCATTAAGTTCCGCTATTATCAGCAATCCTCAGTATCAGCAATCATCGTGATTGGTTCGATCACACGCTACACCTCAAAATGCCATCCGCAGTCGTCGAACTGATCGCAATCAGATGTATCCGATCACGTGCTATTACAAGTCTATGTGCCTATATAATATAATTACTGCTAGTAGCCTTCAGCCTTAGCGCACTTGTAACTCAGATACCTTTATTTTGTATTTGTCTTTATTTGTTTAAAAGTTCTGTCAACAATTTCTCGATTTTACAATCCGCCGTGCTGTCGTTTCTTTTCGTCAGCAAGCTAGGTTATTTTCTGAAAGAGACCTCAAAACAGCGTGCATCGCCGATGTGTCCGGGCACGTGCTATTACACGTCTGAGTGCCTCTAATTGCCGCCCGCAGCCGTCGGCCTTATTGCGCTTTATGAACTTACGGGCTTTATTGCAACGAAATATTGAACGTGTGATGCTGCAAAATATGGCTGCGACGAAGTTTTCCGTTCATAATACCATTTAACTGTGTAAATAAAAAAAAGAGATTGGCATGAATTATATAGTTGTATTGCAGGTTCTTTGTCTAATAATGGACATAATTAATCAACATAAACCATAAGATCAAAGTAACTACGTATTTAAATAATTTTGATGTTCGACATTAAAGTCAAATTTTTAACAATTATAAATCACTGCTTAAAAATACATAAAACTAAGTATATTAAAACTAAAAGCTAAAAATAAAAATGAAACTAAACTAAATCTAAAAAGGGCCCCCGTGGCATCGTACAAAAGATGCTGGCAGCATTACCTCGCTGTATGGCTAAGCTTATACGCTGGGTGTCCCTGCTCGTCAACAAAAGTACCACAGGGGCATTTGTGTGGAGTGCAAACTTTGATACCCAATCTCAGACTTACGGCCAGCCTTAGGGTGTCTGGATCCAGAAAAGTACCAATGGATGGGCAGGGGTGTACGTATAGCCATTGCCCAGCTTCCTATTGGGCAGCTGCTAGAAGCCGCGCACGAGAAGATCCTGAACTGGAATCTATGGAATTATTGTACTGTAATTTTAGAATGGCGTCGTCCCAGCTCCTTTAAGAATTTAAATATGTGGGAAAAATTTGCCTCGGACAAGCCAACTGCCAAGTCTCCCTAGCATCGTCCATACTTAGTTTTATGTATTTTTAAGCAGTGATTTATAGTTGTTTTATTTGAAGTTGTAATTCTTGTATAACACTAAAATATATTTAATTTTTAACTGACTTCACTAAAAGAGGAGGTTATATTTATGTTCCACTGTATGTATGTCTTAACCTCTATAACCAGCTAATTAAATAACAATAAAAGCTAGCAAAAGTTATAAAGTAACCTCAACTACCATCGTTATAAAACGCCCGTAATTTAAATTGAAAAACTTGAAAACCTCAGCCTTTACGGAGCGTTTCACACGATTGCTTCCAAGCATTTTTGAGCACATAAAAATGGTAATTTTCTCGAAAAGTGAATGAGAGCAGAGAGAAAGTGTCAGTGGAATTTTGACCAGCTTACTACTTATTATTTTACATGCTTGCTCCATAGCGTACCTCTTTCGTATTGTTTTAGGCGGAAAGGAATAGACAATATGCTTAGAGTTCCGTAGGTAACTCAAAAGCAATAAACGTTTGTTTTTTGGAATTCTTCAAATGAATAAAAATATATATTAAAATAAAGGTACCACTATTCTGCCGTCTCAAGAAGAAAAACCATAAGTAACAAAAAGTAAGTTTCGAGATAAAGCCAAAAAACTTCGCACTTCTGTTAAATTGCTTTAAATTCAAAGTACAAAGTTGAAACTTTTATTAATTGATAAACAAATATTGTAGAATTTTTATTAACTGCAATTTTTTCAAATATCTGTTTATTTAATTTAGATATTTATAAAAAACGATTTCTGCCTCGTAAAATAAATAATTAAAAAACAATCACTACTAAGAATAAAGAACACAAGTGCGCACTTTTGTTTTGTTTCATTAGTTTTTCACTGCAGTTTCTAAGAAAAAAGAACACATATGCACACTTATGGTTGCTTTTCCAAACGCTCTATAAGCTAAAAAGGCACAATTTGGTACTTGTGGCTTATTTATATAGTTCAATTACACTTATGGTTTATTTTATGATAGGGCTTAGTAAAAACGCAATGAAAAATCAAATAAATTTATTAAAAGTAAACATAATGAGATATTTATGGAGATCTTTAGGTAATTATAATTATGCATGCTTTACTAAGTGTAATAATGTATACTTAATTCTTAATTGTCATACTCGTCTATGAGATTTGCAACTTTTTCATTAGTTGGAAGGTCTTCCCAAAACTTCAGTCTGTTTGGAGTCATCAGTTTTCCAAGGCGCTGGATGATGCCAGACATCCTTTTCGAGGTAATTCCCCTGAGTTCCTCCTTAAATTTAGATGTTGGAAAGCCGTTTTTTATAATATTTGGCTTAACAAAGTTCAGTCTAATAGGGTCGCCGCCAAATGAAGTTTTGTAGTCATTAGTTAAAACAACAAAGAAATAAGTTAAATAAGCTTCACTAATGAACATGCATAACGTTAGGCGGTGCCCCTTACACTGAAATTGAAACAAGTCTGTAAAAGAGCCTAGTGCGTGCTTTAATGTCGATTTACACGCAACATCCTGCTTGTTCATAGATGCGACGTAAACGTCAAACCAAGATAATGTTACATGTTAAACCATTCTCCGTTAAACTTCATAAAGCGGTAATCCTCCGTAATGCTCATAAGCTTGTGTTGTAGTTAGGTATTCAACATTATGTTACGTTTACTTGGCATTAGCCAAAAAGTAGGTATTAGCTAGAATACATTACAATACAATACACTTTATTGCATACCAAAAGAAAATAACATCAAACACTTAAATCTAAAACAGTATGAGAAATGGTAAACAACAGGTGGTGTTATCGCTAAAAAGCGATCTCTTTCAGACAACCTTAAGGTAGTAGAGATGGCGCAAAGTAGACAACCATGAGTAAGTAACTCGTGCACAAGAAGATGAGACAAATCATAAATTAAATACATTCTATTTTTTTGTTTTCTAAGTCAATACCTACTCTTTGGCTAATGTTAAAATATTCCCGCACCGAAAACCCCTGTATATAGTGATAGGCCAAATCAAAAGGGACCTAATGGCGGCAGGCGCTTACGTCCAACTGTACGTGGCACGCGGTGCTGTTTTGTATAGATTCAGCGAGAAATGATGTAAACGCCTGCCGTAGTTAGGTCCCCCTTGTTTTGGACTATCACAATAAGTTACTGAATGCAAAAATGATTCAAAAGTAGGTATACTTTCGAAACTAGGCGCCAAAGTTGTAATGTGACTGAGATAAATAGTTACAGTTATTTATTGTTTCTAATTTGCAGTCACGTATTTACAACTTAACACTCATATTTTACTAAAAGTAGGTAATTAAATGCGTGCGCGCAATCTCTTCGAACAAAAGTATCGACTTGAATGAGCAAGCCACGTGCCTAGTAACTAGCGAAATAAAGCACAAGAAGCAACAAAATTTTAAGAAACAAATCACAAATTCACGATTTTTGAAACTGATACTAAGCAGAAAAAGCATAAGAAGCAATTGTACGAGGTAAAAAAAACATAACTTGCCACTTATGTTTTTTCAGATATCAATCCTAACCTAACTAGAAACCACATTTTTGCCAACTTATGTGTATTTAACATCAAAAGTTTAGATAAAATCAAAATATGGGCTTTCTCCTTCTGATGAAAATATTGTGGTCAAGTACGAGACAAAAAATAAAAAAACCACATGTGGTTACTTAACCATTTTTCTGTCTCTGAATATATAGTTAGGTTTTTCTTCCTCAGAAAGGAAGCAATTTTACCAAAATGACATGCACTTGTGGTTGTCTAAATCATGACCTATAAGAGATATCCAAATAACTGCTCCATCCAAAAAATCGCATTTTTTTACTGATTACGAGGCTGTTAATAAGTCAATTTTGCAAAAAATGTCACTTATGGTTTTTCTTCTTGAGACGGCAGCATTTTCTACTGCATTCTATCACTGGTGGTAAAATAGGAGCGATGTTACCAATAGTAGTCAGTTGGAACAAAACTCTTCCCATTTAACCACTGATGGTAAAATAGGAGCAATGTTATCACTAGTGGCCAGTTGGAACGAAATACTTCCAATTTAACCACTAGTGGTAACATTGCTCCTATTTTACCACCAGTGGTCGAATGGGAAGTATTTCGTTCAAACTGACCACTAGTGGTAACACTGCTCCTATTTTACCACCAGTGGTTAAATGGGAAATGTTTCGTTCCAATTGACCACTGTTGGTGAGATTTAGTGGTGAGAAGGTCCAGAGGGCTGTCAAGACCCTTTTTCGCAGGAACGCAAGAAGGTATCACGTTGAAATTAGTATGAAAGTCTGCGGTCCTTTAAAGCTGTAAAAAGATACAGTCATTAAAAACAGCGTTTCCATAGAAATTGCCGTCCGTGGAAAATCTATAGAGTACTTGCAGTTGTCCTAGATACTTAAAATTTGGTAAGAAGTTAGCTTTCATAGCACAACCCACGAAATAAATCTGGAAATCTAAACTTTTTCTCTGTCTGTTTTTGTTAATATCCTATATAAAATCACCCCACACCGCGTACATTTTGATTCGTAGTAGAGCTCTGCCAACACTGGCTTTTAATAGATGCGGCCTTTATCAGCATATATTTTATACGGAACCCTCAGTGCGCGAGTCCGACTCACACTGGCCGGTTTTTTGTGAAGAAGAAGTCACCTGTAAAAGTTGTGCTAGAGATGGGTTAATAGTTATTTGAGCGTTTTAAACGCATCTTTTCCATCGCCACATTTTTGGCCATTTAATAAGACTAAACGCCCTAATTTTAATAACATTTACAGAAACCAGCGACATCTACAAGATTACCAAAATAACACCACATTTTACAAAGAGTTCGTTAATAATGAAGCGATGGCAAAGAAATGTTAAAAACGCTTAAATATTCAGCCACAACATTTACACGTGAACTCTTCTTTACTAAAAAGCGGCCAAGTGGAAATTGGACTCACATTCTAAGGGTTCCATATAAAATAAATAAAAACGGCCGTTTCTATGAAAATCCAGTGTTAGCAGAGCCCTACTCCTAAGCAAAATGTACGCGCTGTGGGGCCATTTATATTGGTCAATGGACTATTCTATTATTTTAGCGCGACTATTTTTTAATTAATTTAATTTTCTTTGGTCAACGTTAATAAATGTCCCCATTTCAGTATGAAGATAAGGTATTTACTGTTGCGTTACCACCTTTTTACGGCTATAATGATCAACGTATGACTTTTCGTATATTAGAGTCCATATATGTTATGTTAATTTTATAAATATTTTCTTGAATGTTGGTTATTTATTTGAAAAATTTAAGTTGTTAATGTAAAGAGAATGACTCTGCTGACACATACTTATACATACATAATAATACAGTGCTAGGTAAAGTGAAGTATTTATTTATTGTAAACTGTTGCCATCTGATGGCAACAGTGTGGATGACAGGAGTTTCATATTTCAAGCAGGGACTGAAAAACCGCGAGAGACCGGTAACCTAAAATAAAGGTATCAATTGAAAAGGTATCCAACAGTAACGGTACCCAAATAAAGAAAATTTAATAGGTACCTTTTTAAAACGGTACCGCTCAAGTAAACGGTACCGTTTCAAGTAAAAGTACTGACCGAAAAATTACCCGTACTATTACGCTGACCGATAAAACGGATACCTCAATGATTTCGGTTTAAGTACCGGATACCCATAAACGTGGCAACGTCGCATTCGTTAGTAAGTGTAATAGTGACGCAGTCGGCAACTGAAGTCGGCACCGGTAATCAATCGACCCGACCGACACCAACAAGACACCAAATTACGACAGCGGTGAAAGAAAACATGCGGCCGTACAAATTTAATAACGCTACGCTACGGTGGCGCAGATTTAAAAAAAGATGACCAATGTGGAATTCAAGATGGCGGACATTATTTTTTATGAAAAAGTCATCATGGGAGTCGTTTTGTGGGTTCTCAGGGGTGCAGGTTTCGAAAATAGGGTACATTTCAGAATTCAAGATGGCGGACATGACTTAACGAAAAAGTCATCATGGGTGTTGTTTTCTAGGTTTATAGGGGTAAAGATTTCGAAAATTGTGATCATTCTGGAATTTAAGATGGTGGACATTATGTTTTATGAAAAAGTCATAATGGGAGTCATTTTGTAGGTTCTCAGGGGTGCAGATTTCAAAAACGGGGTAAATTTTTGAATTCAAGATGGCGGAAATGACTTTTAGTGAAAAATTCATCATGGGAGTCGTTTTCTAGGCTTTCGGGAGTGGACATAACGAAAATGGCGTCCATTTTGGAATTGAAGATGGCGGACACACTTTTAACGAAAAAAGTCTTCATTGGTGTCGTTTTCTAGGTTTTTAGGGGTGCAGATTTCGAAAATGCCAACAATTTTGGAATTAAGGATGGCGGAAATTACTTTCAATGGCAAAGTCATCATGGGAGTCGTTTCGTAGGTTTATGGCGGCGCAGATTTTAAACATAGCGTCCATTTTGGAATTCAAGGTGGCGGACATCACTTTTAATGAAAAAGTCAGCATCATGGGTGTCGTTTTCTACGTTTTTGGACAAGCAGATTCCGAAAATTGCGTCCATTTTGGGATTAAGGATGGTGGACATCACTTTTTTGTGAAAAAGTCATCACGTGTCGTTTAGGTTTAATCATCCCGGAATTCGTTTTATAGGTATTTTGGGGATGCAGAATTCAGAAAGTCAATGTGAAGCGGAAATAACTTTAAAATAAAAATTCCAAAAACTTAGAATACGACACCCATGATGATTTTTTCATTAAAAGTGATGTCCGCCATCTTTATCGCCATCGACAATGACTTTTTCATTCATTCATTCAATTCCAAAATGGACGCCATTTTCGTAATCTCCACTAGAAAACGACTCCCATGATGAATTTTTCGTTAAAAGTCATTTCCACCATCTTGAATTCCATGATGGACGCCATTTTTAAAATCCACACCTCCAAAAACCTAGAAAACGGCACCGACAATGACTTTTTCATTAAAAATGATGTCCGCCATCTTGAATTCCAAAATGGACGCCATTTTTGATGTTAATGCTTCCCTCATTATAAAAGTGTCAACTATTCGGGTGTCCTTTCCAGGATCTCCACTGTCCATTCTAAAATTTTATAAGGAAATCAGATTCTTTCAGTTTACAGCCATTTTTTGAAATAAATATATGATTTTGTCATACTTTTTTCCCTTGTAATAGTAGATTATATCTGATATGGGTCACTTTCAACCCTTGGTTAACAATAGTAGATTGTTAACCAAGGGTCGAAAGTGACCCATTTCACACGAGACATTTCTTAATAGTTCGAGTTTTAACTTTTCATTTCGACTCAGGAAAATAAAAATAAAAATAATTATTATAATCATCATCATCATCATCATCATCGTCATCATCATCGTCATCGTCATCGTCATCATCATCGCAATCGCGAAATGAAAAAAACTCTGTCTAAATAAAAGCAATAATTGATGATGAACCTTATACGCGAGAGTCACGAGCTCGCAACGGCACTTTTTTCCAATAGAGTGACCGGTTTGAATTAGGGTATCAAATCCGTACTTTTATTTAAATGATATCGGTACCGGAATGCTATTTTAACGGTCGGATACCTTTAAAAAAACCCGGCCAAAACCATTATAAAGGTACCTATATTTAAAGGTACTGTTTGGACGAAAGCTAGTTTGGATACCTAAAGTATTGATACTGGTACCCGAATGCTACTTTAACGGTCTGATAACTTTAAAAAGACCCGGTCAAAACCGTTTTTAAAGGTACCTTTTCAGTCCCTGATTTCAAGCATACAAGTCCATGTCGAGTGAGTACACTACAAAACTTAAAGTCTGTATTGTGTTACGTATATTGCGGGCCTTAATTCGTATCCGTATTGATTACGTATGAGGCTAAAGTTTGTATCTATTGCGCACGATATATTTTTGATAGATATTTGGTTACGGTATTAAGATTTGGTATTTCATACTACGGCTGCAGTTAGTTACCTACCAGTATTGAATAAATAGGGTAACAAATCAATTAGTAAAGGTTAATTAGTAAAAGAAATGAATACGTTTTGTCCCTTGAAGATAGACTTCAACAAATAAACAACAAATGGATAAAAAAAATACCAGTTTATTTATGTAGGACACTAATAGGGTTTCGACAATTTTTTTCACTTCTCTTGCTCAAAAAGTACGTCATATTGGCTTTGCAAAGCGAGACTGAAATAGTACATGTAGCCCCTAGGGTTTAAAAGAAAGCCATATAATCCCATACAAATATATATGACACTGAAAAAAAAAAAAACTTGCAGCCAGCTACATATTCCTTACGAATAATTAAAAACAAACAAACCAACCTGATTAGATTGGTCAAACATTCTGATAGAATTGCTCAAACTGTACTTTTACTTTTTCACGAAATATACAATTTCAATGTTAAGTCTTTTTTTTTCTCGCAGTCGCAGTGAAAGCAAAGTACGTGGCTAAAAGCCATTATGACACTCAGACATATTTGTCCTCGTTCACTTCGTGAGCTCGTCCAGATAATCACTTCGTGTCATAATGGCTTGTTTTAGCCCCTTGTCAAACATTCTACTATTCTGTGGTATATGTTATAGAACGATGTCTTTATAATAGAAATATTGGTGAAAAATCTGATAAAAACTCCCAAAGATGATATAATAATGTTAAAAGCCCAATTTTGGGACTTTGAACTTTGTTCTGAAGCTAATGTTAAAGCTTGCGTTTATAAAAACGGTTTCATAACAAAAGTTACTGTAAGTTTTATGAATTATTCAAAGGTATTATTTAGTAGATTACTGCAGAGCGCGGGAAAAGTCATTTCGTGGATGAGTATGGTTTGAGGCGTAGGCGTAGCCGAGTCTTTCAATACAAATGCGAGGAAATTTGACACATGTTTATATAATTTATTATCGTAAAAATAACACTGCAGACAATCTTTCACAAAATGAAATTCACGTTCGCACCTTAATTTTGTTCAAGGATATTAAAGTTCAAATTTTCCGATTTGTTTGTTTGGTTCCACACAAAATATAGTAATGAAAATAAATAAAAAATAAAAATTATAGGAATAGTTAATATAAATATGCGCATTATTACTTTTAGATGAATCGTCAACTTCTAAACGCACAATATTTAAAAGACATACCTTTGCTACAAAATATTTATCAGTCCCAGAAGATCATTAAGACTAAATAAAGTGTATTATGATTTATGATTTAACCACAATATTTATTTTTCTACTATTTTTTTTTTGCTTTTCGCCCTTTTGGGCAGGTAAAGACCTTCAGCCATACTCCCACAATTTTTTCGACTATTATTGTCATAAACCATGCATTAACTAAACGCAAAATACGATTAAAGTTTTTAATTTCTCGGGTTTTGTACGTTACTATTGATCAATTGGCTGTACGGTGAAAAAAATCTTGGATGAACTTAAAAGTAAAAACCTGCACAATATCAATGTGTGGCACATATTTCGACAGCTCTTTTAAAAACATTTTTAGTGTTCTCAATTATTTTTTGATTTAGTGCTTATTTTCGGAAATAATTGCTCTGAAAGTAGCATAAATCGTGCCCCCTCTATTTTGTAAACGGTGTGTTCAAAATATATAAAAAAACATCACAAAGTTAATAACTAATTTTCAACGAAAATTGTTTTAAACACTATCGGATATACCGTTTTAGTTTGTAGCGTACTGGATAGCGTGCTAAATAACTAACCTTGCGAGTACTTAAGAGCGCGTTCCTATTTCAACTCTCAAACAATCCATATCTAACTTATCTCTGGCTTCATGATATTAATTATATTTGCATGTTCCGTACATTTATCTTCACGATAAGCTTTAGAAATCTTCCTTTTTCAACGCTGAAACGTTGAACACTCGATAGCTAATTTTCACGCAATCGGATCGTACCCAGGTTCCAAGAGTCGATGCTTACCTGATTTTCGAGCTCTGCAGACTTACAAAATTATCATATTTATTGAGTTCGTTCGTAAAATCCACAATTTTATATAATTTGACATGTTTATTTATATAATGTCAATTTTGATGTATTAGCAAAGATTCATTGTTTCCTACCTAGGTTAGTATAAGGTTGTTACATTTTATTAAGAAAATCCTGCTAAGTAACATTAAAAATTCTAAATTTTAAAATATTACTTGGAAGAGCAGCCGAGGCGTATAAAAGCACGGCTGACAATCAGCACAGTCAGTCTTCTCTTAGCTCCGAACGAGGAGTATTAAAAATTGGTCTGTGCGGGGCTAAGGCTGGCCCCGCACTTCAAGAGGTCCCTTTAACCAACGTTTCGGCGATACTTATTGCTGCCCATCGAACGCTACGTGACATTGCCACGTGTCTTCAAGCCAACTGCTGACCTGCTGACCTGCTGCTGGCCCCCTACGGCTCACCTACCGGAGCCCAGGGAGATCTGATTGCTGCACGCCTGCGGCGTGCGCCCTCTACGGCGCATCTTCCGGAGCCCAGGGAGATCGAGGTCTACTTGCTCCACGCCTGCGGCGTGCGCCCACCTACGCCGCGGCGCATCTACTAAAGCCCGAGAAGCTCTATTTGCTCCACACCTGCGGCTTGCGCCCTCTTCAGTGCATCTACCGGAGCCCAGGATACCTTACATCGCGTGCTGGATTGTGTGCCTGCTCTCTTCCCCTTTCTTTCGACCTACATATCTTTATCCTTAATCTGATGTCCCCGTGTATATCAAAAGCGTTTAGGTTCACTTCGTCCACATTCCCATTTCGTCCACATTCCCACTTTGTCCACATTTCCATTTCGTCCACATTCCCACTTCGTCCTCTTCCCACTTCGTCCACATTTCCATTTCGTCCATATTCCCACTCCATCCACAATCCCTCTTCGTCAACATTTCTAGCCAACGCTATTTTCGCTCACCACCACCCTCGAGGACTTAAAGTATGTTCATTCTGGACAATACAATGTTGAATACATCTCATCTCTTTGTAGTCGACTGTACAAACAAGATTTTGAATGGGGATATTTTATGTAGTGATTAGATTATGTTTTATTTGGTCTCGATTGTTTAATCATACCTACTGGCTACTTATCTAATACTCAAATGAAGTATCTGTCTGACAAAAGTCTGAATCAAGGGTGGTCGCCTGGGGAACTAATACGTTGCCCACGGTAATTATTTCACCTTTAGAATAAAACCGACCTAACTGCATAATAAATTGTTTGAATGTTAGGGTCGCTTTTATTCGAAATGAGAATTTTGTTGGTGAATGTGTTGGTATTGGTACCGAATCATCGCCGTATGCAACCATATACCTAAACAAGTAGAGACAAAATAAGTATAAAGACGTATGAATTATTTAAAGATCCGTTTATTACATTTACTTGCATCACATTTGCAAAGAGGGCCCTATTAATATTTGACCAGTAATAATAATAATAGTAATTTGAGTTGCTAAAAAAAATGCATGTTAACAGGTCAATTTATAAAATACTATGTTTTTTAGAAATTGGATTGTATTTATTTCACTTCTTACAAGTTGTCTGCGTAACTGATGATATTTCTGGTTAAAACGTATGTCACTAGGCCGTCTATTTTTGGGAAACGGACACAAGGTGCTCTTCATCATTCTACTATCTTAGTAATCGCCCTCTTTCACAATAATTTGGCACATTAAATAGAAGTTCGGATGTCCTTTACCGCCAAATTTGGAGTTTTTTCTTCGATGATAACCTTCGGCAGTATTGGTAGTTCTGTACATATTGTCCGCACAACTTAACACGTCGTGATCTTTCGAGTACCACTGTCCCTGAAAATATCTTTTAAACAGCTGCCACTCTTGACTGTTCGGTGCTGTATCCACTATGGAATTCCAGGCTTCCCGCATAAAATTTGCTGGAAGCAAGACAAAAATGGCACACAACCGTGCAATTTGTCGTCCCTCAAACGTGGTCGTCAATTTACAGCTTTTAGCTCGTTTCCAAATCGCCTTGTTAAAATGTTGGTAGCAGCCGGTCACCTCTGCTTGAAAGAAAATAGATCTAACTGCATTAAGTTGAGCGATTTCATAATCGCATGTAAACTGACCAATATTCACATGGAGCTGTGTCTTAATAATACGAAAGAGGCGTTTGTACGTGTTCTCAGTTTTATTGGGCAGCATTGCAAATATGACAGGGTATATATTGACACTTTTTTCATCTGAATAATAGTCAACATGAATTATGTACAGTTGGTAAAAAAGTTTCGGAGCCGCTCTAAACGTTCCGTCGCCGAAGTAAGGTCCCTGGTTTTCGTTTTCCATCACATGTTTTACAAGATATGTACAAAATATTAAAATCTTCTCCCTATCACCGTCTTCGATTATATGCAGCTGTTCTGATATACCTCTTGGTAGCGTAACGTCTTCTAACTTTGAGAAAATCAGTTTTTCGGTATCCAAGTATTTTTTTTCACTCTATATAATATACTTTATACCGAGGGAAAACTTGGAATGTCACCAGCATTGACATCATCTTTTATTTTTTCCACGCATTCCTCAAATATTCCCTGAACCGAACTTAAATTACGGCATACCTCTTCTTTAGCTTCTGATATCATTTTTCGCACCTTTACCGCAGTTTTATCTGGTTGGCATGCATGGATATTCTCACGTAAAATCCGTTTTCGATCGCGGTTTAAAGTTATATATACGGAACATAGAGTTCTGTCGGTGCACCGCCACCGAGAACAGTTACTACCTTCATAACTGACTTATCCCATACGTGTACTTATCCCGAAGAATGAGCAAGTTTTTGCCTCTATTTGTTTTAACAAGTTTTAAGTCAGGCATCGTGCTGAATTGAACTGCACTGACATTCAGACTGACTTGTGCCATTAAAATTTGGAACGGAAATAAAAGTACTTGTGTACTTAAAGTGGCCAGTATTACTGGCTTATATATAATAATAAGTACTAATAATAAAGTAATTGAAACTAATTAGTCACCAAAATAGTTTTTCTTTACTGATTGACCTAACAAGTATAGTCAGCAAAAAAACGTATCCCAGAAATGAATATTTTGACATGAACTTATTTATTTTATTACTTTGGTTACTTAGTTTACATTATGTCAATAAGAATATACACCGCACCGCAACTGGAGCAAACTTTTAAAAATAATCAAATCAATTGAATTTTTTAATCTTGTGTCTTGGTTGGGAATGTGGACGAAATGGGAATGCGGACAAAATGGGATTTTGGACGAAGTAGGAATATGGACGAAATGGGAATCTTGACAAAATGGGAAGTGGACGAGATGGGAATGCTGACAAAATGGGAAGCGGACGATTTGGGAATTGATTGCGGACGAAGTGGAATTTTGGACGAAATAGGAATGTGAACAAAATGGGAATGTGGGCCAAGTGAACCTAAACGATCCAAAGGAACAGTGGAATAAAACGAACCTTACCCTGAGTCTTGCCTTTAATTCATCACCTCCTTGCATTTCACACCCTTCTTCCACATTTCATTAATCTCACCACATTTCATCCCACGTCTGTTATCCTGTCCTTCAATACTTTGGAGGACCGGATAACAAGACAAGTTATTGCCAAAAAACTGGGCTTCTCAGCAAAAGGACTTAATGCCACGCTCTTTTGCTAGTGCACTTTTTCAAATTGTATTTTTTTATCCTTAGTGCATTGTTTGTATGAACGGCTGTGGAACCCTACTACTGAGCATTGTCTGACATGCTCTTGGCCAGTTCTTTATTATTATGTGTATTTGTAGAAATAGGATAATCTCCTTAGTGAGCTGTACGTGTTTACTTAAAAAAAAAACTTGAAAAATGTCACTTAATAATACGGCCTTATCATCTTTAGTACTTAAATGGTATAAAACCTTGTTCTTCAATAACTGATATGGTGTTATTAATACCGATTTAGTAAAACACTGCTTTTAATTGTATTCACTTTATTAGATACTTTAAAATCATAAGGTAAACCGACATAGTTTCGTCTTAACCAGTAAGTCACGACAAAATGCCGTCTCGAGGCTGATGGCGACTATTATATAGACTACCCCATCATCAGTTTACCCCCAGTCAGTGCTGGTTGTACCTGACCGGTCTAAAGTCAGTAGATGGTGTTGCCAACACAGAAAAGTGTTACAGGTATAAGTAGTAACCATTTAATTGCCGCAACCTATTCAAATATTTAAAACCGTTAAAATAATAATGCATTTGTTAATTACACGGCGCTCGAACGTTAATCCGTATTGGGGTTTTTGTTTGTATTTGGATCGGTAACGCTCAGTTTAATGTAAATTACAATTACATATTAAATCACTCCAATTAACGACAACTAAAATTTTGTGACGAGTACTCAAATGGAATCGGTAATAGGCATGACGAAAAATCTAAATTGTAATAAGTCTGTCAGTTAAAGAAAACCCACATACACACATTACACACGTATTTTTTGTTTTTTTTTTTATAAATCGACAAAAAAATGTTACTTCCCGGTTTAAAAAAAATGATACCTAAAAACAATAGGATATAAAAATAAAATATCCGTAGATTTTGAGTCCAAATAACGGGTACTAGTTATCGAGACAAAATATAATAAAACATCTCTGAGAAACAACCCTTAATTTGACAGTGTACCACACCGAACACACATTTCGAAAAAATCTATGCACGCATATTTTTAATTTATATATTTTATTTTTTACGTAAACAGTAGTTTTGTTTTCTATTTTATAAAGTACAAAATTAAATCATAACTGTGGCAATACTGACTTCTCAGAAGTGTACGGAAAATGGCGGTGAGACGGCAACTGCGAAGTTATTACCTAGGTATATATTATATTTTTCTTGTTTTTCAGGCTTTAAAGTCATAAAAATGATATTTAACTATTATTAATTTTCCGCATTCACCTGATATATCTAGACGCAGATCAAAAATCTACCTGGCTCCACTTTAATTGTTTTTGTGCTAAACGCATACAACGGGTTACCGCGATTATGAAAAGATCGTCGGTATAATTTTAGATGATTACAAAAATCGATAGGTATTAGCAAACTTCAGTCTGGATGCTCAGTTTATTGTTCTAACGTCATCAACGACGGGACTGTGGCCCATATGGACCTGAGACGGTAAAAAATGTCATCCCTTTGTTAGTCAATAATCTTATACCCGAACGATAATATGGATTAGTTAAAAATGATACTCAAAATGATCAATGTTTTCAATCGATACTGCAGGGAATTTACGCAAGTGATCACAATTGATAAACCGGCTCGTTTCGGCTCTGCCAATTTATTTAATAACGCTTTCTTATTTAAGCAATTTATTTTACTTCTTAGCTACTTGAACAAAATAATGGCAAATCAACCAACCTCTAGCGCCTCTGTTAAAATAAAAAGCCCGTAACAGAGAGAAAACATGGCAATCTCTCTGTCATCAATGATGCAGGGGTCGCGGACCGTGGCACAGTGGTTCATCAATTTTGCAAGGACGCCGGCCACAATTCCGTCTGTGCCCAGTGGACGACCCCTGGCCTAGTTGTCACAATAGGCTTTGTGGTCGACAGAATGTGCCGGATCTATCGCTTGTACGCTAAAGCAGTGTCCGACTTGAACACTAAGGCGCTTAAACGGAGTTATATTCGTACTCGTTTTTGAGTATTTCAATAATTAAAAGCCTTTTCTTTAATTTATTTGGCGTACGAAGAAGTCGATTGTTGGGCAGAGTTCAAAAAGTTGGACACGTAATTAAATTTTCTATTAAAGTTTCCGTTGTGTGGCGAATAAAATATTCGTATTTTCGTCGCACAGCGAAACTCTTATTTAACTACGGCTTACGATGGTACAACTTTTGGGTCTAACACTTTTAGGGTTCCGTAGCCAAAATTTCAAAACGGAACCCTTATAGTTTTGTCATGACCTTCCATCCGTATGTGAGTCACAAGCATTTTACTCAAAAACTACAAAAGGTATAATCTTGAAATTTGGTCTTGTATAAGACAATAATTTAATTTGGAATTTAAATAACAAAAAAAAAGTATTTCAACGGCCAAGAACATATAATTAAATTAAGTGTATATAAACTGGCCAAGTCAAATCTAACCTACTTTAAGATCTCACATTTTTAAACAACAGCAATTGTTATAGGTATCCAATAAAGCAAAGAAATAGAGTTTAATACTTGTTCATAATGTTATTTGTTCATATAAATACATATTTGAATTTTGCATAGAACTTGGCACTCATATTTAGATCTCCATTCTTTTTGCGGCGAAGCCCACAGCCAAGCATAATTTTTGTATTGAACTTGGCTCACCATTTTTACATTTATGTTTTTGGTGGGATATATAATATTATCAAATGGTGATTAGCAGACGGTACAAAGTTAATTCCTTTGCTTTATATTTTTAGTAGGTATAAAAAAAAGTGTTGTGCAATATTGGCAGTTTACATTTGTGTCATAGAGTCGAACCATTTTATCTCTTACAAGCAAATGAAATGTCAAATATATAAAAACTGAATATGGCAATTGAAATAAAACAATTTTACGGATTATTTCGCGTATATTATCTCATTTTAGTTCCCGACGTTTCGGAAGCTTTCCATAGTCACGGGTGGACTGAGAAAAGATGTATTTTCCTCTGTCAAAGTTACAATTTGTGCAAACTACCCATTTTTGAAAAACAAATAAAGGTGTACATACATGCCAGATGGTTAAATTGTTTTATTTGAATGAGTAATAATCGCGGAAACAGAAGAAAATATTATGAATATGGCAATGTTTTGTATCTGTCACAGAAGTCAAGTTGTTTATGTGTCTTAAGAAACAATGTATCTTTACGTGCGTTAGTTTAAAAAATAAATAAAGGTTTAACCATGGGAAAACCATATAAAAGTGGTCACCGAGACCTGTTTTTCCGCATGATCATTAACTTCGATGATGTAAAGCAACAGCAAGAAGCGATTATCGCTGAAAATCGGCAATGTTTACATTGCATCAAGTCTTTGGCTGGTAAGATTAACCAATCTTGATACTTTTGAATAACACCAATATGGTTTTTGTTAAGATAATGTTCAAGAGAAGCCATTTAGCTTTTAGCAGCCTCTTCAGTGCAATGAGAATATATTATGTGGTGTTAGTGACTTATTTATTATTCCTATTAAATTACATCTGGTTTAAATGATGATATTAAGAGGAAAATGAAACTCGTTCTAAATAAACTTAAAAAAATTGAAGATGTTAACGTCACTAGCAAAATACAATATCTGAAGAGAATATCTGTTATGAGTGGTAGAAATTAATGATTTTATAATATTAGAATGGTAGAAATAAGTAGTCATGTTCCATGTAAGTATCACATTATTAGATAACAATTTCTTGGTGGAGATGAATAATAGTATATTACTGCAGAGGTAGCAGTAGGTAATGTTTTTTTTTATAATATATTTGCTATATATAATACTAAAATGTTAATTGCACTTTGCTTAAAGGTTGAGGAAAATACACAAGTATCAAAACTATTTAGTGCCCTATATTCAATGATGGCATACTCGTATACCAATGCACAGATAAAATAATTAAAATTGGTGGGGTAAAGATATTATAGCCAGACTCTCACTAGTGGCGGGTAAAAATAAGGACACTATAAAAAAAATCACCGTGATCGGCCGGCCTCGATAAGTATAACTGTGACTGATCACGACGGGACGTTAAAGAAAATCACATAAGTTTATGTGAGCAACAAGTGTGATAAAAGTATGGCAAAATTGTTATATAATGATCTGAATACATTACAGTAAGTAACTTTAACATGGTAAGTCAGGGTTAGTCGTGGGGTAATATAATCACAGTATTTTTTTACAACTGGTAAGGTAGAGTCACGGTAATTGAAATTGAATTTTAACGCTTTTTGCACTTCTAAAAATAAAAAAATTTAAATTTAAATTGTTTATTTCACAACAATTTCCCACGTATACAATAACTTAACTTCTTATCTTAAATATTAAAGATTTTTAAAGATAAGGAGTTTTTAAAATGCACTTTAAAATTTGGTCTAAGAAATTTGATCCCTTCACACGAAGAAGGAGAAGAAGTATTTATTCTAAAATTACAGCATAATGGGGGGGGGGGGTAACATTGTCCCGTTCTTAAATATATATTTCTTAAGAATGCACCTTATTTGGTCACTGGTTTTGTTTTCCAGTTCTAGTTGTGACACTTGTCACGATGAGTCCACAGATACAGAATGTTTTTTAATTTCTTAATTTATTGCTCCTCAAATTGCGCGTAGGCCCTTATATAATCAGGAAGTATTGTTTTATTAAAATTACTAATTTTTGAAATATCATTAGATAGTTCGATAAAATTAGGGAGTAAAAAAAAAATGTTGTTCACTATTTTCAAATTTCTTTGCTATACGGTTTAGAAGATAGAGGGGGACACAATTAATGCTACTTTCGGACCGATTACCGCCGAAAATGTATTTGTCATAAAACTCAAAATAGCTATAATAAATCTGTCGAAGTATGTGCCACACATTGATATTTGCTGTTTTTTTTTTCAATTTCATGTAAGGAGTGCGCCCTACAAATACATTGTTTTATTATTTCAATATTAAACAACTAGCGGCGTACACAAGATACCCATTCTCAACATTTGATAAATTTACCTAGATAATGTACTTTTTTGAGTAAAATGACATACGGACGGACAGACGGACGGACAGACGGGCGGACGGACGGACGGACGGACATAGCGAAACTATTATATGAAGTACTAGAAGGCGCCTGCAACTTCGTTCGCGGAGGAGAAAAAGTTATAACCCTTCGTTGTTTCTTCAGCGTAGTCGGGTAAAAAGTAACCTATAACCATCTGCAGATACCCAGCTACCCGTGTACCAAAAATAGTTGAAATCCATTTAGCCGATTATGCGTGATGAAGCCACAACGACACATACAAACATACATAAAATCCAAAAAAAAATATTTTCCTTTTAGTGACCTCCAAATAGTCCATAACAATATTTTTTTTTTAAATATCTTCAATGTACAGTCATTTCATTTTTACAACTCTATAATAGTATAGATATATACGCGAACTATTATATGAAGTGCGTTTGATCACTAGTTGCATTTGCGATTTACTGTCACAAGAATTTAAATTTAAAGGTTACAATTTTTAATATTACATTCTGTTCCAGGAATGCACCACAGTTTAATGAAACATGCATATTTACAACGCGATGAAAAAATACAAAATCAGAACATCATTCCACGAACATTTTAATACAGCTGCGCTGAGTACAATGAATATTTATTTAATCTAGGAATGAGTGAAATCATTAGGTATGTATTGATTCGATTTTCTGAATAATTAACATACACCATCGACTATATTTTGTGGCGAAGCTGATAATAACATTTTTTCGGGCGTGCAGCCGGCGTTAATCGATTTATGAGACGTTATTACATCAAAATGCAGGGATTTGCTAGCATTTTCTAAACTAAGACACTAAAATCTGCCCAACTCTGAACATCCTCGCTGACTAGCTACACACATCGAATTCCTAGCAGTTTGTTTAAGCATATCATTAAAATATCCGCTAGTTGAAATAAAACAATTTAACGGTTTATGTCGCGTATATTATCTCATTTGAGTTCCGGACGTTTCGGAAGCTATTCAGCTTTCCATGGTCACGGGTGGACAATCCGTTAAATTATTTTATCTGTTTCCGCGATTATTACTCATTGAAATAAAACAATTTAACGGATTATATCGCGTATATTATCTCATTTTAGTTCCCGACGTTTCGGAAGCTTTCCAGCTTTCCATGGTCACGGGAGGACATGGTCGTTAAATTGTTTTATTTCAATGAGTAATAATCGCAGAAACAGAAGAAAATATTATATCCGATAGTCTTGCCGGGGTGTACGCTCTGGCAATTGAGCTACAGAGCCCAGTCAGCTGGTCTTCAAATTTTGTCACTACTTATTATAAGATCTTTTGTATAACATGGGATACTTAATAAATGGTAAACAACAGGGAGTGTCATCGCTAAGCAGCGATCTTTTCTAGACAACCTGGAATGTGTTTAGATGATCTCTTTAGATAGTCTTGACTGTAGTCAATAAAAAAATCTATAAGCGTAACATAAAATTGAGTATACCATATGCGCACTAGACATTATTTAGTTATCTCTCTAACTAAGCTAATTAGACCCAGCCGTTTTGATTTGATGTTCTACAAACACACAAATGCTGCAATGAAACGTGTCCATAAATCTATTCTACTAAAACTCCGTTGAATATGGTACATGCATGACTTTTTTTATCGTTTTTCTTAACTAAATATCAAAATACCGTAAAAACTATTTCAAAATGTGAAATTCAAATTGAAATCGGCCAAGAAGTACGCATAATATAGGCATTTTAAACTAGTAATTAGACAGAGACGTCCGATATGCACTGTTACGTCACAGTGCACTCCGGCCGTATAAACTCCATATTAAATTCTGTTTTGCAAGAAATAAATAGAATGAAATGTTTGATGGCTTATATCTTGTTGATTTTTATAGCTATTCGAAAAAATATTTTTGTCTACTGTTTGTTACATAAAAGAGCTTTAATAAAGTAAAAATAAAAATTCAAGCATTTTCCCCATTGTTGTGAAAATATCCTGGGACTGAAGGATTTGGAAACGGGGAAGAATTTTATGTAATATGTATGTAGTTTTACTCAATTCTCTAAAGCCATTAAAAATTATTGTCTAAACCAGGGTTCGGCAACTTTTTGAGTCGGAAAAGCCAAAAATTACAATATAGAGCCGCAGCTTCACATCCAAAGAGGCGCATGTGGCTCGCGAGCAGGTTGCCGACCCCTGGTCTATACGATTAGACATAAATTCAGTCCGTATGAGCCAGTTGGTAATTATCTAGGATTATTTGCAATAGAGAACGGCTTTGCTTAAGATTCAAAACATTGAAAAAAACCTTGTTAAAGGCTCATTAATAGTTGTGTACTTTGTGAAGTACAGGACTTACCCACCCAATGCGCCGTGTTTCCCTTTGTACGGCACATCCTGGTGTTTCAGCTGCACCGCATTTGCATCATACGCGAGCATTGTGTTTGTGTTGTTGCAGAAACGGTTGCATAGGGCACCAACTGTTAAGTACGCTGTGGATGTATCTGCTTTTGTAAAAACTAGTATCGATATAATATTGCTATTGGTCTTTACTTTGTAGGGGGTTTTTCGAAAAATCTCTCATTTTTGAACGATTTGCATAAATTGTGTAAAATGTCTATTCACCATGCCGACCCAATTTGCCATGTTTCCCTTTGTACGGCACATTCGGGTGTTTCAGCTCCACCGCATTTGCATCAAACGCGAGCATTGTGTTTGTATTGTTGCTTAAACAGTTGCACGGTGCTGTAACTGTAACTGTTAAGTACTCCGTAGGTGTGTCTGCTTTTGTAATGGCTTACATCGATATTGTGTTTGGTCGGTCTTTATTTTGTGGTTTTATTTTCCAAAAATTTCTCATTTTGGAACGATTTGCATAAATTGTGTAAAATGTCTTTGCACCATGCCGACCCAATATGTCATATTTCTCTTTGAACGGCACATCCTGCTGTTTTACCTGTACCTAATTTGCATCATACGCGAGCATTGTGTTTGTATAATCAACCAACGGATGTACAGGGCACCAAGTTTTAAGCACGCCGTGGATGTATGTAGGTACTTTGGTAAAGTCTAGTATCGATATTGTGTTGGTGTTGGTCTTTATTTTGTGGTTTTATTTCCCAAAAATGTCTCATTTTAGGACAATCCGCATAAATTGTGTAAAATATCTATGCACCGATATTATGCCGACCCAATGTGCCATGTCTCTCTTTGACCGTCACATCCTGCTGTTTCAGCTGCACCTCATTTGCATCAAACGCGAGCATTGTGTTTGTATTGTTGCTTGAACAGTTGCACGACGAACCAACTGTTAAGTTCTTCGTAGGTGTGTCTGTTTTTGCAATGGCTTACATCGATATTGAACTGTTGTATGTATCCATTCACGCAAATATTTTACATTTTGATCCTTTTATTTTTATACGCCTGTTGTTGCGGTATCCGCTGCATACCAAATATCCATTTAAAAATATCCACTCATCTCTGTTCGTAGCTGTTTCTAGCCAATCATTACAAAAAATATTTATGTACTCCTAACTACCTTTGTTTGGGCATTTCATGTCACCTGGGATCGTTGTTTGAGTTGAGTTCACCAACCTTTGCATGTGGTAAACATGGCAAGTCAAGTTCTGCTTCAGCAACTGTCAGCAAGGTAGTCCTAACTACATTTTTCATCGCCTTTTTCATAATTTTCACTCGAAGAAGTTCACTGCTAAATATCAATATCTGTAAACATTTTTACGACAAATAGTCGCCACGTTTTTTACGTTAACTATCCCAGATGCAAAACGCAGTGTGGTTTTTCACATTCAGTTCTCTTGATTTGATTGACAAATTGATCCAGTTTGAAAGATATAATACTGTGAAGGTATCAATCCTTCACGATGAATACGAGGCAGGCCGTATGTAAAAGTAGTATGTATTCAAATTGAATTATGAACGACAGTTGTCTTGTACCAGCTTTATGCCATTAGGCCTTAGTCTTAAGACAGACGTTGAATAGAAAACATTAGACCCGTACCAGCTATTTTTTTTTGTCCAACCATCTGAGCAAACCCCACAATACTCAAAACGAAATAGGGAATTATTTAAAAATTATTATATAATTATAAAGGAAAACAATTAAAAACCTAGTTTTACTGCTTCTTTATAAACAACAACATATTAATGAAATAAATTTCATGTTACGATGAAAAGTTTTAGTGACTCCTATTTTGTTTTGAGTTTATACAATAAACATAGGTTTCAAACGCAGAACATTCCTTATTTTGCGCCGGATATGAAAAATAGTACATCATAGTATACGTACTACATGTTTTTGAGTTTTATTTTGTTAAAGGAGAATCAGTAAATAGACTCGACTACGCGCTGGGGGATTACGGTCGTAAAGCATAACAAGGCAAAATGTGCAAAGTTAGTTGTCTTCACAGAAAAGAGACTTGAGTACTTAAGTTACTACTTCCAGTGTTCTAGCAATATTATGCAGGTACGTAGATGCAAGTTTTGAACTAAGTTTTAAGTATCGTATTCGTGACTTAAATCTTACACATAATACGATTATGTAACAAAGTTACGTCTTTCTATTCAGAAAGTCAATTTTATTGAAAACTATAAAACGTGTTTTATTAGTAAATAACATACTACACCTATATTTTATATTTGTTTTTTATCTTTGGTAGTTGTTGGACTGAACATTATAATTATGTAAAAATCCCACTGTTAAGGACTACTTCGAAATTTTCCAGGAGGATATTTCGCAAAATAATTCCTGTTTCAACTATTTTAACCATCGTTTTCTTTTTTATATTATTAAAGTCTACGAAATAAGTGCTCTTTTACATAAAACAAAAACAAACAAACTAAAACCCTTGACATTATGTCAAGGTTTTTATTTTCATCATGTAACAAAAAGGTTTAAAGTTCCCGCTAAAATTATTATTGTAAGCAACAATCCGCCCATCAGTGTGGTAAGTATCCGTCTGAGACAGACAGACACTTGCGGTAAACAACGCATCGGAATTGCTAATGGTCTGAGCTGTTCATCTGTCATATCCGCGGGTGTTCAAGCTTGTAGTGTTGTGTGCAAATAAGCACATTCGATTGTTTAATCATCCTTGTTTGTGAAATCTTACGAATCCTTCATAATAATATTATAAATGAAATCGTTTATGTAATAATAAAATAAACTTTGGCACACAGATATGGACTTCATGTACTAAAACAAAGGCTACCTAATACCCGGTGATGTGGGAGATATCGTGGGTCAAAATTTGCTTGTACATAATAAAAAAGTCTTGTAACAAAAGGGCAAAGCTTGTTAGTTGCGGAAAAAAAGGTATTCAGAAAGATTCTGGGACCTACAATAAGCAAAAATGGAAGCTGGAGGATCTACAAGAACACGAAGATCGCGGAACTACTGGCCGAACCTAACATCATTGGCGAAACCAAAGCACATCGTATTCACTGGATTGGCTACGTAGTGAGAATATGGAACGACCGAAAAGTCAAGACCGCATACTTGGGTTGACCAGTAGGGTCCTATTAGTTGCCCCAAGTATCTTTGGAAGGATATAGTGGGGGCAGATCTGCGTAAGCTGGGACTTAGGAATAGCTGGCAGTAAGTGGCGCAGGATCGGGTAAGATGGCGTGCTCTTGTATTGGAGGCCGAAACTCATTTTGCGTTGTTGCGGCAAAGTAGTTAGTTTATAACAAAAAAAATCTAAATTCCCGTTAACACTATAATTGTTGGCAACAATCCACGCGTCAACGGTGGGGTACGTATCTGTCTAAGATGCCACTCAGGGTTCACAGCGCATCGGAATTGCTGATGGTCTGAGCTGGTCGTCTGTCATACTAGCGGGTGTTCAAGCTTGTAGTGTTGTGTGCAAATAAGCACATTCGATGCGGTTGTTTAATCAACGTTGTTCGTGGATTCTTTTTAGTCCTACATAA
This sequence comes from Hedya salicella, assembly GCA_905404275.2. Lineage (NCBI taxonomy): Eukaryota > Metazoa > Arthropoda > Insecta > Lepidoptera > Tortricidae > Hedya > Hedya salicella. Next base: position 18,722,895 of record FR990099.1, on the reverse strand, counting down.
CACTTACGTAACATCTACGCAATCTTATTAGTGTATGTTTATTGTGTCTACATGTGTCTATATGCGATTTTTTGTTTCATAGGTGTTTCTCGCCACCCACTCAATAAAAAATGTTGTATTTTAAACACTTCGCTACGCAATGGTTGTCTGGAAGAGATCGCTATTTAGACCGCCTGTCGTTTCCCTAGCTGCTGATTCAAATTACTGTTGTATTCTGTATTCCTGTGTTTCTTAGGTGTACAATAAATAGGGTTTTTTTATTTGTAATATTATAAAGCTTATGTGTACTTATGAACCTTGACGCACAAATAGATCAGTTGTTATACTAAAACATAGGCTTTTTAATTCCCAGTAGCGCGGGATAATTCACGGGTAGATACTAGTATATATTCAAATAATGTAACAAAAAGTTTTAAATTCCTGCTAAAACTATTATAAATTTTAATAATCCACCCGTCAGCAGTGTGGTAATTGTCCGCCTGAGATGGTACTCGTGATAAACAGTGCATTGGAATTGCTAATGGTCTGACCTGCTCGTCTGTCACATCCACGAGAGTCGAACTTGTACTTTTTTATTCAAAAAGGCGCATTCAATAACGAATCAAAATACCTGCTAAAACTATTATTTGTAGGCAACTATCCACCCGTCAGAGGTGTGCTAAGTATCCGTCTGGGATGGCACTTGCGAAGAACAGTGCATCGGAAATGCTAATAGTCTGAGCTGTTTGTCTGTCACATCCGCGGGTGTTTGAGCTTGTAGTGTTGTGTACAAATAAACGCATTAGATGTGGTTGTTTAATCAACGTTGTTTGTAAATTGCACAACGTTGTTTGTACCTTTCAATATTATACATTCATGTTGATATAAATTGATGGAGCCTTAAGTATTTTAGACTGTCATTATAATTATTTTGATATAGAAAAGTGAAAATCAAAGAAACTCTATTTTACAAAGTAGAAATGTTATATTGTTGCGCTTTATAAACATCCCATAGATGAGAGGGAATGTGCTGTAGTCTCCACGCTGGCCCAGTGGGTATTGGAGATTTCACATATACCCTTGAATTTTTTCGCAGATGTATGAAGAATTCCTCAATATAGGTCCCACTTCTGGATACAGGCCTTCTCTCATAGAGGAGAGGGAATGGGCCGTAGTATCCACACCGGCCTAGTGGGCATTGGAGATTTTAATCGAACAGCTAGCGGTAAATATCAAATACCATTGCTATTTAGACAAATTCCAAGAAACTCAGTGACTCAGGCCAGATACGAACCCACGACCTGCTGTTTGATAGTTGCACGCTTACTCGTATCTTCATTACAAAAATTTAAATAACAATAGCAGTTTAGTACTCACGTTGTAAAAACAGAGTATTTTCGACATAATTTGGTCCATTCCGAAAACTTAAATACGAGTAATATGTCATAAAACATGAGCCCGTTCAGATATTGCTCTTCTCACACAGTCGCTTTCCTTAGTGAAAATGACGGACGATTTATCATTTATTTATAACTGGATAAACGTTACCATCATTATTGCCTATTGATCTTCATTGGAAATAAAATATAATTTTTATTACCTATCAGGTAATTATCCAATTGACAACAAATAATACTCAGTAATACGATATTTTAAGCCAATGCATATTATTAACGAATATAAAATGCAATTTTACTGCCGCATGATTTAATACATACACACTAAAAAAAAAGTTTTCATACTTAATTAAAAAATCAAGAAACTTTCTGGAAGGCACACAGAGCTAGACAAAAGAATACGGCGAGCCACAATGTTACATTCAAGTGTGTGGTCTCGGCGCAACTGTACGTATCTACTGGAAACTGCAGAGTACGTCTGAGGGCCTGGTAAACAGTTGCGCATTGGAATTGCTAATGTGACGGCTACTTACGTTCCCGTTTCAATGAAATACAGCACTGTTAGTGTTAAAACGTTATCTAACCGCTCGTGGAATGCAATACAATGCAAATACTCTTCATTGCACACCTCACAAATATACAGGAATTACCAATGAAAAACAAAAGTGACGACAAGGTAAACAACATGTCGTCACTGCTAGGCCCTGGCCCTGCAGGTGTCGTGAGGGATGACATGTGTGGCAACGGTCTAACTATAAGTGATGCAAAGACCGTGCAAAGTTGAGGAGAAAAAGCCGGAAAGCGGACCCCCGGCTCCGAAGCAGCAGCTGAGGTTGAAACTGGGAAAACGCTCAGATGAGACAGTGGACAAAATGGTCTTATCGCTATATAGCTATCATTTTCGTACAAACTTTGGGTAGTAAAATAATTTATAAAATATATTATATGAATATAATTAGATATGAATACGGTACGATTGAAATGTTTTAACCAATCGCATCGCATTAAACGTATTGTCAAATTATCTCGTTAAATATAAAAGAATTGGTGGGCTAGAGAACGAGACATCGCAAGGTCTTGAATCCGGGTCCTAGTCATTGCTAAGTATACCAAGATCTTTTTGTCTCTTCTTCCTCCTCTCCTTATCCCATTATTTGGGGTTGGGTCTCCTCACTATTTTGCGCCAAGTCTCGCGATCTTAGGTTGTCAGTTCAGACAATTGGGCTTTCTTAAGGTCTCTTTCCAGGTTTTTCCACCATGTTGATGGCGGACGGCCCCTTCCTCTTTTCACTTCTGGTAGGTCTAATGCTATTTGTACCATATGATCTTCACCTCTTCTCTTGACGTGGCCATACCAACGAAGACGGTTTTCAAGCATTTTATCTGCGATTGGCGCAACTATAAAAGTACCACGTATTTACTCATTGCGGATTCTGTCCAGCCGAGTTACGCCTCCTACCCATCTTAGCATCTTCATATCGTTGGTATGTGCCTTCTGTTCATGCGCCTTCTTTGTAGCCCAGCATTCGGACCCATATAGAATAGCCGGATGGACTGCCGTTTTGTATACTTTACCCTTGGTATTTATGGGGATACGTGGGTCACACAACACACCTGTAAGTGATCGCCATTTTTGCCAAGCGGCGTTGATCCTGTGTGTCACGTCAGCGTCAACGTTAGTATCGGGTGTTAGCATAGAGCCAAGTTATTTAAACTTTTCTGCAGTAGGGATAGATGTATTTCCAATGCATATAGTTTTTGGGGCACTGTTGCCACTAGATTGACATATCAGATATTCAGTTTTGCTTCTGCTAACCCTCAGACCGCACGCACTTCTCTAATGCGTTGGTCCACAAATTCAAAGTTTCCTGCAGTTGTTTTGCGGTATCGGCAGCCAGAACTATATCGTCGGTGTACATCATTGTCCAAGGCAGCATATACCAAGATCTATTTGTAACATATTGTAAATGTACATTACCTGTTGTTGTTCATAAGGCGCTAAGCAAGAAGCTTAGAAATCACGATACCTACGTGAATAAATCTGAATATTGAGGTAACTAAGCAAATAAAATATACCCTGAAAGAAACGGTCGTCAGATTTTGAGGAATAACATAGAATAGACTACGTGTAAAATGGAGCAAGAGCCTTAAATATTCGTTACAAATTATTAATATCTACGAGTATTTCCTACAAGGCACACGCTTAATAATTCACCTTGGCAACTATAATCAAATTAATTAAAGTAAATCATACGCGCATTAATTATCGTATATCAGTCTCGATATAATTACCTCTGAATACCAGAGGCAATATGTATAGTTGTCAACGGCCTCTGTGATCAGTTAGCGTAATTACTCTCTGACCTACATACATCTAATACATTCATAATGACGTCAATAACCTTATATAACTGAATCAATGCAATTGATTAATAATTAGTAAGTATTTTTACGATAAAATGATTGGGTGCTAAAATAGGAACTATATAACATTAAAACAATGGGCCGTGTGTAAGTTAAACTCGCACGCGAAAGGTTGTATCATCATCATGATTATTATCGTAACAACCCCAGTACTGGACGAAGGCCTACCCAAGGATCTCCATAACGACCGGTCGTGCGGCACCCTTATCCAACGGTTTCCCGCAAACCTCACCAGATCATTGATTCATCTTGTTGGGAGCCTTCCCACGCTGCGTTGTCCTGTACGCGGTCACCGCCCGAGCACCTTCCTGCCTCAGCGGTCATCGGTTCTATGTACCCCGCCCACTGCTATTAAGTTTAGCAAATCTATGAGCTGTTTGACCTTGGTTCATCTGCGGATCCTCTCGTTTCTAATTCGATCCCACAAGGAGACTCTTAGCATAGGTTGTTCCATTGCCCATTGAGGGATTTTTAACCTTCTTATGAGGTCTAGGTCTATTGTGATTGTGAGTCTCTTTGCCATATGTCATCACTAAGGTTTCGTAGCGATGTATAACAAGTTCAGCCAGCAGCATTCATACCTGCCACAACAAAGCACGTATAAATATCTGCCTTGACTCTATTTCCAGGACCGCTAGACTGTGGCAGATATTTTTGCCCGTTTTGTTATGGCAGATGTTGATGCTGGTGACTGTACACAATGATGCCGTGTTTGCCTATTATGGTTCATAAAAATCCTTTGACAACCGAATGGACGGATATCTAGATTGATAAATCTAAAGATATATTTTTGCTATCCTAAGAAATGAAGTTATCTTATTCATACGTACGCATGTAACTGTATTGATTATCAAAAACATGTTAATCCTAATCACAAGGTATAAACCAATTTATACCTGGATAGACGCGCGACGGGTTAGTATGAACAAACGCTCACACAGGCAATAAACAGCTCAATTAATCCGCCGATTAGTTGCACAACAAAGGGTGGAAATCGGATCCAATCAAATCCTGGTAACGGATCCAAATGGAATTGTTTATAATTTGCTGAACCTGGGTGTTGTCTTGTTCACATAGCTATGTATAGATGAGAAATACTCGCATTTTGTTGTTATGTGGATTCAATGAATGCTTAAGTAATACTTGTTAGATGTGTAGTAACTATTTATAAATAACAAAAATAATCCAAATCGTTACAGTAGTTTCAAATTTGCTTATGAATATAATTTATACATAATTGCTTTCTTAACATTTTTACGTCAGGAACCCGCTAGTTGGGGACCATACTCATAGTAACTTTTTCTACTCCTGTACTTCTTTCTGTCTTTGAAATGGTTACCAACTCTAATATAAAGACATGCATTACTTAAGACTTGTAAAACTCTATAGTCTTTTTCCCAAAAAAGCACTGCTAAGGGTGTTACAATGTCGCTATTAACGTAGTCATTGGTGCCGCAGAGCACAAAATTTCAATCTAATAATTTATATTCAGTGAGTCTTAAACTAATGTTATTTGAAATAATTTATATTACCAACTTAACCAACCGCCGAATTCATACAGTTTTAAATTAAAAAAATAATTATGTACGTAAATACATTGCTGCCAACTTAAAAAAAAGAAACATTATTTACAATTTACATACACATATTTTATCGCCTATTTTTTTTCAAATCATAACATATTTTCACCACTGGCAAGTATACGCGAATTTAAAAAATAAGAAAGCCATAGATAAACATTTCGCTTTTTAATTTTCTTCGTGGCGCAAATTTTTATTCATCTTGAAGTTGTTGGTTGTTGTCTCGTTATAAGCTGTTACGAGCCTAATTGTACTTACTCCCGAAGGAATTTGTGTCGTGGCGCAAGAAGTATCAAACAATTTGCTGCTAGAAAAACCTCGGCGCAAATGTAAATATTTAGACTTTTTTTTTAAATTTGTCGTAATTAATGAATGGTTGTAGAAAAACGATTGTATATAGACTTTTGTTTTAAACTGAGCTAATCGGCTTAAATAATACAATGGCCGATTCGCTCAGTTTAACCCTAGAGTAATCGCGCCTTCCTGTGAAACGCGAGTGATCACGTGGGGAGCATTTTGCCGCCCATACGAAATACGATTTTTTCTAGCAAATAGCCGTTACATTAATTTATTATTATATTTAGAGGATAAAATAAAACATAAACTATCAGAATAAGAAACATTTATTAATGTTTTATACTTAGAATTTAGGAAACAGTGCTTTGGGAAATATTATGTAAAAATTGTTGATTTGTTGCAACGTTTTCACAATTATTTATATAAAAAAAAGAAAAATTTAACTTAATAGCTAAATTATACGTTTTCATCATGTACAATATGTATTTCAGCAAAAAAAACCTGACACATGTACATGCAATGTTCGTTGCACAGTAACTTTACACATATGTTGCACCCTTTTTTCGTCCTTCTATTTTTCTTAGACGGACATACTGCGCATATGCCTTCTCTGCCTGAGGGTATATTTTGATGATCCGATGGTACAAATCAAGCGATTTGGTTTCTCAGCTATTTCTGCAATGTGTTTACGTCGGATCTTCTAATGATATGTGGTCTAGTAATCGCGAGGACAATTTCTTTCAGAAATATTTGTCGTAATAATAACTGGTCGGTGTTTTATTTGTATATTATCTGACTATTTATGCCAGCAATATTCAGAATTGGGAAAAATTATCTCATTGGCCATCTGCGAGTCATTCTACCGACGGAATATTCTTCTTTCATTTGATCTACGACGTCAACTCCTCCTTTAGTTCCATTTTAATATGTTATGATTTCTAGTTTTTGAGCAGCACCGGTAGTTTTGTCGATCTTCTTGTCATCGTGTAAAGCACATGTTTTTGCTTTTTTTTAGGCACATAGGATGATATGATTCTAAAATCTCATCAATTGTACCATTTTCTCCAATATAGTTATGTGTCTGACAGTTGGTGACAAAGGTTTCAAACATATTCCTCATTGCTGTTTTTGAGCGCGTTCTGCTCTGGTTTGCACATCGTAAAACGAACATTTACGCTCAATAATTGATTCAAACAAACTAAAAATCAATATCAATACGATATTTATATTAAAGCAATACTAAATGCAATGAAAACTAATAATATTTGAACTGTAATAAAAAACCGGACCCACAAACTTTACTTACGTGAGTAGTCGCGCAGTGAGCAATTTGCCGTCCAACACGACACACCTGTGACAACCTTTGTTTCCTGCGGCCATCCGCGCATTGAATTATGATTTCTAAAACACGGAGGTGAGGTACGGGGGGGGGGGGGTAGCTTCTACGACGCTTGACCTTGACAAATGCATCGTTTACAAAATAGCACGAATATGGTGCCGCGGGCAGCAAAATGCTCATAGCGCGAGTACTCTAGGGTTAAAAACCACAGACTATATACAACATTATATAATTCGGTTAAAAAACGCTCGTGGCGTCTTCCTGTGCGATACTTGCGATTGTCCTTACGTAATTAAAGAATGGCCCTTTAGTCCTAGAAAAACTGTTATTTGCAACGTTGTATAATTCGGTCTAAAACGCTCGTGGCGTCTGTCTTTGCGATACTCGCTATTGTCCTTACGTAATTAGTGAACGGCCCCTTAGTCGTAGAAAAACTATTGTATGCAATATTGTATAATTGTGTCAAAAATCACTCGTGGCGTCTTTACTTGCGATGCTCGCCAAGGCTCGCATCGCAACCCACGCCACTCGCACTCGCACTGAACCCTATTATACAACAGTTACATAAAATACTATTTCGCTACCATACGTATTTTCCAACGATTGTCTGAGCAATGTCATCAGCTACGCGCGTGCTGCTTGCTAAAAGCTTAGCTTGTGAAGTGCTAAAGTAATAGGTTATGGCGTATACCCTTGAAATATTTGTCCAAATACCAGCAACCTAATACGCATAATAATATTCTGAGCTGTTCGGAACATGTTCCCGACCGCAGGCGGCTGTCCGATGGCCCCGGTTATCGCATGCATATCGAAACGTTCGACAGGCCAGCGATAATCGCTATCGCACGTTTATGTAATAGCGTCTCATGCATTTGTTATTGTTACATAATTTTGCATTTGACGTGGTTGCTTTAGATAATTATTGTGTTTATGCGTTGGTTCATTTCGAAGGGTTTCAGGTCTATCTATCTAGGCAATTATTGTGCCTGCTAGCTGTCCAAACCCGCAGGATCGAACATATGCTCAAAAACTTATTTGCTGATAACTGTTATCATTGGCAGAGATCCATACGGGAGATCTTCTCGGGACAAAGGCTTTTTTTGATTCGGGGTACATGCTTTAGTAAATGAAAATGAATAAGATAAGGGTATTCTATAACAATTTGTTGATTTAGGGGCGCTTGAAAATTTGCAAATGACTGAAGCCTTGCATTGAGACAGTTTTCTATACATAGCCTGATGATGTAGCTGTTTTATAGTCGCTGTTAAAATTCAAAACTTCTGAATAGCAACCACATATTTTGTAGCAATAGGCAGACCTAAAATCATGAGAAGAGATTTCAGTTCTTGTGGTGTCTCAGCAGATGATGCGTTGGATAGGGAGAAGTGGAAAAATAACAAAGATAAACTTTTAAACGAAAAAATAAAACCGACTCCAAAAAAACTAAAAAGTAAAAAATAACGCCATAATTCAGTTTCTTCAAATTACTTACAAGTAACCGTTTGTATACTCAATCTATACAGTATATACAACTAATGTTATTTTGGCGTCGGTGCCATATAAAGAATGTGTAAAATATTGAAAATTGACGATTTTAGTAAGTTGTGACACGATGGCACCGACTCCAAAATAACATTAATTGTATATACTGTATAGATTGAGTGTACAAACGGTTACTTGTAAGTAATTTGAAGAAACTGAATTATGGCGTTATTTTTTACTTTTTAGTTTTTTTGGAGTCGGTTTTATTTTTTTGTTTAAAAACTTTTTTATTTTACACTTTTTAGTTAATCTTTACTTAAAAGTGTATCTCGTGACGATTCGAACAAGCCCAAACACGGCTAGGATACATTATTTAATTACATAGATCTGGTGCCCACCTTCCGGCTCCATCATCAAATCAATTCGATGGTACCATTCTCATCAGGAACATTTAAATTTGTGACTATGAAGTTGCTTAGCTAAATTAATCAAGATATTTTGTCGCCACCCGTAAATCATTTATCATTGAGGAGTTCCGATGGCATTCTGTGGTCTTCTGCATCAGTTCCACTTCACCAATTTACACTTTCTGAATGCAAATGCTTATTATGTTTCTTATAATACCAAAATCGCTATATGTATGCCTACAATATTTGAGGAGTTCCTTCAATTCCTCATGGATTCCATCATCAGATCTTCTTCAAAATTAAATGGGACTAACTAGAAAGTACCTTCTATAAAACAAAAAAAAAAATCGAAATCAGTCAAACAGTCTTTGAGTAATCGGTGAACATCCATAAAAAAAAAAAAACATTTCGTCGAATTGAGAACCTCCTCCTTTTTTTGGAAGTCGGTTAAAAATAGATCCCACCAGTTCGATTTTAAGCAGGACTTCCTTTCAAGTTCATCTTTAGTATCTAATAATACATAATATTTTCTTCTGTTTCCGCGATTATTACTCATTGAAATAAAACAATTTAACGGATTATATCGCGTATATTATCTTAAAATGAGATAATATACGCGATATAATCCGTTAAATTGTTTTATTTCAATCTAATAATACGTTAAGTATTTTTGCAGTTAATGTTGTTTTTTTTATTTTAGGCAAGCATCTGACTTCAACCTCACCATCGAACATACAAATTTAAACTTAGATATAGATATTATACGTTTTTGTGTCATATCTTTCTCGCCGATGTCACTCTTGGCACAATAGTTGTGGTCGACACTGTTTCATACAGATTGTACTTAATCCTCAATGCTTAAAGCTTTATCAAGTATTGTAGTGTTTAAGAGAAACAGCATAATGGCGGCATTGTTTGATAAGACCACTAGTATAGCGAATAATTGGGTCGGCCTTAAATATTGATGACACGAGCCGGCGGATCGGATCCCGTTGTATGCATACATAATTGTATTTGATCCGAACCGTTCGCTTATTAATCTGCCAATTCCGATTGTGTACAGTCGGCAGCAAAGGCTTATCGAATCCGATTTGTAACAATTCTAAATACTGGTTAAAACACGTAAAGTGTTGATATTGACTCTTTTCATAGTTGTATACCTAGAATTCGTACAATGTAAGTTTGCATTTGACTAGCATCTACATCTTACACCCAACGCTGCTTCCATTGAACCACTTTGACACTTAGAACAATGACTGTAACACCACTTGTAGCTAACTTTAGAGACGCAAAGTTACGCTGCACAAGTTGTACTACATTTTTTTTTCAAATAAAAAACGAACCGACTTCAAAATAAACTAAAAAACCGAAAATAATCTTTTATGTACGGTACGGATCACATTTGAATCACCTTTTGAATTCAGTGCCAAACCATTCATTTATTACTTTTAACACAAATCACACTCAAGAATCGCCGTGGCAAGCCTTTAGTTATTGTTATTACCTAAATTTAGTTATAGTAATTCGTATTTATGTTGCATAAAGGACTTTACTTCAGGTTTGGCACCGTCTTCAAAAGGTGATTCAAATGTGATCCGTACCGTACATAAAAGATTATTTTTGGCTTTTTAGTTTATTTTGAAGTCGGTTTTTTTTATTATTATTTTTTTATTTATTGCTTTTTAGTGATGAATTTTAGTGATATAAAGTATTTTTAGAGCTCAAAATGGGAAGATTGAGGAGGCCCTATTGTAAATAAATAAGACCAATTGTAGATATCACTATTGTAAATAAAATCTCAATTATAAGAATTGGCTAGGTCAAAATGGTTAAGTCCAGTAGATTGCTGGTAAAAAAAAAATACGACTAACAGTCTCAACTGACCCATAATATTTAAAGAATTATCTCGCAACTCAAATTGGCGTAGAATCTTGAGTGATGTTGAGACGGAATATTTCCGTCTCTGATGGACTAGTGAATGGAGCTATGGGCATAATAAAAAAAAATGGCTGGCCCTAAGACGAGATCAGCTGGAGGACGGGGAGCTCCCGGAAACCGTGTACGTAAAATTTGACGATGAAACTGTTAGTCTTAGGTTAAAAGATAGTGACGGTTGCATACACATACCTTCATCATGTACTACGTTTCAAGCGACAAGGGGATACGGAGATTTGGAGCGTCGTATCTTACTTTTAATATTAAGTTGGGCTGTTACTGTTCATAAGCTACAAGGTACCCTAGAGAAAGCTGCGACTGATAGACCTTGATAAAAATAATTTCGCTAAAGGGAAAATATATGTTGCACTAAGCCGTGTCAAAACTTTGGAAGGCATAGCGTTGTTAGATTTGGACGCCAACAAATTATTAAATCGACTTTTTGATGAGAAATTGTTAACCGAAATAACAAGACTACGAAATCTGCCTCCTGACGACGCTTACAGCCATAATGCATTCTAATGTCAATTGCTCACGACCTTCAGCTGAAGGTTGCTATTTCAGAATCAGAGCCGTTAATCGTTGAGGAATTTTCTGGTTCTCCACTTTGCTACCCTGATCTTTACCAACTTCTGCCTCTAAGGTAAATATGATAAATAAATATATTGCGATTAGTGAATTAAATAACATTGGTTGAGCCCTAATTAGTGACTGGTGGCTTGTGTCTTCATCATCAGTTTTTCTTTACCAAATGATGATTTTCAAGTGTAAATGGTTGTTCTACTTTAATAAACACCAAAATTGCCATAGATGTGCCCATAACATTTGAGGAATTCCTTCGATTCTTCATCGATCTCATCATCAGATCTTCACCAAAATTTTATGGGATCAACTTGGAGATTCCTACTCTTAACCGAAAAAATGATTTTCTAAATCGACTTGCGATCCGCGAATTAAATAACACTGGTAGAGCCCGCAGTGGTAACTGATGGCTTGTGTCTTCATCATCGGTTTCACTTCACCAAATGGTGATTTTCAAATGTAAATGCTTAAAATACTGTAATAAATGCCCAAATCGCCATACATGTGCTCATAAATGTTTGAGAAATTCCTTCGATTCCTCATCGATGTCATCGTCAGATCTTCACCAAAATTTTATGGGATCAAATTGGAGATTCCTACTCTGAACACTGGTAGAGCCCGCAGTGGTAACTGATGGCTTGTATCTTCATCATCGGTTTCTCTTCACCAAATGGTGATATTCAAATGTAAATGCTTAAACTACTGTAATAAATACCGAAATCGCCATAGACGTGCTCATAATATTCGAGGAATTTCTTCGATTCCTCATGGATCCTGGCGTCAGATCTTAACCAACATTTTATGGGACAAACTTGAATATACTTACTTATGAACAAAAAAATAATTTTTGGGAGTTCTGAGGTAATAAACATAAAAAAAATAACCGAATTGAGGAGCCCCTCCTTTTTTGAAGTCGGTTAAAAATGTTGGAATTTACGTTGTTAAAAGTCGAGTACGAAGACGAAAAGAAACATTTAGTAATCGAACTAATGACTATAACTTTATTGAAACTTACAAGCGTTTTATTATTGTTTTTAAATCAACACTGTATTATAACAGCGTGTATGTGGTTTTCAATTCACATAGCTGAAATAACGTACATTCCAAAATTCCACTTCAGTCAACATCTGAATTAATCGTCTCATATCGCAGTGAATCTCCTATCTGTAAAACGAGGAAGGTTCTTCCCGTGACAACTTGTCTACGTCAGCCAAGCATGATTACGTCATTAGATGCTGTGCTGCTCAAAGCACTGCGCGCGAATAACTAATCGTGTCGTAATCTTGATTCATCACCGAAAAGAACATCAAAACAAGTCGCATTTTATTGTATCATAGAACCACAAATCTATGCTCATTTTCCCCGTCTATTGTACCGAGACACCGAATCTAAAACCATTCTTTGACGTGTTAACTCAAGCTTGTCTATACAAATCTTCTCGACCCATGTTGCTTTGATACCTGCATCCTGCGACCTCGGATCGCCCCGGCAATGCAGAATGCGGCGCCTGCGCCCCGCTGCGTCGCAATATCCCGGAGTTGAACGCTAGATTGAAACGCTGATTGCGGGCGCCAATGAAACGTTAGTAACCTTTCAGAGTTACGAGTAACTTGGGTCTATACATGTTTCAGTGGTACTTCGAACACTGCGGGCCTGTGGTTGCGTTAAACGCGCTATACATAAATGATAAATCATGCGTCACTCTCGCACTCATATACGTATCGAAAAGTGACGGTTTTATTATTATTTATTTATCGTGCGAATAAATTGCAACTGTCATAGGCTCACTTCTTGTCCAATCCGTACAACTTCAAATTGCTTAAGTAGAGTAGTAAGAGTAAGAGCAGTTAAATTTATGAAATGTTTGCAGGCGATACTAACTATTTAGTTTGAAGCTGGAAATGTGACTTAAACGAGACAAAATCGATGACATAATTGACACGAAGAACCTGTGTACCTACAAATTATACAACAATAAGTTGTGTGCTACTAGCAGCTCTCTCTCTCTGAAGTTAGGTGTTACTAGCAGCGTAGTAAACAGATTTAGCTGTCAAAGGGGTTCGACGTAAAATTACGTGGTGTGAATAATAATTAATTTTGTTACTTAGGATCTTGTTGCTAGGTAATTTTGGTACTTGGTTCCTTATTGAATGAGTGAGCCTAGCGTTTCCATTTAAGGGTGAAAAGGTTTATTCCCTGCTGTTACCACCAACTTGTCACCAGTGGTAACAGCTTACCAATAAAGTAGTCGGTGGTAACTACTGGGATTTTTTTCCTATCTGAAACCACTAAAGAAATTGGTGTTAACAACTGGGGAAAAAAATCCAGTAGTTACCACCAATTACTTTAGTGGTAACAGTTGAGAATTTTTATTCCCATTAGTAGAATTGGATAAAGCCAACACACCGTGTTTTTTAAGCCCTAATTTTGGGACAGCCTGATTTTGTTGAATTATCGAATGGAAAAAATGTATCAATAATGCAAGTAAGAGTAAAACTCCCATGAGCCTATGTTCATCATAGTTTTCGAAAAAAATTCAATCCGAGTAAAATTAACGGTAAGGTATGTATTTAGAAAAAAAAAAAAAGTTTCTATGAATGTAACAATTAATTTTGCACTGTGACCGTATAGGCCTACTATAGGGCTAAATTGTAAACTATTCACGGGGAAGCTACAACGTCGTCAATATGAATAAATCGTATTTATTCTTTTGTGACGAAAGTTTTTAGTATCAGCAATATATTTTTACTTTAAAAGATAGCTATATATATATATATATGGACTTATGGCCCCTATGGCAGGTCTATACGGTTACAGTGCAAAATTAAGTGTTACATTCATAGAAACATAGAAAAGTTTTTTCTTAATACATACCTTACCTGTAACTTTACTCGGATTGCATTTTTTTCAAAAACTATAGGTGCGTCCACACTTGTATCGTTTGCTCGTATCCGATCACCGTGCCGTGGCATGACTGCGTATCGCGCTGCTTGGACGCTCACTGTCGGCGCGCAGATCATACCGTACTCTTCCGATATAAAGTATGTGATACGCGTAGCAAATGAATTTCGAGCGATCGGATCGGCGCAACGTCCAAACGCGTAATCGTGACACGCGATCATGCCACGCGACGATGATCTGATACCGGCAAATGATACAAATGTGGACGCACCTTATGATGGCTATGCTCATGGGATTTTTCCTCTTGCATTAGTGATAATTTTTTCATTCCATAATTCAATGAAATCAGGCTGTCCTAAAATTTGGGTCAAAAAAACACTGTGCGAAATAGTTTGAATAATTTGAACTAAAATAAAATCTACATGATTTTATTTTCACGAATTCTTATTTAAATCATAATTTTATTATTGAATGCCCAACACAGGTGGTAACTGATATTGTTCGTCACGTGGTGTTTCAACTGAATCGCAATTCCTTTTTAGCCATGACAAACAAATTTTTTTTTTGGGTTATTATAAGATATGCCTATCTTCTGGGTCAATTTTCGTAAGTGGACCTGGAATTAAAAATTATATTAGTATTTTTTAATTAAAAAGACGTGCCGCAATTATATTAAAAATGTACTGTCACTTATTAGAATGTAATTAACATTTTTTTTTCAAATTAAGAGCAGTATGTACTGTCGGCGTATTAAAAAAAATGATCTTTTCTATCGCATACAATTATAATATGAATTTATTATTTTTATAAGAATTGATAATAAATATGAATGTGGTGGTAACTACTGCGAATTTTTATTCCCAGTAGTTCCCACTGGTAAAAGATGGAAAACGATTCCCAACCGTTACCACCTGGTGATAAGTTGGTGGTAACAGGTGGAAACAACCTGGCAAAAATATTTCGTATGTATGAGGAATTGTCCAGATGTTGGATAATTCCTCTACGGGTCGTATTTCTCAACCCATGGTCTTGAAATCTTGTGAGCAGGTTCGATAATGAAATTTTTTTTTTCGTCGATTCCGTTTTTGGATTTTCTTTTCATAGCGGAAAAATGGGTTTAAAGGCTCACAGGCTGGCCAGTAGGCACACTAAAAACACTAAAGCTGAACACAATGGCATTCAAAATATTTAAATAAGTATATTATAATAAAAAAACAAAAACCTTACTGATAATTGGGACTTTGCTGTAGTCAACAGAAATGATGTCACGCTTGCAGTTAAATTGTTTTTCTAAAAATACGTAGAAAACATTAATATTACTTATTTTTAAGCTTTTAGCGATTTAAAAATGATCAAAAACTAAAAATAAGGAGGCAATAGGACTGTATAGAATTATGACGTCATAAACCTTTTTCCTTTTATACTACATATATTTTCTGACCGTATTGACAGTTCATAAAAAGGAACTGATTTCAACTGTCAGTCAAGTACCCTACTGAGTGAGTATAGCAGTCTACATAATGCCTAATTGATTTATTCCACATAAAAGGGAGTGATTTCTTGGATAAAACTTGTCTTATTTAGAATAGACCCTTTCAGGGTCTCCAACATCATATCTAAATCGGTTCAACAGTTTGAGCCTCAAAAAGTAACACACATACAGAGAGAAATAGTTTCTTTTGCATTTATATTATTATACGAGAAGTATACAATTTATGAGTGGTATGAATGACTTTTATTATGTTTCGCTACATCCTTTGACTTGACACATTGCAGCAAGACTTCCGGAGTAGACGGCACTTTGTGTTCACACTTTGTGAGAGCGATAGGTATCCTGATATCTTTCGCTTTGTCGCCCGACGTTGCAACCATCTTGAAGAGTTCAATCCTGTATGCCTTATTGTTTTACTGCAAATCTTGTATCATATATTCCATCGTATTGTTTAGTCTGTCGTGTGTTACTGTTTTTGTGCTGCAGTTGGAGTATCGAACGTGTTTTGTTTTGAAGCTTTGCCGTTATATATTACAGATTAAAGGTGTTTTGTTTTATTTGTTTCATGTTTTGTGTGGGTGTTGGAGATGGAGATAATGTATATTTATTCAATGCTACTGAAGGTTACACTGGTTTTAAAGAGTATTTAAAAAGAAGATAAATGTGATAAGATAAGTATATAAAAAGAAGATAAAATAAAGGACAAATCCTAATTTTAA
The DNA here is from genome assembly GCA_905404275.2 of Hedya salicella. Taxonomy (NCBI): domain Eukaryota; kingdom Metazoa; phylum Arthropoda; class Insecta; order Lepidoptera; family Tortricidae; genus Hedya; species Hedya salicella. The sequence continues at coordinate 18,706,361 of FR990099.1, read as the reverse complement.
ACTATAAACAAAACCACCCAAAAAGTACTATCTGTTGTTGAGCTAGGAGAAGATTTTCGCAACTTCATCTGCGTATCCTATTGTTTTGACAATGTTGCATACCAAGTATCCTGTAATCTTTGTTTGGGCCTATTTAGGCCGGGGGTGCCAGTATCAAAATAATGTTAAAACCTATCAGATGGTTTGGCATTATGATGGTGTATATACTTTTCAAGCATATCGCGCATGTAGGTGTTATTTCTTTTGTCTAATCATGTTCCCAGTAAAGCAAATAAATTTAATAATTTTATTATAGTGTTTCCCGCTACATCTTGTGCCATGTTCCATCATTAGCGATATCTAGAGGCTTCCGGCGCCTGCGCCTCCTCCTTTGTGGCGATGCCTTGCATTTACGGATATCTTGGTTGATGCTAAGCTCCCTGTTTAGAGGATAATCGCAACGAAGTCAAATATTTTTTTGATGTTCTACGAGAATTAAAAGTCCAGTCGTTATTGTATCTGGTAGACACTTTGCCAAGATTTCAAACTTCATCATCATATTAGCCTAAAGACATGCACAGCCAGACAAAGGCCAAGGATCTAGGACGACCGATCATGCGCCGCCCACGGCCTTACGCTGTGTCATTGACACGCGTCAATGCCATAAGAGAGATTGATCTCTTGAATGCTACACAGCAGAGGCGCCGGAGTGGTCTCTTTTGTATTGTTATTGAATTGAAAAGAAAGGGATAAATAGCTTTCGTACGGCGAGTATGAGTCTAATTTGGGTTTCGTACCCAAAGGTTAAAACAGGACCCTATTACTAAGACTCCGCTGTCTATCTGTCTGTCCGTCCGTCCGTCCGCCCGTCCGTCTGTCCGATCATATAAAATGATCGAACACCGTGTACATTTTACTTAGGAGTAGGGCTCCGCTAACACTGGATTTTATAGATACGGCCGTTTGTAGCGTGTATTTTGTACGGAACCCTCGGTGCGCGAGTCTGACTCATACTTGGCCGGTCTTTTTCTTTTAGAATCTGCATGACTTAATGAGGAAGGTCTGGCTAGGCCTCCTTAATTAGGTATTATTCAGATTCAGTGAGGGGTAGCGTAAACCCAAACGAAACTGTCCACGGTCACTTGGAGCAGGGTGGGGGCGCAGTGCGCTAAGTACAAGAACTTCGTAGGTAGGTTGAACTGGTTCAACTCTAATTACAGCTTGGGGGAAAGAGCAAAAGAATCGGACGTAGCGGACAGTTTAAGTCTTGTGACTAGTAGCCCTTGCCGGCGGGTTTAGCGTGTCTCAGTTGTGCCAAATTTGCGTTAATTGTCGGCAACGTATTGTATGAAAATTCCTGAATTTCTGTGCCTTGACCGGCTAATATGGTCATTTCATTTCTTATTGTCTTTGAAAAATATATACATTGTCCTTGAAAAACATTGCGGTTACATACCTACATATTAAGTTAAAAATATGTTCATTGTCCATTTTTGCGTTATGCTATTAATTTTAGTCTGGCAACATTTTTGAATGACAGTTGCTTTCTCGAATTTAGAATAGTTGGTTGAACGTCCCTCCAAGTGATCGCGCGGGAAGTACTGTTGCGCAATTTTCGTGGTGAATAATTTTATCGAAGTTACACTATTTAGTGCCTTGAGAAGTCAAAGGGATACTGCGGCGGCTCCGTGTATCCGGGTGGCAGGTAACCTTAGACTACAAAGGTAAGTCTGGCAGCTCGGCGTGGTCCGGAGGTCCTGTACACCTGAAGGCTGCGGCTACGGCATAGCTCTAAGCAAGGTATGTCCTTTTGACTAACCCAAGGCCTATTTGTTGCATCAGCACGCGCATACTTCCTTTATATGTCGTCTCGTTGTTTTAAATTTAAAACCCCAAAAAATTAAATAAAATACAGTCCACTGCTTAAATAATTAACAGTTCACAATAACAAATTATCAATTTTATACTACGACGATAAGGTAAATAGTAAATAAGCGTTTATAAAATTCAATACTAGATGTGATAATGCAAAATTAATATAAATTATTCATCCTTATAACTACACGAGTTGCTAACAAATTAAGTCCATGTCATTCAATGTCAGAAGCTTGACCTATAATAATCACATAATTATGCATGCTGGGCATATATATATCATTACAAAATTCGTCAATATAGTAGGAACACTTGTTTAACAAAAACACTTTATGCTTATTTTTGAAAAAGTTACAACTTCAAGATGAGGATCCAGTCAGAGTCTTGATTTTCTTTCATTATTTGGATCGTATTTATAAGAATGTCAGTTTTTTAGTAAAGATATTCACTTTAACATTCACGAAGATCGTGATGGTAAAACATCAAGGTTTTTGTAAAAAAAAAACAATGTTACAACGTGAGAGTGACTTAGTTAATCTCCACAGGCATTTGTTAAAAAGAACAATTCCCTGATAACTAGCCGAGTGTTTCACTACTGTTTAAGCTTTGTAATGATAAATTGTGGCAGGTTTCTCCTTGATTTCAAGCTGTTTTCTCCCTTCAGTTATAAATATTACAGAACAATTTTACACAAATCGAACTAGTCCCACGGTAAGCTCAATAAGGCTTGTGTTATGGGTACTAGACGATGATATATTTAATAGATAATATTGACTTATATACATAGAAAACATCTAAGACTCAGAAATAAATATTTATGCTCATCACACAAATATTTGCCCTTACCGCGATTCGAACCCAGGACCTTCAGCTTCGCAGTTATTTCCAATTGTACCACATTCTATAATCTAACTTTAGTATGCTTTGTCAATGCATAGTGCTATTTAAATACATACTCGTTGGCACCCATCCTTAGGATGAAGACAGATGTTTTAATGGAAGTACCTATTTATATATTTGTGGTAAATATATTATTTTATTTTATTTTAAAACTGTTGCATTCATAAACGTATTTTTCTGGAAATAAGCTAACACCGTGGAGAAGGAATCTGACCTCACAATTAAGTCATCATGCTCATTAGGGATCAGTCTCTATTTTACTGACAAATTACACTGCTCATTTTATGACGTCATATACAGACGAGTTTCCTAGTGTCAAGAGCTCACTGCCATATCCCACAGAGAAAACGTCGCAAGCAAGATCGTTGAAACTGCAATATTTCACGTCCTTTGTAGGTGCAGCGTCAAATGAAATTGTCAATACGCGTTAGGCCTTCGCTCGCAGATATACAACTTATAGATTTCACTTGTAGTGTTATACATTTGTATGATTATAAAATTGTAAAAATAAAATGTCTATTGAAGGTAGAAACAGAAACTTATTCTTATTAGATTTTTTGTGTGTACAGTATTTATATATGTGTCTGTGCTATATGATCACGTCTAAACGACTTGACGGATTTCAATCATGTTTGGTACACGGGTAGCAGAGTATCCACAGATGGTTATAAGATACATTTTACCCGACTACGATGAAGCAAAAAAGAAGGTAACGGCTTTTCTCTCCTTCGCGAATGAACTCGCGGGCATATTTCAGTATATAGTACATATATATAGTATCAGTACCCTGATGGTATTACCGGTGGATTGGAGTTTATTACATGAACACCCTGTTCCTCACTTATTTAACAAAAGCCTCTGGTAAAACCTTCAATGTTAGTACAGGCTGGGCTTAATAAGGTTTTTTACGATCCTCGCAAAATCTTTCTGCGTTGAGCAAATTAAGCAATAAAGCCTTGATTTAAAAAAAAACCGGCCTAGAACATGTCGGACCATGCTCAGTTTAGGGTTCCACAGCCGTTCATACAAAAAATGCAGTAACAGATGAAAAAGTGCACTAGCAAAAGAACGTATCTCAAAGGCACTTACGTCCTTTAGCTAAGAAGCGCATTTTTTTGGCAATAACTGAAAAACGGTATATTCAATCACGTTAAATATAATTTTGGTGGACATGACGAAACAATAAGGGTTCCGTTTTTGCTATTTTGGCTACGGAACCCTAATAAAAAAAGTTGACATTAACGTACCTAGAGGTATATAATTATAAAATAAGACTGACACCAAATATGATCACAAACTTGTGGGAGATATTTAATTAAATGTCTCTCATTATAACGCGGAGTTTTACTTGGGATTGGATGACTAGAAATTAGTCATAATAAATTAACCCTCTCAGTATAAATAATATTTATTTTGCAATCGAACCTTTTGTTATGGCCTTAAGATATTTTAAACGTTCATCGATTTTTTCCACAGCACATTGAGTGCCGGTAAGCTTGTTAACTAGGAAATTACAGTCAACAAGCTTATGATAATGATGATTACATGATTTGATGGGTTTGTTGTCATACGACGGCGACAACAGAAAACTCAACAAACGAATAAGTTCATCGATCGGTGTGAATAGTTTGCAAGAGCTTGATCTAGGAGGCAAATATACCTAGCTCTCGCAATCTTTCGACACCATTTCCTAGTGAATTATAAGCTTAGTGCATTATTAGGGGAGACCGGGTAAGATTGGTCGGTTGTTACCGCTGTAACAACCGACCAATCTTACCCGGTCTCCCCTAATGATTATCAGCCAGAAATCGTCACTGCTGTACATATGCCTCTCCAAAGGTTGGGGGAATTATACCGTAATCGCCACGCTTGGCAGGTGGATTGGCGATTGCAGTTATATGGTATAGTCACCAGCATTAATGTCTGCCACAATAAAACACACAAATATCTGACCCGACTCTTATTTTTGCTGCCTTTGTTATGATAAATATTGATGCTGGTGACTAGCCTTACGACAATCACAGGATGAGATGGGATAGTACCATTCTAGCCCGTTATTACACAGAAGTTAACTATTATATTATAACATACATTCTTAGTTTTGAATACGTTTCTGGGGCATAGAAGGCGTATATTGTAAACAGTAAAATGCACTTCATCTGGTGTTGCCCAGTTGTCCAGAATGAAATTCGAAATTCAAGCAACGATGAGCTGAAACAAGAGATATTCTACCATGAATTTGTCACTCGTTTTTCATTTCATGGAACATTTGATTAAGGTTCAATATAATGAATGTATAATTTAAATCACAAATAGTGCCTTAAGTAAATTCAACTTGGTAAAAATCTAACTAACTGTCGATAAACACACAGTCAAAACGCTACTAGCGATGCATCTAGATCCATTTTTAGCAAAAAATAACTTGCTCATTGTTATAAATGCGAAAGTAACCTTTTCAAGCTGAACCGATTTAAATAAAATTTAGTATGGACATAATTTGTAAGCCTGGAAAGGACATAGGATAGTTTTTATCCCAGAAATCATCTCTAAAGAGGGTAAAAAGGAGGGTGAAGTTTGATGAAGTATCTCGGTAACGCGGGCAAAGCCGTGGGTTAATTCTAGCATACTTACTGTAAGAATTACTTACTGTAGTATTGTTGTACTTACTATATAATATATATATATATATATCTAATAATATATATATATATTAATGAGTGGTATGTTTCGGATTACTGTACGTGTTTACCTCGCCCCCGTAGCCTTAATGACACTTTTTGTCATCTCCAGCAGTTTAAATGCTCTAATGTTTTTACCCTAAGTGGCCGAATATTACCTATTTTGGTTGTTACAACTTCAAGACGAGGATCCAGTCGGAGTCTTGATTTTCTTTCATTATTTGGATCGTATTTATAAGAACGTCAGTTTTTTAGTAAAGATATTCACTTTAACATTCACGAAGATCGTGATGGTAAAACATCAAGGTTTTTGTAAAAAAAAAACAATGTTACAACGTGAGAGTGACTTAGTTAATTTCCACAGGCATTTGTTAAAAAGAACAATTCCCTGATAACTAGCCGAGTGTTTCACTACTGTTTAAGCTTTGTAATGATAAATTGTGGCAGGTTTCTCCTTGATTTCAAGCTGTTTTCTCCCTTCAGTTATAAATATTACAGAACAATTTTACACAAATCGAACTAGTCCCACGGTAAGCTCAATAAGGCTTGTGTTATGGGTACTAGACGATGATATATTTAATAGATAATATTTACTTATATACATAGAAAACATCTAAGACTCAGAAATAAATATTTATGCTCATCACACAAATATTTGCCCTTACCGGGATTCGAACCCAGGACCTTCAGCTTCGCAGTTATTTCCAATTGTACCACATTCTATAATCTAACTTTAGTATGCTTTGTCAATGCATAGTGCTATCTAAATACATACTCGTTGGCCCCCATCCTTAGGATGAAGACAGATGTTTTAATGGAAGTACCTATTTATATATTTGTGGTAAATATATTATTTTATTTTATTTTAAAACTGTTGCATTCATAAACGTATTTTTCTGGAAATAAGCTAACACCGTGGAGAAGGAATCTGACCTCACAATTAAGTCATCATGCTCATTAGGGATCAGTCTCTATTTTGCTGACAAATTACACTGCTCATTTTATGACGTCATATACAGACGAGTTTCCTAGTGTCAAGAGCTCACTGCCATATCCCACAGAGAAAACGTCGCAAGCAAGATCGTTGAAACTGCAATATTTCACGTCCTTTGTAGGTAAAGCGTCAAATGAAAATTTCAATACGCGTTAGGCCTTCGCTCGCAGATATACAACTTATAGATTTCACTTGTAGTGTTATACATTTGTATGATTATAAAATTGTAAAAATAAAATGTCTATTGAAGGTAGAAACAGAAACTTATTCTTATTCGATTTTTTGTGTGTACAGTATTTATATATGTGTCTGTGCTATATGATCACGTCTAAACGACTTGACGGATTTCAATCATGTTTGGTACACGGGTAGCAGAGTATCCACAGATGGTTATAAGATACATTTTACCCGACTACGATGAAGCAAAAAAGAAGGTTACGGTAACGCGGGCAAAGCCGTGGGTTAATTCTAGCATACTTACTGTAAGAATTACTTACTGTAGTATTGTTGTACTTACTATATAATATATATATATATATCTAATAATATATATATTTTTTAATGAGTGGTATGTTTCGGATTACTGTACGTGTTTACCTCGCCCCCGTAGCCGTAATGACACTTTTTGCCATCTCCAGCAGTTTAAATGCTCTAATGTTTTTACCCTAAGTGGCCGAATATTACCTATTTTGGTTGTTATTAAAGAAAACACATTAATAATTGTGTCACAGTTGAAATTCACTCTTAACAGAGGTTATTCATGAAATATTTGAATTTGCGCTCAAACAAAGCGTTATTTATGATATATTTGAATTTGCGCTCCACTCTTCTTAAATATATATTTACTTCTCCCTTCTGAAAACATATTTGCTTAAAGTTGGGAGTTGTTTTCAGTTAAAAGTTTTCATCGTTTCTATTATTAATTCGACTCAATTCGACTGAATGAGTGTGACATGCACAGAGAAATCATTATTTGCTTTCTAAAATAGCCTACACAGTTGGAAATAAACATAGCGAGTAGAGACGATGGCATTCATTATGAAATTTTGTTGACTATTTACTGAGTGTACGCAAGTTTAATTAAATATATGCGTTATAGTTCTGTTAGTTTTATTTAATATTTGAACGATAATATTCTAAGAATATTATATGAAACGTCAAAGCTACACATACAAGTAGGTACCTGCAGTTTTTCTTCTTCTTTGCTCTTGTGCCAAAAAATACCTATGTTGTATTTTTTTCGGAACATAAGAAGCACAAAAACAGAAAATCACGAGTTAAAATTTTATTATATTTCATGTTCTGTATGGATTTAAAATACGAGCTAGTTTCTCCACCTTCTTTAAAGATAACTCTTATTTTCCCTTTGAAAATGTGTCTAATTAAATGAAGCCAAATTTGAAAAACTCTATACGCGAGGCAACCTAAATGGATATGGTAGTTTCAAAAGAGCATAACAGCTTTTTCGCGGCGTTTTACACTTGGTCTTATTTGTAGGTTGTTAGGGTATTTAATGAGGTTGTTGGGAGCATGTGGCAGCAGCGCCGTGCATACAGGCGCATCCTCCTAATGAGAGTGTCGTCACGGCTCCTAATGAACCCGATGTGTGAAAGGACTGGTTCGTTACTCCGTGTCTCTATGTCGGACGAAATTAATTTAGCCTGTGTCTTTTCAGACAATTGTGAGATTAATTATTTTTTTTGCGCGGGATATTTTGTGATCCGTCCACTGTTGACGGTGATAAATTGCTTTGATTATCACCGTAATTATCGTTAGAAAAATGTATTTTTTGTGGGAGAGCTGTCAGTATTACATATATAACTACAGGAAGGCGAGCGTCCAAATGCTGTTATGCAATACTTTTTAACTTGATTACAGTGAAGATAAATAGATTAGAAGTTGGCTTGTTCACTTACAAGGATGAAGTTCGTAAAGTTGTGTGCTTTCATATAATCGTCATTACTATTATAAAATCCATTTGTCTTACAGGGGTTATTAATTTCGAGAAAATGTGAAAAGCGTGATCTTTGCTTGATAACAGCGTCATCCCTCGGTCGTAATGTCTTAGTATCCTCATCACATCAAAACGGTTGAGCTGATTTTGACAATTTTGGAACCAAGTTGTATTGGGACATCTACTTATGATTATAGGATGCTATTTATTTAACAACTCGAAAGAAAAGAAGATTCCGCCGTTTTTCTCTGCTACAAATGAAGTTTAAAGTACGAACGAAGCGTCTAACCTTTTTGAACATTCACGGACCTGACTGTTTACCACTTACGGACTCACCAACTCTACAGTGACTGGTCGACTGAACTGATTTCGACTGACAGACATACACATTATTACCCAACCTAATAGATACATTGGATAGCGGACAGAGACAAAATCCAGCTGAAGAAGACGAATGTAACGAGGGCTATGACAGGGGCCTCTAAAGACGACGCATACGAACATTCACTGTAATAATCACAAAAAACCGATCAAAATGCATATATTTCTTTGAATTTTGAGTTAATTATTCTTTGCTAAGCTAGTATCGTAATATCTGCCAATTATTTCTCATAGTATCGCAAACTTACAAAGAATTTTATAGATACATGTTTGGCTAAATATAGCTTTAATTTTTTTTTCTTAATAAAATCTAATATAACTTCTGTTTTTGATCTATAGGCACACTTACATGTATACAATATCTTCGATGATAGATGAACAGAGCGGCTTAGACTAACACCACCCCTATTGCCTCCAGGTTTAAACATAATTACATCTACAATGACAAAGCCCCTTTCCAACGATGATATAATGACTAAAAATTTGCAGTGTTGGTTGATTGGCTAAAATGGGCCCTCACTACCTTTGTCATGGCTAAGGGCCCTCGAGCTGATGGCAGCTGGAGAGTGGCTTTTAAGAGCTCGGGACTACGGACACGCACAAAGCTTAAGTACTTATGTGTTGGGAGGAAATAAGCGCGATTTTTTCCTGGCTCAGTTTAGAAAACGTGGTTTAAAGTTCATGTGATTTTTGAAACAATTGCAATCATAAATAAACTGTTGATGGCAATATGTACATGGAGCAACATCAAATCTAGTTGTCTTTAAAGTAGTGACGATATTAGATTAAGGGATTACAGTTCCTTTGTTTTTTCGCGATATAGTGTCTGGGTTAGATGTAACAATAAATTGTGCTCACATCTGCATATTTATTTGCAGTTTCCACAAAAAAAAAATAAGCATGCAAATACAAGAAACTACCACAATTATAATCCTCTACACGTGTTTCACCTCTCTACAAGGCATCATAAGGAGATGCAGGAGATCTCGATGTATTTATGGAAAACTGCATGAAAATATGCGCATGTTAGCACAATTTATTGTCATATCTATGTAACTGAGACACTAATTTTCGTTCGCAAAGTAACGCCTGAATCTATCAATTATTTAGGGAGGATATATAAACAATATCGTTTTAAACCCGTCAAACATAAGTTTTGTTACTTTTTTACATACCTTTATAGGTAATGAATTCATTACTAAGTAACAAACTATTCCTAGCCGTTTAAATAAAATTTGCTGTAATAACAAATGAAATAGTATCGTATGATGAACTCCTTAAGCTAAATAACGTCCAACACTAAAGCGAAAACTAAGTTACGCTCCTAACTGACTAAAACAGGTTAATTTTGGCAGTTTACGACAGGGTGTAAACAGGACTTTGTTGCGTGGAAGTTATGTGAGGCAACAGTGTGTGAATAGCAATACAAGAGAAAAACATTTAGACAGCTTCAGGGTTTAAATTAATAATGGAAAATAATTCGTGTAACACGACACGGTACAACGACACGGTTACAAGTACATTACAACATTATTTTCCCTGAACTTAACCTCATTATAGCGATGCCGCTATAATTTGGTTTATTGCTCGAGTGTGAGTGACAATTAATTCAATTCATATCATATATTTCGTGTTACACGACACATATACACATTACAATACAATGTCATTGCGATAGACTTCTAAAGGGGTACACGATTATATTTCTCTCACAGTCTAGTTGAGCCACTTGAGCTTCAGACGCAGCTTTACATTTCATAACTGCATTATAATGATCTACTGGCATTTTTTTTAAAGATAGAAGAGAGCTAGACCTCCCGCCAGCTGGCTAACGACGGTTACGGTTAAAATACCTCAAAGAAAAAGAACGACAAAACGACGAGAGTGAGAGAACCCCAAATAATGGTAAAACGCTAAGGAGGAAATATAAGTTGAGCCATATAAGAGTACACGAACGCTAACTGTGAAATCGAGAGTGGTGTTTAACGAGATGGGTAATGTTAGTCATCATTGTCGCCCCTGGTGCAGATGGCAGTGCTATGCTGAATCACGGTAGTAAAATGTCGTTTTCTCTCTTTCCTCTGTAAGTGGCCGCGGGGGTATTCCTACTTGTGGATTTGTGCTCTCTCAAACTATCACTGGTCAGGATGTCTAGCTGCCTATCTGCTTCAAAGTCAAGGCCATTTTTTTTATATACCTATAATAAAGTACTTTTTAATTTTTACTATGATTTACCTTTTAAGGTTCATGAAAGGGTGATCTGAAAACTAAGTACATGTACTGCTACGTTGCAACAAACGTTAAATCCATTGCTATCGTTACATCATGTTGATGTTTTCTCTTTACTTAAATAATTTATTGTTGACTTTTTTACTAGGCAGCTTTGTGTTTTCATCCATCCTTCATATTTGGTTTTGGTTCCTTCCACCTTTACTTTCAAACAGCAACATTTTTTATGAATATTTAACATAATATTTGTTCATCTGAGAAAGCTCCTGTATGCAGGCAAAGGACCGGTCGTAATAGCGTTTTTTGATAGAGGCCTATGTCTAGCAGTGGACGTCTTTTGATGACGATGATGTAGTTAAAGTTTGCCTCCCTGAACAAAGATCAGATATTCGTTGAAAAAAAATCCGCAATCAAACACTACCAGCATTATAAAGCTTGCAACATACTCGTATGCCATAATAAGTATACCCTGTAAAGGGTATAATCAAATATAATTGGGCCGTCTGCCGCTCGGGGGCAAATTCTTTTAATATTGGCAATTTTTTGGGCAAATGAGCATACGTTGCCGGGTGAACGCAGGCTCCATCAAAAGTTGCGACGGTAATCATTTTACATTTATGTACCTACGTTTCATAAATAAATTGTCATGGCCGCTGCCTTCAGCCAGTAAAAAAATTCGATTTTATATGTGAAGAATTTTGTCAGCGGAGGAGAAAAACCCTCTTTTTAAGAGTTCCCTACCCAAAGAGTAAAACGGGACTCTATACTAAAACTCCGATGTCCGTCTTTCTGTCTATCAGACTGTCACCAGGCTATATGTCATGAACAGTGATAGCTAGATAATTGAAATTTATACAGATGATGTATTTGTGTTGCCGACAACAAATACGAAAAACAATATAATCTTGTCTGTTTGTCTATGTCAGTAACCAATATAAAATGATCGAACACCGCGTACATTTTGCTTAGAAGTACGGCTCTGCTAACACTGGATCTTTATAGTTACGGCCGTTTGTAGCATATATTTTGACGAACCCACAAGGACAAATAGCCGTTCAATGGATAGACATTTATTTTTTATAAATTTATAATTGGTATAGATAAAAGCGTGGTAAGGCCTAGGCCTAGTCGTTATGCAGTTCCTTGGGGCCTTTGTTCAGCAGAGGACATACTTGGGCTGATATGATGATAATAAGTTATAAATCAGTTATAAGAACCCAAGCCATTTAGATAATGGAAAAAAGCCTTACGCGCTACGAGGACCAAGGCCTGTCAGTGACTGCGACGAAGTTAACAACGCATATCCCAACGTGTACAAAGTTAGAAAAGTGTTAAAATGCTTATTAAGTTTTTCTAGCAATTCCGAACTCCGAATCGATCATACACCAGTACCTACCTGAAGTCTGCATACTTGAAAACGATGTTGACAATATTTTAGCTGTGGTAGGCATGCTATAGAAAATCTCAATTATAGAAATATTGGTGAAAAAACTACTTCAATCTCATAAAAACTCATCGAAATACATCAATGTTAAAATCACATTTTGGGCGTCCCCAAAATACGCTCCATACTAAAACTAGAAACGTGTGACGTCACATGGAAATTAAAATACTTTATCCTACAGCTATGTTTAAGCATGCGTTTATCGAAACAGTTTTATAACAAAAGTTACCATAAATATGGGTTATGAAATGATATTATTATTAGTTATAAATATTTTCATACTATAAAAATGTAATCCCACTTCCCAAAGTACCAAACCCCAGTTCCATCAATAATTTTAGACCCATTTCTATTCTTCCATTTCTCTCCAAAATTCTTGAGGCGGCAGCCCACAAACAAATTTCGAACTTTATTAAAACTCCCTTCTATCGCCATTTCAATCTGGCTTCCGTTCCGGGCAGAGCACCTCCACCGCTCTGCTCAACGTCATTGAAGATGTTAGGCTAGGCATGGAATCATCTAACGTTACAGTGCCGGTGCTCATTGATTTCTCAAATGCTTTTTAATGCGGTTGACCACGACTTACTTCGTGCTATTCTCATACATTTGCAAGTCTCCTCTGGTGCAACTGAGTGGTTTTCTTCATATCTCTCGGATCGCGTTCAGGCTGTCCGTGGCAGTCGTTCCTTGTCCGATTGGTGTGACCTGAACTCTGGGGTACCTCAAGGTGATATTCTCTCTCCGCTTCTGTTTTCCGTTTTTATCAACCTCATTACCATCAACATTCGCAGTTCTTACCATCTGTATGCCGACGACTTGCAATTATACGCTCAAGCTGCTGCGAGTGAAATAGACTATGCTATCTCACGGATTAATGATGACTACTTCACATTGATGACTGGTGTAGTAGTTTTGGCATCTGTGTCAATCCTACTAAATGCCAGGCTATATTTTTGGGTAGCCAGCGGCGATTGTCCAAACTCACTGCTGGCTCCGTCGCACAGATCTTACTCGACGGTAATGTCATTCCCGTTTCCAAACAGGTCAAGGATCTAGGCTTAGTTTTAGACTCCAACCTTTCATGGAATCGTCAACTTACGGAGGTAAGTCGGAAGGTTTCTGGTAAGTTGCGTAGTCTTTATAAGTTTAAAAATTTTTGTCCCAGTAAACAACAAAAAGATACTTGTACAGACTCTGGTGTTACCTCTCATAGATTATGCTGATGCGTGCCTCACCAACATTACCCAAGAGTCCCTTAATAAGCTAGATCGTCTCCTTAACAATGGCATACGTTTCATCTTCGGCCTTCGTAAATGTGACTACGTTTCATTCTTTCGCCGTCAGCTCAATTAGCTTCCCACACGTGGTCGCAGGTCTGTTAGAATCCTTTGTTTCCTATTCTCTATCCTGTTCGAGCCCTCCGCTCCAGGATACCTCAAAAGCAAATTCACTAACTCCCCGTCTAGGCTGTGAACTACGTTCCTCCCGAATTCTCAAACTTTCAATTCCTTCACACCATACCGGTTTCATTCGCTCCCTCTTTCAATCAGACAAGCCCTAAGCAAGGTAGTTTTCAAGCGGATGCTACGTAGGCATCTGCTGAAACAAGAACTCAAGTAGCGTCCATCTTCCATGCAGTAGCTAGTATATTTTGTATTCATTAATTATATGTTATATATATACATATATGTCACCGTTATATTATAAATGCCGTAAGATTACAATATAACTAGCGAGATTATAAACTATCGAAAGATTGTCATCCGTAGCGTACCAATTACAATTTAACGGATTGATTTTCGGTAAATTTTAATCTGTCGACGCGAAGCCGTCAAATTGTTAGCATGCATCGGAACAAAGCTCGCGCTCTCATTGGTTAAACGCCGTGTGCCCGGCGTCGTTATTTTTAATCGTCAGTTTGTTACTTACTGAATATTGTAAACAAACAGTGTTTTGGTCATTATAAATTGTTCCCCTGTTAAAAATAGCCCAAAGTTGTAGAATTACTTCTAAGACATTTTTGTGAAAGTTAAATGAATCTGTGATTAACTAAAGTAGTGCTGTTTTAGTGATAAAAAAGTGTTGATAACCGAACATAACCTAAGTTGTATTGTCCGTATTTAATATATGAATGGCTGTGAACCGGATTGATTTTACTTGATACCTACTTCGATAATATTAACAATGTCGGATATTGAGCTTATCCGTCAACAAAACTCTGAAACACCAGTTATTGTGTGAATCAGGAATAATTTATCATAGAGCGACAAAATTATTACAGAGGACATCGCACAACGCCCCTCGTATTTCGTCACTTGTGTAATGCATTTCTATGTTAATTTTGTATGTATCGCCACAAAACTTGCACATATTTTGTATGATAAACTGGGGACATTTATCAAAATCAAATTTCCGTCGTCATTCTTAATCTTAATAACCCAAAATTTTTAAACTAAAAGGTATTAATATTTTCTTCTGTTTCCGCGATTATTACTCATTGAAATAAAACAATTTAACGGATTATATCGCGTATATTATCTCATTTTAGTTCCCGACGTTTCGGAAGCTTTCCAGCTTTCCATGGTCACGGGAGGACATGGTCCGTCGGGAACTAAAATGAGATATTATACGCGATATAATCCGTTAAATTGTTTTAAAAGGTATTAGTTCCTAAAAAGTAGCATTTCAGAGAACACTCATATGCGTTTGCCTAGAAAGTATTGTTATGTTACCAATGTCTCTTTTTATTGTTACAATTATCGCATATGGACATATTTTCATTTCTTGGTCTAAAAATGAACATGTCACACTTTAATTCTCGTATCAGGTTCGAAAGAACGTCCGATACTGAGTAGGAAAATGTATGTTTTTTCTGAACACAAAAGAAAAAAATGACAGAAATAAAAATATGATCCTATAATAATGTAATGTCAGAATTGTTTATTTCCTAGTAAGCAATAAATAAATACATAATTTATCTCACCAACATTTGAAAAGCGTGTATTTTATTTGACTGACACCTGTGTTTGATTTCTACTCGTAACTCTATTGCAAGTACACAAAGCGGCCGTAAGATTGACCAATCAGATAATTATTTGACAATTTGACGGTTTCTACTCGACAAATTATAATCTAACGAAAAATAATACGTAAAATTGGAGCCAGTATGACACGGTTAGCAATCTTTCGATAGTTTACAATTTCCCTAGGTAGATTATAATCTAACGGCATTTATAATATAACGGCGACATATATATTGTATATCATATATAGTATAGGTATAAACAATTATGTATGCATTATTTGCTTGTGTGTTAACGCTCTCAGTACTGAATGTTTTTCCCCACTGCACCATTTTCATGCTTCTCTGTTTGGCCCTATGGTTGACTGGTAGAGAATGCCTTTTGGCATTAAGTTCACCATCTGTACTTATTTTTGTTTTGTGCAATAAAGTTTAAATAAATAAATAAATCAAAATTGACTTTCCCACCCGACTTTAATAGCTCATAAAATAAGCTACATGCAAGGTATCGAACTATATTTTATTATTTTGAATTTCTATCATAGAAATTGACATTTTGCATCAAATTTTTGTTTTTAATTGAATACTGTCAACACCACGTCTGCTCTTTTCAGTTTTTTAACACGAAAGGGTAAAAAACCGTGTGAGAAAGAAGGTTTGGGTGAGTTATAAGACGAATCTTATAGTTTGCGGTGTAGTGGTTTGCCTCTTCTAAAATTGTTGGGATCTCCAGATACTCAAGGATTTCTGAGTTGCGAGAATACCAGAGCGCTGACGATATAACCCGCAAAATGTTGTTTTGTGCTCTCTGAGGGCACAGAATATTGGACTTACTGGCGGTTGTCCAAAGTTGAATTTCGTATGTCCAATTCGGCTTTATTATTTAGCAGTAAATTATCAGATTTTTGGATATGGATATATGCTTTCCGAGAAGCCAAGTGTTTAAAATAAAGACTAATCTCTTAACGCTTGTTTTTTTGTGATACTTCCATGTCATCCTTCGATTCAAGTGGAGACCCAAGTATTTGATACAGGTTGATTGTGGCAGTGTTTTGGGGCCCAGGTTGAAACTAAGACAAACAATATGCAAGGGCAGAAGTTTTTGTTGTTTCCGAAATTTGAGACATTTAGGATAGGAATAGTTGTTCGTATTGACGGGTAAAAACGCAGATACACCGATCAAAACAACTCTAACAATTAGGATGAAATTTTCTACATAGAGTAAGTTTTACTTTCCAAAATTGTAAAGGTAGGTAGGTTTCATCTACTATAACAAAAATCGTGCCCCACCGAGTGGTTCAAATTCTAAAATTAAATATTGCCAAAATGAGTACGGATAAACTATATACTTGAAGTGAGACGTAACTCTATGATTGCACTTCCATTTACTACTAGTTTCCTCTGCAATATACTGTTTGTAGTGTTGCTACATTTCCACCAAACATTAATATCGCTTTAGAAAAGTATAAATTACTGGGTTCGTAATTATACTTACATTCTGTGGACAGGGTGTCAATGATTGGGATGACCATGTCAAGCACAGGGACGTTTATCTTAAATACACACATGTATACTATTATCCCTTTACGGCCGAGAAACTTGATGTATAAAAACACTTAAACTATATAATTTAGTCGCATTCTGTTAGCTCATATTCACTGAAAAAAATATTTAAAATATCCAGCTATAAGTCTTCATCATTAAAATTAACTGTACGATCGTGCACGTCAGGAAATATATATAACTGCACGAATTGCACGATCGTGCAAAATCATAGCGATGAAGATATATTAGTCAATAAAGCACGTTTTATTATGAAATAAGTTATTTAATTTTTTATATTAATCAATCTCTAATTATGAAAATAAGTAAATTAACAGTAATCACAAAATTTTAACATCATAGAAGTCGTTACCTCTAAAGGCATTAATCTCAGTATACTTAGACATTTTCAGTCTCAATAAAATCAACAAAAAATAAAAAAACTCATAATAACCTAGTTTAAATAATCAATTTGTGTGGTAGCTTTAGAAGCAAATCTGGTTACGTGACATGCAAAGGTACACATTACATTTGATGCAACGTGTCTTGGTTCGGCTGCAGCAAGTTTCAAACTGGCTAGCTCTTGGCGATTTGATGTCATCAAACTCTGGTATGTAACCATAACCATCATAAATCAGGGCTATATGTGGCTTAGCAGCCTTTTGGTACTTAGGGCCTATGGCCGCATATGCACGATCGGGCAACTAGTTTTTACGAGGTCTTAAACAGCTAAAAATAACCGATTTAAAATTAAATTTATGTTTATTATTTAACTTTAAGTCATTAGCTACATTAAACTATACTCAAAGTGTTAATGAGATCCAAAAAAAAAAAGAAATCTTTACTTACGTAACATGCTACTCCCGCTAAAAAAAGCCACTATCCTCAAGACCCCCGCATGCCCGACTGACGCAACAAATTCACCCTTTTCATTATTCATGCATGGCACTAGTGTCTGCATGATAGACCGATATCGGCCCGATCACGAAAAATGGATTTGCGCAGGCACAGGATTTTTTCAAAGTTTGATGTACGCTTCTATGAAGTCGGCCGGAAAGGGTTATAAAGATATAAAAATAAAACTCCCGTCCAATTCAGATATTTCCATAATAATAAATGGAGTGAAAAAATTGTTTTTGTATAATTGTATGTATGAAATATGAATGCACAAGTATGTTGTGTACAGTTTATGTCTTTGCGGCTTCGTGTCGTCAAAAGGGTTGGACAGGTTGTGCTCAACACGCTGAAACAAAACGCAGGTTATGACTTTTTTCTCCTCTGCGCATGAAAATGCTGGCGTCTTCTAGTTAATAAATACATCTTCATTTTGACACAGGGCTACAATTGTTAAAATGACTCTGAGTAATCAAAAACGTAACGATATGCCTTGTCATAATAAAAGAAGGCACTCGAACAAAAATTGTCTTTAAGAAACTCGTTCTAACAAATTACAAATTTAATTCAAAACCATTAGCCGAATCGACGTTCGGCGATCTCGAGGTCGCAATTCGTCTGTCGGCACGTGCCTCCATCAAACTCCAGTTAGCGTAGTTTCATAACTCGCTCTTAATCGGCCCTGAGTAAGTCGGGGCTTAAGTGGACTTATCAGTTAGCGAGAGATGGCTAAATTATTGCGATAGTTGTGAGCTGAAATGCGCTTTCGATATGGTTGAGGAGTAATGGAAATTGTGTTGCAATTTCATGCAATTTGTGTTATATTCGTAAAGAGAAATAATGATCATAAAATAATGGGATCTATATAGGAATCCTTGACGTCGTTCTGTCTAATGTATCGTTTGTCATAACGCATTTTTTATGAACCTGTAAACTTTTCAGGATTGTTGTAAAATAAACCTAATATATACGACGATCTTTTATAAAATCCTGAAGAATTTACGGTTCCTGAAAAAAAGCGTTAGGACAAACGATACATTAGGTCAAACGACATTAGGAATTCCGAAGGAGACCCGAAATAATGATATTCATTCTGTAAGTAGGCCGCAAGGGCACTTTTACAAGTTTGACTCTACGGCATTTCCCAAGAGGAGACCACTGCACACTGTTGAGAAGGAAGCCGAAACTCAACAGTCAACAGTGAGCATGCTTGATGAAATACTACATTTTGGTAATACTTTTAGAATAGAGTAAGCTAGTATTGGTCTAGACAGAATTTTATACTCATTGAAATAAGACAATTTAACGGATTATATCGCGTATATTATCTCATCCACCCGTGACCATGGAAAGCTGAAAAGCTTCCGAAACGCCGGGAACTAAAATGAGATAATATACGCGATATATTCCGTTAAATTGTTTTGTTTCAATGAGTAATAATCACGGAAACAGAAAAAAATATTAGAATCTTATACTTTTTTGCCAAGTTTAACTTGTCCTAAGCTAGCAAACTTCCATGTAAATAAGATTGTAATTCATACCGGCTAAACAATTCGCTACCAACATGCCTGTAGTTATACTTATTACCTACTTTCAATCTAACTATATAGAAGGAACTAGATATGTATACGATTACTACTAGAAGGTGCCGTTCGCGAAGGAGAAAAAGTCATTACCCAACTTCTTTCTCCCGCGTAGTTGGTTAAAAATCCTCATATTCCTATAACCATCATATAACCATCTGTGGGTGGTGTGACCTTCAAACAGTCCGTATAACCATTTTTTTTTTTAATATCTTCAATGTACCTAGACATTTTTACAATTTTATAATATTGTAAACTAGAAGGGCGCCTTCTAGTTCTAGTAACTTCGTTCGCGTAGGAGGAAAAGAGATAACACCTTTTTTGCTTCACCGTAATTGGATATTTATGTGGATGTCCTACCTACGTATCAAATATAGTTGAAATCTGTTTAACCGTTTTGATGAAGCCACAAAGACACATACAATAAAACCAAACGGTGACCGTCAAGTATAGTCCTAATATGTCATAATAAGGCCGGCAACGCACTTGTGAATCCTCTCGTGTTGCAGGTTCAATGGGCGACGGTGATCGCTTACCATCAGGCCATCTGTCTGCTCTTTTGTCAGAATGTCAATTTTACTTTTTTTATATCTTCAATGTATGATATTTAATTCTTATAGTTTTATAATAGTAAAGGAGAAGGATAATAAATACGTATATTATGTGTAGCGATTATCCGTTGTATTTTACAACCAACATATCTCTTTGCTTGTCTATTACTGTGATAATATATACAGATTAACATACCTATTTCTAGTCGATTTCGATCGATCGGACCGGCGTTGTGCGGATGGCCGGGAAATAACCACGCGTGTACCTGACATATGAGAAATGTGCCCGAGACGACGGTCTCCGACAGGGCAACCGAATTTGCTGAATAATAAAAAGAAAAAAAAAACATTAAACTTGTTCTTGTCTTGTTGTTGTTTGTAAAAAAAAATTAGTCAAAACTTTTTTCTTTACTTCTTATTGTTATACAATCTAAGTATTTATATACTGTGACGAAATAACCCGTAGTTAGCCATGAACTTTTGCTGCGAATATAGTACGTTTTTGTTTAAGTTCAAACTTTAATTTTGCTTGATCGTTTAAAATAAAGTTTTTTATAATTGTGACTATGCCGTTGGTAGTACAGTTTTGGCATTATTTCATAAATGTCAAGTGCTTAGTACGTTGATTTTTTTTCTTGACGGGTATCTGCGAACATAAACTGAGTACATCAAGCATCTTTTATGTAGCCTATACTACAGATATCCAGGTTTCTGTTACCGTAGCGGGTAATGGAACAACCTCAAGCCACACGGGCCTTGCAAGCGGCTCAATGTAACCATTGAGCCCGTGTCGGTTAATTTCAGTAGTTAATGCGCCCTGAGAGATACAGTTACGAGCCTCCGGGCCAGTGACGTTACCGCGACCAATTATGTCACGATTGCCTGACGCATAATTTAGACTCTACCGTACCGTGCATAATTATCGGATTGGAAATAGTCGAATAATGTGTCCATTGTCTTGCTCATTTAGCTCACTGGTTTATTGACGCCATTTTGAGAATTTGAGGATTGTTAGGAATGACAATGGCCGCGATTGGCTTTTGTTCACTTTTCGGTTAAATCAGATGTTAACAGGCGTTTGTTCTTATATGATGCAAATACTGTACACAAACAAATCATAACCGTATACGCCATACCTTAGAGCTCCGATATGGATATTCAAAATAAGTACATTGGACAGCATAATTGCATGGACATTTGTCAGAAAGTTTGCTTTGCAGTGAAACGAGACGCCATCTATCCAGTAATGACATTGGTTTCATAAGATCTTACTAGATGGCGTTGATAACATCAAAATTCATCAACTTACGATTTCCACACACACGGCAAGTCACTCAAATATTCAATTTACAATATGAAACGTATTTTCAGAATCCAGTATTTTTTAATGCACCTTCAATTAAATATTACTTAGATTTACCGTCATGTATACCAAAGCCATCGATGATTTTGCTAATTCAAACACAAAATATAAAAACGCTTTTTTCCTATACCGTGTTCGAGAGGATTTGAACCCGGAACATTCTTCGTATAGATCAAGTCATTAAACCCCTTAGCCATCAAGCCATATTCGACATGGATAAAATTTATAACCGTATTTGTAACCACTAATCACCTACGTTTGCAAGGCATGCGTTCAGTGTTAATAGTATTTTATTATTTTATTTTTACTGAGATTATTTAACAGCTGCTTTAACAAAACATTTTTATTTAAACAAATAAATATTTATAATTATAATTAAGTCACATGTTGAATAGTTGTTGAATAGTGCAACAATTATATAAAAGTAACCACACATACTTAGAGGGTAGACTTAATATTATAAATATACCGTAATAGTTTTTATACAAAGAAACTGTTCGTTCGTTCTCTTGCGGCTGCCGTCCGTTTGATTGTATTTTTGATTGAGTTTAGTATGTATTTAGTTCTTTTATTTTGTAATAATGGGTTCTTGTTGCAATATTGACTTAGCCACAATGTTACAAATAATTACTTATAAAAATTTGTCAGAAATTGCCACAGAAACCGGTGTAACCGTAAGTATTATTGTGTACATTATTTTCTACATTTTTTATATTAGTTATATCTGTATGTTAATTTAATAATGATTATACATTTCTGAAAATTGTTACAGAGGAAAACAGATGTGTTATGGGTGCGACAATTCACAGAGGAACGATCATATAGGATCTGCACCGCCAAAGGATCGGTACACCTCGACTTATAAGCGCACAGCGGCGTCAAAGCACGGTCCAGGAATATGAAGAAAATGGTTTTCCACCAACAACCCATTACACCCGTTTATTCAACATAGGCGTGGACACTGTTCGCCGTGTTCTCCACACAGTGAGGGCTTACATCCTCGCAAGCATGCAGTCAAACCCTTGCTGACTCCACAGCTCAAAGAAGCGAGACTAAAGTTTGCTCGAGAATACTTAAATGCCGATTGAAGTAATGTCATTTTCACTGACAAAAAAACGTTTCACTAGTCAACACGGACGTTTTACCTTGTGGTGTCGAAATAATACGTGTTATAATAACGATCACGTAGTGCCCAATGTTCAATCTGGTCGTATTACAGTGAATATGTGGAGTTGGATGAGCGGGGCTGACCCGGGAGAACTCGTCAGAGTGCCCAGTCGGGCTG
This sequence comes from Hedya salicella, assembly GCA_905404275.2. Taxonomy (NCBI): domain Eukaryota; kingdom Metazoa; phylum Arthropoda; class Insecta; order Lepidoptera; family Tortricidae; genus Hedya; species Hedya salicella. Next base: position 18,683,687 of record FR990099.1, on the reverse strand, counting down.
ATTGCTGATTACGTCAATGTGCTGGAGGAGACCATGATTCGAAATGTGTATCCGGAGGAAGAATTACCCATAATTTCATTTGTGCAGGATAATTGTCTTATACATCATTCCCAAAGAGTGAGTGAGTGTTTTCGCCAGCGTTATAATATAAATATCATTTCGTGGCCTGCTAGATCACCAGATTTAAATCCCATTGAAAACCTGTGGCTATACCAATTAAGGACAGAAGTAAGTGGAGATAGGGTTACACTGATGTTTATTAGTAGTTAAACAGGGCGTCATTGCGTTAAGTATATTTTATTTTTATATTTTTCTATACTATGATAGTAAATAACTACATTTTTATACTACAAAACGGGACTCAATCACATATTGTTTTTTATTTGCATATACGCTATTTTGTGACAGTATTTTACGATATTTTTTTCATCACTCAGTCTTTGAATTGTTAAGAAATGATAAGTTAGTAAAACAGTAAAAGGTAAATGTTAGAGTGCGTTTGCCTACAATGATAACCAGTCTCAGATTTGTAATTAATTGTATTCGCTCATAATAGATCGCTGTTTTGTTGAACAGCAGCTTCAATCCTCTTTCCAGTTTTGGAAATGAATACTTAAGCTATACCCTCAACAAAATCTTAAGAAGTGATTTTACTTAAATTATAGATTAATAAATTGTGTTATTTATCTTAAATAAATATTGTGTGAGAAATTAAGTTATTTTTTTTGATGTCAGAGTTGTATTATTTCTAGTTGTTAGTATAAATAGTTATTAATTGGTTGTAATTAAAAAAAAACCCTACTTTTGAGGAGTGTCATTATAAGAGACTGACTATTTTTCTTTTACCTTACCTTTTATGAATACACACAATCAATTGTAAATTTTCTTGTAATAACTAAATAATTTAATAACCATACTAATATCAAATCAGTATTTTGATTGCTATAAGTGTAGGTATTTATAGTCAATATTCAGGCAAAGATCCAGGCACAAACAATGATTATTTTGTTTCAGCCTAGTCTATGTATCAATTGACTATCTCTTCATATTATATGATATTATAATCGATTTTCATCCTTGATGACTTTCAAACAACTAGCAACGCAACTTTTTACGGAAATTTGCATCCAAAGTAGAGTATTTCTAAAGTTCCTCCTCGCTTATTATATTATTTTTATTAAAGTATAGTGCCGTAATATTCATGTCATCGCATATGTTATTGAAGTGTTGATAAAGTTAAGTATGTTTAAAAACGTAGTTTCAAGAAGAAACAAAGGGTAAATGGCGGTATATTTGCAATGAGTTCTTGTTGCAGAACAGACTCTGTTCTGTTACGATAGTAACAATACGCTTGAAAGATACATTTTAAACCAACTTAATTTAAAAAAAAAACATTCCAACGAATTGAAAACCTCCTCCCTTTTCTGGAAGTCGGTTAAAAAGAAGCGTGTTCCAAAAGTTAAATACAGGTGCCATTTTAATTTCAGTGGAAGGTTTTCTTTAATAGTAATTATATTTCATCCATGTAGTAGATTATTCTATTACAGAACAATTTTAGTGCTTGTGAGACTTACATATCAACAAACAAAGCATTAAATTCTTCTTGTTCGTTTTGATAACAACGCCATCTAGTTTATTTTATTTGTAGGTACTTTTTTTATTCTGAACCTACTAATTTTAATACCAGTCATTGTAAATGTCTATAAAAATACAGACACAACAGCTTTAGCCGGTAACCGAAGTTTATGTGCTAGGTATTCGACCAGTTAACAAAAAGAAAATCCTGTGTCAAAATCAGATCAAAGTTCAAAGAATAACGTCTACATCACCCCCATAAATTGGTTATCAACTGTCAACCAATTGATTTTTCGTAAAAAACTGTTCTTTAGTTCAACCAGTAAAATAAACATATGACGTTTATTACGTCATACGCCATACGTAGTCCGTTTTATACACTAGTGAAGCGAACTAGGCTTTGGCTTTGTGACTGCACAGCAAATTAGATCGCTGGCTGTAAACGAGCAAACTAGTACCAGATGTAACGCATAATACAGCAGAGATCCGGCGTGCGTTTGGGTAAAAGGGCGATTATTCGGACGCTTTAACGTAGTCGACTATTCGACTGTTACCTACCAACGTCAATCACTTGAAAAAACTGACGATAAGCACCGTTTAATAAAAACTGAAATTGTGCTAACAATACTTGATTTGCTGGCACTTAACTTGCAATCTCGCCTGTTTCGATAAATTGTAAAGAATAGTTCCTCAATTTAACAGGATATATGCGTCATCTGTAAACGTCACGGGTGCATAGAGGACGTATGAGTGACAATTATGAGGCTTTAGCTTTGTGACTGTAAAGCAAATAGATCGCTGGGTGGCATAAACAAGCAAACTAGCGCAAGCATTACGGCAGAGATTCAGGGCAGCCTGCGTTTGATGATGATTTGAGTGGGGCTTAGTGAGGGCGACTATTTGAACATTTTTGTCAGCGACAACTAAATAAAAGAGTCTTGAAAAAAGAAGTGATTAGCATTCACACTTCATTTAGGCTTAAGCTGGGTTAGCACTATCTGATTATTTAAATATGTTACCCTTTATTCAAAACTCTACCATAAAGTTACCAACAACAAAAGCAATTTAAAAATAAACTTTTTTTAAAATGTTTATTAATTTAACCGGTTATTATCCATGGCTATTACACGTACATATAATATATAAACTTATTTAAAAGCAATATATAAACTTATTTACGCTCTAGTAAAAATTTTCAGGCTTTATCTTTGTCTCGGCAAAGCAAATTAAATTGCTGACAAGCACAAAACGAGCAAATTTGGTTACTCAATTTAACGAGGTTATATACGTCATCTGTGTATGTCACGTGTAAGTGATGACGTATAGTGACGGATTAGGGTTTAGCTTTGTGAATGCAAAGCAAGCAGATCGCTTGGTGGTATAAACGAGCCAACTAGTGCAAGAGATAGAGGGGGCAGCCTGCGTTTGAGCAAAAGGGCGATAATTCGTGGGGTTTAGTGAGGGCGACTATTACCGCTGTCAATGTCAGCAACAGCTTCTTGAAAAGGTTTCGAAGATAGGAGTGATTTAGACCATTTACATCTGATGCTGTGCACAGCAATATCATATTTACCTAAAGCTATTTTTGGTACACGGATAGCTCGGCATTTAAAGATGGTTAAGGGATACTTTTACCCGATTACGCTTAGGTAAAAAAGAGGGTTATGACTTTATTTTCATCCGTGAATGAAGTTGCAGGCACCTTCTAGTATATAATATTTTTTTTACTCGTGAACTATAATCAGATACGAACTCCGCAAATCATACTAAAAAGACATCGTTTTTAGATTGGATCATCACTCTATTTACTCTATGGTTTATATTGTATGTCAGTCAACTATAATACGTAATTTAAAAAAAAACGCAGTGTTTTTGCATTTTTTTAAGCTATGTTTCAATTACTGTAGTTTATGGGTTACTCGTAGAAAAAATATTGTATACAATAGTTATATAAGTAGCATTTTAAGTCTCGTAACTTCTAAGGGCCTAAACGCGGTACTCACCTGAAAAAGCATACATTATATAACGATTACATAAAATACTAATTCATCGCGTGATAAGCACAATCTTCATAAGTCTGATAAGTTGTAAGCATGAACCCATTATTGTAAAAAATAAACATGGCTGCGTAAATATTTTGTGCCCGCGCCCCGCGAGACGCAGCGCAGCGACATATTAATTACCGACTTCCGGACGCCGTTATTCACCGGTGCGCTTCCGGTTGGTGCCGAGTCTATTCGTATATGCGTACTCGTATATTTTCACACTAATTTATATGGCAAGGACTTGTCAACCTTACTGGGGATTGTATGAGTTATTCCACAGTAAAATAAGTTTGATTTTTTTCCATTCGAATTGATTATTATTTTACAAACACGCATAGAGTCTGGCTAGCCAAATATCGTTGACAGATATTTCCTTGTGGTATCACCAATTGTCTTTGATTTAAAAAACGGCTAAAAGTATGGTGTCAATTTAGTAAGTTAGTGCTCTATAAATATTTTGATACTTTGTGTACTACTTCTAAAATGTGCCTATAACTATGATTAGGTACGTGAATTTATTAATACCTGAATCTCATATACAGGACAAAATGTGTGAAGAAACTGATAAACTAGAACTTCTAGAAAATATCAATAAAATCAAAACATCGGAACGTAAGGAGTTACTGAAAACCAATATTCAAAATAAATCTGCGGACTAGTCAGTAGTAATTTGATGTTAAAAATATCTTGGCCAAAAATGTCTAGACATTTGCGACGAGCGTGTCGATAGAATCCCGCACTTGGACCAACGTGCCGGTGCAACATTACTCTAACCTAACCCATGTCTATTCTATACCTACTTAACCTAACCACAGATATTGGTGAAGGATGGAAAATTATGGTATTATCGAGCTAGATCTTATTTATTTTTGGCCTTGTTACAATGGTATATGGTGTGAAAGTGTAAACATATGTGTTTGTCGTTCACTGTACTGTATATATAGTGGTAGAAATTATGTGAGCTGACTTCAAACTATATTCTTCAACGTATATTTTATTTACTTATTTCCTTAGGTTTAGGTACGTTACGTGTGTACAGATAATTCAAAATATTTTCTAATATCAAAACTATAATTCCTACTTCACAAAGTGTGACCAGAAGAAGATTTTTTGAATTTCGCGCCAAAAATTTGGGTAATATTTCAGTAGCCAGACTCTACTTGAAGGTGTCCGCAACTTCGTTCGCAGCGGCAGAAAAGTCATACATGGAATATGGCTTTTATATTTTTCTACAGCGTAGTTGGATAAAAGTCCATACATATGTCCATATTATAGTCCATATGTGGATACCCGTAAATCAAAAGAAATTTTGAAATCTGTTCAGCCAATATGGCGTGATGAAGCCACAACGACACATACAAAAATAAAAAAGTCCAATGGTTATACGAAATAAAGATAAATTAACATTTTCTTGAAAACATCTTCAATAAGACATTTAATTTTTACAACTTTATCATTGTATAGATGTACATCATACCTGAAGGGAAATTCGTTCTTCGAGGCCGAAAAGTCCTCAGTCATAAGACTCTTTTTGCTCTAACGTAGTCAGGTAAAAGATCTGTGCAGCAATTTTAGTTTAAGCCGCAAATATATTCCAACGTGAGATGGCGCTAAGTATTATCAATGTTCTTACTTTGTATGACATTCGTGCTGCACTACGTTACGATGTTCCTTGAATTCATGACCTCTGCGTGGCTACTAGATAATAGTACTAGAAGATGCTCGCAACTTCGCATACGGAGGAGAAAAAGCCATAACCCCTCTTGTTTTTTTCGGTGCAGTCGGGTAAAAAGTATCTTAAGACCCTATATCTTATGTAGAGACCCTGCTACCCGTGAACCAATAATAATTGAAATCTGTTAAGCCGATTTGCCGTGATGATGCCACAACGACACATTACGATAGCAATATGCACGTTACTCTTAATTTTAAAAATTACTGAACAGATCTCAACGAAACTTTCCAGTTATGTTGTTTGAATATCAGAATAACATATAAATAATTTACGCGGAAGGAGAAGCGGGCAATATTTACTTAAAATAAACGCATAACATACATATTCCCTTTTGTGATGGCTCGAAAGTTAGGTCCATGTGACAGACAGTGGAGGCTACCCGTCGGTACCCTTTGGATAAATGTCTGCTTGTGTTATGACCAGTAATCGTAAATTTGATAGCATTTTTGGTGCAACAATCATGGTATTGCGCTATAGATGTGGAAAATACAAATTTAAACGATTAAATATAGTTAATATTGTCGCCCATTGCCACTTCAGTTTGCTTACCCTGTTTGCTATGTTGGTGACCTCGGTTCATCTACGAATCTTCTAATTTCTGATTCTATCTCGTAGAGAAATGCCGAGCTGAAGTGGCAATGGGCAGGGCACATAGTTCAAAGAACAAATTTCAATAGGGGCAGAAAGGTTCTCGAGTGGAAACCGCGTACCGGCAAGCGCAGCGTGACAGGCCATCCGCAAGGTGGTCGGACGACCTGCTTGGGGTTGCGGGGACTCGCTGGGTGTGGGTCGCCTCTATCCGGCTCAAGTGAAAAATGCTACCTTTACAATCACTGTTTATGACCAAAACTATCATTTGCCGCGTATTTCATAAACGTGAACCAGATTTAACTTCACCTTGTAATAATAGGATGCTAGTTCTAATTTGGGTTGCATTTAACTAGGCACTGCTGCTTATGCACCTAATTTTACTTGCTAATACGGTGAACAGCAACACGGGATGTACCTATGTTTGTTCCAGGAGAATAAGCATGATTAGATACTAGTGCTGTATAATGTAATGGACGACGTGAAAGTACGAGTAACTACTAAAACTACATGACTTAAGAATCCGGTGAAGAGCATGTCAGACCAAGCATAGCAACTAACTTTATTTCCGACTGTGATTTTCATTGAATATCTATGAACTACTCACCGAGACGATTCCAAGGAACACAAATTCGTCAGAAGAAAAAGGGAACTCAAATGAGATAATATACGCGATATAATTCGTTAAATTGTTTTATTTCAATGAGTAATAATCGCGGAAACAGAAGAAAATATTATGTACACCAGTACGGACTGGATGTTGCTAAACCAAATCAGGCGGTATGATATCTTTTCTCAGTCCACCCGTGACCATGGAAAGCTGAAAAGCTTCCGAAACGTCGGGAACTTGAGTTGAGATAATATACGCGATATAATTGATTAAATTGTTTTATTTCAATTGTCCCGTAATTATTGAATGAGGTCAATCAACTTTTTTCGGTACCTGGTTACCATGGTTACATCTCCCGTGTCACTCTTTAAAACGGTGATTTTAAGCGATATAAAAGCAACAAAAATATTAATTTCTAACCAATATTAGTCCAAAGTAAATATCAGTGAAAGTAACTTCACACTTCTGCACTAGGCGGCGCTCAAGAGTCGGATGCACCATACAGAGATCCATAAACAAGAACAGATGACAAAATTCGTCGATTACTGGTATGGACAATTAGCTCATTTGGTTAGAGCGTGCTGCCCCGGTCTGGCTCAAGGCACAGGTTCAAGTCCAGTATCGTCGATTTTTTTTTTCATTTGTTTCGTTTAAATAACGCTAGTGGAGTGATCCACTAATAAATTGAAAATATTGTGATTATTATAATGATATTTGTAAAACAAAAAGTATAGTAATATCAGTCCATTTTTCAAGAGCCCATTTCTTCAGGTTGTTTATAGCCTAGATTATTAGCATTTTTCTAAGTTACTCTGTCACTATTTTCTTCTGCATTACGGAACAGAATAACAAGAAGAAAAAATCGTTCCACCTAAAAGCGAATATTAATTAGTTTCCGTCAACTTGCCGGTTGATACTTAGAAGTCGATGTACTGTAGGAAATACCCGCAAAATATGCAAATCTCGCGGAGTACCAAAAAAATAATACCATCGTTATCAATATGGTACAAATGTTAGTAATAATGTCTGCAATTCGATTTTTTTCGTCTTATCTCTTTAAAACTTAAAACTCATCATTCAGAACCTTAAGCGCAAATTCTAAATACAACAAAATCCTCAATAGCGTTACACCATTTCCCGTAGGTATGTGGTAGCGTTCGTTGGGGGAGGCCTATGTCCAGCAGTGGACGTCTTTTGGCACGATGATGATAAATTATTTAGTGCAGAAATGGCTTGAAAAGATCATTTTGTAGTAAAAAGATAGCCTTTGATTTACGTTTTCTTCATTATTATTCTATAATTTATCGGTTACCCTCATCTGGCATAAACTTTTAGTTCTGTCGTAATCATCATTTGGCATAATTCATAATTTGGCATAATGCATTTTTTACAGAAACATATACAAGTTATAGGACTTCATAAGACATTACGAGTATTCTGTTAAATACATTCGGTTAGATTGGTTTTGTTTTATAACAACCTTGAAAAGTTATTGTGTTCTGAAAAAAATGCATTATGCCAAATGATGATTATGGCAAAAAAGTTTATGTCAAATGAGGGTGAACCTAATTTTTGTCTCGAAAGTGTTAAGTGTGACTCTATAATCACACATATTATATTAAAATATGTAGTTAGAAGTGACCGCAGTCCACTCGTAGCTGGTGTCCAATTAAACTGGCTCTCGTCGGCTTGCAGAATGCATGACTTTCTGGGCACGCAGTAGCAGGGAATGAACATTCCGGAAATGTCCAGTCAAGCATTTGAAGCTTTCTGGTACCCAGTTTAAGTTAACTTAAACTTGATACCAGAATCTTTAAGCTTCATCTAAACTTGTATAAAGTTGTAATACTGGAATGACTGTACATTTAAGTTTTTTTTTAATCTTTATTTAAGGAGTAAAATCTAAATCAAATCAAAATATGTTTTATTCAAGTAGGCCTAGGTACAAGCACTTTCGAATTGTCAGTTAGAAAGAAAGAAAGAAAACTTACATTGAGAGAAGTGTTTCCTAAGAGTTGTATGTCTATGATCCAACGTGAGCTTTGATCAAAGGAAATTAACATACCAGCTCCAGCAGGCCTAAACATAAATCCTAAAAGGTTCTTAAAAAATTACCATCAGCTACACACTTTACTGACCATTGGTAGACCTTGTTGTCATTGACAAAAGGTGTACAGATGGTCTCTTAACTGTGTTGCTGTATGTACTTAGGAAAAACAACCAATTTGGAAACACTTATTTATAAAAAATAACTTGACTAGATATGCTGAAGAAAAAAAGAGGGTGATGTTTTTTTCTCCTCCGCGAATGAAGTAGGAAGTACCTTATGATCATTCATAGAATTTTAAAACATGTTTTTTGTTATCATATGCTTTTCAGTAATCTATTCTGCATTCACTCCCACTTTATTTGTAACTTGGAAATTCTATGCACTTTAAAAACCACATACCTATTAGTACAGTATTTAAGTGTACGTAGTTTCCGGCAGACGCCGGAAGTGCCCCCTGGCGGGCGGCACGGTAATTAAACGCAATTTCGCAACTACCCTCACTACGGCCATAAAGTACAAAAGGCAGATAACTCACTCTCTACAACGAAAAGTGTTGAGATTATACTAAACTATACACCCAAATTATAGTAAATTAATATTTTAGCGTTGGAGTAGACTATCTGAGCTTATGAATGTTGTACCGAATGTTCCCTCTGCTGGACATGGGTGATTTCGCCCGGTTAGTTTTGGGTACACTTTGAAACTTGCGATTAGCCGAAATTCAATTAATTGCTGTAATGTTTAGTGAAATAATAAAACAGTTCATGCTCGGTTATACCGGACCCGAAAATTTCTTGTGTCTATATTTTAGACAAGTTTCATTGATAGATATACTGTATATATATATATATATATATATATATATATATACCTACATCGCTTTTGGTTGCAAATCTTACTGGTTATTACAAATTGTCATGGAATTTTGGTTGAATAAAGTAAAGCTTTATAGCATACCTTATAACTCATAAAAGCTTTAATTGTCTACATCCACTTATACTCTTTAACTAATGGAAACGTTTTTACTTTCTATATGTAACTATTGTCTATCGTATTTTATATTACAGCTCAATTATATCGTTTCTTTATTGGTGTGCAATCAAGTTTTGCATTTGTATTGCATTGTAACTACTACGTTACTAGGATTAAGTAATGTGCACTTAATATGACTTGACTGTATTTAATAATCTATTGCTTTTCAATCCACGATTAGTGTCTTGCTGCAAACCAAGAATCATATTTTTTTTAACCGACTTTAAAAAAAGGAGGTATATAAGACTGAATAATGCTAGTTAACTGTCCCCAATAAGTTCATTGTTTTTCTGAACTATTTCCAGCGCTGAACACATTTTTACACATCGTTTTCACAAAACTACGAACTCGTCTTTACTGCATGAAATGGAAGTTTCTATTCCAAACTACACTTTGACCATGCCTTGAGAAGACTTGTCTATTTAGTCCTTTCACACGTAGCTACCCAATTACGCATAAGTCCCCTTCAGAAAAAGCAGACAAAGGGTGGGGAGAAGGGGGGGGGGGGGTGTATTATTTTTAATGACGCTACGCCACATGCAGTCGTAAAAGCCGCAAACGACCATTAAGCTACGAAATTGTGAATCGGAAGCGTTTTTGATGTTTGAAGATTTCGATTTTGGCATGAAACGTTATGGCGTTTAAGACAAAAATGTGAATGGTGTGAATTGGCTAACAAGTGTGTTAGTTTTATTTTAGTAAGTTGTTACTTTAGTGGCAATTGTAACTATCAACAAAATGTTTGACAAGATTCCAAATTATACCTACTCAATTAAATATAAAAATACTAAGGTATTTCAAACTCACTTCAGCAATTTTCTCTAAAAAAATGCGAGAAAATGTTCATATTTTTGTCTGGTCCGTCATTAAAGGCGAGTGCTCGCAGCCGCTGTCACTTAAGGTGACGCGGAACGAGCTGTTATGATAAACTGTTTATCTCAGATTGGAGTGCCTCAAATGTCTATTACTTTATACTTATTTAAAGACTTGTAGCTGAAAAATTAAGTGTTTTATCTAAAATCGGTATATCGAAAGGCAATTAATAAGTTTGTTAGTTTGAATTTAGTGAATTATTTTACTGTATTTTACAGCAATCAAGGGGAGATCGTGCCAAAATTAAAAGTTAATAAACAGAAGGTCGCTTAGGGTAGGGCACCTAGGCGATGGTCTTGATTTTGTGAAGAACGCAACTGGCGGTAGCATGCACCACGCGGCTCACATGACATTGCATATTGAAAAACTATGTTTATATATTTCATATCTTATGAGAGCATTTTCTGGAAGTGACATTGTTTTTAATACACCGTTATTGAACTTGACAAGCGATTTTCTCACAGGGAACAGGTAAGACGACTCATGAATTATTACAATAATTTAAGCACATCTTCAATACAACTCCATTTCAAATATACGAGTACATAGGTACGAGTATATTTGAAATGGAATTGTATCTGTTCCTGAGAGGTAGCCAATATGACCTTTCAGCGCGATCAGGGTCTTAATGCTCGTAATTCGATCGAAATGGGACAAAGGGCCACGAATCTTATTTGTTCGTAAAGGTTAACAGATTCTTGTTCTGCCGGTTAAATTGCTGAGTAATGTAATCAGATTAAATGGTCTTTTGTCAAAGTTACCACGATTAAATGGAATTTTGATCAGAGGATAATTTAACGGACGTATAAGTTAGACTATTGTTTTTTTTAATACTCACTTATATGAAATAAAATTGAGTAGGTACCTATATATAAAGCTCTAAAAATCCATTTAGGTGCTACATTCATTTCATATCTATAGTCGTTATGTGACCCTAGAATATAATGACACTGCACCTCCCACTTTACCGAGTATTGTGATTCCCCCAAATCTGAAATATCATAACAACATTTTAAGCATTCTCTCAATAGATACTCTACAAATCTGCGAGCCTTACCTTAAACAACCAGCCAAGAGCATGTTGGACCATGCGCAATATAGGGTACCGCAGTCATTTATACAAAAATATGCACAATAGATGAAAAAAAAAATACTAAATGATAAAAAACACTATAAAAAGAGCGTATCTCCCCGGCACTCACGTCCTTTTGCCGAGAAGCGCAGTTTTTCGGAAATAACTTAAAAATGGTATGTCCGATCATGATGAAAACAATTTTCGTTGGAAATATTTATTAAGTTTTATGTTTGTACATTTCTTCATATTTTTTAACACAGGCAGACATGAAATATCCATAAGGGTACCGTTTTTTGCCATTTTGGCTACGGAACCCTAAAAAATACTCATCAACGCCTAGTTCTATCGAAACCACTGCTATTACGGAAACTTTAAAAAAGGCCGGTTTTTTTTTTAAATCCCACGGTCATTAATCCAAGCGCTAAAATAAATATTGCTACAATCTCTGAAATTTGTAATTTATCCTTAAGATATCCAGTATAGGCACTAAATTACACATAAATTAGTATGTAGGGCCCGCTTCTTTTTCTAGCGTATGATTACCGCGTTTCCTCGTTTTTTGCTGAAATGGCAAAATCAGGGCCACGTATAATCACCTATTCCGCTGAAAAACGGCAACACTTCAACATGTAATTCATAAAAACAATACCACTAAACATTCGCGGCGCTACCCTTTGAATATTAACACACCTATTGTACAACCCATAACAATTTCCAATAAATCCTTTCATCCAACTAACACCCGCTAGGCCATTGTAATCCCAACCACACATCCATTACTGCGTGGAAACGAGATTAGCGAAAACTTTCTTTTGTACGGAAGCGGTGTGTGTGATCCAATTCGGGAATGCCCGCAACGGTGACCGCTGGGGTAAGGTGAACCTTGGTAAATTTCAATTTACGTCTCTCGTGAGCATGTCGCGCATACATATTGGCACATCAAAGGCATTATTCGGGAGGGCCAAGTTAAAGGAGGTGCATATTAATACGGACTGTAATACGTAAGGGCCGTGACTGTAATTTAGAGGTATTTGCGGTGCTATGTCGGTTCGATCGAGAACTTGATGTTCAGATATGAATTTCTTCGAATTAATTTGAGTACTTGGTTGAGAATAGTTTCAGGTGATTGAGATGTCTGGAGACTTTTGTTATACCTATATTATGTAATATCAATATTCCACCAAAAACATTCTGTAAAAAACTAGCCAAGTCTCGATGGAGCTGCTTGTTTATCTCTAAAAAGTAATGAAATGTAGACAAAGTCGTGCCAAGTCTAAGGTTCTTTACTGCGATTTTTTTATTATTATAGTTAATGTTGTGTGACTTGGCCGTTGAAGGGTTCACAAGGATTTCATTACTTTTTAGAGATAAACAAGCAGCTCCATCGAGACTTGGCTAGTTTTTTACAGAATGTTTTTGGTGGGATTTCACTTCTTTTTGTGAAAACGTGGGCATAGATTTTTGACATCAAATGAAGCGGCCCACCAAGTTGAATATTTTTTGTAAAGGCGGTATGTCGATCTCTAATAGTTTGGTCGGGCTCTTGTGTTTTCTAATCAGGGTCACCAAGTACTCCAGATCTTCGATTATCCTAGTTTTATAGTTTTCCCTTTATGTTGCTATTAAACCCTAACTCTATACCAAATTTCAGCTCTCTGAGTTTATGGGAAGTACTAGTTCTATTGTGATGATCATGAGTGAGTGAATGTCATAAATGCGAAACTTTGCATTCGCTTAACTTCAGAACTAAATGACCTACAGACTTAAAATTTTGGATTTTAAGTATTTGATTATAGCTTACTGGATAACGAAAATTTCTGTATTCTGGTCTTATCCAGAGATTCTCAAATAGGGGCCTGAAAATGCGGAGAAATGGTTCCAGTAAAGGATGGTACGGCAGTGTTTGCTTCGCGCTTGACTTGGCGGGGGCACCGCCGTGCCCCCTGATTATAATTAAGAGTGAATAGGCTGTTTCTAGACGGGCATGATACATCCTTGACCGCATCGTCACTTAACAACAGGTGAGACTGCGGTCAAATGCCCATCTATTTATAATAAAAAATAATAATAATAATAATAATTAAAATGCAATAAAATAATATAGGTGGGTAGGTATTAATCTCTTGTTTTATAGTACATTTAAATTTCTAGGTACTTCTAAAATATCGCATAATTCAGAATGTGTTATTGGGATTCTTGCGGGAAAAAATACAAAGGTTCCTTACGACCTTAGTTTCATAATCTTTGTAGATTTCTACCGGACCTGAAAGTTTTCCTTTAAGCTTATGGACTGTAGTTAAATATGCATTTAAACAAGTAGAGTACATTTATGACTAAATTTGTACATTACGTATATAGGTGAGAACCTGCAATCGAGAAACTAAGCGTTTACGGGAAAGTTATGCTGAACCCATCGGCTTATGAGACGGTATAGTTTGATAGTTCAGCTCAGTAAACTACTTGAGCGAATTGCTAAGTACCTAACAGAATTCATACTGTATGTTAACGTATGGATTCCTGGGAATTCAATTTCATTTATTTCGTCAACATAGGTCAATGAAGGTAAGGTAACGTGATATAATTAAATTTAGTTACAAAAATGAAATGTCTGTCAATATTTCTAAAATCATGATTGTAACGGTCTATTTGGAGGTCACTAAATCAAATATCTTTTTGTGTGTTTGTGCCATTTTGGCTTCATCACCCCAAAACGAATTAGCCCATTCAAACTATTTTTGGTACACGGGTAGGTAAGTTTTTACAGATAGTGTGTTGACGGATATTTATTGATCTACTACGCCGAAGTAAAAAGCAGGGGTTAAGACTTGATGATTATTTTCTAAAAATGACATAATATTGTATTAGTTACAAGTAACGAATTTAAAACAAAATGATGTAAATTCCAGGTTCTAATGACAGATTAATGTAAAACTTTTGGACTACAGGATTTTTTACTCAAGTTATTACTTTGACGAAATGTTGTTCACTTTAAAACAAGGTACAATTTTTTGTTGTTTTTTTCGCAAAGAGTGTTCATTAACTGTGTGCATAATTAGCCTCGAGTAAAATTATCAACGTGGCACACACGTATTATAATGTACAAATATGTACCTGTAATCACTAAGTAAATAATACAAGTTTCATAAACAAACACATCACAGACAACTGATAACCTTCCGTGCAACCATTTCAACTCAATTGAACATTTCATTTGCCCCAACACGGAAGCCAATACGCTATCTTGAGTCAATGCGGTGGCCATTAACTCCGTAACGCAGCAATAAAACGCTTATCCATAAAGTGTCATTGGATGAAGAGATAAAGGAGTCGTTTTGTGCTGATATCGAGCACCTGTCTACTGTCCCTGACATTCTGAGAAGGGGTTACACTGCAACCGTATAAGGAAAAATCCTTCAGTATAAAGATGTGCTAAAACGTCACACGAAGAGGGCTGATATAAACCCGCATACAATCATCGAGGCTGGTTACAGTGGAGGCATATTGTAAACACGCAGGTGCGGAGTTTGAGACAGATAGCCGTAATGAACTCGACGCCAAGTTCGATTGGCTTAAGGACCGACTACCAGCGGCAGCGGCCATACAATATAATTATGCCAGAGGGATGCTGACGTGCAGCGAATGCGGCCGCGTGTTTACCGCTAAATTTGGCTATATCAGTCACCAGTTAGGTCATCAGCGTCGCTCTCATAGGCCGGAAGCAAGTAGTTGCTGTAGCCGAACTCGGCTAGGAGAGATATATATATATATATACATAACTAGCTACTGCCCGCGACTTCGTCCGCCTTAAATTCGTTTATCGCGGATAAGGGTATTTTTCAGGGATAAAAAGTAGTATATGTCCTTCCCCGGTACTTAAACTATCTCCATACCATATTTCATCTAGATCGGTCGGTGGTGCTACCGCAGCAGACAGACAGATAGACACACTTTCGCATTTATAATCATAGTATGAATTATATAAGGCTTATATTTATTCAGTATTAAAATATTCTGTATTTGTTTTTACTTAGAAAACGTAAGTATGAAGCTAGGTTGTTAAATATAATTTTACTTTAAGACTATTTAATTACTTGTGTCCTGAAGCAGTATTCAGGACTTATGTCTCTTAAAACGTAGGTATTACAAATTATGTTTAAGTTTGAGACCTATGGTCACTTTTATTCTAAGGCGAGTATTTCAGAAAATAAGTCTTTAGAATGAAGATACAAAATATAATATATATTGATAATGGATAATATAATATATGTATACAAAAAAGTAGCAATGAGCACATTATTTAATTTATTCTATACTCTTTACATTGTATACGTGAGATATATGTATTGTTCAGTAATTCCATATAAAGTATTATTTTTTTCATTCATGTGTATTATTATTTTTTACACCAGCAACGTACGTATAGTCCTAGCGCTATATTTGCCTGTTTTACGCGTACCTAACGCTGCGGAATGCTCTTTTATAGTACAGGAGACGGCATCCAAATTTAAGTATCCATAGCGCTCGCGTGTAATTCCGTTTCATTAAGTTAACGTCGTAAGCAAGTCTACGCATGCGGCATTTGGTTAAGAAGGCATAAAGTTTTCTTATATCAAAATATAACCGGGTCTTGGGTATTTTTACAAGCTTTTGTTTAACTTAACTTTTGCATGTAATTTTACAATTATTGTAAGTTAAATTTAAGACACTTCCCGGTTCTCGATTGAGCTATTTAGCATACTTATGTAAGTACGTTCCAAAATACGGTGTAAAAGTATGCAATAATATTAAACTGATATTATGATGGAGCCGAATAGTAGTCATAGAAACTTTGTAATAAACAACGCAATTCTACTGAGTGGGCTCTTTAGAATCGTCTAGATGAGTAATTGATGGAAGTTCAAAGAAAAGCACAGTCAGTAATAAAAGCTTGTCTTAAAAATATGTTTCTTGACAGCAACTTGTTAAGCCGCACAAAACCTATCTGCTTTTAAAAGTTTGTTTCTGAGTAGTTTTTCATATACTAGTTTTAATCCCGTTTTGCGTTGATTTTCAAGATTCATCTTCTCAGGGGTTGGTTTTCGGAAAGTGCTTTCTTAGCTTTTGCTCTGGAGCATTTGTTTCAGGTATTGTGTTCCTATCTTTAGTATGGGACGTAGCGGGTATAATCTCCACAAATGCTTATCCAAGTAATTAATGAATTGGAAAATTATAATGACAGACCAAAATCTTACAAAATTTACATTTAGGCCACGAAAATGGCATTGTTCGATGTTTTCCAAAAACTTGATTTTTAGGGCTCCGTACCCAAAGGGCAAAATAGGACCCTATTACTAAGACTTCGCTGTCCGTCTGTCTGTCGGTCGGTCTGTCTGTCTGTCTGTCACCAGGCTGGATCTTATGAACCGTGATAGCTAGACAGTTGAAATTTTCACAGATGATGTATTTCTGTTGCCGCTACAAAAAAAAAAATACTAAAATCAGTATAATTTTATGTCTGTGTACTAGTCCTTTATCAGTATCCAATATAAAATGATCGAATTCCGCGTACATTTTGCTTTGGCGTAGTTTTGAGTAGGGATCTGCTGACACTGGATTTTAATAGATACGGCCGTATGTAGCGTTTATTTTGTACGGAACCCTCGGTGCGCGAGTACAACTCGCAGTTGGCCGCTTTTTTAGTTAGGTGTCAATAATTCTAAGGATGCAATATATTTCAAAATTCCTTACCAATTTGCGTATAAATGAGCATGACATAAACTTGTTACGTCTTCACAACTAAAGAAATGTAACAAATGTACTTGAAATGTTTATTTTCTGTTCCAGTTTTCACAAAGCACATTTGCCCGCGGAACAGAACAATTCGACTCCACGGAGTCAATTATAGCACCTTTCATTATGCAAAACAAATTACACACGTTTCGTGTGAGCCGTGGGGCTTTAAGGGCTCAGCCTACTTAGTTGAATCGGTAACGTGCAGATTTCTTATTAATTTTATTTACTAGAAGAAGACGGTAACTTCGTTCGCGATGGTTGCAATCGATATATCTATCTGTATCTAAACTAGTGGCTCTGTGAGCTATGACGTAGACCTCGCGAGTTTGTTTCAGTGTGGTTGAATTTTGTAATTTTATACCATTTTAATCCATGGGGATTGAATTGAAATCGTGGCCATTTTATTATAACAAAACTGGACTTAATCGCGTTCAAAAAGGTGTTCATTTAATTACCTCGACGCTTAGGGGTCTTATCATTGCGTTTTATAATTGTCTTTTTTCATTGGCCTTTGACATTTGACGTTAAATGTTTGACATTTGACGTTAAATGTTTGAAGTTTGACGTTTGAAGTTTAATATTTGAAATTTGACATTGGACACTGGACATTGGACATTCCCCCATTTCCCCTTTTCCTTGTTTCCCCTTTTCCCCGATTTTTCCCATTTCCCCCCTCTCCAATTTCCATGTTCAATGTTACTACATGCAAATGAATGAAACAGACAGGCCATACTTCCTAAACCTGATGTAGGGTTAGTAGTCTTATAAGCTTATAACCGCCTTTTTTCAGCCTTTCATTATAATCGGAGTTCAAGGTACAGTGTGTACATATTTTTTAATACATAATGGTAGTTTTTGTCCTGCTGCAATTGACTTTTTTCGTCAAAACGATATTCTTACGCAGTGTACTTCACAGGTGTCAAAATTATCAACTATGTATTTCTCTGCGCTCATGAAATACGTTGAAGGGTGGCGAAATACTCGCAATATGCAGTTTTATTTTTCGTAGCCTGTACACAGCCTAATTTGGTATAGCTATAAAAGAAACAAAATTCAATTCAGGTAAACCATCAGTTACGGCGATCAGTGATTGTTTACTTAAATTTTAGGATTGAAAAATAAAGTTTTTTTTTGTGTATATGATGTTTGTTATGTTTACCTTTTATTAAAATTATTGTCAATCCCAAAATTATATTTTAATTTATTATTATAGGTACACAAATCACCCAGGAGTATGATTAATTTTGGCATAAATCGATCGTTTTTGGTACCTATAAGCCAAAGGGGCATTGGTTCTGGCACGCGCGGCGCTTTGGTCGTAATTAGCCGACTGCCGGCTTTATTGAAATTCCTGCGATCCGACGGTTTGTCGTCGTGTCACTGGCGACGCCGAGTGACGGCTAGGATTCCACACAGCTTGTTATACAAGCCGCAGTTGGACTATTTTCTAGCGTGTATAACTTTTTAGTTAACAAGAACAATATTATTTTTATATTTATGTTTATAAGTATTCTTACTTATTTTATTCATCTGTCAAGCCTGTGGCCGTGTGTGTCGGTGCCGTATTGGCTTACATAGGCACGAAAAACATTGTTTTCCGACATGACTCTGTTTCAATAGTCTGTAAAAGACTAAGAGGCCTTTTATTGATTGATTGAAGTATTATTTATAATAATTAACATGTGACAGACAAACACGCAGCTCACTAAATGGATGCAGTAACCTGCTGCGCTTAATGCGATTGCAGATTATCTAACGTGCTGGTCATACTATCATAGTATAATCGTAATAAACTATTATAATGATCAAAATATATAGTATACATTTAAAAATATCCACGTGAATCCATATTAGCATTAAATTGTTAATATTACCTTTATCATCAGTAAATATAGTCAAAACATAAACTTGAATAGAAAATACTTACTTAAACACAAATGTTAAACTCAATATTACCCAGCAAATTTAATTTGAGCTAAGTGAATTGAGACTAAAATAACCGATCGTTTGGTAGGGAACAGTGGCTCATTGCCTATATTTTAGAGAACTACTGCACACACACATAAAATAAATTAGGCCTTAATACGCAATATTTGTAAAATCAATAAGGTAATGTCTTTCATGACCTGCTCATAGCCTATCGCTTTGATACCATACTCGTCTCTATGGCATCTCCGCGGAATCTGCTTACAGTCTACTTTAAAGTCATGCCTACTCTCTTGTAACGAGCTATTATAATAGATTTTGTCTTCGACAAATGCAATTTTTATAATGAGCAGATAAATGCCCCAGCTGTTATTAATATTTATTTTAAGATATTTTTACGAAAACAACGCCTAAACTTTGTGGATTATAGTTTTTTATTTGCCGAATAGGTTTGCGTTTGACCTCGATTTCGCGATTCTCGCCTGATGAAAAGTATTATATATTTATAAGGCCTATGATGGAGAACCCACTTTGTCGGTAAATGTAAGCACCCATAAATGCCTGCTCACTCTGGGTTTAAAAATAAGAAAGTTGTAGTGTGGGTAATAGAAATACGTACACCAAAGAGCGCGGTGCATATGAGAACGGATGTATCAAAATCGTGCGGTATGTTATGGACCAAATTCAACCTCATGAAGATGGAACCCTAGGATCATCTCGTAGTTTGTCTAAAAAAAAAAGTAATTATATTCACTTCATTGTTGTGCGGCGAATCGTTGACCAACAACCTGATAATCTTAAAAAGCCTGTAAAAATAATACTACCTACTTTTCCTATTATGCGCCAAAGCCGATTCTCCGACATTCGAATAGGCACAACCTGTGTGACTGGCATTATTTCATAACTGCATCGACCCAGGGGTGGAGAATACATTATCCCATCCGCTTTTTCTTCCTAGACGTCACTATCTAGTCTCTATCTGGCTTAGTGATGAAAGGATATGTAAAACTATTATTGTTTTATTTTCAGTGACTCCGACATGGAGCCAGTTGATGTTCCTGATGGAGCCGCCGGCGCGGCTGGCATTCTCCAACAGCACCGGGGCCCGGGTGGCGTGCGCGGCGCACGGCTCGCCCGCACCAGTCATGTCTTGGCTGGGAGAAGACGGGACGCCGCTCAGCGACATCCCTGGGCTCAGGTCAGTGACTATAGCTTGATGGTTGTTATTATAAATATTGACTATGTGGCTTTTTGATGATTCGTTGGGACAAAGCTTTCATCATAATTTTCTACTAATCGGGTGTATCTAGAATCTTGCATTTTTTTTGGACTGGTATCATTCTTGGGGACACAAGGCACTAGGAGGCTTTTTACAAAAAAATATAGTGAGCACGAGCAAACTATTTAAATAATCTACATTATTATACGGTATATACACTATATTTTCAGTGATAACACACACCATTTGTGTTTGATTGACTGGATAGGATTCACATCAGATCTCCACAGAAGTTGTGGGCACAAACGAAATTACGGGCACCTCTATATCTATAAAAATCTAATACCTTCCTTCTTTATTCCCGAGAAATAAGTATTTATACCTGAATATTTGAAGCAAAATATAAAACTTCGGACATAAAACTACCTGAAGTCGAAACTGGAAGAGAATTGCAATGCTCAAAATCTGTAGTGCAATTTCATTTCTGCAATAAATCTTAAACTTCACACTCATTCCTTAACCAATGGCTAAAGTGATAAATGCACAGAAGTTTGGAGCGGGGCGGCGTGCGAATAACCCCCCTTTGGGCTATTACCACTAGAACAGAAATAACCAACTAGTAATGTAGACTGTTCAAAACAGTATGACAACTAGGTGATAATGGACATTATTTTCTCATTTTATTATAACATGATCTTCGAAAACAAATGAAACAAGGACGTTTTTTGTCCTTTTGATGTCATATGTAGTTACAAAAATGTCTCAGTGTATTGTTACCTACTATCACTGTGCAATATTTGCGGTAGGCTTATGTGTGGTGTCGGGGTCACCCAAGCGTGTCACAGCTTAACAAGTCGCCTCAATAATAAAGGGTATGGCAAGAGGTAAATCACCCGGACACGACGGCCTCAGCATTGAACACTTTCAACATGCTAGGCCACACCTCCCCAGGCTGCTAGGATTACTATATACGCTTTGTATTAGACATTCATACCTGCCCAGTGGGTTAATGATGACGATCGTGGTGCCGATAATTAAAAATAGAACCGGTGACATTTCAGACAAATACAACTACCGGCCGATATCATTGGCTACAATTGCAGCGAAAGTGCTTGACGGCCTGCTTGAGAGACAGCTTAAAAAACACCTTCATTTACATGATGCATGGTTTAGACACGGGCTATCAACTGAAAGTGCCATTATGTCTCTCAAGCATACCGTCAGGTACTACACTGATAGAAACACGCCTGTGTACGCAGCTTTTCTAGATCTCTCTAGGGCATTTGACCTAGTTAGATATGAGATTCTCTGGTCTAAACTAAACGCCACCAGTGTACCGGGGGAACTGGTAAATATCTTTAAATACTGGTACGCACACCAAACTAACCAGGTCAAATGGCCTGTATGTAAACCAGCTGATCGATGAGCTGAGTGCCGTCGGTGTCGGTTGCTCCATTGACGGCCACTGTGTTAATAGTATAAGTTATGCTGATGACATGATGTTGCTCAGCCCATCGATCTCAGCACTCAGAAGATTACTGAGTATTTGTGAAGAGTATGCGAAGTTGCACGGACTCTTATATAATGTTAAAAAAAGCGAGCTTGTAATATTTAAACCTCGAAATCGCAAGGTGACGGTTGTGCCGCCTGTACGTCTTAACAGTACTGCTCTTGTTAGGTCTAAAGAATTCAAGTACCTAGACCATGTGGTTACTGAGGACTTAAAGGATGACAGAGACATAGAGAGGGAGAGGAGGGCGATGGCGGTCCGCTGTAACATTTGGCTCGCAGATTTGCGCGATGTAGTAGTATGGAGGTAAAAAATACTCTTTTCAAAGCATTCTGCCAATAAACCTTATATACGTGCAATCTGTGGGTCAGCTACACACAGCGGGCCTTCATCGCACTCCGAGTGCAATAAAATAATGCCTTCAGGGTGTTGCTGGGGCTCCCACGCTACTGCAGCGCCTCTGCGATGTTTGCGCATGCGCGCACGGACGGGTTCAGTACCGTAGTCAGACGCCGAGTTGCGTCACTCATGCGCAGAGTGAACGGGAGTACCAACACCATCCTGAAGGTCATTAGCGTGAAGCCAGACTGCCCTATTCAGAGACACTGGGCACGAGTACACACACATGTGCCTGGTGTCCCAGGAGGCAGATACCTAAATTAAGTAATTATCCGTTGCCTACTAACATAGTTTTTCTTAAGTACAATTATATACTAACATAAATATGGACGCTGTCTGAAATAAAATTATTATTATTATTATTATTTTTTATGTGCTCGCCTTGTGTTCAAAACAATAAAATTCCTATGTACTCGGTACGGTTGACGTAGCGTAATAATCACACCGCGTTTTTTAAAGGAACGCACGTCGGCAGCGCGTACATTATTCCACATATTAGTGCTGACTCGCATGCAGAGCAGTAGGTCTACTGATCAATACAAACGCGTTTAAAAAAAAGCGGTGTGCATATGACCTAAGTTTGAGTCTCGAGGAAGTATCAAAAAATCGAATGTTGATATTAAGTTCAACTCAAGACAATGTTTGGTCATGCGTCATATCATTAATTATCTTGTGTTGATAACGTCCACTACATTCCTGGTCGAAGTTTTGACATAGTATATTTATAGTGAACATGTAGCTAGTACTGTTTTGCTCTAATATACTGTCGAGAGCAAGTTCAAGTGGCGTAGCGTTTAGCACTAGGAAAACATGGCCTCCCAGAGCGGCGCGATTTATTCCGCAAGTTTTGCCACACCGATACCTTTAAAGCTTATTTTATTTGTACCGTGGTACGGTTTACTTAACGTTTTGCTGTTTGTTAAATTTTCTACTGTTGGCAAGTGTTCTTGGTACCGTGTAAGTTACATTAACGAAACTTTAATACTATTAAGATTTGTAGGCAACCACTGTTATTTTTAATTTCGCATATTATATTGTCCACATTCCCAGCCGTAATCACCATTAAACTATCAGTGCATTGTAAAATTGGGAATAAAATCTTACTTATTAAATATTTTCTATCTCTCCAAAATGTTTTCAGCAATATTAGTTATAACATGTTCAACACAATAATACTCCTCTCTTGTTGAGGGTCGTGCTTCCCCCGATGGGAGATCAATTTCTCTCTGGTGATGTTCCTCTATCTATGTCTGTACTTGGTATCATAGGGAGCATTATGTAGCTTGGTATAGAGTCTGGAGCGGGTTTGGTCAACACAAAAAGAATACAAATCAATGTATCTCTAATAAACTTTAATACGTAAGTGCCACTTTTGTTAAGCTTTTAACAATGAATTAAATACCAAACCAAAGTCTCTTATCTCTTCGTACTAATTTGGGAGTTTTCCTGTTTTCCTCATTATCGCGGCTTAACCCTATTAGCTCCTACATTTTTCGCAACTTTTTGCCGCAAGTTGCCCCGTCGGTAATCCCGTCGTCGCGTAGAGATTAACTGTCCTGACTCTCACCGTGTTCTAACTCAGATTTTAAGTTCTCTGAATTTTACCTGAAATTTTGCTTTAACATTTTTTTTAGGAAAAATAAGGTTTCGTCAATATCTAGTTCCAAGAAACACCTCCTTTATAATATTGAAGAACTGCCAAATTGATCAGTGATCAGGGCTCATTGCTCGACTTGAGTGATCATAAACTGGAAGATGCGATGCGAGTCAAAAGTCGGAAAGCCGCTATATTTGGGATGGTTGATATCCTTAGGGGAGGCTGTTGTCCAAAGATTGATCTTTACTCTAGATGAAAGTCACTGAAGTCCTTTAGATGCGGTGCAGGACCGGTAGTGCTTCCGGTTTTTAACTGACTCTCAAAAAAGGAGGAGGTTCTCAATTTGGTTGTATTTTTTATGTTTGTTGCCTCAGTACTCCATCATTTATAAATCGATTGAGATTTTTTTTTTTTGAAAGAAGGTGCTTCTAGATTGGTCCCATTTAATATGTGTGAAGATCTAATGATGGGTACCATGAGAAATTGAAGGAATATTGTAGGCATACATATGACGACTTTGGAATTTATAATAAACATAGTAAGCATTTGCATTCAGAAAGTGTACACCGGTGAAGTGGATCTGATGAAGAAGACCACAGAAAGTCACTGGAACTCCTCAACGATAAGTGATTTACAGTTGGCCACGAGAAACATATCGATATAAATACCTAAGCTCGTTCATAGTTGTAAATTGAAATAATCCTGTTGAGAATGGTACCATCGAAAGGCACCGGATCTCTGTAATAAAATAATGTATTCTAGCCGTGTTTGGGCTTGTTGGAATCGTCACGAGATACGCTTTTAAGTAAAGATTAACTAAAAGTGTAAAATAAATTAACTTTTTAACAAAAAATAAAACACGCTCAAAAAAAAAATAGTAAAAAAATAACCGCATGATTCACTTTCTTCAATTAACTTACAAGTAACCATTTGACTACTTAATCCATACAGAATATACAATTAATGTTATTTTGGAGTAATGTTGTCAAAACTCTTAAAATCGAAAATTTTGGACATTCTTTATTGAGGAAGTTTATGCCCAACAGTAGACGATTTTTGGCTGATGATGATGATGATGGCATGATTAATTTCTTCCCTTATTATCTTAGTATGGAAGAAACCATTTTATACGTCGACCCTACGGTGCATTTTGCTGTGTGATACCTAGCCAAAGATGCAGTTAATGATATTGTTTGACCTTATACTTAACTTTCGCGGAGGAGAAAGAGTCATAAAATTTAATTTGTACTACTTTATAATAGTATAGATGTGTAATATTATTGCACGTTGTGAATTATCTAGCTACAAGTAAATTCTTTTATAAAAAATAAGAGCCCAAATAAACTGGAAATGAGGTAACAAACATAAAAAATAAATAAAAAAACATACAAACGAATTGAGAACCTTTTCCTTTTTTTGAAGTCGGTTAAAAAGAGCAAGCAAGGTTCGGAAAAAAATCGTCATGGTCAAATGATATTTTTAAACCGACTCAGAATAGTTAACGCGAAAGCTTGATAATAAAATCTTTTAACAAAGTGAGTTTCCCAGCATCCCTGGGAGATGGATACGCGGCTCGGAATGAATGATGTGCTTTTATCGCTCGCTGGACTTCGAGCCGCTATTAATTTTTGTCATTGGACGGGAGAATAAGGCACTTTGGAGCGGATCATTTCAGCGATTCATCTTAGCATCCAATAGTGCAAAGGTGTATACACTAGAGGCGAAACGTCCATTGTCATAGGGCCACTTGTTTTGAACCGTCTGTTAGCGTTAGTAACGGACGCGAAACCATTTATTATTGAGATTTGACTATCTTCTAAGGAACGTCAGTTTTCTCACATTTAGACGTTAACCGGTCTGTTAAATTGCTGGCACAATATAAGAAGGTTCAGTCTCAATATTTCATGTTACTCTTTTAACAAATTAACATTCGATAATTGGAGTAGGGTTACACATTCAAACTGAAACTACTCTTAAAATGTAACATGGAAGGGTCATTGTCAAATGCAGTTAAGGGCTTTAAATTAAACAAGATTTTATTCAATACCTGTGGATAATGAAAATTACCAATATATTTTGTAGATGGTGCCCGCAACATCGTTCACGGAGAAGAAAAAGACATAAGTCCTCTTTCTATCCTCAGTGTAGTCGGATAAAAAGTACCCAATAACCATCTGTGGATGACCAGCTACCCGTGTACCAGAAATAGTTATTTTTCGATTCAGTGTACTCCAAATGTCTTCAATGTATGTACAAACATTTCATTTTTACAACTTTATAATAGTCTAGATGACTAAGTTTTGTTACTCACAGGTACCGATTTTTTTTTTTATTCAGGGCCTTAACTATGTAAATTGATTTGCAAGCGAACCAGAAGAACCCTAGATGAAATAGGGAAAGTTCTCCTATCTTTTAAGTTGATTGCACTTGTGACTAGTTATTATGTACAATAAAGTGTTTTCTATTATACTAACTTGATATTGTCATTAAAACAATGTAAGAGCATCATGTAAGAGCAACTTCAAGCCTAACGTTATTATTCAATTAGAGAATAATAACGTTAGGCTTGTTTTGCAATGTTGTTTAACTTTGACTTTTTTATATTTAGATTTTATATTCGCGTGCAGATATAACTGAAGCATACTCTAAAGCCCCAATCCTATTTTAAGTGCTCACGGACTGTGTATTGTTACTTCGGTTCCTCTTAATACAATTTGGCTGTAACGTTTCGAAAAAACGTTCAGAGACTCAATATCATAGAATGATTATTATTCATGTTTAAATTACTTAAGCTACCCTTCTCTTACTGAAATAAGATGCGGGTTGTATTAAGTGAACCTATATTTAAAGGCAGCTCTGTGAGAAGATTACAATAAAACAGAAATGTTGCCTCCACTAAAAAAAAAAAAAACATTTTTGACGCGAAATGGTTATTTTTATGATAGGAAACAAAACAAAAAGGAGTTCGATGAGGTACCTTACGTGTACTTTTTTCTGAGAATTTGAATTTGGGTGGAAAAGTTCATTTTTAAAGAAGGGTGCGTTGGGGTAAGACAAAAGTATGAAAAAGTTTGAAAGGCGGACTTTATTTCAACATTTTCTTCTCGTCTTTAAGAGCATTTTTTGTAAAATTTCAGTCCTTCCCATACTTCCATCTTACCCTAACATACCTTTTGAAAATATGTATTAATACCTAATAATAACAATTGCATAACCTATAAATGTATGGTAACTTTTGTTATGAAGCCGTTTTGATAAGCGCAAGTTTTAACATAGCTGCAGAACAAAGTTCTTAATTTCCCCAAACAAGGAAGGATTGGTAGGAACGTGGGACGTCATATGGAATATTTTTACGGAAAGTCCAAAAATTTAATTTCACCATTGTTACATCTTGGGGATTTTTTGACACGTGACAGTGTACTCATTAGTAGGTATTTCTATTATTGAATGGTCGTATTATAACATACCACAAAAAAATTGTCAACATCCCTATTGTTTGAAAGTATAGCATAAAGAAAAAAATCGAGAACTGAGAAGTTGATCTCCTTAGGATAAGATAGTGCAAATTGGGGGTACGTGTGCGTTATTTAATCTGATATTCTACTCATACTTGTCATTTACAATCACTTCAACAAATAACTTTATTACACCAAAAAAGAACATTATTTTATAGACATGTATATTTAGGACAACACGTCGTCCCTAATCAATAGATTCAATAATTCACTGTCCAAAGAATGTTCGTAGTTCTAAACTCATTGGCCATAGTAAATTCTAACAATGGGGCTGCCACAATAGATAATTTTATGAAGAACCTAAATAAAGCAACAAAATTAAATTATATAACTAATATCGTATGATCTTACACGTGCTCACTATGACAATGACCTCGCACAGTATCCAAACCACATGTTTCCTAGCCCAACTCAATTATCTTCTGAGCCTTTCTTAAATAAGTTATAACCTTATAACTATAAGTTTGCTCGGGCGTCGTCAGTTCCGATTTTCCCAACCAAAATGACATAATTGCCAGTAATTTTCAACTAAAATATGACGTTTTGTGTAGGGATAGTGTTGAAGTCGTTAATCTTTCCCTCGTTAAAGCGTCGGATTAGCGGGGCCTGGATAATTGCCGTGTTTATGTCGGCTCGGACCGTCGTATGTACATCGAAGTTAATTGATTAAGGGTTCTAATGGAAAACTTTAGTCATAAAGTCATAAGAAAGGTATAAGTCTGGCTTTAATATAAATAATAATAATAATAATAAGGCGTAGGGATGTGACGACCCCACCGCCCGCTGGTTCACCGGGGCAATCAGTCAACGCAGGGCAGCTTGTGGCGAGCTGTTGGGGAGTAGCGACCCCACGTACCTGAGTGCTTCTGGGGGACCCTGACGGAAGGTGTTGGATCAGGCCCCCACCTCTGGCTTGCCTTAACTGGCCGGTCAGAGTGGAGTCGCTAGAGCTGCGGCTCGAGGGTGGATGTGGAACGTAAGTGGCGAGTTGGCTTCGGTAGAAAGTCCTGTGACACCTCTCCACCCTTAGCCCTCCGCACCGATGTTGCCCTCAGACCACTATATGTGTCGCTATTTACGAGGGCCCATCTAGCGGTGGGCAAGTCATCGTCTACCAGTGCCTTTAGCCATGGGACACTTTTCCTGGTAGACGTTCGATTGTCTCAGTATATATAGTCCATCATTTCAATCCCATAACCCAGCATATTTAGATCTCATCACTCTCCAATAGTTCTTGCATCTAGCGAGTGCTGTCTCTGTGCGTGTCCCATGATACGGGCAGGAACAGCACCCGCGCGGTGTACACCTTACATTTCATTAAATTGTCGAAAGGGCCTCTACGCGTTGGCTTCGGCTCCGCGCACGCCTCCCAAAGGTCCGAGACACCATTGTCCCGTGAGCGGGTGCGACATACATAATAATAATAATTTATTTCTCAAACATAATTTACAATTTTCCTTAAAACTAGACATGATATCGTAAATAAAGGTGATATCATCGAATTGGTCGAAATTACACACTAGGTTTTAATAGAAAGACTAATTACTTGTTCTTGTTTTGTTCTTGGCTTGTTCGATGCTTTTCGCACGTAAAAATGTATTTTGTTTCTGTTTGAAAACCGTAATTTTTTTCAAAATTAAATGTAGCCTTGTGGAAAAAATGCCTATGCTATAGAAAATGTCGAAGCTCTAAGAAGAAATCAAATAACATACTTTCACTTTATTTAAGTAAGCGTATTTATATATCAGTGATTATCACTTATTGAATAACAATCATTTTAATATCCCACATTATCTTAAGTAGAAAATCTTTGACCAATGTCTGTTCCCAAGGATGACTTATGACATTGAAGCTTTTTAAAAAGCCTCAAAGTCACACAGAAAGCAAGGAAGAGGGCTACTCGTATCTCGGAGTTACTTTGCAAGATCCAAATCAGGAATGTAGCGATCTGTAGAAGAACAAAAATAACCAACATAAGGTCGAATAATTGTGAAGCTCAAGTAGCAATATGCAGGAGGCGTTTTTAGTTGAGTGGACGGCCGCAGAGTTATAGAGTGGTGACCGCACCGGAAAAATAATAATAAAAAAATAAAAAAACCCGACTGCTTAAATAAACTAAAAAGAAAAAAAAACAAGTCCAGCACCTACCTTTGTTTTTAATTTTATATTTTTTAGTTATAATTATAAGTCAGTAAATTTCGCAAACTTTATCGTGGGGGTTATTGATAAGATTACACAGATTTATTTACAATTAAATGACTCACTAAATTTGAGAACGGGTTGCGAACCAACTTTATATCGTTATAGTTCCTAACTGGTCATTCAACATTAAAAATGATAAAAGAAACCTAATAATGATTTTCAAATCCCTATTCAATGATACCCCACTCAACATAAGACGTCGATTTTCTTTTTTTCTTTTTCACAATATGGCGTCTCATTATCGCCATTTTGAGTTTTCATCATTTTCATGTCTTTAGTGACATTCGCCCAATTAAGACGAATCGACTGACGAAAAAATCATCAAAATGGGTCCACGCGTTTGGTCTCTAGAGTGCCAGATAGGAACAAACATACATACATACATACATACATATATAGACTGATAAACACATTACCCTCTTTTGCGTCGCGCAGTCGGGTAAAAAGATCTTGCCGATACGTTTATTTCATTCATTACAGTGGCGTGCGGTTCTTATAGGTGCAAAGGCACTGCCTACCCTGAGCGACCATGGCTACATACAGGCACAGAAAAACTGCCTTCATTGGCCAAAAACCCTGTGCACGCCACACATATATAATTTATAATACATTCAATATAAAAAATCTTATTTTCGGGGATAACTGGACCTAACATAAAGTTTTTCTTTGTAGCTAATTTGAGCAAAGTAAAACACGATTGCTGAGCACCATATACACCTAATAAGTATCTTTATAAACATCTGAATTCGTTGGTTCTTTATTGTGTAAGCAGCACTAATCCTGGAAACCACAGTGCGCTCTATTCGTCTTACAAGCAGCGTCCCAAACTTCGTTATTCCCACATTAGGAGAAACCTCCATACACTTGTTACAAAACAAACTAAGTACATTATACCTTAACCGCACTTAGGTCTTTTTGATGGCCAGCAACTTGGCAATGAAATAATATTGATTCAATTAGAGGGCCTGAAGAAAAATTTTCTTTCGCCTTTTACCTGTCTGGACGGGAAAATGAACTAACATTTTGGGAAACATTTCTGTTAGTACGCTGGGATGAATGTTTCTATTATATTATGTTATTATGTAAGGAAAAGTAATTCTGTCACTTTTAAGCAACATAATAATAACGAAATTTCCAACGAACTAACTTTCCTACTTATAATTAATGGGTAAGGATAAGTCAAATCGATTCTCTCGTAGCTGAAGATGAAGTGTAACTGTAATATGCTTTAGTCTGTTGTGTTATCTTTGGCAATCCTTTAATAAAATTAATAAAAAAGGTGAAAAGCCATAATATTCTACCAAAGAAGCTCATGTACTTCGGCTACATATTCGGAAACCAAAGTGTGGAACATTGATCGTAGTTATACATATAGTAAACGAGCTCGAGGCCGATTCACGATGAAATGTACCGACCAAATGAAGGACATGCATACTAACTATTCCTTCTCCCTCTTGCGTTGTGTTCCTCATTGCTGAGGGTAGTGAAGTCCCCGTGGAATCAGCTCCTCTCTGCAGGTGTCCCGCTATCTGTGCCTGTTCTTGGCATCGTCTAGTGCGACGTGCAGTATTAACTATTTACTCAAATTGTAAATTTCCCGATCATGACCGCTATCCTCAGTGAGGAGGGAATAACAAATTAATAGATATTATAAGGATAAATAAGAATGCCAAATCAAGTTGTATTATGAGAAGGTTGCCGGAGTATTAATATCAAAGGTCCCTTTGAGTAAACATAGTAATAACCGCACAAAACTTTAATCGAACAAAAAACAAACCTCTAATATCGGCCGTTAAAACTTGGCACACGAGACCTACAAGTTTAAACCGATCATTAATCTTGTTGTCCCTTCTGCACCATTGGGCCTGAATAATGCGCACTGCCCTCTGCCCAGGCTAGGCCCAGTGGTTCGGCAATATTGCACGATAGCGCAACTATCCGCGCGCCTAATGAGCGTGACAGTAAACTATATCAAAGGTTTATTTTAGGAAATTAGGTACGACGAAGCTACTAGGGTTGTCAAAATTATATTTGGTATTGTCAAAGGATTTAATTGGGCGTATGGGTATGGTTGAAGGAGGCCTTTCCTTATTAGTAAAATATTACTTGCGGATACAGAAACGTTTCACATGCTTTTGTCAAGTTTTAATCGAATAAAAACAAACCTCTAATATCGGCCGTTAAAACTTAGCGCACGAGATCTACAAGTTTAAACCGATCATTAATCTTGTTGTATCTTCCGCCCCATTGGTTGGACTAGGCCCAGTGGTTCGGCAATACTGTACGATAGCGTAACTATCCGCGTGCCTAATGAGCGTGATTTAAACTGTAATAATTGATTATTTTAGGAAATTTAGTAAGAAATAGGGTTGACAAATCGTAATCGGCTTGTCAAATTATTGAGTTGGTAACGGACTATTGACAAAAGACAGCGATAAACCGCATTTCGTGTAGTTGGATGGTCTGCGGTAGCTTTCTCGAGTGGTTTCCCACGGCGCCAGCGGCGGAAGAACCTCCCGTGTAGCCTCACTCTAAGTCACAGGCATTTTATTGAAAAACTAAAAGATGTATACTGATGAAAATTGAAGTATATGTATTTTGTATAAGCCGTTACTTAGTTTGGTAGTTAGATACTAACAATAAATATATCTGGGGGGGCACTTCAGATATATAACCGAAGCTGTATTTTTTGCTTCAACGAGTGGCACATAATTCGTCGGTTCCTTAAAAACGCTTTAAGGTTACTAAGCAATTATTTTTATTAAGTAAATAATTTCAGAAATAATCAGTCCAATCCTAGCATAAATTCTGTCCCCTTCCCCCTTATCTTTCCAACCGTATGTCGAAAAATTTGTGAAAAAATTTACAACGGTAACGCTTAGAAAATTATTTCAACAAACCTTATTTTCAATACGATCGGATGTATCGTCGTTTAAGTTATTACTCTTATGCTGGTGCACTTTCGCCTCGTATGTTTTTCATCTGTCGTGCATTTCTAAGTAGTATTGGCCACGGAACCCTACTGGGCATGGCCACATTAAATTAATAAGCAAAATAATTTACAGCATGGGGGTTAATCCTGTATGTATTACTTTTTATTTTTTGGAACTGACATAACTTTGCAGGGTTTAATATCACACGAAATAATACGTGTCCGAAACATCACTTTACTCATATTGCTCTACATAAAGTAACCGTCGTGTAATTTTTTGGAAAACTATACTGAGAAGGACGTGTCACTTAATGCATCGTAAAAAGAAAAAAAAACGAAAAAATATTCGTTATATGGCCGAGATGTTGTTCAAATTACATATATCGCGAAGCTTCGCCGAATTCGAACCTACATATTGCCTAATTACTCCCTATCATATATCTAACTTAGATATTCTCCACTCAATGCCTTCCGTCCGTAACGAGGTGCATGCTAGGACGTTGACGGAGCATGGAGAATGCCACGTCAGGAGGTTATTACGGTAACGAAGACAAACTGCGGACGGCACGCGAATATGAACCGCATGTGCGGGGTCCAAGCGAGAGAATGCAGCGGGCAGTGGGGGCTAAAGCTTGAAACAGCTATTAATGTTCCTACCGTATAAGGTTTGCGGAACTTTAAGAGTGATATGGATAAATTTAGGTGCTTAAAAAGATATTCTTCACTATGTGCAATTGGTGTGTTACGGATTGCAAGTTGGGACATAGACGGAGCGTGTAGAATGCCGCATCAGAAGGTTATTACGTTAACAAAGACAAACTGTATACGTTCAGGGAATATGCGGAATCCGAGCGAGAGAATACAGTGGATTAGGAATGGGAAGCTAACACTAACTCGAAATAGTTAAAAATAGTATAAAGTCATATCCATTCCACAGATTATCTAATAGTTAACAATAGGTTTAAATTGTGCTTTTAAACATACCATCGACTTCTGTCCGTTGGTTTGCTCACGTGGTGCGTACGCTTTGACATAGTAAATACAATGAAGGATGTAGCCCTGTGATAAATTGACAGACAAACGGATAGGCAGCGTTTTATGAGATTAAGTAAGTGTGTCCCGGTGTCACTCATTGATTTCGAAACACTAAAAATAAATTTAAAACGACACAATAATTACATAAAAATATTGTGGTTATGGTGGTGGGGGCTAAAAATATACCCAAAACCTTTTCTTCCTTGATGACTACCCCGCTAGTTCTCCGTCCTTGGACTTTCTAAGCTTCCTCAGCCCTGCTGCCGCCCGCCGCTCCAAGCTTTCATATACATAATTTATCAATCATTTATCTCGCGAATAGCGCCCGCCAGAATTGTCTCGCAAATGAAATTCAACGTAAAATTGACAACTTCATTACTTGAATTATGAGACGTATAACGCTTCACGGGCGTGAGGTTTGAAGGTTCTGTAAGTATTTTGTTATTTTATTAAATTTAAGTATTTTTCTTTTGTCAGATAAGTTGTACATTTGGTTGAAATTTCGTATTTGTGCATAATAAGTACTTGATTGATGACTTTAAGTAGTAAACTTAGGAAAAATTTCATCATTTCTCAGCACTTGCTTATCTTTGTCCGACCCTCGACGGCCTCTGACATGACCCCACTTTATCCAAAGCCGTCCGTCCTTATTACCCGCACCTACGAACAATAATTTATCTTGAACTCCCATCAAACTTGAAAGATCACTTAGCACCTTTTCGCCGCCAACTGTTTTTGGATGTTTAGTATCTACGAATTTGATGTATGTCGTTCTGATTTCCGCTGTTAAGTTACTTCCAAATAATGCTCTTACTTTATCCACTCAAGTGCTCGTGATTTTGGTTTGAACTCTATTTATAGTTGAAATAAGAGTGGTGACACAGTTGCGGAAAGCACTCAAGTGGTTATGGTAATTTGACACAATAATTAAATTCAGAGAACTCGAATAATAATATCATCATCATCGTCAGCCAATAGACATTCACTGCTAGATATAGGCCTTCATCAAAGTACGCCACCATGCCCGGCCCTACGCCGCCCGCATGATAACTCAAAAATTGTATCCTTAAAAAAAATGTTTACTAACAATTTCTCACCCAGTCATGTCCGACTAACCCCCTCCGGCCCCCGACGTGACCCCAATTTATCCAGAGCCGTCCGTCTTTATTACCACCTACGAACAACATTTTATCATGAACTCGTGTCAAACTTGAAAGGTCACTTAGCACCTTTTCTGTATTTGGTTTGATCATGTTTTTGTTGGTAACTTGTTCTTAAAGGTAGTATTTACAGGCATTTATAAATAGGTTCTCCAATTTTGCGTTAGTTAAAACGACTATTGTAACTTTGAACAAGCAATTCTTTTATATACCTACATTAGTATTAGATTTTCGGAAACGGATCTGACGGTCTGGGTTATTATTGGCATGTAGATATAATTTTGTCGTCCAAGTTTACCTAGATAGGTTTTACCCACCTTATTTAAATAAAGTGGAAAGATACAATATGTAGCTAAGCATAACGCTTGTGTTGGTTTTTGAGTCTAATATTCCGGTAACTTCAGATTTATCTAAGTTTGTGCGACTATTTTCCATACAAATGAAATCGATATTATGATACAATCATATTCTCATATCCCAAAAGAGGAAAATCGTAATCGTCTTGAGACTTAATACTTGGATACCTAATTGAAGCTAACACTTATATAAATTCGAGGTTCATTAAATTATTTAATACTCTACTTCTTCTAAAAGTAATATTCTTTTTGGAAACGTCTGAAGGTTTTTTTATTTAATCCCTTACACGTGGACTAAGAAAAGAAGAAAAAAAAATCAGAACACAATTTCAATCTCAGATAAAAACAAAAGGGAAAGTTACGCAACAGCCATTGAAGACACTAAAATAACAACTGATCGTTGCAAAAATATCTACACTGCACTATTTTGACTGATATGGGTGACAACTGGTTTGTATTTTTGTATATTAACGCCACCGAGCTTTTGTGCGGTTATTTCTTTTGTAAGTTTGTTAGTAGGTATGGTATACCGCCTGAAAAGGCGGTATACCCTAATTTTGTATGCCTTCTCCATCATCGGTCTCAGACTCTATAAATTGCGATCATGGCAGCGTACACGCCGTAGACAAATTTAATATCGTTTCGAATGTGGCAGAGGCTGGCCACGTACTGTGCTCGTTTGTCTTCGTTACGGGTCGGCTCGCTCCGGCGATAATTGTGGATGATGAATCTTCGTCTCGCACCTTTACCCTTCCCATCAGACCAACCTCACTGTGCAGACCCGAAGGTCCAATATAGAATGGGGATTGGGGAGTAACTTCATTCAGCGCGTATTAAGCTAAATCAAGGGTAACGCTCGATAAATTCATTTTTTGCCGGATTATGTACGTAATGGGGCTCGGGGTACGTTTTGAGTTTTCTTACTTTGTTAAATTATTTATGTATATTTGAAGATGATTTTCACGGCTATTTATCTTGGAGGTTATCGCAATATATGATTGACTTAAAAGTGGATAATTTTATTAATGAACGCGTTTCTGATCCATTTCAAAGATCTTTCATGTTTTGCTACTTATGCTTTATATCGGTTAAATAATCATTTGTTTTTGAATAGTTTATGACGGCCAGTCCAATAAATGTTTAATCGAAACAAAATCAAAGAACCACGTGTCATGGACGTGGTAATAAATCATTATATTTACTGAAAACAAATAAAACAGGAATTAATGTATTTCTTACTGCTAACGATTTCTACTAACATTATTATAAATCCGAAAGTAACTTTGTCAGTCCGTTGCCTTTTTACGCTTAAACCGCTGTCCGATTTCGATGAAATTTGGTGTTGAAATAGTCTAAGATCTTGGAAAGGACATAGGTTTTTATCCCGGAAATCATCCTTTAAAGGGGTTAAAAAGGGATGAAAGTTTGTGTGAGTAATCTATCATTAAGGGCAGGCATAACTCACGTCCCGGTAATGTGGGCGTAGCCACGTGTAAATGTATGTGGTAATATAAAATCAATTTCAAGGAAAAGGGTTCTTAAACTGAAATTAAGTATTAGACGGCAAAAAACCATTAAAGTTACTCGCATTGTAATTGCTTACCAATATTAAATAACAGCCTTGTTACAGGCAGTTGACAGTGACGTCATAACCGAACAACAGTCGTGTTACGGCTCATATTTTTACGGTTGCATCGTCAGTCAGCTGTGAAGCCCGATAACGTGAAAGTTTTCTCTGTTGCTTCACCCACAAGTCGGCAGTTTGTTCTCCTGTGGATATAAAATAATATTTCTATATTATTATTAAGTATATCGTTGTAAAAATGAAATGTCTATACATTGAAGATATTTTCAAAAAATATATTTTAACGGGCTATTCGGAGGTCACTGAATCAAAAATATATTTTTTGGATTTTGGCTTAATCGCGCCAAATCAGTTAAAGAGATTTCAACTATTTTTGGTAGACGAGTGCCTAGGTAGATTGGGTACGTGAGTCACATAAAAGCACACGAACGCTACCAAACCCGGAGTTAAAGCAGTCGTCGTGGTCGAAAACGGCCAGGAATATATATAAATCTACAAATGGTCAAACAATATAATTTCCCAACTACGCTCACAAAAAAGTAGGTTTATGACATTTATTCTTCTAGTATAAAATATGAAGCTGCTCTCAATGAAAAATAATGACTGATATTAACAAATTATCATTTCGAGCTATTCTCGATAATAATAGTAGCTAATACAATTAGTTTTTGGATTACCATCAGTTGTTTTAAAACGATAAACCCAATATCAAATACACGTGTATTAGGTTTATCGTTTTATAACAACTGATGGTGATCCAAAAACTAATTCGCGGAATATGGTTAAGCAAATTATTAAACCAGTGAATTTAATTTTAATTTTACTTTTTTCGGTGTTCTTTTGTGACTTATATAATATTATATTAAATATGTCTCTATCAATATATTATATTATTTTTCAAGCAGTAAATAACATAAGTTGTTATAATGAAAAACGTTCCAGGCCTAAAATTTTAGGATTAAATTCCCATATAAATTTTGCTTCCCAATTTTAACAATACAATAACGTATAAATTAAAAGAGTTGTTCGATCGTTCGTACGTAACTCAAAAATCTCGCGGCGATGGAGCGGAAATTTAAAAATGGCTCGAACCAGTGAGTTATGCTTTGACCAAATGGTTACACATAAACTTTAAAAAATTCTGGCCTTTCGTTTTTATATAATATTTACCAGCCAATATTTCTCAGTAAGCCAATTCTTGTAAGGGGTGAAAAATATACTATAGCTAAAAGCCTCATGAAATACCGCTTTTCATATAAGTTTCACATACACATGTGTTTTTTTGAGTTGTTCTTAATTTTCTTCTCAGCGAGTTAAAGAAAACACTTTTTTAAATAAACAGTAAGTTGATTCACCAACTTTTAGACCCACGCAAATCTGTGCACAACTGTTAAACTTAGTTGTATAATAACGCCTTTATATTGAATGAATAATGGTTTTTCTTTGTTGAAATGTATGGTGTACAATGTTGAATATTCTGTCTGTGAAACTTAATAAACAGAAAATGTGAGATTAGAAGCCCGATTTCTTGGTAACTCCAGAGATATATTCGGTAACGCCAGAGATATCAAAACTATCGGTCTAAAATTTGATTCACCCTAGAAAAGACCACATTAATTGTGTATTATTATGTTCTGTTCCGCTTGTATTTTTATTTCTTCTCGAATATCCAAAACGATTTTCTATTTCGATGAAAATGAACTCTCTCACTCGTGCCAAACGTCACCATTCTCTGTTGCTAATGACGGATTTATAAAAACAAATTTCTTACGTCCTTTCCTGATTTACATTTTGTACTAACAGTTAGTCTGATAGCCTGGCAGTCGCAAAGTAACGTGTTATCTAGACGGCTGAATATTTAATACAGCCAAATGTCTGTAAAGTTTAAGCTAAACTTTACTGCCATTGTGGTTCCGTTTTGGATGATTGGAAGCTGGGGCTAAAATAAAGTTAGTGGAGTTGTTAAAAAGTTAAGTAAAAATAACGTTGAAATAAAAACCTTTTAAGGAACCATTTTACCGGGGTATCTTTACACGCGACAGCATGACGTCTGAAAACGAGTTTAAATTTATTTTTTTTACTTTTTATTTAGCCATAAAATGAGAATTATTATTAATTCTCATATTACGTGTTAATATCAGTATTTCGATACAACTAAGCGGCTTATAAAGTAATAAACTTAAACATTTTCAGGCGTCAAATCATCAGTAGCTTGAAAAATTATGACGAGTTACAAACTATCGATTTGATTATATGCAAAATGGACCATGCATTTGCGAATATTATATACTGATTCAGTATCAAGCAATCCTCAAAAATATAATGCCCTTCCACGATGTTCTGCCAGCATCCATCAGTGAAGTTCTTCAGCTACATGTTATAGAAGTCCATGTAATGAT
Source organism: Hedya salicella (assembly GCA_905404275.2). Taxonomy (NCBI): domain Eukaryota; kingdom Metazoa; phylum Arthropoda; class Insecta; order Lepidoptera; family Tortricidae; genus Hedya; species Hedya salicella. Next base: position 18,644,497 of record FR990099.1, on the reverse strand, counting down.
CACTTACCCTAGCAAACATGATATAATTCTGCGCGAATATCAGTTTCAATAATACGCAGAAATGTAGGGTAATCGTAGGTATGCCAGATTGAAGCCATGGAAATATGCTAGACGTCAGCACATCGACTCAGCAGCAATTCGGAAGCATGCTCATATCTTTTCATAGCCGACCAACCATAATATCGAGGATCGTTACCATGGTATATATCGATATGTGGATAGTTTATCTTTATGTTATTTCTAATACAAAGCACATCACAATACCCCTGTATTAACATAAGCCGTAAATCGGAATGTAAGCGCAGGATAGCCTCACTCCAAAACATTTATCATGTCCAAGTAAAATTGTGTTGTAAGTGGATAGAGAAAGGTTACTTTTCCAACAATTCCTTTGCTACTTATAAGTAGTTATATGGATTTTTAGCACCGACATTTATAATCGGCAGATATCGTTTCACGGAAACGGAGAAGCGTAATAGGGTTCAGTTCCCGTTTGAAATAACAAATTATTTAAAAGAATTTGTTTGGCTTCAAAGGGAGGTTTCTTTTGATATATCCTTGGAATTAGCAATATCTTATTTTTATGGTTTTGATTAGATTATATTCGTTTGATACGGTTTGTGGGGTAGGGGACTTGAAAAGAGCGAATTCATTTAAACCGCACGAGTTAACATACTTCCGAATATTAAAGGGATATCTCGTACTAGCATTTTTTCTTATTAGTAGGATTTGCTAGTAATATCGATTAGATGGCCGTAGAGAGGTTCGTCTTACAAGAAATTTTAAACTTAATCTTAATTTTTAAGGGATACTGAAAATTATTGCTTTAATTTCAATTTTCACATAATTATATTCAGGTTTTTTACTTTCATAACTTCGTAGTATGAATTAAATACGTCACTTTACAGATTGCAGTCCTATCTGGCACACAACCTTCTAATACATATTATACCGATACTGATAACACTGTCATAACACTAGTACAGACCACAGAAGCTTTAAAGTCTTTTCACGATCTACTTTTCTGTACACAAACAGAACAAGATTATCCTCTTACGAAAAGTTATTACGTTTGTAGGATATTCTATAAAGTTTGGACCTTTTGGATATAGCGGAAGAACTATCGGGTGAGCGCCAAGAAAGCGGCGAAATGTAACAACGGAAAATGAGTCAAGTAAACGTTGAATGAAATGTTCACACAAACCTATCGCCTTGTGGCAGGCAAGCACAGACCTACGAGGAAAGCTGCACCGCTTTTGTTTAAATGTACGATGTATATCTTGAATACGAAAAGTTAAAATTCGAATACTACTGTCGAAATAATTTTTCTTACAATTTGCGTATTCTTCGGTAACTGTATATTGTTCTAGGATCATATTATAAATTATACGCAACCTTTAAAAACCAATCATTATAAGTCGTTATCCTCAGTGTCCTTAGGTAAAACTGAATAAAGTGAAGTAAATTTGAGTCACAAACGATGACCTAGGTCTCCTTCGGTAATCATTGGTACCGAACTTTCTCCCCTTCTGGGTGCTAAAGTAGGTAGGTATTTTGTTATCCAAAGCTACCAGAAGTGGTCTGCCAATCGCACTACTCGTTGCCGCTAGCTATATATTAAAATGTCGGAATCATCAAGAGAAGCAGGAATAGGACATCCGGATGATGCTCCGAAAATAAGCTGCGATAGTTTCAAGGCCTCGTCGGTATTTGAGTCTAGCAAAACATGCATATAATCTGTCAGGTACACTGTTAGATCGTGTCCCCTCGATCCGGGACTTAGCTTACATTAGACACAAGACTCGACATGCGTGAACACGTAATAAGCATTTGCAAAAGTGCCAATAAAATGCTAGGATTCGTAATAAGAACAGCCTCCCAATTCCGTGACGCAAATGTAGCAATATTGCTATATAATGCGTACGTTAGGAGCAAGTTAGAGTATAATGCGATTGTCTGGGATCCTCGCGAAGAAAAGTATGCGTTAATGATCGAAAGAGTACAGCGTAAATTTGCAAGGTTCCTATACAAAAAATACTACGGATATTACCCGACTTTGTACCCTTCCTTGTTTGTTGCTGGGATGGTATTTAGGACTGGATACCCTTAAACTACGGCGTAAAATGTCGACCCTTTACCATTACTGCTTGCTTCTACGCCACATAATAGATAATCCTTCCACTTTGTGCGAGTTTAACTTTTTTGTGCCTGATAAATTTATAAGTGTAGTGAGCCGCAAAGGAAGGCGCACGCGCAATCTCTTTGCTACCACTAACAAAACTCGTACACTACAGGCTCGCAACGCCCCGACCGCACGAGCCATTGCGCTCTTAAACAAGTTCCTTGCACAAGTCCAGGATGCTGATGTATTTGCAGACCCATGGCTGACGCTTAAACTTAAAATTATAATGTTTGTAAACAATTGTAACAAATAATTATGTAATATTTTCTTCTGTTTCCGCGATTATTACTCATTGAAATAAAACAATTTAACGGATTATATCGCGTATATTATCTCATTTTAGTTCCCGACGTTTCGGAAGCTTTCCAGCTTTCCATGGTCACGGGAGGACTGAGAAAAGATGTTTTTCCTCTGTCAAAGTTACAATTTGTGCAAACTACCCATTTTTTTGAAAAAACACAAATAAAGGTGTACATACATGCCAGATGGGCCTAAGCTGTAAAGACAGTTACACATGTGCCAGAAGGGCTTAATTATTTTATTCTAATAATTTACCAAGCAGCATTTCACCAATGAGGCGTACTGAGGAGAAAAGAAACGCTGCAAAGAAAAACTCCCAGGCTACCTCATTACTAATTATAATATTTTAAAAAACAGAGACTATTAAACTACTTTAAACAGATAAGATATTTTACACCGTTCGGAAATTAAGGTTTTGCAGTCCTGTGTCTCGCTTGTTCCTTGATGAGATGTATTACAGGATCCCAAGCAGGTGGTAGTGACAATCCATCTTCTCTATTGAAATTAGGATGCTTTTTAATCTCAATAGCCTCGCGTAGCATCCTGGGAAAATATCTTTTTTCTTTGGCAAGGATAGAAGGTTTATCAAACTTAATTGAGTGGTTTGGTTTGTCAATGACATGTTCACAGACTGCAGACCTATTATTATTGATTATAATTAGTAATGAGGTAGCCTGGGAGTTTTTCTTTGCAGCGTTTCTTTTCTCCTCAGTACGCCTCATTGGTGAAATGCTGCTTGGTAAATTATTAGAATAAAATAATTAAGCCCTTCTGGCACATGTGTAACTGTCTTTACAGCTTAGGCCCATCTGGCATGTATGTACACCTTTATTTGTGTTTTTTCAAAAAAATGGGTAGTTTGCACAAATTGTAACTTTGACAGAGGAAAAACATCTTTTCTCAGTCCTCCCGTGACCATGGAAAGCTGGAAAGCTTCCGAAACGTCGGGAACTAAAATGAGATAATATACGCGATATAATCCGTTAAATTGTTTTATTTCAATAAATAATTATGTGCCGGTATTTTTATCAAATTATTATAAGTCTAGTTTAACTTAAATAAGATATGTACAAAGTCATAATATGTATACAAATTTATATTGTGGGCAATTTGGCTTGACTGTAAGCCTACAAAACGTTTAATATAAAGAAATAAATGAGGGGGCGCGAATTTACCGATTCCTTGGCCTCGACCAACAGAGTGATCAAAACCTCATAGGAGGCTCGTTCATGGACAGATACTCTCAACGCTTCTTTGTTGCATCGCACAAGTCTTTCCCATGCACCTCCCATGAATAGCTCTGAAAAAGGTGTGAAGCACCAGTTAATAGACTCGTTGGTGACGTAATTTTCCACTGCAGCATCGTAGAGAGCTCTCAATTCTCTGCTGGCTCCAACGAAAGCAGTCATGTTATCCGACCAGATTTCAACAGGCGTCCCTTGATGTATGATGAGGCGGCGTAAGCCCATAATGGCCGCATTCGTAGATAAGCTGCGTACTACTTGAGATGTATAGCCTGAAGAACCAAGCAGGTAAATAACGCCATGAAGCGTTTCTCTCGTATATTATAATTTCTTCCTCAAACAACGCTGTACATTTCATGAACTTTACCATAGCTTTTTCAGTATGCGTAACTATTTGGCAAACAATTTTCCTTTTCGTGATTCCTCTGCTCATCCCGTCTATGTTGCTGACGTCACAAGCGCATTCTTGCGGAAAAATGTCAAACCGATAGCGCTGCCCTTGTAGGGTTCCGCTGATTGATGTTGGAACCCAAACCCTCACGGACACCCGACATACGGACCCTAGTGTCGACGCGGATATTTGTGATGAGTTGTGACACCGTATGATTTGTGGGGATAGATAGCGTCGGTGCTACGTGTATATTCAATTCGATAGGTTTTCTGTTTGACCCATGTCACATTGGGAATCCATATTTCTTGCGTTTGACGTAAATATGGATAGTGACTTTTTTGTTACATGTGTATTATTGGGTTAATTTGATTTTGGTGCCTCTTATTTTTTTTATTAAGTGACTTATGAATTGAAAATCGGGTTCCAATACAATATTAATAGATCCATAGAAATTGAATTAATTTATGTTTTTATAAGTAAGCAGGCAAAATAAATTTTATTGAAATAAATTATTTTTACTCATTATATCGACAGTGGAAAAGAAGAGTTACTGAAGCGACATTTTGGTCAAAATATAATTATATGTGTATATCTTTGAAATCAGGGATTTTTCTGCGTTGTCACTTAAAGGGTTAAATAAAGACCGCAGTTTTCTATCGCGTTGCCTTTTGCGGCACAAAACTGGTGCAAAAAAAAACTACTACACTTAACTAAGCCCTTCATCTTAACTGCTGTACATGCTTAAAGTATTCTTAAAAAAAACACATATTATATGTGGCATAAAGGTGCTAATATATTTCATTTAAACATGTCTTTTGAAAACTTGAACAACAACCACCGTTCACGGTCAAATGAAAGGGACAAAAAAGTTTAAGCACATTTAATTCCTTTAAGCGACAGTCTTCACTCTGTCAATTATAAGTAGGACGTTAGTCGAGGTTTTCAGGATTAAATGGCGTCGTCACTTATTAACAATGTTTAAAAATACTGATTTTGATCAACCATAACGATAAAAATCACAATTAGTAACTAAAAAGTTCATATTTTCCAAATTATGCTGAACAATCACAACAAACCATTTGATTACATTGAAGTTGGGCTGTTGGAAAGCTACAAAAATTTCAAAGATTGTGTTAGAATAAAAGTTGTGATTATTTTTGTATAAGAACTTTAAAACGCTCTCCTGCAAAATTAGCAAAAGTCGCTACAAGGATTCATCTTTCCACTATCGATTATTATTATGTTTTCAAAGATATTTTTCAACTATTGCTTCAACAATTCCTATTGTATTAACATACCACTTTACATCTTATTTAATGTTAATATGAAATTCGATACACCTCACGACAGTGTGCTAAAACTGACCCAAATATGAATCCATATATTTGTCCATCATACGATCCTCTTATTCACACCAATGAGCAATGTCACCCCAGGTTTACCCATTGTCAGTTAATGTGTCCGCGCCTTCGCTAATGTGTCTATTGATACATGGTATTAAATGACCGGATCGTTAGCGACCATTGTTAGTACAGAGGTATTGATGATAGGAATTATTTGTTCATTTTTATTTCATAACCGATATAATACTATACGTAATAAAACCTGTGTTTTATAGAAGCACTTCAAATTACGTGATTTTTGTAATTCAAAATGCAGTGCGCTATTTATGGTGAAGTATGACATATCCAATTGTGATATAGATACAAATCAAAGCGCAAAGAAAAATACGATTGCTCTCGCACGTGGTCACAACAGGTATGTGTTAATTTTCTCGCATTAAAACACAGAAACACATTAGATTAAGTGTTTCTCTATGAAGAAAAATGACGTAGTCAATATCTAACGCTATTTGTTTTAATTGATACAAGCATTATGAGATTATTTTCAGCTGAAATTATGTTATAAGCTTACTAGGTTTTTTCCGTGGTTTTGCCGCAAAGATTAATTACCTATTGTCTGTTCATAATAGGGAATATGCATGAGTTTTAATTTTTGCTTTTTTAAAAGCTTATTCATGTAACAAACAATAGACAAAAATAATTTTTCAAATAACTATAAAAATACCCAAGATATAAGCCATCAAACATTTAATTCTATCTCTTTTTCAAGCAAAACAGAATTTAATATGGAGTTTATATGACCGTAGTAGACTGTGACGTAACAGTCTATGTCGGACCTCTCTGTCAAATCGATGTCTAATTAGTAGTTTAAAATGCTTATATCGTACGTATTTCTTGGCCGATTTTAATTTTAATTTCACTTTGTGGTATAGTTTTTACGGTATTTTGATATTTCTTTAAGAAAAGCGATGAAAAAATTTCATGCATGTTCCCTATTGTGTCTACGCTACGCTAATGTGCATCAATCGGAATAGGTAGTGACTATTTACCTAGACATTGAGCGAGGACTTAAAAAACCACTCTTTATTAAATCCTAAAAGGCATTGTTTATTGTGCCTATTCAATCTCGCCTTCTTCTTCTCAACCGCTCCCTCATTGCTGTGGATTGTGGCTCCGCTTCTGCTTCTCTTCGTCGGTTACGGTCAGCTGCCTGGTGTAGTGCGGCGCTAATTGGTTTGTTTGTCTGCTCTGAGATCTGGTCAGACCAAAGGCTTTGTCCTCCGGCCTCTAGGTCGTTCTAGGAGATCCAAGTTCTATTATTTCGGGAAATGGTATGCTAGAAGAGAAGAAAAATTCACTCATTACCCGTCCTAACGAGGAATGTCGAAGCAAATCGCTTTATTCGAGTAGTTGTTCTAGAAACAACATAAGAGTCAAACCAAAATCCACGGATAGTATCATAGTGATGAAATGGAGAAGGCAGAATCAGTTCATGCAATCCCCCCGCACACTGTCCAAAATTGATCCTGTAAATTACCACAAGTCAGGGGATCTTCCTACAGTGTTCGAGGCTTTGCAGCTTTGCCTCCTCAAGATCTGAGACACCAATGAGCTTCTTGGCACGTCTGCCGATTGAATTCAGGGCTGTCAGTTGGTATTTGGCAGATCCATACCAAAAATGACTGATGAAAACTACATTTTCATTCAATTCTGTCACTGATGATGAGGTACGAAAAGTGATTTTGTCGATAAAATCGAATGCTATTTCCCATGATGAGGTAAGCAGGGTGATGATAGTCTGCATTCTGGAGTGTGTCCAGCTTATTATCACATACATCGTTAATTTTTCCATTCATTCTGGCGCTTTCCCTTCTCTGTGGTGCAATGCTTATGTTATTCCTCTTTCCAAAGTTTCAAACCCAACCTTGCTTAAAGAGTACCGTCCCATCTCAATTCTTCCTTTTCTGTCCAAGGTTCTCGAAGCAATAGTTCACCAACAGTTATCAGCCCACATTTATTCTAATCAACTTCTCTCACTTTTTTAGTCCGGTTTTCGTCCTGGTCACAGTACGTCTACCGCTCTGTTGAAGGTGATTGAAGATGTGAGGTATGACGTTGAGTCCTTCCAGTTCACAATTTTAGTCCTTATTGACTTCTCTAACGCCTTTAAAGCGGTCGATCATGAACTTCTGCTTGCTACACTCGATCGCTTGGGTATCTCATCATCAGCGGTAGCGTGGTTTACATCCTATTTGCAGAATCGTCGTTAAGCTATTCGTGCTAACCACTCCTTCTCCGATTGACTTCTTCACTTCTTCTTCTCCTTGACTGTTCTCAATATTTATTAACCACTTTACGCTCAACATTAAGTGTTTCTACCATATATATGCCGATGACCTACAACTGTATACACAGGCCACGACGGACAACTTGGATGAGGCAGTATCTTTTATAAATGACGATCTCAATCGCATTTCCTCCCGGTCTAGAGATTTGATTGCTGTCAACCATCCAAGTGCCAAGCAATAATCATCGAGCCAACAACTTGACACACCTGGCTTCGGATATTTTTGAGGGCATAGTGATACCCTTTGTATCGAAGATGAAAAATCTGGGGCTAGTCCTTGACTGTGGCCTTAATTGGGATCACCAACACTTTGAGGTCATTGTTTAGACTGCAGCATTTCCTGCCGGTAAGTACAAAGACACTTCTCATTCAAACTCTCGTGCTACGTTATTGATTATGGTGATGTGTGCTACACGAAAGTTACGCAGGCCTTACTGGACAGGCTAGACCGCCTCCTGAACAACTGCATCAGATTTATTTTCGGACTCCGTAAATACGACAATGTATCTGCTTACCGACGACAGCTTAATTGGGCTTCCTATTAGAGAGTGCAGAACTTAAAATTCTATGTACGCTTTTCACCAATATTGTATGATCTATTATATGAGCTGCACCCGATTACCTACTTATGTTCTAGGTTTCAGTTTGTCACTGCGCGCCCGGGCTGTGAGCTCCGTTCCTCCCGTAAACTTAAACTGTTCATTCCTCCTCATCGCTCTGGTACCATTTTCAACTCCTTCACCGTACAAGTAATTAGTCTCTGGAACGCCCTTCCCCTCAGTATATGACAAACTCAGAGTAAATTCTCCTTCAAGTGTAAGTTGCGCAAGCATCTCTTGGGACATCTTCAAGATTAAGAGTTTTCATAGTATTTAAGAAGCAGGTACCTGTACGTATGTATATATGTATCATGTTTAATATATATGACGTATTATGTATAGTTTGTATACTATGTAACTTTAGTGTCTATTATTATTTTGTACAAGTCTGATACCGATATTCCGCACTTATAATTTCTCTGTTTAGCCTAATGTTTGACTGGTAGAGAATGCCTTTATGGGCAATAAGTCCGCCATTTGTACTTGTATTGTGCAATAAACTTTAAATAAGAAATAAATAAATGACAACATCGACTATCTTATATATGTCCGAACGTGTGCTTTAAACAATTGCAAAAGCTGTCTTGGTGTGAAATACACCTCACTTTAAAAAGGATCCCAAGCTTCTTGGCTGCAATTTTATCTCAAAGCATTACCTTAGGGATTATCCTCCACGTTTACACATTGTCTGTTAATGAGTGCACGCCTACGCTAATGTGTCTATTGATACATGATATTAAATGAGCGGGTCGTTAGGAACTATTGTTACTGCTGGTGCCGGAGGTATTATCACGGAATTAATAATTCTATAAGGCTCTCTCTTTTGATGTTCATGTTGACTAAAGCCGCCATTTTACATGCCTATATATATCTACATAGCTTGCAAACAAATCACACGTGGAGAAAAAAAAAAAGCTAACGAATGAAAACAAATAAACGAATAAGTATGAGTAAATGTATGGTACGGGCAAGTGACATGAGGACACTTTCCAGAATTTGGCCTTTAATCAGTTGTTAGATAAAAACGACGCGTATTATCAATACATTCTTTATTTTGTTTTGATCACAGTTAAATAGTCGTCAAAGTCCACATATGTTTTCAATGCTAGCTAGCCGGAGATGGTGGATAGAAGCATTTTTTTTTAAATACTCATTTTGTCCATAGGTACAACTACTATCTGTACCTATGGACTCTAACAACGTACCTATGGACGGTAACGTACCTACGGACAATAATCAACAACATACTTTTAAACAGAATAAACGTCTAGAATTACGTAATTAACAACATATAATTAATCAACATGTAATTATAAGTTGCTCTGCATAATCATAATTACTTTATTTCTTCTTGAAATGTAATATTCTTAGCAAAATCTCAAGTATAATTATGGGGCTTTAAAAAGCCTCCATAGTCAACAGAAGTATCATAATCATCGTTTGAAACTTTACATTCTTAAGAAAAAAATTAATTTCTTTATCAATAATAATCAACTATCAATAACAACATTATTTAATACATTCTCTGCCTTTTTGCGTTGCAATATTCTTAAAATAACTCTTCAGCAGAGTTATCTGATTCCGAAGAGTCTCCAGGGCCAGCGAAGTCATCAGAATCATCGTTTAATATATAACATTTTTACAATAAAATCCTGATCCGTCATGCGAATCTACATTTTCTTTATGAGCCTTTGAAATGCATTTCTTTATGATATCTGCCATTATAAATGCTGCAGTGAGTAAACTTTTCATACTTTATTTTTTACATGTAACACACATAACAAGTGATAATGTTTTATCCTCTAAAATACATTTTTTGGCACCAGGTATTGCTTTAAACTTACTAGAACAAGATCTATCTTTATCTAACGTCTTTAGTGCTGTTTTTGCCTTTTTTCAGCTTTAATTTTGCTAGAATTAATGTTTTTTAGTGATATCATAATTTTCTAAATTATTAGTATTTTTACTTTTTTAAAGTAATCATACAGTTGTTGTTCCTCAGTATTGCTAAATATCCTCCTGACATCATTTTTTAGTAGTTCTAAGCCTTTTTCATCCATATTTTGACAGTGATTTATTTGTTTTGTATTTAAAGATTGTCGATTTTGGGATTTTAAACATATCTGCGGCTTTCCTTACTGAACTTCCATTTTCTACTTCCCGAACAGCTTCCGTCAGAGTGTCCAGGCATATCTTGTCTCTTTTTTCCCAATTCTACTACGAGGCACTAAAACATACAAAAATATTGAATTTTAATTTTACTGTCCACAGGAAAATTCAATGTAACTGTACCTATGGACAGTCCACAGGTACATTCACGGAGGTGTCCACAGGTACAATTTCAGCAATTTTTATTTTGAATTCATAACGGTCACTATAAATGCTACCTACGACGAACGAAATCTTGTAGAAATAGCGTTTAAACCATATAAATTAATATGCGATTGCAAAAACACCCGTAACGTTTATAGATTTTACATAAAACATGCTTAAAAAGTAGGTAAAAACTTACTTTTTGTTACAAAAACTTTCGGCAGCCACAAAACACACAGTTTTTGTCATCAGTAAAGATGGCGACTAGCTGGTGTCGCCATATGAAAAAAATACTTCTCAAATAAGTGATTGGTATTTGTCTATGGCTATTCGTTTTCTCTGTATGGTAAAACTATCCACAGGTACAACACTTGCCCCTACTTTTTTGGCGATGCAAGTCATATATACATTGAAAATAACGCGACTGGCGACGGTATTTGTTTGTTGATTTGTCCATCTTTAACGCGATAACAGGACAATAGAGTATATAGACATGATTTTTGCGTCGATCGATTCTGGAGCGTAGAGATAAAACTACTAACATAGTGTACTTTTTATCCCGGAAAATGCGCAATTCCAGGGGATAAACAAAATAGAAGGCCATGCAAGCGAAGCCGCTAAACAATTGTATTATTAACTAGAAGTACTAAATGTACTAAAATACTAACAAATTTTCCGTGATCATCATCAATCGATCTTGCAGAATGCATGTCCGTGTCTACTTATCATGCATCTATTACTATATCTTGTAGCATTATCGCTACGTATTTTTTTCTTCGAACTTTATTATGTTTGGAGTTTTGATTATAGCGCATTTAGTGCCGCTCGTGTGAAGTAATTGGTCTCTTAGCCATTGTCACAGGTGTAGGTCGTTGTGTTGGGTTCGTTAGTGACGTCGTGTCGCATGTGACGTATAGATGTCGCCTTTATCTTTAACCTTTTTCTCAGTTAATTTCCGCGTGACTGGCCGTTTCACTTTTGCCTAATTTTTTGGTTTTTGTATTTCAAATTTTATGTTAGGATTCTGTTCCAAATGTCAGTGTTCTTGTGAGAAACGGATGTTTCAAAAACAGATTGCATCGGACGAGCTCTGTGATGTGCTGTGGCGATTTTTAAAGCCAACATTTTATTGTTCTTTTTTACGTGAAGTGGTTGTAAGAAAGAAAGAAAGAAAGAAAATACATTTATTCGAGGGCATATTTATACAGCAATACAAAAAAAATAAATTACTAAACTAAGTATGGTCCCACCTCAGCATAATGCTGGCTCTAACGCCAGCGCTGATCTTCCGGTGAGACCACAGGTAGGTAGCGCCACGGAGAACTGTACGTACGAAAACATTCTTGTGAACGCAGCGCACTGACCTGACAGTGCAAGCTGTCAGGAGTTTCAATTGTCAAAGCTGTCAAGTGGAATTGGAATGGAAAACAAAATGGATAATAGAATGCATCGTACGTACAACTCAGATTAATAATTATAAACAAGAAAAACAAGTACAAATAAGAAAAACGATTAAATAGAATAAAAAGCCAGTGGAACAAAGCAAAATTTTTTGAACAGCACAAAGTGGAAATTGTGCGGTGAGCGAACCGAACATAAATATAAATAAGTATTAGCAATGAAACAAGACAACCAAATACTAGTGGGACATAAAACACAGGTGTAAAATAAAATTTAAATTGTAAAAACAAAAGATAAATGATAAAAAATACATTAAAAACAGCTCGTGTTTCAAGTTTCCTGTTTTTGTTGATGATCTAACATAAATTTCTTTAGTTTAATTTTAAAAGTAAGGTCTTGAAGTGCTCCGTAGCCTCTATATTCGTGTGCCCGTTTGCAGACAAAAGTTGCTGATTTGAGGTCCGAGATTGGGATCATTTTGGAGCCCCTGCGTACAGAAGTGGTTTAAGCCAGACCAAAGGAACGTCTGGGTGAGTTTCTATTGATCGACGAGGTTTCCTGGAGTGCTTCGGTCTGGTTTTCTTTTATGTCAGATTCTTACAAAATTGTTGGTATTGTGTTAGCTTCCGGGTACGGGATCCTTTAACCGTCGGTTATTTTCCTGTATGGGAAACGCCCCATCCTACGTCCTACGCGTCTGAGCGGGACGCCATGGCCTCCAACAGGCGCGGAAGTGTGCTGCTCACCGAAGGCGCATCTCGTCAATTCTTGAAACCAGTTCCCCTACCCTTTTAAGGTTGTATTTTTTCCACCCTTTCACTGTTACACGTCCGATCCCGCAGCAAGAGTTACTACGAGCGCAGTGTAGCCTAATTTTTAAGTAGCTCTAGGTTAGGGTGTACGTTATGCGGTTTTCATTTAATTTTATATTATAAGTTTTGGCCTCTACTTTTATAATATTTTTTCCAAATTCCAACCGGCATTTACGTCGCCAAAGTGATTCTTACGTTAGGTTTAATATTCGGTAATTCATTCATCTAACCATTCCATGCGTTTTCATCTTTCACCCGGTTACCACAATTTTAAACATTACCGTACCTTTCCCCGCATCACGTACCCTCAGTTTTTAACCAATTGTGCCTGAACATTCTCTTCTACCGCTTTGACTTAAAATTTAATTTTTATCGTACCCGTGTAAGATCTGTTTAACGCGCGTGTGTGATTTATGTGTTTGTCTCTTTAATACCTCCGGAACTGTTATGTAACCGTTACTGTGTAAAATCTCTGTGTTATTTTTATATAGGTTTCATTACAATCTAAACTATGATAAAGTTGTCAAAATGAAATATCTGTACTGCAGTCCTTTTGTGGAGAATCGCCGTCATGCAACTTTAAATTCAACTTTCGGATTGATTATTTCCGAAAATATCCACTAAATCTAAGTTCTCTTTTAAAAACCTCAAAATGCTTTAAAAAAAACTGTCGTGTCGTCATCTGGACATTTGCTGTTTTTTTTTTAGTTTCATTAGCTGCATGTATGCAGCCCTCTCCCCCTCCCCAAGTAGCGGCGTAAACTGTGTAGTACCTACCCATATTCCAATTTCCATTTGTAAAATGCCTGCAATATACAGATGGACGGACGAACATGGCGAAACTATAAGGGTTTCGTTTTTGCCGTTTTGCCTACGGAACCCTAAAAAGAGATCGAAAATTTTTTTTTTCGTCTTTGTGTATCAAACCACAACGAAAAATACCAATGTGTCGTTGTGGCTTCATCGCGCTAAAACAGCTAAACGGATTTTTGGTTCACGGGTAGCGAGGCATCCACAGATGGTAATGGATGCTTTTTGTACTCGACTACACTGAAGGAAAAAAGAGGGGTTATGATTTTTTTCTCCTGTACTGACGATGTTGCGGGAACTTTGTTGTACTATTATAAAGTTGTAAAAATTAAATGAAAATATTTTAAAAAGGGAGACGGACTTATTAGGATGTAATTGAATCAAGTTTCGTTTTGTACTTTTTGTGCATTTCTCTTCCAGGCCTAATCACGTCCAAACAGCTTATTTCAATTATTTTTGGTACGCAAGTTGCTAATTATCTGCAGATGGTAATGTGATACGTTTTACCTGACTACACAGGAAAACAAGGTAATAATTTTATTTTTCTCCTTTGCTGATCAAATTGTGGGCACCTTCTACTCTGTTATCTTCTTATTCAATTCCTCGTTGCTGCTATAAGCTCAGGATTGTGCCCAAATGAATGAATATGTAATGTCCCTTCACATGATTTGGTAAAGGTCTGTCGGCTATCCTCTCCATGGAATCACAAACAACTCTCATGGTGTCTGACCACCTTGTCAGGCTTCGTCCTCTGCTACGTTAGCTTTTGATTTGGCCCAGCATAATGCTTGTTTCGATGTTGGTGCTGATTATATCGCATTACTATCCTCATCAACGTCATCATCATATCAGCCGAAGGACGTCCACTGCTGGACAAAGGCCTCCCAAAGGATCTTCATAACAACCAGTCGTGCGTCGCTCTCATTCAACGGTTTCCCGCGATCTTCACCGGATCACCAGTCCATCTCGTTGGGGGGCCTTCCTACGCTGCGTTGTACTGTACGCGGTCGCCTCTGGAAAATATTCCTGCCCCAGCGGCCATCGCTTATACGAGAAATGTGCCCCGCCCACTGCCACTTAAGTGTAGCAGCTCTTTGAGCTATGTCGATGACCTTGGTTTTTCGGGGATCTTCTCATTTCTGATTTGATCACGCAAGGAGAGTCCGAGCATAGCTCGCTCCATTGCCCTTTGAGTGACTTTGAGGCTAGTGGCCCATCGTGAGTGACCACATATCAGTGCCGTATATCATCATTGGCAACACACAGTGGTTAAAATTACATATATGCCTAAGGAATATAATTGAGAGCCACTTGACGATTTTCAGCTACATAGTAAATAAGTAAGTTTAAAAAATCTGATTCACCCGGGTTGCTTTTTATTTCATTCTATCCCTCGGGAACCATGCATTTTTCTGGGATGAAAAGTATCCTATATCACTCTTCAGCCTCTATTTTACCTATATACGAGTCTATGCAAAAAATCACGTCAATCCGTTGTCCCGTTTTCGTATGAAACTAAGGCAAACTAACAAACGCAATTTTTTATTTATACATAATATTATATCTTAACGATTTCTATCTGATTATGATTAGGCACTTGTTCCTTCTTCACTGACATCAAATTACTAAATACATTCACGGAATAAATATTATCTTCGAATCCAATTCCCGAGGTGATGGCTTCATATTGCTGAAGGAAATAACCGCCAACTTTGCTTGGTAAATATTTGATTTGAGATTTCCTAGTAATTACATTCAACTCAAATAAAACTAGAACTAAATTGAAACACGTACAAACTTTTGCACTTCGAGGATGTTATATCAATTAATTTATGAGGGTAATCAATACTAAAACAACTACAAAAGGGCTGGTTTTCAAAAGAGAAAAACAAGCCAAGTGCGATTTGGACTCGCAAACTGAGGTTTCCGTACAAAATATACGCTGCAAATGGCCGTCTCTATGAAAATCCGGTGTTAGCAGAGCCCTCCTAAGCAAAATTTACGCGGTGCTCGATAATTTTATATTGGTTAGTGCTATATTCAGGCAAACATAAAATTATACTGTTTTTAGTATTTGTTGTTATAGCGGCAACAAAAATACATAATCTGTGAAAATTTCAACAGTAGAGCTATCACGGGCTCATGAGATTCAGCTTTGTGACAGACAGACAGATGGACAGCAAAGTGTTAGTTTTACTTTTTGGGTACGGAACCCTAAAAACCTATTGTATACAATACAGCAAAACTCTTTTCTTTGCACCGAACTTTGCGGACATCCACTTCGTTTTCTCCTAGGAGGGCCAGATCATCATCTATACTATTAAAAAGTTGTAAAAATGAAATGCCTGTACACACATTGAAGATATTCTTAAAAAAATATTGTAACGGACTATTTGGAGGTCACTGAATGGATTATGTGTCGTTGCGGAGTACTCGGCTACGCATTGTCCTTCAAAACCATACTCATCCACGAAATAACTTTTCCCGCCCTCTGCAGTAATATACTATTAAGTAATTTTCAGTATGTCTATATGTTGAATGCCTTTATTTACGCAAATATACTTCAACAATGGAATCGTACACGTCTTTATCTTTTGAGCAAACCAGATAAATCAGTGTTTCCCCCAGGAACAAACCCGTCCCAAACTCGATAACGCAGCCTAACGAGCGACACCGACGGCCGGCATGCCTTCTGTGCTTCTGTCAACTCAACTAACTGAATCCTACATCTCCCATCTCACCTGATTTAGACATACCAATATCAACGCTATTCCCGTGAACAGTGCTGTATGTTTCAAATATGTGCAGTAAATTGATAAGTGGTTACGAAAATTACTGTGGACGCCACGTCCGAATGTACTGAACGCTTCGAAGGACTTGAAATTGGTGAAATTTTTAGTCAAAATGGAGATAACGACGGCATGAAATGATTGCAAAAGTCGAAAAATGCTTATATGGATCTATTTCGTTAGTTATGAAAAATAAACATTGGTGGGATTATTTAATTTAATGTTTTTTTAATATGAAGGTATTTTACTGAACTATCTAAATTTTTTTATATTATTTTTTACTTGTACCTTTTTAAGTTTCCGTAGCCAAAATGCCCTATAGTTTCGTTATGTCCGTCTGTCCGGCCGTCCGTATGTCACAGGCATTTTCAGTGGCGTAGCGTGGACTAATCTAGACGTGGTCTCAGTCACATCAGCAAGGTCCTTTTTCTTTCAAGAGAATGTTCATCATCTACAAGGGGCTTCGATAGAGGCCCCATTAAGTGCGAGGCCGTGGGCGAGGGCCCGCTTCGCCTACGCCTAGCTATGCCACTGGGCACTTTATTCAAAAACTATGATGTATAATGACGAAACTTGAAGTTTACTCATAGGTATCTTGTATAAGCCGCTAATTGGTTTGATAATTAAATAACAAAACAAAAAAATAAAACCGACTCCAAAAAAAACTAAAAAGTAAAAAATAACGCCATAATTCAGTTTATTCAAATTACTTACAAGTAACCGTTTGTATACTCAATCTATACAGTATATACAATTAATCTTATTTTGGCGTCGGTGCCATATAAAGAATGTGTAAAATATTGAAAATTGACGATTTTAGAAAGTTGTGACACGATGGCACCGACTCCAAAATAACATTAATTGTATATACTGTATAGATTGAGTATACAAACGGTTACTTGTAAGTAATTTGAAGAAACTGAATTATGGCGTTATTTTTTACTTTTTAGTTTTTTTTGGAGTCGGTTTTATTTTTTTGTTTAAAATTTTATTTATTTTACACTTTTTAGTTAATCGTTACTTAAAAGTGTATCTCGCGACGATTCGAACAAGCCCAAACACGGCTAGGATACATTATTTTATTACATAGATCTGGTGCCTACCTTTCGGCTCCATCATCAAATCAATTCGATGGTACCATTCTCATCAGGAACATTTAAATTTGTGACTACGAAGTTGCTTAGCTAAATTAATCAAGATATTTTATCGCCTACCGTAAATCATTTATCATTGAGGAGTTCCGATGGCATTCTGTGGTCTTCTGCACCAGTTCTACTTCACCAATTTACACTTTCTGAATGCAAATGCTTATTATGTTTCTTATAATACCAAAATCGCTATATGTATGCCTACAATATTTGAGGAGTTCCTTCAATTCCTCATGGATTCCATCGGGGGATCTGAATCTTCACTAAAATTAAATAGGACCAACTAGAAAGTACCTTCTATAAAACGAAAAAGAAATTTTTGAAATCGGTCAAATAGTCTTCGAGTAATCGGTGAACATCCATAAAAAAAAAAAACATTCCGTCGAATTGAGAACCTCCTCCTTTTTGGAAGTCGGTTAAAAATAATTAAATATAATAGTAGTTTATGCAACTGATACATAATGAGAGGCCTTAAAACACGAGTGTGGTTTAATGAAACGAGCCCTAGCGAGTTTCATAATAGGATCACACGCGTGTTTTAAGGCCTAATTATGTATAGATGCATGCACTACTTTTTTCTACACACATATCATATGTACTCTAAGATGGGTTCAGAAATAACCGTAGGGAAATGACCTGCATTGTTACTAGTGTTACCTGTAAAATATCAATAGACTATAGATATTAAAATAATGCAATAAAATAAATTACAAATTATTTACGAGTATCCACATCGAAGTCGTTAGTTGGTTCATTCTCCAATCTAAAAAATCTTTATACTTTTTAACTAGTACTAAATTTGGCTATAAATTTTTCTGACAACAAGTCATTTGTTGAAATCGTGGCTACATTTACGATAACCGGGGGAGTGTTCATATAGGTTGTTGGAGTCACTACAACTCATATTTTTAACTTAAATGTAAATTACAAACAACTTTTTACAATTCTGCTTTCGTAACAGCAAAAAACCAACAAACAAATGACATTGTTAATGGCGGGAATTCGATCCTCGGTCAACACAAATATATATTTTTTAAATCATAAACAATATAATGAAGACGTTATTCTCATATAACTCGAGATCAAATGTTGAGCAGGTTATATAAATTAAAAAAAAAACATGCTAAATTGACGTTTCATATTGATAACTGCTTTAATACTAGAATAGAGATCCACTTGAGGTTTGACAGCTGTTCCAAATTGAAACTCCTAACGTTACAAAAATCTATACTGAAATAACATTAAAGTACAGATTTTACCTACTACCACAGATAAGAAAGTTCTCATAGTAAAATTGGTTGTAATAATGCTGGTCATTTCTTACGGTTTCTGAACGCATTTTAGAGCGCTAATTATATGTGGGAAGATAAATATATATAGGGCGCTCCATACAAATAACCGAAAGTAAAAAAAAACCGTTTAAGCAAATATCAATGTGTGGTACATAATTTCAACAATTCCTTAAAGCACATTTTCAGGTTTCAAGAAAAAAAAAATGACTCAATATTGTCGGAAATAATCGCTCTGAAAATCCCCATATTTTTCATATCGATTTTTTTCATCTGCAGTGCATTGTTTCTATGAACGGCTGCAGAACCCTACACTGAGCATGGTCCGACATGCTCTTGCCGGTTTTTTCTCTTTCTCATTGATCCGTCAATACAACACATTCCCTAATTCATTATATACAAACGTACATAAAAGCTTGTACCAACCAACACCTCACACGCAGCCAGTACCAACTCCACATTTAGTTCATTTTTTAACCAAAATCTGTAAAAATTGCAAGCTGCTAACATCAACTCACTTTAAGTTAATATACGCGGTGACAGCACGTCATTTTTGAGCTGAAATTAATATCAACCCCGGCCTTAAAAACCGTATTCAGCGAGACAAACCCTGAAAATTCCCCATAAAATTAAAAAACGCCAAGTCAGGAGTTACGAGCGTTTATATACCTTATAAAACAAATTCACATATTTTACTTCACGAGTAAATTTTTATAATGACTAGAAGGAGAACTAACTTGTTTGCGGAGAGAAAAAAGTCATAACTCTTTATTTCTTTAGCAAAGTCGGATAAAAATGTTTTACAACCATCTGTGAATGACCTACCTGTGTACCGAAAATAATTGACATCACACATACATACAAACATACAAATCATTCAAAAAATATCTTTGTAGATGCAGTGACCTCTAAATAGTTCCTACGCGAATGAAGTTTCACGAACCTACTTTTTAAATAAAATCAGGTGCTGAGTTTTGGATAAAATTGCATGTTGTTGAATTCAATGAATGCTTACTTAAGTAACTTATCCCACTACCCAATGTACTGGAAGAGATCGCTGTTTAGCGATAAGACCGCATGTTGTCTACCTCTCCTTGAATTTATTATTTTCTGTACCTGCTTTGTAAAGTGTGCAATAAAGAATTATAGTTTTGTATTTTATAGTATTGTATTTAGATAATTAAGGGAAATATTAGAAAACGAATGTTAACAAACACGAATAATTCGTAAGGCACGCGGTGTATAAGTAGAAATCACAGCTTCACTTCCATACTAAACGAACTTTTGTACACTGCATTTTTTCAGAATACACAGTTTATTTTTACTTTAAAGGGTGGAAACGAGCAGACGGATCACCTGATGGTAAGCGATCACAATTGAACACAAGTGCAGTGCCAACCTTTTTCATTATATGGAAGAGATCTGTTCTAGCGATACGAGTGGCTATTGGTCACCATTTCTCATTTGGTTTTAGATTAGGGTATTTACTTTTTTTTGCTATGTAAAAAAGTCTCTGTATTGTATGCAAAATATTGCTTTGAGCCGTAAGAGCTAACTAACTTTTTTAAATGGATAAGAGCGCGTAAAGGATGCTTGCAGTGTATGGGTGTGTCATAAAATCCCTTTCAAACCATTATTGTAATTTAGAATTATTACGAGAGCATTTGTTTTGACTGACCTCTTACTCTTAACCCACACGCTGCCTGCTACATACCTTGCTATATAGTTAATGCACTAGCATTGCAACGATCCGGCCGTGCGAATGCTGACGCGTTGGCAACCTGACAGAGGTTCGTATTCATGAATATATGTTTGTTTGGTACATATATTGCTATTCTACAGTTGATAAAAATGAAATAACAGTACATCGAAGATATTTTCTATAACTACATATGTGTGAAGCGGGCTATTTGCAAGTAACTGATTTTTTAAATTATTTTTCGAATGAATTTGTGTATGTATGTTTTTGTGAGGTCATGAAATCAAAGCAGCAGCACAGTTTTCGAAAATTTGGGAACAAGGATACTTAGTTTTACATCCGAAGATGGTTGTAAAAATTTTAACCAACTAGATCAGAAATATTTTTCATTTTCATTTAAAAATATCGCATAAACTTATATCAACAACAGGCTTACAACCTGTCATAGTTTCAATACCGGCAGTTTTTGGATGAACAATAGCGGAATTAAAAGTGCCTTAACGTTTAATAATACATGCAGGTCTGTAACACTTTCAGAATAACGTCAATATACTTATATCTCGGCTTTATTACGACTCGTGCCATTGTGTAGTGCTAGCATAAAGAATTACTTTATGTCCACAGCACATGTTCTACATTAAGGTGGGTAATTTATCGTACGCCTGAAAATGGCATAGCCGATTTATGGTCCGTGCTTCGATATCTGGCCATGCTTCATCGATCTTTCTCAAATTACCGAATATTAATAACCTGCGTTATATGTACTTTCATGCTTAAACCGCTAAACGGAGATAGTTTTAGAAGTTTTAGGGGGTTTATGGGGAATGTCTGTAACGCGGAAAAAGTTGCGGGTAAATGCTGGCACTGCTTATAAAACCTAATAATTACGTTTGATTATATTAATTTGCAGTTTGCTTACCTTTATTGCGACTTCGGTGACCTTGGTTTGTCTACAAATTTCCTAATTCCTGATTCGATAGCATAGCGCTTTCCATAGCTCGCTGAGTGACTCTGAGCTTCTTTAAGAGGCCCATAGTTAGAGACCACGTCTCGGCTCCGTAGCTCCAGTAATACACAGTGGTTCGAAGCTTATGTCTTCGAGCACTGAGGTATCCTGGACAACAAGACACTTTGCAGTTTCCCAAACGCTGATCATCCGAGGTGATGATGATGATATTTATTTTATGTTAACATTCGTTATGACTCAAACTTTCCTAGTAATTACTAGAAGACTACATTAATAGCCGTTTAGTTAATATAGACGGCGACAGTACGTCACTTTTGAGCTGAAATTAATATAATATCAACCGGAACCTAAACAAAGCACATCTTTAAAGACGTATATAGTTTAATCATCGAGAGCGTGGAATTGCATATGTAGTAGTATTGTTTGTTTACAGGCATTCTATATTTGAATTTTCTATTTTCTTGTACTATCAGCATACAAAGAGGTATATATATATATATATATATATCGAAGAACTAAAAACAAAAATAATGTCAGTGTGGAATTGACAATATTATTTACGTTGTGCGTATATTTTTACATCTGATTTGATTGTATTCTCAATTAATTATTGTGTCCGACCGTACGACTACGAATAATTTCTATATTTTAAAAAAATATGGCTGTAAGTAATTTTGGTCCTATTGAGAGTCAAAGTAAGCAAATAATTTTCAAATGTTATAAATATTTTGAAAATGAACTGACGAAACAGCGAGAAATTCGCAACAACAAAGAAATT
This sequence comes from Hedya salicella, assembly GCA_905404275.2. Classification (NCBI taxonomy): domain Eukaryota; kingdom Metazoa; phylum Arthropoda; class Insecta; order Lepidoptera; family Tortricidae; genus Hedya; species Hedya salicella. The sequence continues at coordinate 18,622,085 of FR990099.1, read as the reverse complement.
CACCTCCCCGAATAATAAAAAGTTGCGTCCTTGTCCGTCATCAGCAGTACACGATTTTGATCAGGAAGTCATTCGGAGAACTATATACAATTTTCATCTGTCCCATAAGCAATTTCCAACCTTAAAGGGACTCCACTCTGTGTTAAAATCCGATATAGATTACAAATTTGGCATTTCCACCTTACGAAAACAAATACAAAAATTAGGATTTAAATGGAAAAAGACCGAGGACAACCGAAAAATATTAATGAAAAAACACAACATACGACTGCTAATAATAAATTACCTTATCGAAATTGCGGAATATCGATCTCAAGATAGACCACTAGTTTATACTGATGAAACCTACATCCACACTTCACATGTGTCCGGAGAAGCTTGGACCGATGGAACAGAATTTGGTGTAAAAAAACAAATCAGTACAGGCCAGCGGTTAATAATAGTGCACGCAGGAGGAAAAGATGGTTTTATTCCCAACGCTTTGTTAATGTTTAAGGCAAACCAAAAAACGGGAGATTACCATGACCAGATGAACTTTGTCAACTACGAAAAATGGTTAAAAGAAAAATTAATACCGAACCTCAAACCGAATAGCGTACTTATCGTGGATAATGCGTCCTATCACAACAAACTTTTGAATCGTGCTCCAACGTCAAATTCTAATAAACAAGAAATGATGGATTGGTTGACAGAACACAACATTTCGTATAACCGGTTGATGTACAAAACCAGTTTGTATGAATTAATTAAACAAAATAAAGAGCGGTTTCGCGAGTACCACATAGATGCAATTTTAAAAGAACATAGCCACTCCGTATTACGATTGCCACCGTATCACCCGACATTCAATCCGATCAAAAATATTTGGTCCATGGTAAAAGGATATGTAGCAAAAAGAAACGTTTCATTAAACATGCAAGGCATTATGAGTTTAGCAACTGAACGAATGAATACCATCACTGCTGAGGACTGGGAAAATATTTGTCACCACGTCGAAAGTGAAGAAAATAAATATCGATGTCAGGAAGGAGAAATGGATCAAATAACAGACAATTTTATTATCAATACTTGTGACAGCTCAGATGAAGAACATGATAGCGAATAAAAGAAAAAAACAGAGGACTACTACTTATTCCACTTCTTGGGTATGTCATTTTATTAAGTTAAGAGAAAATTATTCTCCTTTTGTTGCAAACGGTACAACCACTACAAATGCAATTCCATCTTCTCGATAATTCAACTATACGTACGAGTATAGTAATGATATCTCGGAGAAATGTCATTTGCAAGGCGAAATTAAGCCCTTGAATTAGATTGTGTACTTATAAGATTATAATTTTATTATGTTTATTGCCACAACTGGTATTTCATTGACCAGGTAACGGTGTACAGCATGTTGGTAGGTAATTTGTTGTAATTACGCCTGAAAATGGCTTAGCCGATGGTGCACGCTTCGTGTAGCCTATATACCTGGCCATGCGCCAGTGACCGGGCATCGATCTTCGACAAACGGCCGAGGTTTCAAATTTCGCAATTTAACGTTTTACATGCTTTGTTTTATCAAGAGATATGTCTAATTATATCAATAAATTTTATAGTTGTGTTAGTCGGGCATGCATTTATAAAACAATCGTCAGTGTTGGCTTTTTTTAGAACTTAGCTATGAATAGGGTGGTCTGGCTAGGCGTCTAAACCAATAATCGCATTTAGATTAGGCTCCGTAAACGCACTAATGGCAACGCTACTCGCGGCCACTTTGTGTAAGATGGAGCTACGGTGCGCAAGGCACAATGACTGCAGAGGTATGTTGTACGGCTCAACCAAAGAATCGGACATAATCGCTGGTAGGGGGTGTATTATGTCTAAATGCTATTATCTTCTGTTACATTAGTAACTTATAATTATATCTATGGCTCGCATCAGAATGCACCGGAGGACGCAGGCAGCGTGGGTAGGCCCCCACAAGGTGGACTGTTGGCCAAATGAAGGTCGCTGGAGTCCGCTAGATGCGGGTGGTGCAGGATCGGTCACGGTGGCATTCTTTGAGAGGGGCTTATAGATACAAATAAGCTTAGCAGTCGACGTTTTTTCGCTGATATTAAAGATGATTATGATTATGAGCCGACTTTACCAAATCAAATAACACAGCTAAACCTAGTTCCAACTTCCAATCTTTTAATTCCATTATTTTGTAACACGTTTATGAGAAAGTCCGTCTGATAAAGTCGTCTACCGGTAGCCATTTGTTAGCGCCCTGCAATAAACAATGGCCCGACAGAGACGCATAGCCCTCACAAACAATATATATTATTGTATTAATGCCAGTGATAATTGATGGAAACCGACTGGAACCGGATGACGCTTAAATTGGAAGCGAGCCTTTTTTGTAAGTTATTGCCATGGCTCTTTTGACAAATGCAAACGAGCGAAAAATACAGTTTGGGGGTCGCGAGTTCAGTTGGAGTGTAGAAATGGAAATGAAATTTCTGTTATGAAAGTGAACCACAAATAAATGATTTCAGTTACACAACGATATCGTAGATTAGCTACAATTTTAATATTCTACACTCCTGATGCCCAACGGTAAATCTTTATTGTTGGAAAAGTATTTAACCTTACAAAATACAAATAATGTTATATTATAATTTTGGGATTTGTACGAGCGGCCTGAAAGCTATAAATAACGACGACTTTTAGTTCATCTGTGATAATGATTGACTTAAAGAGACTAATGACATACACCAAAATTACTTTTTACTTCAAGAATTTTCTCCAATTGATAAGTGAAAGGTGTTTACTAGGAGCACAAAGCTACCTGCAAAGTATTAATTTATAATTCGCAAATAATACATTTTTGACATTATCATTCCTAAAGAAAAATGAAAACACTCTTGCTTCTCTCGTTGAGCTTCTTATTACTAAAGGTTATGATTTCTCCGCAGAATTACGTTCTTTTTAACGATTTTCTTCCAACCTTTTTGGTCTTCAGTATCTTGGAGAGCATTCTGAAATTTAATGTTTACAGAAGATACGATTTGATCCGGCCATTTGCTATCTATACTACTCCCAATGATTAACGCTTATACTGAAAATTCTATTTGTTATAAAAATATATATTTACTTATGTTTATTACTGTCAACTTATGGTTAGTACTACAGCGTATCAATAAGCCTTACAATTTCCTAACATTAATGACCCACTTACAAATGGGTTACGTTTGAATAAAGCGAAGCGTTACCACTTGGTAACGCTTCGCTTTATTCAAACTTCTACAGACTTGAAATGTTGACTTTTACTCAGTGCCTTGGGCCTATTTTGATTGTTTTTGTGACCAGTTTGTCCCCTCTTCAACAGCACTAGGCGCAACATACAATTTAATTCGCCTTTGCGTACAGTACAAAGTAATTAATTGAAAGGTTGATTGTACCGAGCTATTGTCGTGGACCGACACAAAGGGGGTCAGAGTTGGTCAACACGTCCAACTTTCGGCAATGTCCAAGCTATAATGGAGTGGAGTGGCGTTTCGCCCTTTGAGGCCGTTTTGGAGGGGAATTGTAAATTACTCGCCTACATTGAGTGGGTCAAATTGCAATTAGGAATACTGATAATGTCTAATATGACCATTGATACATAAGTCGCATGAGGCCTACGTATTTCTTAGATACTAAGTATTATGTATAAATAAAACATTATTGTACTGTCCTAGTACGAATAACAAGTCTTCATAGGACTAATAGAATCGTTGGTTGTAATTTTTAACCGACTCCCAAAAAGGAACTCACCAATTGTTCAAAGATAACTCGAAGACTATTTCGCTGGTTTATTTTTTTTTTAGTTTTATAGGATGTACCTCCAAGATAGTCCCAAATCGAATCAAATCAAAGGAACTCCTCAAATTTTATGGGCATCTATACTCTGATTTTTAATTTAAGACCAAAATTTAATGTCAACGGGCGCACTTTCGCTGTGATCACTGCATACTGGTTTAAGTGTTAGTATTTTTATCAATAAAACTTACCCTAATATTACTGGTTGCACGATTACTCATTCATATTTTGATGAAATAATGTTTATTTGATAAAATTATCAAGATGAGAACTGTCCGATTTTGGTCTTGAATAAAAATCTCAGTTTATATAGCGATTTTTGCATTTTACTTAACTACATCTACCTATCTCAATATTGCCAACGCACCCACTTTCTGACATCAATTCGAAATTGAATTTTAATTCCGCAGACGTGAGTTAGGTATATATTTGCAAAGTTGGTTTTGAAAGTCTGACTCAAAGGCCTTATAGTTTTAACGGCTGCCAATTCGACACCATCATCAATTGTAATCAACCGTTAATAATAAAGAACATGGTGAAAGTAGGCCTAAATTGTAAGGTATTGATTTTGTATACAGAACGTATTAAAGGCTTTAGGTGGGGTACTCTGAAGTTTTATTTATTTATTAAAACTTTATTGCACAATACAAGAAAGTACAAATGTTCAGCGGTTGGAAACAAAACAGCTTAAGACCGACTTCAGAGGCATGACTGAAAGTGGTAATAAGATAAGTGCCCTACTTAAGTCCGGCAGTGGACGCAAATGACCTGATGATAAACTTAATATTCCTGACGACCCCATATCCACTACAGTTTGACAATTTATTCATTGAATTCAATAGCGAAAAATAAACTCCTATCATAACATCATTCCATACGCGGTAATTGAAATATCCATGTTGTTTGCTGTTTAATTATAAAGTAGGACGAGAACCGCTGTCACTAATTACATTTAATCAAAACTTGTGTTATTTTGACAACATGCCTAAACTACGTTCAGTAACGGAAACTGAAACACGTACCTTTTTAGCCCTTATTATCATTGTTACAAGAGCAAAAAAGGTACGTGTTTCAAATTCCTTCATTCCACAGTTGTTTTTACCTACACAATGCAATTTATCCGTATTAACTATTTTCCGTTTTTAGAGGATACCTACTTATTTGAATATACGTTCACAAATCATTGTAAAATGGGATCAAATATTATAACGGAATTGCGTTCACATAAATAAAAACGCACTTATTAAACCTTTACTGTTGAATGCAAGGGCAAAAATACCTTAATTTCAATTTTGAATAATAAAGGCGCCTTTTTCTTCGTACACATACATGGTTATACTTTTAACTGCGCATTTCTTGATTACCAAGCTCCGTAATACACCGTCTTTGTCCCACGGGCTCTTACAGATCCTTAAAACCTGCTCGGCTTTGCAACATCAGAAGCGGGTAAATGTCATTTTTAGCGAAGAAAAATATTGTATTTTTTAACGTTAAAAATACTGCTACAAAGTTTTGTTTGGTTTCATAGGTACGAGTATCAATGTTTAATCATGCTTAATACTAATATAAAATAGGTCTATAATGAATTTAAATATTTTGCCACTATATTATTAATTAAGTATCAGGAACAAAAGGTAAGTAAATTATATTTTAATCTGAGATTACCAATATCTAACTCCCTTAGTTTGTAGAAAATATAATTATCCGATTGTACACTACAACATTATAAATTAATCCGCCAAAAATAGCTCATTTCGAACGTATAATTACAATAAATACGAATATGATCTATATTTCTAGTAAATTTTCGGTTTTTCTATAGAATTTTTTCTGACTATATATATCTGACTCTTTCTTCTCTCTGTATTGCGAAAGTGAGAACAACGCTATGCAGGTAGCTCTATCCAAGTCAAGAGTCCGAAGTAAAATAACAAACTTTTACTCTGCCTCCTAACCTGATGAGAGTAACGACTTCTTTCATTATCGTCGTTTTGAGGTCGTTTTTAGCGCCAAGGCCTTACAGGGCGTTTGTTTCTTTAACATAACAATAGTTGTACTGTTAGAGGTTGTATCTATTCCTGGCCGACAGCTAAAGTGACATCGTCAGATTTGTACTTTTGATAGAATATTCTTTTTTATGCCCTTGTGTCACTGCATACTCTGCTATAATATATTTTATGTTATTTATATAAAATGTGGTTTGCTTTTTAAACCTTCTATAGGTTATGTGACCAGCGTAAATAGTTGAAACGTTGTGATATAAACATGTCGGAATATACGCACAATAATTTTTCACATGAAAAGTTACACGGACGTGAAAATTACGTCGAGTGGAAATTTGTGATGAAGAATGCGTTGATTCACGATAATTTATGGAACTGCATAATTGGTTACGGTAAGGATGACACAACGACGGCCGAGGTGAGAGTTCGACTTAACGAAAAAGCGAAATCGAAAATTTGCTTGAGCGTTGAAAAGTCTTGTTTTTCACACTTGATGTCGGCGGAAACAGCAAAAGATGCTTGGAATGCACTGGAACGTGCTTATAATGATAAGGGTCTTGGTTCGAGAGTGCGAACACTTCAGAACTCTAGAATATATTTTATGCTATTTATATAAAATGTGGTTTGCTTTTTAAACCTACTATATGTACGTAGTTTTATAAGCCCATATAATTTTAAAAATATATTGTCCAAACATGGTTTGTACAGTTCTGGTCCACAGCAACCGCGCTTCAATGGAACATGAAACACAGCCTACCTGGCTATTGTGCGACCACCAATTTTCCCGGGCAGCCGGGATTTCCCATTATGTACGGATAAGGGGTGCGATTATTTTAAATGTGTTTTAAGACGTGGATAAGCTTGCGGGATTTTTTTGATATAGTGAAAATGGGATAATATAGCGTGATGAGTTTTAATGAACAAAAGTGAGAGCAATTTCTTATTTTCATTGAACTTTGCTGTCTAATAAGCAATAGCACTTTAATAAGTTAATATTCCCGCTAATTGCCTGGATCAAGATTCGGAATACAGAATGCAGTGTTGTCACGGCGCACAGAGTAAAGAGACGAACCTCCAAATGGGTTCCCCTCTTTGCGACCCTAACTGGTAACTTGAGCCCTGCCCTTATCGGCATCATAGATAGTTAAGGTTTTATTTATTTGCATTTTTGTGCTTTAGATCTAATGTTTTGCATACAATAGGTATAAATTTAATAAAAACCGGCCAAGTGCGAGTCGCAATCGCGCACCGAGGGTTCTGTACAAAATATTATACACAACAAACGGCCGTATCTATACGCGGTATTCGATCATTTTATATTGGTTACAGACATACACAGACGGACATAAAATTGTACTGATTTTTGTATTTGTTGTTATGGCGGCAATAAAAATACATCATCTGTGAAAATTTCAACTGTCTAGCTATCACGATTCATAAGATACAGCCTGGTGACAGACAGACGGACAGACAGACAGATAGATGGACAGCGGAGTCTTAGTAATAGGGTCCTGTTTTAACCTTTGGGTACGGAATAATAAAAACAGCTTACGAAACGAGATGAATAAATATGCTGGTGGGAGTGGCGGGACTTAATAACATTTTTACCAAATTGAAACTGTACATTTTAAAATATGTGTAGTGTGTTGTATTATCATATCAAGCTAAGCTGTTCTCAGCTAATTTCTACGAGAATAGGTACTGTGATGGAATTGAGAGCCCTGGCATTTAGTTTCATTGATTATAATAAATTAATTAACATCAGGGAAAATTTTACACAAATTAACCTAGGTACTCAAACTAAGCAAAGTTTGCCCATGGATACTAATCGAATCAAATCAAATCAAAATATTTTTCATTCAAGTAGGCCTAGTTACAAGCACTTTCGAAAAGTCAGTTACATGAGAGTGAATGTTTGCATTAAAATAATCAATAAGATAAATCCCAAAAGGATTGTCAATAAAAAATAAATAATCTAGAATGTGTCTAGAATAAAATTCTAAATGTCAGAGTATATAAAACAATTAAGATTAAAATAATAATAATACCTTAGGCATTCGTTAAAATAATTATTCATATACCTACATGACGCTATAATTTACATTAATCCCACGCGGCTTCATCATTCATGTAGTCTTGTGTGCTATAATAAGCTTTAGAAAATAATTTTCGTTTCACAATATTTTTGAATTTACCAATAGACAACTCAGTTATGCTGCTAAGAAGTTTATTATAAAATCTCACACAGTTATCCATGAATGATCTCCTTATTTTATGGAGCCTAGTAGCAGGCACTGCGAGCTTATGCTTATTTCTAGTATTAGTATTATGTATATCACAGTTTCTTCTTAAAGTCGTTAATATTTTTATGTACATACATAATATTCTCATAAATGTATTGACATTGCACTGTCATTATATTAATGTCCTTAAACTTATCTCTAAGCTAGTCTCTATAGTTCATTTTATATATCGCACGAACAGCCCGCTTCTGCAGAACAAATATAGTATTAATGTCGGAAGCACTGCCCCATAGTAAGATGCCACACGACATAATATTGTGGAAATAACTGAAATACACTAATCGAGCCGTTATCACGTCTGTTAATTGACGAATCTTACAAACTGCAAAAGCTGCAGAACTCAGTCTATTTGAGAGATTAGCAATATGGGGACCCCATTGGAGCTTAGAATCTAATGTTATACCGAGAAAGACTGTACTATTAACTAGTTCCAGTTCCTCACCTTTAACCATAACGCTTGCTTGCTCGTGTTTTACGTTACTCGTGACAAACTTAACACATTTAGTCTTTTTCTCATTCAACAATAAATTATTTACATTAAACTAATTTACTACTTCACAGATAGCATTGTTTACGTCATTGTAAGATCGTTGATTTCGTACGATTTTGAAAATTAGAGACGTATCATCTGCAAACAAAACTATCTCATGGTGGGTCTTTACGAGGTGTGGCAAGTCGTTTATATAGATAAGAAACAGGAAAGGTCCCAATATTGATCCCTGCGGCACACTAGGCGACGATATCACATAATATGTAGAAATCCATACTAATATTATAAATGCGAAAGTGTGTTTGTCTGTCTGTCTGTTACCTCTTCACGCTTAAACCGCTCAACCGATTTGAATGAATTTTGGTATGGAGATAGTTTGAGTCCCGGGGAAGGACATAGGCTACTTTTTGTCTCGGAAAAATACCCTTATCCGCGATAAACGAATTTAAGGCGGATGAAGTCGCGGGCAGAAGCTTGTTAACTATAATACTTAAAAATACATACTAAAAATCCAAGACCTACGAACAAACATTCGTACTCCCTGGCCGGGATCTGAACCAGAGGCCCCCAGATTCGTAAGTCGTTGTACAACCATAAATCCAAACGTGTCGTCATCATTGGTAGTGACTTATAAGCCACTTATCAAAATTATCATGGACATATCAACCCATGGAGGTCCACCGCTGAACATAGATTGATCTCCCCCAAAAACTTCCACATCAAACGGTTGTACACCTGCTGCATCCATTGGCTTTCAGTGACCCTAACTGGATCGTTGGTTCATTTTTAAGTAGGCTAAACACGTTGCGTCTTCCGGTTAATTACACCCTGTTGGTCAGTTCTTTTGTTTTACGCAATACGTGCAACAAAACAATTTTGCACCAAAACACCCTATTGCGCTAAACGCCTGTAGTTATAAAAAGAGAAAATGGTTGTAGTTTATTTTAAAGTTTCTATGTTGTCTGACGCAAAGTAAATATACGAACATTGTTAAAAAGAGAAACTGTGAAAAACATACAAACACGATTTAATATAAAACGAGTTTGTTCTAAACGAGAGTTAATTACGAAATTCATCTGCCTTCAAATATAAACAGCAGGGCGGGTCGCGCGAGTTTGGACTTTGCTGTTTCGACACGAAGTTTAGTTTGGAGAGAGGCTGATGCTGTCAAATATTTGTAATAGAAATAAGTTTGTCGGGACTTTGACCAAACAGAAGCGATGAGCGAGTTCAATTTTGTTATTAAAATTTTGCATGAAATGATAATCTTACCTATATGCCAACAATAGTTTTTTAATACCAAGATTGACAATGTCTATAATTAAATTTACATATCATTTACTTATTTGATAAAGTCGTCTATTACCATGGTAAAGGAGGAACAGCCATTCTACTACCGCGATTTGAGCTTCAGTTACCAAGGCTATAAATAGCTGCAATTTTTTACCAGGGTTATGAAATTGGCTTTGGTTATGCATTATCATTTTTGAACACCAAGTTTTTTAAGTTTGTTTTCGAAGTAAGTCTCCATTTTATCAAAAAAAAATTACCCTCAATGTGATTTATTTTATAAGAAGACTAAAATATTACTCAGTAATAGATACTTATTTAAGAACCTATCACCAACCCAAACAAATATTGAATGGGTCGGTAATAGATTCCCATATATTCCATTACCGAAGGCTATGTGATCGTACCTTCAGTAATAGGCTTAATATGGAGTTTTGTAAAACCTAATTCCGACCCATAAAAAATAATAGGATACTAAAGAAACTACCAATTTAGAACTGAAGCTTTTGTTAAAAATAAGGGGTTCTATTCTTACTACGAAGGAAATCGTTCTGAAATAGCGCGAATACATCGAGGAAACTGGCTCTTTGTTCCATATATACACACTTTCGAAAAAATCAAGTAAATAAGCGTTGTTCGTCTAAATTTTTTTCTTTAGGAAATCGATTGGTTTGCTTATAAAATGCGTATTTTAGGAGTAAAATGCCGTGGCGATAATTGCCGCTGTTGATACCCTCGGTAATGGGCAGTGTTACATTAGACACGGTAATTTTAGATATTCCATTCATAAGACAATGATAGATGGAGCCAGTAAATCCCATACTAAAAATCGCAAACGGGAAACCGCAGCATTGGGACACCAGTTTCATAATCACTGTACGTGGGTATACTATAAGTTTCTGTAACAAGCCGTTTAAATTTAATACGTTAAATAGTGAAATCAGCAGGCAATCTACTTTGAGAAATTCATCATAATAATTATAATATCTGGGGCCCGTTTTACAAAAGCTTGTAACTTGTATTACAAGTGCACGCAATGCCTATTTATCAAACTCCAGAAAAAATCAAAATGACAATACTGAAATTGAAGTCTATTCAAAAAGTAAGATATCCAGCATACATACTCAACAAAGGATCAGAACCAACATTCATCAGTAGACGAAGTAGGACAATCATTGACTTGACACAGGCAACTGAAGGAGCGTCGAAACACATCTCGAACTGGCAGGTTTCCAAGGAATTATCCTGTTCAGACCACAGATGGATTCGATACGATATACAGGTAAAAATACTCGAGGCCATCTCTAGACGGAACCCACGCAGGACAAATCGCACCGAGTATGTAAAACAACTCGGTCCAGCTCTGTCGCAAGCGGAAGTTCCGAATAAAATAGACAGCACTGAAGATATTGAAAAACAGGTAGGCATCCTTACAGACACTATCATGGATAGCTACCACTACGCATGTCCTCTCGATAGAGGACATGCGAAGTGATAGCTATACCCCCTCAGGTAGCTGCGGAAACAAAGCTAGCTGGTGGGGACCTGAGATGGAGGGACTCAGGAAAAAGATGAGGAAACAACTCAACAGAGCCATGAACACGGGTGCAGATCAGGTCTGGGACAGTTATAAGACTACCAAGTCCAAGTACAAAAAACGTTTCAGGTACAGAAAGTCGAGCTCATGGCGTGATTTTTGCACCAACATTGAGACCTGCATACAGGCTAACAGGGTAAGGAAGGTCCTCTCCAACCAACCGACCGCAACCTCAGGATCACTACGTAAGTCAGACAACACCCTCACCAGTTCTCCAGAAGAGGCGGAACGTACGTTGGTACAGACGCACTTCCCTGGCTGCACAATATCGCCACTAGTCAGCTGGACGGATGAGGAGACCACTCCGTCAGTGGAGGAGTGGCAACAAACATATGAGGTAATCAACCCACAAAAAGTGCAGTGGGCTATCAACAGCTTTGACTCCTTCAAATCACCAGGAGTCGAAGGTATTTTCCCGGCCCTGCTTAAATAGGGTGGTGAGCTACTCACCGAGAAACTGACGATCGTCCTGGCTGCCTGCTTAGCACACAGGTATATGCCGAAGCGATGGAGAGAAGTCAAGGTCATTTTCAAACCCAAACCAAGTAAAAACGACTACTCAGACCCCAAATCCTTTACACGCATAAGCCTAACCTCTTTTATGCTAAAAATCCTCGAAAGGTTATGTGACAGGGAATTGAGGGGCACCTTTACACCCATACCAACATGCCTACAGCAAAGGCAAGTCTACAGAATCTGCACTCCACGCAGTAATTTGGAAGATAGAGGAAGCGATCAAAAACAAGTCTATGTGTTTTATAGATATCGAGGTAGCATTTGACAAAACCAAATTCACTAGCATAACAGCAGCACTGGTAAGACACGGTGTAAGTCCTGTTATGGTTGAATGGATATACAACGTGTTGAGCAAGAGGGTCATCAGACTCAAAACTGCCGAGGCACAGCAGGTACTGGTGGCAAAGGGTTGCTCTCAAGGGGGTGTCCTCTCGCCACTTCTGTGGAACTTGGTGGTGAACGACCTTATCGCGACACTAAACAACAATAACTACTACTGCCACTTGCCAGTATCACTATGTCATCAGCATATACTACACAGTAGGATATGCTGATGACATAGTGATACTGACAAGTGGCACAGGTACGGTATGTGACGTTACTCGCTCTGCACTGGCCATCGTGGAACTCTGGTGCAATAACAATGAATTGACGGTCAATCCAAGGAAGACTGAACTGGTAATGTTCACTAACAAACACAACCTGGGCAACTATCCACAGAGGTTAAGTATCTAGGGGTAATACTGGACAGCAAACTAAATTGGAGCAGTCACTTAAACAACAAAATTGACAAAGCTACAGTCGCTTTCTGGCAATGTCGTAGAATGGTAGGTAAAACTTGGGGGTTGAATCCCAAAATCTCTCTATGGCTATACCAGGCAGTGATTCGCCCAATGATAACCTACGGTGCGGTAGTATGGTAGCCACGAACGAAACTATCCACCGTTGAAGCCAAGCTACATTACAAACCATATGGCGGCCACGGGTTGCATGAGGACCACACCCACTGCAGCCCTGGAAGTAATACTAGGCCTGCCGCCGCTGCATCTCTTCGTTAAACAGGAGGCGGCGGCCACAGTGGTACGTCTTAAAAAACTGAACCTCTGGAAAGCAGCCAGGGTACCGCATACCGAAATCCTCAGCGAGGCCATAGGTAAGGAGCCGCTGATCAAAGCAGCGACCGATAGGATACCTAAGCAGTTCGTCTTGGACAAAAAATACAGAATACACCTGTATGAGCATCCTGGGGAAGGTCTCAACCCTAGGGAGCTGAGAATCTTTGACAGACGGGTGCAAAACAAGGTCAGGCACTGGCTCTGGAACATTTTCAGAGGACCTAAACATACGCATCTCGACGCCATTAGGAGCTCACAATACAGTCTTCCAGGCAGAATGTATTGGCATTGTAATGGCTGCACATGCAATCATCTCAAGGAAGGTAACAGACTACCCCATCCGCATACTCTCCGACAGCCGATCTGTTCTACAAGCTCTGCAGAGCTACACCGTTACCTCAGCACTAATATACGAGTGTCACCGAGCCCTGTCAGAGGTATGTTCCAATAACAGTATTACCCCGCAATAGATCAAAGGCCACAGCAACTCGCGTGGGAACGACGCAGCAGATCAATTGGCAAGAGGGGGTTCGGAGATGGATGTGGAGGGACCCGAACCCATTATATGCCCAGAGGTGGCCAAGTACCGGGCACAATACCTCGGAATTCCGAGGTCACTCCCAGAAGCCGTCGACAACGTCAAGGGTCTGCTAGGCTTTCTGGTAGAGCTGGGTTGGCAAGAGTAGTGCCAGCAACCCATCACGCAAAATAGACGCATCAAGACATCGAGTTGCGGAAAATCAGCCCGCGTATACCTATACCCTATACATGATGAGTATTAGTGTATAAAATAAAGTACCGCACGACATATGAAGATATCCAGAATTGGACACATACACGTATTCTAGGAAGAAGTAAATATACAATTTCCTGAACTGCAGAGAGAACCAATAGAGCATAACTGTCGCAAACTTTTATAACTTTCAATTTGTTCGTACCCGAAGGTGCCTGTTGTACTATTTTCTCGATTTAGCTGGTCAGGCATACGAAATAAACTGATACGTTTTAAGTTAGGTATCAAGAAAATAGAAAGTTGAATCGTTATGGCAGAAAATGTATTTAGGTAGGTACATATCGATGGCAAAAAGCTTAAACGTAGTAACCGCCAACAGAATGTAGTTTGCTGGTTCAGTTTGTATGTATGCGTGTTTGAGCCATCGCGTCTAAAGCGCTGGACAGATTGCAACTATTTTTGGTACGCGGTTAGCTGGACATTCAAAAATGATTATAGGATATCCGAGGATGGAGAAGCAAGAAATAAAGAATATATCATTTTTCTCCTCTGCAAACGAAGTTGTGGGCACTTTCAAGTATGTAGTGATATATATTTTCTCAAACATGCAATAAAATATTGATGTTATGTTCCTCTACTAGGCTGCGAAGTATGACGTTTCAGGTGCGGCTAGGATAAGAGGTCGTTAATGAAATATCATACAAATCATGCCGGCTTAGGCCGGCATTGTCCTCTTTTTAATTTTCTTTCCACATAAATTTGTGACATTCTGCCACTATGCGTATTAAAAAATAAAACTTTGTTTTTTTTTGTTGTTTATTCCATTGCAGAACCGCGGCGGCGAGCCTTTAGTTATTATCTACCTACATACATATTTAGTCATAGTAATTCGTATTTTTGTTTAATAAAGCACTTTATTTACTTCAGGTTTGGCACCGACTTCAAAAGGTGATTCAAATGTAATTCGTACCGTACGTAAAATATTATTTATGGCTTTTTAGTTTACTTTGAAGTCGGTTCTATTTTATTTAAAAAAATATATTTTTTGCTTTTTAGTGATGGATTTTAGTAGTGATATAAAGTATTTTTTAGGGGCACATTGCACGTATCTCGAGTCCTTGGAAGTAAAAAATGTAAAAGTTGGTTCGTTTATATTCATTTGTACCTTCCATCATCAGCTCAATTTGTTTGTCTGATGATGACAACCAGACGAAAACAACTGAATAACTTCAGAAAAATATATGTATACAAAACATTGTTAGTGCCTATAATATTTGAGGGTTTCTCTCGATTTCCCTGGTATTCCATCAATAGATCCTGACTTGGTGATAATGAGACTACCTCAGGGACACACTATAAAGAATATGACTAACAGTCTTAACGTACCTACCTATAATAGATGTTTTTTTTAAGAATTATCCTTTAACTCTTAACCATTAAGGTCATCAGCTCAGCATATGCAAATACTTAAATAGTTTAAGAATATGTATGAAAAAAGTTATAAGTGCCTATAAAATTTGAGAATTGCCCTCGATCTCCCTGGGATCCCATCATCAGATCCCAACTTGGTGGCAATGGGACCACCTCAGGAGTATATCCTTTTAAATAAAAAAAATATTTTTTAAAATCGGTCCACAATTTTGGCGGAGTAATCGGTGAATATACAAAAAAAAAGTACAAACTGTCGAACATATAACCTCCTCCGTTTTTGAAAGTCGGTTAAAAAACAGTACAGAGTAAAAAAACGGAACGTGAGGCAAACTGTGTCGCCTCGATTCCACACAGCTTTATAATTTCATCTATAATAATTGGAACCGCATTTAATCGGTCCATTATATCACACAGCCGAATAAATGTAAGTTTTTGCCACATTCTCAGCGAGGTAAATACAGGCCACGGGCATTTCGCGCACAAGCGACGAGCTCAAATAAGGCCCAAAGTGGAACCTAAATTAAAGACAACGGTATAACTAACCGCCATTCAGTTTTGCTGTCCCATCCCCGACAAGAAGCGATTAGCTAGTAGTAAGTAGCTGTCAAATAGCAAGCAATAAACATCTATTGTTAATTTCTCGAGCGAATAGTTAATATTTTCCTAGCTTTCCAGCTTTCCATGGTCACGGGTGGACTGTCCACCCGTGACCATGGAAAGCTGGAAAGCTTCCGAAACGTCGGGAACTAAAATGAGATAATTTACGCGATATAATATAATAATTTCTCAATTATAATATTTCAATTGTTAATAGTTATTCGCATTCTCAGCGCAAACTTCATACCATGCCTACTTCCTCGTCGATGTAATTTTATTTTGATTTTATCTAATAAAAATAAAAATTACTGCGTTGTTTTAACTGTCAAAGCATTCAATTCAAACTATTGTGTCACGTAATTAAATAATTGTAGATAAGTGTTACCGCATTTTCAGCGAGGTTAATAACAGGCCGCGGGCATTTCGCGCGCGAGCGACGCGCTCAAATTAGGGCCAAAGTGCAACTCGAATTAAAGACGACGGTAACTAACCGCACCTGCGGCGAGAAGCGATTGCAAATACAATTTTAGTCTGCATTGTTTTGACTGTTAGGTATATCAAATTGGATTTTCAATTTGCCTAATGCCATCCTTAAAAATTTCGAACTATGTGCCCTGCCTATTGCCACTTCAGTTTGCTTATCCTGTTTGCTATGTCGGTGACCTTGGTTCGTCTACGAATCTCCTCATTTTTAATATGATCTCAAAGAACCAATGGCCATTGAGACAGAAAGGTTCTCGAGTGGACACCACGTACCGGCAAGCGTAGCGTGGGAGGCTCACACGCAAGGTGGTCGGACGGCCTCTTTCGGGTTGCGAAATCGACTCGTTGAATGCGGGTCGCATCGTCCCGGCCCTTGTGGAAGTCAATTGAGGAGGCCCGTGTATGGCAGTGGCCGGCCAATGGCTGAAATGATGATGACGATCCTTAAAGCAATAGTGGATAGACTAGACTGTCCTTATATTAATCATTGTTGCCTATGTTTCATGTTAATACTAATGTTCGGTGCAATATGCACCTAACACGTGACGCGCCCCTGCGTACGTATGCGTTTTAGCTACATTGAGGTCAACACTAATTTCAATCTATTAATTTAATGCAATTACGGATACCGTCGCGACCGGGTGCATTCGAACACAGTTTTATAACATTTTAACATTTAGAAACATTTTAAACTAACTTAGCCTTTAGTAACAGTGTGTTTAGCAGTAGTTTTTTAGACATTAAACATTTTCTTCTCTTCTCCGGACTTTTAACATTTACTCACAACCCTCGCCCACCACATTGGTCCTTCGAATCGGATCTCTCGCGTCGTGAGCTTTGTGGTTGACTGGCGTGTGAGGTGAAAGAACGGGTGAACATCATCAGCGGCGTGGGGGTTGGAGCGATTGAAGGAGTAGAGAAGCAGCAACAGTAGCGGTGTTATTGGCAGTAAACAGTAACAGCACTAAGGAGATATTCAAGTAAGATCTTTCCTTATTTTACTAACACGAAACCAGTCAAGATGGCATACATTCAACGTCAAGGAGAAATTCAGCGTAACATTGAATATGCTTTAGCTAATTTCAAGAAGGATGGGGCGGATAGAAAGTCGAAAATTGAATACTTTAAAAGTCGTTTGGACACTTTAAACGCTTTTTGGACTGAATTTCAGTTCAACCATGAACAAATTTGTATGGTAGCAACCGAAAATGATCCTTATTTTACTAATCGTATCTTTGAAAGCACGAAGGCAGTTTATTTAACATTTAACTCCAAGCTGGTTGAGGGCTTTAAGAAGCTACGTGAGGAACCCTATGATCCGAAAACTGAACCAGGGACTTCAGGGTTGGGACAGATGGAGACACAAGATAGTGAAACAGAGGAACGGACGGACAATGCAGCACTTCCTCCGCTTCCTCCGCCACCTAGGCAAACAGATTACACTCAACAGAAGCAGAAGGATAAGGGATTAGAGAGCAAGATGGATGAAATGTTACGGAAGCAGGCAGCTAATATGAAAGCTTTTGTGCGAACTGTCAACAGTATCGATATTGAGTTATTAACAGATAAGTGGGAGCTGGAGGACGCTCTTAAATCGTTGGGAACGCGTTGGTCAGTTGTAGATTCTCTGCATTGGGAGATCGAAAGCGAGGGTACTCAAAATAACTCAACTTATGAGGGGACATTCAATCAACATGAGAAAACATATAACATGCTAAAGAAAAACATTAATAAAAAGATTTGGTCAGTGGCTCACCGGGAGAAATCAACCCCGGTTTTAGACATACCTACTTTTCATGGCAATTATAATGCGTGGGTCTCCTTTAAGGACTTGTTTAACGAGGCAATTCATAATAACACTGCGCTATCGAACGCTCAGAAAATGCAGTTCTTAAAGGCAAAAATAAAGGGAGAAGCTGAGAGGCTGATTCAACATTTGTCAATTAGCTCTGACAATTATTTAGTTTGCTGGGAGATTCTCAATAACCGTTACAATAACACTAAGCTTATATTTACATCTCACATGAACATCTTATTTGGGCTGCCAAACATGCAACAACAATCGATAGCTCAAATAAAGAAAATGCATGACACAGCGACTGAATGCTTACATGCTATTAAGAATCTCGGAGTAGATATCAACACCTGGGATCCAATAATAGTCCATATTCTAACTCAAAAACTGGACTCTGAAACACACAAGGACTACATAGAATCCTTAAAAAAATCTCGGGAACTACCCATACTACAGGAGTTCTTTGATTTCTTGGAGGGAAAATTCACAAGCTTGGAATCATCCCGCCGCAAACAGGAGCCCGTGTATTCTAGAACTCATCTCCAGCAAGCATCGAACACTAACTACGTAAAGAAACCAGGTCAAACATTCAACAATCGCCCTTATTACAATAACAATCAGAACATTAACGGAACAAGCCGAAATAATGGAAATATAACTATTGCGAAAACAATGCACGTAGCCGGTATCAAATGTCCGTTGTGCAAGAATCCGCACGGCATTTACAGTTGTCGTCAATTTCTGCAAATGCCTATGGAAAAAAGGCAGTATACGGTCAATAAACTTGCATTATGCATAAATTGTTTGTTTAGTCATAATGGCAATGCATGCAATTCGAATAAAACATGTCAGAAGTGCTCAGGTCAACATAACACTTTATTACACGAGGCATGTGTAAAATCTGCTGCACCAGCACAGTCGTCGACCGCAACACACACGTCGAATGCAGCTATTACGAAAAAACATTCAGAACACGTGACTAACACTTCACAGACATTGCATTCTGAAATCTTATTGGCTACAGCACAACTGAAAGTCAAAGCAGCAGATGGCACTTATCATTTCCTTAGGGCCTTGATCGACCAAGGAAGTCAAATTTCGCTAATTACCGAACAAGCAGCTCAACTACTCAATTTGAAAAGAGAAAAATGTAAAGGAGTTATTTACGGTGTGGGTCAAAAAGAAAATAACTGCAAGGGTAAATTAAACATAGCTTGCTCTTCTATTTATAATGATTTTGCGTTTAACGCGGAAGTTATTATCATGAACAATCTTATAAAGAGCCTGCCAAACAGAACATTCGCGAAACCCTCCTGGTCCATGATTCAAAACATTAACCTTGCTGACCCCGACTTTAACATCAGTCGCCCGGTAGATTTACTTCTGGGGGCAGACATTTATTCCCTTATACTCCTGAGCGGAATGATAAAAGGAGATGACTCTTCACAACCTATGGCGCAACAAACTCACCTGGGATGGCTGTTATGTGGCAATGCGCAAACATATCACTGCAACGTAGTGATCAACAATTTGGAAGAAATACAACAGTTTTGGGAGGTAGAAGACATATCAGAAGATGGAGATCTATCTCGAGATGATATTAAGTGCATACAGCATTTCGAGGCAAACACTAAACGCAACAATGACGGCAGATACGAGGTGCGTCTTCCCATGAAGCCTAACTTTGAACAGAAATTGGGTGAATCTAGAACAAAAGCCATAGCTCAGTTCAGGAACATGGAGAAGAAGTTCGAGCGACAACAGAAACTAGCGGAGGCTTATAAAGATTTCATGATGGAATACAGTGACCTCGGGCATATGAAACCGGTAAGAGAGAGTCATGAAATCGAATGTTACTTACCACATCATGGGGTGGTACGTGAAGAGTCCACATCCACCAAATACAGGGTAGTCTTCAACGCATCCTCCAAGACCTCAACAGGATATTCATTAAACGATCTTATGTATACTGGGCCTAACTTACAAAATGATTTACAAACATTGCTGTTAAAATGGAGGCAATACGAATTCGCATTTTCCGCGGACATTGAGAAAATGTATCGCCAGATACTTATCCACGAGGAAGATCAAGCATTACAGAAGATCATTTGGAGGGAAGGTAATGGACCACTACAATCATTTTTGCTAACAACGGTCTCATTCGGTACAAAGCCTGCCCCTTTCTTGGCCATGATGGCGCTAAGAAAACTAGCATCGGACGAAAGAGACAGGTACCCTGAAGCAGCCAAAGTATTGGAAGAATCCTTTTACATGGACGACTTAGTACACGGAGCGCATTCCATGGTGCAGGCCAAAACATTAATCGCGGATCTAATCGCTATTCTAAAATCAGCAGGATTTAACTTGCGTAAATGGTCTACAAACAGAGAAGAGGTATTGGAAAACATTCAAGACAAATCCAACAACAAAAACCTACTCGTCAACTTCAAACAGAATAACATTTCAAAAACACTTGGACTGTGCTGGAATCCAGAAGAAGATAACTTCATTTTTCAATGCAAAATAACAAAACAAATAGGCATACCAACAAAAAGAACACTGCTGTCAGAGATCTCCAAACTTTTTGATCCCTTGGGCTGGCTAGCCCCTCTGAGCACGAAGCTTAAAATTCTATTCCAAAAAGTTTGGGAACAAAACATTAATTGGGACGAACAAATAACACAAGAAATATACACAGAGTGGTCCCAAATACAGGAAGACATACACGTCATCAATGAATGCAAAATAAGGCGCTGGCTGTCATGTAAGGAAAATGACGTCATCCAGCTACACGGCTTCTGTGACTCGTCCTTAGCTGCCTACGCTGCTACTATATACGCGCGAATCAACAATCAAGCAGAACCTATACTGGTCGCCGCTAAAACAAAACTCGTACCACACAAAAAACAATTGACTCTGCCAAAACTAGAATTGTGTGGCGCACATCTTCTTTCCAAATTGATGGCAAAAGTCAAAGCATCCTTACCGTTACGTAAAACAGAAACATTCTGCTGGACTGATTCGAAGATCGTACTAGGCTGGTTGCAAGGCGAACCAAGCCGATGGAAACCGTTCGTGGCGAACCGCGTCGAACAAATAACTACAGTGATACCAGAAGAGCAATGGCGCTACGTAAAATCAGCGGAAAATCCAGCAGATGCTGCCAGCCGAGGTCAAACTGCATCTCAACTAAAAGAAAATACGTTATGGTGGACAGGCCCGACTTGGCTAACAACTTTTCAGCCAGACCTAGAAAAATCAGAGAAACTGAAATTTATAACAAGCGAAGAACAGAAAAGATCGTATAAATCAAATGCGATTCAAAACAATAACAACCAAGGTGCTATAAATAGATTATTAGAAAAACATAGCTCTATAACTAAAGTAATACGAATCGTTGCATACATTTTACGGGCATTGACACCGAAGCGCAGCGCGTTACCTACATATCTCACATTACCCGAGCTACAAAGAGCAAAATTAATTATAATTAAACATGTACAGAACAGCGAACTGGGCACGGACATAGAATATTTACGCAGACAGAACAAAGTTGATTCAAGTAGTGCACTTTTCAAGTTGAGACCCTTTATTGACCGTGACGACATTCTACGCGTTGGGGGTCGACTCGAGGAAGCGCATTTGTCCTACGACATGAAACATCCGAAAATTATTCCGAAAGATTCCCGGCTAACTACGCTACTTATCGACCAGGCTCACCAGTTAACACTTCACGGGGGTGCCAAACTGACCCTGAACAATTTACGAGAAGAATATTGGATTATTGGTGGAAATAACAGAGTTAAAAAACAAGTTGGGAATTGCGTGAAATGTTTGAAAATCGACGGGAAAACACAACAACAGCTTATGGGAGATCTTCCAACCGCTCGTGTAAATGAAGCAAAGCCGTTTTATCATACGGGAGTGGACTATACTGGATTTGTAACCTTAAGGGCAAGCAAAGGTCGAGGAAGCAGAACATTGAAGGGCTATATAGTCATATTTGTCTGTATGGTTACAAAAGCGGTGCATTTGGATCTCGTAACAGATTTAACGAGTTCAGCATTCCTAGCTGCTTTGAGGCGAATGGCAGCCAGGAAGGGAGCCCCACATCATATTTACAGTGATAATGGCACGAACCTCCGGGGATCAGACAACAGATTGCAAGGACAATGGCAGGAACTTCAAAAAATTTTCACTGACAGCTTTATGACGGAAGTAGCTGAGATGAAGATCCAATGGCACTTCACAGCACCATCCTGGCCCAGCTCAGGAGGATTATGGGAAAGGGGAGTCAGAAGTTTAAAGGGGCACTTAAAACGAGTAGTGGGGGACCAAAAACTCACTTACGAAGAATATAGCACCGTCCTAGCCCAGATAGAGGCGTGTCTAAACTCGCGCCCACTCTGCCCGTTAAAGGAAAGCATTGATGATTTAGACGCTCTCACCCCAGCACACTTCTTCCCCGGAAGGGCTGGCGTAACAGTCATAGAAACAGAAGAAGATGCGCGGACAAGGTGGCACTTGACCCAAAAAATATTCAGTGATATCTGGAAGAGATGGAAGGCTGAGTATTTAACCCAAATGACCGCGAGACAAAAATGGAACAAACCTCAGAAAAACGTTGAAATTGGAGATCTTGTGATCATACATGAAGATAACCTACCAGCAGGGAAGTGGGCAATGGGACGAGTCCTAGAAGTACATCCAGGGAAAGATGGACTAGTAAGAGTAGTGACACTCAAAACAAAAAATGGGGTAATGAAAAGGCCAGTAGTGAAGCTCTCGGTCCTACCCTTAGCAAAACAAAAAACATTAGAAGAAACAAAACAAACAAAAACACAAACACCAAAACAGAAAAGAAGAGGATGTTTTGCAACAATCATCGCAATATTGGTGTATTTTCTTACATTGTCAACCGCCGGAAGTTGCGTGAAAATTACCCCTATAAACGACAGGCAAGGATTGTATTTTGATAAACTAGGAAACATGGAATTAGTAAGGGACGATTGGAAACTAGTTGCATACTACGACATGAGCCCCTACTGGGAAGGCGTGTCTGCGTATAAAAAGTACAATGATCAATTAGAAACCATTTGTAAACAAATAACAACCTTATCCCATTGTGACGTCGTCATGTTACAACTGCGTCACACGTACGAGGAACTGCAACACTATAATAACATTTTATTACGAAATCAGCTGAAACGGCAGACTCGCAGGCGACGGGGATTAATTAACGGCGTTGGAAACCTTGCGAACACGTTATTCGGAGTCCTGGATGACCGCTTCGCTGAACAATACCAGAAAGACATAGGTCTTCTTCGAGATAATGAAAAACACCTCGTGACAATGTGGAAAAATCAGACGTCTATTGTTGAAGCCGAATACAACATGCTATTGAGAACCCGAGAAACAATTCAAAAACAACATAAACTAATACATCAACATTTACTTAACTTGGAAAAGGACACAGGCGTAATGGCAAAGGAAATTACCGCCGCAGAATGCCTTTCTCAATTTACAATAATCAGCATGGCTGCAAACAATTTATTAAATCACCTCAAGACAATACAAGATACCTTAATTGATACCATAACTAACACATATAATGAAAAAATGAACCTACATATTATGAGTCCTCAGCAACTACAACGAGAACTAAGCGTTATTTCCAGTCAGCTTACTAATGACCTGACTCTCCCGATAGAAAACATACAACCAAATCTACACAGTATTTACCAGGTGTTAAAAGTGAAAGCAAGAATCACTGACCTATATATGATATTTGAGATTCGCATTCCTTTAATAACTCGTGATCGTTACGATCTTTACACAATTATTCCAGTTCCGCAAAGCTCAGCAAAGAACATGATATCTGTCCTTCCTATAGCAAAACATATAGCCATGAACTTACAAAAGGATGCATTTATGCCTTTACGAGAACAGGACCTAGAAAATTGCCTTCGGCAAGATTCGTTTTCCTACTTATGCTATCTTAAGGTTCCGATTTACAAAATGAACAATGATAAGGATCTATGCATTAAAGACGAGACCGAAAAACATAAATGTAAAACAAGTATCGCTGCGTGCCAGAACATGTGGATAAGTTTATCAAAGCCAAACCATTACTTATATTTTTGTTGTGATCACTGTCCGCT
The DNA here is from genome assembly GCA_905404275.2 of Hedya salicella. NCBI lineage: Eukaryota > Metazoa > Arthropoda > Insecta > Lepidoptera > Tortricidae > Hedya > Hedya salicella. The sequence goes on along the minus strand of FR990099.1, from coordinate 18,597,743 downwards.
GAGAACAATATGCACGGATCGAGTTACCGCTCAATCGGTAACCCGAACTAACATTATTTATATTGAAGAAAACTGCATCGTAAAAACGGATAACTTTGCAGTTCACACGCATATGAATATGCAAAGTAAATTGAATTTAAAATATGAGATTCTAACTCCAGAAATAGACCCAATAAACCATATAATTAACATAACAATGAATGAAAATGAAAACTATAATTTGACCTTGACAAACGAAGACAAAGAACAGAAGAACATTGAACAGAAGTTAAAAAATTTAAAAGAGACTCAATCTCCAATAGATCAGTACTCGGCACATGACGTGCACCATTACGCTGCCATATACTGCCTCTGGGCTGCGATGATCATCGTGGTCTCAGTGCTCGTATGTCGCAGAACACGCTGTCAGTGGCGACTGAACAGGTTATCTGCTCCCACCCCAACAACTCCAGAGGATACGAGTTCACAATCAGCGCACGAAGTGCCAGCAAGCCGCCGAGTGGAGCGACCGACCCCAGCGCCGAAGCGGGCGACGCCCGCCCCGCGGGCTGCCCGATGCATCAGCCTGCATGATATTGGTGATAGTGATCAGTGTAGTCCTAGTGCGCGAAGCATAGTGAGAAGTGCAAGTGAAAACCAAATTAACGATGCGCGAGTGGAAGCCATAGAGCTTCAAGAAATAAGTAGATCGCAAAAGATGGACAGGGGAAGCTCCCCAATTTTAAGAAAAATATCTTTTAATTAATATGTACTTAATATCATGTTTATTACATTGTTCTATCACCTTGTATCATCCTTTCAACGTTATCTCATCTCACCGTTTGCCCCCGGCAAGATGTTCGGTGCAATATGCACCTAACACGTGACGCGCCCCTGCGTACGTATGCGTTTTAGCTACATTGAGGTCAACACTAATTTCAATCTATTAATTTAATGCAATTACGGATACCGTCGCGACCGGGTGCATTCGAACACAGTTTTATAACATTTTAACATTTAGAAACATTTTAAACTAACTTAGCCTTTAGTAACAGTGTGTTTAGCAGTAGTTTTTTAGACATTAAACATTTTCTTCTCTTCTCCGGACTTTTAACATTTACTCACAACCCTCGCCCACCACAACTAACAAGGATAAGGAACATTGTAGTACTAACAAAATGAGTCAAATTACTCGAAATAAATGATTTTACTATTATTTAATCAAAGCATTATGTAACGTAAACAAATTATAGCAGGTAAGTTTTCACCGAATTTGTTAGCGAGAATAACAGGACACGGGCATATGAACACACACTGATGATATTCTTAAGTCATTGATGATCTTGATAAGGTCACGCAAGCTTGCTGGATGATGGCCGAGCAGGATCGGCTTGGTGGGCCTATAAACAGTTATCTGTAAATTATTTTGAAGCAAACAACAGTGTATCAACTTTTTCATAATATTCTGTCTCATAACTCAGAAGACAATTAGTGATAGTTACTTAAAAAATTGTGAATGGACCCATTTTCTTCATATCGTTTAAAATCACAGTTTTATAGCCTAAATCAGGAGACGAAACCATGGCAACGAGGTAAAAACGAAGTTGATCGACTCCACGATTAATACTTTTTTCACAGGGAAAACGTCGCATGCAAGAAGTCCATCCGTAAATCAACTGGCCTCAAACGGTGCACACGAATAATTGTTCCCTGCTTTTGTAAGCAGAAGCAACCCTATTCTGATACTAAACACCTTATACAATGTTTTTACAGCAATGTTTTTACTCTGTGGATGAATATTTATGTCATGATCTATAAATTAATATTTAATAAAAAAGAACATGAAAGTCTGATATATTTAGCGCTGTAATATATAAAGGATAGTTGTTATTGACCATTATGTTGCTTTTGAATGTGATATCTATTAATTAAGATGATTATTACTATTATTACCATGTAACCTAACTTCATTAAAGCATAACATTTATATTTTACGTGTTGTGTTAACAGCAAAACATGTGAAACTGATATTTATATTTTATAAGACCTATTATTGTACATCATGTTTTTAAGTAAAATAAATATTGATTGATTGATTGATTGATTGATTGATTGATTATATATTTGATCCGCGTGAAAAATAATAGCAAAGCTATTGCATACAATTTTGTAATGCTAAATACAAGTGATATCCTCATACCTAATACACATTGCAATTTTAAACAATGGTTGTGAGGACATGAGCTCAAGCAGTTTAAACTTATTTTGTTTTAGTTTAGTATTATTTTGAGAGTTAGTTTTAGTGTACCTAAATATACTAAGTTGCATATTTTAACTATCATTGTGTATTGATTTTAATTTAAAAAAAACATTAACTACTTAAATTAGCATAAGCATCTGCATAGGCTTCAAGTCTTTCGTTTTATAAGTAAAGTACCAAGAACTTTTTACACTGATATGATAATAGTGTGTCATGGATATAACAAGACTGATCTATTTCTCAATGGCATACCTTTAAAGGTAGCAAAAATGGTGGGCTTAATGACAAATTTAATATACCAAGAAACGATAGTATAACTAGCAAAGACAGAAAGAAAACGTTAATGATATTAAAATGTTATACGTATAACGTACGTGAGATATGAAATAAAAACTTGTACCAGGAAAAGCGAAAATAAAATTGAATATCAACGTGCACGGTATTATTTAAAAACTAACGTGGAAATGAATCGGATGTGAAATTAAATAATAACAGATGGAGCTGATTTTTGCTTTGTTGCTTCATAGATGGGAAAATGGGAATGAGGATGTTTCGCTCTATTGTGCAAAGATCAGACTGTGTGTTATAGCCTGACAACTTTATTCGTGACACTCCCATGCGCGCAGGGTCATCGTGCGTCTTTCCCCCGTCCCCGCAGATCTTGAGAGTGTCACAAAGGAAGTTGCCAGGCTATAGTAGTCTGAAGCCGTGAAGTAGTAGATCGCCACAATAAAAAGCAGGAGCTTCTCACTTAAGGGAGGTCTTCATCAAAAAATAGTCTTGAGGTAGTTTTTATCCGCTTGTTGTTTTTACTTTTAATGAAAACTCCTGGAAACATTATAACCCTAATTTTCTTAAAATTACATTCTTACCCCTGATATTTGAGTCGAAAGTTATGGCTAATAGAATATTGGTACTCCGTTATACGTTGACAAGGGTTTATTCATATTTAAATCACATGAAAATAATATACCAGTGAAAATGACCATGGAACCACTGTAAAGCTGTGATAGGAGGATCTAAGAAGCATGCCCGTCAACAGGAAAATATCTTGAAAATAGGGCATCAGAGCTACGTTAAAATAGAAGATCGCTCAGGAGGCCAAAACCAATTAAGTTTCCAGACTCAAAGCAAGTAATGAAACAGACGACGGTTTTAAAAAAACTTTGTCACTTATTGGCGTTTTAAAAAGCCTGAGTAAGATAAAAATGTGTAACATCAACACCAGAATACGCCTGTAAAGAAATGCCTTTCCAGGCGAAAGAGCATGAATGAATTGTAATCGCTGACGTGATTACAGCTTTTAAAAGCGGGACAGTGCAGGCTATTGATAAAACCTCCGTGGTAATATCGGTGGACTGATATTTCTACTAAATTCATCTGTGTTTTATTGTGAAAGGTTAAAAATAGTGTGGAATTTTCGCAACTGGTGAGAGTTTTCCTTTAATTTTTTGGGACAAATTATAGGGATTCATTTTTCTTACACGACATTAGACACTCTAAATACTAAGTTCTGTTCGCAGTACAAAAAATCAATAAAATTAAAAATAGGCACACTATAATATTCTATTTATATATGATTACAGTTACTACAGTTACTTGAAGTTATGCCGTATATTTCAAGATTTTTAAGTAAGTTTTCATGATTTGCAAGGCAGCTGATCACTTGATAGAAAAGCTGTGTTTTTATCGTAACAAGGGCTTTTACTGTGGTGAACGCAGCAACAAGTGTCTTAATTAGGTAAAATATTTAATTGACCTGTACGCAATTAAGTTTATCATCTTTTTTTTTTGGTTGATCCTTAGGTCTCTTTCGGTCAATTCTAACCGTTTTAGAGTTATGGAGTGGGTCCTTCGGAGCGAGGCGCCTGCTGAATCGTAAGACATCGCCTGGCGACCGGGTGGCAACCAGGACGTTTCGGCAAGCCGATGAGATGCTGGCATATGGGTCAGCTGTTTTGATATCTGAAGATTCTCAAAGATGACCCCTTCTGGGCCTTTTCTTCCAATCTTCAGTTTAATGTTGAAATATTCAGTTTTCATTTTCTATGATGTACTATTGTAGTCTAGGCGTATCCGCTTGGCGGTCAGCATTGTCCAGTCTAGTAGCGTTGAGAGAAGACAAAGGCGGGAAAGCTAGTGACCCCTCGAACCAACTGTAGACCCTCTTCTGCCCGGGGAGCGTACTCAACCCGCCTCGACGTGGCGAGGGCGACTCTATGTGGTGCCGCTGCTGTAGAAGGTGGTGTCCAGAAAGTCCAAGGGGGGATCGCCACCCGCGGTGTCCTCAATCTTCGCTTGTCGTAAAGTCCAGATTATCCTCCCAATCTTGCGTTGGGAGTTGTAGGAGGGTGTATCCGGCATGAGGAGCACTGACGGCGGGCAGGCTCGCCCCGGAGCGCGCAGCAGGTCCCCCTCGGGTTGGCAAGACAGCTCGGCGCAATGCGGCGTCTACTTTGACTCCAACGCGAGGAAGTCGTGGTGCAGGATCCGGCTTGTTCCCACTCTCCGCGGATGCTCCTCACAACGATGCAGCACTACGATGCTCGAAGAGCATTTTTGATGTCACTTGTCACACACTTGCATGTGGAAATATTGTCCGGTTTTCTTCTCAGCTAGTGAGCGGTGCAAGGCTTTAACACTTTACCGCCGGGGGCTGAGGTCACCCCGGCGGCTCGCGGATGGTGATGGTGGTGCGATCGCGCGTCTGTGCCTACAGAAACACGGGAAGTTATTTTCATTTTAATAGAACAATCAAAAACAGATTATAGCGTATATTTTCTCATTTAAGTTCCTCACGTTTCGTAAGCTTTACAGACACAGTGAAAGAATTTTGATTTTCCTGATGGTAATATTTCCCGTTAAGGGAAATAGTACTACCGATATTCTGAAAATCTCTTTTCAACGAATGTAGTAGCCCTATATGTGTCCAAACACACATATCTTACGACGTTTTTGGCCATATTGTCAATTAGCAAAGTAAGGCAAGGTGCTAACCAATTCAATTTGGCCCCTGGTCCTAACGGCTGGCGAACAATGCCAGCCCTTCGCTCGTAAATGCTATTTGCTGCTATACAGACTGTAGGGCGTAATGGATAGACTGTCGTAGGATAGTGTAAGGAGAAAAATCACTTTTACTTATAAGTATGGTTTAAAGCTTCCGTACTCAAAGGGTATAAAAGAACCCTACTACTAAACCTCCGCTATATGTTTGTAAGAGGGCTGTAAGTCGTGATTTAATGAAAAGTGAAACGTGTCAGTATTTAATAAACTTTAATTTTTATTCGCGTGTGACGAAAACGTGCACAATGTTAAATAGCATTCAAATTCCAATACCACGCCCAGTGTGTAACCAGGTGATTAAACCAAACAATAGGAATTTTAATGTCATTTTAAGAACACGACTGAAGTAGGCCTTTCTTAATTAAACAATTTTAAAATTTTCATATCGCTGCTTAATTCTTCAAAGTCCTACCATAAAATGGCGATGGAACAATGCTCCTAACGTCGGAGCAGACCGACCAGTGTCAGACACACTACATCCGCGTCAACTGTAATTATTGTGCAAACAAAATCAAAAAATACTCCTTTGTGTGCTTCAGTTTTGGAGCACATTATATGAACGATAGTATTTTCTCTCATCATGTTAGAAAATTATCCACGCGTTTGTAGAAGGATCTCTCTCCATCCGGTCTAGCACAACTCTCCACGGAAGTCGCGTGACATAACATCTCTCGTGTTACTTGCATTGCATTGAAATGAAAGAGACAGACAATCTTTGTCACGCCACAAAGAGCCACGCATCACAGTTGTGCTGGAGGTGCAGGCGGCTGTTATACCTGGGGACAGAAGTCCAATGAGAGTTGTTCGGAAGTTGTATGCCTTAGAAAACTTTGTTAACGCGATGCATAATATGTCAGAATTGACAGATGACAGAGGGTACGCTACACGTTCATAGTGTATACCCTTTGTATACCAATTCTTTAATAATACAATTATCACTCGCCCTACACATAATTAACGCTTTAAAATACAACCCGCTACCTCTCAATCCTCATACCCGTCATATCTCTGACCGTAGCACCGCTCCATTGCCCGCACGTAGTTCGGCCTCACATTGACATGCGCCTCAATGGCCACACTGGGACCGTATACTTTAACGGCAACTCATCACCGTTTCTTTCTAAATGTATTATATAGCTTGAGATGTTTCAAAGAATCATCACAAATGTGAAAGTGTGTGTCTTTTTCTAACGCAAACACAGATAAATGTTTTAATGAATTCTATATAGTACGTTTCACACATAAGCGGACCAGCAAAAAAAACTAAGCGTTTTCTTAATTTATTGACTTTTTATTTTAGGGTTCCGTGGCCAAAATGGCAAAAATGAAATTTGGAGTATAAGTGTCTTGTAAGCCATTACTTAGTTTGGCAGTTAAATTACAAAAATAAATATTTCAGCACAAAGCAACCTGTGGTATTTATTGAAAGTTCTACTAAAAATGCTTTGAGGTTTCTATAAAAACTTTTTGGTGTAGTGAATATTTTCGGAAATAATCTATCCGAAAGTTGCGTAAATTGTATCTGCATCGCGTAGTGTAATAACTGTAATTACTGAAATCGTCAATATATACATTCCTTAGGGTCGGCACCCAAGCCAAAATAACATTAATTGTATAGATTGAGTTAAAAAACGGTTACTTGTAAGTAAATTGAAGTAACTAAAGTATACAGTAACTTTATTCCATACTGTTTTTTTGGAGTCAGATTTATTTTTTGTTAATAACTTAATTTATTTCTCCCACCTTCTCAAGCAAGAAAGTTCTCATTCATCTTTTAACCAGCAGTCCAACTAATCATCTCCATCATAATCATTTCAAGCACCACATTTCAAAGGGTACCAACCGCTCCCTGTCCATAAAACTTGTGCATTTAATGTATTAATTAGTCTTTGCTATACTCCAAATGAAGTATGCTATTTTGAATACGTCTCGATAAGTATTCTGTTTTTGAATAGGCTCTTCTTGGCGTGGAAAACGTTAGAAGTATATTATTTTGCCAACGCACGAAAGTCACCGATATCGGTGTTTCGCAACTAAAGTGCCAATGAGCCGGCCATATGTGTTGCAGAGACGATGACAGGTGGAGTCTACGACCGCTACACTGGAGACCTCGAACGGGTGGCAGAAGCGTTGGAAGACCGCAAGTCAGATGTCGGACGACATCAAAAAGACGGCAAGTCTGACCGGGAATAAAATTGCCGCATCATGAACCAACTGGAAATCCATGCAAGAGGCATATGTTCAGCAGTGGACACATATCTGCTGAGAAGAGAGAAGAGAAAATAAGTAGAAAGAATGGTGGCTTTTTATCTTCTATCGCAACTGATCGAAAAATGTTAAACGTTAAATTAAATGAACCTTAACGTAATTTATTTCCAAATAACTTTTCATATACAATGCCATCCGGTCCATTTGGGAGGTCAAGCCCGACATCAACCTTCAGAAGTTCCATGACCTGGAATCCCTTTATTTACCTCGTCACACCTGAATAAGACCTCCATAACTCTATCACGTAATCAACTAAGTTCCTAAGCCTGCTTAAGCCGTGTAATCTTGAACACAATACCCCTAACTCAATCTCCATAAAACGGCGTATCATCAAAGTAAAAACGCGGCTGTTAAACCGTTCTTTACGGAAAGGTTAGTAATAACAGTTTAGCTGAAAAAGAGCTTAAGTTAATAGGGTATTGCGTGCGACATACGCCTTTTCACAAGTAAAATATCTGAGCAACCTGGCCCCGCAGACGGGATACCCCATTTGCCAAGACTATTCACACCTTTATGAACATTTAGAGAACTTTATGTAATTAGCTTTGTTTAAATGCGGCATTTAATTTGAAGCGTCTCTGTAGTTTGACACCAGTGTGATTGTTGACTTTGATTATTTAGCTAGGAAAGGGTTTTGTTTACGCATTATGTAGTACAAGCTGCACCGATAAATGAAACAAATAAATGAGGTATTATTATGAAAGCTTGCTTGCCTACTGGTGGTTTGTTGTATTTGTATGCGTAGTTTTTGGGGAAAGTGCATGAAAATAAGCTCATGTGAGTACACTTTGTGCTCACATGAGCTGAATTTATTGTCATATCTAACTAAGACACTATAACGCGGAAAGGCAAAGAATCTGTAATCCATTAATGTAATATGGAATTCCGCAAAATAACGTCTGAATATTACAAATATTAATTTAAATGAATTTACTACTTACTACAAGTATGCGTTGCATACCTAATTAAAGGCGGGGTAAATTTGTTTTCGGAGCGGTTACACATAACACATTATAATTAATTATCAGCCAACGTCATTGCTGGACATATTTGCTCACTGAAAATCAAAGTGACACTATACAAAATTGAGGGACAGGAAGCGATATGCCTCTCCGAAAGAACACCACTGTGACCGGTTCCGTGTGCCGTCCTGCGGATTCCAGCAACTTTCATCAGATCATCTGTTCACCATGTGCTGCTATCGGTTCTACGAGCAATGTGCCCAATTCCACTTAAATTTTGTAATTCTTCGAACTAAGTCGGTTATTCTACGGAAGTTACAATTGAGAAAAGTAAATGTAAGTAGGTATAATAGCAACGCAAATTAGATTCTTTCTTCTTGTTTCACTTGGCTATATTATTATAGTATGGCGACAAGCCTCTTTAGTGTTTAGCAGTAACACTATAACTTAACCAAATGTATATAAACTATATTACATAATGTAATATTGGTATAGAGTCGCAGGGTCGTTGACTAACAGGGTAACGGTTTTTATAGGAGATAATTAATACAATGTTTGGCTCAGTGGGAGTAACGTTGCCTGCGAAGCTGAGGTCCTGGGTTCAAATCCCGGTAAGGGCAATATTTGTGTGATGAGCATGAATATTTGTTCCTGAGTCTTGGGTGTTTTCTATGTATATAAGTAATATATCTATTAAATATATCGTCGTCTAGTACCCATAACACAAGCCTTATTGAGCTTACCATGGGACTAGTTCGATTTGTGTAAAAATTGTCCTGTAATATTTATTTATTTATTTATTTATTTTAATGTAGTTATGTAGATATAAAATAAAGAACCTTTGTATCGTATAAACCTTAGTTTATATACATTTGGTTAAGGCAAATACAAGCAATTTGCGTTCCTATGTCGCAGTCACGGGTGGACCGTGACCATGGAAAGCTGAAAAGCTTCCGAAACGTCAGGAACTAAAATGAGATAATATACGCGATATAATCCGTTAAATTGTTTTATTTCAATGAGTAATAATCGCGGAAACAGAAGAACATATTAATTAAAGATTAGTAATACCCAGTTCCCTTCTAACATTTCAAATTCTATAAACGTCAACGCCAAATTGATCAAAGTCAAACATCAAGTAATTTCGCATCTCGATCAGTTTTGAACAATCAAACTGTAATTTTATTTTGTAGAATCTTAATATTCATTTTCTATTAAGTTTAGGAGCGTTATATGAACCTGTGGAAGTAAACTAACGACAATTCCCTTCGCCGACGACTTTGCGTAAGACAAATTGGATCGATGACATTACAATATGGACTAAATCGCTGACAACGACGGTAACAGAGTGTATTAACAAAAGTAAGAAATTTACATTATAAAAGTGCCTTAATACGTTTAATGTGCCCATAGGTGACTATTTGACACCTGACAAACAGTTACGTGACTCGTCATTGGAGCACCCTGACAGAAAAAGTGTTACAATTATTTAGAATAAAACCGATCTTAAAATGATCGCCCTTACACCGATGAGAAGGTTGCAAAACTCCCAATGAAAACTGGTTTCAAGTGCTAGCCGCGAAACGCGAAAGTAGATATCAAATTGAGAGCATAGTTGCTTCATCAACTCAATCACCTAACGTTAACGTTACGCACTAATATGCCAATTTTGCAGATGCTACTGATGCTCCTATTTCAAAATCTCCGCGCACTTTAAATCATACTACATACACGATGTATAAGTCATCTGATTTTTTATGATAAAGATCTGATAAAGAATGTATGATCATGGTAATGAATAATTAAAATATGAACAGTACAAAATTCAAAACAAGTAGAGTAGATCTCGAATGCTTTTTTACAGGATATAATCTGCCAGAGATTAAAACTGCCCAGCTATGAGCGGATGGGTTTAAAAGTATGACTAAAAATATTAACATTTAATTTACTTAATGCACATAAAATCAAAACACCGGCTATCTAAAATGCATTTTTTTCGTCTGTAGAAAGGAGAACTAATTATTTTGTGGAAATCTCTGCGTATATGTTTTTTATTAATCCTAATTTTAAATTCTTGGGTAGAAATATTTTGTGTAACTTGAAGTAGTTTGATTAGTCTTTTACGTTTAAAGTACAGACAATTTGCATCGATACTTTGATCTATATGGGAATTGGCAATAATTATCTCTCTTGACGACTGAAATATGATCTACTTTTCTTGAATCACTACGAATGAGAAGCAGGGGCGGACTGGGAGGGATGTTCGGAATAAAATTATTGAAATTCTTCAATCACCTTAACAATTCCGGGCCGTCACTTCCCGGTATCCGGGGTAATTAATCAAAGCCTCTTTCAATTACAGGATGGTTTTTGTTGGGTTCCCTCGAGTAAGATTTTAAAATTTCTTAGCATAATTTGTGTGGTGCGAGCGATTGTGTGGAAACCAATAAGTATTGATAAAATGTAGTCTGAAAAGTTCCTTAATGATCAAGGGCCCGTTTTATAAACTCTTGTAACTGGTATTACAGGCTGAAATCTCTTTCTAACAATATCAATTATTAAATGAGACTTTATTAAGTTCCAACCTTTTGAGAAACAGGCCCCAGACTACCTTCTTACATTAACTGATTTACTTATCAACATAAAATCAAAGTACTTAAGTATGTACGTGATTTTAAAAATATACGTCTAAAAAACAATACGACTTGAAAACAAACTATTTATATATAAAAATATTAAATGTATAGTATCAATAATAGATCCTAACTAATAGTTAAAGTACTAACAATGTTTTTTATTATCTATCTATAAAAGACAGTTAACACTTCCACACCGCAAAGCACGCAATTTCCTCTGCAGCTACGCGTTAATTAGACGAACACATCCAGAATTAGTAAGAGCTTATTCTCCTGCTATATCTGTAAACTCAAATAAGGATAATATAGTTATACAGTGTTTACAATGGCTTTGTACTTACAGGTTACATTTAAAACCTAATAACTCGTATTTTCCATCTTCTAGCCATCAAATAAAGCACGTTTTATTTATAACGTCGAAATTTACCCCATGACACGCATAAACAAATTAAAAAAGTCAAGTCATCTAATAGTCAGAGAACCCGCGCCGCCCGCAGCCAGTTTTGGAATACCAAATCGTTTTAATACAATTGCAAGAAAGATTAATGGTTGATTTTCGGTTTAGAGAGCGGACAAGGGCTTTGAAGCGGTCCTGAGGGCTTGGGGCGGTTGGGACGTAGCCATTAATACTCTGTCCAGTCCAAGATTTGATTTCCGAATCTCTTTCACTAAAAGAGCTAAAAATATACATGAGTTATTTGGACGCTTATCGTTGAAATGAATGAATAGCATTTCTGGCACTTTATGTATCATTCGCTTGTTTATACCTAGATGGATTAACGGTGGCGTCGTAACGTTTTTACGTATAAAAAGATTTCAGTGGCGCGTAGGGACTTCAATGCGATTTCCGTTGTGAGCTTTTATAGAAACAGGAAATACTTTGTAGTTTCATTAGAATCCAAACTTCAGCAATAAGGGAATTTGTTTTTATTTGCTTCAACTCGTTTGCAATCGTGTTTCTAACAAATTATATTTCTCAGTGAAAGTTTAATCTGAAATAATTTCAACCTACGATGTGCTAGCGTCTAAGTCAGTTAGTTATTTTTGTGTTTTATACTAAAAACTCATTTATTAATGTAATTAATCTACGAGCACCTAGTCTTTGTATAGAAATAAATAGAAACTTTTATTTAGTGTCAAAGAGCTCAATATAAATGGATCATTCTTAAACAACCGAACTACACGTGACTAGCGTTTCTATAGCACTTGTATCGATCATGCCCATACCAATATTCCGAAAAGTGAAGTGTTCCGTGTAGAACCGAACGATATGTTTATATCCGACCATAAAAGTGTATTAATTACCATAATTATAAAAAAGTATTACAACAAAATTTTGTTATTTGGAAAAGATTATTTTCGGATACGAACAAATATAATTTTAATTACTGTCTATATAACTATGACTAGGCATCTGTCCTAAATAATGAATTTAGCCCTGATATTTAATACTGTTCTTAACACAATCATTATTTTTTATGATATCAACTTCCCATTAAAAAAGTATCCGATAAAAAATGAGCGCAAGGCATGGGTGAGCGAACCAGTTATCCATGCATAATAATGCGTCACATAGTCAATTAGTTACCGATACAGTGTTGGATCTCGAAACAAGGTACTCGAAAGAGCTTTACGCTGCCCGTAAGCAATATTTCAATGACATGATTTCAAATAGTGATAACATCTGTAGGACGACTTGGCGTATAATTGCATCCGAAACGGAATCCCTAACGTCTTTTGTCCTAATGTATCATTTGCCATAATGCATTTTTTTCAGAAACCGTAAACTTTTCAGGATTGTTATAAAACAAACCTAACCTAACCTAACCCAATCTATACGACGATCTTTTAAAAAATCCTGAAAAAATTACTGTTTCTGAAAAAATACGTTATGGCACATTAGGACAAACGATACATTAGGATCAACGATATGTCGTCTCGTATACTCGATATATTACCAACTTTCCTTATAAACATACTTTGTGACCTAATAAGCAGATGCATAGATGCAGTTACCTATCCCAGCATGTTGAAAAATATAAAATTCAACCAATCTATAAAGGTAAAGGTGACCTGAACAATTTGAAGAACTATCAACCCATATCGTTGATAACACTATTTTCAAATGTCTTTGAGCGCCTAATAAGTGACAAATTGATGTCTCACTTGTACTCTAATAGCTTATTGAATACTCAGCATTATGCTTACCAACCAGGGAGATCCACGTCATCCACGATCGACGCAGCGCGCGACTTAGTGACCAGGGTGACCGGCCACCTCGACGCCGGGCGACAGGTGGCAGGCATATTCTGCGACTTGTCACGCGCCTTCGAGCTGCTCAGTTATCCTCTCATTCTAGCCAAATTACATCACTATGGTATCACGGGCAGCTTCTTACAAACGATAGCCTCCTTCCTAAAAGGCCGCAAACAGTTAACTTTCGTACGCGGAGTAAGATCCCATCTCCATGAAATGGGGGACGCTGCCGTTCCGCAGGGTTCTGTGATCGGTAACAATATTTTTTCAATATTAATGAACGATTTCAAAACCGCCACCGACGATGCGGAAATTGTGATCATCGCCGATGACGGTTGTGTAATCGTCGCAACCGAGAATTACATTCTACTCAAAAATAAATTTACCAAAGTAATGGAGGAAGTAGCAAAGTGGTTCTCGGTCAACGGCATGATATTGAACGTTGATAAAACCAATATAATCCGCTTCTGCAACGGCAATTAGTCCCTCAGGTTGACCAAGTCAAATATCTAGGCCTTATAATTGACTCGCGGCTAACGTGGAGTCCGCAAATAGATTAGTTGTGTGACCGCCTGTCATCCGCTTGCTTCGCTTTGGGCAGACTCCGTCCCAGCCTGAATATCAACAACGTCAAAATAGCCTATTACGGCTACTTCCATTCCATACTAGCATACGGAGTCGACCTATGGGGCGACGCTGCGGACCGACTCAGGCCATTCAGACTACAAAAACGAGCAAGTCGATGCATAACTGGGGTCCCATGGGACTACCCAGCTCAAGAACTGTTCAAGCAAACAGAGATCCTTACCTTACCGTGCTTATACATCTTTGACGTGGCAAAATATGTAAGGCGTAATTTAACATGGTTCCCAACTCGTGCAAACGCACGAGGTCCGAATTGCAGAAGGCACGATGAACTTTATCCACCTAAGACCCGACTTGCCAAGTCTAGAAAATGTATGCACACGGTGGGACCTAGGGTACATAACAAAATTCCGCTAGAGTTAAAACAAGCCACTAGCCACGGATCATTCAACAAAAAACTTAAAACTAAACTGGCGTCTGACGCCTTCTATTCAGTCGATGCCTTTTTCGAGAAAAGTAAGTACATACATTTCTAATCTGTTACCTATCCATGAATACGTAACTGGTTCGGTGGGTCAGCCTTGCCTCCCAAACCTGTGTTTATCTAACCTAATCATAAAAACTAATATTAAGTATACCTAATTGACATGTAAAATTGTATTTTATTAATAAATGAAATGAATTTAATGTAATAAGTTCGCTAGATGGCGCTGCTACTAGCAACAACACTCTGCGAAGTGTCTCTAATTAGAAATAATAAAATAGTGTTTGTTGTGGAAATAACTTAATTTTATAGCACAAGTAAATTTCATATTGCTATAAAGCTGTGTTAATGTTATCTCTCAAAAACAGTGAGTGCGTACAACAAAAAACACTTATTTAAATGTTTTTTATTACTTCTCGAAACAGATATATGTGGACATAATAATAATAATAATAAAAAAAAAAAAAAAAAAAAAACCGCTGACAACGTCACAAGTGTTTTGATAATAATATTTTGGAAAATCGTTTGCAAATAATTTTATCACCATGTTTGGATTGTTTTACGTGCTTTACAACTAGTGGGCTCATTTGATATATGTATTTTAAATTTCTGGTAAGTATACATTTGAATAAAGCCCCAGAATGAAATTTAACCCGAACTGACAAGAAATTTCGCCTTTGTCAACAACACGGAAAATTTATATCTCGCAACTTATACATGCAAACGAGAAGCAAAACACGTCTAGCGGATACTAGCGCACGCCCACCACCCTCGCCCGCCTCCGCCAGCTCCGCTGCATCACCGTCGAGCGATGAATACGCCACCGCCCTGGACGAAAGCAGTGAGTCGAGCGATGAGCGCGGGCCGCCGCCTCCGCCGCCACGACCGCCTGCGCGACGAGGACGGCCACCGCTGCCGGCACGCTTGGGGCCTGCGGGGCACTCTGCTCCGCCCACGGCTCCCGCTACCGGTGGTATAGTGCGTCGCATACGATGGTCTCAAGCCAACAACGAGAACGTCATGCCCGCATACTATGGGGCTACAGAGGGGGGAACCCACCTGTCTGCATACCGAGACAGGATGCTCCTCCTGTTCCAGACCTTCGAACCGGCCATCGCCGCATCTGCGCAGCGGCTATCGGATCAAGTGCGCGCCATCCAACGGCGTAAGCTGCTGGACGACGCGACGCTTGATCGACTGCGCCTGGAAGTACTGGCTGCTCGCGCGGCCTCCACGTCGTCTCGGAATCCACGTGCTACGTCGCCGGTTCCGGCGCCAGCACTCGACCTGATGCCGGGGGCGCCGCGGGTCGATCCCGACTCTGACGAGGAGCACTGCGCGAGTAGCGTAAGTACCCAGGCCAATGAGCAATTGAGGAGGACTCTGGAAGAGACGATTGAGCGGTATCGATTCGCACCTGACTCTAGGCCGCGATTACCACGCTTGCCCGCGAATAAACGTAACTTGGCGCTAGTGGGAGCCTTGAATGCTTTGCTAGACCCGTATCTGCGGGCTAGCGAAGATCTAGCTGATACCCACTCGATCATGTACTGCGGGGCCATCGCGGCGTGCCGCGTTGCTCGTGTCAAGTTCCCGGACGCTGACCGAGCACCGCGGACTGCCGGTGGTGTCCCCGTCTGGCAAGTACGGATCGAGCGGCGTATCAGCACGTTCAGGACTCTCATTGCAAAGCTAATCAGCTTCAGGGGGGGTAACAACCGCCCTCGTGTCATGCGCTACGTAGCACAGGCCTTTGCGGGGACTGATGTCAGTTCCTGTGATTACATGGCCTGTGTCACGGAGCGCATCGACTTCCTGAAGCAGAAAGCCTATGCGTGGGCAAGCCGTATCCGTCGCTACAGAGAACGTGTAGATCGATTCCAGCAGAATCGCCTCTTCCAGAGCGATCAAAGGAAGGTATACCGAAAGTGGGAGGGAACCGACCAACGTGTGACCGACGGGCGGCTGCCGGATCCTACCGCCATGAGTAATTTCTGGCGTAGTATCTGGTCGGTGCCAGTCGAGCACACAGAGGGCGAGTGGATGAATGTTGTCGAGCGCGAGTGTGAGCCCATCGAAGCCATGGGGGCTGTTACCATCAGCCCCGATGACGTGAGTTGTGCGGCTCGTACGACTCAGAACTGGAAAAGTCCTGGGCCGGACGGGTTGCACAACTTCTGGGTTAAGTGGTTTCGATGCTCATACGAACGACTGGCAACACAATTCCAACAAGCCCTCGAGCTTGGTTCCCTGCCATCTTTCTTAACAACTGGTGTTACCTTCTTGCTCTTCAAGTCCGGTAGTACCACGGAAGCGAAAAACTATCGACCCATCACGTGCTTGCCTACGCTGTACAAGCTCCTTACATCTATTTTGAGAGCAAAAATTAACACGCACATTGTTGCGAACAACGTTTTGGCCTTCTCTCAAAATGGATGTAGGGTTGGGTCCCGTGGTACTAAGGAGCTCCTCCTCATTGACACGACCATTTGTCAACAAGTTCGGCGGAGCAGGGGGTCTCTCTCTGCCGCTTGGATTGACTACAAGAAGGCCTATGATTCGGTGCCTCATTCATGGCTCGAGAGGATTTTGGAGCTGTATAAAGTCGATACAGCTCTAAGATCCTTCTTAGGCGCATGTATGAGACAGTGGACCACAGTCCTTTGTCAACCAGGCGGCCGAGACGCCCGCCCTGCTCCGCAGGACTTTATAAGGATTAAGAGGGGTATTTTTCAGGGCGACAGTTTGAGTCCACTGTGGTTCTGCCTAGCCCTGAATCCACTTAGCACTCTGCTGAAGGATTCAGGACTAGGTTGCCGGCTTCGGAGAGGGGGTGAGATCATTTCTCATCTGATGTACATGGACGACCTCAAGCTGTTTGCACCAAAACGACCGGAACTGGTGGAGCTACTGAAAGTTACAGATACTTTCAGTACCGCCATCAAAATGGAGTTTGGTGTAGACAAGTGTGCGGTCATGCATGTACAGCGGGGGAAAGTTGTAAATTCCACGAATTTAGAGCTTTCCGAGACAATGTTTCTTAGATATCTCTCCGAAACTGAAACCTACAAATACCTTGGTATGTCACAGGCATTGAGTATTGCGGATGGGGACATTAGGCAGGCAGTGAAGGAGCGCTTTTTCTGTCGCCTGACAAAAGTACTTAACAGTCTTTTGTCGGGTGGCAACAAGGCGCGCGCCTTCAACGCTTGGGTGATGCCCCTGCTCACTTACTCTTTTGGAATACTAAGGTGGACCCAGACTGAGCTGGACGCCCTGGATAGGAGGGTCCGTATGCTGCTCACTACACATCGCATGCTACACCCACGCTCGTCAGTAATGAGACTGTACATCCCGCGTAAGTGTGGGGGCCGTGGCTTTTTAAACGCCAAGGACCTCCATAATCGCGAGGTGTGCAGTCTCAGGCAGTATTTCCTAAACAACGAGTGTGGGATACATCGCGATGTAGTGGCAGTAGACAAAGCCCTCACCCCTCTATCCTTGGCAAACGAGAACTGGCGCAGACCAACGGTGCTTAGCACCGTAGACCGCAAAGACGTATGGAAGAGTAAGGAGCTACACGGGCGCTCGCGTCGGTGAACTGGCTACGTTTCGGCGATCTCTTCGGGGAAACCGAAGGTTTTTCCTGTGCAATTGCGGACGAAGTTATCATGACGAACAACTACCGGAGATATATCCTGAAAGACGGTACGGTCGACATTTGTCGGGCATGCCGCCGTCCCGGAGAGTCACTCAGGCATATCATGTCTGGTTGTTCTCATCTTGCTAACGGCGAGTACTTGCACAGACATAACCAAGTAGCCAGGATTATTCACCAGTAAATTGCTGTTAAATACGATCTTGTGGGGTCTGAGGTGTCATACTATAAGTATGTACCGATGCCAGTTCTCGAAAATGGTCGTGCCACGCTGTATTGGGATCGATCTATCCTCACGGACAGGACTATTGTAGCCAATAAGCCTGATATCGTGCTGGTAGATCGATCTAAGCGCCGAGCAATGCTCGTCGACATTACCATCCCACATGACGAGAACCTCGTGAAGGCCGAGAAGGACAAACTCAGCAAGTACCTTGACTTGGCTCACGAGGTCACCGCCATGTGGGATGTTGATTCGACGATCATTGTGCCAATAGTCGTTTCGGTAAACGGTCTTATAGCAAAGAGTCTCGACGAGCATCTTAAGAGACTCTCGCTAGATGGCTGGATCAAGGGTCAGATACAGAAGGCAGTAATCCTGGACACGGCCCGCATTGTCAGGAGGTTCCTCTCTGTGCAGCCCTAACCACCGGTAGCTTGAGCCCTGCCCCGCTGCCGGCGGCACCCTAGGTTAGGTTTTTTATAATGTGTTTATATTTTGTATTTGCATTTTGTATTTTACTTTTTATATATATATATTGTAAAAAACCTACCTAAGATTGAAAATAAATAAGTGTATAATAAAATAATAATAAATATTACAGGACAATTTTACACAAATCGAACTAGTCCCATGGTAAGCTCAATAAAGCTTGTGTTATGGGTACTAGACGACGATATATTTAATAGATATATTACTTATATACATAGAAAACATATTGATATTACCGCGAAATTAGTTCAGAAATCATGATTTTTCTAGTGCTTTTATAGTGTATTTTCAAATATAAACAATCAAATTATTCGTTAACTGCGGATACGCTTCTGTTACCAACGACATCTTTAAGAAGTTCTACGAACTATTATCTTCGTTGACTTTGTTAATCAATAAAGAGGCAACATAAGCGAGTCGCAGTAGTTGAAGAAAAGTTTCTATACTTCGACGCTAGATGGCAGGAATATTAAGTGTTTCTTGCACCATCTAGAGACATTGTGAAGAACTACATGATACATCGATATGGAAAAGGTTAAAGTAACTACGAAGACTGTCGCAATGGGAACCAATGGTAATCGGAAGATGGCAGCACAAGTCCCATGCCATAAATGTAAAAACACTGTTGATATAATGGATACTTCGTATTGTACAATGTGCAAAAACAGATACGAATTTGATTGTGCTGGCTATTCAAAAAAACTATATCGCTTACTGGGGCAAGAATCAAAGAAGAAGTGGAAATGTAAAACCTGCGTGGGGGGACCAAGTAAAGTCACACTGAGGAAAAGAAAGCCTCATTCCCAAAAAAGAAACCTGCCAGCAATTCTAAGTGAACTATCGCCTTATACCTATAACATAAATCAGAGAACTATAGAGGCAAGCTCTTCTCCCCAAAGTGTACATAGCTGTCCAACTCTGGACTCTCACATACTTACTGAGAATGAAACCTCTGATGAGTCGTTCTCTTCACCCAATAAATTGTCAAGAAGTGTAGATGACTCAGTCAACTTTGGCTTGACTATTCTAGAGATGTAAGACACTATCTCTAGTCTTACGGTAGACTTGGCAAGCACTCAAAATGAACTTGACAATTTGATTCTAGAAAATAACGAACTTCTCAAACAAATTAATACATTTACTATGAAGAATAAACAGTTACAAACTCTCTGTCAAGTACCGAAAGGGCAAAACAAACTCAACACCAATACTACAAAGAAAAGGAGATACTCTATACAACATAATTTGGGGTCATCCACACCATGCCCCTCAAGCAACTCAACCAAATTTATCTGATGTCGACACTGAAACAAGCTCAAGGATCTTTCGCCTGCTACGTGTAATTCTTAGTCTGGAGCAGCAATAAAAGAAAGCAGAGGAAGAGATATCACTTCTCAACAGATACATAGTGACTCTAACAGATAGGCTCAATTGTACAAACACAAAATGTTCCTCTCCCAAAAATACCAAGTCTTCAAAAAAAAAACCCGCCAGACTGAAAGTAAGCAAAAAATATGGATTTACGGCTCTCAACAATGCACTGGACTAGCTGAATCAATATTGCGATCAAGATCTGGAACGAAATACGAAGAATATGAAGTCACCGCCCGAAACGAAACCCCACGCCCCGAGTATGAAGATAACAAAAAACTGAAAATATACTGATTTTAAAGAAAACGACAAACTAATATTGTGCCTAGGTGAAAATGACCACGATCTAAAGGCAGTAACAGTTCTATTAAGGAAACTATTACAGAAAATTGATAAAATCACTGTTATTGTTTTAAACGTCAAAGCAAATCACAATTTAAGTATTATTAAATTACATAACAGTATAAGAAACCTTTGTGCCGAATACAAAAATTGTTATTATTTGGATTGTGATACTAGCTCTTACGAGATTTGTAAATCAATTAACCACGTCATAGATTGCATTGATTATGATAAAAAGTTTATAGATGTTCGTGGTTTAAAGAGACTGATACGGTACAATAAATGGTTTCAAATTAGCAAGACTGTACCGAAAAAAGGCACGATTCCATATTACTTTACTAAAAAAAGTACCCCTGCACCTATGGTTAGCATGAGTACTATTACTGATCAAGCCCACAAAATTCCCACTCCAGAGGTCAGTAGACAGTCTATATTATATTATTTCCGTGTTGTAAATAAATGTTTTCTCACCTAATGATTTAAAAATACTGCACCAAAACATAGCCAGTATATTATCGAAACAAGAAATATTAGAGTTAACAATTCAAGAATTAAAAGCCTAACAGAAACATTTTTAAAATTAGGTTAAGGTGAGAATTACTTACAAATTGAAGGTTTTAATTTAATGGCAAGTTTCTGTAGGAAGAAACAGAGAGGTGGTAGTTGTGTTTTGATTAAGATTGGAATACCCTGCAAGGAACTTACATTTCTTAAGAAATACGCCGTTGAAATTGTGTTTGAGGTTTGTGGAATTGAAATCCCATCCTGTAAATTAATAATTATCTGCCTTTACAGAACGCCTTCCTCTTACGCCACTCTATTCTTAAGCAAATTAGATAGCATGTTACATGATTTACAGGAAAAATATAAATCCTCAAGGATTGTCCTAGCTGGCGCCCTAAACATCAACACACTAATCAAAAACAGACTTACCAGTGAATTTCAAGAGCTCTGTCAGAATTATAACTTGAATATTCATATTAATAAGCCTACGCGCAAAACCACATGTATTGATCATATACTTAGCAACATTTCAAATGCAAATGCAACAGTGTTACCTTTATACCTTTTAGATCATGACACATCACAACTTTTAAGCTTTTCAGTGGAAAAAAATGTTCAATGTATCACGCCGTATTTTATCTATAAACGTGACCTTAACCTAGATAATATAAAAAAGTGTAAAGAATGCTTACGCAACTTATCATGGATGGATGTTTACAAGGAATCCATATTTAATGTAGCATTCGCAACGTTTCATGACCTTTTTCGCCTTTTATATAATCTCTGCTTTCCTATAATAAGGTCAAAAGTTCACACAAAAAACAAATGGAAACAAAATTGGATAAGCAGTCTTAAAAAAGAGTTGTAACACCAAACGTTACCTACGATACAAATATTACAAAGATAAGAATACACGCAACAAAGCAAAGTATATGACTTATTCTAGTGTGCTAAAACGATTTATCTTTGACTCAAAAGAGAGCAAATATTAATTTTATAAATAGGAGTAAGAACAAATGTAGAGCGTCATGGTTGCTCGTAAAAAGACATGTTTTGCCAAAAACGTCCAATGATGATATAAATCATATTAAAGTTGGTCACGATACCTTATCAAATCCAATTACGATGGCTTCTGCATTTAATAATCATTATATTGACTCTACTAATAAAAAACTTTCTACAGCCTCCGCCAGGACCTTAAGCACATCAAGCGCTAAATCTATGTACCTGAAGCCAATGTCAGAGGACGAAGTCAGGCTGGAAATTATGTCCATAAATGATACTAACGCTGAGGGTTACGACGGAATAAACACAAAAATCATTAAGTCTTGCGTGAATGAAATTGTACAAATTATAACCTATTTCATAAATTTTTCATTTAGTTCTGGTACATTTCCAGACGCATTAAAGTTATCAATCGTAAAACCATTATACAAAAAGAACGATAAGGATGATATAAATAATTATCGGCCTATTACTTTAATACCAATTCTATCAAAAATATTAGAGAAATATATGCATAAAAGACTAATTGACTTCTGCGAAAGATACCGAATTATTAAAACACAGCAATTCGGCTTTCAAAAGAAAAAAGTCAACTACATTAGCAGTATGTTCCTTAGTGAAATCAATATTATGTAATATTAATAATAATAACATAACCACTGGATTATTCTTTGATTTATCAAAGGCCTTTGATCTTGTCTCCCATGATCTATTATTAAATAAATTAGAAAAGCACGGAATAAGAGAGCTTCCACTCTCTTACAATGTATAGAAATGACAAAAATAGATGATAAGAGGAATAAGAGGAAATGTTTTTCCGAATATAGACCAAATAAAAATGGAGTGCCACAGGGAAGTATATTGGGCCCAATACTTTTTCTTTTATATATTATTGATATAACTGAAATTACTAAGCATGAGTGCATACTCTTTGCTGATGACATATCTATAATTGTCACATCTAAAAATAATAAAATCAATAGCAGGACAATAAAAGAACATGAGTCTGAAATTAATCACACTATTGAAATTATAATGCAATGGCTTAGTAGTAATAATTTAAACATTAATCTAATTTAGTCGAAATATATACAATTTAACAAAAATGCTCCTCATATTAATATAGCAAAAATAGACAAAGTAACCCATACTAAATTTTTAGGTGTGACTATAGATGAAGATTTAAACTGGAAGAGACACATTCAAACAGTATGCACCAAACTTAACAAATTTGTTCATGCACTTAGGAACGTGAGAAAAGTCACAAACGTAACTACTGCGATTACGGCATATCGTGCATATGTATGTAGAGTCCACTTAACGATACGTTTTGTTAGCCTGGGGTAATACCACTGACAAACATAGTCTATATAGCCCAAAAAAAGTGTATTCGAGCAATCTGCGCCTTACCGCCTCGAGAAAGCTGTAAACCTTTATTTAAAAATCTTGGATTGTTACCTATACCGTCGCTTTATATGTTCGAAGTTTGTATGTTTATCAGTAGAAATAAAAATTTGTTCAAAAAAGTAGGTGACTCCAAGCAACGTTCTCGTAGAGACCCAAACAGGCTCGTACTGGATGTTATTCCAAAATCGGCGCGCTACAGTAAAAGCTGCTAAACATGAGTATTAAGCTTTACAATAAGATGCCTCAGGAATTTCAAACTTTAAATGCCAATGCACTCAAGCCAAAGCTTTATGAATGGCTAACTGAAAATATTTTTTATAGCTTTAAGGAAATTGTTATGTAAAAAACTGTTTTACAGTAAGTACCTATAATTTCTTTTAATGATCCAAATAAATAAAAGTAAGAATAATAAATAAATAAACCATATTCTAGTTTTAAGTAAAAACTTTGCACGCCACTAGGTGGCTAACCGTGTGACACTAACCATGTGAATCTATATTATGACCAAGAATTGTACCATGATTAAGGCAAATAAATAATACTATTATACACTTATTTATTTTCAATCTTAGGTAGGTTTTTTACAATATATAGATATAAAAAGTAAAATACAAAATGCAAATACAAAATATAAACACATTATAAAAAACCTAACCTAGGGTGCCGCCGGCAGCGGGGCAGGGCTCAAGCTACCGGTGGTTAGGGCTGCACAGAGAGGAACCTCCTGACAATGCGGGCCGTGTCCAGGATTACTGTCTTCTGTAACCCTTGATCCAGCCATCTAGCGAGAGTCTCTTAAGATGCTCGTCGAGACTCTTTGCTATACGACCGTTTACCGAAACGACTATTGGCACAATGATCGTCGAATCAACATCCCACATGGCGGTGACCTCGTGAGCTAAGTCAAGGTACTTGCTGAGATTGTCCTTCTCGGCCTTCACGAGGTTCTCGTCATGTGGGATGGTAATGTCGACGAGCATTGCCCGGCGCTTAGATCGATCTACCAGCATGATGTCAGGCTTATTGGCTACAATAGTACTATCCGTGATGATAGATCGATCCCAATACAGCGTGGCACGACCATTTTCGAGAACTGGCATCGGTACATACTTATAGTATGACACCTCAGACCCCACAAGACCGTATTTAACAGCAAGTTGCTGCTGAATAATCCTGGCTACTTGGTTATGTCTGTGCAAGTACTCGCCGTTAGCAAGATGAGAACAACCGGACATGATATGCCTGAGTGACTCTCCGGGACGGCGGCATGCCCGACAAATGTCAACCGTACCGTCCTTCAGGATAAACCTTCGGTAGTTGTTCGTCATGATAACTTCGTCCGCTATTGCACAGGTAAAACCTTCGGTTTCCCCGAGTTTTGGTGCAAACAGCTTGAGGTCGTCCATGTACATCAGATGAGAAATGATCTCACCCCTTCTCCGAAGCCGGCAACCTAGTCCTGAATCCTTCAGCAGAGTGCTGAGTGGATTCAGGGCTAGGCAGAACGACAGTGGACTCAAACTGTCGCCCTGAAAAAATACCCCTCTTAATCCTTATAAAGTCCTGCGGAGCGGGGCGGGCGTTTCGGCCGCCTGGTTGACAAAGAACTGTGGTCCACTGTCTCATACATGCGCCTAAGAAGAATCTTAGAGCTGTATCGACTTTATACAGCTCCAAAATCCTTTCGAGCCATGAATGAGGCACCGAATCATAGGCCTTCTTGTAGTCAATCCAAGCGGCAGAGAGAGGCCCCCTGCTCCGCCGAACTTGTTGACAAATGGTCGTGTCAATGAGGAGGAGCTCCTTAGTACCACGGGACCCAACCCTACATCCATTTTGAGAGAAGGCCAAAACGTTGTTCGCAACAATGTGCGTGTTAATTTTTGCTCTCAAAATAGATGTAAGGAGCTTGTACAGCGTAGGCAAGCACGTGATGGGTCGGTAGTTTTTCGCTTCCGTGATACTACCGGACTTGTAGAGCAAGAAGGTAACACCAGTTGTTAAGAAAGATGGCAGGGAACCAAGCTAGAGGGCTTGTTGGAATTGTGTTGCCAGTCGTTCGTGTGAGCATCGAAACCACTGAACCCAGAAGTTGTGCAACCCGTCCAGCCCAGGACTTATCCAGTTCTGAGTCGTACGAGCCGCATAACTCACGTCATCGGGGCTGATAGTAACAGCCCCCATGGCTTCGATGGGCTCACACTCGCGCTCGACAACATTCATCCACTCGCCCTCTGTGTGCCCGACTGGCACCGACCAGATACTACGCCAGAAATTACTCATGGCAGTAGGATCCCGCAGCCGCCCGTCGGTCACACGTTGGTCGTTTCCCTCCCACTTTCGGTATACCTTCCTTTGATCGCTCTGGAAGAGGCGATTCTGCTGGAATCGATCCACACGTTCTCTGTAGCGACGGATACGGCTTGCCCACGCATAGACTTTCTGCTTCAGGAAGTCGATGCGCTCCGTGACACAGGCCATGTAATCACAGGAACTGACATCAGTCCCCGCAAAGGCCTGTGCTACGTAGCGCATGACACGAGGGCGGTTGTTACCCCCTCTACCCCCAGCTAGATCTTCGCTAGCCCGCAGATACGGGTCTAGCAAAGCGTTCAGGGCTCCCACTAGCGCTAAGTTACGTTTATTCGCGGGCAAGCGTGGTATCGCGGCCTAAAGTCAGGTGCGAATCGATACCGCTCAATCGTCTCTTCCAGAGTCCTCCTCAATTGCTCATTAGCCTGGGTACTCACGCTACTCACGCAGTGCTTCTCGTCAGAGTCGGGATCGACCCGCGGCGCCCCCGGCACCAGGTCGAGTGCTGGCGCCGGAACCGCCGACGTAGCAGGTGGATTCCGAGACGACGTGGAGGCCGCGCGAGCAGCCAGTACTTCCTGGCGTAGTCGATCAAGCGTCGCGTCGTCCAGCAGCTTACGCCGTTGAATGGCGCGCACTTGATCCGATAGCCGCTGCGTAGATACGGCGATGGACAGTTCGAGGGTCTGGAACAAATGGAGCATCCTGTCCCGGTACGCAGACAGGTGGGTTCCCCCCTCTATAGCCCCATAGTATGCGCGCATGACGTTCTCGTTATTGGCTTGAGACCATCGCATGCGACGCACTATACCACCGGTAGCGGGAGCCGTGGGCGGAACAGAGTGCCCCGCAGGCCCTAAGCGTGCCGACAGCGGTGGCCGCCCTCGTCGCGCAGGTGGTCGTGGCGGTGGGGGCGGCGGCCCGCACTCGTCGTCGCTCGACTCGCTCGTGTCGGGCGCGGTGGCGAAGTCGTCGCTCGATGCCGATGGTGAGCAAGACGAGGCGGGCGGGGGTGTTGGTCGTGCGTGTGTTGGTGTGGCAGCTGTGCTTATTTTTCGCGTGTTTTGGCTCCTCGTGAAATAGCGTTGCATGATTTAAACAGCATCTACATATTTTAACGTTGACATTTTTGACACTTCACAAATTCGGTTTTTCGTCCATAATTACCGTTTCTGAGCTGTGTTTTCACTATGTCCGTGGTTATTGAGAATTTTCTTCGGTGTTTCATGATAGATGTTGTAAAATTACGTCGAAAACAGTTAGGTAAACATAAAAAATATTAAATATAAGCGGAGGCCAAAATCCGTGTCAGCGAGTGACAGCTTATTATTATTATTATTAATATCTCAAGATTTTATATCATAACAGGATTGCGATCGGGCTTTAAAAATCATACGATTTTCGTTTTTTTAGGACATAAATATTACGATCACCATAACCAAAAACATACTAATGAGTAAATATAACTCATGGCAAAATCGCAGGTATTCTTTTAAGGAACATTAGGTTTTTCTCCAGGCTTTTCAATTTTTTACATAATCACGTGGCCGCAATACTCAGCAATCAGGGAAAAAGAAAGAATGTACTAACATGTACATGTACATAACAACATCCCATGTACTAACAAGATATTTACTTAAACAATTAATAAATGTATAGATAAGTTTATCATGTATCCACAAATTTAGTACAATAGTATAAATGCTCATTACTTGTCTTTTTCGTTACGACGCTCTGGTAACACTGTTGGTATTGCCGCTTGAGAAAACATGAAAAAAATAGTAGAAAATCTGTGTTGCTATATAAAACTAGTAGAAAAAAAGAATAAAATGACTCAACAAGATCTGTACTGCAACAATGGCATGTCCTTATCCGTACAATAAGCGTTGCATACGATATCGTTTTAATCGAACACCTAGCTACTAGAACTAAACCAAGAGGTCGCTATAGCATGCAGGAATATTATAGTGAAGGTTACATCATGCGTCCCCCTCTAACTTGAATATAAGAAAGAGGAGAATGATTGATATTTCTGTCATGATCTTGCATGTAAAATGCAAATCTCTGATAACAACCGTTAGCCCTAAAGCTCATTTAGACATTCATCCTAAATAAGATCTTATACCATGGTACAAAAAACTAAATTTGATCCAAATGTCCCGTTCGATCTCTATTAGTAGATGACAATGGAATGTTAGATACTTTACATAAGTACAATATAACACCACGTGCAGATATTTGTTAGTGATGAGTCGAAAATTAGTAAAGTACGAGATATGTTCCTGCCACCTTGATATTACGAAAAACCCACGTCAGAGCATGTTAATCTCACGTCCAAAATCGACATGCGTCGTGACTTAAGTTTCCAGAAGTAGCATTACCATTGCAGTAAGTAGTCTTTTGTGTAACCTCAACAGTGTTACCAGAGCGAAAAATCGGTGAATCTGGCTACCGCAACAATTTTTAGTGCTGGCAACATAGTTTACCAAAGCACCGTTCGCTTTGCGCGCTCTCGATGTGTTCGTTGCCGATTGTGTTCCTTATTTAGTTTTCTTTGGGGTGTTTCCCGTTGGAGTATTGTGGAGGCGCGGTGGTCTGTACAATGTACTATCATGTTAAATTGGGATGTTAGAACGTGGGTCTTACTAGACACGCAAAATTGCCATCGAATAGATTTTAGGATATCAAATATAATAAAAAAAATTAAGTGGTCTGTGATGGTTTGTGTAAATATAGTTACGTAATCCGCAATCGGTATGTCGTTGTATTGCATTGCAAACTTGGCTGATACACTCCCTTATGACTAGAAAACATTTTTTTACTAGTCATAAGGGAGTTAATTTAAATACTGTCCATGGTCTCTGGTGACTTATCTACGTATATGTGGAGACTATTTTAGATTTATTCATCAACATATATGGACCATACAGAATTATGTTCTTAATACGCGCGTGTGTTAACGCGGATATTTTTGGTCCGATAACCATTAAGCCACTAGAAAAAAATAATTCAGCTGTTTAGCCTGTTTATGAACACAGATGCCATGATTACATTTCAATTAATAATATTTAAAATAGAGTCTATTTGAACGCCTACACACGCGAAAGACGGACGATTTGTATAAAATAAAACATTTGGAGGGAAAATTAAATAAACTTTTGTCGTGTAGTTTTTTGAGTAGTGTATTTTTTATTTCATTGCATATGTTCGAGAAAAGCACTATACATGCCTTTGGCCGTGAAAAGGGCTTGCCAGTTTTGTATTACTAAAGGTCCCCGGCAAGCCCTTCTTTCCCGGCGGTAATGCACTATTAACGCACTTATCTATAACGTAACGCAAAAAATGTTGCTTTGTAAATGAAGAAGAATGATATTGTTTATGAAGCTGCAAGGTAAGGTTTAAGCAAATTGACTTGTGGCAAACGTAATTGTAAGTATACGTGAATCTAATTTTGTGGCAAAAAGTAAAATGAAACTATCATTTCATAGTTTTCTTATGTAAAGGGCTTTAGTAAAATATAAATATCGGCAAAGGTAAACACAAATTTCGTACTTTACGACTTCGTCACGGTCTGTGTTTCCTCAGAGGTAATAAAATACCAAGTTTAGTTGAACAATCGTGCGTTTGAATAATGTATGAGTTACGCGATGACTTGGCAACTTTGCCTGTACCGAGCCTGTAATGTTATTGGGTGATCATGCAGGCTGATTGGATGTTACAACAATGCGCACTTTATTGTTCGTAATATGACGTGAAATAAAGGCTTTATTACACGGCGTGTAATGTTACTGGTCAGTTGTAAAATGTTGATTGTAATTGCGCTTCATTGTGTTCGATTGAGCTTATTGGAAAAGCGATTAAACATTGATGATATTATGAGTAACAAAGGATAAATTGGCCTAGTTAACGTGAAAAAAGTTGATGCTATTTAAAATAAAAGTACCTTATATTTTCATTTGTTGCGTGCCTAATTACGTATCGGTAGATATTTCAAATTCAGTTTGCAATTATTTCCATGAGTACTGGTTAGCCCACTAGTTAGGTGAACTAGGTACTGGTTAGCCCACTAGCCAGAAGAAAAACGTTACACGGAAATTCTCTAATTACTATTACGTGTTGTGACGCGTCCAACACGAGACCGTCTAGGGTATTTGAAAGTAGTCAAAATAATTAATCCTTCTAAAAAAACTACCAAGCGCATGTCAGACCTTGCTCAGTGTTGAATTCCGCAGTAGTTACTACAAATAAAAGCTAAAAAAATGGCACCAGAAAAAAGAGCGTATCTTCATTGCACTTACGTCCTTTTACTGAGAAGCGCAGTTTTTCTGAAATTCCTCAAAAACGGTATATCAGATCACGTTGAAAATAATTTTCGTTGGAAGTATTTACTAAGCGTTACCCTATTTATTTATTTTATTTTATTTGGACTTACGGTTTAAAGGATAGAAGGAAAGAAGAAGTTATTCTTTCGGAACGATTATTTCCGAAAAAAATGCTTAGAAACCTTGAAGTGTTTGTACAAGAACTATAGAAATTCTACACATTGATGTTTTTGTCAGCTTCTGTTACGTTTATGGAGTGCCCCCACTAATTATATTTATTTTTGCTATTTAACTACCCAACTAAGTAGTATACAAGACACTTGAAATTTCATCAGTAAACCTTGTAGTTTTGTAGCATTTTTTTTTCTCTCTACGTGTGGCACATATATTTCTAAAACATTTTGAAGTTTCTAAAAGTAAAGGATCTAAAAGTTGCATAAATTGTGTCTGTTAAATAGAAAACGAAAAATTTCAACGAAAATTATTTTCAACATGATCGGATATACCGTGTTTGAAGTATTGGTAAAAAACTGCACTCTAAGCAAAAGGACGATGTTACTTTTTGTAGTGAATTTTTTTGTAGTAACGGCACTGAACCTTACACAGAGCATTGTCGGGTAAAAAAATGCATTTGCTCTTGGCTGATTTTTTCGTATTTTACTCTTGCCTTCAGTAGGCTAAGGCCTATGGCGCTACATTCCTACATAACTAAGGGACTTCAAAATGCCTGAACTTATCAAAATAAAAACACTGCACACAAATTAGAAATATGTGCTATATAAATATTGGATAGGAAGGTAACTTACTACTTACTATGCTGGTTCAATGAATCAGTCAGACAGGCAGAGGATCTTGACCTCTGAAAAATAAAATAAAAATATATTTAAGTATTGTTTTTCTCGTGAAATCTATAGAAGACAATTATTGAGATGCACAAATATGTTTTAAAAGAATTACACAACAGAGAGGTAAAGTAAGTAATGCCCGAAATCTCAGGTACTTGTCACACGAGCCTAAGGCAAGGGCGATGAATCTGCGTTTCGAGACATTTTTTATCACCAGCCACGGTGTTTACACAATGGCCAGTAAAGCAGAGAATTCTACTAAAATAAAAAAGTAGAATTTTCTGAACACGTAGCGGGCGGTAACCGGTACTTACAAAATGGTGGAGATATGGGGGTTGAAAACTTGAAAGTCTGGCGAGGTATACAGTTCACAATGCCACAAGTTTATTTGTATAACTATCAAATTTTATGTAATCCAAAGTACCAGCAACTGTTATTCTAGCGCTCTGGTTTAGATCTGTCAGTGCTACTTGATAGGCCCGTAATAGGAGCTAATGATATAAGAGCACAACTAGCACGAGTTGACATCGGATTGAATGGTGACTGTTTGTAACTAATTTAATTTCACATTGCACAATTTACGCGACGCAACGTTCTTAGGCAACAGATATTATATTGTCGTAGTCTACATGGACTTAGAAACTTAATCGAATCGAGCATGAACATTTCAATAATTCGTGCTTGAAGCATGTCATTCGCGGTACACAGCATAAATTCAAATCAATATTATGTTGATTATAACAATATTTTAAGCTTTAATGACAGTGCAACTCACGTGCAAGAAGCAACACATTAAATGGTACCTACGAGTCTACGTTATGCAGTAAAATAACCTCCTGTACACATTTTACATCTATAATATTATACAGTTGTAAAAATTTAATATGTGAATATTGAAGATATTAAAAACATATTTGTATCAGACTATTTAGAGGTCACTGAAAAATATTAATCAATGAAAAAATATAATCGAAACTATAATTTTTTTTACAATTTTAAAGGCATCACGGTTAAACGGATTTCAACTTTTTTTGGCACACGGGTAGCTGAGTATCCACAGACGGTTAAAAAATACTGACTACTAGCTGTGTGGTATTTTGCTTGAAAATTTCATCAACTATTTTATCTATTTGAGAGATATATTTACGGAGCCTTGACTTTTTAACTTCTTATTGCATAGCATTCGTTTTTGCATCCAAATGAAAAACTTCCTCAGGAAATACAAACTAATCGTGCCAGCGTGCCACATTAATGCAAAAAAGTACTTATTTTTAAAAAGTTACCATAAAATAGTGGTTACATTATTGAAATAAGTAAGAGGAATTATAAGTTATGTGTCATTATATTTTATTTCGTTAAATCAACGGTTTTTTGCATTGAGATGGATAAAAAATTGGAGAAGTAGGTTATTGGACCAACATAAAACAAAGAAGGGTTTTCTATTCGTAATGTATTTTAGTTATTCATTGTATCGTAATGTTTGTTGTTTTCTTAGGGTTCTTTACCTCAAAAAGAAACCTGAAAGTGGGTCAAATTTAACTTGCAAGATTTGACCCGTACAAACTTACATACATACATTGCAAGTTAAATAAAAGCCTGGAAAAACGGAACCCTTATAGGATCATTGTGTCCGTCGGTCAAAACCCTTTTTCTTAGAAACTCTTGTAGGTATCTAGTTGAAATTAACATCAAAACATTTATGCCTGCGGCCCCTTGAAGCTGTAAGAAATCAAGCTTCTAAGTCAACGCAATCCAAATAACATTAATAAAGGTGTTTCTATACAAATTGCTGTCCATGGAAATCTATAGGGTAATTCCAGTTGTCCTAGAAACTCGATATTTGGTAGCTCTTATAGCCACAATCCACGAAATCAATCCAAACATCTTAATGTTTTATGTCAAAAACGAATATAGGTTGATCCCACACCGCGTACATATCGCTTAGGAGTAGGGCTCTGCTAACACTGATCTGCCAACATAGATACAGCCGTTTGTAGCGTATATTCTGTTCGGAACCCTCGGTGCGCGAGTCCAACTTGCACTTGGCTGGTTTCTTTGTTTACATTCTTTTAAATACCTAAAGAAGTAGACTATAGCTATATACAAACGAAGTCTCTCAGCCACTTGTGGAAAGCGACTTGTATGATAATGCGACGCGGGACGAGTTTTCCTCGGGACGCAAGTTGGCGCCAAAGTTGTGCGGCCAAGTTTAATTACGTGCCAGATTATCTCTCGCCGCTCGCAAACCTGGACGGCGTATGTTGCGCGAGATGAAAAAAAGTCGTACTGAGTTTATCGTTTTACAAGGCTTTATTTATTTATGTCTGTCTGTCTCATACATCATGTTGATGGTGATATTTTTTCTGAAGTAATGTTTCCTTGTATATTCTAGACGCGTTCCAAACAGACTGGCCCGAGTTTGTGACTACGTAACGAAAAACTGAACCATCGATGAATAAAACCGTAACTAATATGATGGAAAGAAGAGATGAATTATTTAGAATATGGAAAAGTAATCCTAAAAATGTTACTAATAGATCAAATTATACAAAATTCAGAAATTTGACAAATAAATATATATATATATATATATCGAAACCAAACCATAAGAAAAATGAAATAAAAAATTGCGAGAATAACGTAAGAAAAACCTGGGCTACCATAAACAGTTGGCTGGGGGGCCTATGCCCACAGTGGACTCAGTTATATTAAAATATATTGGGAAAACGGACTCGGTAAAAAATATATGTACAGAATTTGCTAAAACATTTACTGAAGAAATATCCAATATTAAACATAAATGTAAAGTGAAGTTTCTCGACCGCCAAAGCTATGTTAAGCAATGTTATGTGAGTTTTAGATACCAAAAAGTAGATAATTATCAAGTCGAAAAAAATATTCATCAAATGAGTAAAAATAAATCACCAGGTTTTGACGGAATAAGAATCCAAGAGTTAACATATATTCAAAATGAAATGAGTCATGTTTTGGCAAATTTTGTAAACATGTGTGTCGGGACAGGAAAGTACCCGGATGAATTAAAAAAATCTATTATTCGGCCGATATACAAGCAAGGTAACCATCTGGACTATTCTAACTATAGATCTATAGCAATTTTATCTGTTATGAATAAAATAGTCGAAAAAGTAATTTTCAGTCCAATATGTAACTTTTTAGAGGAAAACAATGTTATATCGGACTCACAATATGGATTCCGACAAGGTAAAAGTACCTCCACTGCCCTGGCGCGATTCACAAATGAAGTCTACTATAACCTGGATCTTAAGAAGTATGTAGGGGTTCTGTTCATTGACTTCGAAAAAGCATTTGACACACTGGACCACGAACAACTACTGCAGGCAATGGCCGAATGTGGGGTTCGTGGTCCAATGTTGGAATGGTTCCACAGCTACCTATCAAAGCGAACCCTGCACGCCACCGTCGACGGCGTCAGCGGTAACGAGGCAGAGGTGTTGAGTGGTGTCCCGACCGGGTCGGTGTACGGCCCGGTCGGGTACATTGTGCATGTAAACAGCATAACCAATGTGGTGCGGAACTGTTCCACCTATATGTATGCTGATGACACGTGTCTCCTATATGCCGATAAAGATATAAGTAACATACAAAAATGTATACAAGAGGACTTTGAGAGCATATTAAAATGGTCACATGATAATGGGACGATAATAATAAATATAGAAAAAACTAAATGCATGTTCATAAACTCCCCTTATATGAAAAGATATCATAATCAATCTATCTGCGTAACTGGACATACATATGAATGTTTGCATAATAATAAAATGGATTGTAAATGTAAAACTTTAGAAGTGGTTGAAATATATAAAACCTAGGCTTAATTATAGGTAAAAATATAAACTGGAAAGTGGACATAGATACGCTGTGTAATAAATTAAGAGCCATACTATATAAAATTATAAGTTTAAAAAACATCGTAAATAATAGAACACTCTGTATGTTCTCTCATGCATTGGCAGAAGCAGTAATAGGATATGGAATTGTAGCTTACGGTCGCACATTTAAAACTTACTTAGATAAAATATTAGAAATACAAATTAGAATATTAATAAACACATCATAGACAGAGAAACGAAGAGAGTTGTAGTGACGACTACATGGTCCTGTTTCAAAAACTGAATATTCTGCCAGTGCATGAAAAAGTTAAATTTTTAATCGCATCCGAGCAATTTAAAAAAATATATTTTAAATCTCCAAGAACATACAACCGCGAGCTGAGAGCGTCGAAGCAACGACAGTACGTGGAACCCGATGCCAACAATTACTATGGCAGGCGGACGAGAACCTACATAACACCATGAATATTTAATACGATTTTCCCACAGACCGAATGTAGCAGTCAAAATGTCTTTAAAGTCAGGTTAAAAAAGTTGCTATTAGATACTTTGAATAAGAACACAACGTAATCTACCCTCACTAAAGTTATATTAGTAAGTTTTTTCTATGTATAGAAATATAAATAAATATGTATATCATTGTTTAGTTTATAGCTTATAACCCCGGTATTGCACTATCACCTACTCATGTGAGGTGATGGTGTAATAGCAAGGTTAGGTACATTTAAACATAAATGCAAAGTGAGTGCTATAATCGCCAATTGCGAATTATCTGTAAGAAATGTACCACAATATTTATTCTCAGATAAATAAACAAAAAAAAAAAAAAATGAAACACATGGCATCGACATCTCAGCTTAAGGGAGCGATAAATAGCGCTGCTTAAGATGGCTCTTAAAATCTGCAAGAGATTTAATTTAGATTCTATTATTTTTTCTCCTTACGTGTAACTTAAACTTAATTGCATATTATACTAGGTCCTGGGTTGGTGCAATTAATTTCCATTTATTTTTACCCCGTAGAAGCTACAGCTAGTTGTGCTAGCAATCCAGCCATTTGTACTCGTCTAGTACCATCCTTCATACTTTAATAGGACAGGTCCGAGCAATGTTATGTTAAAAAGATTTATTGTTATGTATTTTACCCACCAGACTTTTGATACTGCACTCATAAGTCGAAAATCTTATGTTTTCCTCGTCATGATTTTAATTAATCATACGTTCTCAACTTAGACATATAATAGGCATGATGACTTGGTATGAAAATCAAAATTCTAATTAGTCCCTCAGCTATATAATAAAAAAATATTGGACACGTATTTTTTGCTTTACGAAGTAATGAAAAAATACCTAATCGCATTAAACTTTAGGAGTGGGGGCCCGTGATGTCGCTCCTAAGTAAAATTTGTACTTTTTTGCTTTCCCACTCACGCGCCATTTGACGACACTTCACATTTATATTGTCTCTTTGTCCACAGAGGTGCCCTCCCAAACGGCACGCTCTGGCTGGGCGCGTTCAGTGCAGCCCAGTACCGTAGCGACGTTCACGCGGCTACCTATCGCTGTCGTGCGGCCAGTAATGTCGGCGCGATATTGTCGCGCGACATGCGCGTCGAGGCGGGTGAGTCGTTTTGTTCACTTTAGATGGAGTAACGTATGTATTACGTATTCGTGGTGAAGTATTCCTTCCGTGCGGTTAGCAACGTCAGCGCGGTGCTGTCGCGAGATATGTGCGTCCAAGCGGGTGAGTCACCTTGTTTACTTTAAATAGAGTAATGCTGCCGTGCGGCCAGCAA
This sequence comes from Hedya salicella, assembly GCA_905404275.2. NCBI lineage: Eukaryota > Metazoa > Arthropoda > Insecta > Lepidoptera > Tortricidae > Hedya > Hedya salicella. Next base: position 18,561,101 of record FR990099.1, on the reverse strand, counting down.
GATCGGCGCGGTGTGGTCGCGCGATATACGCGTCAAGGCGGGTGAGTCACCTTGTTCACTTTAGATGGAGTAATGTATACGTATTCGTGCTCACGTATCGCAGCCGTGCGCAGCAAGGTCAGTGCGATATCATCGTGCAATATGCGTGTCGAGGTGGATGAGTCACCTTGTTCACTTTAGGTGGAGTAATGTATACGTATTCGTGATCACGTATCGCTGCCGTGCGCAGCAAGGTCAGCGCGGTGTGGTTGCGCGACATGCGCGTCGAGGCGGGTGAGTTACTTTGTTTAATTTAGATAGAGTAATATATAACGGGAAGTGCTCCGAGGAATTGTTCGAGTTGATCCCAGCTGCATCTTTTCGCCATCGTCTAGAAATGTCCTGCCTCGCACGACATAACTGATGAGTAAATTGCCGCCTGCAGTATTTTCGGACCGATGCGACCTTCAAGCCTTTAAGAAAAGAGCGTACTCCCACCTAAAACGCCGGCAACGCACTTGGGACCCCTCCGGTGATGCAAGTGTCTATGGGCAACGGTGATCGCTTACCATCAGGCGACTCATCTGCTCGTTTTCCTCCTATGTCATAAAAATATACATATATATAGGTCTTTGTGGGAAATATTTCGATTACTACGATTTTGTCGATACTCGAAAAGAATATTCCATAGCTGACCAGCTATTTCAATGCAATGTAAAATTGTGGAACATTTATATTTTTATCCAAATAAAATTTGTACTCGTTGAGAAAAATCTAGCAAATTCACACGATTTTCTTGATATACGATAAAGTATCATGAACGATTTTATGCATACAGAAGGTGTTCAATTAATATCTCATTTAATAAGATTTTTCCTCGTCTACAACTCTTGCTCACATGCTGAGCCAGCCAGCTAGCTCAATCTAAAGAGAATAAGCAGAATATTTCGACATATATCTTGACCCCACTAAAACTCCTACACGTTTTCTAATATTCAGCAATACGGACCGTAACGCGTTAGCATTGTAACATTACTGTAATATACACAAGGTGACATATATGCAACTAGCAGCCGCCCGCGACTTCGTCCGCCTTAGATTCGTTTATCGCGGATAGAAGCTACCTATTTCTCCGGGTTAAAAAGTAGCTTTTGTCTTTCTCCAAAACTCTATATTGTACTAATTTAAATGTGAAACATATTACCAATATTTCAAGTTCCTAGCGTAATAAATATTTTTTTTCCATACAAATTTTCATCCCCTTGTTTGTCCCTAAAAGGGATGAAATTTGACACACATAATAGTCTATGCCGTGGTACATAACTGAAAAGTTTCATAAAAATTCGTCCAGTAGTTTTTGAGATTAAGTGGAACGTACATACATACTTTCACGTTTACAATATAGTAAGGATAAGGATAAATCCTTGTGTACAAAACTCGCGCTAGTTAAAGCCCAAGAGGATTAAATTATCACTCGACTACACCTATTCTGGTCATATGCTGAGCCAGCCAGGCAGCAGTTCGACACAATGCGAAATTCCGGAACGTTTTGACTTATATTTTCACCCAAATAAAATCCCTACACATTTGAAGTGTCCAGCAATTTGGGCTGTGACGCGATTTGCAGCGCTCGTCTCGAGGCGCTCTCGCTCCTAATCGCTCGAACAATGCGCTCTTCAAACTCGAGTGTTCCGGGTTTTTCACTCGAGCACTCGAGTTGCTAAGTTTTTTAATACTGGAAGGCATTTGACCGTACTGTCGGAAGATGGAAAAAGATGAAAGGTTTAAGAGTGATTATCCATATAAGATAACTATAGCTATATAACTTTTAGTATACTTTTTAAAGTGTCTTTAAAAATCTCACTAAAAACTAGCACCACGGCACGAAGTTGGTCCAAGTGACTGTTTAACGTTATTTGTGTTAGTATCTATGATCTCTTGAAATACATGTAGGAAATAATGTAAGACATGTGTTAAAAATTCTATATTTATTGTTAACTAGAGTGCTTGCAATTTCATCCGCGGTGGGAAAAAAATCATAATCCTCTTGTTTTCTTCAGCGTCGTCGAGTAAAAAGTATCATATAACCATCACAAACATACAAAAAAATCTAAAAAAAATATTTTTCAGTTTAGTGACCTTGAAATAAATAAAAATAATATTAAAAGTCCGTATCATATTTAATTGTTAAACTTTATAGTAGTACAGATGAAGTTAAGAACCCGGCTACAAAATATATTTTTGCTTGCGACAGATTTTTACAAGCTTTTATTTAATTTTCTATGGAAGTAAGTGTATCTTGGTCTAATCTCGCATTGCAATTTCACAATGGGTTAACTCATTCACGACCGCGAACCTGCTTGGCGGGCGCTCCGCTCGTAGCTAGTTTTTGCTACATTTTTCCCATGTTATTGGCTACGCGACTAGCGCTACAAAAATGTCGGTTGCGAAAGTGATAAAAATTTGGTCACTTTGTAAGTTCGTAACTATGCAATATTGCGTAACGTCAAGCTCATCTGATGACGGTATCTGTTATTAGGTGGTCATAAAAACTCTGTAACAAAATAAAGCAATACTATTAATTTTGGGCCTTTTAGAAATTATTGTTAACGGATGTTTCGAAGTAAAGCGGTAAGAAAAGCTTGTCACAAAAATTTATTTTTTACGGATTTTTTGCATTTTATATCAATCAATTGTAGTTGGCCTCACCAAGCAAGTTCATGGCATAGTGTGCATAATACTCTTATAAAGTTGTAAAAATGAAATGTCTGTACATTGAGGATATTTAAAAAAAGTGATTTTAACGGACCATTTTGAGGTCACTGAAACGAAAAATATTTTATTTTATTTGTTTTTATGTTTGTATGTGTCGTTGTGGCTTGATCACGCCAAATCGGCTAAACGGATTTCAACTATTTTTGGTACACTCGCAGCTGGGCATCCACAGATAGTTATAGTATACTTTTTACCAGACTAAGCTGAAGGTTTATTACTTTTTCTCCTCCGCTAATGAGGTTGTGGGTGCTTTCTAGTAAGAACAATAATAAAAGTAAAATCGAAAGGGAAAAAGTTATCATTCTCTAAAAGTGGAACTTACGTAAAAAGGTTACATAAAAACATAAGGCAAAACACATGCAGCCAAGAAACTGGCAAGTCAATGACCCAGCAGAAACGTTTTGCTGACAAGAGCTACAACGAGCCATGAGCGCTCGTAGCTCGTAGACTTGCTTCGTAGCGGCGACGTGCTACGCCGCGTAGCGTATAGACGTTTTGAGTGGCTTCACTTTTACGACTTTTTTGTTTTGCTGCTACGTTCTTTGTTGATGTGTGCTCATACAGTTACAGTGGGCTATGTACTAAATAATTAATCTAATAATTATTTGTAAAATAATAGCAATGTGTAAAACCAAACGTGCATAATACCATTATAGCATGTTCCACCAAAATTAGAGATATCTCAAAAGGTGCCAATTTAGCTATTAGATTGTTAACATTAAAACAAATTTATTGCCGCTTAATGCATTTTGAGTCTTAACTTAGTAGTTTTATATTTAGTACCTATGCTATGATATCAGTTGAATATTTAAAGAAAACTGCCAAGTTAGAACTGAGAATGGCATTAAGCAGCAATAAATTGGTTTTGACAATCTAGTACCAGAATTGAACACCTTTTGAGACATCAATACTTTTGGTAGAACATGAGAACTTGACTTGTTTTTCACATTTATGTTTTGGTGAGATTTTTATTACTATACAGTTTGGATCTAATAGTAAGACGCTAAGCAGGCATATTGAAAATAATACGACTGTTAAGGTGATAAAACGGCATAGGAATAAACCTATTAAACCATGGATCACACGAGGGCTTATACTATGTATTCGCAAAAGAGATAAACTATATAAGACTTTTAAAAAACACTCAGATAATTTAACAATAAAACATGACTACATAGCGTATAGGCGAATTTGTAATTTACTGGTTAAAAAAGCAAAGACTAAATACTATACAGACAAATTTGAAAAAGCAAAGAATAATCCCAAATTAAGGTCTACGATAAATGAGGCTTCGGGCAGGATATTTTTTAATAATAACACTATTAAAGAGCTACAAGTAGGGACCGAAAGTATCAAAGTGCTAAGTCAACCGTTTGCAGCTGCTAATGCTTTCAACTCCTATTTTTCTGCCGTTGGACGAGACTTGGCTACTGAGCACCTTAAGGATTTAAATGCTTCGGAAGCCCAGCTAACAGATGAACTGAACGTTGTTTATGAAAGAAAAACATCTTTTTACCCCAAACCTACCTGCGTAAAGTAAGTAACTCTCATAATAATGTCACTTAAAAATAATAAACTCTAGTAGGCTTGATGGATTCGCAGGAAGCACACTTAGAACCATCTCAAAAAATATACTACAACCACTGGTACACATCATAAACTTAAGCTTAAAGCAAGGAATATTCCCTAAAGAATTAAAAACAGCTGCCGTTATCCCCATCTTTAAAAAAGGGAATGCAAAAAATGTATCTAATTACCGTCCAATATCCCTGCTATCAAGTATCTCGAAATTTTTCGAAAAGGTAGTAAAGGCGAGACTATGCTTGTACTTGGAGAAAAATAATATACTTTCAAAATATCAATATGATATTTTGAAAGGGATACAACACCAGTGACGCAATAGCTCAGTTAACAAACTTTGTAGTTGACAATACTGATCGAAAATCAAAGGTGTTGTCAGTTTTTATAGATTTGGCCAAAGCATTTGATACCATTTCAAACAAAATAGGTAGTATTAAAATAATTAAAAGCTTATGGTATTGTTAGTAAGATGCTAAAATGGTTCGAAATTTATATGTCTGATAGAAGTCAATTGGTTAGGATTGATAATGTTCTTGGTGAGAAAAAACATATAGACTTCGGCGTGCCCCAAGGCAGTGTTTTGGGCCCAATTCTATTCAATATATATCTAAATGACTTTTGTTCCGTACTGCAGTCACAAACATGTCAGTGTATAGGTTTTGCTGATGATACAGTGATAAGCTTTGTTGGAGAATCTTGGGATGCAGCGTTTATTCGTGCATCGGAAGGTTTAAGAATAGCGCAAAATTGTTATGATAGGAATTTGCTATCCTTAAATGTTACTTTGACTAATTACTTATGCTTCTCATTCACTAAAGCAGGACAACCTAAGCAAAACATTTGCTTAAAAATACACAAATGTTCAGAAAACACTGTTAGCACTTGTAACTGTATACAAAAATACATCGAGTACATTGTACAATGTACTCGCGCGAGTCAGGTGTTGACGCCACGGCAACTATATATATGGCAAGTATTAATATATTTTGGTAGACACGTAAACGGCTTAGTATTAAATGTAAACCAAGAAAACCTCAGAAATATACGAAGTAAGTATAAGACGCCAGTTAGGAACAGTAAAACCGCTCGGAAGCATTTCTCATATATTGGGCCTAGGCTTTTCAATATATTGCCCAGTGAATTGTTAGAACCATTGGAATCACTACGAATAGCTAGTCCAAATGAGTCTGTAACAAATAAGGCGATCATAAATAGTTTAAACAAAAACAGTAAACAGATTCTTGCAGAATTTTCGTTTACAGAGTTTAATACTTTTTACTCAAATCTTATTCCCTAAATATTGATTAAACTCCATTCATACTACAAAATAGATAAATAACTTTTATGTTAATGCGCGTATATATTTACTCATATACGTATACAATATATATTTATTATACATTTATATATATTTATATTTACAATATAGCATAACCTCTATATGTGAGGGAACAGCTAAGCTTAGTTAAAGTATGTTAAAATATATCTAATTTGGCCACACATTTGTCTCTCTAAAACACCGATCGCTCTCTGAGAAATCTGTCATACAATACGTAACTAGCCCTGGCACAGGCCCCGGTCTTTCTGGGCTGTTACTGCACACTTTGTCATTGAACGCTTGTCTGGACATTAAACCAAATAAATAAAAATAAAAATGTGTAACGGTGTATTTAGCGCTTTTAATGTTACAAACTTTAAAACCTCACTACGAGTAAACTCGACTGATCTTCACCTTTTATTTACGGGTAGAGGAGAAACATTAAAATTACAAAAGGTGTATATAATGTAGTTATCACTCAAAAGGTGACTTGAAATGTTTTATTCCACTCATATTGAGCTCTTGAAAACATCACATAATCATAAAACAAACATGCATATATGTGGATTCCGCTAGATTCCACTCGGCCCCGTCAAGCGTTTATTCCATTAACGGACCCACAAAGCCCCGGACCTCAATCTGGACCCTCCGACCTTCTCCAATAAAGAATCGTATTTGCATTCTCGCCTCGAGATTGATCCAGACTTGCCTTTCCAAATGTCAATACTCTGGGTCAAGGGTTAGTCGCACCAAAGAAAACTGTACCTTAACGGCAGCCTGGGAAGCTTCGCCTTAAGTTGAAACAGAGTAATGCTTTGTAAGGCTGGACTGAAATCGTTTTTGGCGTATATTGAATTCGGGTTTTTCACCTGTTTAAAACGATTTGTTGTAATGAAATTTGTCTGGTCACGATTTCTTAAAATGTTGAACATTTGGATTAAACATGGAATGTACTTTATGTAGGTCTATGTTACTGTCTGGATTTGACGAATGCCCCCCCTTGTAAAATCTGGATGGGGATGGGGGCTTTGTCCAGCAGAGGCCGTCTTTTGGCTGAGATGAGGACTATATGTCTATAAGGATAAGATAATTAAAGCCTTCACATAATCTGGAACATTAGGTTTCCCATAGGTGTTCATTTTTTTTCTCGATAATGCATATTTGTACTCTGAATGTACTATGGGCTGCATAAGTGGATGGTCATTGTAAAACGCAAATGCCTTGAAGCAAGTCGAGACGCTTACACTACGTGCTATACTTCTTTAGTTTCACGAGATTCCAAAAGATGCCGCTGATAACATCCATTAAAGTAAAAATATTTTATTCCGTTGGTAACCGGAGTCAGCTTGTTTATTTTCGGCGTTGTCCAAATCCAGAAATTATAGAATGTATCTTCGATTATTTATAAAATGTTTCTAAGGACAGTCTAAATTCGAATCATATTAATCTACTACCGATGATGATTTACGCAAAATCCAAAAACACTATCTTTCCTATAACTGTTTTCAGTGCTCTGGGCCCCTTAGACGTTTTAAACAGCTGCATTCAGCCCCTCAGCTATTGAGACTTGGTGAGGGTTAATGAAATTTATTACCATATTCAGAATGACGTAAGTTTCCAAACAATTCAAGTAATGCGTTTAGTATGAATATTTTTTAATTGATTATTTTTTTAGGTTTATCAAAAAGTAATTGTAATTTTACACGAATAATTATACCAAATAATAAATTCACTTGGTATTCGTTGTTGAAAAGTGCATCAATTACTTATTGGTTTACACTCATACTTAGAGGGTAGACTTAAAACATAAATATACCGTTCTAGTTTTTATTGCAAAGAAACAGCTCGTCCGCTAGCAATAGCCATTCCCGTCGGTTCGATTGTCTTGTTTGATTGCTTTTTATTACTTATCAAGTTTTAAAATGAATTCTCATTACAACATTGATTTAGTGAAAAGGTAACAGATAATGCCTTGCATAATGAAGGAAAAAATATGGCAGAAATTGCCAGAGAAACCGGTGTAAATGTAAGTATTGTTTTATATATAATACAAATATAATGAATATATTTAAACGATATCTGTATTATACCATATTTCTAAATATTGTTGCAGAGAAAAACAGTTGCTTTATGGTTGCAACGATTCCGAGAAGAAGGGACATTATTGCACCGCCAAAGAACTATTGACAACGGCTGATTGACGCACAGCAGCGTCGTTAGTCCGGGAGTATGAAGTAAACGGTTTTCAAAGAACTAACCATTACCTACGCCCGTTTATATGACACATAAGTGGACACTATTTGCTGTGTCCTTCATAATGAACGATTGCAGCATCGTAGGCATGCGGTTAAACTTTTACTAACACCACATCACAAAGAAGAAATATTTTAGTTCGCCCGGGAACACTTAAATGACGATTGGAGCAATGGCATGTTTACAGATGAAAAAAACATTTTATATGTGGAGTCCGGTCGTATTACTGTGAACATGTGGGGTTGGATGCTGATCCGGGAGAACTGGTCCAAGTGCCGAGTCGAGTGAAGAGTGCGGACTATTACAATGTGCTGGAAGAAACCGTGTTACCAACTTTTAGGAATGTCTATCCAGACGAAAAATTATCAGTAACTACGTTTATTAAGATAACTGTCCGGTCCCATACATGGTTCGCAAATTGTGCGTGAGTGGTTTTACCAGCACAATAATATAAATGTCATATCGTGGCCTACTAGATCAACTGACTTAAATTCCATAGAAAATGTATGCAGTGTTATCGTTGAACGTTGTCATCATCAGAATATTCAATAATGACATGTTATAAGTGTAATAATGAAATTACCTTTCAATAAAGTATTTTTGAATTTGAATTTGATGAGCAAAACGCAGAAATATTGGAGACACACACCATTTGGGATAGTATTTGTGGTTCGGGTTTGTGTCTACATTTCTTAGAATTTATGCGTTCCCGCGCTTGCGAGCAGTTATAGATAAAAATGTGATAATTAGCTATATATTAGTTCAATTACTAACATTTCAACTATTCTACAATACCTACTACATTATTTTTATTGTTTGAAATTGAATAATATGGTTAATTTTTTTTAAGTTTCTACTATGACAAAGAATAACTTTCTTTTGTGCTATTCAGTTTATTACAATTTTTTTTCATGACACTTTGACTAATTGATTTTATGATAAGCAAAAGTGAATCAAACAGCAACATTTAAATATTATAGTTAACTAACTATTTATAACCATGTCTCAGTTTTATTTTATACTCAATAGTATTCAGTAATAAAATAAGACAAGTATTGTTTTGTTAAGGTGAAGCTTCAATCCTCTTTCTGATTTCAGAAACGAATAATTCAGCTGTAGCCTCAACAAAGTATTTAAATTGTTTTGTTTTTGTTTATCCCTTGAATTATATTTTAAAATAAGTACTGTATGAGTAATAAAGTTTGTTGATTTTTTTTATTGTTTTATTATTGTATATCCATTAGTCCTTCAGGTTAAGTGTTGTTAGGTGTTGTTGGTGTGCAATAAAGAATTGTTGTTGTTGTTGTTGTTAATTTTACACACATACCCATTTATCTAACTTCATAGTAATAATAATAAAAAAACCCACCTTATTCAGTGGGGTTTTCTACAAATAAATCTGTACTTTTTTCTAGTAATTTATATAGACCAAAGTTAAAATATATACAGCCGAGACAACTGTACAAATGTCAGGTAAAAAAATATGTTTATCAAAAAAACAACACAACTTAAAAATAAAGTGTTTGTTCATTCTGAGTCCAAATAACGAAATAACGAATATAGATCTATCCCTATCATAGTTATGAATTTAGTCATGTTTCAAATTGTTAATTGTAAATTTCTGAATGTTTTAACATTAAATATTTTCATACAAATATATGTCTAAAATTTGTATTTTCATTATAAAAAGATGTAACATAATATTTTTAGAGCAACCCTATATTTTGATTGATATCCCATAGCCATAACATAGGTAGGTATTATAGGCTTTGAAAAATGTATACAAATAAATGCAGGAAGTAAAACGAATTATTTTCTAATTCCTGATCATAGCCAGTTCATTTATTTATTATGTCTTTTAAAATCCATATAGTTCGCACTTGCAATACTCATGTCCTCTTATGCTATTTTAAGACAGGAATAATAAACATAAGTTGTTCTTTAACTGTAAGCCCGCCTATTGTCATTATTTATTTAATTCTTTAGTTTTTTATTTTCTGTTATTACATTTTGGTATTCAATTAATCACACTAGTGGTTTATAACTGTATAAAATTTATATCCGTTCAAGATCTGTTTTTTGAATAAGTTTAAAACCGTGAATTCGTGGATAAATTCTTCATACTTACGTTGTATAAAATGGCGGCAACAGATTTTGTAACGATAGTTTCTTTTAAATATCGCCAATTGCTTAAGGAGGGCAATAGGCTAGCTAGCGTGGCAACATTACACAATTTGTTAAAAAGAAGGGTATACCACTTGTTAAATATAGATGTCGTTGTAATTTCAGTGTAAGTTTTTTTCAATTTGATGAATAATAGTAATCATATTATATCGAACATACATTTTAGTAACTACAAGACGTATCAAGTCATTAACATCGTCAGTTTTGGTCACAACGACGCCATCTAGTTAATTTTTGCAAAGTTAGCCTGCAACCGGCTAAGCCATTATCGCCCGCAAGGGGACCATCCAATTTTGCTGTCGATAGTACAAATCGTTGTGTAGTGTCGTTTTATAGATACATATAATTTCAACCCCGATGTGATATATGTGCAGCAGTTGCGCCAACTGAATACATTTTTGCTTTTGTCTATACAGATTAGTAATACAATTTAAAAAGTTAGCTATATTATCGTATGGCTTTATTTTCAGTCAAAGTACAAGGTTTAGATGTAAACTAATGTCTGATAAAATTATAAAAAGATATAAATTATAAAAATAAAATCAGTCATGCTTTACAATTGAATGTCCAGGTTTGATGGCCATTCCCTGGCATCTTCAGTTAGCGCATGCAAGTCCCCTAGTTCTCCTGTAATCTTCCAGGACATTCCTCGACAATATGGGCAGTCATCTGTTCAGGTGCACCACAGTCGCAGCTCGGAGAGGACTTGTAGCCCCACTTGTGGAAATTGTTGTTGCAACAGCTAACTCCTGTCCGGATTCTGTTGAGCGTGACCCAGATCCTTCGTGCTTCATCAAAGCCGGGTAGTTTTTCGGTTGGGTCGAGATCAGGACTGTTTAAGAGGGATGCATCCCAACTTTTTCTCAATTCTGAATCGGTACAGAAATGGTCTGGGCCTTGAATTTGGGAGTCTGACCAGATGGGTCTTCGGGAATGGAGGCGTGTGGCAGGGAGGTTGTCCAGCGTTTTCTGAATGGGTAGCGCGCGTTTATCTACTTTTCCCAATTCCCGTGTTGCAGCGTATGCTCTTCTTATTTCTGGTCGTGCAATATGGGACAACACCGGGAGCCACTGTGTGGGCGTGGGCATAGCCCGGTTTAGGTGGACGTCGACTTTACCCGTGTGCGCACTTCTATACCATACTGCTGCACAGTACTCATCTGTCATAATGACTTTCTTTTTGATTTTCATACAAATCTATAAAGACCATAGTAAACATTTATACTGTCAAGGCAACTGCCCAAATGTCATATCAATGTTAGGATAATATATGTACATATATCAAAAAAAAGCGGCCAAGTGCGAGTCGGGCTCGCCCAGGAAGGGTTCCGCAGCCGTTTATACAAAAAAATGCACTACAAATGAAAAAAATACGATATGAAAAAAAAACACTAACAAGAGAGCGTATCTCCCGGGCACTTACGTCCTTTTGCTGAGAAGCGCAGTTTTTTGGCAATAACTTAAAAACGGTATGTCCGATCACGTTGAAAACAATTTTCGTTGGAAGTATTCATTAAGTTTTATATTTGTAATTTTTTTCTTATTTTTTGAAGTTACCGTTTAGAAAATAGATGGACGGGACACAATTTTTGCTATTTTCGTAGCGAATATTTCGGAAAATATTCACTAATCCAATTTTTTTTTTAGAAACCTCAACGTGTTTTTAGAAGTAATGTCGAAATATGTGCCATACCCTGATATTTGCTGAATTTTTTTTTTCAGTTTCGGTTAGTTGAATGGAGTGCCCCCCCTAGAAATATATTTTTTTTTTATTTAACTCTGAAACTAAGTAGCGGTTAACACACGACACCTATGCTCCAAATTTTATCAATGTACATCTTATAGTTTGTGAGTAAAATGCCTGTGACATACCGACGGACAGACAGACAGACAGAGAGACAGACATGACGAATCTATAAGGGTTCCGTTTTTGCTATTTTGGCTACGGAATCCTAAAAACGATTTGTACATTCTGAGTCCACTTTTTTTCATTATCGAGAAAAATAATAACTGTGTATTGTTGGGAAAACGGTGAATTATTTGTACTAGACGCTCAACCAAGATTGTTTGCCGACTACGCCTACCTTCTTCAGTTTTATGACTGAATTAAGTTTATTCACACACAGACATCCGTAACCCGACAAAAGATTGCAAGACAAAGTTGTACAGGCTCCTTTTTTACAATCGTGACAATAGTCAGGTGACAACGACAATTTTATGTTCATTGCGATCCCCGCAAGCTCGATACATCTTCTTACTTTATACTGGGTACGCAATCGTCATTGCCACCCGACATTTGTCATGATTGTAAAATAGTGACGTGTACGTTGTCACATTCACGACCACCAGCCCACTGGGCGGGCGCTCTACTCGTAGCAAGTTTTCTCTACGTACGATTTTTCCCATGTTATTGCCTACGTGCGTAGCACTACGAAAATAGGACGATGAAATTAAGACCATATCTGTGATAGGGTGATGAAGTGCACTAGGAAATAATTTTCTGGAAATCTACATATACAAGTTCGTAGGACGGAATCTAGTTTGAGGTAATTTTAGAAGCAAAACAGGAACAGGGTAATTTAAAAGTTAAACAGAGATTCACGTTTGATTCCTCGATTTCTCGTCGTAAATCGAAAATACTGAGCTATTTTTAGCACCTTAATGCGGATCTCTAAAAACATAACACCTGTATACGATAAACCGTTCCCGGAACCCTCTCAAGCTCATCGCGACGATCCTCAGTCGGGCCACGTCTATTGAATATCAGCAGGCCAGTCACGCGTGCTACGTGACAAACAGCTAAAGGGCAGCGCGGATTAAGGCTATCAATGTGAACAAACATACAAGTTTATTTTTTTCGTCGATGACGTAGTTTGGCTCGCAGTGGAGACGCGTTAAAACGATCATCTAGAAATTGGGAACAAACTTAGCTTATATAAACCTAGCGAGCTAGGAAGCCTATAAAGATTTATGAACGTTATACCACTGCGCTTAATTACTGGATGAAAGTTCCTCGGACTTCCAGATCCTGGATGCAGGCCTCCAGCCTTTAGCTGTTCATAATTGTTTTAGTAATAATACTTTTAAAACTTTGACTCTTCTACATTTTTCAGGAGGATAGAAAAAGGAAGAGGTAGCTAGGATAATCCCTTCAAACTCATAGTAACGATCCTCAGTCTGGCCACGTCTATTGAATATCAGCAGGCCGGTTACGCGTACTGCTGCGTGACAAACAGCTAAAAAGCAGCACAGATTAGTGCTATCAGAGTGAACACACATACAAATATACTCTTTTTAATGATTATGAAGTCGTAGTAGAGAGATATGCGGCAAGGCGAAGCAGATTAAAAAGAAGCCAGCAATACTTCTCTCAGCAAGAATTTCTCGACTATGTAGACAGAATGGACGACGCATTCACGACGCATTCGGGGAACCAAGGTATCCCCGGATCGACATGATTTTGGTTAGGGACAGGATAACAAAGTAGATAAATATGGCACAATTTAATGTTGGAGACCCAAATTCACATCATATTGCAGAAACAGCGTCGTTTTGGAGGCAACCTTTGCACGGCTCCGTTCTGTATGGCAATCACGGAAACTGACTATGAGAGTTAAGCTCAAAATATTCCGATCTAACGTGAAAACCATGTTGCTGTACAGATGCGAGACGTGAATCTCCCGTCGGCTCCAAGTCTTCTTCACCCGCTGTATTCGCCTGTGTGTATACTGGCCTGAGAAAACCTCTAACGTAGATCTGTAGGAACGCTATGGTGAGGCTCCGATCAACCAGCAGATCAAACGCCGTAAGTGGAATTGGATCGGCCACACGCTTCGAAGGGACTAGACTAGTAATGATAGACTAGCTAGACTGTACTCCCCAAGGAAAGCGGAAACGCCGCCCTAAACAGCAATCACTGCAGGAGCGAAAGCGATAAGAATGACCCGGAGCGAAAAGTAAAGTGCAAAGCTCAAGACCATTCTTAATGGCGACGTACTGTAGACGCCCTCTGCCCCATCCAGAAGACAAAGGATATTAAGTCAAGTAAGTCAAGATACCTCCCTGTCCAGCGGATGTCCGGTTTTTCTCCTCTACAGGTCGCATTTCCCAACCGATTCTCATAAAATTTTGTGAACATGCTCAATAAGTACATGGATCTTTTTTTATTGATTTATTTTTTAAATGACTGATATATGGGGGTTGAAAGTCTCAGAAGTCACTAGTAAATATACTTTTATAGCTATGTAAAGTTTTACATAAGCCTCGTTTGGTTCTGTTGAACCCAAACAGTCGACTTTTCTCAATTTTATCAGCATTTATTAAAGCGTGCATAAACTTCCCGTTTTAAAAATCTGCCGGGCATTATGTAAAGCAGTGCATGGAGGCCGGGGCCATGGGCGCCAGCTGCTGCCGTTCCGGCTAATTAACTTTTCCTCAAGGAAATATGCCAAAAAAACTGTTCACATAAATTATCTTTACACGCTTGAATTGAAAGTATAATGGCTTAATACTTGAGCCAAATTTATAATTAGGCGGCCGTCTTTATCGTCAATGGCACTGGTTCTCGGTTAACGCGTTCCAGGCACTTAAGTATTTAAATTTTTATAAAATGTATTTTTTTTCAGTGCGTGCTGTTCGAGTTTGAGACAGATTTCGTTGATTTGGTTATCATATTCTTTCCAACAGCGTAATTGGACTAGGCTCAGCTCTGCATACCGCTGCTGATCTTTGGTTAATACATTATATTTCAGTAAGTATATTATATTTAATGCATAGCTTAATAGGAGTTGACACGCATCACAACGTACTCCTAGTATGAAGGTCTAAGCGCAGCAAACATTTTAAACGAATTTATTCAAGCGAGACATCCGCCCGTGCCGTAAAATATTGCCTAAACTTGTTCCAATAACCAAATCTGTGCCCCAACGACGGAAACACGTTTTTAATTTAATGCCAACATAAACAACAAACAGAACATAAAAACCCGCCAAGTGCGAATTGGTCGCGCGCACCATGGGTTCCGTACACGTAACAATATACAAATATTTACTTGCAAAAAATACAAATATTGATTTGCAAATAGGTACGTGGTGACGTGGTGGTGTTTTTAAGGTGCACTTATGTTGCTTCAAGGTGAATCTGGTATTTCGTTGCAAGCAAGGTTAGTTTGATAGTTATCACCGTGTTATTGAAATATTAATATACAGACTTTGTTATATGATTTTACTATTTGTAAAATTCATAAGAATTCATCAAAACTATGACCCGATAGGATTAGGTTACTTGGGCCATTGTACTATTTTAGTGCCACTATTTTTTAGCATATTTACGTAAAAAGCATATTGCGCAAAAAGTGATAGTCAAATTGATTTGTTGCCTATTAATCTAAAATATAGCATTGTAAAACTATAATTTTCAATTTTTTTTTTTTACTTCTGCTCAAAAAGCACGTCATATTAGCTTCGCGAAGCGAGACTAAAATAGTACATTTAACCCCTAGGGTTTAAAAGAAAGCCATATAATCCCATACAAATGTCTATGACACTGAAAAAAAATCGTGCAGTATGTAGACTAATTTAAAACAAACAAACCAACCTGATCAGATTCGCCAAACTTTCTGATAGAATTGCTCAAACTGTAGTTTAATTTTAGATTTTCATGAAATATACAATTTTAATGTTAAGTTTTTTTTTATTTTCACGCAGTCGAAGTGAAAAGCAGAGTGTTTAACACGTGGCTAAAAGCCATTATGACACTCAGACATATTTGTCCTCGCTCACTTCGTGAGCTCGTCTAAATAATCACTTCGTGTCCTAATGGCTTATTTTAGCCCCTTGTTAAACAATCTACTATTTGTTTGCCGTTTATAATCATAAAGCTTGTAACGCAGGGGTCATCGATGTCCCCACTTTAGTATGAAACTAAGGTATTTACCGCTGCGGTACCACCTTTTTACGGCTATAGTGATCAATGTACTTTTCGTGTATAAGAGTTCATAAATCGGTTACGGAACTTATGCCTAGCATGTTAATTGTATAAATGTTCTTAAATATTGGTTAATGCTTTGAAAAACTAAAGTTGATAATGAAAAGAGTATGACCCACTTGCAAGTATGTTTAAATCAACAATATATATGGCACTGTACTAAATTTACTTTTATGAGAAAATCATATATATACCTACAGACTATAAAATAACAAAGTGCACCTACACGGGTTTCATTTTGACGATTCATTACGGAACCCTAAAAATTAAATTTATGAAGTCCCCCAAAGCCCCGCTTGTTCCAACTCTCCCTCATTTATCCGACAAATTAAGTTGGTAATATTTAATAGGTTAAGAACAAATCGATGCGATCCGATTCAGATTAAGGGAAAATGCAATCGTTTTTCAATTATATTTCCCATCTCATTTCGATAAAGGTTTCTCGAATTTTCCAATTACTGTTAGCCTTTTTCGTGATTCCGGGGTAGGCGAATAAGATAAAGGATATTCAATTAGTTCCATTTACTTTCTTTGAGGCAGCATAATGTTCGATTAATAAGATAAAAATAAGTTGAAATTATTAAATAGGTATCCAATGAAGCTAAAGTTGATAGTGAACCTTTATACGAAGTTATAAGTAGTCTGTTTTATTTTATCTACGTACTTTACCTTACAAATTCTATGGCCGAAGCAAATTAGTAGGTTAGTTACTACAACAATACTCTGTCGACATAAAAAACAAGAAATTTAAATTATTCAGCTAGAACTGAAACATAAGTGCAGCGATAACACATTCTTAATCGCGCAATTTCCTAAAGATAATCTAGCCTTCTATATGTATTACGCGTTTTCTAATATTTTTCAAATGTATAGCACAACCTAATGTTCATGTTGAGTCAATTATATGTAAGTAAGTTAATTTAATAATAGGGTACATGCATGATTTTTTTTTATCGCTTTTCTTAACAAAATATGAAAATACCGTAAAACGATTTCAAAAAGTGAAATTAAAATTAAAATCGGCCAAGAAATACGCATACTATAGGCATTTTAAACGGCTAATTATACGGCAATTTGACCGGGAAACCGGCATGTACTGTTACGTCATAGTCCACTCCGGCAAATTTTGTTTTGCTAGAAAGACATAAAATGAAATGTTTGATGGCTTATATCTTTGTTATTTTTATACTTATTTGAAAAAAAACTTTCTTCTGTTTGTTACATGAATGCGCTTTTAAAAAAGTAAAAATAAAATATCATGCATATTCCCTATTTAGAGTCACAAATGGTTCATTGCATTTGTGTAAAATCAATAATTAATTGCACTAGATATTTTTCAAAGTAAAGAAAGCTATATCCTTTCACAAAGTATTATTTGTGCCTTTAAAAATGAACGTATAGGAAATCAAAAAATCAAATCCATTTGAATTTCAATCTGAGCACATCGTCATAAGGTCTGAAATAAGTGAAAATATTGTCGAGTTTATTCATTTTTAGTGCCATTTTGATCGACAGCAATAGTACTTGAAAACAATGTTCCTTTGTCACAATACTTGAGCACCTCTTGCACGCGGTTACTACAAAAGAATGGAGGGCCCTCCGCCAAGTGACTAGTTAGGGTTTATACATCAATGGTCTGATTACGTGTCGATTCTATTATTACTGGAACAAGGTATTGTTCTGTGGGCTCAACTATATAGATATAGGTAGCCAACATGTTATAATTGTAAGCATGTGAATGTGACTGACGTGAAAAATATATCGATACTTTTACGGTATAAATCGTGTTTGAAACAAAATCAAACTGACACGCAAGTCTGAATATTCCTGATTACGTGTGGAGTATTGCATCACTATAACAACAATTTGCTGTGTCGATCTCCATATAACAGATTGATCGTCATCAGCCGAAAGATGTCCAATGGTAGACAATAGCTGAAGTCTATGATCAAAGGTCTAGCGTGCCCAAAAAATACGGTAAACTCTGGTATTAAAATATGCACCTATTTCTTTGTCCGAAATAATTAATATTTTATTTTAACTTAATTGAAGCGTAAAGTGCTTGCTTACGTTTTTTCTCGTCATCGAACTGTGCCCCGGGCAAAATCTACTTATTAATTGTATAGTAGCTTTATTACTTCGCAATATTTCAATAACAACAAAATATAAAAATAAACTGCCTTCAACTCTGCTAAAGCTCCATCGTACATTAATGTTTTCATTTCTTATTCGATTTCTTCTTACCTTAGTAAGATGGGCCGTTGGGAGCGGTTACTTATGAAATTTATGAATCATTAGGTGCCTGTCTAGACACCACTGCGGCTCTAAAAACAACATTAATTTTAACAGCCGTGACGATAAAAAATGCACTTGTACTGTGGTACAACTTTGAGTGATAAGCGTCGTCATATTTTAATTTAGTTTGATGATTCTTTTAGTGATTTTGCTGTAGTTCTTAACCATTTAAAAGATTTTTACGAAATAATATATTGGTGGCCAGCACAGGTTCCATTCAATTGCTGTCGCCAGGCAGCAGTTTTTGTATTATTGTGTTTCGGTATTTCGGTAAGACAACCGGTGAAATTACTAGCATAGACATGTTGCCTTCAAGAAGTAACGCATGCAGATTTGCATGACAGTTATTTTACCATCAGGTGACATACTTGTTTACTAATCTAGTACATAACTACTCTAAATATAAACTATTCCTTGAAAGGAGATTCCGAATTAAGAATATGACGACATTATCTGATTATTGTATATACTATAGTATGGATCAATACAGCAAGAAAATTGCTAATCGCTATACCTTGGATCATACAACAAGTACAAGGGAACGTCCAGTATTAAAACTAGATGGCGTTATAATTATAATTAAACAAATACATTTTTGTACAGTAACAATTGTTGGAAAACAGCAAAAATAGGTTAATATTGTGTCTTGGAACAAAAAGTTATTAAACATTAACTCTTATACATGAATGGCGTAAATATCACGGTATAGTTTTTGCATTAGTATTTTTTATGACATAGGAGAAAAACAAGCAGACGGGTCGCCTGATGGTAAGCTATGACCGTTGCCCATAGACACTTGCATCACCAGAGGAGTCACAAGTGCGTTGCCGGCCTTTCAGGTAGGAGTATACTCTTTTCTATTGTTTTCTTATTTATTGTTTTTGTTTTATTTGTTCATATAGGTAGTATTCTATTCCGCTATCCCTTGTGACGTAAGGCACTCTCGCCATCCATTTCGGCCATCGGCGACAGGGGAAATCAGAGTCCGACCGCTTATTATTCATGGCGCGGTAGATTTCATTATGGACGCGCTGTCACCTTACCACCTGATTAAACTTGACTTTTATTTTATTTTCCAGTCAATGCACATTACGACTGCAAACAGCGTACTTTGGCAAAGTTATATTAAGTCTACGATGCGTATATTTAATGCTAATTAGGTACTTTTCTCCATCTATAAATTGAATTGGACAAGCTTTGTTTTATATCTACTAACAGACAGTAACAGTTGTAGACGGCCTAGGACCAAACGAGTACATTACACCTATGTAGGTATGGTTTTCAAAATAGAGAAGGTTTTCTCTACAATACCTGCAGTGCACGAGAATTAAAATAATTAATGAATATCAGAGACAATCTTACACAAATTGACCTAGTCCCAAACTAAGCAAAGCTTGTACTATGGATACTAGGGGACAATATATATAAATATAGATACATTATAATACTTAAATAAATAGAAAACATCCAAAAGCCAAAAACAAGCATTGGTTCTCATCACACAAACACTTGCCCTGGCCGGGATTCGACCAGGGGCCGCTAGCTTCATAGGCCGCTGTATAATTCACCGTGTCGTCAATTCAATTACATGTAATGCAGTCCAGGGGTCAAGATGTCACCACTATAACTATGCCTACTTAAGGGATGATATGTGACCGTTTGAAATTTCTTAGATATTGGAAATGACAAGCGCGAAAATAAACTTCATATTTCTATCTAGTATTACCCTGATTTCTACACCCGCGGTGCTGGGAATTACGTAGCCTAAATTTTAATAAGTTTCTGTCCAAAATTTAATTTTTGTGACTAGATTTGATTGGCACCTGTATTATTTTTAACATCACCGAGACCATTCTACAGAGCCCAAACTCGGTGACATTACATTTTTTTAAAGAGTTATTGTATTAGCACCGAATTTACATAAGTATGCCTAGTTTGAACTCAATCAGAAACCGGGAAGTAGGTCAAAAACATGCAAGATTCCACCCGAACAAACATAGTTACCATATATACATACATTGTAAAATGTGACCTTTTATTTTATCTGTATGCCAAGTTTAATTTTAATAAGTTTAAGGATTAACGAGATATTAAAGAAACATCTTAATAATCTTTCACATTAATGATTACAGTAGGATTTTGTCTTATTGAGGTATCTCACCTTGAATAATTTAGAATTTTCTACGACAAACACTTATTTTTTTAGTAATTAAAATTAATTAAAAATATCAGTGATAATCTTACACAAATCGACCTACCTACGCAAAGCTTCTACTATTCACTACCAGGCGTCAATATACATACTTATATAGATACCTTAATATGATCAATACTAATATAATAATACTGCGAAAGTGTGTCTGTCTGTCTGTCTGTCTGTCTGTCTGTCTGTTACCTCTTCACGCTTAAACCGCTGAACCGATTTGGATGAAATTTGGTATGGAGATAGTTTGAGTTCCGGGGAAGGACATAGGCTACTTTTTTTTCCGGATAAATACCCTTATCCGCGATAATTGAATTTAACGCGGATGTAGTCTCGGGCAGAAGCTAGTACATAAAAAATATACAGCATCCAAGACCCAGGAACAAACATTCGTGATTAACACAAACACTTGCCCTGGCCGGGATGCAAACCCGAAACCAACAGCTTCGTAAGACATTCTGCAACGAACCAATAAACTAAGTAGATATACAAGTATTTTAAAAGTTTTTATCATAGGTGACTACGCAGAAAAAAGAAATGACAGTGAATATACAAAATGAACTCGATCCCTCCGACTCTGAGTGGTGTTCACGAAAGGATTTTATTCATAAACGAGTTTAATATAATTAACAAATTATGCAAACTAGACCCGCGTATGAAAATGTTTGTGAGTCTTCACAGTGCCTAACAATACCGCTATATATTTATTCCACTTGAGTTAATCTCATTTTGAGGCTTTTGCAAAAGGTCGATGAAAACAGTTAGATAAATAAATAATCGTTAAAACAGTAAGAAAATAGGTACCTGCCGATAAATCTAGAAAAAAAATGTTCGTAGGCGGTTAATTAACAATACGCACAAGATTATACAATTTATAAAGGTGCAAATTTGTTGCCAACCACAGACGGCAAC
This sequence comes from Hedya salicella, assembly GCA_905404275.2. Lineage (NCBI taxonomy): Eukaryota > Metazoa > Arthropoda > Insecta > Lepidoptera > Tortricidae > Hedya > Hedya salicella. The sequence continues at coordinate 18,539,616 of FR990099.1, read as the reverse complement.
CGCACGTTCCGCCGCACACTAAATTGAACCTTAATAGTAAACATGAAAGTTTCAATTTTCCGTGTGTCGGAAGTGTCTCCGTGCAGTAGCAACACTTTCAGAGCACACTGAAAATTTAACCTTTTATCGTTACATTAGGCAAAACTCAGAAGAGATGCTTAGCTGTAATAAAAAGCGACGTTTCTGTCTATTTGCGATTAAAAATAATGTAGACCTTCTCAGACCAGGAAGCATCAAGTCAAGAATTTGCAATGAAAAATTAAAAATAAGTGAAGTGGAACTGATGACCACAGATGATTATTAAAAATTCTCAATAATAAGTGACTTGCGAGTAAGAATAAGATATCTCGATTAAGATAGGTAACCAACTTCATAGTCCGAAAACTTGATAAAATTTCACTCCGTGATAAAACAATATAATCCTGGCCACAGTAAATTGTTTTACGAAACCATTTACTACAGAGCGAGCAATGAAAATAATTATGGGCAAAAAGTTAAAACGATCAGCGTTTTCATCTAAAGTGAACAACGAGTAAGTATATCTATGAATCACCGTTTGATTCATTTTTTTTCATACTGTAGCGTAAAGCCACGATATTGTAAACTGTATTTTTGATTGACGATAAGAGATGTTTTGCCTGACGCAAATTTTAACAGAAACAATAATGCGGAATTACTCAACTTGCTGTTGCTTGGTGAGCTCCAGGACGCCTCCACTTCCGTTGAGGTTCAGGTTTGGTTCAGGTTTTACCGAAATTGACGCTACAGACTAAGACACTCTTTTAACACCCTGACAGACGAACAATGTGACATGGGGCACTTCCTGACTGCCACCAATTACTACATTATTGAAAGTGCAATAACACTTACCCGGTTTATTCACGTCGGCTTCTCTAAACGTCAAACCCTTACAAGTTGCATATCCTAACCCCTAGTAATCCTTATTAATCCCAGTGCAGTGATATAACGTCGTTAGCGTGTCACTGTTTTGGAACGCGTCACGTGACGAGCGGCCTAATGAATAACCCGGGAACTGAGTTAGTGGAAAACATGTACAGCCTGGTTACACGGATACATTAGTAGAGATAGATAATTATGACATGTATTGTACATAATCACCCTTTTTGGTAGTGGCTAATCCAGGCTATATAGCCTCCGTATCACTGCGACCATGACTGATTTATTGTGATCGCCACATCTTATAGTTCCCTATCAGGTCCCATTGTTGCAAATAACTTCAGCACTTTTTCAATTCCGAGAGGCATTATTATCTCTTCTTAGGCACAGTAAATGTTTTCCCGGAGAGCTGGGGTTACGTATTAAGGAGAAGTAGTCAGTGAAAAAGTGCATAGGCGTTTCTTGCGCTATACAGCAGAGCCTGCATAACCTTGTATCAATCACTTTTACCATCCCCTTGACATAAGTAACTCAATAAATATAAACAAATAAAAAAAAAAAACTTTGTCTATCATTCATATTTTAACTCGCATTTCATTTACTTGGTTGTCCCTTGCATCGAGAAACGTTTAATCGAATATTTCATTTCGTCGAGGTATCATTTAATAGAAAAGATTCTTCTCTGAAACCGTTCATAATTTTGGACTGTTATAAAACAAACCTAACCTAGCGGCTTACACATCATATTTTTTTTAAAAACCATGAAAATTGTATGGTTTCAGGGGACAAAGTTATCTATGAATTGAAGATTCTATTAATTAAAGCGAAAGTGAAATAATACGAAACGGAAGGCTACCTGTTTTCTTACTCGATCCAATTGCGCCAGGTCACGTAAACGGCCTACATTGGCGGTTCACCATATGTGAGGGAGTTTAGTAAAACGTCCCACTTTGTCGATTCTAGTTTCGGAGTTACGGGCAGATTAGTGAAATATGGCAAAACCTACCAAAAATCGACTTTCAATGAAAACTAATAGAATATAATGTAATAAACCTATGATTTTGATGTCGACCCATAAATGACCAATTTAAGCACCTTTTTAAGGCCTCAAAGTTTAGTGCCCAGCGTCCCACTTTGTCGAATACCGAAAAAAATCGTCGATATCATATTTGTGCCAGTTATAGGGAAACATTTCTACTTTGTCGATATGTAGTTATGAGTAGTTTGTAATATAAAAAAGCATAAGCTATCTTTCAGTGAAATAATTATGTCTCTAAGTGCTATAGTTATTTTTTTTTAATTCTTCAAACTTGCAAACGTGAAAAAGACAATTGAGAAAACGTTGGTTAAAGTTTGGGACCATAAACACACTTGTCCTTTGAAGTTATGGAGTGATTAGTATCATGTGAATTGGCATAATTTAAGGATTTCAAATTAGTCAAAATCATGTATGTAACCTTAGTAGTTTGAATGTTACGGAGGCTGGAACTTAAAAATAGAACGAAAATATGTTAATCCTTAATATGGGTTTATTTTCTATATTCATAACATGACCCGCAGATTCATCATTAAAGTTGTATTTATTAATTTATACTCATGCTAAAAAAAATAGAAATAATTCTATGGATCCCTCTAGTTAGTTATTATGTCAAAAAATTAATTAAATTAAATATGAATTGAAAAGTACAGCATAAAAAAATACGAATAAAAAATACAAGATTGTTTGACAAGGGGCTAAAATAAGCCATTATGACACAAAGTGATTATTTTGATGAGCTCACGACGAGGTCAAATATATCTAAGTGTCATGTAATGGCTTTTAGCCACGTGTTAAACGCTCTGCTTTTCACTTCGACTGCGAGAAAATAAAAAAGACTTAACATTAAAATTGTATATTTCATGAAAAACTAAAAGTTCAGTTTGAGCAATTCTATCAGAAAGTTTGGCCAATCTGAGCAGGTTGGTTTGTTTGTTTTTAATTATTTGTAAGGAGTATATAGCTAACTGCAAGTTTTTTTTTCAGTGTCATTGAAATTTGTATGGGATTATATGGCTTTCTTTTAAACCCTAGGCGCTAAATGTACTATTTTAGTCTCCCTTCACGAAGCAAATATGACGTTCTTGTTGAGCAGGAGAAAAGAAAAATACGAATAGTAGGGTTGGGTAACCATCCATAATGGACTTTTTTATCGATGATTCCGCTAAATAAAAAAACAGTATTATTTTAAAAAATATAATTAACCGATAGATTTAAAATAACATTTATATAAATACTAATTCTAAAAACATTACACCTATGTTTTAAAAGCTGATTTTACTTGTAGAATTTTTTTAGCGTACGTCCATACGAAACCAAACCGTCAAAGTGGGACACTAAACTTGAGTCGGAAATAGATTCCGTTCAAATTCCGTGAAAAAAGATCAAACAAACGACATTAGTATCAATTACTATTAGATTAACAATAACAAACCTTTATTTCAAACATAAAATGGGATAAATATACTCGTACCAAACACATATTTTTCACTGAACAAGCACTAAAGTTTAGTAAATCGACAAAGTGGGACGCTACATATAGAAAATCACTAAACTTTATAATGCCTAAAAAAGTACTTGGAATTTGATATTAATACTTTTTATGCTTGATAAATGTGTTTTTTAAGTAATCCTATGTTATATATTAAAATACACTTGTCATTTGTTTTTTTTTATGCTGCACTTTTCAATTCAGTTTTTCTTAACTTTTTGAAATAATAACTAACTAAAGGGATCCATAGATTTATTTCTGTCTTTTTTAGTATGAGAATACATTTATAAATACAACTTTAATGATAAATCTGCGTGTCATGTTATAAATATAGAAAATAAACCCATATTCAGGATTGACATATTTTTGTTCTCTTTTTATGTTCAAGCCTCCGTAACATTCAAACTACTAAGGTTACATACATGATTTTGACTAATTTGAAATCCTTAAAATACGCCAATTCATATGATACTAACCACTCCATAACTTCAAAGTACAAGTGTATTTTTTGCCATCCCAAACTTTAACCAACGTTTTCTCAATTGTCGCTTTTTCACTTTTGCAAATTTGAAGAATTAAAAAAAAATAACTATAGCACCTAGAGACATATATCTTTCACCAAAAGATAGCCTATGATCTGTAGTATTAGGAACTACTTATAACTCCATATCGACAAAGTGGGACCTTTTCCCTAAAACTGTCACATATCTCATCATTTACAAGTTGCATATCATAATTCCCTAGTATTAATCCATATTGATCCCAGCACAGTGACGCAACGTCGTTAGCGTATCACTGTTTCGTAACATGTCACGAGTGACCTAATTAATTATCCGGGAACTGGGTTAGAGGCATATACAGCCTGGTTTACACGGATAAATAGTGAGGATTACTGCCAAATATCAAGCTAATGATGCGAAATTAATACCGGAAAAAGAGTTTGAATGGTTTCTAAGGTAAACGTGCCAATCTTTGACAGCCTAATTCGAATAATCGACAGCCTGTTTGTTATCTTTTGCTGAGAGTTAAGATTAAATGAGACTAATGGGGCTGTGTTAAATACTGGGACATTTACCCAAGAGTATGTATTCTCGCGGTGTTTCTTCTCATAGGGAGTGACATTTTCAGAGCGTTTAGTTAGGTGAGACCTAAAAAACAAGGGTAAAGGCTTTGTACAAGAGCCCTTGAGTAATGCACACGTACCTACAATTATGTTTTGAAATTGATTGAGGCTGATTTTTTTTAAGGGGCCGTAAATAAGTCCAGTAATAAAGTAGTTTGTGAAACTCTTTACTTTTGTTACAGTAATGGACGTATCGTGGGAAGCGCGTGTCCAAGCGACGCACGCCGTGGCCGGCGGCGCGGCTGTGATGACATGCGCGGCGCCCGCGTCTGTGCGCGCCCACATCGCGGTCACGCGCTGGTTCCGCGACGGAGTGCCGCTCGCGCACGTGTCTGCAGAGGCAGGTATGGACTAGTCATAGCACACACGTTGTAGTTAACAGTGCGGATGCAAGTTACAGTCATGCCCTGGTTCCGCGCCAAAGTGCCGCTAGCTCACATATCTGCGGAGACTGGTATGGAAGAGTCATGGGATGCACGTTGTAGCCGGGTACCCATTATCTTGCACAATCTCTATTGTCCAAAATACATTTCGCACAATAATTTTTAGCCGAATGATACATCATAATTCAATGGATCAACATAATTATATACTTACCACAATTGTTATGTCGCATAGTATTCATTTGGCACAATTTAGTTAGGTTGAACTTCGACCCTAACGAGCGAGCGAAGCGAGCGAGCCGCACAGGTCATTACTATAACATAATTACACTCAAGGATGCAATCGGAATATTATGCCATATAAATTTCGGCGACACAATTATTCGACCATAGGAATATTGTTCTAATCGACATTATGCCAATGTACTATTCTGCCAAAGAAACATGTGCGAAGTGATAGTATGCCAAGAAATTTAGGCAAAAAGCAATTGTGCGAAATGATGATTGTGCCAATGGTTGCTATGCGAAACGAAAATATGCCAATAAATTTTGTGCAACACATTAGTAACTCGTTGTAGCCAAGAGTGCGGGTGAACACCAGTCATGCCTTGGTTCCACGACAAAGCGCCGCAAGCCCACGTTTATGCGGAGACAGATGTGGCCGTGTCATGGGACGCACGTTTATAGCTAACAGCGCGGGCGCACGTCACAGGAACCATTCTGCAACGAAGTAGCATATGGAACACGTGTGTAACTTGCTTAACAATTACTTTGACAACTATCCTGACTAACTGTACCTACTCATCAATGCCCAGCTTACACTTAGAAAGCTTAGTTTGCTAGTCAAAAAGCTGAAATTTCCCTCAAATTATGATGCAAAGGTACGAGTATTTCGAATTAGTACGGGAACAAGCAAAAGTTATTTTGTACATATTTACATTCTATTAGTAGTTTATCGAGTTCAAATCGTAACTTATTGAACTCTAATCATAACCATAGTAATACATGTATGAGGTTGTCGTCTCAGTTTAACAGCGCAGTTAGAGCAAGTGGTTGTATTGCAATGCAGGCAAACTAGTCTGACAGTTCAGACAGATATATAGTAATTGGCTATGAAACTATGTTACAAGTCGTATATTCGCTGAGCTTTTAAATTAATTCGGTTCATATATATTAACTTTTAAAGTAAGAGCATAATAAACAACCTGTAACGTGATCTACTTTTTTGAAAGCTAAAGGTGTATAGAAAAAGAATTTTTTTTTCAACGTACAAATAAGTTAAGGTCCTCCTTATGTTGGGGTTAAGGTACTCGTATATCTTTGTTCTTCCATTTTGCCATACAATTGTAGGTTAAACTAGGTTGAAGGGTTTCAGCTGAGCAACGATGAGGCCTTACCAGAAAGTTTGTCGAGACTTCTCTTTTCGTATATCCTTCGTCGTCATCATCTTTTCAGCCATATAATGTACACTGCTGGACACAGGCCTCCTTCATCCTTCTCATTCTCAAAGTTGAACCTGCCTAACTGGATTGTTTGTCCTATATAGACGTATTTGTCGACAACTTCGAGGACCAAGTTACCAACCAATACTGGGGTGGGCGCTACATGAACATTCGACATGATCTTCGTCTTGCCCATGTTAGTCTTTGTGTGTTAAAAAAGTACGAAGATTTCGGAGAATAATCGAAATATTCTTGGCACGTGGAAAGGGCTGCGAGAAAGCCTAACTACACATAATACATGTTCTTAATTGCACACCAACAAGAAAAATAGTACAGTTAATTCTTAATATAAAATAGAGTTTGGTCAACAATACGCATTCTTACCGCTAAAGAGCGTTGTCTTACAAATACGGTAACGTAAATAAAAAATGCCAGGAATGAGTATGGTGGTGAGATAAGAATGTAAAAAATATTGGATAAGCATATAAGTAAAACGGGGTCATGTATTATACAAAATGAGAATAAACATAATACACGTGAAAACGTACATACATACAAAATTAAGAAAAAAAACTATGATGCAGTTGGCACCAAACTAGCTAGGAAACAAAATTATAAAGTTGTGAAAATGAAATTTTTGTATGTGTAGTTGTGGCTTCATCACTCCAAATCGGCTAAACGGATTTCAACTATTTTTGGTACACGGGTAGCTCCAGATGGTTATATGATACTTTTTATCCGACTATGCTAAAGAAAAAAGTGGGGATATGACTTTTTCTCCTCTGCGAACGAAGTTGCGCCGGCCTTCCAGTATTAGAATGAAATTAAATTAAAAGTGCGTACCACATCCTGGCAAATTATATCTTAATCGCTTACTTACTGATTTAGGAGACTGGAAAGAAAAATGATTAGATCTAAGCGTTGCACAAATTGATTTAGATTCGGTGTCGACTTGATCGGATCGCCGTAAAACTGCTCCTTCCGCAGTTGTTCTGGAAACTTGCCAGCTCCTGCTAACTTCGTGAATGGAGTTGAATTTCCTTTTATTTTTACTCAACCGTTATTTCTAATGCTTGCCGTAAATTCGGTTATTTGCTTTGGTTGTGATATTTTATAAATGCAACGATGTACCTAACAAATAACTGTTAATAGGTAAAGGTGTGATGAACGCATAGGAAAGCGCAGCGTAGGACGGACCCCGAATAGTTGGTCGAATGACCTCGTAGGGATCGCGGGGATTAGTGGCTGCGGTCTGCGCAAGATCGCACCATGTGGCGAGCTATAGGGTAGGCCTATATTCAGCAGTGGACGTCCATGGCTAATAGACGGATAGGTAAAGGTAAATCTTTATAAATAAAAATAGAACTTAGTAAAAATAACATTTAAATCGAAAGGAATACTTTAAAATTACAAATGAGCATGCATTCCTAACTACTATTTTGGAGAAACTTCGCCCACGAATGAGAGAAAATCATAACCCTCTTTTTACTTCGGCGTAGTCGGGCAAAGAGTATCCTGTAATTATCTGGAGCTGGAGATAACCGTGTACCAAAAATAGTTGAAATCCATATAGCCGATATGGCCGCAACGACACATACTAATATACAAGAAATCCAAAAAAACATATATTTTCATTCAGTGACCTCCAAATAGTCCGTTACAATATTTTTTTTGAAAATATGTTCAATGTACACACATTTTATTTTAAAGGTTTATAACAGAAAGCTATACAAAATAATAATTCGAAATCAATAGTTTCAAAAACTGAAACTAAACTTGAAATATAAAGATTAAAGATAAAAAATCTGCCTCACCCCAAATTGCTATCCGTTGGTATCGTGCCCCGAAGGCTGGCAGCATTGCCACGTTGTATGGCAATGCTGATCCCCTGTGCCAGATATGATCCAGCCCTCTGGTCACGTGTCGCATCCACGAGTCTTTTGGAGCATTCCCTGAAAACTCCGTGGGCGCTTTCCCCCCAGGGTCCCAGGGTCTCGACCCCAAATGGCTCAAATAGGTAGCCACTATTTATGGCTGTACTGAAATCAATATGATGTACTTAACAAAAAAAAACTGCCATTTCACTTTATGCATTAGTAGTAACTCGACAAAAATGTAGTGGATGAGGGTTTTTTTTTCGTCACCGAATTGTCTACCCATCAGTGGCTTGGTGTCCATATAATCCGATTGCCACCGGGTTGCCCAAGAAATGGCTTATAACAGTGTCATGGTTAATGACACAAATCGAGCATAGATGTCATTACGGGCATACAAAAACAATATAGGTGGGCTTTTAATATTTTCGAGGATGGAGGGTGGAAGAGAAATCCGACCGGTCAGGTGAATCTCACTGAGCCGGGCATTAAGTTGCCGAAATCATTGTTTTTATGCTAATTGGCGCAAATACCGTTAATATCAATGTGTTGGTGATAATTGTGCACAGTCGTTATTCGGACACGGGGTAAGCTATTTCAGTAATAATTATATTCTCTGCCGTCAATGCATTTCGTCACTCTGGTCAGTGCTTTTAAATGTTCATATATTTTCATGTTGTCCGCAGCCTATGGTAACGCCCTTTATGTTGACGACAGATTGAGTACATGCGTTTTGCTTAAACTCTAAAGGTGTGTCCACATTTGTATCATTTGCCCGTATCAGATCATCGTCGCGTGGCATGATCGCGTGTCACGATCACGCATTTGAACGTTGCGCCGATCGGATCACTCGAAATCCATTTTGCTACGCGTATCACACAGTTATATCGGACGAGTACGGCATGATCGGCGCGCCGACAGTAAGCGTCCAAGCAGCGCGATACGCATTCATGCCACGGCACGGTGATCGGATACGAGCAAATGTGTGTGGACGCACCTTTAGAAGTCGGAAGATACGCAAATCCGGAAGCTGTGTGCTGATTATTATTTTCGAGCCATAGTACAGCGTCTCGATAGCCTAGCGGCTTTCGGGCTCGGCTGGTGTGAAAGCGCCGTACAAGTCGTGGGTTCGAGCCTGCGGAGAGATTTTGCATAGCTTTTTGTATTTTTTTAATTTATTTGTTTTTTTTTCCTTTAATAAGTTTCATTTAGTGCCGGCATTCCCTTTCTGTAAATTCGAATTATATTTTACTTTATTTTCATTCTGACTTAAGTTTATTTTTGTTTGATCTAATTAAATTGTCTTGCTCCTTTCACTATTGCAAGGCCTGTATATACATTTTTATATTGTAGACTAAGATTGAACTTGTCTGTCACCGTTTCATTTTTAGGGAGTAAGTTTTAATCAATTTCGTGCTTTGGAGCTATTCAAAGCTAAAGTTTAAATATATTTGTCAAATTTTATATGCGTTACTCCTCATTTACCCTTACGTTCCGAACCAAACGCTTTTAGTGGCGCCTACAGGGTACGGTATATGAAGAGTTAGGTACAGTTTTTATTCGTTGTATTGTGTCAATAATTGTAAGTGTGCTAATAATCAGCAAGCAGTGTTTTTATACTAAGGGCACTTTGGTTGGTAAATTGTAAGTAATGGAAGTAAATTATCTGCTGAAAGATGAGTTGTTATTTGAGTTGGGGTATTTACGATGTGCAGAAAGTAGCGCCTATGCGTAAGATTCTGAGGGAAATTTTTTAAAAGAGAAGTAACTGGGGAGTCCTCAATAGCGCTTAAGGTTCCTAAGAGTTGTATTGAGAACCCCTTGTCCGAACTTACGATTTGCGAAACGAAGCTTAAAGCATTGTCTATTGCTATCAGTGAAATTATTGATAGGACTGATAGTTCCAACTTGCGCCGGATTTATAGTCGCCTCTCTCACTTACTAAGTCGTGTAAAGTTGATTATTCCTACTGAGCAAACCCAAGTACAGAAGCATTTAATAATTTTAAAACAAATTCAAGATGCCATTGCCGTGCTGAAATCAGTAGAAAATCTTGAAGAGGAATATGAAGAGGATATTTCTGAGCATGATAAGGAAACTTTGCATAAGTAGGAGAAGAATTGCACATTGAAAGTGGCCCCAAAAAGGGGAGCTCACTTAAACCAGCCATAGAAGAGAGTGAAGGTGTATAGGCAAGGATAGGACATGAACAGAAGGAGAGTGGTTCAGAGGTAGGGCCGCGATATACTAGCGCCGACCTTTGTCGATCGCAATTACAACGTACTTCTACCGCAGATGTTGAAACAACTAAAACGAAACTGGTGCCAATTAAGGATTGGGGAGTAAAATTCAACGGCAGAGGTACGTTGAGCATTAACGCCTTTTTGGAATGTATTAAGGAATTAATGGACGCGCGCAACGCAACTTAGGATGACCTTTACCGTTATGCCATTGACCTCTTTGAAGATGACGCTCTCATTTGGTATCGGGCAAATCGAGAGAGTGCGTCATGTTGGGATGAATTAATCAGTCTCTTAATAAAGTCGTTTCAAAGGCCATATTATGAAGAGGAGTTATTAGAAGAAATAAGGAAACGCACGCAAGGCAAACATGAAAGAGTTTTGATTTACATTGCGGCAATGCAAAACATGTTCAATCGTTTACCAACAAAGTTTGCAGAGATCACTTCAATACGGTTTCAGAGTTATTGAACGTTTTGAGGATTATTAAATAAAAAAAAATTAACTGCGAAAACTTTCAGGAGCCCGGCCAGAGTCGTACTTCTATGGAAACCCATTTAGCATATCATGAGAGACAGGTTAATGCAATTGCGGAACACCCTATAATAAACTATTCGCGACCAGCAACATTCACAGAACTGAAAGGGTTTATTGGTCTGGCTGGTTAGTACAGGCGATTTGTCGAGAATTTTGCAATAGTAGCCGCGCCGTTGCATGAACTCACTAAAGGTGGGAAAAAAGGCAAGCACATCATTTGGAATGAGGAAGCCGAGACTGCGTTCACGCATCAAACAAAAACGGGGCAGTTTTGTTTCAGACAGTTGAAGGAATCGAACGATCCATTGCCTACACCAGCCGGAAATTCACGGATCGGGAAAGTAGATATTCAGCCTCTGAAAGGGAGTTACTAAGTGTCCTTCATGCAGTAGAACAATTTAGACCATACATAGAAGGTAGTCATTTTAAAGTAATTTCGGACCATAGTGCATTGCAGTGGCTCCATAAAAACAAAGATCCACATGGCCGATTGGCTAGATGGGCCATGCGTCTGCAACAGTTTGACTATAAAATTGTATTTCGTAAAGGCAAGCATAATATTGTACCAGACGCCCTTTCAAGACCGCTAAACTCAGGGGACGTAAGCGTATTGCAAATTGAACCTAAAAATAAAGACGATTGGTATAAAGTGCAGGAAGAAAAGGTTTTAAGCGGTACTCATACGGGAGACTGGCAGGTAAGCCAAAACCGTTTGTGGAAATATCTAAAGCTAAAGCAATTTCCTGACGAAAAGCACAGTTGGAAGTTGGCTGTACCTGAGGCTCTTCGAATCAATGTCCTTAGGGAATGTCATGATGATCCCTCAGCGGGTCACTTTGGGGCTAAAAAGACAGTCAACAGAGTTAGGCAACATTACTACTGTCCGTCTCTTATTGCCGACGTTAAAAACTACGTTAGGTACTGTGAAATTTGCGCTAGCCATAAATCTTCACAATTGCCACCCAATGGCATGATGGGACGCCAAAGGAAAGTCACCAAACCTTTTCAGATCATTTCGATGGACTTAATGGGACCGTTTCCACGCTCAAAGCACGTCAATACGATGTTATTGGTGATTTCTTGCTGGTTCAGCAAATTTTCCCTGCTTTTCCCCTTACGCAATGGAAAAACATCCAACATCGTAAAAATATTGGAAGAACAAGTGATTCTAGTTTATGGCCCTCCAAGTGTAATAATTTGCGACAATGGTAAGCAGTTCACTGCCAATCAGTTTAAAAAAATGATCGAATGTTACGATATTGACTTGTGGTATACACCCTATTATTACCCCCAGTCTAACCCTACGGAGAGAGTAAATAAGGTGATTGGAACAGCCATAGCATGTTACGTAAAGGATAATCATAAGGAATGGGACAAATATTCATCATATTGGTCACGCTATTAGAACTGCGGTGCTCGAAGTTACAGGGAAAACTCCATCGTACCTTTTCTTTGGACGAGAAACTTCGGTGCAAAGGAACAAATGCGGGCATTTTAAAAAGACTCACCCCTCTGTTTTAATAGAGAACGCTACGAGTTTCACTTAAAGGCGAGAAACGACATCTACAGGGACATAAGTGATCGACTTAAAAGAGCACATGAAGAGAACCCCAAGCATTATAATAAACGCCGTCGAATATGCGATTATCGGGAAGGCGATATAGTCTGGAAGCGTATTAAGTTATTGTGAAATGCGGCAAAAGGCTTATTGTCGAAATTATCCCCGGAATACGAAAAGGCAGTGATAGCGGAAAAAATGTCTACTGATGTATATAAACTAGTTAGCTTAAGAGGTACAGACATGGGCAAGTGGCACTCTTCAGATTTGAAAAGAATGGCTTGAATCCGGGTCGGATTCTTCTGAGGAGAGAGGATATTGTCATATTTAATGACACAAATCGAGCATAGATGTCATTACGGGCATGCAAAAACAATATAGGTGGGCTTTTGATATTTTCGAGGATGGAGGGTGGAAGAGAAATCCGACCGGTCAGGTGAATCTCACTGAGCCGGGCATTAAGTTGCCGAAATCATTGTTTTTATGCTAATTGGCGCAAATACCGTTAATATCAATGTGTACTTGGTGAAAATTGTGCACAGTCGTTATTCGGACACGGGGTAAGCTATTTAAGTAATAATTATATTCTCTGCCGTCAATGCATTTCGTCACTCAGGTCAGTGCTTTTAAATATATTTTCATGTTGTCCGCAGCCTATGGTAACGCCCTTTATGTTGACGGCAGATTGCTTAAACTCTTAGAAGTCGGAAGATACGCAAACCCAGAAGTTGTGCTTTTTGTATTTTTTTATTTTATTTGTTTCTTTTTTCCTTTAATAAATTTCATTTAGTGCCCGCATTCCCTTTCTGTAAATTCGAATTATATTTACTTTATTTTCAATCTGATTTAAGTTTATTTTTGTTTGATCTAATTAAATTGTCTTGCTCCTTGTACTATTGCAAGGGCTGTATATATATTTTTATATTGTAGACTAAGATTGAACTTGTCTGTCACCGTTTTATTTTTAGACAGTAAGTTTTAATCAATTTCGTGCTTTGGAGCTATTCAAAGCTAAAGTTTAAATATATTTGTCAAATTTTATGTGCGTAACTCCTCATTTACCCTTTCGTTCCGAACCAAATGCATTTCAATAGTTATAACCATCTTTTTCTTTAAATATGAGTACACTAATACGTTTCGACTTCCCTTTTAATTTTTCTGACGCCACGCCTCTGCTCCGCATAGGAAAAGGTGTTCGTTTTGACGGGTACTGGTAATATTTTCTTCTGTTTCCGCCATTATTACTCATTGAAATAAAACAATTTAACGGATTATTTCGCGTATATTATCTCATTTTAGTTCCCGATGTTTCGGAAGCTTTCCATGGTCACGGGTGGACTGAGTCCACTGAGACTTGAGTCCACCCGTGACCATGGAAAGCTGGAAAGCTTCTATAACGTCGGGAACTAAAATGAGATAATATACGCGATATAATCCGTTAAATTGTTTTATTTTAATGGGTACTGGTAAGTTCGGTAAAAGGAAATAAAAAATCACTGTATATCGTTATGTAGAGACTTTATTGTACATAAAAGTCTGTTGATAATATAATGAAAGCAGATGATATAACTATAAAGCCGAGCTTTTCCCTATAAGAGCCATTACATTTACACTTTTTATAAACTTTTTATAAACTTTAAGATAACTCAGTGACACAAACATTATAATGGATGCTGTAATCTGCATGGAGTTACTTGCGTTGCATAATTTGTTGCTCTACACAACAAACTAGAATGACACATAGCATTTACAAACGAAGGCAAGAAATCTATTTCGCTACAAAAATGAGTAAAGCTGATTGCACGATTTCCCAAACCACCCAGGATTAAATTCCCGCCAAGACGCGAATTATTGTCGGCGAGCAAGGGTGAACCGGTGAAAATAGAGGATTTTTACGACGACAAAGCTGTCCCCGACAGAAACAAGCGATTTCTTTATGAGTTCTAATTCTCTCCAGAAATTCGATTAACGTTTCATTTCGGAAACGTTTCCTTTCTTTTTCGATTACTCGACACTTAATGAGAAATTAGAAATGTTCAATTTCAATTTGGCTCCTTTGTCGGCGAGGAATTGGCCGAGTTTTATTTACACGCTGTCGAGATTGCATTTGTTTTCAGGATACGCGCACTTGAGCGAGATTTTGAGTTTGTTGATCCCGTTTCGATTATTTTTTGTTTGCTGTTCTTATTTACGAGGTCAGTTTTGGCTCAAAACGTGACCGAGTCTTTTGTAAAAACAGTGGTACCCGCTGTCCATATTTTACAGTTGCTAGTGGTCAGTACTCTTTTCAAACTCGTATATGCCCATTAAAGAACCTTCTACAAAAAGACAGTATGTGAATATGTTACTCTTACGATCCTCCAAAATCTTGAATTGTACCCGCATCGGGTAAAAGATGAAATAAAACTGAGAACTAAACACCATAGATCAGAGTACTGATGATAGTTTATAATGTGAAATGAAGAACCATATTAAAAAGAAGACTTGTTGAATAGAATTGTTATCTTATGTATGTCTTATATATTATTCTGACGTTGTTTTTTATAAAAATATGGTATGAAAGACCGTTTGTTTGCTTAATACATGTCAATCATTTTCACCGTGAACAAGCAAGAAATTTGGCTGATCACACCACAGTAACCATCTCATCCATCCTCGTCAATTGATAGCTAAAACTTAAATCCCCGCACATAATTAATATCATTGTTTGCCGTGTAATCCTGTTTGAATAATTATCATGTACTCAGGTGTGTATAGTCTCTGGTACAAATGGCTACATAGCTTATCTTATCTATTGAGTATGTTTGCCTTAATTAATAGAAGGACTTATAAGGCTGCCACGCATCGATGGTGAGTAAAATGCTGCTAATACACTATCTTACCTAAGAAGAAATTATGGTTACGATATTGTATATCGTTTATTTGTACTGATGAGGAATTTTTATCTTTTTTCTTCTCAGTTACACTATAGGAAAGCGAGTAATAAATAGGTGGTTCGAGAATTCATCCATTTGTTACTTTGTGACTTTAAAGTGCATATTACTTGATGGCTCATTTTTCGGGCATAAAAGTTAATAGAACAGACTTAGTATTTACACAAGTTGTTTCGTTAGTATTTTGTATTCTATATGATACTAATAGTGCCACATAGCCAAATTTACCAGGCCCTGTTAGGTAAGTACTACTCGTAGTCGGATGAGTGAAGCCATATTCATTGAGCTCTCAATTTGCGCGCCAATTATTTCTAACTAAAAAGTGTAGCTATATCTTACTACATGCTATATCTTAGCGCTTTGCAAACAAAGGTGGGTTGAATTAATAACAGTGATAGCACTGACGAGGGTTGTTTCAATTGGGCCCCTATTAAAATCATCGGACTGGTTATTCCGTTATTGAGTTACTGGGTTATGTAGGTCTGAGCAAATAACGTTACCAAGACAAATGTTTGTCGGATAATTTTATTGTCTGTTTGCAAATTCATTTATAAATTTGAGAGAGCTGTGAAGACTTGATTACGCTGGAATTTAACTCCGGCTTAATATTGTTATTAGTTAAATATATTATTTTGTTTATGTGTTAATTTAAGGTAAACTAAATAGCTTGAGCCCTCTTCTGCTGCCAGCGACACTCTAGATAAGCTTTTTAAGGTGTTTATATTTTTGATAAAATTTTAAAGTTGAAAAAATGTCTGTACATTGAACATATTTTCAAAAAAATGACGGACTATTTGGAGGTCTTAATTTTTTTTGTATGTTTGTATGTGTCGTTGTGGCTTCATCACGCAAAATTGGCTCGACAGATTTCAACTGTTTTTCGTATAAGGGTAGGTATCTCCAAATGCAAGTTATAGTATATAAATAATAAAATAACGTATATACATGAACGATAAAGAGTACAATGTCAAAATAGCACACACGCACGTGTTTTCGCACGCTTACATACACACACACACGGACACACACGCACACACACACACACACACACACACACACACATACACACGCAAACTTAAAAATGAGAAAAGCGATGTATAATATATTGATATTGATTAAGGTTTCAATTTATGAACTATTGAAATGAAATGTATTGAACACTGCGAAACATCGACCAATTTTAGGGGGAGGAGCACTGCTTATCCTATAGCACAGGTTTTGCGCCTATTTAAGGAGTAGAGTTCTATTTTAAGAAAACTTTGTAAAAGATGTTATTTTGGAAATAAATATTATTATTATAAAGGATACATTTTACCCGACTACGCAAAAGAAAAAAGAGGGGTTATGGCTTTTTCTTTTCCGCGAACGAAATTGCGGGCACCTTCTAGTGTATTTATATGTTTGTATTAAAGTTTTTAGATGCTGCATGATACCTATAAAGCGATACTAAATAAAAAAATGCAAATCATTAATAAATGCATCAAATTTTCTAATAAGTTAATTCTGAACAGTAATTGTAAAAATAATAAAAAACTCTATAGATAATATATACATGCAAAGCATCTTACAGAGTAATACCACGAAGAGAAATAACAGCAATTCGTAAAACACAGACTAGTGATCAAAAATTTAAGCAGCAAGTTGTACAATTAAATACAACTAAATATAAATATGTAAAAGTTATCGAAAAACTTGATAGAACGAATATCCAAAAAGAAAAAGAAGAAGCATCGAATAAAGATCTTCAATCGTCTGGCAAACTTCGCGCGCGGCTACCGAATGAATGCAAAATTAAAAGTTGAAATAAAACTTGCAGCGTTAATGCAAGTTTAATGTCCGTCTTTGATGCCGTCTCGAAGAACAGCGCCGCCGGGAACTAAGCTCGTGGAAGACCTAATTTGCTAAGGAAACTTTGTATTTATTCATAATCGTAATGATATTTTTTAAATGTATTTTTAACAGAAGAAGGACATGTCGGACCATATTAAGTGCGCCGCCGTCCGCAGCCGTTCATACAAAAAAAGCGGCCAAGTGCGAGTCGGACGCGCCCATGAAGGGTTCCCGTTTATACAAAAAAATGCACTAGAGATGAAAAAAATACAATATGAAAAATACACAAGTGCGCGTTCTCCGCAAAGAAAAAACCCTTCGTTTTAGCGCCAAAGTTTCAGAACATTCCTCTTACCATCTCCAAAAGTATCGGGATACTCGGTGTTGACATTACGAATGAAGTCCAATTTCGAGGCCACCTGCAGAACAAAGCCAAACTGGCTTCTAAAAAGCTCAGGGTGTTCAACAGAGCGAGACGGTATTTCACATCGAGTCACCGGTTTTTACTCTACAAAGCTCAGGTTCGACCCCATGTGGAGTACTGCTCTCATCTCTGGGCCGGAGCGCCCCAATATCAACTTCTCCCTTTGTACTCCATCCAGCGCAGGGCAGTTCGTATTGTCGATGGTCCCGAATTGACAAACGGCCTAGAACCACTGAGCTTCCGGAGAGATGTTGACTCTCTGTGTTTGTTCTACCGTTTGTACAATGGGGAATGTTCTGAAGAACTTTTTGAGTTGGTACCACCGTCACGTTTCTATCATCGCACCTCCCGCCTCAGAAACAAAGTACATCCACACTATCTGGATGCTTGGCATCTCAAAAATAAGCGGGCATCACGCTCATTTTTACCACCCACTTGCAAGTTGTGGAAAAACCTTCCCCCTGAGGTATTTCCAGAGCGCTATAACATGGGATTCTTCAAGAAGCGAGTTAACAGGGCTCTCAAATGTTGGCAAAATGGGCGATTCCTCCGGTATGTGCAAACATATCCATGGGCAACGATGACTACTTTGGATCAGGTGGCTCGTCTGCCCTTTTGCCACTCGATACAAAAAAAAAAACAAAAGAGCGTATCTCTCCGGCACTTACGTCCTTTTGCTGAGAAGCGCAGTTTTTTGGCAATAACATAAAAACGGTATATCTGATCATGTTGAAAACAATTTTCGTTGGAAGTATTTATTAAGTTTTATATTTGTATTTTTTTTAATACTTTTTGAACATACCGTTTAGAAAGTAGACGGCGGGGGGACACAATTTTTGCTACTTTCGGAGCGAATATTTCGGAAAATATTCACTAAATCAATTTTTTATAAGAACTGTCGAAATATGTGCCACACATAGATATTTGCTGATTTTTTTTATTTTCAGGTTTGGTTACATGTATGGAGTGCCCCCCCTAGAAATATATATATATATATATATTATTTTACTATCAAACTAAGTAGCGGTTTACACAAGACACCTAAGCTCCAAATTTCATCAATATGCATCTAATAGTTGCAAAGATCTCGAAACATCGGGGAAAAAATGGTAGCTAGTTCTTTTTCTTGGAGCGGAAATTTGGCGATATTCATGCTAAAAAATAGCCGGCCCGTCGTCTCAGAATGGTATACTACAGTAGCACTACCGGAAGCTTTCCAAGCTTTTTGGGAGAGGAGACGACAGGCCGGACTTCGGGGACTCATTCTGCATCACGACAACGTCTCTACACTCACGTCCCTGCAAGGCTTGATTTGAAGGATCCGCTGTTTAAATCCTTAATCACTCACCATATAGTCCTGATCTAGCCTCGTGCGATTTCTTTTTGTCCCCAATTATGAAGGACAAAATCAAAAGGTAGATTTTTTTTAAGAGCCAAAAAAGCCGTGTCTGCGCTTACGAAAGTAAATTTTGGACCTGTTGGATCAAGACTGGGAAAAGTGCTTTAAAAATTCGTTTAAGCGAATGGAAATTTGTATAGATAATGTAGAAGAGTATTTTGAGAAAATGTTAAATAAATAGTACCTATTAATATGTTGGATATATTTTTTTATCTCAAAACTTATTGTGTAACCTACGTAACTACCAAATCTAGTGGCAGCCTATACAAGACAACACATATAAACCATCAATATAGGTCTTGTAGTTTTTGACTAAAATTAAATACCTGCAACTTACGGACGGACGGACGGAAGGGCATTGGCGGCGAAGGTTCAAAATGATGTAGGCGACAACGAATTCAATTTAACAAACTGTTTAATGCTGATATTAAAGAATATCTACAAAACAATCGAATAGGTAAGTACTAAGTGAGTAGTTGTCGGCGCGCGCGCGTCGCGGTGTCCGTCGGAGGAATGCCGGGAGCTCGGAGCGGCGGTGTGCCGGGGCAGCGGGCGGGGTAGCTCCGGAGCATGACGGCGGGGATTTTTAGGGTTCGCTGGGCAGCGCGTTAACAGGCTGGGCCCCTTGGAACAGGTCCCTCTGGTCCAATCTGGTGGGTAGTGGGCATAGCCTATTGTAGGCCCTTCTCAGGGTGCCCGTGGTGGTTGTGATGTCGGCGACGCGGTTCACTCCATCGCGGCCTGGGTAGACGGCGGCCACTCGTCCCAACAGCCATCTGCTAGGCGGCAGGCGGTCATCCTTCACCAGTCCCATCTCGTCTCTCTGCAGCTGGCCTCCATCTCTGCGCCATTTGCTGCGGATCTGCAGTTCTGAAACGTACTCCTTATAAAAACGGTTCCAGAAATGTGTCTTTAGTGCCTCGACTCTCTTATATCTCGTAAGCAGATGGATCCTTTCTTCGTCGACCTGGGGAGCAGGAATCATTGTGAAAGTTCGACCAATCAAGAAATGCGCAGGAGTTAATGGGACCAAATCTGATGGATCAGATGAAAGGGGGGTCAATGGCCTAGAATTAAGAATGGCTTCTATCTGAATCAGTACCGTGTTCATTTCCTCGTAATCTAAGTGAGCCATCATTAACGTACGCCTTAAATGATGCTTGACTTGCTTGACTGAGCTCTCGGCTAAGCCATTAAAATGTGGACTATAAGCTGGACTGAATTTAAATTCTATTTCCTTCTCTGCTGCACGAGATATTAAATTGTTCGAATTATGTTTAAGAAATTTAGTTAATTCATTGCAAGCCCCAACAAAATTAGTCGCATTGTCTGATAAAATTGAGGCTGGTTTGCCTCTGCGAGCTATGAATCTATTTAGCGCAGCCATAAAGCCCTCGGTAGTTAAGTCAGTGACGAGCTCTAAGTGGACTGCCCTCACTGCCAGACATACAAAAATCGCTATGTATGCCTTTTTTAGCTGACAACCGCGACCTTTTCTGCTCGCTATCAAGACTGGGCCGGCGTAGTCGCACGCCGTATTGGCAAACACGTATTCAGGCTGCAACCTTTGTAGTGGTAAGTTAGCCATTATAGGTTGATAGGTTTTTCCTGAAAATCTAAGACACGTTATACAATCTTGTGAGGTTTTCCTACAAAGGTTGCGACCGCCAATGATCCAATACTTATGCCGTAATGTCGATAACATTAACTGTGGTCCAGCATGTAAAATGTTCGATGATAATAATGGACCAATATTTTAGTAATGTGGTGTGACGCGTGTAATAATATGGGGTGTTTTGTATTGTAGTCATAGTAAGAATTTGAAAGCCTGCCTCCAACTCGCAGAAGGCCTGCGCTATCCATGAAAGGATTTAATTTTAGGAGTTGATCTTTTGGTGAAAGTGGGCGTTTGTGTGATAAAATTGAGCATTGCTTGCCAAATATCTCACTTTGCACCAGCATGCATAAAGTTTGCAATGATAACTTGAGCTCTGTTAAGGTTAATGACCCTGTATTTTTATTGTTAGTATTTTTACAATTGTTGGCAAATCTATGTAAGTATGCTATGACTCGCTGCAATTTACAAAAATTTGAATATTTATAAACAAAGTTAGTCTCTGGATGACTAGCTGAAATATGACATTGCAATTTGACTTCTGGTAACTGTTCAGTCTGTATGCTCTGAGGTTGTGGGGGTCGGTGGATTTCCGTTTGGTGCAGGAAAGGGGGTCCTTCCCACCACAAAAGTGATCCTTTAAGCTGTGCCGCATTCAAACCTCTGGAGCCAATGTCCGCAGGGTTCAGGTTAGTAGTTACATGATTCCAGTCAGTAGGGTTAGAATTTTTAGTAATTTCGTTTATACGATTTGCAACGAATTGTTTTAATTTTTGTGTGCAAGTTTTGATCCAGCACAGCACGATAGTCGAGTCACACCAAAAGAACCGAGAGTCGATTTTTGATCGTAGCAAATTAGTCACCTTTTGTGCTAACTGGGTTGCTAGAAGTGCGCCAAGCAGTTCTAACCTTGGAATTGTAAATTTTTGTTTGATTGAGTTTACTTTGCTTTTAGATAGTAGTAGGTGTACATTTACCTTACCACTGTTTGACACTGTGCGTACGTAGACACAGGCCGCGTATGCTTTGTTAGAAGCATCGCTAAATGAATGTAGCTCGACCTTTACATAATGGTCGCCCAAGACTCTGCGAGGAATTCGAATTTCTGCTATTTCTGGTAAATGTTTAGTAAAATCGTTCCACTGTGACTCGACTTCGGCTGGTACCGGACCGTCCCATGATATGTTTCTGGCCCATAAAGTCTGCAAAATTAGTTTAGCCTTTAGCAAACATGGGTTAATTAGGCCGAAGGGGTCGAAAATAGCAGCGATGATGGATAGAATCATGCGTTTAGTTATGTGTTTGTTTTGAAAACTGTTAGTTACTGAAAACAACAAATCATCTGTTTTGTATGACCATATTAAACCTAATGTTTTTGCGTAATCATCCTTGTTAAGTTTCAGAAATTCATCGCTGTTGTTTTCTGTAACCAAGCTGTCTAGTATAGATGGTTTGTTAGAACGCCACTTACGAAGATGAAAATGAGCGCTCTCTAGTGATTAGTCGTCTTGTACAGTCGGCCCAATATGTTGGATACAGTTAAATGACTTCCCGGAGCTTGTCACAGCGGAACAATCAAAAACAGTACGCTGCTTTGTCGTGAGACTACCTTCACGACATACCGCATGATGGGGCATAAAGTAGGATATTTCGTCTGTGTGTGTGTCTGTGTTTTCGGACATATGACCTAAAGCCAAATATTCATGCATGAATTCTGTGTATTTTTGCTTATATTCTGGGTTACGTTTAAATTTACGTTCCAGTGATTGAAATCTTAGTAATGCTTGTGTTTTAGAGTCGCCTAAACATTCGGGTGACTCTTTCAGAGGTATTGTGACAACGAACTTGCCATCTGGGTGACGAGTCGTCGATTCAGTGAATATGCGTTCACACTCACTCTCACCTTTAGTGTGGGGTTGTTGAGTGAGTGGCACGGTTTCTAGCTCAAAAAACTTGTCTAATTTCGTATCTAGCTCAATGTTGTTGATAAAATTGCAGTGGACTGTATAGGTATGCTTTTGTGATTTTTGTTGTAAATTTGTTTGTATGGAACCCGTGACAAGCCACCCTAGTGTTGTTTCAACTAGGGTTGGTTTGTTCTTGCCCATGGTTATATGATTGTTTGTAAGAACCTCCCAAAAGAGATCCGCGCCCAGCAGCATCTGCACCTCGGACGGCTCTGAATAGGTTGAGTCCGCCAAGTGGATGTGAGGGGGAATATTGAATGAGTCACAATTGATTTTTGTGGTAGGAATCATCTGGGTGATTTGTGGCACAACAAAACAGTTGACGTCTGTTGTGTACTTACTTGGTGTGAGTGACGATATGATCACGTCACACCTCTTTGTAATTTTAGACATTTGTTTATTAAGCCCTTGAACAAATATGCTAGTGGAGTACGTAGGCAGATTTAATTTCGATGCAAGGGATTCAATTATGAAACTGGAAGTACTCCCGTTATCTAAGAGAACTCTAACTTGATGTGGATGTCCATCACAATCATTAATGTTGATGATGGCTGTGGATAAAAGCACCTGACTGCTGTGAGTGGAGGACAATGTGACATTATTACTTTCTTTGTGCACTTGTGTCTGCTCCTTTACAGCAGGCAACACGACACAATCCCTCGAGGTGGCAGGTGTGCTAGGTTTGGGCTCTGTGGGTTTGTGATTGATGTGTAACATGCTATTGTGACGTAGTGTACAGAAACGGCAGGAGCTTAGCCTACAATGTTGCTCGTCATGTCCTGAACGCAAGCAATTTGTGCAGAGATTTAATTGTTTGACTTTATTGATTCTGGTTTCAATTGGCATTGACTTAAACTTTAAACACTGGTAAATGGAATGGTTATTTT
This sequence comes from Hedya salicella, assembly GCA_905404275.2. Taxonomy (NCBI): domain Eukaryota; kingdom Metazoa; phylum Arthropoda; class Insecta; order Lepidoptera; family Tortricidae; genus Hedya; species Hedya salicella. The sequence goes on along the minus strand of FR990099.1, from coordinate 18,515,979 downwards.
TGCAAACAGGACATGGATATTTATACTGCGATTGGTTTTGTAAATTGTTGACGATGAATGCTTTAGGGCGATTATATGTGACGTCACTGAATCTACGTGGTTTGTTTGAAGCTTGCGTTTCTTCCATGGTCTCTAGCAAGTCCGCGCGATTTTTTAAGAAATTATTGAATTCGTCTAAAGTCGGAAGATCCTTTAGGTTGTGGCGCTCGGATTCCCAGTCTCGTACTGTAGCCGAGTCCAGCTTGCTAGTTACCATGTGTATGACAAGAATGTCCCAGTGCTCTGTGGGTAACTTCAGAGTTTTCAAAGCCCTCAGGTTTTTGTTAATCGCATCAATTGTGTTTCTTAAGGCCTTTGAAGACTCTTGGAGCACAGGAGTCATGTTAAACAATGCGTGTAAATGGTTATTCACTAAAATTCTATTGTTATTATAACGGTCACAAAGCAAATCCCACGCGACGTCATAATTATCAGAAGAGAATTCTAATGATTTTATCACAAGTGAAGCACCGTCTTTTAAAGAATTTCGCAGATAATGAAATTTATGAATATTTGGAATAGATGGATTGTCGTGGATAAGTGATTTATATGTATCGTGATACTCTAACCAGTCTTGAGAGCGTCCAGAAAAGTTGGGTAAATGAATCGTAGGTAATTTAATGTTTGGCCCACCTGTGAGAGCAGTAACGTAATTAGGCCCCGTTACCGAATTGCCATCTAGCGACGCAGAGGCGGCACCAGCCGCGGCGTGCCTGCTGAGCAGCTCCTGCGCAGCAGCCACGGCGCCGAAGTAGTTTGTCTCGAAAGTTTCCCGTTTCACGTGCTCGTCACCTGGAATTTCCGTTGTATTTTCTATGTCAGTTTGATTTGAATCGAAATCATTGTACATATCTTGTATTTTGCTTAATCGGGCAGTTAATTCGTGAATTTGCAAATTATTTAAGACTCTGCTAGGCAAAAGCGTGTCTAAATAGCTTTTAAATATGGTAAGTTTTGATTTAAAGGAGGCTCGATTCCTCTTTAATGCCTTTAAATCCATCGTGACCTGCAATGAATCAAGCTAAAAAGAGAGATGATAGAAAATAACCTCCTTTTATGAAGTCGGTTTATCAACAAAGGGTGGTTTTTTTTTTGCAATTTTAGGCAAGAAGCATGAGATGGAAAGAAACTTATATCCTTTAGCTGTAAAAACAAATTAATTAATCTTTAAAAAATGGAAAAAGTGAACGATACGTAAATTTTAAATGCGTGCGGGTGTGCGACGGCCTTAGGCAAGCAGAGAAAGTCAGGCAAGCAAGCGCAAACAAGATGGAGGCGTGCACGTGTGCGCGCCACGAAGCCCGGGCCCCCCGCACCGGTCACGTACGCAACGGTTCCTGGAATGTTCGAAATTAATATTAGAAACGAAAGAAATAAATGCACGGCACCGATCCAGACAGATAAGCACCGTAATTAAGTCCCTTTGTTTGCAATACAAAGTGGAAGAAAAAATAACAATTTTGTGAAAAATATTTAAATATGAGCGGAAATTAAACCTTTAGTAGGTAAACTTTAGGTAAGAAAAGGTTATTTGAATAAAACTTAATAATTGCGTTAGATGGAAATAGATTCACTTTAGGTGACGTGAAACGGAAAATAAATTTTATGGAAAATAAACAAATTGATATGAAGGTGGATTAAATTGCGTTTGCTCAAATTACTATTGTGATTTTACACTAATGATTGGAACGAACTCACAAATACTAGCTGCAAACCCCTTTTCCTGGTTTCTCGAACTGGTTAGGTACGTTTCTTGATGTAGAAATTGTAGAATGCGTTCTTGATACGCTTAATTGATGCGATGAATTTTGAATTTTGAAGTGGTGATTCCTCCGACGTAGCTGGATGATAAGCTTGATACGATGCAAAAGTTAATACCGGACGCGCGTCTTGAATTTATGGTTAACTTGACCTCGCCTATACGTTCTTTTTTCTTTGTTCGAAACTGATGCTTCTGGAATCTTCTTAAGTACGTATCCGGCTCGAATCTTGGCGGCGAAGGTTCAAAATGATGTAGGCGACAACGAATTCAATTTAACAAACTGTTTAATGCTGATATTAAAGAATATCTACAAAACAATCGAATAGGTAAGTACTAAGTGAGTAGTTGTCGGCGCGCGCGTCGCGGTGTCCGTCGGAGGAATGCCGGGAGCTCGGAGCGGCGGTGTGCCGGGGCAGCGGGCGGGGTAGCTCCGGAGCATGACGGCGGGGATTTTTAGGGTTCGCTGGGCAGCGCGTTAACAGGCATAACGTATACTCCGTTTTTGCCATTTTGGCTATGGGACCCTAGAAAACGAAGTATTGTCGCTAAGCTATCGTCTGCCAAACTTCGCGCCGCGGCTACCAAATGAATGCAAAATTAAAAGTTTCAATAAAACTTGCAGCGTTAATGCAAGTTTAATGTCCGTCTTTGACGCAGTCGCGGAGCACAGCGCCGCAGGGAATTATGCTGGAGGTAGGTCCTAATTTGCTAAGGAAACTTTGTATTTATTCTTTAACTAGAAGGTGCCGCAAGTTCGTCAGTGAAAGAAAAATAAGAATAACCCTCTTTTTCCATCAGCGTAGTTGAATAAAATTTCCAGTGGATGTATGGATTCTAATACATATAATAAGTCCGCATCACTTATATTGTTTTAATGTCTTCAATGTACACACGTTGAATTTTCACAACTTTATAATTATTAAGATGATGTTTGGGTATATTAAAATTACGAGAATACTTACATTATAATTTTAAGATAATGTAGACCCTTATCATCATTCTCCTACACATATCCTATTCATTTGGGGTCGGCACAGCATTTTTTTCTTCCATATTTTCCTATCGCCCGTCATCTCCTGGCTTTATCAAATTTTATTCTGGTCGTCCTGCACACAATCCATTCATCTTTTCTTTAGTCTTCCTTTCTTTCTACAACCTTCCACATTTAAAGTCCTGGCTTGTCTCGTCACGTGGCTCTCGTCTCTTCGCATCAAGTGCCCGTACCACGCTAGTCGGTTAGATCGCAACTTATCTGTGATTGGTGTTACTTTCAGAGTAAGTACCTCGTATATCGTAATATTCTCATTACTAAAACATGCATTCTCATTTACCCCTTATATAAAATAAAAAGGCCGTGTCAGAATAAGCTAAGTAACTCTGCCCCCCTCGACTTTGAGCGTGTAATTTTTATGTATGTTGTGGCTCTTAATAAGTAAGTAATGTGAAAAATTTCAGCACCCCAAACTTTACAGTTTTTATTCTTTAAAAATAAAACTAAATACATTCTTTATTCGATTTTTTTTCTAGCCACTTTCGTGCATTTTAGCATTTTTTTTCTATGACAATGAAAATGTAACTGATTGTTGGTGATAGATCAACATCTACAACCTCGAAGCTCAGGGATTTCCCCAGATTAGCAGGTAAGCGCCCGAATGTGGGTCAGCATTGTATAAGAGATAAGTCGACCTTCCATTGTATTAGGATATCGGTCGGCTTATGTCCTATTTCCGCATTCCGATGCAAATAAAAAATGGCCTTTTATGGATCCAAATGAGTAATAACTCATTATACCTTAAATAAAAATACACGTCATCTTAAAGTTAACTTAAAAAACAGATCATACTACTAAACTAGGTAAGTCTAAATTATTGAATCACTTATGTATCTTAAATCAGCTAATACAGTATTACGAGGCTTATTGTGGCTGCCTGCAACAGTTCTCCCCTCGCCGAGCTCCAGCGTCGGCACTAGGCTGCACTGGCCAGACAGCTAGCATCGTCGCTGGACGTCGGAAGATGCCGCCCTTGGTGCGGACGTCCAAGTTCCTGGTGACTCCGTCGGGCCCGGGGTGCGTGGCTACGACTATCCCGCGCGGCCAGACATTGCGGGGCAGCTTGGTCGGCCACGAGCACGTAGTCGCCGACCTGGATCGCTCGTTCATTTCCGGCTGACGACTGGCGGGGCGCGAGTGTAGGCAGATATTCTCGGACCCATCTCGTCCAAAAATGATTTGCGAGCGCCTGACTGGCTCGCCATGTGCGTCGGTCGGCCTCGACACAGGATCCAGTAAGTGGGACCGCTGAGGAGCCGCCCAATGGGAAGTGAAAAGGCGTAATCGCCTCCTCATCCCGCGGGTCCACGGAAACGTGCGTCAGAGGCCGAGCGTTAACAGTGTGCTCAGCCTCCGCCAGCAACGTCAAAAGCACTTCTAGGTTTTCGTCTATCTGCATAGGCGTCTCCTGCGGCCACTCTGCTTCGGGGCGTCGCAGGTAATCTGGTCCTTGATACCAACCATCTTCGCTGTGTATTTTTCGCGAGCTGTCGGCCCGCGTAGCGTCGTCGGTTGGATTCTGACGTGTTGGAACCCATCGCCATTGTTGCGGCTTCGTCAACTCGGCGATTTCTCCCAATCGATGTGCGACGTACGCACTGTAGCGGCGTCCATCGTTGCGGATCCAGTGCAGGACGGTTCGGCTTGATTCTGTGTTCATTTACTATGTTCTTCTGTAGGCGTGCTCCGATGACTGCTGACTGTAGCTCAATACGTGGCACACTTAACGGCTTAGTGGGTACCACCTTTGCCTTCGCCACCGCTAAGACAACTTCAACTTTCCCTTGGTTCTCGATACGCCAGTAAGCTGCGACTGCGTATGCCTGCGAGCTTCCATCTACGTATACATGTAGTTCGCGGCGCTCTTCTCCCCTCGTCATTGGGTAGTGTCACGGCAATCGCAGCGCCGCCACGGAGTCCAGTCCGCCGAGCCATTTCGCGAACTCTTCAGCTTCAGGCAGCGGTAATTGTTTATCCCATGCAGTCTTGATTGTCCATAATCGTTGTAGTTGCACTTTTGCAGTAATGACGTATTGTGCGATCAGACCTAGAGGGTCGTATACGCTCATTACAGCACTCAAAGCTTCTCGTTTCGTCGGCACTTTTTCGGCGTTACGTACTTCGATTGGGACTCGAATCATCGTAGTATTATATCCCAATTCGTCGGTTTCCGGGTTCCACTTCATTCCTAATATCTTCTGCGTTTTATCTCCGCCGAGTGACGCTGAGGTCGTTGCTCGTAACTCAGCGGGAATTGATTAAAGTAAGCGCGATGAATTTGAGTTCCATCCGCGCAGCGTGAAACCGCCTAACTTGTGCGACGCCGCTACTTGCATCGCCCTTTCCATAGCTTCCTCTTCGGTAATAAAGCTTGACATGAAGTCGTCCATGTAGTGGTTCGTTTGTATCTCCTCCAAGGTCAATGGATAAATGGCAGTGTTGTCAGCAGCATTCTTATCCCACACGCTGTGCGCAAGAAACGGCGAACTCGCGGCCCCGAAGATCGTTGAGTTCATAACAAATATTTCGGGCGCCTGCGATCGATGTGTCCTCCATAAAAACATCTGTGATTTCTTATCCTCTTCTTTCATGTGAATCTGCAGGACCATTTCTGCGATGTCTGCCGTAACTGCATATGCACCTTCTCGGAACCGAAATAGTATGCCGAGATTAATTATAATTGACTGAAGCTTGTCGGGGCCTTCTATGATGAAATCATTCAAGCAACGACCTTGGCTAGCCGCTGCTGCATCATAGACCAGACGAAAGTTCGGGTTCGTGACTGCAAAGTGTGGCAAGTACCACGTCTTGCTGTTGGATGGTTCTGCATATCCCTTTTGTAGCAAGTTATCTATTTGGGAGGTATAGGCTTGCGCGAAGTCTGGGTCTCTGTCCATTTTCCACTCTATGTTCTGCAACCTTTTCAACGCCATAGCATAGGTGGGCGGGAACTTGGGTTGATCGTCCCGCCACAGCTGGCCAACCTCGTAGCGCGGTCCGTCGATCCTTTTCACGGAGTCTTGAAATATTTTTTCTGCTCGTTCGTCTAGGGGATGTTGCTTCTCTATATTCGACACTCCCAATGCGTCGATACTGAAGAATTTTTTTAGCTCTGCGTTGATGTTTTCATCGATGCGACAATGATAAATCGGTTCGCCGACGTCCTTGATCTGTCGCGGCAATGTGCCGAACACAACCCAGCCTAGCAGTGTAAGCAGCGCGGCGGGCTCCGTCGTGCGTCCAATTCGCATCTCTTTTGGCAACATCACATGCCAATTATCGGCTCCGATGAGTACTTGAGGCTGCGCCACTGAATAGCAAGCCGCCCTCATGTCCGCGAGATGTGGAAATTGAGAGATGTACTCGCGTTCGGCGCGCTGTGTTCGCAGCCCGAGGTCTCGTACAGTTCTAAGCATAATGGATTGAGCCGGCCCGTAGTTCTGTCCACGCACACTAGCGTGTACACGCCGGCTGTCTTGCGTAGTCCTCATTGCTCCTATGCCTTGAATGTGTAGTGATGACGTCATTCCGGCAGCTCCGATCTCGTCCGCCAGTTGTTCATCGATGAGTGATATGGTGCACCCATGGTCTAGCAAGGCATATGTTTGTACCTCGCCGCGGGGCCCCCCGATATATAGAGGCACTATCTTCAGTAGTACAGTCTATCTTCCTCCATGTTCGAAGTAAACTCGGATGTGGGTTCTGAGCTACTTGTAGTTTGATGATACGTGGAGGTTCGAGGCACGGAGGGACGAGGCGCCGTACTGAGTGGCGTGGCGGCGCGCGGAAAGGGCGCGCGCGGCACCCCGGCGTATTGACTGGCACGCGGGGCTGGCACGCTCGGAGTGCACGTGTAGGGTTCAGCATTCGGTGTAGGCACGTACGGCATGTTCATGTGTGGGACGGCCCATTGTAATGGCGGTGCGGTGGGCACCCTCCCGCAGGGCACAGGGTTCGGGTTCGATGCGTCGCTTGTCGGGCTCCCCTCAGTGTGTAGCAGGCGGTGGTGCGAGTGCGGACATCCCTGCAACCCGCAACCGCGAGCTGTGCATTTCTCTCGGCGATGCTTGCGTTCTAAGCATTTAAAACAGATGTGGTTCTGCCGGGCCTAGTCCCAGCGGGCTCCGACGGTCATGTTGATCACTTTGCGGCACTCTATAGTTTTATGAGCGCCGCCACAGCAAAGGCAGCCGTCCGACCGCTCCACAGCATAATTATGTACTCGGTTCAGCTGTGGGCGTCGTACAGCTCCGCCTCCAACGCCGTCGCTCGTGGTTTTAGGTTCTGGAGCTTTTCTTTGGCCCCGTGGGTCTGCGGTAGTCGTCGTCTTCTTCAATTGAGCTCGTGCGTAAGAGAACTCCATCTCTGCGTCAATTTCTTCAAGAAGAAATTCAGCCATTAGCATAAGTTCGCTTTCTCCTGCCTTCAGTTTGTCGCGAGCGTAAGCACACCAGCGGCTTCGTAAATGTGGGGTCAGCCGCTCGGTGATTTCTCTTATTAACAATGGATTCGCACCGTAGCTCTTCCTGTGTAAGTCCACTAACGTCGACACAATATTCATAACTTTGATTGCAAAATGGTTCAACTCGACGGCACTCGGACCTAGCGGCGGCATTCTCTTTAGCTCTTCTATCGCTCTGTCGATCAACAAGTCCGTTTGACCGAAGTTCTTCTTCAACACTCGTATTATCATTTCTGGACGGGTCGACGAAGCAAGCATATGTTGGACGCATTGCCTCGCCTATTAAGCTGTGTCGAAGGCGTGCGACGTTCTCAAACGATGTGAACTTGTATCTCGTTGTACTTTCATTGTAGCTATTTTAGAACGTTAGCCACTCGCTAGGTTCTCCGGCAAAGGCGGGTAACTCGTACACTTGACGCGGTGGTGGTCGCATCATTGTTTCAAGGTGATCGGTGAGGCGGTCAATTGCTTTGCCTCGGCTCGCGGATCGTTCTCGTTGACTGTGCGGTGTTTGCGATCTGCGTTGAGGCGAATTTGTTCTGTTTCTCCTCGCTGGTTCTGCATCCGCGTTCAGTACATCGGTGAGCCAGTCGTTAACACGTCGAGTAGACTCTGCGATGGATCTGCCGGACTGGGAACCGGCCGCTCAAGACTGCTCGTCGATTTTTTTCTATCTCGATCGCAAGCCTCTTTTCTACTAGCTCGCATTCAAGTCAGATCTCTTCGAAGCGCAATTGTTTCAGCCGCTCCATTGCAGCTAGTTCGGCCTACTTCTTGCGCACCTCGGTCGCATTGGAGGTGCACGAGTGGGTAGACGCAGGCTTGCGTGCCTCGCTTACAGCACCGGTGAATGACACGCTTGGGTCGCGCCCGGCGGCCGGCCGGCGTGACAAGCGTGGCTCTGTAGCGCTGGGGGCCGCAATATTGAGTGATGCGGGCAGTATTGGTTCTGGCGCGCTCACGCGCCGCAAGTGCTGGTCCAGCTTTTTTCTCCATTGTAAAGTGTCAACCGGTGGAGATTCCGGTGATTCCAGGTCCGGTTGTGCTAGCCCGGATGGGCCCGGTCGGGGCACGGACGGCTGAGGATCTGTGGCTACTGTAGCCACGGCCGTTCTCCGTGATCGAGACACAATCTCACGGGCTTGATCTCGTATTAAGCGACAGCGTTCTTCTTCATCGGTGCTACGCTCTCCGCTTTGGTTGCGAGTTAGCACCATATCAACATCTACAACCTCGAAGCTCAGAGAGTTCAAAAACAAAAGCTAGTTCACACGCGGATCGAAATAAAATATATTTACGCAAAAGGATTTAGAATTAACACTAATTTAACACTTAACTAATTGAGTCCTATCTCGCACTATTTTTAACGTCCTAACTAAAACTTGGCCGTACTATTGCCCTAGGTAAGCCGTTTTTCTTGGTTCTTTTGGTTCTGAAGAGAGATGGTTCTTGTTCGGTGACTGCTGGATGACTGGAATACGTCGGCCAATCAGCGCCGTCTTTTATACACTTTTTCTTATGCTTACAGTCAGGTTTTTCTAAGCCTCTAGTTTTTACAATTCAATAGTTATATAAAATCTAAAGAAAGACCGTTCATTATTGCGCCGTAAAATATTTATACTCGAGCGAGAATTTCCTCGTCCCCCCCTGGGCGAACGATTACCCATGTCGAGTGTCTCGCCTATAGAGCACGCGCTATCAACACAATCATCAGCGCTTGTGGCTTTCATCGACATCGAGGGAGCCTTCGACAAGACGCAATTCAACAGCATAAGCCAAGCCCTTCTTAGACATGGAGCTGATCAATCCATGGCCGGTTGGATCGACAACATGCTAAGGCAAAGGGCGGTACAAGTAACAGTGAACGGCACAACGCGAGCAATTGTGTCGAGAGGATGCCCACAGGGAGGAGTCATCTCACCGCTCCTGTGGAACCTCGTAGTGGACGGCCTGATCCGAACGCTTAACGAGGTGGGCATCTACACTGTAGGCTATGCAGACGATGTGGCAATCCTCATACAAGGAAAATTTGAGGCAGTCTTCTGCGACCTTATGCAAGGTGCACTCAAAATCGTCGAACGATGGTGTTCTAAACACAGCTTATCAGTTAACCCATCAAAAACCGAACTAGGTCTGTTCACAAAGAAGCGGATCATAAACATCTATCGCTTACTAAAACTCCTAGGAACCACGCTGACTCTCACCAATGAGGTCAAGTATCTGGGCGTCATTCTGGACGACAAATTACTATGGAACAAACACTTAGATAATAAACTAAAGAAGGTATTCTGGCAGTGTAAACGGCTACTTGGTAGAACCTGGGGCATACACCCCAGAATCACAATGTGGCTTTACACTGCCGTGATAAGGCCAATTATCACATACGGTGCTGTGGTCTGGTGGCCAAGAACCGAACTGACCACAGCCAAGCATAAACTGCAGCAATTCCAGAGGCTAGCGTGCGTCGCTATAACGGGCTGCATGAGAACTACACCCACAGCGGCACTGGAGGTACTGCTGGGACTGCCGCCTCTCGAACTGTTCATTCAACAAGTGGCGGCTTCGGCAGCCATCAGGCTAAAGGCACTTAACCTCTGGGGTGTAACATACGGGACTCATGCCAAAATCCTCCACGAAGCTATCAAATTCCAACCACTGATAGCCGCTCCCAATGATAAGGTACCCAAACAACACAACTTCAACAAGAGTTACACCATCGAGCTAGTTGAAGAAGCCAACGACCAGTCCGGCAGACATGAACTACGCATTTATACGGACGGGTCAAAGACAAAATCAGGTACGGGAGCAGGAGTGTACTCACCTGAAATAAACGTGAATATATCAATAGCCTTGGGTGAATACAGCTCCATCTTCCAATGCGAATGTATTACCATCACACAAGCTGCCAAGGCAGTGGATAAGCGGAGTATCAAAGATCAAAAGATACGTATAGTTTGCGACAGCGCTGCAGTACTACGAGCCCTGGACAACAAAACAATCAAATCTGGGCTCATACTAGAGTGCCACTCCGCATCGCAGACGATCGGGTTACAAAACCAGGTCACGCTGCAATGGATCAAAGGTCACAGTGGCTCTCTAGGTAACGACGCAGCCGACCAGCTGACAAAGAGAGGATCAGAGCACCTAGCGATAGGGCCAAGTCCTACGATTCCTCTGGCTTTTAACCAGCTGCGGACATGGCTATGTCATAAAACACGAACACAACACGCTGATCAATGGGCAAAAACCATTACATGCAGACAGTCCCGCGAAGTGGTATCACACCCAGACACGCGCCTGACGAGGCGCCTGTTGTCACTTAACAGGCCTGTCCTACGTATAATCGTAGGCATCATCACTGGACACTGCCCACTTAACAAACATTTATATGTTCTAGGAATAACTGACAGCCCCCTGTGTAGAGGTTGCCTGTCGGCTGAAGAAACAGCTCCCCACGTAATCCTGGAATGCGTCGGCGTAGCTAAACAACGGGCTGAAATCCTCCAACATGTAACTTTAAAACCATGACAGGTATACAAATTCTAAAACTAGATATCGATTGGTATTAAATTAAGCTCATATACATATGACCATTGTACGGGGTTCGGTTCGGCTACTACGCTTAATTGCGTAGTTAGCTATTTTACGTGAGCGGGATTCCGTCTCACTCATATTCAAATATCATACCGCTCACACATGTCCGAAACAAAACTACATGCGAGCGCTCGGCAAGTTCAATATTTGATTCTACTCTGATATCTCATATGTGTGCGAAACGCATTTAATTACATTAATTAGGGTTCGACCCAGTTACCTAAAGACCAACATCCTACTGCCCTACATTCGCGATAAGCATCCGTTAGGAATGCGGAAACTGGGATTTCCCCAGATTAGCAGGTAGGCGCCCGAATGTGGGTCAGCATTGTATAAGAGATAAGTCGACCTTCCATTGTATTAGGATATCGGTCGGCTTATCTCCTATTTCCGCATTCCGATGCAAATAAACAATAGCCTCTTTAATAGGCTCATTAGTGGTTCAAGCATGATCTCTTTTATGGATCCAAATGAGTAATAACTCATTATACCTTAAATAAAAATACACGTCATCTTAAAGTTTACTTAAAAAACAGATCACACTTATAACTAGGTAAGTCTATATAATTGAATCACTTATGTATCTTAAATCAGCTAATACAGTTTTGCGAGGCTTATTGTGGCTGTCTGCAACACTGATGTCATATCTTTAGTTAATGTACCTAGAATATATGTGTAGTACGCTAAAATCGGTTGGCTAGAAAAAAAATATTACAGAAAAACTATATTTCGTTTTTTAGGGTTCCGTACCAACAATGGTAAAAAATGAACCCTTATGGGGCGACGTTGTCTGTCTGTCTGTCTGTCTGTCCGACTATTAAAGTGCCATATATCAAAAACTACTAAAGATCTGTTTGAAATTTGGGATGTTTATAAACATGGTAAGCCCACATGTATTGCAAAGGAAACATTTTAAAATATAACCTTCCTGTTCTCGACGATAATGGAGTCCATTATCAACAGCCAGCTCCTTCGGTACCTAGAGGACCACCAACTGCTCAGTGACCAACAATATGGTTTCCGTAGTGGTCGCTCAGCTGGTGACCTTCTGGTTTACCTGACACATCGTTGGGCACAGGCGATCGAGACTAAGGGCGAAGCATTGGCGGTTAGCTTGGACATGGCGAAGGCTTTTGATCGGGTTTGGCACAAAGCACTTCTTTCGAAGCTTCCATCTTATGGGCTTCCCGAAAAATTATGTGAATGGGTCAGTAGCTTTCTAGCAGACAGATGCATAAAGGTCGTAGTTGACAGTGCGTGCTCTGAATCCATGTCTGTCAATGCTGGTGTCCCTCAAGGCTGTGTGTTATCGCCCACGCAGTTCCTTCTGCATATCAACGATATGCTGCAAATTTTTGGCATTCACTGTTATGCGGATGATAGCACGGGTGATGCCTCCTACACTGGCAGCGCCAATATTTCTCGGGATAACGTCATCGAGAGCAGTAACAAACTTTTGTCTGAAGTTGAAACTTCCCTAAAAGAAGTTTCAGAATGGGGTCGACTTAAATTAGTCTGTTTTAACCCTACAAAGACACAGGTTTGCGCTTTCACCGCTAAAAAGTCTGCGTTTGTTGCATCACCTCGTTTTGAGAATACTCCCCTAACTGCAACAGCCACTATTGGAATCCTTGGCGTCGATATATCGAGTGAAGTCCAGTTCCGCGGCCATCTAGAGGGTAAGGCCAAATTAGCCTCTAAGAAGCTCGGCGTGCTCAACAGATCGAAACAGTATTTTACTCCGGCCCACCTCCTATAGCTTGACAAGGCACAGGTCCGCCCGCACATGGAATACTGTTCTCATCTGTGGGCTGGGGCTCCACAGTACCAGCTTCTCCCTCTAGACCGCATTCAACGGAGAGCGACTCGTATCGTCGGTTGCCAGCGTATTTCAGATCAGCTTGACTCCTTGGCACTGCATAGAGATGTAGCCTCGCTCTGCATTTTCTATCGCTTGTATAACGGAGAGTGTTCCGAGGAATTGTTCGGGTTGATCCCAGCTGCATCTTTCCGCCATCGTCCTACGCGACAATATTTCCATCCTCACCACTTAGATGGTTGGCAGTCAACAACTGTGCGTTTTTCTAGAAATATCCTGCCTCGCACGACTGAACTGTGGAATAAGTTGCCGCATGCAGTATTTCCGGACCGATGCGATCTTCAAACCTTCAAGAAAAGAGCGTACACCCACCTGAAAGGCAGGCAACGCACTTGTGACTCCTCTGGTGATGCAAGTGTCTATGGGTGACGGTGATCGCTAACCATCAGGCGACCCGTCTGCTCGTTTGCCCCCTATGACATAAAAAAAAAAAATATACCTTCATATTCTAAAAAAACGAAGTATAGGGGGGGCAAAAATTCAAAGTCTAGTTCCTGGGTCAAATAGGGTATAATATGAAGGGGCTTAATCTCTTATTGTGAGTAGATTTTGTTTGATTAAGGAAAATGTGAAACCCTCCCCCCCTTATCTCCGAAGTTTACCGATAGAAAAATCTGGAATTTTCTGGTATTATGTACTTTTAATATGACTATTACATGAAAATTATAACCATACATCCATCTGTCTTACTTTTTTTTAATCACCAAAAATCATTTTTGAATAACCTGGTTGCATTAAGTTGGCCCCTCATTTGTATGTGACGCCATAGATACCGGAGGCAAACTTACCTCATGCGGCAAGTTAAGTCGGAATACGTGAAAGTTTGTACGGAACCCTCGTTGCGCGAGTCACACTCGCATTTGACCGGTTTTTTTATTTTTTCTGTAAAGTTTAAGGTGCTGAAATTCTGCACATTAATTACTAATGTAGAGCCACACCATCAATAAAAAACACACGCCGAAATTTGAGGGGGACAGAGCTTAGCTTATCCTGACACGGCCTTTGGTACAATTATCTCCCAGGATAAAAAAATCCGAGCAACCTTTACAAACATTAACCTCTTGTAAAAAACAGGCCCCCCTCCTCGTTGCAATTTCTTGTGAATATATATAGTTACAGGTCCATATCGGCTGCAATAAAACCTAACTGAATTATCACCACCGATCGCTATTCATCTTTCATGCAGTTTGATTTTTGGTCATTTATAAAATACATCAGACAAATCGCAATGTGTTACAACATATTTGTCACTTTAAATGATACAGGCTATTTGATGCTGAGTGTACTTTATGTAGATTAGCAGCTCACTTCATTGAAGATTTGCTCCGGCTTCAGCAACTTAGACCGTTGCTACCGCCCGAGTTTGTCGATAATTGCATTATTAACGTCGCAAACAGTATGAACATTTTAATGAGAATGCTTGAATTCAAGTTTATACGTATTTTGAGCTGAACGGGACTCGAGACATATTTAAAAGCTAAATTGTAGACGCGGGTATTACATTGAATCAGCGTTGAAAATTTCACTGGTACCTTATTTGCCGTTATTACTTGGGCACATTATTACCCATTCTCAATTGATTTTGTAATACTTAAGTGATACTCATTTTTAGTGATTCAGTTTGATTGTCTTAGTTATCTTTCAAGAGGAAATCCTCTTTGGTGGGTGAATATCAACTGACCGTTATTTGTCTTTGATTCAGTTCGATTCTTGAATATTTACAATCAATCGCAAAAAAGGCTGATTTAAGATGCTTAAGATGAGCGGTTTTAGATGTTTTTAAATTATAGATAACATATTTATGTTCTAAAGTCGTCTCTATTTCTTTTGATGGAAATGGATGAAAATATGTCAAAATCTACGAATAAGACTCTTATTTGTAAATTTCAGCTTATCTGCGTGCTTCAAACTATAATTATAATAAAAACTGACGCTTATATTGTATCGGCAAGGCGACGTACGACAACGTGTACACTAGACGAAATTCATCATCTCAGTTTTATTTATTTATTGATAACGTTCTCAGAATAAGACCTTTATTCTTAAACGTCAGCTTATCTGCGTGCTTCACACTGAGTAGGTATAGAAACGGCGCTCCTATTATGTCGGCGAGGCGACGCACGACAAAGTGGACATTATCGTCTCATCGGCCAGTTGATGGAATGGTAAGCGCGAGAACAGTTTACAGAAAGGGTTCCGATGAAAGTAGTGAACGTAAAAAAAAGCACATCTATAGAATACACTGAGAAATAGTTTATTGGCACTGTAAGTTGTAATCTAAACTGTGCAACAAAGAGAATGTAACAAGTTTAACTATACAGAAATTTCTGTTTATCTATAGAACCATAAATCTTACAAACTTTAAACGATTTAAAATACTTTTTTATGATAATATGCATCATTTCCATTAATGTCTTTTTCTGTGATCTTTTTTCAAATTGCACAAGTAGGTACCTACTTAAACGCGTTGGATATACATCTTACGTACAAATTGTCCAAAACGGACAATATTAAAGTTATACTATTATTATATTTCAATCAACATACAAAATGTAAGAATGTTTCCTTAAGAAAGCAGACGTTTGTTCTGTTCCAAAACTTTTTCGTTTATTTTTTCCAAGTAACAAAGTGGATCCCTAAACGAAGTGAGACGCAAGATGTCGTAGTACCGCATTTAGAATTCATTGAAAAACTCGCGAGTGAAAGTTATCTGATCGTAAACCGAGGGTAGGAGAGCAAACAGAGAGCGGCCCGGCGCGCAATGGGCGCTCGGGACCAACTTTACTGCCAAGTATTAAGTAGACTGTTTTTATTGAGTATATAAAACGACGATCCATATTTATATATATTTTTTTATTGGTTGCCAGTTTGAAGAGCCATCGTTCCATTGCAGAGTTTTTTAAGGTTATGACAACAGCCGGGTAAAATTTATTAATTTTTTCGGGAGTGTCAACTTAATTTCGCATGAATTTATTTTAGTTATATGTTTACGTTGGATTTGTAGACTTAATTTTGTTTCAGACTGAATTTAGTTCATAAATTAACTTATAAGTATCTAATCGATATTCGGAAAATTCTTATTATTTTATGATTATATATATTTCGTGCAGGAGTATTTTTGCCGAGATAAATATTATAAACTATTTAAAATAATGCAACAACAGTTTTAAGTTATTTACTCGCTTATGCATGACATTACGCGCGTGCCAAAATTAACTAATGGGAATTCGGGCACAACTATTGTTTTACTTTACTTAACTGAAAAATCGCTCGTGCAAGTGTAAGGTAAAACTGTGCAGGTTTACTTGTTTGTACCATACCTACTACGCATTCGGTCAATTTGGTGCAAATATCTCCTGAGTGTATACACTAAATGGACTGGTCTGGGCAAAACTTTAGTCACATTGTAATCCTACACACTAGAAATCCGGTCGAGTCGTTCAATCGATACTTATCTCCAAGTCATGAGCATTTCGCAGTCCACTTGTGCCATTTTTAGTAGTAGTTTGTAGTTTTACTGTTTACCTACTTTTTGCTACGACGTTAATGAACTAGTTTTCACATTATCTTCTGTTAAGTGGCAACTGTCAAATCAATCCGACCACTGAAAATGCATGATAACTAATAATGCAAACGTCCAATGCTCGACGCTGACTGACCCAAAAGTTGACACCTTCGATACTAATTAATAACAATAGAGGTGACCAACAGGACAGATACTTCCAAGTATCACCACAACAACCGAAAACCTACGTCTAACGTGTGTTTCCTAAGCAACTTTTTCTTAGTTTTTCAAGAATATTTCGCATTCGGAAAATATATCAACATCACTATTTCCATAATACTGCAGGTGATATTTCAAATCCAATTACTGCGTTCACTGTGCTGTAGTACGTTTCTATTTATATTGTTTCAAGGAAATGGAACGTTTTATGATGATACGATGATATCTTTATAAGTTAAGATGAGGAATTGAATGAAGATCTATTCAGCGTTGAAATTATTACCTTAATTTTATTTATTTCTGTTATGTCCTTTACTCGAGAACTTTTCTGCCCCTGCAGCCACACTACCTATATTTATCTCTTCGGTTTTCGATTGGTGACCGCGTACAGGACGACGCACGCACACAAAAATATGGACCGGCGATCTGGCGTAGGCAAAAGGCAAACTGGCATCCTCCTATTTACTCTTGGGAGTAAATTAGTCGATATTTTCGTAGATAATCGCTCCGAAAGTTGCATAAATTGTGTCCCCCGCACCCCTCTATTTTTAAACCTGATGGCCAAAAAATGTGAAAAGAAAATCAAAGATAAAGCATTGTAAATACTTTCAACGAAAAGTATTTTCAACATGGTTGAAATTTATCCATCCAATTTTGCTGTCCAGTGTACATATACATATCACGGTGAACGAAAATATCTGAACACGCCTCTATTGACAAGGCGATAGAGTACATGTTCAGATATTTTTGACCAGCCTGATATGTACAGATATATTTTACGGTGACTGTTTCTAGTCATGGAACTCTTTTATAGAGATTGTAACTATTCTATCCCATACAGGTGGTCGTTACATAGTTGCTGGTAGCAGAGGCGATATCCTCGTGGTTCGAGAGGCGAGAACGGATGACACCAGCTCATACGCCTGCGAGGCTCAACACACACTGACTGGAGAAAAGAGAAGGAGTCCGCCGGCCCTTTTAGCTGTTTCTCGTAAGTTTAATATTATTCTTGAATGTAACATAGATACAAAAATGAAAACACAAATAAAAATTGAATGCGCTCACCTCACACTGTGACTCGAACCAAGGGCATTTGGATTACTGGTCAAAAGTCTCCAGCCAGTCGAATAGTGGAACATCACACATTACGTATCCAATTTTCCCATCTGCCGTGATCTCAAGGTTCAAGGTGAAAATCGTTTAAAAAATCAAATTAGGTTTACGATTTTCACCTTATCGGCCGCTATGAGACAATTACACAATCCCACTTTAATATCAATATTAGCAGTCCGAGTTCGTATACATTGTTTGTAAGATAAATATATGTATAAAACAATGAGTCGACAATTCCAACAAATTCAATATTAACATAATTCAGCTCGTATTAAACAGTGAATTTATAACTCAACTTGTACTAACATAATAAAGCTCCACTACAAAATTACCCACTGTTTTGAATACATAAGCAAATTCAAGCCTTTGTGAGTTTGGTAAACAATTTCACGGTCCAACAACAAGTACGAGTATATTCAGAATTTAAAGGTTCCCCAAAAGGGCTATTTGTGAGAATACCGCTAACCTTAACATTATTCCCGCGCTTACGTGAAAACCTGTCGGAGCTAAAAAGATTTCATGCTTCACTCCAATTTTGAGTCATTCTCGTTACAAATACCTACCAATATTTATCGTCTAGTCTGAGATCCCGCCTAACATTGAACAGCAACAATACTTTCATCCGAATCATTTTTAGATTAAAATTAAACATGTTAGATTCCACACCCTGTGTTCTGGTAAGGCTAAATTTATAAAAGGAATAATTTAAAACTATCCCAGGTTACGGGGCCAGATTTGCCAGATTTTCATAATCCTCTATGAGCGACCACTCTAGTTTAATTTGTTATAAACAAGGTTCGGACTAAAAATGAACTTTGCAGCCTACAGAAGTATGAAAATTCGGATAAATATATTTTCGGATTAAATTCACCTTCATTTTGGGTGACCCGCGTTATTAGGCAGGATCCTGTGCTATGTACACTATTTTTCGTCCAATTCTAGCTCACAACGCAATACTCGTACAAACCTGTTGCTCCATTTCTCTATCCGAGCGAGCTTTGCTCGTTGGGGACCAATTTTAAATTTTATCGGCTGTAAAGTAAGTTGAAGAACACTTAAGTTTGTACTTTGCACGCTTGCTGCAACAGTTTCTATGGTTGCTTAGTTGACTATTAAGTTGAAGTGATGCTAGGTGTTTAAGTGGATATATCTTTTTAAAAACATTATTAAAGTTAATAAAAATAATAATTTAGCACAGTCACTGAACTGGACGTAGTTATACAACAAATGACCAATGCTAATGCTGTTATAATGGGGAATGGATGATTTTTTTTAAATCGCTTGATTTTTTTTTATTAATAGGAATAACCTCCCTCATTCCCGGAAAAAAGTTACAGATTTTTCTGTAGCTTAAAATAATTATAAAAAATAAAATTATTTTCAACTGTCCCCATTCGAGCTTGGGACGGTCAGCTGGACGCTTTCCTTAGTCCCTCAATTAGTACACAAAAAATAGAAAAAAATAATCTATGCTAATTGTCAGATTGACCTTGTCAACTCATCATAAACACATCGTTATTTTTAAAGTTTTCGCAATATCATGGGATTTTCTTTAAATTTGAGCACTGTTTGCTCACCACCGGACTTTTGATTGTCTGCTTCGATGACTACCTTCGTTTTGGACCCCGGATTTGACCTTAATAGCTTTTACGACGAGCATTGTAACTGAAAGTGGATTTTGAAACCACGACTATGGATAATATTGTTTTTGTTAAAGCGGATTCTTCCAATCTACAATAAGTAGACACTTTTATGCATATAGAATTCATGAAGTTATAGTTCCAAACACAACATCGCTGAAATAAGAGGCATCAAAGCGTTGATGTAAGTACAATGCAAGTGTGTAACATTGCATATGGATGTTGTGTAAGATAAAGCCTGACACCTGTAAGACACGGCTGAAAGCATTCTGTGCTTTATTACTAACCAAGGCACTTTATTTATTTATGTTTATGTAGTATTTAGAAGAAAGAATGCCCCATTGGACTTATTTAAGAAATGCTCTGTATACTGTAATTATATTGAGATTTGCTTTGATTTTATAACAATTTGTTATTCTAACCTCCACTTATTTTAAGGTCTTTGCGGGAATCTTACGTGGAAAATGCAGTTGGATATGTTGAAGTGAAAAGGGCCGGAAGCCTTAGTGATGTCTGAGCTAAAATTTACGCTCTGTGTAATGTGTGACTAGATAAGATACTAAATATAGTACTTTGATGTGTATACGACTTCTGGTTTTTAACTGACTTCCAAAAAAGGAGGAGGTTATATGTTTGATAGTTTTTTTTTTATGTATGTTCACCGATTACTCCGCTAATTATGTACCGATTTTGTTTTTTTTTTTATTTGAAAGTATATACTCCCGAGGTGGTTCCATTGCCACCAAGTTGGGATCTGATGATGGGATCCCAGGGACATCGAGGGCAATCCTCAAATTTTATAGGCATTTATAAAGTTTTTCATATATTTCCTTGAGCTATTTAAGTATTTGCATATGGTAGTCATCATCTCATCATGCTGAGTTGATGACGGAAAGTAAAACTCCTTAATAGTTAAGAGTTAGAGGATAATTCTTAAAATAATCATCTATTATAGGTAGATACGTTAAGACTGTTAGTCATATTCTTTTTAGTGTGTCCCTGAAGTAGTCTCCTTATCACCAAGTCAGGATCAGATGATGAAATACCAGGGAAATCGAGAGAAACCCTCAAATATTATAGGCACAAACCTGAAGTAAATAAAGTTCTGTATTCAACAAAAATACGAATTACTATGACTAAATATACATGTAGGTAGATAATAACTAAAGGCTCGCCGCCGCGGTTCTTAATAGTAATAAATGAATGGTTTGGCACCGACTTCAAAAGGTGATTCAAATGTGATCCGTACCGTACATAAAAGATTATTTATGGCTTTTTAGTTTATATTGAAGTTGGTTCTTTTTTTATTTAAAAAAAATGTAAAACCTTGCCTACATATTCTTGTTGTTCACGTTTATTAGAGTTTTTGAAGACTGTGATAATAGGATTCTTAAACGTTGGCAATATGTGCTTGATGCTTCTGATGTTGAAGCGTCTATCAACTACCGTAACCTGTTTTTCATCCGACAGACAGTACAATTGTTTTTGTTACCATCCTTGGAGGTATAATAAACGTTATTTTTTTCATCTTCTGTAACCAGATCCATCAGGGAGCATGGCCCCTCGGATGCTGATGATATCTGAGGATGAAACTGTGGTGCAAGGTGGGGACATACGTCTTGTGTGCTGCGCAGTTGGGAGTCCGCCTCCCACTTACAGGTATCCAATAATCAAAGTATCTGAGTACTACAACTGTACAATGTTATTCTTTTTAAACAATTTGAACAGATTTTATCACGTTAGGTATGTTATTCAATTCAATTCTTCGAACGCTACAACGAGTCTTGAACATCAAAATAAAATAAAAAGTATAAACGCGATATAATCCGTTGAATGTTAGAATAGAAGAGCTGAACAATTATTTCCTCGCCTATGTCAATTTTACCATCTCGAGCAGGAGATAAAAATAAGCGAAAATCATCAATAGACTGTAAACCTATACTTAATTGTACATTATGAAAACACCTAAAACACTGAGCGAACCTAATCTTAAAAAAAACGTGTATTTTTTAAGATATGTAGCAAATACAGGTTTTGTCGTGAAAATTACAAAGTTTGAAGGCGTTTTTCTTAGTTCCGGTGACTCATGAAGATAAAGGCCTTTGGGTAAAGACGATTGCTGTCAACATCGGAAATGTGAAAAGCTACGGATCGAAGGTCATTTATAGCTGTGAGCCCCTTAATGACAAACTGTTTCTCTTGTTCTGTTCCAATTGTGTGACTCGATTAAACGACTGAAGAGTTTTCTGATAAATTCTATTGTAACCAAAATTAAAATTTGATCAAATTGGAATTGGAAGCTTTATTTAAATATTTATGTAGGCCGGAAATAAATTAATTTCTCTAAGAAGAGGAGTTTAATTAAACGTCTCTTCGACAGCGCACTCAATTAATTAAAGCCACGTTGACAATAATTCTATTGTTTCAATTGTAAGAGCCTACTTGTCAGTATTTATTTATTGTTAACTATATAATAATATGTAGCTTACCATATGGGTCATAATTATTTTTAGTATGAGTTAGCGTTAATGCGTCTTTCCTGTGGAAACCCGAAAGTTAAGGGCTTTAAATACTAATTTTTCTTAGTGCCCTATTAGGCGATGTACAAATTGATTGATACTCTAGATCTAAGCGATAAAAATATCAGTTATATGTAGCCCTTAACTATTACGTTGTCCACAGGAAAGACGGCTAAATTCTAGAACCAGTATGACCCATATATGTGATATTAATAATTATTATATTATTAATTAAGCATTGTTATTTTTTAAATTGGTTATATAATGTTGATTAACTATGTAGTTTTAATATAAAATGAATATCAATTAACACAAACTCTTTGATTTTGTATCAAATATACTAAAATTCGAAAGTATAAAATTTTGAAATTTCCTTTTGTTAGTAATTGAAATAGTTACTGCTCCAGTCAAAAATACTATTTGCCCTAAAATATTAAATGATTTTTTTAATCTACAGCTGGTTTCGACACAGCAATGGTCGCCTCAGCCCAGTCTCTAACAGCATCCGCATATCCGTGTCAGACCAAGTCCTGATCATTCGACGGGCCCAACCTTCGGACGGTGGCGCATGGACGTGCCGTGCTCATAATCAGTATGGGGAGCAGAGACGCGACGCTCGGCTGGCGGTCCGGGCGAGACTGGTGGCTAGCGTGCACCCTCAGTTGCAGGTGAGAATAATTAGCTAGTGGTTCAAGATTACCCCGAAATGTAACAAAGACATTGGAAGTGTTCAATAGTGATTTTGGTCTGGGTTAGATTTCAATTATCCAAAGAGTATTTTCGTCGGACGGCGGCATTTGAACCTGCCGTGCTTACTATCAGTAAGAACAGAAAAAACACGATGCTCGGCTGATGGCTGGCGTACACTCGCAGTTGCAGGCTAGAGGATCTAGAGCTTGTTTTTGAAGCTTACTTCGAAATTTAACAAAGAGATGGAAAGTGTGAACAGCGGTTTTAGTCTGGGTTGGGTTAATATCATCCGGCGGGCACAGCCGACGCACGACCGCATTAGGACGTGCCATGCTCACAACACAAGTAAAAATAATTTACAAGCTAGTTGTTTAAGATCGCTGCCAAATATGAAAAAAGACAAGTTTCTAACAGCGTTTTTATAAGGAGTTTCAATCATCCGATATTTTACCTACCAGATACCGTTTACACGTACCGTGCTCACAGTCAGTATGGAGAGCAAATACCTATGCGAAGTTTGGCTTAATTCTTAAGTATGCTGTTGGAAGAACTGTCGTGGTCACTTGCACAGTTTGTCAGAAGCACGTTACACAGTCTTTCTTCAAATTTCATCTGGCTAGAGCTAGAGGAGACATCCTCTGTTCTATTATTTGGCAAGTCTATCACAGTGGGTCTTGTGACTGAGAACTATTGACACTGCTCTGCAAAAACAAATTCTCTACAGAGTCAAAGCCTCTACAGTAATAATATTTAATTATTTCATTCGTTCAAATTTATACCAAATTATATTAACAATTAGGGCCAAGTGCACATCAGTACCTAGCAACATCTGGCGTGATAGTCATCGGACACCGGCGCTTAAAGCTGTTAATCTATTGATGCGAAGCTGTGCAAAATTGACTAATCAGGGTGCGTCACTGTTGAAACCAATACGAGCAAATTTGAATCTTTGGAATGTGATTGGTTAATTTTCTGATTGGCAGCCTAAACATTTCTCTAGCATGGAGACCAGAAACGTAAACTCGAATAATGTAGTGAGTGTTTATTTGTCAAATCAGTTGCATAAAAAAACCTAGTGTGGACTGTGTGCTATAAATCACCGAGAAGTGGCACCTACCTGAAGTTTTAGGTTATATTACTTGAGTTAATAAAAAACAAGTTAGTCTCAGTAAATCAATACGAACATGGCAAGTTAAATAAAAGCTTCTAAAAAGGGCCTACCCGAAAGTTTGCACAATCTAGACTTACCTAACTTTGAAGTCAAGGTTGAATAAATACCTGTACTTCGAAAACTCGGCTATTTTGTTAACCTTTCGTGAGGTAAAAGTTAAGGCCCCGAAGTTAAGTTAGGTTTCAAAATATAAAAAGCGCTGTTCGAATGAAAGAACCAACACTTTATCTTTTGCATAATATACTAGCTCATGACAGGTATGTATTTACTTTAGCAAGTCCTTATCTTTGTTCGTGCCCCGCGTTTCCGCAATTTGGATGGCACTTGTCGCGCGGCAATTAGATAAAAAATAAATAGATAAAAAATAAGAAAAATACGGAGACTCGCCTTTGAGTGCAAGTAATGTAAGCAAATAATTATAGCAAATTATTAGGCGTTCAGAGAATCATTCGTCCATAATACAGTATCACTTAGTAGAAAAATCTGTATAAGTAACAATTAAATTTACAATACTCCACAGTTGTTCAATACTTTGAACCAGAATTAGGAACATACAGTAATAATACACATTGTTTCACTGATATGCAATGGTAGGTATATATTTGAAGACTTAGTAGCTACATTAAGGCCATTCAGTTTGGTTCGCTTAATCTCAAAGGGTTTTGAGATTTTTTCAGTTACACCGAATTAACCAAACATTAAATACAGACTAGATGCTACACTGAACTCTAAGTCATTCATTATCAAAAAAATATTTAAAGTCTTATGATAGTCTGTATCCGTACTTCAAGCGTAAGCAACCTGATTGCCATTTTCAAAAATAATGGCATTTATTAGTCATTAGTGCCATCGCGAGCTTCGTTGAGTCCGCGAATTTCGTTCAATTTAGTGTCAAATAGAGGAATAAAAAGTCCGAATATTTTTTTTGCAAAACATATATCTCTACACTGCATTTACCCAAACATTGTGAAAAAAATACAGAGCCTTCGAAAACACTAAATTCAGATCACAGCCTCCATCGTCTCCGGAAAATTGAAAAATAAATATTCAGAACGCATTCCTAGCCGAAAGACACATCCTCTAACGTCATACGTTCGTCGCTATACCCAGCTTTTCATCTGTGAAATATCTTAACTCTTGCCTTGTTGACACATGGTTTGTTTTCGCCTAGCACTTCACGGCGGGCGGTGTGTAATGTGGAGTGACACCTGACGAGGGCGACTGGAATGCGTGATGAGGGGAAGTGAACTGTAACCTGGTGAAGTAAGGTCGGGAATAATGTATATGGATAGTTTTCAAGTGGAGCAAGCGATGAGAGATACAGTTTCAGCGTTTTGGGGAAATGTTACTATAGCTTACTTATTTTGTCCTAGCCACATAATGTTCACCTAGCACAGTAACCGGTTTGCTTAGTGAAATACTGCAAAAACTGGCCAAGTGCGATCTGACTTGCGCACCGAGGGTTCCGTGCAAAATATACGCTACAATCGGCTATATCCATGAAAATCAAAAAGCTAGTCCTAACCGAAATATATACGGTGTTCGATCATTTTATATTGGTTACTGATATAAATAGACATACATACAATTATACTGTTTTTAATATTTGTTGTTGTATTGGGAATATATCACTGTTCATAAGATACAGCCTAGTTACCGACGGACAGACAGAAAGACAGACGGACGGACGGACAGCGGAGTCTGAATAACAGGGTCTCGTTTTACCCGTTGGGTACGGAACCCTAAAAAGTAACACAAAAAGAGTACCGAGAACTTGTCGGCCGAAGGTCGTCCCCGGCGGCGGGAGCAAACTGTTTGTTAGTCTTATTCTCTTCCCTATGTCGGAATATTTCTCTGTCTCTCTTCCAGCCAGGTTGAACCGGTTCAACCTACTTCCCTTACTTAAGAGGCCGCGAATGGTTTTCCCATTTGTGAGTTTGCGCCCCCTCACTGAATCCGATTGCTTGTAAGGAGGCTGCTAATAGACGATTTTCATTCGTTTCTCTCTGAATTTAAGATTATTTTAATAGGTACTAGAAGAGAAGGCAAACTTCGTCCGCGGAGGAGAAAAAATCATGTCCCTCTTTTTTCTCCAGCGTTGTCGGGTAAAAAGCATCGTATGACCATCTGGAGATACCTAGCTACTCGTCTACCAAAATTTGTTCAATTCCTTTGAAAGCGGAATTGGCGTGATGAAGCCACAACGATAGATACAAACATAAAAAAGCGGCCGAGTGCGAGTCGGACTCGCCCATGAAGGGTTCCGCAGCCGTTTATACAAAAAATGCACTACAAATGACAAAAAATACGATATCATAAAAAAACACTAACAAAAGTGCGTATCTCCCCGGCACTTACGTCCTTTTGCTGAGAAGCGCAGTTTTTTGGCATTAACTTAAAAACAGTATGTCCGATCATGTTGAAAATAATTTTCGTTGGAAGTATTTATTAAGCTTTATATTTGTAAATTTTTTCATATTTTTTGAACTTAACGTTTAGAAAATAAATGGGGGGGGGGGGGGGACAATTTTTGTTACTTTCGTAGCGAATATTTCGGAAAATATTCACTAAACCAATTTTTTTTTTAGAAACCTCAAAATGTTTATAGAAGTACAGTCGAAATATGTGCCACACCTTGATATTTGCTGGTTTTTTTTTTGCAGTTTCGGTTACATGTATGGAGTGCCCCCCTAGAAAAATATATATTTTTTATTTAACTATCAAACTAAGTAGCGGTTAACACACGACACCTATGCTCCAAATTTCATCACTGTAGATCTTATAGTTTGTAAGTAAAATGCCTGTGGCATACGGACGGACAGACAGACAGACATGACGAATCTATAAGGGTTCCGTTTTTGCCATTTTGGCTACGGAACCCTAAAAAAAATTAAATAAAATATTTATCGGTTCAGTGATCTCCAAATAGTCCGTTACCATCATTTTCAAAAAAAATATCTTCAATGTACAGACATTTCATTTTTATGTTATAGGTAGTACCTATATATTATTCATTTTTATCGTTTTTAGACATGAAAGACGATATCTTTTTATATTTTTACGTTTTTAATAATTAAAATCAGTTATAAATTAGGTACTTCGTGTTCAACAAAACATCTTTGACGACACTTGGGAATTCTGTCACTTCTTAAAGTTTGTAAGGAGGCTGCTAATAGACGATTTTCATTCGGTTTTCTTTGAATTTAAGATTATTTTAATAGGTACTAGAAGACAAGGCAAACTTCGTCCGCGGAGGAGAAAAAATCATATCCCTCTTTTTTCTCCAGCGTTGTCGGGTATAAACTTTTAAACAAAAAAATAAAACCGACTTCAAAAAAAACTAAAAAGTAAAACATAACGCCATAATCCAGTTTCTTCAAATTACTTACAAGTAACCGTTTGTATACTCAATCGACACAGTATATACAATTAATCTTATTTTGGCGTCGATGCCATATAAAGAATATGTAAAATATTGAAAATTGACGATTTTAGTAAGTTGTGACACGATGGCACCGACTCCAAAATAACATTAATTGTATATACTGTATAGATTGAGTATACATACGGTTACTTGTAAGTAATTTGAAGAAACTGAATTATGGCGTTATTTTTTACTCTTTAGTTTTTTTTGGAGTCGGTTTTATTTTTTTGTTTAAAAGTTTATTAATTTTACACTTTTTAGTTAATCGTTACTTAAAAGTGTATCTCGTGACTATTCGAACAAACCCAAACACGGCTAGGATACATTATTACATAGATCTGGTGCCTACCTTCCGGCTCCATTATCAAATCAATTTGATGGTACCATTCTCATCAGGAACATTTAAATTTGTGACTATGAAGTTGCTTAGCTAAATTAATCAAGATATTTTGTCGCCACCCGTAAATTATTTATCATTGAGGAGTTCCAATGGCATTCTGTGGTCTTCTGCATCAGTTCCACTTCACCAATTTACACTTTCTGAATGCAAATGCTTATTGTGTTTCTTATAATACCAAAATCGCTATATGTATGCCTACAATATTTGAGGAGTTCCTTCAATTCCTCATAAATTCCATCATCAGATCTTCACCAAAATTAAATGGGACAAACTAGAAAGTACCTTCTATAAAATAAAAAATAATAGTTTGAAATCGGTCAAATAGTCTTTGAGTAATCGGAGAAGAAACATAAAAAAAAAAAAAACATTCCGTCGAATTGAGAACCTCCTGCTTTCTTTGGAAGTCGGTTAAAAAAGCATCGTATAACCATCTGGAGATACCTAGCTACTCGTCTACCAAAATTTGTTGAATTTCTTTTAAAGCCGAATTGGCTTGATTAAGCCACAAAGATGGATACAAACATTAAAAAAAATTTATCGATTCAGTGATCTCCAAATAGTCCGTTACCATCATTTAAAAAAAAATATCTTCAATGTACAGACATTTTATTTTTATGTTATAATAGTATAGATTATTCATTTTTATCGTTGTTAGAAATGGAAGACGATATCTTTTTTTATATTTTTACGTTTGTAAATAATTCAAATCAGTTATAAATTAGGTACTTTGTTTACAGCAAGAAATCTTTGACGACACTCGAGAATTCTGTCACTTTTTAGAGTTTGTCATCATGTTACTAAGTTCATTAAAAGTTGTGACGAGTCTATTCAAATGAACTCCTAATTACTTTGAATTAATTACGTAGTAATAACATGTGAGCCCCGCTTCATTCATTAGCAGCTGCCATTATACTCATAAATCGACCAATGGGACGTTTACCTTATTTGGAATGCCTACATACCTATAATATATCGTCGGGTATTGCCAGGTTTTCTATTTCTTCCTAGCATTTAAGAGCTTTGCCATACCTATGCGTTTAGACTTTAACTATCTAAAGGCCAAAATATTATTAAAAAAAAGGACGTTACGAGGTTTGCGACTTTAGCTGACGATACGAGTATACTTTTCTTTTTTTAGCTTCCTACGAAAAAATAGATGTGTAATAAAGCTTAGCGTGTAACTCCTAAACAAATGAACCGATTTTAGTTGAGTTTTTTTGTGTAAAAGGAGACTTGATAAAAAGTGTTCTTAGCTTTGAAGGTTGTACTTCTAAAAGTAATTAATTAACTTTCGGTTTATACGGTACGTATACTAAAAATAAGGGGAACAACAATATCCTATCACAAAAAGTTAAGAATAAATTCTTGCTAATGAATAAATATGATAGATCAAAGTCAGTGCAGACTTGTTTGCTTGATTAGAGCTGCCTCATTACTGAAATATAATTTATAAGAAGACGAGGAAAATCTCACTCTGATCTTATAAAATAGCAGTGCATTATAATGTCATATGACATCGCGTTTTAGGAACCTATCTAAGCAAAGCCAACAAGACTACAGAAATTTGTCCTTTGATTCATCGTTGTTGGTGTCTTTCGTTTTCTTTCTTAGGCAAGTTTTATTGTTTATCTATTTCATCTTATTATTGTTTCTATACGTTATGTTTATTATTCACAACTTTTGTCTGGAACCTTTCATTCCTGTATTTTTACATCGCAATTGATTGAATTAGGCTTTCGAGTAGGTCTTCTTAATACTATCCACTTTTTTAATTTTGTTTCGCTCAATTTTCCCTATAAAATCACTATTATAGGTAATTCACGTCTAAGTCTGTATGGCTCTTGCTGTATGGTTACCGAGACCTTCTATGGATGTGACCGAACTCTAGTCAAGTGAACAGATCAAATAAAATTCAACTCAGGGTTTAAATTCACAGAAACAGAACCTTATCACATACTCAACGCTATCGACTTTCTAACCATAACGAGTACCATTCGTATTCCTGACAACAATCGATGTGGCGTTAAATTTTCCACTATTTGTATTTTTTGGACCAATCCCGGTCCAGTAGATGTGTCACGTCCTCTCAGCAGTTGAATAATGCATACCGCAAGCGGCTATCGCCTGTCAAACCCTGCGCCTTTGTTTGAGCCTGAGATGGCCCAGTGATTGGGCCGGCTCGGCGCAGTCTTGTAATGAAATTTGTTTTCCTCTTGATTGATTGTATTTGTAATTTTGTTGCGTATTTTGGACGTGTGTTGTCCAAGGTTGAAGCAACCAGGAATGTCACCATTGAGATAGTGAAATCAGATTAAAGCTCTAATAGATGCACACTTGCATTCGTTTTGTAAATATAAAAGGAGACATTTAAACATGATGACCACTACCGTTTTATCAAGAGGTATAAGACTGACAAAGAAGAAAAAATATGATGACTGAAAAGTTTATCAAGCGTGTGTCTATTTACCATTCAGTAGTTATTTTGTATATTTCACTGGAAATAAATGTGCTCGTTTCTGTAACATGAATGGTCAATGCCTAATAATGCTATAACTTGTGACAATTTATCAGTCTCGAGACAGTTGTTACCCCTAGAGTACAAGTAGAGGGATTGTGTGTCGATATTAAATTTAATAAATTTTTCATGACAATAATAGAGCGATTTGTGTAAAATTGTCCCGTAATATTTATTTATTTATTTATTTAATGTTATATTTATACCAGAATCTCGTTCGTTGCTATATTTAATTTAGCGATCTTTATAATTTGTTTAGAATTTTATTTATTTTTATTATTGCTTATTTTTTCTTTGTTATCTAATAAATTATTTCAATCTTATCAACACTTGGAAAAACAAAATTCAAAAGCAAACACATATAGAAAGGTGCTTAGTACCTATAGAATAAATATCAAGGACTGCTAATAAATATAATCGACGTAATTCATCATCGTCATCAGCTTCTAGGAAGTGTGCTGGACGTAGGCCTCCCCAATATACGACATTTTGCTTTGTCTATGACTTTTCGTATCCAGATTCCGCTTGCGATCTTTATAATTGAAAATACCCAAATGTAACTAAATGTTTCATAAAACCAGGTATTTGTTTGGATTATGTCTTATCAAACTTTCAACTTCGGTTAAACTGTCTCATATCAAAGTTTTCATTGAATAAACTTCGTATTCCCTAGCAAATGGCCCGCAGAGGCTCTGTATGAAATAAAAGCAACTGGAAATGTGTTTACTATGACATAAAATATCTATGATATTTCCGAGAAATCCTTTGTGTGGGTGGATCCCAAATCTATAAAAGATTTATGCAGTAGTTTTGTTCGTAAAATATCGAAGCCGCAAAGTTTTTGTAACTGGTAGGTACTTATAATATGATCAGATAACGCCGCCAACGCATGTACATCTAATTTTGTCCCGGAGTATACGTTATACATATATGTGTTGACTAGAAGGTGCCCGCAACTTCGTTCACGGAGGAGAAAATATAATTACCCCTACTCACTTTTTTTTTTATCGTAATCGGCTAAAAACTATGTTATAACCATTTGTGGATACCAAGCTACCCGTGTACCAAAAATAGTAGAAATCCGTTTTGCAGATTTGGCGCGATGAAACCACAACGATACATACAAACACACAAAAAATAAAAACAATTTATTTAATGAACTCCAAATAGACCATTACATTTTTGTGGAAATATCCTCAGTGTACAGACATTTTATTTTTACAATTTATAATTATATAGACAAAGGGACTGTTAAATAAGAACCGGTTAACAAGTACTCGGTCATCAATACTCCGAATATAAACACTAAATGAAACATTTGAAAATACGGGTCGTAAAAGAAGCGGTCACTAAGCACTTTAAGGTATTTTTTTACAAAAACTGATATAAGGAAGCGTTTTGACTGTGACGTCACACCTCTGTATTTTCCTACAAACTGTTATGTATGAACTTACGGAGTTTTATGTGTCATGTCATGTGTGTTGTACCTTCATCTCATCACGCCAAATTGGCTATACTAAAAACAATTTTTGGTACATGGGTAGGCTGGGTATCTACGGATGCTTACAGGATACTTTTTACCTGAAGAATAGAATAGAATTTTCCCACGGCTTCGCCCGCGTGGCCACCTACTATTTTGTGCAGTCCTTGGGACGTGTGACTTTTTTCGGGATAAAAGTAGTCTGTCTCACTCCAGCATCTGATCTACCTAAATGCAAGAAATCACATTGAATCGTTGCTCCAAATTTGCGCAGAAAGATAAAACAAAAAAACAACAAACATACTTACATTTATAATATTAGTAATGATAGTCGGCCTCGTATCTCTAGATGGCCTCGTTAACACTCGGCCGCTAAATCACCTATTTCAAAGCGTCTGCATTAAAGTACTAAATATTATTTAAAAAACCAGTTCTCTCTCCTTAGTTGGTGACCTTAAAACGTATTTTGCAAATGAACCTTCCAAATAAAACGTTGACACTGCATAATTTACGGATGGCTGAGTCTAGAAGAGTAAAATCCTCACCGGTCTTTCCAATGCACCGTTAGTGAACACTAATAAATTACTGTGAAAAATTCGTTCTTGAGAGGACACTTTCGTAATTTGCATAGAAGAGGGTTTACGAGGGAAAATTGAGCATGTGTGGGAAATCCTATCGGGTTCACGGCAAGATTAATATTAATGTTCCATTACTACGACACGTTCTTCTGCAAAGAAGCGAGACACAATTCACCTGACCTGCGCTTTTCCCTGGAGGTTACAGCATGGGATTCTTCAAGAAGTCAAAAGTTTTTAAAGGGTCGGCAACACGCATGTAATGCCCTTGACGTTGCAAGCGTTAATAGGCTGCGGTGACTCCTTAACACCAGGCAAGCCGTAAAATGGTTTGCCACCATAGTAGTATATAAACCTGACCAAATGAAATAATAAATTTGAATTTGTTACGACAAATAAAATAAAAAACTATGACACGCGCTCAAGATTGTGCGCTAGAGGTTAACTTAGTGAGGCTAAGGACGACATTTCAATATAGGGTTGTTACTTGATTTTACGCATTATCTGTGTGTAACAATTGTAAATTATACTGTCGCGGTTTGTACATATTATTGAACATAAATAAAAGTTTTAAGTTAAAATGCCTTTGTTACGAAACGTATCGCGTTAGACCAATCATATTTATGTTTAATTTGTGTTATTGTTTCCAGGTAGCTAATTCCGGCAGCTCAGTGATATTCAACTGCTCCGTGGAGGGAGAAGCGCGCGTGCGGTGGCTCCACGACGGCGTGCCCGTGGGAGGGGGGGAGCGGACTCTGCGCGTGCATGGCGTGGCGCGCGCTCACCGGGGCATGTACCAATGCGTGGCGGAGCGGGACATGGACAGTGCGCAGGCTGCGGCGGAGTTGAGGCTTGGAGGTGAGAAGTGAGAGATCTATACCACAGTATAACGAACAGACAGTAGTCCGACGCTTGTGATATTTAACGATGTTTGGTCAACAAAAGTGACCTAAGCCTGCTCCCAAATTTATGTGTGCAAACTCAGCGAGTTTGGGAGCGACGGCTCTGTGTCTGTTTGTCTGCTTTCCTGCTATTTCCTCGCCGTTGCTCTGTGCGACTACGTTCGTCAGGATTCAACTATAGGAAGTAAAGCTGTGTCTTCCTTGTACGTTTAGGTACATAACTAAATGTTAACGAAAAAGCACGTGACTCATCGTGGTCATTTAGCCAGTTATTGGAAGACTCGAATCAAATGGTTGGTTTGTTTAGTTTAATTAAACATAGTACAGGAAGCTGAATACTTGACGTTACTTTTATCGCATACACCGTGATTGAATATTTTTCAGTGCCTTTAGCATCTTAGTTTGACGTTATGATCGACTAGAAGAGAATGCCTTTCGAAATGTATTTTTCTATTTATACATTCTTAAAGCTTAATTAAGTTCAAGAGCCGTTCTCCGAACGTTTCAGCCACTCGTGATTGATGGTTAAAATGTCTTAAATAGTGAATGGGCGTTTCCGATTGCAAATACAGAAATAATATATTAGCTCAATAAATAAGCGATAATACCTGTTAAATTTCAAACAGTACCGAAGAAAACGATTGGAGCCAATTATGATTTAAGAAGCTATGGAAACCACTGAACATAATATGTTCAGTATTATTATTTTACTTGAAATAACTTTGTTGTCTGTAGACGCCACTTTTTTGGGTTTTATCAGCGTGAATGGTGGCGATAGAACCGAAACTGCGAATAATTAATTACTTTATCCATACTAATATTATAAATGCCAAAGTGTCTCTGTCTGTCTGTATGTCTGTCTGTTACCTCTTCACCCCTAAACCGCTGAACCGATTTGGATGAAAATTTGTATGGAGATAGTTTGAGTCTCGGGGGGACATAGGCTACTTTTTATATCGGATAAATACCCTTATCCGCGATAAACGAATTTAAAGCGGACGAAGTCGCGGCAGCTGCTACTAATATATATATTCACTAACCCATAATAAACGACCAACCCCATCTAGGCACCAAATAAAACGTAGGTGGCGACTTCAATAAACCGAGGAAGGGTTAGAAAATGTAATCTCGAAGTTTTTTAGCGTCGCCGGAAACAAAGAGGTTTCATTACAAATTAAAATATTCAGCCCTTCGGGAAGGTATAAAACGGCAGGATTAAACGTTGCGCCATCACAGTAAAGTGCCCCTGAAGTCTAGTTTCCTTTAATTGATTTTCTTTTCTTGGGAGCTTAGCGTGAAGCGCAGGGCTTCATTTGATTTTATGGACACATTACCCTTTACTGTCTCTGGATTTTCGATTCTGGGCCTGTTTAACGCGAGTACATTTGCAAGTTGGGACACGGTTAAGTAGAATTTATACGTACTTTTATAGGACGTTAGGCGATGGTTTTGTCACGGTGTCCTTAAATGTAAAATCTACTCGTGATGTCATTATCTCTATCAAACAGCTTAAACACAGTGTTTTTCCAATCATAAACAAATGGTTAAGTACATTCCATATTAATGGGTTAATGTTCCTCTACTAATAATAAACCTCATTGTAAGGCTTGAATCTATCAATTAAATAGCTACTCGTACATGTTGACACTAATTTAGTTTTTATGGTGATACATTTATGATGATGTAGTCGTTAGTGATTATCTGAATTAAGAGAATTATTAATAATGCGCTGTTATTCATTCATTTATCTATACTATTATACATTGGTAAAGTTTTAAAAATATGTATATATAAGTCCACGATATAAAAAAAAAATATTAACGGGCTATTTGAAGGTAACTGACAAGAAATATATTTTATTTGGATTTTTGTAAGTTTGTACATATTTATGTACGTGTCATTTCATTGCAGTTTCATTCCGTCATACGTCTTGACATATACCTGTCAACCATTTTTGGTCCAAAGATAGCTGGATATTTGGAAATGGTTACAGGATACTTTACCTGACTACGCTGACACAAAACAGAGTGTTACGATTTTTTACTCCTCTGCAAACCAAGTTTCAGGCACCTTCTAAAATTTATTTACAAAAGTACTTACTGTAACAGACTTCGATAGCACATATAGAAAAGTGGAAATTGTAAAAGAAAACCCAAGCGGCTGACTCAAAGCAAAAATTTAATGACATCTAAAAAACAAAATCCCAACTTCAAAGTAAAAGAACAAAAAGTAATAGACAATATCAATATGTACAAAAAGGACATATATATATATGTATAAAACCTTAACATTCTACCTCCTTGTGTGCGAAAGCACACAGAAACTAGCCAGACTGAGCAAGGATTAAAGCTTGATTAAGAATCCAGTCTAACCAGTTTCCTGGAAGGTCGACGAAGAAGACCACCTGATGTGGCTACGTCCACTACCCTAACTGTACCGTCCCGGCCAGGGAAGGTTGCCACAATTCGGCCGCGGGGCCAGGTTCCTCTCGGTAAGTTTTCATCCACGATGAGCACTACATCGTCAATCCTTAAGTCGCGTTCTCTATTTTCGCCTGTTTGTCGGGGCTGCATGGTCGGTAGAATCTCCATCACCCATCGGTTCCAGAAATGGTCGGCCAATCTTAAGGCTTTTCTCCAGTCTGCTCGTCGAAGGAGGTCTTGGTCATCTAAAGTTGCAGGCAGAACCTGGTTTGAGGACGAGCCAATTAGGAAGTGAAAGGGCTTTAAAGTTTCCTGGTCTTCTGGGCTAACTGGAACGTGACTCAGGGGTCGATAATTTACGATGGCCTCAGCTTCTTGAAGCAGGGTCACCAACATTTCTTGGTTTGGCGCTCTTTCGCGCAGGGTAGCGTTCAGTGCAACTTTAACGGTGCGAACCAATCTTTCCCAACATCCGCCAAAAAAGGAGCAGCAGGAGGAATAAAACTCCATTTTATGCCTATTGGCAGCAAAGTCATTAACTTGTGATTGGTAAAATTCTCTTAGGATCCAGTCTGCGCCAACAAAACAAGTTCCGTTATCGGAAAACATCGTGTTCGGAGTGCCTCTTCTTGCAATAAAGCGTCTCAAACTCATAATAGCTGAGTCATCAGAGAGGGAGTGTACGAGCTCCAAGTGCACAGCTCTGGATGTCATACATGTATACAGGGCTACATAACGTTTCTCCTGTCTTCGACCAATCGTGGTATTTATTGGGCCGAAATAATCTAATCCAGTGTTGGTAAATGGGCGGCGGTGGTGAGCAAGCCGTTCTGAAGCAAGATTTCCGGTCCTTGGTTTAATCGGTTTCGCCTTCTTAATGCGGCAAAGCAAGCACTTACTGGCGACGTTTCGCCCGGTGCTGCGTAAAGATAGAAGCCAATACTTTTGTCGGATCTCATTCAGAACCATTTCGTTATTTGCATGCCCAGCCTGGCGATGATAAAAATGTACCAACATGCGTACGACTGGGTGGCGACCGTCTAAGAGAATGGGCGACTTGACCTCCGTACCAACATTTTGTACAGCAGCGATTCTGCCAACTAGGCGTAACAGGTTATCTGTTTTCAAAGATAAGAAGGTGTCAGTTTCGACAAGCGACTACTTTTGGGTAATAACTCTCCTCATTTAATTATCTCTATCTCATCTCCAAATGTTTCAGACTGTTTTTTCTACAGGACGTTCCTTTCTGCGGCTTCCAATAATTCCGCTGTCAGGGGTTTAAGGGTGGTGGACGTAGGTGCGTTTGTACGTTGACGAGTCCTAACATCGGTGTTAGGAACGCTGATACTAATGCGGTCCAAAAGCGAGCGAAATTTGGCCGCAGCCTGCAATACCCGAACAGTAGCACAGAGTAGGCGTAACCAGTAACTAAAACGATTGAAGTCCGCGGTGATAACCACATGACCAACCACAAGTGTAGAAGTCTGCTTGCGCTCTTCTTGAACTATATGAGACTCCAGAAGAAAAGAGGGGCCCGTGAACCATCGGTGGTAAGGATTGAGATGAAGTGGTTTGATTCGAGTGGCATCGTCCGCAACGTTCAAATCGGTTGGGACCCATCTCCAGTCTTGCACACATGGCCACGAAAGGTTTGAACGTTGGTGCATCGCTTCTAGGCCATCCGAGAACAGAATCTGTCCAAAGAAATGTTCGGATAGGCTTTTTCTTGTGAAATTATTTTCTTGTGAAGGCAAGACGAGAGGCTATTAAAGCGCCCTGCAACTCCAAACGTGGAATTAAAGTGGGCTTTAACGGTGAAACTCACGCTTTAATGGCAATGAGGGCGAGCTTGACTGTACCATCCGAGTATAAAAAGCGCCAATAAGCGACAGTGGAATAGGCAAGTTTGCTAGCGTCCGAGAAAATATGTAACTCTCTGTGCAACGGTTTGCCGTTCAATTTAGCGTACCAACGTGGGATCCTAATACTTGACACATCTGACAGTTCTTTAAACCATTCGTTCGACTTTAAAACCTGTGATAGTGGAAACGAGGTGTTCCAATCAATATTTGACCTCCATGCTTCCTGGAGCAGTATACGACCTTTGACCACTATTGGGCCAAGTAAACCAAGCAGATCGTATACTTTGTGAGACAACACTCTGCGCTTATTTAAATTGTTTTGTAGTTGGAGCCCTTCTAAACCTGTCCTAAAGCCAATGGTATCTGATATAGGATCCCATGAGACACCTAAGGCACTGATGCTACCTGACTCAGTACCAAGTGACACTTCAGTAGGCTGTGTGGCACGCTATTCAGTAGGTACAAGATGCAATGCTTCCTTGTCATTAGAAATCCAGCCACACATTTGGAAACATGCGGTACGATGAATAGTAACATCATCAGATGCTAGCGGTGCAGCTTCGGTGACATCGTCCAAACTGGCTGGAAATCGTATAAATAAGAGCTGTGGATGCTGGCATTTGCAGCCTCTAGATACAAATTTTGATGCACCTTTGCATTTTTATTTTTTTACATACAACGCAGTGAATGGACTAGATGACGCGCCAAAGATGAGAGCTGTCATCCGATATTCTTTTAAAGGCGTTGCATTTCTTGATTGAATGTCGCGCCATAAAAAACGTAGCGCATCCCTATCCTGCTCACGAATTCAAATTTGAGGAAACATTTCTTTAATATCAGCGGTCATGGCGACAGCGCCGTCTCTGGATCGAAAAAGAATAACTAATACATTTTCTAAAAGATCAGGTAGATCAGAGAAGCTTCAAATTCAGTGATACGCCTTGGGTCGTCGCCGCTGCATCATGAACGATTACGCTTTTGTGGATGATGCACGCCAAAATGTGGCAAGTATCAGCGAATACATGCCTTAATGTCACTTCAGTAAAGTTCAGAAGTCATTTTTAATTTTATTTCACTGTTGTACTTGACACATGCCAGTTAGATTTTGGTTGCACTTTAGTCAGTTGACTATACCAAGTTGAACGTTATCTGATAAAGCGTGAATTTTGTTTGTATAATTGGACGAAATATTTGCGCGGTTGAGATTGCCACTGGTGGGGTTTCTATTAATGACAGAATTACAGTAATAAGCGACAGGGTCGCACTCCTCCGTATTAACCTTAGTGATCATATTATCAATAAACTTTTTGTATGCATTGGTAAAATCGGGCTCTCTAATCATACGTGTCTCTAGACTGCTAAAACGTGATAAGGCCTGTGGATAGCTATCGGGAACATACTGAATATTGTCACGCCATGGAAGTCCCACTTCATACCTACCAGTTGGTAAACGTGTGGTAGTAGCATCTAAGATCTCAATAGCTCGAGTATCTAGCTTACTATGCAGAGTCTCACGCTTAGAAATACCCAGCGAGTCGAGTTTGTACTGTTCCTTTATAAGCAATTCTAAACGCTCATGTTCAGATAGCTCAGAGCGGTCTAACTGACAATGATTGACAAATTCGACTGGCTTAGTTTTGTAGCCAAGTATGACAAGCTACAGGTTCATTACGTCTGCCGGCACGGACATCTCGAGATAATGACAGATGCCAGTGCTCAGCGCCAATGAGCACAGTTGGTGTGGCGTCAGAGTATGTCAGATAATCAGCTACGTCTCTCAAATACTCGTAGGACTCTACGGCTTGTTTGGACGATGTTTGGGTGTTCAAATTGAGCGATAGCATAGCTCTAGCACGATTAACCTGTCAGATTAACTAAAAAACAAAATCACTACTTCAAAGTAAAAGAACAAAAAGTAATAGACAGTATCAATTTGTACAAAAAGGACATATATATATATATATATATATATATATACCTTAACACTTACCAATAAATAGTACACGTCTTACTCGTAACTGAGTGTGTTTCTGAGGTATGGGAGCCGTACGGGGGGGGGGAAGCAAGTGACGTGACATGACGTGTCCTAACCGCTATACATTGACTTTTTTTATGTAACGAAAGGCAAAAGGGCAGACGAGCCACCTGATGGAAAGTAGTCATCGTCACCCATGGATATGTGCAACACCGAAGGAATTGCCTATATTTTGCCAACCTTTGAGAGCTCTGTTAACTCGTTTCTTGAAGAATCCTATGTTATAGCGCTTTAAACACACCACTCCCGTACCGCTCCTATAACTGAGGATCAGACTCAGTTATGTGTTAGGCCTATAATACACAAACTTTCCAATTAGATCCCAAACACATCTTAAACTTATCCTCTGCCTTGTTGAGTTGGATTCTAAAATGCCCTTGCAACCCTGGCATAGAGGAACAAAATCGAAGATTCGGTCACGTTTCAACATTCATCAATCACTTCTGAGCGTATATTAAATCGTTACTCGACAAAAACCGGGGTCAAAGCGACAAATAAAAATATCCTGTTAGTATCAAACCGTTCGCTTTTTGCCTTCAGGTTATTGCGTTTCCTTCGGTCCGGAGATTTATCGGCGACGTGCTAATTGTTCGGTTTTATGTTGTTTTTCGAATACATACTGGGCGTTTGGTTTATTGCTGGGGCCGATTTAGTCGTAAAACTTT
Organism: Hedya salicella; assembly: GCA_905404275.2. NCBI lineage: Eukaryota > Metazoa > Arthropoda > Insecta > Lepidoptera > Tortricidae > Hedya > Hedya salicella. The sequence continues at coordinate 18,476,054 of FR990099.1, read as the reverse complement.
GGGTTGATTTGTTCTTGAGTAATTATTACCATGGAACAAACATTTCATTAATTGGATAAAATAGTCATGATTTGTAAAACGCCAAAAAAACCTGCAAATGGTGTTAAAAGCATGAAAATCGGAATTATTGATCTTTAGGTCATACGAATCAATTTGACCCATAGCCTGACAAAAAAAAGGACAGCAGTTATGACATTGTCTTTTTTTTTTGCATAGGATACAATGAAAAATTGTTCTGAAACCTATCGTGTGTCGTATTTAATGAAAGGGCTGACTAAGCCAATTATAAAAATGTATCACATCATTATATTTTTAAATTAAAATAAAAATCATTATCAAAACATACCAAGTTTGGGCTCCTCCAGATATGACACGGGTGAATCATTATTTGTAAAATTTAGTCCTCAAATGATATGTAATAGAAATAATATTCAACCCCAAGAAAGCAATGTTCAAAATTTCGTCAGAGTGGTCTAATTTACCTACAGATTTATATAAGTCATAATAAAATGCACAGACACATAGAGACATTTAAGAGTCAGGGACATATATTATATAAAAGTGATGCTCGTTTCATAAATACTTGCCACCATATGATCAAACCCGATGTTGCTAGCTTGGTAGACAGTACATGTTGACACTAATCGGCTAAACGTATAAAACGCAACTTCGTCAGCGGAGAAAAAAAAAATCAAAACTCCCTCTTCTTTTCTTCAACGTAGCCAAAAGTATCAAAACACAATAAGTTGTCCAGGAAAAATCTTGACTGTAACATGTACATGTAGGTACCTCCTCCTTGCGACAAGTGTGCGAGGATTGGGACGGTGGCGTTCCCATTGCAGGGACAAAGCTCACAAACCTGCGCTATGCCGACGACACGACACTTTTTGCGTCCAACGAAGACAAAATGTGTATCTTACTGGGAAAACTGGAACACACTAGCAGAGAAACCGGACTTCTTATATACAGAGCTAAGATCAAAGTTATGGTAGTCGATCGCAGATTGTCTCTCACTATGACCAATAAGCTAAACCTGGAAGTTGAAGAGGAATTTAGTTATCTGGGCTCCATCATAGCTAACAACGGGTCCTGTGAGAAGGACATCAAAAGACGGATTGGCATGGCGAAGAGTGCTATGTCCCAAATGTCCCGTGTATGGGCTGACAGAAACATCTCGAGGAAGACCAAGAAGCAGCTCGTCACCTCCCCTGTCTTCTCCATCTTTTTTTACGGTGCAGAGACTTGGACCCTCAAGAAAGCCGACCGCCAACGCATCGACGCATTCGAGATGTGGTCCTGGAGGAAAATGCTAAGGAATGCAATTGGTTAATTGATTTGTATGAAATAACCGTCGGTTTCGGTTAAAACCCGGTTTTTTCCATACTAAAAATAACCGATTGCATTCCCTAGAAAATGCTCGGAATTCATTGGACAGAACATCTAACCAACGAGTCCATTCTCAGCGAACTCAAGATCCCGATTTGGCTCAGCACCATATGCATGCGGAGGAGTTTCGAGTTATTTGGCCACATTGCCAGAAGGGGAGGTGACAACCTAGAAAAGCTGCTGATGCTTTAGGTTTGCGGAAAAAGGCCCAGAGGCAGAAGTCCAACACGCTGGTCTGACCCGATACGCTCTACCCTCAAAACCTCAGTTTATGATGCCATCCACGCAGCCGAGGATGGCGCAAAGTTAGTCCACGATATAGTCATTCAGAGAGGCCACGGCCCTCAGCATTGAGGATTGTCGACACAAGGAGAAGGAGCCAAAAGTTTCACAACACAATAAGTTGACTAGGAATAATCTTGACTGTAACATGTACATGTTAGTAGGTACCTACCTACTTATTAATTTACTAGAAGAACCAATTTACTTCGTTCGCGGAGGGGGAAAACTCATAAGTACTTTTTTTTCGTGAGTGTAGTTGGGTAAAAAGTATCCTATAACCATCTGTCAATACCCAGCTACCCGTGTACCAAAAATGGTTGAAATCTGTTTAACCTATTTGGTGTGGATGACTTTCCCCCTTCGCACGCTCGTATAAATAATCTCTTTGTGTTAAAATGGCTTTTTTAACCTTTTGGCATAAAATCTACTATTTCGCCTTATTCAAATATTTTCGTGTTATGTACGTCACGCACGCCTAAAAACTCAATAATTTCATAATAATTCGTCAGTAATTCGACCACGGTAAGACACAGGCGTAGATGATTGATGCTTGAAATCAGTCCATAATAGACATTTATTACTATGTAGATTAATATTATTAATAACAATAATTAGTAATTTACATTCTGCAGTGTTAATACGAGTATTGCTATTCAATATTGACTCAATAGCTGCGGCGTTTGCACTAAATATATCGAATTGCTGCACAATGGAGTAAATAATATCAAAAAGTTATATTGTTCATAGAGTGATGCAGGACTTAATAATAAATAACACACACAGCGACAATCTTACACAAATCAACCTAGACTTAAACTAAGCAAAGCTTGTACTATGGGCACTAAGCGATATACATAATATTTAGTTAAATTATAATACTTAAATACATTGAAAACATCCAAGACACAGGAACAAACATTTGCGCTCATCACACAAACACTTGCCCTGGCCGGGATTCGAACCCGAGCAAGCCAGAGAGAAAATAGCTTTTTTTGAAGTGCATTTAGACAAATCGCTCAAATGGCTGAAAGTCTACGAAGTTGAAATAGAGTCGTATGAATACCTCGCCACGGTAGTTACATACCTACTTACGTGTTTTAAGTTACCTACTTACGTCTTTTAATTATTATCACCGAAAGTTGTCTATTGTTAAATGAACACACCAGTTGGCACTAAGTTAGATGCACGACCGGTGATTTCTTAATTATAATAAAGAAATACAGTGCATTATCCACTCGATGCATACGAGCACAAAGGCTTGCACTTGGCATAACACATTGCGAAATAAGCCGGGCATTAATTACACCAACCGATTGACCGGCTCGCGATTCCGGCCGGGTGGGGCCGGTTATTGATTAACGCAGCGGCAATAACCGGACAGGCCATGCGTCACCCGACGCCGTGACAAGTGTTAACTGGTGCACGCCACGAGAAATGGCGTTATAAGAAGGAAATAAATTGTCCAACAGCAAACAAATTAAATAAAATGGCTGCAATTGTGCGCAGTCAAAAAGGTTCAACTTTAAGTCGATGCGAAGATGACTGTGATCGTATGTTTTTCCAACAACTGGCACTAAGTACCTATGCAAAAATAATGAAAAATAAAATCGTTTAACATTTTAACGTCTGGCATATCCAGTGCATTGCGAATAACTACCCTACCCGGTTGATTCGCTCGCGATTCCGGCCGGGTGGGGCAAGTTATTGAGTAACGCAGCGGCAATAACCGGACAGACCATGCGTCACCCGTCGCCGTGACAAGAGTTAAGTGGCGCACGTCACGAGAATTAGCGTAAAAAGGAGGAGATAAATTGTCAAACAGCAAAAAAAACATAAATAGTTGCTACATAAAGTATAAAATATCTAGATCGACGCAAATCTTCCCAACAATGGATCCCGACTGTTTAGAATTGCTATGTTCCACATTGGAATTAATTATTTGTTTTATGTGAGTATCGATCATGAATCATCAAAACATTTCCATCATAACTTAACAAATTTCTGGCGTACTGGACTGGTTTTTTCTTTTTAGTTTTTTACGCAGTCGGGTAATTTGTTTTTTTTAATTTATTTTTTTAACTTTTTAGTTTAAATTATAAATCAGTAAATTTCGCAATCGGTTATTGAGATGCTTGCACAGATTTATTACAATTAAATAAAAAAAAATTAAGAACGGCTTGCTAACCAATTTTAAATCGTTATACTTCCTAACGGGTCATTCTAAATTAAAAATAATAAAAAAAAACTTTATAATGATTTTCAAATCCCTCTTCCATGAATACCCCTTTCGATACTAAATCAATGTTATTTTTTTTCTTTTTCACAATATAGCGTCTCATTATAGCCTTTTTGAGTTTTCATCATTTTCATGTCTTTAGTAACGTTTGGACAATTAAAACAAATCGATTAACAGACAAGAACAAACATACATGCACACATACACTGATAAACACATTACCCTCCCTTGCATTGCGCAGTCGGGTAAAAAGCATTTCAGCTCAGCTTTAAGTCAATCTGGTGATGTGTTGGGATGTATTTCCTACAATCACCACTAAGCATGAAAATATAATTAAATCCTTTGACATTTTCAAGTCTGGCATATCCAGGGCATTATGAATAACTACCACACCCGGTTCATCAGCTCGCGGTCTTGGGCGGGTGGGGCCGGTTTCTGACTAACGTAGCAGCAATAACCGGACAGGCCATGCGTCACCCGTCACTGTGACAAGCGTTAAGTGGTACACGTAACAGAAAAAAGCGTTAAGGTGATGACATATGATCTCGATACTTTATTATGACTCCTGAGTTTTAACGTCAACTCAGATTTCCAATTAACTTTGAAAATTTGCAAATCTGCAAGAAAAAGGTCTATCTGGCTACCATTTACTTAAAGTAGTTTAAAGAATTTCTTGAAAACATCTTTAATATACAAGACCGTTAGTGCTGCAAAGAAATGTATGATTCAGATGAAATAAGATGATAATAAAAAAAAAACCACTGTATTTCATAGTAAAGCAACAGGTCTTATTGATAAAAAGCGATATGTTCCAAATAACCTTAGATCCTAGACATTGAGGAACTGTGGTGTTTTACATGACAAGTTAACGTTAAGGCCTAATTCAGGGTGACATCAGTAATCAAACCATAAATTCATCATCATGATTTTCCATTACATATTTAGGATCGAACTCGTAGGCGTTTTATGTATTTAGTATTGTAATTGGGAACAAATAAATATGTGCAAAATATTACCTGTCACTGCATTGGCACACTGCTACTTAAGTCACTCTCTCAACCTTATACGGCTGACACTATTGTGGTTTTTTTATGTTCATAATCATAATCATCATAATAATAATAATAATCATCATTTGAAATAAAGCTCATCTCAATATAAATCATCATTTATTCACAGAATATATTGTAAGTACATAAGGTGGTACAGTGTAAAACATTTTGATCCTTAATATATTCGGCCTTTATGGCATGGCTGCAAAATTGGTAAAACTTATTTCTATTCCCTAGCTAAATAGGTATAACATGTATTTTTAACGATTATTTATTAGTTACATACACATAGCTTTAAGGTTTCCACAAAATTGACATGCATTAAGGTGTAAACCTTATAGTTTCTTACTTTGAATATAGTACATTTATTATGTAAATACAAAAATATACAGAAGCAAAAAAATCTACAAAATCTAGCAATAACTTAAGCAACTGATATGTATACATAAACATAACAGTGGCGTGGCATTCATATAAACCGATTCCCACTCGGTTGCCCAAGGAAAGGCTTATAACAACCTTTTTGTTTAAATATGAATAAATGAATACGCTTCTTCGACACTTGTAATTTTCCTGATGCCACGCCTCTGATACATACCACATAAACCGTTTTCCGCAAACTTAGTGCTTTAGTTGCAGAAAACGGTTTAGGCGTCATAATGCTAATCGTCCCGCCTCCTCAGCGACTCAGCTCTGGTTTTCAGCCTAAACCTGAAATTGTGTACCTACTCCACATATACTCACTTACTCTACGTGTCTAGAACCCCTATGTTTATGTGGCGTAAATGTGATCAAAAAGGAATCTGAAAAATATAAAGGTTAAAAAAATCGGTCTGTTAGGTTACCAGTGGTCACTATGTGGTTAAGTTAGAATCCATCCATCAGTGCATTATATAAATTTCGCCGATTTAATTTATTTGTGAAATACTATGTCCTTACAACTGATACATCTTATTAATTTAACATATAATTGTAACAAGGAAATAAAATGAGCATAAACTAAAATAAAATAAAGTACAATATTTAAACAAGGGAATCATGAAAAGAACAACCCCTACATTATAATTAAAAGTGAAATTGCATTTTTTATTACTGGCGGCGGTGGTATGTAATTCTTCGTTTTTGAAGCGGCTATGGATGTTGATATTGATTTTATATTTTTGTATACGTTTTATTTTGCTTTATACGAGTAAGTTATGAAAATAACTGTTTGTCGCCACCTTCTCAATTAAAATTACTGTGCTTTAAACACTCCGCTACCTATAGGTTGTCTGGGGGAGATCGATATTTAGCTTTTTATTTGTTTTCGTAACTTTCATGTTTCTGTGTTTTTGAGATGTGCAATAAAAAGTATTTGTAGTGTATTGTATATGGGAACACATGTAATAAGTATATTTACAAAATCAAATACCCATAGCGAAGTATAAAAGTACTTCCGACGCCTCTACAACTCATCACCAGTTTCAGCTTTCACCTCTTATTACAATGAAATTGCTAATTGGTTTCACGATGTGTTACAAAATACCATCTTTATCTCGGAAACAATGCTCGCAACGAGAAATAAACAAGCAAGTTAAGAGCAACCGCCAACGAAAGGAGCGCAGTCAACAATTACGCAATCAGCCCATCAGGCCGGAATATTTTGATATTAATAAAGCTAACAATGCAGCGCAAGTTGGCTCTGTGCCAAATACATGAAATGGTCCAAGTTATCAAATTATACAATAGATTAATTAATGACCACCAGTAGGCGGTTCCGCTTATTAAAGTCATTCGAGTATACAACAAGCATCAAATAATGTCCATCTTAATTTCTATAACATAGGATCTTCATCATAGGTAATATATGTTATGTTTTATTTAGTTATATTAATATATAATTAACACATGTATATCTACATAATTGTAGATATACATGTGTTTAGTTTAGTGTTTTATATACATTATTTTGTACAAGGTGTTAGTTTGTCTATCTTCCTTATATCTTAACTCACTCGTTTAAAGGTTAACTGGAAGGGATTCCCAATAGGGATAAGTTCGCTTTTGTACCTACTTATATATTTCAAATTAATTGCACTTGTAACGGTATGTAAATAATAAAGTGTTCACATACTTACATAATAGGCATGATGCCGGAGTACGAAAGTTAAAATTGAATTTAGTCCGTCATTTTGATAAAGAAATATATTGGACATGTATTTCTTGCTCTTTCAAATTAAAAAAAATACGTTTAGTAGTCCTCAACTGACGTCACGATATTTTGACTCAATATATTAGCTATTATTTTTTGATTAGTTAACAATATGATATCATATTATATATAAGTAGTCACTTTTTTCCTACTATATTACTTTAATTTTATTAATGTATTTCTTCCAGAAAATGTAAGACTGTTAATTAATTAGATTTTGAAATAAATGATTTATACAAATTGTTTGGTAATCGGTATTACCTGATTATTACAATCGGACAGAACCCACAACCTTATCAAAATCGAAAATATGATAAAAATACAACTTTTTCTTTTAGTGCATTTTTAATATAACTCTTTTTATCAAACTGGTGTTAAAATAAAAGCTCAAATTTACAAGTACAATTATTATTATTAAAAGTATCTTTGAACACAATTTTAAAATCAGATCGAAATCACTGAAACATCGACAATCGTCATAGCCTAACAACACTAACAACACATCCGTTCGCTTCGAAGCCCAGTGCCAAAGTGTGCCCCTCTCGGCGCTGCTGCGTCAGGGAATAAGATGGCCGGTGTGAAGTTGTCTGCATACCGCGCGGCAGAGGGCGCCATGGAGCAACTTCATGCTAACACTCTTTTTACGATAATTATTATTATTTTTTTATATTTGTCATTAGGGTAACTAAACCCTAATATACTAAATGCAAAGGTGTAGTTGTTGGTTTGTACTTTTGTCATGCGATAACGGGCAACGGATTTTGTTGCATATTTATAAATAGGATAAAGGCTGAAGAGTGACATAGGTAACTTCTCAGAAAATCTGGGGCCCCTGGAGTATAAAAAAAATTAAGGCCACTTGAGCGAAGCCTCAAGCTAGTTTTGAATACTTTTGGAAAATGTTACTATTTTATTTTAAATTCTAAAAACCTCTCGTGGGACTCTATCCACGTTTCGCTTGTGGCTCTTACCACGCGCTAAAGCATCGTTTTAGTCAAGTAGCATCCGGCATCAGATATAAGGACCTCACGATAGCTGCTTGCCTTATAGTCTTTTAAGTCAACCTTTATTTCTATAGAATAAAAAGCGCTAGTAACTTCGATTGCGGAGGAGAAAAGTTCATTAACTCCTCTTTTTTTCATTAGTGTAGTTGGATAAAAAATATCTTATAACCATCTGTGGATACCCAGCTACCCGTGTCCCAAAAAACTGGCCGATTTGGCGTGATAAGGACACATACAAACGGACACCACAACGACACATACAAACATACAAAAAATCAGAAAAAATATATTTTCGTTACAGTTTGTCATTTGGAGGTCTCCAAATGGTCCGTTACAATTTTTAAAATATGAATGAATGAATGAATGAATGAATAGTTTATTTGCATAAAAAACAAGCGTATATAAAAGGTGTTACAAATATCACAGACAGATCGTTACTTGTTTTGCCAAGGCTGGCGTACAAATGTGTTGTTTTAAACTTAAATATCTAAACATTTTAAATTTTGAAATATTACAATTTGCATTTGTTTAAGTACTCATTGACGGAGTCATAACAATGTTCGATTAAATGATTAAATAACTTTTTCTTAAAAATATTGAAAGTCAGCTCCTTAAATGTGTCAGAGAGAATATTAAATATTTTGATGGCCATACAGTATGCGTTTTTCCGAGTTAACGCTAATTTAGTTTTTGGCAAATCTAATTTATTTCTGTGTGTCCCTCTTTTGGACTTGATGGACCTTGTATTAAATAGTTCTAAGTTTTTCTTAACAAATATATACACATTTCAAATACATACATACATGGGAGAGGTAGTATACGTTTAGATTGAAAAAGTGGTTTGCAGTGCTCCAAAAAATCTGCTCCACACAAAGTTCTGATACATTTCTTTTGAATTCCAAATATAATTTCGGCATCAGAAGAGTTTCCCCAAAGTATGAGTCCGTATCGTAAAATAGATGCCACGTAGCCATGGTACGCAGAAAGAGCCGCTTCTTCTGAGACTACGTTTCGCACACGATATAAAACATAGACAAAGCGGTCTAGCCGTACACGTATGTTACCAATATGATTCTTCCAATTACAGAAACTATCCAATGTTATCCCTAAAAAAGTTGCATATTTAACTTCTTCGATTGATTGACTATCGCATTTTACATTTAAATTATTACCTTTGTTTTTACATGTTAAGAATTGAATAAATTTAGTCTTTTTTACATTAATATTTAAGTAGTTTACATCGAGCCAATTTATAATATCATTCAATGCGTAATTGATGTCGTTCTCGAAATTCATGATGTCAGTACAGTTTATAAGTAGGGTTGAGTCATCAGCAAACAAAATACATTCGTGTCTTGTAGCATCTGGTAGGTCATTAATATAGAGAAGGAATAGTAATGGACCTAGTATACTCCCTTGTGGTATTCCCGTATCATTGTGTTTGTAACTAGACCTATAAGTAAGTCTATCATGACCAACAGTTCTCGCAATTTCAACACACTGTTGTCTCTCACTAAGATAACTACTAAGCCAGTCATAAGTAAGACCTCTAATGCCGTATTTAAATAATTTACTCAGTAGTAATTTGTGGTTGACAAAATCAAACGCCTTAGTCATATCTATCAGCACTGCTACTATGGGTACATTGTTGTCAAGATTTTCGGTGACACGTTTTATTAGCTTGAAACATGCTTTAGTCGTTGAACTATTTTTCCTAAACCCAAATTGCTCCTTTTTTATTATTTGGAATTGTGATACAAAACTGGAAATCTTTCCATGCATTATCTTTTCAAAGATCTTCGAAATGATGGGTATAAGAGTAATAGGTCTGTAGTTGCTAACCTCTGATTTGATTCCCTTTTTATATAATGGTTTTACCACGGAATATTTAAGACGAGTCGGGAAAATGCCTTGTGTGAATGAAAGATTTATTATATAGCTTAAGGGCTTTGACAAGCTGGTGGCACATAGTTTAATAACTTTGGTACATATATCGTCATATCCTGTAGAGTTAGTGTTGCGCAGACTTTTAATAGCCTTGATCACATCTGAATTGTCAACTGTAATATGTTCAATGCACAGACATTTAATTTTTACGACTTTATTAAAGTATAGATTTTCACCATAAATATTTTGCACACGTAGAATGATAGTGATCTAACTGAAAATTCCTAATGTTGGAAAAATGTTCTCTCGGGAAGGCATTGTTACTGATTAGGTAACTACTAAAGTTCTAAAAGTGCGATTCATACGAAACTTACCTAGTGCCAGCTTAACAGGACTTTAAGAAATTTTAAAAGAAACCTGAAATAGCCTTATTCCCTCAGAACTATCCTTAACCCGCTTCTGCTTGTGACTTTCGCGACGCGCTAAGGTATTGTAGTAGTATTGTCCGTCGCAGCGTCCGGCTTAAGGTCTCATAATAAAAACCTCACGACCGCTGCCTTTAAGGCGACCAATATAGAATTGTTAGGTCGTAACTGCAGAATTTCACCGTATGTATGCTCAATTTTTGTTTGAAACGTACCTATTGCAAATGGAAGCCTTAAGAAATCATATAAATAATCGTATAAAAGCTCCATTCCATGGAACTATTATTACGTCGCTTCCGCTAGTGTCTTTCGTCAAGCGCTAGGTATCGCCTGTCGCTTCCCGCGCGCAATTTAGAAGCCCATAACTCGAGTGTCAGCATCTAATTGTTGCACTATAGTCCTTTAAAACGACCATCATTGAATTAGATTATGACCGCAAACTCTTACCTTTCACTGCCGTATTTCTATTAATCTTTGCTTTATTCTTGTATCACTAACTTTTTATAAGAAACGCAAGTATTGCAAGTGGGATCTTTTATAAAACCTCGTTTCCATGAAACTATCCTAACGTTTGTGTCTTGTGTCAAGCGTAAAGTATCGCCTGTCACAGCGTCCGGCTTCAGGCGGTTCAGGCCTCGTAATAAAGACCTTACGACTGCTGCGAGCGCGCAATTTAGGAGGCCATAACTTGCGTGTCTGCATCTAATTGTTGCGCTAAGTCCTTAGAGATGATCGTAATATTGGACATGAGCGCTGAAATAATGCAAAAGTCCGTAAAGTTTACGCGTACTACTAAAGTATAAACATAAGTTTATAAGCGCTTTATTGAATACTGATACTTATTAACTTTGAGGTGTTATTTATATACCACCGCGGCCAAACACCATTCTTTTGAGCTAAATATAATAAACTAGCGTCTGCCCGTGACTTCGTCCGCCTTAAATTAGTTTATCGCGGATAAGGGTCTTTTTCTGGGATAAAAAGTACCCTATGTCCTTTCCCGGGACTAAGACTATCTTCATATCAAATTTCATCCAAATCGGTTCAGCGGTTTAAGCGTGAATAGGTAACAGACAGACAGACAGACACACTTTCGCATTTATAAAATTAGTATGGATAGTATGAATATACCAATTTAACATTTTAGATTTACATTATATGTCTTATCATAGAACCTTTGAAAATAAGTAGATTATATTAATTTTAACGCATTTTGACCGTTTTATAATTATTTAATCATAAGGTTCTGTGGCGTTGTTTCTTGCTGTCGTAGACAAAAAATCTGCCTGTAAACATTCTGTTTGCAGTCAAATTTAAATCTTGGAGTCTGATTTGTTACCATTCCATTTCAAGGATTGACTATACTTAAACCTAAATTAAGATGTTGTAAAAAATAGTATAAAAGTGTTTTATAAATTATTTCGTACAACATAATACTTTGAACTACTATTTTATAGATTGGCAGCAGGCATTCGAATCACCATTCGTGTTTGCGCGCGCTGATTGAAATGTGTTTGGTGCGTGTTGATTTATCTAACAATCCGGTGTTCGCAATCATACTTTCATGATATGATTGCTGTCACAGTGGCAATATACAGCAGGCAAACAACCTAACACAATTAAATAAAGACAGTGAAAAAATATAAAAAAATAAAATAAGTTAACGCCCTCCTGCGAATATTATTAAATCCTGATATCATTGATTTGAATATGGTAAATTACCAGGGTTTCGGTATTTATTTGTTTGTAGGTTATTTCTTTTAATTGTGTGCGTTTGTAGAACTAGGAATATTTCCGTAGTGTGAAATTACGTACGTGTTTACCTCAAACCCCGCTAAAAATGCATTAAAAAATTGTTCGGTAATGACACGGCTTGTCATCTTCATTAAAGCTTGACCAACATCGCTTACCGCGCCTTAGGTATGCGAGCGGCGAGACAGGGGACGCCATTCCGCCGTCGTCTGCCCCCCCGTCTCACCGCTCGTACCTACCTAAAGCGCGGTAAAGCGGTATTGTTCAAGCTATAGTTAAATGTACTTAAGCTCTAAATAAACTGAACACGTTAATCAAGACGCGGTCTTTACTCTCTTTCTCTCTTAGTAGGGAGACTTAAAAGAATTTAAATAAAATAAAGTCTCAAATACATTCACCCCGATAAAGAACTCCAGTCACAAAAAGAACATGTCAATAATTGCTGTAAATTCAATGATTCTACTGTTAAACAACCATGTAATATTTGTCGATTATTCTAATTAATAGAGAAATTATTCAAAACGTGACTTCTGTGTTCATTTTCCTTATGGAATCAACCAGTAAACATTATCGTCGTATGTTAGCGTGCCTAACATCAGTCTTATTGTTTTTCTTTGCCTTTTTCCGGTCATTTGCGACTGGCTTCCGTTTGATGGGCGGCTTAATGTTTGCGCCTATCTCGAGTCATTAGGGGGATGAACAGGGGTAATATTTATTTATGCGATATCGGGGTTACGTGGCCGTAATGAATAACGATAGCAGAGCTGTAATCGGGATAATAGTAACGGGAATACGAATACAGAATGTTTGAAAACTTTATTAAAGAAACACATTTTTGCTGAAACTTTATTTCATGCAATTTCTGAAATTAAGTTTCCTCAAATGCAATACAATATGTTTGTTTTTTGACGAAGACAAAATAGCACTGACTATGATATTAGTATATGATAAAATTAAAAGAAGTTTGTTAAATAACTATATTCATTCTGATGATTACCTACGTAAAAGTCGTTTATAGCTTTTCTTAAAGCATTTGTACAAAGATTTAAAAGTGCAACGATGCCTATGTCAGTGTACTTTGCACTGACCTCAAGTTATGTAATTAACCCAGTACATGCATCGTTTAACGTAATAGCATTTTAAGTTAACAGTCAGTGTACGATTGACCGTTGAAAATATAACATCGCCTATCTACTCGCGGACTTTTACTTTTAGTCTCGGCACTCATTGACATGTATTGCAACATTTACTGTTCATGCGCTACATTTCTACGGCTCTCACACAGTGATAAAAACAAGTTTGTAATCGATGGAATAATTTTTAATTACTTCGATGGGCTGCATTTCATGGAACTCATTTTGTGTTTTGTTTATTTAGTGCCACCTTTCCGAAAATGTGTGACCCCGTCCCATTTCAGTTTAGTGTTCCGATCAGTGTTGCGAACTCATGTAACGAACAAAAATAATTAAGCAGGTACACGTTCACTGTTTTTAAAAGTGTAACAATGTTCTTGTGAGTCTTGACTATTACTATTGTGTGACTTAACATTTGCTGTGCACAGACACAGCACCAGAACTGCACTACACGTTCATCGAACAGGCACTGCACCCAGGACCAGCGCTAGCGATGCACTGCGCAGCGTCAGGCTCGCCACCACCTCGGTTCACCTGGTTGTTGGACATGCAGCCAATAGAGGAGCTTAATACTCCACAAAGGTTAGTTTGAACTGCCATTGAAAAGCAAACTTGATCTAGGATCAGTCGAACAACGTGACTGCTGACTTTCCTCATAGAAAACGCCACTATGTTTTGTGGGAGTTCAAACTTTGAAGTGTGTCTCAGTGTATATTTATCATGATACGGAACAAGAACTAACACGACAACGACACGTTCGGGACGAGAGGCTAGTGATGCACTGCGCAGCTTCAGACTCGCTGCCACTATAATTCTATTTGTTGGACATGCAGCCAGTAGAGGAGCTTAATACACCGTAAAACTTAGATATGCTACAAACACCCTGCTTATTGCAACGTTACTTACCAATGCTTAATAACATGGTTTAAATGAAGCTTTGTGTGCTCTTATCATATCTATGTAGGTTATTTTTGCTGGTAACTTTGACCCCCAAAACCACCCACTTTGGAAAAAAAAGGTTGCTAGTAGTAGTAAAGTATGATTGGCTACCAATCGTTCCTGAAACTACCGTCTGATAATCAAAAACTCATGTAATACAACATATTATCGGACGCTGTTGTATCACAATTAAGCAGTAAACGTTAAAGATCTCGTACTCCCGACTGCCTTTTTACAACATTTATTGTCGATTGGTTAAGAAGGTACCAAATGTTCTTCAGACATACCTTACTTCCAACTAGGTCATATTCCCTGAGACATGAATCTAACCTACATTTGTAATAACAGGACAATTAGCCAGTTCATGAGCGCAACTGGCGACGTGGTCAGCTACCTGAACATCTCATCAGTGCGTTCAGAAGATGGCGGACGATACACGTGTCGGGCGCACAACTCGCGCGGAGCCGCAGAGCATTCCACGCGTCTTAACGTATACGGTAAGTTCTTCTTCTAGTAGTTCTGACGGGGTGTTTATTTTGACCAAATTTTTGTAAAAAAAACATATTCAAACTGTATCAAGGCCCAACTGTTTCATATTTCTAGTAGCGCTTCTCTCCCAAAACTAAATAAAATCTGGATATTTTTTAAGCCATTGTGTAGAACCCAATAGGCTACCTAACCTAGGTCCTTTCATAGAAATTAAGGAAATTATACTGTTTCCAAAAAAAAAGTAAGGTAGGGAAATTAATTATTTAAGAAACTATGCCTAAGTGTGTTGCGCCGCCTACTGCCCGTGCAACACCCAGGTGGATCGCCTTGGTTACCACGGCATATTATGTTTACAATATTGTTGATATTTTGAAATTGCATTCATAACGTATGACTTCAAAATATGAACATTCAGTAGTTATTATAAAATTAAACAATACTGTTATCATTCTAAAAATCGTTTCTTACAACGACAAAACAGTAGAAAATAATTAAACGCAGAATGTTTGTTTCAAAAAACACCTATTAAATTAAAACAGGATTCAAATAACTTCAGTTTTTGGGATAAGTATTATACATGGTTTTTTAGTTTTTTCCCAAACAGTAATTATTTAAGGCTAATATTCGGTACAGAGATATCTAACTATAAGACAAGTCAACGTGCATATAATGATTCATATTCAGACAGGGGCGATTTTACAATGGTATTCCGGCCAGCCCCCTTACAAAACTTAAGACTCATATCAAATAAGACTCTCCTGTTGCTAAACTGCTTTACTTTTCTATGTATAGTATATGTGTAGATAATCTGTTAATTGATAAAGAGAATCACACTAACGCTGAAAATATCAACGGCGTGATAGGTACTTGAATACCAGTCGTTGGAAGTCAAAGCACTCTTAAAAAAATTCAAGTAATATATTTATTGGAGCAACTAATGGGTAAACCAATCGAAAGTTCTATCTACCCAGAAAATAAATAGGTATTACAACATAGTAATGATAATTCCAGGACACCCATCAATTCGTACCATCGGACCAGTGCGAGTGGTAGCCGGCGTGAACACGACCGTCTACTGCCCCTACTCCGGATTTCCAATCAGGTTGATGGAGGTGCATTTGCTTAGTAAACTTATAAGTTTCATTTTAGTTCATTTTACCTGTTTCATTCGTTATTCATTTAAACCCCTTATACGTTGTATTTGAGGAATTCTTAAAGTAGTTGTTTTAACGTAGCTATTTTGTGTCCCCTTAGTGCAGAACGTAAGTCGCATGTTTAATTAAAGTACTACTAAAATCTACGGACATTTTAATACTCATTTTATAGTAAGAAGGTAATATCAACCATGATGCATAATATCCCTTTATGTCACAAAAATCATTAGTATCATACATTTCGAACAAATTAAACCATTGAACTAAGAATGCTTTGCACAATTCTTTTTGTGAAACAGATTTTTAAAAAATCCCACAGAAGGAAAGCAATCGCTGTTGAAAACGAACTGCTACTAGAGTTGGTCTAGTGGTGGTAAATTATAAGTAATAGTACTTCAGACCCCACACGATATATAAAATTTCGGAATGATAACCAACAATCAACGATAACAGAAGACTTTGCCCTGTTCTTTCAGCGATATAGTCTGGCAGCGTGGTGGGATAGACCTAAGTCCCACAGGCGGACGCGCGCTGTCCGGCCTGGGTGGTGAGCTGCTGCTGTGGCCAGCTGAACCTGCTGATGCTGGAGTATATACTTGTCGGGTTACAGCACCTTCAGGGCAGTACGCACAGAAGGATATACAGATTTTTGTTAGAAGTAAGTTGAATAGAAAACTCGTGATCTCATAGTCTCAGCATAAAACGAAGAGCCTTTTTTTTAGTTTATTAGCTGACTGATCTGGCTTCGGTGTGCTAAAGAAAATATGAGACCTAAACTTCCTTTTACTGTGCGGGAATTGTACTGAAAATTTTCTTTGAAGCCTCCCTTATATCTTTTGTCTTACTCACTTACTTATTAAATGGAAATTTTTAAACCTAAAATTTTCACTTTTCCTTGCATTTTTTAATATATTTTCTTACATACATACTTTGTCCAGACAAAACACAACAAAAAAAATAGCCAAATGGGTGCAGCCATTTTGAAGTGATGCGCGAACATACATTTCGTCAATTGATTTATATATGTAGAATACATTTTGACGACCGGTTTAGCTCAGTGGGAGTAACGTTGCCTGCGAAGCTGAGGTCCTGGGTTCAAATCCCGGTAAGGGCAAATATTTGTGTGATGATCATAAATATTTGTTTCGGAGTCTTGGATGCTTTCTATGTATATAAGTAATATATCTATTAAAAATATCGTCGTCTAGTTCCTATAACACAAACCATATTAAGCTTACCATGGGACTAGTTCGATTTGTGTAAAATTGTCCCGTAATATTTATTTATTTATTATTATTTATTTATTTATTTATTCAAACATAATATTATGAAAGTAATCATTAATACTTTCATAATATTATGTTGATGACTTGTAACAAGAAGACTCAATGTTACTATACACCTATGCAATCATGGCGGATTGCATCTTTCAAATGGTTGATCTTGACCTGCGTAATCAACGACCATAAGCACGATGGAGTTGGACGTACATTTCATTTTAACTGTCATCCTCAAACACACAACAAAACCTATAACGTCAGAAAGAGTTAACTGTCTCTTTAGTATTTGTAGAAAATTATTACTGTTTCAGATCCGCCAAAGATTGCTGGATTCACATTTCCGTCTGATCTCGTGGAAGGCAGTTCCATTCAAGTGCTGTGCGGCATCACGTCTGGTGATAAGCCAGTCTACTTCTCATGGTTAAAAGACGGACAACATATTCCTTCTAATCTTCAGGTAAAATGGGGAAGCATCCAAAGTTTACAAGATCTCCGTTTTTTTTTATTATATTATTTTCAAACTATTTTAGTATTATATTATTTCCAAACTTTCGTTTTTCGCGGTGTACAAAACTTGTGTTGTTCTTTAACGTGAAATAGTTTTGTAATCTAATTGTTATGTATAATTTTAATAAATATTACTTTGGAAGTTAAGAGAAGAATAGTTAGAGCGAGAAGACTAGCACATCAGAGCACAGAATAACTAATAGGTAGTACAAGTATAGAAGGCACTCTTTTGATGTTCACAAAAGCGGCTTTTGAAGAATATACATACATATCTATAAATAGCCCATAGTCGCTCGGCAACTTTATCACGTACCTACCTACTCGTAAGAATAATCAAAGAGAGTTAGCAGGTCTTATTTATGGAATACTAGGATTTTCTTGTAGCTTCGTCTGTGTTTCCAGGATTAAAAGTAGCATTATGTCACCCTCTAGCTATTATTCTATCTACTGATATGCAAAAGAATACGTAAATCCATTCCTTCATTATCACGTCAAGAAAAAATAATAAACAAGTTTTTCGGTATTTATAATTACACTTGCTGCTGAATTTAACATCCTTAACGGGGGAGGGGAGTCAAAGCGTTTTACTCTAACGTATTGCTGCTTCCCTGTCGTTAACACCCTTGTTAGGATAAGTGTAATACGCGCTTTAACCTCTTTTTTGCTTCAGCATGATCGGGTAAAAAGTATCCTATAACCGGTGTACTGCCTTTTCGGCGAAATATTTCCCGTCTGATTTTACTTTCCAACTAACTTTTCACAGTACTTTTAGTTTAATTATGTAGCAGTACTTTTAATAATGCTCGTTTAAAGTAATCCATGAATAATCTACTCTAATTTTGCAGGTACAGGAGAAATCTTTGGATGAGTTTAGTTTCTTGATCTTCTCGCACGTGACGTCAAAGCATAGCGGCGAGTATACTTGTGTCGCCACCAACTCCGCGGCAGAAGTCAACCACACTGCAAGGCTCGCCGTAAAAGGTAACTCGTAATATCTAGTCTTCCATAGTCCTTATGCCTTAGGCACCGCGTACCCGAGTCCAAGTGGAATCGGATGACATTCCCGTTTGTGGGTTTGCGTCTTTCCCCTGAATCCTATTTCTGGTTCATCCACTTCAAAGGCTAATGCTACCTTACCTTACCCTGTTCAAAGTCAGGTTCTAAGAAAAGGTAACTCCAAACCATAATACATCTTAAATAAAATAATGTATAACCTTGAAATGCAGAGTCCATTGAATCACCTTCCATTTTTTTGACACTTAGTATTATGTTATTGGAACCACAATATTTTAGACTGCATTAAAGCATTAGCTTAACACTCAGAGAACTGAAACAATCATAAAGTTGTTCTACCTATTTACTTAAATTTTTGTATCTATATTGTAATAAAAATTGTGTTCCAATCATGACAAAGGGATAATTATGACGAACCATATTAAGTATCGTACTATTTCTGTACGATAATAACGACATTTGTTTATTGTTACTATATTTCCAGTGGCACCATCATGGGTATACGAACCGCAGGATGTCTCAGCACTGCTTGGAACACAAATTTTGGCGCACTGTGCGACGAAGGGCTACCCGGAACCGCGAATAATTTGGCTCAAAGGTCACGGTGAGGCAATTTTTATTTAATTTCATTTCATTAAGCGTCATGACATTGACACGTAATTTTCTGTAACCGTACAGGCACAGGCCCCATTAGAAGTAATTATAAGGCCGCAATATGACTGCTGCCAGATGTTTAAGCTAGTGGTTTATGTAACTGATAAATAATGAGAGGGCTTAAAACACTGATACATAATGGTTTTATAAAATGAGCCGAAGGCGAGTTTCCTAATATCACTCGAGTGTCTTATGGCCTAATTATGTACAGTTGCATACACTACATCCATATATTAAATTGTTTTGATGTGTTTCATGTTTAACCATAGAGCCAGGAACGATGTTTACCAAAATATTATGACGGCGGTGGCGGCCCGGTTCTGTACTATAATGATCTCATAACTACAACATAAACGATGTAGTTATGACCTGAGTGCGGCTCCCACGCCGGGTTATCTCGGATATCATTACAGTTTTGAAACTATGAAAGAGTATTTACTATATGGGTGTAGATAACTATCCGTCGCATTTAGCTAGCATGAGTGATTAGTGGATTAAGAAATACGGGACGTTATAATGTATGGTTTACTTTAAGAATAATGTCTTAGGGTAAAATACACTGGATGATAAGAATGTTTAGCGTGTAAATTTAAATCTTTCAATTTCGTGACTAGTGTACCTACACCAAAATGACGTTTTCAACTAAGTAGTCTCGTTGGTTCTTGAATATCCTTGATCTAAGTTGGTTATTCATTTGAGCGTTGACTTGATTCATTTGATGGATTTCTACTTTAGTTTCTGCTGTTTATACTTCCCATGTTTCTAAATAGTTATAATTTTGAATATAAGGTGAATTTGATTTTGGTTCTAGGTTCAGGTGTAAACGACTTCAGACAGGTATCGAACTTGGACCTACAGTTCTCGATCTTGGCGAACGGATCACTTTCAATCTCCCCAGCAGCGCATCACCACGAAGGGCAGTACATGTGCCGCGCTGAAAACGGAATCGGGAGGGGGCTGTCCAAAATTATCACGGTGTCAGTTAATGGTACGCATTAAAATGTCAAATTGTTCATCAACCGACAATTGTTCCGTATGCATGTTTATTCCTAGGAAACGAATGTGACACACAGTCATATTTAAAATATATTAGGAATCCCTTTTCGAGACTGAAAGCAATTTTACCTGGGAACAAAGCCATTGTCTTCATTGTGAACTAAAGCCACAATTGTTTACTTTAAATTGGATACCACTGCCAGCAATTTTATATTTAAAGTAAGAATGTTCACATTAAAATAAAGGCGTCTAGAGGTGTTAACAACTTCTTTGTTAATTTATCAATCTTATCTTATCTTATTACAGAGCCTGCTCACTTCGAGTTCTCATCTCGCAACATGACGGTCAAGCGCACTGCGCAAGCGACGCTGGTGTGTGAGGCGCGCGGCGATGCACCATTGGCTCTACAGTGGACGCACAACATGAAGCGCGTCGATGTTACAACCTACAGGTAAGTAAAAAAGACTTGCAACAAACAATATCTGCGTGCCAATTATGTCATCTAGATATTTTGTGGCCAAAGAGGCGAAGTGTAGTTAGTGCTTTGTGACTGTCCCAATGAGAACATTCACATTTTTCCTGACAAAAGCGTGTGTGATTATGGAACTAAAGAGTGATTGTATGTGTATATTCATGAATTTCTTTCGTTGATATAACTTAAAATTGTATGCTAGTAAATTAAACTCATTCGTAGCTCTTTTTATATGAGAAAACTTAAAATGTCTCGCGCTGACTGAACAGTAGCGACAGATAAGTAACGTAAGCCCATAATCATCATCTCAGTCAAAAAACGTCCACCGCTGGACACATATTAATTACTAGAAGGCGGAGGAGAAAAAGTCATAACCCCTCTTTTTTTCTTTAGTATAGTCGGGTAAAAAGTATCCTATACTCATCTGGTGATACCCAGCTACCCGTGTACCAAAACTAGTTGAAATCTGTTTAGCCTATTTAGCGTGATCAAGCCACAACGACACATACCAACATACAAACGTCTCATTTTTACAACTTTATAATAGTATAGATAAACAATGACCGGCCCCCTCAATCATCCAATGGCCCAGTCTAAACAAACCATATTTAATTTAGCTATTTGCAATTCTTTTCAACATATAAAAAAATATATTTTTCAGAGTGTCAGTATCCGAGAAGCGATCAGACAGCGGGGTCAGTTCTCAACTGAACATAGCGCATGCAGAGCGACACGATTCGGGAGTGTATCGATGTCGTGCTGAGAACGCATACGGGAGAGACGAGCTGCTTATCTATCTCGCTGTTCAAGGTGAATATTACTAGTGGCTCTGTGAGCTGTAACTCTTTCAACTCTCATAGCTCCGCCATAAAAAAAAAACTGAGTCGAAAAAAAACCATATAGAACCTGTTCACGAGGCTCAGTAAGGAAATGCGACCCGTAGAGGAGAACAGCCGGACATTTGGATAAACATACAAAACATTTTTGCCCAAGCTAATGCAATGGAGGCGCTTCGCTTGCTGTGCTCGCTCGGTCAATAACGATTAGTTACAATCAGAATAAGGTTTGAGCACTGCACTCTAACTCAAATATAAATTGGCAGCCAGAATATGACTAATATTACATAGGTATTTACATGTTGCTTCTGGTAAAAAATCCCCTTGAGCCAGATACATCCAACAATTTAATTGCCGGTCTCACTTTAAAATACTTACAAAAATATGCATTTTATACACTACTTTATTAAAATCGTTTCCATACTGATTCAGTTCCACCTGCCTTATGATTTTATTCTCCCCCAGAATTCCCCGAAGCTCCCCGTGGACTCTTCGTGGCGCGTCGCGACACGCGTGGTGCAACCATCTCGTGGCGACGCGGGTACGATGGCAACGCTCGTGTTCGAGTGTACCGCCTCCAGTACAGAGTGGTTGGGGACCGACACAGACCCGACACTAATGACTGGACCGACGCGCCCACTAGAGAAGTGCCGGCGGATAGAGTCTACGAGAAGTAAGTTATTTCATAAAATTTCTTGGTTCATATAGAACTACCCGGTCACATTATCTGTGCACTTCATCGCGGGACGTGATATCGGAGTTCTGAGTACGGTACGAAAAAAAACTTACTAGAATGGCGAACGTAGGTAGGTCGAAGGGGAAGCGTGAGGGGCATCACATTCCAGGTAGGTGCACAGATATTGTGGCCCAGTAGTAATAATCACAAAACCCGTCGGTCTACGATATAAGTATCACCAAGGAATAAATTTGTTATTTGACCACATAGTCCGTAGAGGAGATGAAAGTCTTGAAAAGCTGATCATAAATTGGAAACACAGATAGCCAACGATCTCTCAAATCTGTAATCAGATAGGCTCTGATCTAATAAAGGGCACATCAGATGTGCCATTAAAACTGAGCAGAACTTAAAAGAGGATTCTTCTTTTAACTCTTGCTCAGTTGCAATTGTACAGGAAGCAATAGACTGAACTCGATGGAGCTAAATCATTCACTTCAAGTGTTAATCACCCGAAAATTACAACGATCCTTAATCACGAGGAAACGACGACAGAGTATTTTCCGCATAAAGCAGTTAACTCTTTCTCGAGATTAAACATCAACTAGGATTACTTTATATTCCTAGCCATTCTCATTACAATAGTACTGGTGAATATTTACTAACTAAAAGGTACTTACTTCACCTTTTAGCAGCTTCTTCCAGGTTTAGTGAAGACGCAGCTTTATATGGAAGTTCGAAGTCGCGTCGCGTTGTGCTGTATTGAGATTTTTTTTACTGTTGTCTTATTATTAAAGCTTTAAACACCTTACTTATTTAACCCTTTCAATGCCCGGCAACGCTAACGTGCCACGTCGTAGACCCGTGACACATAAGGGACCTCGAAAGGCTTAAAGTTATAATTTGTTCATAGACAGGAGTCATCAGATCCCAGCGCGGAGACTATGTTAGAGTACCGTGTAGAGGGGCTCCGGCCTGCCACTGCGTATGCACTTCGACTTGCAGCCGTCAACGCCATAGGCGATAGCGACTATTCCGAGTCAGTCATAGTACAGACTCAGGAAGAAGGTAAGGCTATTTAAAGCCATATTCCGCTTTCACTTTTCCACTAGGATGTACTGCAGACTTTAGGTTTATATCTCATCCACATTATAGGCCATGATTGAGTTTATTAAATACTTAATTACCTTGCCTTGGTAATTCTTCGACGTTTCGGACGATGTATTACGTCCATAGTCTTAAAGGAACTAAATCAGCGTTCAGGTGCATTGAGTATGAACATTTCAATGTTATGTATGCCTGGTTATTTCTCCAGGTCTCATATGTCTGAGCTCATGAATACATCTAGATGTTCTTATCGCTGAAATCATTAATTAAGTGTCTTCAAAATGTAGCGTAAATTGTTTTTGATTTTTTAAATTTCAGCTCCATCAGAACCGCCTCATAATGTCAACGTCCAGGCTACAGCTCCAGGAGAACTTTTAATAAAATGGGAGGTACGTGATTTCTTTTAATACTATCTTAGAGCTTAGCAGATTGTTTAAAGTGAATGTATGTTAATTTTTATTTAATAATAGGCACCGCCTCAAGACTCTTGGAATGGCCAGCTTCTCGGATACGTAGTGACGTGGCGTGAGGCGGGCGCCAGCGAAAACGCTTCTCGGGCGCTAACTGCGTCGGGATGGGGCGCCACTAGCGCCACACTTGCGCCACTGCGTACACATGCACACTATGACGTGCGCGTTAGAGCGTTCAACGCTGTTGGCGCAGGACCAGCCAGCGCGCCTCTCACTGCTACGACACTGGAAGGAGGTGAGATCAAATAGGACAACCATGCCATTGGACACATATTTTGCTTCTGACTTCGTATTTTAAATTTTTTCTTCTCATCATTCATGACCGCTCTGCTCGTAGCAAGTTTTCGCTACACACGATTTTTTCCATGTTATTGGCTACGAGCGTAGCGCTACGAAAATATCGGTTGCGAAAGTGTTACAGACTACTATTAATAACGTGAATGTTTATTTGGCTTTGTGATCACTTCAGTACCAATTGGTGTTTTGGTTGGAAATCTCGGGATATTCTTAATATTTACTATTAAAAGTTAAGCAATATCCTCAGTTTGTTTTATTGCTAACTAAAACCTACATTTCTTGCTTGGTTAAGTGATTTGAAAAAAATAGTTATGCTGCCTAATAACTTACAGTACCAGAAGCAGCGCCAGTGCGTGTGCGGTGTGAGGCGTTGTCAGCGCAGTCCCTGCGTGTATGGTGGGAGCCTCCACCGCCGGCCCTGCGTGGAGGTGTCCTGTTAGGATATGAAGTACTATACGAAGTGAGTTCTAAGTCTACTTTATTGTAGACTTTATCATTATCACAAGCACACCGCGGCCATGTGGTGTCTACAAGCCGAGTCTTCTTTTATATCTGTGCTCGCGAAAATGTACTAGAAAAAAAAGTACCTACTCATTTAATACAACATGAAATAATTAGGTCATTCCTTAATTATCGTAATTGTAACATAATACTTAAACCTTTACTGTATGTTTATTTCATCGAGCAAGCGTAATTCATCCACAAGCAATATCGACACATTGTTGACAGCTCGGTTTATTACCCCACCGGAACGTTAGTTTTGATCGTACTCTACCGTACTTCTAGTATATGAACGATGTCAAACAAGATTTAGCTGCATGTCTATACCTACCGTACAATGCTCGAACTAAGTTTCGTCTATTCAGTGCGGAGCGGAGTTTCACCATCGAGTTCGTAAAGCATATTCCGTTTCATAAAGTAAAGGTTTCTTCTATTATAAATAAATATCAGGGACAATCTTACCTTCTATTGGCGTATTTTTTACTTCCAGGCAGTAGACGAGCCATCAGGCCAGGTGGAGACGCGCCGGGCGGGCGGAACAGAGGCGGTTCTGCAGTCGCTGCGGCGCGCCGCCAACTATTCCATCGCTCTGCGCGCGCGCACCGCCGCGGGACCCGGCCCGCCCTCCACGCTCGTCACCTGCACCACGCATGAAGACAGTAAATACTATCTAGTATTTTTTATCGTCTTTTCATCATTTTTGCCGTCCATTTTCAGTTTTGCGTTAAATACGCACTTTCAGACGAGAATAAACAATTGCACGAGAATTAAAAAGAGGAAATAATTAGTGAGAGAAATATCAATGCATGACAACTTCGTAATCTTCGTACTCGTTTGAACTATACACCTACCCTTATATTCTCGTTAAGATTTCTCCTAAGTCGCTGTTCTTTCATGCAGCAACAGTAACAGAACAACGGATGGAGAGATGTAATATAGTGATAGAGTGACATAGAATACATTTTATCCCAGAATTTGGACACATTAAGTTTCCTATAGGTGTGATTTTTTTTTCTCGATAGTATAATAGGTATGTTATGTAAACTTACAATCTACAAATAGTAGATTTTTAAATTGTATTGTTTTTTAGACATATTTTTTAAATACTCATCGTGAGATTTTTATAGTTCCCTCGTCTGAATATATTTTTACTTTGGTCTGCACTGATTAGTAAGGAAAAAAAACATGACACTACACAACAAAAACATTGACAAATAATTCTTGACTTTTTTTACTAATGTTTGTAAACAAAAGTCAAAAATTATTCATACCAAAGAACTGTGCAAATTTCACGTCAGGTGTATAAAAAAAACTGGCTAAGTGCGAGTCGGACTTAAGCACTGAGGGTTCCTTTCAAACTTTCTCTTAACATAACCTAACTGGCCGGTTAAGTTAAGTTTGCAACTGGTATCTATAGTGTTGCATAGAAATGAGATGCAAACTTAACGCAACCTGATTGTTCAAAACAGTTTTTTAAAATAAACAAAATATATATATTATAAACAAAGATCAGAAACAAATGAAAAAATTTTTCGACGATACTGATATTTGTAAAACAAAAAGTAAAATATATATATTGTTTTCAGTTTTTAGTAATTGTTGTTATAACGGCAACAGAAATATATCATCTGTGAAGATTTCAACTGTCTAGCTATCACGGTTCATAAGTTAAAGCCTGTTGGCAGACGGATAGACGGACGGACAGACAGACGAACATAGGGTCCCGTTTTACCCTTTGGGTACAGAATTTTAAAAATATATCCAAAAAACAATCCGATATAAAGATAAGATACTTTATTACTAGAAGGCGCCGCAACTTCGTTCGCGAAGGAGAAAAGGTCAAAATCCCTCTTTTTTCTTTAGCATAGTTGGGTAAAAAGTATCCAATAACTATCTGGAGATACCCCAGCTACTCGTGCACCAAAAATCGTTGAAATCCGTTGTGCCGATTTAGCGTGATGAAGCCACAACGACACATACAAACATTTCATTTTTACAACTTTATAATAGTATCGATGAGTGGACATAACGTATACGAGTGCTATCGGGAAACAAATGCACACCTCAGATAAACTCAATGTTGCCATTGATACGATTCCCCGGAAAATAAGTCTTAGTGTAATTAAAAGCAAGTCATGTCTAGTATTTATACATTAAAAAGTGATATTTTATTTAGTTGTTTACAATTTTGTCATCAGTTCCAGGTGCTCCTGCCGACATCAAGGCGTTAGCCAACTCCGAAGACTCGATTATCGTCAGCTGGCTACCACCTGCGCAACGGAACGGCAGAATAAAGCACTATACCGTCTACAGCAGACCGCAAAGGTAGGTTCGAGGATAAAAAGCAGTACAGAGGATGCAGTAAATTGACGACTCCATGAATCTTCTACTAAACGGTAACTACCAAGGTAATTATTTTTAATTAAAATTAACAGCACTAAAAATATCATCATCAAGGGGTTTCATACATTTTAGGCAACCATTCGAATGACTTGAGATTTAGCTCGCGATAGCGATTACTGCCAAGTGCCATTACTAGCAATTTTGTTACCTTTATACTGTCGTCCAGGAAAGCGGCCAATTACGTTTATCAAATTTTGGTGTGGTAATAAGGTAATAAAATCTAATAAAATCGAAGGGCGTAATGTAATGTTTGTAAGAATTTTTGCTAGTCACAATCGCAATAATCTACAAAACGGTTAACTTTTCAGGGTTGTTACAAAACAAACCTAACCTGAAATGCGAACACATTATAGGGCGACTTTTTCAAAGATCCTGAAAATTTTGTGATTTCAGAATTATGACAACTGATTTTATGACTAGCATCATATTAAGACTTCCAATAATTATGCGTAACACAGCGATCCGGTGGTAAGAACTTGCAATTAAATTTTTACTCCATATAATACATAATACTTTGTTAATTCCAGAACCGGTCAGCATGCGCAGCTGATGGTGGTTCACAAGGAGGATGAGGAGGAGTTCTTTGCAGAGCTCCGTGGGCTACAGGAACACACGCTGTATGAGTTCTGGGTGACTGCCGCGACCGCGTCCGGGGAAGGCGAGATGAGCGCTGTCGTGGCTAGGAAACCTAATGCGAGAGGTGAGTGTTGAAGACCAGAACTGAATTGAACAACAGAACTGACACCCTGTCTCGGCTCGTCAATGGTGTGAGGTTTTGTGTTTTTTTTTCCTTGTTGCTGAATTACCGTGTGGCAAGGAGATTTTATTCTTCTCTGGGTTTTTGTAGGGATATTCTAGACGGTATTAGACAAGTAACCATTGGCACTCTGTCTAGAACAAATTAAAATATACAGGAACCATTATTATCACAGCCAAAATGCTGGTTAATTGGTTTTCTTGTTCGTGTAATATCTTTATTTTAGCACTATACTTGTGGTTACAATTTCCAGCTCCTGCGAAGATCCTGTCGTTTGGGCGGCGCATCGTGCTGGCGGAGGGGTCACCGGTGCGGCTGCGCTGCGCGGCAGCTGGCGCGCCGGCGCCGCTGCGCGTGTGGGCGCGCGCGCGTCCCGCGCCGCCGCTCGCCATCGACCCGAGGATCCTGGTCAAAGACCAAATCGTCATTATACAAAGTGAGTTGCACCGATTGTATCTACAGCTCTGATGGAATTTCTGTCTTCTAACCGGTGCCACTTCTTGCCATAGACCTGAGGATCCTCGTCAAAAACCAGGTCATCATTTCACAACGTGACATCAACTAGGTATATTTACAGTGCCGGTAAAAGTTTTGTTTTTCGACCTGTGCTATCTCTCGCTATTGAGTTGAGGATTCTCGTCAAAGGTCAAGCCATCGTTTTGAGTCAAATCGACTGCATGCCTATGGCCCACACACACACAAAATGTGTGCTACAGAGAAATATTTTTTTTTCAGCTTCGGTTACATGTATGGAGCGCCCCCCTACAGATATTTTTTTGTTATTTAACTACCAAACTGAGTAGCGGCTCATACAAGACACCTATGAGTATATTCCATCGATATACATCTTGTAGTTTTTAAGTAAAATACCTCTGATATACGGACAGACAGACGTGACGAAACTATAAGGGTTCTAATATTTTCTTCTGTTTCCGCGATTATTACTCATTGAAATAAAACAATTTAACGGATTATATCGCGTATATTATCTCATTTTAGTTCCCGACGTTTCGGAAGCTTTCCAGCTTTCCATGGTCACGGGAGGACTGAGAAAAGATGTATTTGCCTCTGTCAAAGTTAGTCCTCCCGTGACCATGGAAAGCTGGAATATACGCGATATAATCCGTTAAATTGTTTTATTTCTATAAGGGTTCTAGTTTTGTAATTTTGGCTACGGAACCCATAAAAAAGGTACAAAATTACCATGCATATGCAAAAGTGCCGCTATCGCACAAAGCACTGATTGGGTAGGACTAGCTACTCCCAATGACCACGGATGGTATTCCCCTTAGTAGGTTTGCGCTCCGCCCATTGAATCTTATTACTGGTAAGGACGCCTAGCCAGACTCTTCAAAAGCAATAGAAGGAACTTATTTTTAACTAACTATAATTTTATTTCAGAGCTAGATCGTAGCTTAGCGGACAACTATACGTGTACAGTGAGCAACCCATGGGGCGAGGAGAGCGTTACGTGGGAGGTGCGAGCGCTGAGCCCCGTGCCGCGGCCGACGCTGCGTTTGGCCGCTGCGGCTCCGGCGCGTTTAGCGTTGGCTTGGGATGCTTCCCCTACCCCTGTGCATGGTGAGTACCAGACACATATACTAAGCGAATGTGATTAAACTCAATAAGGTAGATAAAATCGATTATGAATTTCATTTTAAACGTTTTTTTATGATACAGGTTACACGCTTGAATGGACGAGAGCGAGTGATACCAGCGGGTGGTCTATAGCGCGGCTACCGGGCGAGGTGCGCGCGCACACGTTGGAGCGGCTCGCATGCGGCGCCGCCTACAGGCTGCGGCTGCGCGCGCACAACGCTGCCGGGCCCAGCGAGCCCAGCGCAGAGCTCACCGTCTCCACCAAGGGCGGACGTGAGTGTCTCTCGGGAGGGGATTGTACATACCATCAAGACACAATACCATTAAAACACTCGCTTAGGCCCGCGGACGGACTGCTTAAAGCTGTCGAAACCAACTGCACGAGAGCAGGCGTGTTGTGGTTAGAGTCGACTTCAACCTGTCTGCTCCAAGTAGTTGTGTTCAACCGTCACACGGAC
This sequence comes from Hedya salicella, assembly GCA_905404275.2. Taxonomy (NCBI): domain Eukaryota; kingdom Metazoa; phylum Arthropoda; class Insecta; order Lepidoptera; family Tortricidae; genus Hedya; species Hedya salicella. The sequence goes on along the minus strand of FR990099.1, from coordinate 18,446,097 downwards.
TAGCCCAATCAGTGGGAGCGAATTGCTTCAAACGGTCCGTGTATATTTAGTCTAACTCTCGAACGGCTTGCGTGCGCCTGCTACACGATTCAAAGTATTAATTGACTCATTTTTTTAAAGTCCTGCACAAAACAATGCGGGACTTAAAATACAATACAAATGAACAAGCAGGCAGTTAATCTAACCTTTCGGTATAAAGGGATAAATAGTTTCATTGATAAAACAAAACTACTCTAAAAATTCCAAAAAAGTCGGTTCTTATTAATCTTAAATTTAAAATTATATTCTTTCCAGCCTCAAAAACTGCAGCAGAAAAGGACCTGATAAGCACTAACAGTACTTGCGTCAGGTTAAACCTTCTCACATGGGACAGCAACGGGTGTCCTTTAACCCAGCTCCAAGTCTCAATACGAGGGTTTGACGAGTCAGCGTGGCGGTCAGGAACTGCTGCCCCAGCCGAGCCATTGGTTTGGTGCGAGCTGATACCAGCGACGTGGTACCATCTGAAAGTGGTCGCTACCAGTTCTGCTGGAACAACTGTGGGAACTTACTACTTTTCCACGCTTACAGAAGAAGGAGGTGAGGGCATGATTTTATAGTCCACGTATCAGGTAATAATATTAAGGTCTCAATACACAGGCTTGACAAATTGGCCTAGCGTCCAGAAAACGCTGTTGAAACTGGATAGTGTTCTAATCAGTGGCGACTATTCATATTGATCAATGTCATGATTTACGAGTCGCATGGATTGTTTTTGCATTTCCTTTAAATATATTCAGTGATAATTTTAGTCAGAAACCGATTTGTACCACAGAGCGTATTCCCGCGCCGGCGCACTTCCCCCCGGGCAGCGGGGGCGGCGAGCACACCACGCTGGTGATGGCGGGCGCCGGCTGCGCGCTACTCACCGCGCTTCTCCTGCTGGCCGTATTGGCGTGGAAAAGGAGGTAAGCCAAGCCTTATACATGACATGTGTGTACAGCCCGTGAGCATTTACAATAGCATTCGGCCCAAGAGTAGGTTTCGGGTATTGCCGGAGTAACACAAATGTAATACTGTACTGGTCTTATTGAGCAATAGAAATGAAAACACAGATTCCGATGGAAAACAAAATGTTCTTTCAAAGGTCTCTAAAAAAAGGTATACAAATATAGAAAAAAATATTGAACTATATTAAAACAATGTGCTATTTTGCAGCTAAGCATAACTTTTTTACAACTATTTTATTAATTAAGCCAATGCTAAACATCAATGCAAAATAAGCCTGTATTCACTATAACCTTTATTTATAATTTACTAGCTGTTGCCCGCGACTTCGTCCGCGTAGAGATGCAACTTATAGATTACAAAGTTTCACCCCCTTTTTCGTCCCTAAAAGAGACGAAATTTGACACTATGTCCTATTCTCATTTAAAGGGTAGATAACTGGAAAGTTTCATAAAAAACCGCCCAGTAGTTTTTGAGATGAAGTGGAACGAACATACATACTTTCACGTTTATAGTATAGTAAGGATTTATTATTCTTTAGTTTATAACCATTTTCTGATTGTTAGCGTTGTTTCTATAGGACTTAATGTCACAACTAGAAGTTGCTCGCAACGTCTTTCGCGGCAGAGAAAAAAGTCATAACCCTTTTGTTGCTTCAGCGTAGTCAGGTAAACAGTTTCCTATAACCATCCGTGGATGTCCAGCTACCCGTGTATCTAAGACAATTGAAATCCGTTTTGATAATAGTTGATGCCACTTGACAGTGAACCGGCCTCGTGTTTGCGTAAAGGCTACGAGCCTGGCGTAGCGGAAGACAAGGCAGTGGAACCACACGACAATCACCGTAATTGCCAGCAAGTGTACACCTCGTCACCCGGCAAGCAGCCACCACCATCCAAAGAGCAACAAGGTATTTACCAATCTTAAACTCTTAGAGAGCTTAACCGGAAGCATTTTAACTCTCGCCTCGAAAATTTAAGATACAATAGGGATAGTTCATGTGAAATTTGAGAGCCTACTGTAATTAAATGTGGAGATTGTTCTACATTTCATAAGAATGAGAATCGCTATACGTACAACCACTAGATTAAAAAGTTCGGTAGCAAAAAGAAGGTAGATTCGTTTATAAACCTATTTAGATTATATTTTATTTAAAAGAAGGATCCAGATTGGTCCCATTTAATTTAGGTGAACATCTGATGATGGGATCAATTAGGAATTGAAGGAACTCCTCAAATATTGTAGGCATACATGTGTCGATTTTGGTATTTTAAGAAACCTAATAAGCATTTTCATTCAGAAAGTGTAAATTGGTGAAGTGGAACTGATAAAGTCACAGAAGGTTACTGGAACTCTTCAACGATAAGTGATTTACGGGTGGCAATGAGATACATCTCGATTAAAATAACTAAAGTTCTTCATAGTCGCAAATTTAATTGGTCCCAATGATAATGGTACCATCGACTTGATATGAAGGTAGACGCTTTCTCTTTAATAAAATTATGTATTGTAGCCGTGTTATGGGTTGTTCAAATAACGTTAACTTCTTAACAAAAACTAAAACCGATTCAAAAAACACACTAAAAAGTTAAAAAAAATACTGCATAATTCAGTTTCTTCAATATACTTAGAAGTAACCGTTTTTCTACTCAATCTATACAGTTTATGTTATTTTGGAGCCGATGCCATCGTGTCCCAATCCAATTTATACATGCTTTATACGGCACTGACTTTATATCTTCGATAATGTGTGAAACCTACAAGAATAAGCTAGTCTGCGCTCTTTAAAAAATTGCACCACTCTGTTGTCACCATCTCATCGTACCTAGCTCGGTTAACCGTTACCTATACCTTACTATTGCAGAGATGTATGAAATCAGCCCGTACGCGACGTTCAGCATGTCGGGAGGCGCGACGGGCGCGGCGCGCGCGGCGACGGGCGCCACGTTGCGCACGTTCGGGCGCGCCGAGCCCGCGCCGCTCGCCGCCGCACCGCCGCCCAGCAAGCAACGGTCGCTCACTAACGCAGGTATACCTACACACAGGCCTAGTTCGCACGAACACTTATTCACGAGGCCGATGTGACCTTCAAACCTTCGAGAAAAGAGCGTACTCCCACCTGAAAGGCCGTCAACGCACTTATGACTCCTCTGGTGATGCAAGTGTCTATGGGCGACGGTGATCGCTTACCAGCGGTCGCTTGTCATAAAAAAAGGCGTAAATAATCATCATCACCATCAACCTGTTGCAGTCCACTGCTGGACATAAGTCTCTCCAAGGATGCACCACTGAGCTCGATCCCCAGCCACTCTCCTCCAGCTGCCGTCAAATAAACATTTATATGACACAAATTGATACCCGTTAATCACTGTATCTATGTGTCACACGAAGGCGGTTTTAAAGCGCGACGCTTTTTTATCGAACACTGTTGGATTTTCGACGTCGAGAGCTCGTTGCGACGCGACGTTGTGTCCTTATTTATTAATTAACAGAAATAGACCTTAAATCCACATTTCAGCAAACAATTATGAACCTATCTGACTTTTACCATGATAAATTTCGCACTCTGAATTAATCAGAATGGAACTCGCATATGACACATTTTGGAAATTAATTATGAATGGAAATGTGAAGTTGATATTTCAACGGGTAAAATTCTTGTATGCAGTACAAGTGTGAACTTGAGTATCGATTAATATATTTGTAGATGAGTACACGTTGTCGCGAGCCATGACGCTGCTGGTGAGGCGTTCAGAGTCGGACTCTGACTCCAGCGGCTCGCCCTGCGCCGAGTGTACCTCTGGCTCGTACCGCATACCGCAGACTACACCCAAAGGTAACTAAGCTTTGTTATAAGAATACTCTACTAGATATTTAGTTTTTTTTATTACCAAAATATTTTTTAATCTGTTGTCCCTGCTGATAAATAAATTTAATGCTAATTTACGCATATATTTACTCATATCCGTATACAATACATTTTTGTTATACATTTATATGTACATGTTTATATTTCCAATGTAGCATAAATTTTATATGCGTGAGAACCGTTTGAATGCTAAAGAAAATGATGCTATAGATATTGATTAGCTAAGCTTAGTGAAATTTTTGGTTTCACCGTATGCAAAAGGGGATCGATCATCACGGATAATATTTCGAAAAACAATAAAACCTTATATTTAGTCTTGTATGTTTGTTTATTTGGTCTATTCCGGATACATAGGTAGCCAGCCCTCGTAGCTTTCCTTAATTATTATTATTATTATATCGTATGGCTTTCTTCCTATAATTACACCATTTAACAGTTTATGTTACGCTACAGTTTATAATTTAATGTAAATAGTGAATGTAATAAATAATAAACAAAAAATCAATGTTAGTTATATACCTGTTTGTTTAATAAATAAATTAAAAAAAAAAAAATTCTGCTATGCCCTAGATAGGTTAGGCAAGGTTCAATAATGAACGAATTAAAATAATATTTTAATTATAGTTTTGAACTGATAGATATGAATATAAAATTGTATTGGTGAGAGAGCGTGAGAAGATAATGTCAATATTTTTCTCTTTTTAATCTATAGGCCTGCCGTTTAACTGGTTCCCCACTCGCAGGAAGAGATAAAGACAGGTTTTGGCACCCGAAAGCGTTCAAAACTCTTTTAAATGTAACTACAGGTTATACCTCGCCTTTTGTCTTATTTGAGGTCCCGACATTTCGTACAAGCAGTTTAATTTGTTTCATTTAAATGAGTGATAATCAGAGATACAAAAGGGCATAAGTTTTGGACGTATTCGGGTTATTGAACCCATAGCGAGTCTCTCTTACTCGTGAGGACTCAGTTAAACTTTTATCTTGTAATTCCAGGAATAAAACCAAACTTACGTTCTCAAATTAGCAGAACGTGTGTATTGCAGGGGCGGAGGAAGTGTTCCGAGCGGTGACGGACTCGTCGGCGGAGTCGGCGTCGACGGGCGATGCGCGCTCCATGTCGGCTCGCGCGCACGACAAGGCGCGCCGCCGCCCGCGCCGGCATCACGCGCCGCAGGCTTCAAGGTGTGTACCACATACGTATACCATAATACAGGGTGCTTGGCAGATCGTGTGCCAAATGATTAAGGATGGGCAGCTAGGGAGGAATACTTGCGACAGATTTTGGGCCAATGAGCACTCGTCCTTACCCACGGTGTTTTTTTATAGTGTTTTATTTTTATTTTATCTCAGTATTTTCAAAAAGTTTACCATTGTACTTAGGTACTTATCTTTTTTTTTATTTGACAGCACAAAAGTGCGTGTATTTTTTAAACTTCTAATATATATATGTTCTATTTTTTTATTCTGATTGTAGGTTAATAAAGAAAGTGGCTCGACAACAGAAAATAGAAAACAATGCTCAGCTTTATGTCACAATAAAAAAATAGAAACCCGTATCCAAACAAACAATTTATTTTTCCCGTCTTTATTAAATGACTATATTACAGAAACTGAAAAATATTACAGATTTTTTCTTTTACTTTGCAGAATTTATATTTGAACACTGTCAAAGTGATACAAACTCAAATTTGAACTACCCTGAAGATGTAATTTAAAACCATGTAATGCTGTAGCTAGGGACTTTTATTGATGACCTTACGTCCTTTTATTTTTTGTCATATTAAGTTATTTAACCTCAGCAAATTGGAAAAAATACATGTAGGGTGATGGCATCAATCATGGACATGTTAAGTATAGACCCAATAATGGATAGCAAATATTCTGTGCCGATAACTGAATGTTGGAAAAATGGGCCATACACCATTTTTCCAACATTCAGTTATCGGACCATACAGCATTGTTAGTTTTAAAAATGCATTGCCCCTTACATACAATTTGGATTGACGGAAAAAAAGTCATATTTGGGTGCATGTCCATTACCTGGCGGCGTCACCCTTCATGTATTTTGTTTTCAATTTGCTTACGTCAATAATTATAGCAAACATGTTTTAATGTTGAGAACATTACTCACGACATCTCTCGCAATATTTTAACACTGCCGAGCAGTGCAAGTGGAAACCTTTGGGAACGCTTTCCCAAACCTTAAACGTTCTAGCTTAACACTCAAACGCTAGATGGCGTCGACATCAACTTACATAAATAATATTTCATTGTTGTTGTTTTCAGGTATCAACAGCGCCAAGAGCAGGAAAGGAGAGATTTTACGATACACGTATAAAATAAATGACAATAAAGACTGCTGTAAGCAAAATTAACAAATATAGGATGTTAATTAGATACGTTTAATATAACGACTTAATAAGGATTGTAAATATTATGAGTTTTGTAAATTTGATTAAAACAAATAAGGCCTATTTGGGATTAAAAATATGTCGGGACTCAAAGTATCATCGATAAAATTGAAAAGAAAAATACAAAATTGTTCGAAACATTGTTTTGTTACTTAGTTGTTAAGTATTGGATACGACGATGATATATATCAAAACGATTGAGTTAGAATTCATTCAAAAAGTTTTTTTGTTTTATTAATGAACATAAATCTACTCTTGACTGTTGATGATTCATAAAAAAAATCAGGTCAGGATTTTATGTATCGGTTAGTAATTTAATTTAGGCAAATTAAAAAAGGTAATTGGGATAATTTTGAATTATTTTCAATGCAGTGTCATTTCTACAATTCATAAAACAAAATCTGGTCAGGACTTTTACTAGGCAAAATTTTAAAGTAGGAGGTATTGTGGTACTTTTGAATCCCTTTAAATGCAGTGTCATTTTGACATTAAGTTTCTGTCAAAAAATTCATTTTTGTGACAGGCTTTTAGTGCTGACTGTACTTTTCTGTGAATACACGTCAACCTCATTGAGGCCTTTTTGAAAGAGCCCAAATTCGGTAGGATTGCGTTAGTTTGTCACAGAGTTCCCATTGCCCGCCTTCCTACTAAATCATTGCATCAACTCGATGGTATCATACTAGATATTTGAATTCTTACCGAACTATGCCAAATATTAGCTCAATTAGTGACTACGAAGTGGGTCAAATTAAACTTGAAAGATTTGACCCGTACAGACATACAAGTTAAAAAAAACTTGTAAAAACGTTATTTTTAGCACAAATAAAATACAAGTAGCTCTGAAACGCCACTAAGTGATTTACAGTGTGAACACTTTAGCGTTGGGTGGCTTGTTAGATTGTGCAGATCGTTGATATAGCGTCTGACTTAATGGAAATATAAGTTATTTTTTTAAATTTCCCCACTGCATGTATTGACATCAGTATAGATATTTGGGATCTGCGGTAACACTCCTGCTCACTGTTCTGCATTTAACTTGCGAAGCGTTTTAGATTATTTAATAGAATTATGACAATGAATTGGACCCCAAATAAAGTTATTCGTTTATATTAATCTAATTTATGATGTACTTTTAATTCACACCTTTAGATACCCAGGTCCCAAAGTCAAAAAATTCGTGTATCGCAGAACTATACATATCTTTGAAATAAATTATGTTTTGGCTTATCTATAACAGTCATACAATTGTATTCTGGCATTATTGTAGTTCGAATATTAACCAAAGTTATTGTATTATAAGTTGTGATTATTTTGTAAAAAAAATATTGTATTTTACATTTATAACAAGTCTGACTAATTTTATTATTATTACATGTGCCATAGCCATAAGCATTTGAACCACCTCAAACTGCCAAAATAGCAAAAATGCTTACCATTTGTGCCTCGTAAATTTGCGTCTCTGAAGTTAACCACTAGTGTCATCGCCGTTTCGTGGATTCATTTATCCAATATTTTTGTGATAGTTTTAAAATCTTGAAATCGCATTCTAATATCCAGGCATTTCAACGAAAATATGTCCACGAAAGTTATGAAAAAATAATGCTCGAATGGTTTTTAGGTGTAAAGGAGATTTGGGTTCAGAGACGCTTTACGTGGCGCAAATTGTAGATATTCTAAGTTTGTATAAGGTGACTGACGATGTTTAAACATGTAACTCACAACAAATGAGTTATATCCCGGAACTGTCACTGCCTGAAGGTTAGTAATACATATACTTGTAAATATAAATATAAGTGAGAACAAATGAGATGGCAATCAATAAAATAATGAAGTTGATTAGTCATGGTGTTTTATTACCTATTAATTTATCTTTCAGTGCAATACCGGAGAGGTTCATTCTTGCAAATCACTTTCTTAAATTCAGGATGTCAGGAGTTCAAAAAAATATTTGGGATATCTTTTTTTAGTTCAGGTAAAGTATTGTTCCAAACTACAGAGATCAATAAAATCCTAACCCAGTAACAGGCAATAACAGATCAACATACAATTTTAAATGGATATAGAAAGCGGACCTGGGGCCATTTTCTCAAAAACTTGTAAGTTGTATTACAAACGGAAGTCTCTTTCCAACAATATGAATTAAAAATAGACTTCCGCTAATTTCCGTAATACAAATTACAAGCGTTTATGAAACTGGCCCGTGACACGCCACGTCAGTCGCAAAATTCAACATTTACATGAACAATTTTTAACAAATAAACATATTAGCTACATTACGGCAGACAACAGTTAATAATACTGATCGAGTATGAGATACTGGACGGACCGAGTCGTAGGCTATAACATAATACGAGGCCAGAATGGCATTTACGGTTGAAGCATGTATAGTCTTTTTTCTCAAAAATTTAACTTATAAATATTTTAGAATAATATACTAAGCCTGACTAAGCCCGCCTTAATTCGCAAAATTTTTTTTGATATGGACTTTGCGTTTTATTATTTTCACGGTCTTATCATATGAATCAAATAATTAATGTAAGAAATATTTTTTTTATTTCAGAAATAATGTTCATATAATAACTGATACTTTTTCAAAAAAATTCAAAAGATACAATTCCAAAATACTAACATTAATTTCGACTTGTTTCTGCTATTCTACACGGTTTAACTATGAACAAAACGCAGCTTAGAAACTATTTCCGCGCAAAAGTCATTGGCATATTGTTTTTCTTAGTTTTTCTGTGTTTTTTTTAATGCCAAGACTGTCAACCTCTTTAAAAAAAATGTCGGTAAAAATGCAGTCTTATTTAATAATAAAAACAATTAGTCGTGCATATATTAAAAATAAATAATACATTTTTAAATAATAACATATTTGTCGTACATAAAATAACGTTTTAGATGATTAATTCACTTTCTGAATTTATATACGACCTCATAGCATTCTCATTTTAAGTCTTCGTACAGGTCAGTTATGAGAAAAAATAATAAATTGGAACTCCAAAATGACTTTTGCACAAAATTGATTTTTCCACGCTGATTTGGCGCTTTAAATGGAACTTTTCCGAGCAAGTGATCTCTTTTGTTTCAGAGTTAAAACTGATTTTTCTGAACTTAATAATCCGCCCATTAACGTGTAAAAGCGGTCTTACATAACTGTCATACACCTAAGCTAATGTTATATTCGTATAAACGTGACACCCTGACACCTGCCGATTGCTTTTGTAACCGTAACACAACAGTTAAGCCACCCAGCAGCGCTTCCTAATCAAACATTTTGTTAACTCAGACCGTGTTAAATAAATAAATATTACAGGACAATTTTACACAAATCGAACTAGTCCCATGGTGAGTTCAATGAGGCTTGTGTTATGGCTACTAGATGACGATATATTTAAAATTTATACTTACTAAAATAAATAGAAAACATCCAAGACTAAGGAATAAATATTTATGCTCATCACACAAATATTTTCCGATACCGGGATTTGAACCCAGGACCTTCAGCTTCGCAGGCAACGTTACTTCCGCTGAGTCAAACCGGTTGTCAAAAGCCCAAGTATTATAGTAGAGTCACTAGAGATAAATACTGTCGCATACCTACATCCTTGTTTGATAAAAAAATTACCAAGAGCGTGAAGGCGAACCAGCGATCCAATAGAAATCGCGGGAAACCTACGGATGTCAGCAGTGCACGACTGGTCGTTGTGAAGACTTGAAGACCCTAATCTATTGTTTTTTTACGATAAATATATTTTACCATCACGATCTTCGTAGTAAACAAATGCAAAGGGACTTCCAAGCCCCGACAAGGCACAAGGACTAGTTGAAATCCTGTCAGTCTCATTTTTTTTTCAATAATAAGATATTTGTATTTATAAGAATAAGGGTATTCTATTACTTAGGTGTCTTTAAAGTGACCTCCCTCAGCTGAGATAATAATGACGATGACGTAAAACGAGCGCAATGTGCCCACGTTTTATATGAAACTAGAGGATACCCGCAACTGCGTCTAGAAAGAGTCATAACCCTCTTTTAAACTTCAGCGTAGTTGGTCAAAAGTATCCTATAACCATAAAAGGCTAAGCTGTTTTGGCGTCATACAAAGACACAAAAACATACAAAATATAAGAAAATAAAATCCTTCAATTTAGATACAAGATTTAGTGAAATAAATAGCCCGTTTTACTTATTGTTTGAAAGTACGAGTATCTTCAATGCTGTCAACACATTTTATTACTAGGTGTCCGTAACTTCGTCAGCGGAGGAGAAAAAAAACCCTGTTTTTTCTTCAGCCTAGTCGGGTAAAAAGTATCCTATAACCATCAGGAGATACTTAGCTACCCGTACCAAAAAAGTTGACATCCGTTGAGCCAATTTGGCGTGATAAATCCGCAACTACAAACATACAAAAAATCCAAAAAAATATTTTTCAATTCAGTAACCTCTAAATAGTCTGTTAACATATATATTTTTTAAATACCTTCAGTGTACAGATACTTCATTTTTACAACTTTAATTTTAATTTTTATAACTTTTTTACTAAATTAAAAATATTACAGGACAATTTTACACAAATCAAAATTGTCCCATGGTAAGCTCAATAAGGCTTGTGTTATGGGTATTTACTGTCATCAGTTGAGGAGGTAAGAACGAATTCCGCCTTTCATAAGTAAAAGAAGATTTTCTTTCGCGACTCATAATCATCTTACTAATGGAATGAAACGGTGCATGTCAGATCCTATGCATGCACTGTTTCATTCCACAGGACAGCAAATGACACAAACGCGCGTTAAAAAACCCTTTTACTTCATTTATTTTCCCAAGCTCAAGACTGGCAGATACGTTTTAAATTTCCGCTGGGACAATTGTCTTTTCCAAAGAAGATATTGTTCGTAATAATCTTCCTTTCGTGATATGTGGTTGTCCTGTGTGTAACAGAACTGACTATGTCATTTGCGGTTTTTATTATGTATTATTTAACGCCATCTATCAAGCTTTGATGGAATAGAGAGCAGCTTTTCTATATTACTTTGACTATAGAGTCGTCCGGAGGACATGTGAGAAACTATGTGTCAGATAACTTATTAGTATTATTCAGGGAGTTCCAGGGGAGTATTATAGATGGCGCTGGAATATATGTTTAAACGCCCTCCAGTGTTGAGTAGCTGTACTAATATGACTTGCAGGTTGGTGTGTTGGCATCTCACTCACTCAAATATAGTTTTAATATAAGGGTGAAAGTGGTCACACAGTGTGGACTTTGGAATTGATTTCTAGGAGGATGTCTCTAGGTTAAATGGCAAGGGTGACATCTATTGTTGAATAGCTAAAGCTATTAATATTCTCGAAAACGGAAACGGAAGTTGGATCAAATTGAAGATTTTTTTAGAAATTGGGACGGAAATATTGTGGAAAAAGGGTTTATAAGGACCTGAAGGAGAGAGCTCGGGAGTTTTTTGGTAATATCAGCGTGAGCGGTTGGATCGAAGGAGAGATCGGTAAGTTCTGGTGCATTCCCAATAATTTATTTATTGAAGGGATTTTATAAATCTGGAATGCAGGGGTCATTCACCTTGTCAGCTGTGAGTGCTGTCTGAGACTTAGGTCCGGCTGATTGAAAAGTCAGCTGTTGACGCCCATGACATTCGGTCCAGCTAGATTGGGGACGATTTTTGTAATTCAGGAATTCGGATACAGGTTTCATGATCTAACCGGCTGTGTGTGATGTCTGAAGACTGCCAGGTCCAATGGACTTGAAGGTCCACTGTAGACCGCCTAGACTAATATCCAACTGAGTTGGCTATGATTTCTGAAACTAATTGTCTCAACTAATTATCAGTACTAACGAGTTATAACTTATGGGAATGATGCTGGGATTCGCGTTAAGACTCGCAAGTAAAATGCTTGAGTTTTCGGGAGTGTAGTTAACAAAGTTAATTCCTAGATTGTGTTAAATAATATGTTTAGTGTCTAATTTGTGAAGTGCTGTAGTGCTTGTGAATATGAACATGTGTGTGTGTTTGCGTGTAAAAGTTATGTGAGTTAAGGATAGATACAATTGCAATAAATCTATTGCAAGCAAGGTAAGGTCTTAATTTTTCCGGTTACAAAATTAGTCATAGTGCGGAAGTGTCCATTTAATTTCAAAAGTTTAGAGCTATTATGATAAGGTAGCTGATAACAGAAAGTTTAGATGATGAACTCTATAGGGTTTGTGGTATAATGTCCAATATTTTATAATTTACTCTTGTATTCTGCATTATTGACTATTTTTTAAATCAAACTCCTATAACATAATAAAAATCTATTAGGTGAAATTTATTTATAAATATTATTAAACAACATAAACGGTTTCTTTTTTCATAAGCAAGTTAACTTGCTTATGAAAAAAGAATACACAGATTTATGTTCAACTTCACACATGTATAATTATATATATTATGAATGGTAATGGTACACGAATTTGTTTTAATCAAATAAAACATTGGAACAGGTTCGGTTTGGTTGTGCAAAGGTAAAGGGTTATTTGGTTGTTGATAACTGGCCTTTAAACTGTAAATATATTTGATATTTCCACGTATATTTGGGTCTTATTGTTCTTGGATTGGCATTAAGGATTGATCCGTCATGATGATTGGTCTCTACAGACCTCTGCATTATGCAAGGTACTATATTTGAGCAACAACGCCAGGCTTTGGGAAGATTTCTATTAAGGTTATCTTCCGAAGGTCAGCTTTGATGTTTAATTTATAGGAATCCAGAAGTTCTGAATGTGTTGTGCTGGGCTTTCTGTCTAAAGACCTTTACGTTTGGGTTTCGGCTGAAGCAATCTAACAGACTTCCTTGTCAATTGATCTTGATCTTAATTGAGAAAAATATAATGCCTTGGCAATGCTAGGCGATAATAATATTTATTACCTAGTATTGAAGCAACGCTTTGTATGATCCAAATTTGAATATCTTTAATTGAGAACAACTGACTTATTAGTGGCTTATGGTAAGCTGGTAGTTTAAGGTACTTTGACAAGGTTTTTAGAGGTAATTACCTTTCATCTGCCTATCCTGTCTTGCCCTGACATAAGTAATAACCTACTTACATTTTGGTAAATCATATTGCTGGTTCCAACAAGATATGCTATATACTATCTAATTGTCGATGTTGAGTGCAAATCTGGGGAATCACACCATGTACTTTCATAAGGAAGTATTATGCCATTTGACATATTCTAATATACTTATTATTAGGCATTTATGGTGAGTAAACCTTATCATCTGAGGTAGACATCTACTAAGGATGTTTGGTGTACGCTTATCTATTTGTCATTTATGTCGCTCATACCACACAATATATTAATTTATTGCGGCTATGACGTCTACTCTGTTTGCCTGCCTGAACCTTTTAATGTCTCTTCCATATCTATTGGTATGTGATGATATCTTATAGCGCATAATATCATATACAACATACAACTAGCTATTGTGGTTGGAATTAATGGTCTTTCTAATTCCTTATGCCAATACCCTTATTCCTCCTTTGAAGACGAATCAAATGTTATAAATTTGGTGGGTCCGATTCATCCCAAACCGCGTGCGAGGGGCGGTTTTCTTCCACTCCCTGTCCCTTTTTAGTTATTTTAATATATATCTATTTAGGCAACATAACACACACACACACACATAACTTACTATACCTTATAAGTCATCTACTTTATATTAATAACCTTAAATCTTTCCACTTACGCAAACTTGTCTCGACAAGGGTTTATTTTCTTAATTTTCATACAGAGACTAATTAAATCATTTGCCAGAATGTATATGCTTAATGTTAAATTTTTGTGTGTTCATATTGTTTATTAATTATTGGACTTTAGTCTAGAATCAAAATTAAAGTAGGTTAGTTTTGTCTGATATTTTTATCTGGCAGGGTCTGGCTCGCACTCACCTTAGCGAATTGGGTTCTATATTCTCAATGTGGGTACCTATCAATAAATTAAGACGATCACTTAGTATATAAATTGAGATGGCCAGAAGCTTTTGCTTTATATTAAATTTAATTTTAAAATTTAATCAATACTTATCTCTCAGGAGTGGAATTTAGATAATTCCTATGTAAATGTACCGTTGAGAATAATACATGTGGGAATATTTAAGTATATGCCAGAAATTAAAATAAGATACCAAACGCTACTAAAAGTTATTAGGTATTAAATAACCTCAACATAAATCTTGATAACCTTAACATCAAAAAATTGCCAAGTGAAGGCTAATATTAAGTAATCTGTTCTTTAGTCAGCTTTCCTTAGTAAGTCGGCTCTAACTTGAAATGGAATCTTTTTTTTTGTAAGCACCTCTTATAATAAACATTATTTGTCCTGAGTATTGACATCCTTATTTCGACAGACTTTGCCTTCCACATTTTATTATCTGAAAAAAAAAAATTAGCCAAGAGCATGTTGGACCATGCTCAGTCTAAGGTTCAGCAGCCGTGAATACAAAAAAAAATGCACTTGCGGTTAAAAAAATACAAATAGTGCACTAGCAAAAAAGTATCTCCGTGTTTTTTTGCTGAGAAGCGCAGTTTTTTAGAAATAACTCATAACGGCATATCACAAGCCGAGTCAATCTAATTATTTAAAACATAAAATAATTTTAAGATTTATATGTTAACTAAAAGATGTTGTTAGGTTAGCTAATTATGTAATAACTAAAGACGGAAGGACCCTTAAGTAGGGACTGAATAAATTAACCGAGTTACTACATGTATCACACAACTTTTTACGGTTTTATAAAAACTGAGTTGCGAGACTTGTTTTTTTTACAAGTTATGTCTTTGATGACATTTACTTTCATTAAATCAATATATTTAATAAACTTTAATTAAATATCAAAATCTAATTTCATATTTATTAAGAAAAATCCTATACAAAATTAAGTAGTACTTTGTATACGAATCACACATTTTAATATTCCAACGTACAAAATAGCAGGCCAATGTCTAGCCTGGAAAAAATCTAGAGGTGTCGCTACTTTACCACCACATAAAAATATGATAAAAATGTTTATTTATTCTTTAATGTTATGCAAATAAAAACAAATAACTTAATATTAAAATCAGAAACAAATGGCGCGGCGAAATCCCGAAAAAAATCTTTCAAAAATTCATAAGTCAAAAGCTGCTACAATTAGAATGTTGCTAGTCAGGGTAAACAATTACGAGGTGCTTACAAAAAAAAAAACAGATTTGTTTTAATGCAAGGGCTACTATTGATAGTCTTTAAACCAATGCCTCACGCATCAACCAGTATCTGTACCTATGAGATCTTAGCAGTTTAATTTCCAGCTCACAAAATTTGACATTACATAACTATAATTTTAAACATAGGTAAAACTTGACGGTAACTGTGATGGTAATGTTTTAGTTGTGGTATATATTTCAGCTTCCTACTTGTCAAGTTCAATATCAAAGGATACAAACAATAGGTCGAAACTTAAACACATTCAAACAAGTACGAGCCATATATTTATCCTTATAATAGTTAACTTCTGTAAGTTTTCCAATATTAACGACCTAATAAACATCGAAGTCAACTAACTGTTTACTGGCGTGTTTCCAACCGGGTTTGAACCCAGCTAAAACTTCCGAAAACTGGCTGGTTGCGACTTCGCAACAAATTGTCGCAAAGTGAAAACCATTACTTGCAACGAGAGAACGATTATTGCAGATAGTTTGGCCTTATTTATTGGTGAACTTAGAACTGGGGTAGTAAATACAGCGGGAATTTTAGGTGTTAGAATTTTTCAAATATATTGCCTTATTTAATACTTTTTGCAGTAGAAACCAGAAAACTCGAGCTTCAGATTGCTTCAGATTTTTAAATAGTTCCCACTATCCCTTTTTTGGGTAAATGGGAATTTTTATGAAGAAAATACGTTAATTTGTAGGATTCCCTATAAGTCGGAAAAAGATAGTAAGAGTTGTTCGGAGACAACCTATTAAAGCATACACAAAAAAACGCCTATAAGTCGAACCTAGAAACCTCACAACCACTAATTGGCCGGCCACAAGGCTCGGTGATGCATAGTCCCACCTGCGTCTCGCTCTATAGCGCCATCTATCACTATCTCAGACATCTTAGCGGTTAGTGCTGGAAACTATTGTTCGAATAAAAGGCCTAGAAACAGTTTCTTGAAGGCTTTACATTGCCAAAACTTATTTTGGTCAGTTTGTGCGATTTTATAACCATGAGTAGTAAATGTACGTAAGTATAAGCCAAATTAGTTGCTCAAGAAATGCCGTAGGATATAACTCAGCATCATCATCATCATTTCAGCCATAGAACGTCCACTGCTGGACACAGGCCTCTTCAATAGATTTCCACATAGGCCTGATAGAGGCCGCCCGCATCCAGCGAGTCCCCGCAACCTTAATCAGGTCGTCCAACCACCTTGTGGGTGGCCTTCCCACGCTACGCCCGTCGGTATGCGAATATAACTAATAGAAGAATAGAAAATATAACTAATTTAAGAGTACTGTGAACATTGTAAGTTTTTGACATATTACAACCTTTACGGTACGAATCCAAGACGGATTAGGCAGGTTATTGAAAGTATATTTTAAAATATTGTCGAAATCTCCCGTGTCACTTGTCACCGTTTAAATACGATAGATTTAAAGTTACCACCGAATAAACAACTCTCTACAATTATCTGATACTCATTTTGGAGCCCGTAGATAAAACATAATTTTCGTAATAGGTTTCGAATTAGCAGTGATTGCCAAGACAAGCAATGTGCCTCCAAAAACTCCTACAAGTCGTAGAAACCTCATCACAACCACTAATTGGCCGACCGTAAGACGCGTTGATACACATAGCCCCAGCTGCATTTTGCTCTATAGTGCCATCTATCACTCGTAGCGGTTTGTGCTTGAAACTATTGTTTTAATGAAGAAGCCTAGAAACAGTAGCTTTGTAAGTCTTAGACGAGGGATGACAAACCTCTTTTATTTTATGTGTAGTTTTGGACTTGGACATACTTACCATTGGTTCGCCATCCTTGTCTTAAAGTATTACATCCTTCCTCCTGCCATCCTTGTCTTAGAGGTAGGTATTGTGTAATGTTTAAACATTTTTGCGTTGCATTTTTAGTTTTACATATTTTAGTGTCGCTGTGTATATAATTTTGCAAGTGAAATCTAACCCAGGTCTAGTGGTTAATCATCTTTAAATAAAAGCAATCAGATGATTTTACATTTGCAATGCAATACACTGTGATTCTTAATCGGTGATCAGGAACCAATTTTTCTAAGTAAGTAATCGATGGTCACGTTAAATATGTAATTAGGTACATTGAAACTAACTTTTTTGTGATGAAATAATTAATTTGATATCAACTTTATCCTAAATGCCTAGTCACCCTACTAGTCTGTGTCTGTGAGCCTACAACCTCTTCAGAAAACTAATGGCAATGATAATTTATGAGTAGTCGATTTTGTCAATCTTGTCATTGTCATATGCATAAATGAAGTCTGGAAAGACTTAGGACAAATCCCCGCCAAAGCGATGGCACTTGACGTATCGTACGTTACTTTTATTTTAGGATAAACATGTATCCAGTGGTTATTAGTTTTGATTTGTTTTAATTAATTAAACAGTGAGATAAAAATTGCGTGAGAGCTCGTGTATTAAGTTTAATTTTAGCTAGGATATTAGATGTTCCTACACCGATGATGAATCATCGTGTATAATGTGCAATTTTTTCTACCCTTTCTAGGACATAGCCGTTTCTAAGAAAAAAAACCAGCCAATTGTGAGTTGGACTCGTGCAATGAGGGTTCCATACAAACTTTCACTTACCCTAACAATATTATTATTACCCGGTAAGATTGAGTTAAGTTCGCACCTGATATCTATAGTGCAAACTTAACGTATCTTAACCGGGTTGTTCAAATTGTCCCTGATATTTATAATAAAACCAAAATTTTATTGGGATTAATTTTTTTTTAAATATATTTCTTAATGTTTTCTTTGCTTAGAAAAGTTAGAAATTTAGAAATTTTCCATATTTCAAATAGTAGGTTTTGAGATATGGCGCACTAATAGTCCTTTTTTACCTTTTTTGGTTGAAATCCTAAAAACAACAATATCCACTACCTTTGCAGCACTCAACTGAGCGGGACACAATAGTCAAAATAAATTTGTTTTTCCCATTTTTCTCCTCACTTGTCATCTTTCGATGACAACCCGTGTGTTGTGCAATCCTCTAGACTACGCTAAATCCAACCTTTTGCCTTTTATATACGAAAAGGACGCCTAAAAACATTAATGTTGGCATTGCCGAACAAGTAGCTCATTGGATATTTCGGACAATAAAATTAATACTAGCATTTTGTGCCTGACAGTTCCAGATTAAATGGAATGGAACTATCCGATTTATTTTAACATTTAAAGCTTCATTTCACAAGACAAAAGTTACCTACAAATGGCGCACTCAATGCTAGTTAGTATTCTTTATCAAACAGACATTTTGGCAGATTACTTTATTTGTAAATTATTGCGCAAAATTATTTTTTTAGCGAAACACAGTGTGTTAGCTCACAGTTTAATAAAAGTACAGTCTACATATAAAACAGTTCGTTACTGGCATATTCGTAAGGATCGATTGACAAATCAGCAACCACCGTTACGACACATGTTTCTTAAAAAAACGAAGATTTGTTCAAAAATATTTTTTTCCGAAAAACGCAAAGGGGATGAAAATGACGCTGAGATCTTTCACCTGTTGATCCAGTTTAAGGGTGAAACGAAATGTGAATAAACGAAAGCGTACAAAATATCTGACACTGATATTTTTAAATAAGTATGTACTTACTTACTCGGATGCTTATAATAAAGAAAGTAATATGAACTGACGTTGTATACTTTCTGATAAAACTCTTTAGAACTAAAATTGAAAGAACATTTTTACTCCTCGTACTCGTATATTTCTTTCACTTCTAAGTACATGCACGCTCTGTAGCTGTTACCAGCGTTATCAATAGTGGCTGTTCTGATCCGCGGCGCCGAGAGTCCTTTACCTTCCTCAAGCGCCAACTTCAAAAGCGCGCCGCATCTTGAACAACAACCCCACATACCATTCACTAAAACCATCTACCACCTTAATAAGAAGAAATAAAGTTGAAATGTGGATGTTTCTTGCAACGCGCGGTGGACTGGAGATTGGAGGCTTCACGCATGCGCATGAAACGCGGCAGCCATTTTCAGGGGAACTAATACAAATAAACGTCTACGTCAGTACACGTACATGAGCACTTGTCACACACTAGCAAATGTAACAAATCAAGGAAGGATGCGGGCTTGCCTATGAGTGAGTGGCTCTACGTTTGTGTGCGAGGGATGCTGGGCAAAGCCGTGTTTACATTGAGTGGCTTTTGGGTTCGGATTGTTTGTTTTTCGGTTAAAGAGTGGAGAAACTCTTTTTGTTTTGATTGTTAATAAGTAATATAAAATTTGGTCCACGGGTTCATTTGCTCTACTTTAATGGGAGTTGAGGGAAGTTTTCGTTTTAAAGAAATTATTCCATGGGATTCCTCTTACCTTCTTCGCATACCAGATTAATGTATATACCAGAGGCGTGGCGTCAGAAAAATGACAAGGTAAGGCAAAGCGTATTCATTTACTCATATTTAAAGAGAAATGTGGTTATAAGCCTCTCCTTGGGCAATCTGGTCGGAAGCGTCTTATATAAACGCCACACCACTGTTCGTTCTTGCATGTTTTTTTTAGTTTGCACGTGTAGTGCACGTTTACATTTTCTGAACTTTGCATTTAAAAAATTAAATTATCTGGAATGATAAGCAGTCTGTGTCTCTATTATATCTCTGTATAAAGAATTGGTCGAATTAGATCCGTTGCTGTTTTATAACAGATCAATCTAACAAACACACTTTTTTATTTTTCAATTTTGCACTATTCAGCTCAAAATAACGACAAAACATTGATCTATGTTCACCATGTTAAATTCAAATTCTTCACACAATCCTCCAAGCATCCACCAAAACATAAATCGTCCTTAATCAATCACAGCTAATAAAAATAACCATCCCTCTCGAATCACTAGCCTTTAAACATTCATACAATTTATTATTCCTTGGTGAACACGGCCCAACACCTGACCTGACCTGGAGAGCACAGATTTAGTCAGCCTCGCGTCGCCTCCGCGCGCGGTCGTGCCGACCGACTCGTGACCCGCAAACTAAAACGTGCGAGTGAAAAAACCGGGTATGTAATTAAGATTATGCGGTAGGGTTGAGGACCCCTGGAGTGCGGTGCTTGTTTGTGTTGGGCGTCAGCTGACGCGATCGATTCGTATGACATCCTAATGTAGGCACGTGCTTTTGATAGTGTGTATCAGGTTTAGCATGAGAGGAATAAGTAGTAGGCTATACCCACGTGTTTCGTAGCTAGCTTCAGAATTATGTTTGCAATTAATAATTAACATCATTTATGCAGTAGGAAAAAATCGATGGCCACAGTAATTCGGAGTATTTTTTTTTTATTGAACGCATTGAGATAAAATTCGATGATTCTCATGTTATTTCAATAAATGGGAGAACTTTAATTGAAACATTGCAGTAAAAGTGTGCGAAATAGACCGTGCAACAACAATAAAACTCTATTGAGATCAAAGTTTTGACGACCAGTTTAGCTCAGTGGGAGTAACGTTGCCTGCGAAGCTGAGGTCCTGGGTTCAAATCCCGGTAAGGGCAAATATTTGTGTGATGAGCATAAATAGTTGTTCCTGAGTCTTGGATAAGCTGTATATATATATATAAGAAATATATCTATTGCATATATCGTCGTCTAGCCCATAGCACAAGCCTTATTGGGCTTACCATGGGACTAGTTCAATTTGTGTACAATTGTCCTATAATATTTAAAATATTTATTAAAGTACCATTGTATATTGACTTGTCAACAAAAAATTCCCCTTAACAATAACAATATCAGCTGACGCTATTTTACTCATTAAACCAGATTTATGTCATTTATCTCATGCAAAATATATATTTTTTTTCATATAAAGATTTTTGTTTCACTTTATTTAATGAGCTTTGTCATTGTCTTTTAAGCAGATATAAAAAAAAAACATACATAGGTACTCAAGTGGAAATATAACGTTATTTAAGTGCATCAATAAGCCAATTACTCACGTCATTACTAAGCAATTGTGTTCTGCTTTCCATTCCGGATTTGTGTACGCAGCAGATTCGTTTCAAAATAATATAAGAACGTGAAGTATTATACTCCTCTAGCATTTCAATACAAATGCATTTAAACAATTATAATGCATGGATGAGCTACATTAACCACTAGTTAGTAGTAGACGTTTTAAAATATTCCTCATAGCTTTTCTTTATTTATTTTCCTTTCCACTTTATCTGTGCTCATAACAGTGTCCTGAAACCATTTTGATAATGGCAGAGATTTTGGCTTTGAAGCTCTCACGTGAATTTTAAAAGTGTATACTAGCTTTACACATTGGCGAAAGTTGAGATGAAGACTAAATACATTGACGGTATACTAAAAGTGTTGCAGACCTTTTCATAATCAAAAACGGCAATGTAAATATCTCGCTTTCATCTCCTATCGCAGATGTGAAGGTAATACAGTTCAATGAATTTTTTTTTTTTTTTTTTTTTTTTTTATTATAAATAGATGGGCATTTGACCGCAATCTCACCTGTTGTTAAGTGACGATGCGGTCAAGGATGTATCATGCCCGTCTAGAAACAGCCTATTCACTCTTGTCTTGAACACGCCCAAATTATAATGGTCGGGGAACACACTCGCAGGCAACGAGTTCCACTCCTTTGCGGTACGCATGATAAAAGTTGCACCATAGCGCTTCGTGCGGATTCGCGGAATATTGACCACGTGCGGATGGAACGAACGCACGCGTCGTGTGTCCCGATGATGGAAAGGGGCTGGTGGAATTAAATCATGTAATTCCCCTGCACACTCACCGAAATGTAACCTGTAAAAGACCGACAGACGAGCGACCCTACGTCGATGCTCAAGGCTCTGCAGCTTAGTGTCAGTTAGAGTAGGGTCGCCAATAAGCCGCCTAGCTCGTTTGTCAATCGAGTCCAAAGTGGCCAGTTGGTATTTAGCTGATCCATCCCAAAGGTGACAGCAGTACTCCATACATGACCGGACTTGTGCTTGGTAAAGCATTAAAAGCTGTCCTGGAGTGAAATACCGCCTAACCTTGGAGAGGATTCCGAGTTTTTTGGCTGCAGTCTTTGCTTTGGACTCGATATATTGACCGAAATTGAGATTGGCAGTCAACTGAACACCAAGAAGCTCAAGGCTGCCAGTCAATTTTACAGGCACATTCCGGAAAGTCGGAGCCAGCTCGAATTCACAGGGTCGTAAGGATATATACCACTAGATCTGGTACATGTTAATTGCACAGGTCTGCTGTGCTTTATATAGGTCACCCCATGACGGGCTTTAGTGCTAGACGTTAATCTACCGTAAGCGTATTTTTCTCGAAATGTGTTCTGTATTTTATGCCTGGAATGCAGTAAAATGTTTGTCGTTGCGGCAACCTCGCTTTGGACCTAAATTCATACAAAAGTTCGCTTTTTTACTCGTTAAACTGCAGCTTCTAGGTTTTGGAATTTCATTATTAAGATGTCTTTTCTTGACATCTCCTTCCCTCAAATTCCGTGGGTTTTGTTCGCAGCTTATTTAAGGTATTTATCTTACCTCCGGATGTTTGACAGTCTTTCACCTTTATCGCTACGAATTGAGGTTGAAAATGCCAACTTATGGGATTGTGTCTGGCACTGGAATCTTAATCCTATTAGTAGGTAATAAACGTTGTGCTATAAGTTGCAATTCGTTTATTATTAGTAGGCTTGGCCGACACCATTAAATAAGCGATCCCGGCCAGGTACAAGCTAGACGGACTGAGGTGCTTTTCTAAAAATAAAACACGAAAGTAAATAGAAAATACATTTAAGGTTGAGATCAAATACTTTTGAGTGTCTACAAAAAAGGTCTAAAGCCTCCAAAATCCAAGACCGCATGTCCCACTAACATTTGATTGCGTCAGTAGCGATTGTTGGAATCCGCGGCTAAGTGTCAATCAATTGGCGAGATTAGCCCTCTGATGCGGTCCCGTGGGACAACCGGCCTCTGATAGGCGACCGCTGAAATGCCGAGACAATGACTTTATTTTATGTTATACATTTATTTTACAATGTGGAGCTTATCTACTAAAAAACTAAGAATAAACATAAATTGTACGGAATGCTTGGTGCGCGAATCAGACCGGTTTGTTCAAGGTAGTGACGATACCACTTGTAGACTATATGGTCACTTGCTATTATGTTCATTGTAATACGAGTACCTTTGCACGAGAAAAATTGCTTAAGCCTCCAAAACCGCACGTAGTACGTGCCTCCAACACCGCACGCAAACTAGTTACGATATTATATACTGATTCAGATATCACTTGATGGTAATCGACGGAATGGTCTGTCTATTGCATTGTGAGCAAATGCTTGACCTATTTACTCGAAATAAATCCTCATGCCTCCAAAATACAAGATTAGCTTGCTAAAGTGGCCCCGCGGGACAGCCAGCCTCTGATAGCTGAAGAAATAAAAAAATTGGTAGTTAGAGACATTTATAATTTTCGTGCAATATTGATTTTTGTTTATACAAATTGCGAAAATTTCAAAATTTTCGATTGGTTAGGAGATAAAGGGCAGGGGAAAGGGGATAAGGTTTTTTCACATTTTCCATACTAAAACAAAATCTAATCACAATAAAATAATGTATTTGTATGAATAAACATAAATGTTACACGATAATGTTAACTATGTCTCTAAATACATCAGTATATGTCTTCAATATTGTGATAATATTATTAATTTGAATTCCTCTCTATGAAACGGACAGGCTATACTTTTGAAACCAAGGTGTAGGGTTAGTAAAATCAGGGCTTAGGGGCTTCGAGCCTGTTGAAACCCTACTTTTTTAAATAAGGTGTAGGGTCAGTAAAGTCAAAGCTTGAGGGTTTGGCTTTTCCTGGGATCTGATAACTTTTTTACAGCGAAAGTGTTATGAGCTTGTGAATCTTGGCAGCCAATTTTACATAAAATGTTTTTAGTGGTACATTTTACTCGTCTACCTATGTTCATGTTCAACTGAGAAGCTGTTTACCCCAGTATTCCCTGATGGTAAGTGACTATTGACCACAGTATACCCTGACGGTAAGTGACTACTGGGTCGAGGATGTAGCTCACTTGTTCAATACCAACCTATCCACTCTTGCTTTGAAGACCCAAATTATAATTTTCAGGAAATACACTTACGCATATAGACGGAGCAAGTTCTATTTTCATTGATTCTTACATGTTCAAATAAAACGCGAGTGGGTTTCTCACTGTAAACAACAGCATATTTTTTCTTAGATCAAACAATCACCCACGTATAAGTTGATTGAATTGAATTCCTACACAATCGACTTGGTTCTACGTAGGTGATCTTGCTTTGTAGGAATCGTTTCAGAATTAATAACCCAAGTATATAAAAATAATATGCTTGTTAATATGTTTACGAGTATTATTCTGGTATTTTCCAATCTTCGAATAAAGCCTTAGGCGTTTTAGGCGTTAATTAATTCTTTACCGCCAGCAAGAAGGCAACGGTGCTATACAGGGTGTAATTGTTAAGTATGACCAGGCGATTATTTTGTAACTATTACAGATATCAAAAAAGAAATTAAATTGATATTGAAAGACCGTTACCTAATGAGTATCAAAACATTAATACCTTTAAAAAAAACAAACGAGAACCATCCAAAATATTGACATCAAATACTCCCATACATATAATCTCTTACTATATGTATGGGAGTGTTTAATGTCTTGTATAATGTTGGATACTTCTCGTTTGATTTTGAAAAAGTTATTGATGTCATTTTATACTCATTAGGTAACGTATTTTTGATATCAGTTTAAAGTAAAGAAATTTCATATCATATACATATGCCCTAGCCGCACTTGAAACGTCATAATTCGCAGCCTATTACAAGAAACATAACATCAATATTTCATTGCATGTTTGAGATAAATATGTTCTCACTGCTGAGAAAACTTGTATGTGGCACACGAGACCAACGTTATCTGTATATTTTAATAAATAATAATAATAAATAAATATAACGGGACAATTTTACACAAATCGAACTAGCCCCATGATAAGCTCAATAAGGCTTGTGTTATGGGTACTAGACGACGATATATTTAATAGATATATTACTTATATACATAGAAAACATCCAAGACTCAGGAACAAATATTTGTGCTCATCACACAAATATTGGCCCTTACCGGGATTTGAACCCAGGACCTCGGCTTCGCAGGCAACGTTACTCCCACTGAGCCAAACCGGTCGTTATATTGTGCTGTGAAATCACTAGCTACGTTCAGGATTCTTACTTACAAACATTAGTCATTTTCGTTACACATCCGTCTTTCAATGAAGTCGGTCCATTAGTTATGAAGCAAATTGGCAGTGACGGATGGACGAATAGACAGATAGACAGATACGCGAGTGACCCATAAGGGTCCTGTTTTTTTCCTTTTGAGGTACGGAGCCCAAAAAGAACTTAATGCGATTAAATTAATATGCGGAGCTTCTTTTAGAAACTTCAAAGTATGTAAATAAGCCCACCGCTAACCCAACTCCCGCGAATTAAGACAAATCGCTTCTCGTCTTCAATTCCCAGCGGTCTCGGAGAAGCACGATGGCTGCGTAAGTAAATTTAACTAGGAATATATTATAAACATATGGCCCTAAGTTTATTGAATACTAGCAGGGAACTTCCTAAATAAGTAAGAGATTTTTTTTTATACCACGAAAATATTTTCATTTAAAATGTTGCCCAACGAGACCATATGGCTCGCACTGTCAAAAAGTTATCAGATCTCATGTAGAGCCAAGCTTCTACTTCTACACGCCCTTTCTCTACAAGCCCTTACTTCACAAACTCAACACTTTAGTCAAAATATGTGGCTTGGCCGTTTCGCTATCGTGACCTGCGGGCCTATGATGGTCGCGTTTATCACGCGATAAATGATATGATAACGCGCCTGTCACTCTCGCACTCACATACGTGTCAGAAGGTGACGGCCGCTATGTCATTTATTTATCGCGTTTACACGCGCCCGATGGGCGGGCGTACACTGTAAAATTAGTTTGATCTGTTGTTGCGTGAACGATTAACTTATCAATAAATAACTAACTAAATTGAATAATTCAATATTATTTTAGGGTAACGGTCTTATCTGGATTCTAATTTATTGATCTAAGCTAATTGAAACCAAGTAAATACTTACATATCGCGGTAAATATGGCGCGTAATAAAGTATGTATAAGAATGAAAGCTATAGCAATATAATCGTTTCAAAATACGTAGTAGGTAGGTACGCTTAATATTAAGTTACATGACCACTGGTAATGACTTCCTATAAGAAACCTGCCTCAATATATCGACGTGTACAGACATGGCCAACTAAAATTAAATCACGATAACTTTTCAATTAACTTGCAAATGTCATCCAATTTAAATGTATTTCTATTTTAAATCTTCTCTTTTCGTTTAATAGCGCTTGAAATGTATTATTAATGGAAAAATTGGCAGCTTTTTAAACGCCTATGGGCTACGTATTTTAAAACTATATTTAAATTATAAAATGGTTTTGAAATTTCCATTTTACAAACTTTACAATGTATGTATTTACGTATGTCACTATATTTGTTCGGGTAGAATCTTGCAAGTTAAATTTGATCTACTTCCCGGTTTCCAATTGAGCTAAAATTTGGCATACTTATGTAATTTTGGTAACAATGAAATTATATGATACCATTGAGCTGATCTGATGACAGAACAGGAAGGAGGTCATAAGGATTCTGTAATAAAATAAAACGATGTTACCGAGTTTGGGCTCTTTAGAATTGCCTCAGTGAATAGTTGATGGATGTTTAAAGAAAACTACATTCAACAATAAAAGCTTGTCACAAAGATGAAATGTTTGGCAGAAACTTATTTATTTTATTTTATTGGCATTTAGGACAACAGCAGCCGTAACTATACAGGTTTTAATAACGTGACTTACTTAAAAGAAGGCCAATAACAGTCATAAGTTAATTAGATAAACACAGTGGCATCTACACAAAATACATTACAAATATCAATGTACTAAACATTTTTTTTTCTTAATCATAGTCAGGTTAAAAGTATCCTATAGTCATTTGTGAATACCCAGCTTGTGCACCAAAAATAGTTGAAATCCGTTTAGCCCATTTGGTATGATGAAGCCACAACGACACATACGAATATAAAAACATACAAAAATCCAAAAAAAATCGATTAAGTGACCTCCAAATAGTCAGTTACAATCATTATTTTGAAAATATCTTCAATGAACAGACATTTCAGTATTAAAACTTAATAGTAGTATAGGAAATAGGAATTTGCAAGTTATACGCAATGTTCCAATCCTGAAACAAAGGACGCGATTACAGTTGCAACCGCGCGTTGTCATCACGTTATATAGATGCAATGATCATCAAAACACAAGGAGAAATTGATTACGGAATATGCATACATTTTTATTTTTGCATTTATAAAAGCTGATTCATGTAACAAACCGTAGAAAAAACATTGTTTTGTAATAAGAATAAAAATAAACAAGATATAAGCCATCAAACATTTCATTTCTCTTTCTAGCAAAACAGAATTTAACATGGAGTTTATATGGCCGGAGTGTACTATGAGGTAAAAGTACATATCCGAACTCTCCGTCAAATCGCTGGCTAATTTGTAGTTTAAAATGCCCATATCATTGGTATTTCTTGGCCGATTTTAATTTGAAATTCACTTTTTGAAATTGTTTTTAAGGTATTTTGATATTTTGTTAAGAGAAGCGATAATAAAAAATCATGCATATTCCTTAATGCACTCACTTCATGGTCTACCCTGCGCTGGTCCAACGTCTCAAGCATTGTGGCTACTGCTTCGCTGGTTGAGAGCTTGAAACGTATTGGGTGCTACAAATTACTGCATAAAAATTGGAAGTGGATCACTCGAACCGAAAGCAGTAGATATAACATGCTTAAATAAAACAAACCGGCTCCGGAAAGTTTGACTCGCGCACCGAGGGTTCCGTACAAAATATATGCTACAAATGGCCGTATCTACGAAAACCTAGTCTTAGCAGAGACCTTCTCCTAAGCAAAATGTACGCGGTGCTCGATCATTTTATATTGGTTAAGAATATAGACAGACACACAAAAAAATCGTTTTTCAGATTTATTTTATTGATTGTATTATAAGAGCTTCCTTCATACCAAATTTCAAGTTTCAAGAACAACGAAAGTACCCTATAAATTACAAAAAGTGTTGATATATACGTTTTTGCGGCATAAACGGCCGTATCTTTTTTTAGGTAAGCTAAGAAGTCGTGTTTTGTTCACATTTTAAGAGACCGTAGACTTGAGTATATAGTTTTAATTTAAAGTCGATACCTCCACGCGTTACCGAGATAAAGGGTCTTGGCAGACAGAGAGACAGACGGAAAGACGGACGGACAACAAAGTGATCCTATAACGGTTCCGTTTTGTCCTTTTGAGGTACGGAACCCTAAAAACAGTGCAGATTTAGACAAAAATACTATAAGTTTGTTTGCTTCTTTGAGGACCTGCAAAAAATCTAAATTACTTGGGCATTATATTCCACCATAGCCAATAATATCCACTACAGCCTACAGAAAATATTATATTAATTTTTATTTTCAATAAGAAAAGCACAAGAAGGAAGGCGGGAAACACATACATTTTTAAAGTTGCTCAAATATGACTGTTTCACGCAACTGTATCAAATGAAACGAATTTTACATGTCATGCCAGCAACCATTACTTAGAACAAAATTACACATAAAGGAAGTTATAGACTGATACTCACATAACTCGTCACCTAAAATACTTCTCGTTTGATATGGTTGCGTTAAGTTTGCACGCGATGTTTGTGTTGGCACGTACAAGCGAGGTGCAAACTAAGTTTAACCGTCCAGTAAGTATCAATGTTAAATTTAAATGAAGTCATCCATCAAGTAGCCGGACGTTATCTCCGCAATATGTCTTCGTACGCGTCACAGAATATCTGGATAACCAAACGCGTTTCATGCACTTCTTTAAAGTCTAGTCTATGTTGTTGTTACATAAAAGTTGGTAGTTTTAAAACAATCCTTATGTTGAATATTATTATGGGACTATGAATTTAGATGATAAATTTAGAGGTAGGTGCGCTCGCGTCCCGACATTATCGCGGCGATGCATGTGTCTTCGTGCGCGTCAGACTGCATCTGATAACCGCGGCGCGCTTTCATGCACTTCCTTAAAGTCCAGTTCATGTTGATGTTACGTAAAAGTAGTTTTATAAATAGTAACATCTATAATAATGTTTTAAAATATAAAAATCTGTATTATGAATATATTTTAATAAATAAGTAAAACGGACTATTTTAAAGGTCATTGCGACGAAAAAGCTTTTATATTTGTATGTTTTCTTTCTATGTATGTCTTTGCAGGAAAATTGCGCCAAAAAGGCTAACGGATTTCAGCTATTGTTGGTAAACAGGGCATTTACAGATAGTTATATGACTTTTTATCACTGAATCAAAAAGGAAGGTTCAATTTTTTTCTCCTACATGAACAAAGTTCTATGTTATTTAGATCAAAATTAATTTTTGGGGAGTAAATTTTTATGTTAAATTTTAATGAAGGGGGTGAGCAAAATTCATCAAGTGGGCGAACATTATCACCGCTATGTGTCTTCGTGTGCGTCACACTGCATCTGATAACCATGGCACGCTTTCATGTATTTCCCTAAAGTCCAGTTTATCTTGATGTTACATAAAAGTAGTTTTGAAGCAACATTCAGGTTATATTTGTGTTTATGAGATAGTAAATTAAAAAAAAAACGGAGCAAGAGCTTTTTTTATCAAAGAGTCGAGCGTTATCATGGAGTTGTGTCACCGCGCGCATACACGCACTTCTTTAAAGTCGAATTCATATTGATGTTACATAAAAGTAGTTTAATTTATGAGACGATATCAACATTTAATGTTGATGTGCTATTCAAACAAATTCGAGCACAATCGCATCTTCGATCGCTTTATAGCGCGACACACTGCATCTGATAACCGCTTTTATGACCTTCCTATAAGTCTAGATCAAGTTGATGTTATACAAAAGTAGTGTTGAATCAACATTTCTGCTTATTTATTTTTGTGAGGCAACTCCTTTTGATGAACGCAAGTTGGCGTCGTAACTTTATGCAGCGATACGTCTTCATGCTCGTCGCACTGCATCTAATAATCACGGAGTGCTTTTATGCACTTCTGTAACCTTCAGTACATATTATTGCTACATACAAGTAGTTTAATTTATGAGATAGTAAATTTCGCTGTGAAATTTAAACAAAACCGAGCATACTCGCATCGATCATGCGACCGGACGTTATCGCAGTGATGTGTCTTCATGCGCGTCATACTGTATTTGGTAACCACTGCGTGCTCTCATTTACTCTCATAATGTTCAGTTCATATTGACGTTACATAAAATTAGTTTTTATAGGAACAATAATTTTATAGATATTTCTTTGAGACGGTAATTTTAGACATAAATTGGTCGAGCGCTATTTCGGGTTTGTATTTTTGTATACGTCACATTGTATCTGATAACTACTTAGCGCTTTCATGCCAAGAAGGTAGGTTGCCGTATATACGACCCTGTATATGAGTAGTCAGTCAGCAGCATGGAGCGTCCTCTGTATGTCAGTATAAGTTAACAGGGCCATTTAGACTTGAGAGGGGTGTACGACAAGGAGACACCAAATCACTAAAACTTTTCAACGCCGCCCTGGCGAACATATTTTGAGAAATAAATTTGTACAATAAAGGATTTGTAATCGACGGTGAGAGACTAAAGCACTTGCAATTTGTTGATGACATTGTCCTGATTGCGAATGAGGTCGATGATATGATGGTCATGATTGAAGACTTACAACAGGAATCGCTCAAAATAGGTTTAAAAATGAATTTTTCAAAAACTAAAATTATGACCAATATTCCTGAAACCTATAACTAGGCGCTTCCTGTAGACGTTGTCGACCATTACATGTATCTAGGGCATAAGATCACACTTGGTTTGGAGGACCAGGTTGCTGAAGTTAAGCGCAGGATCGCGCAAGCATGGGCAGCTTTCGGTGCGAATAAAGAAATTCTCCAATCCAGGGAGATTCACCAGCATCTCAAAACTAAAGTGTTTTACCAATGCGTCTTGCCCGTTTTCACTTATGGTATGAAGACCACCACGCTGACAAAGAAATGAGCCGAAAAACTTTATGTAGCACAAAGAGCCATGGAGAGAGCAATGCTCGGGATTAGGCGAGTCACCAGAACTCGAGACGTGGTGGAGGAGATAGAGCGCAAGAAGTGGTGATGGGTGGGACACATTGCTAGGATGGACTTTGGCCGTTGGGCGAGATGCATACTGGAGTGGAGACCTCGCGCAAACGCCCATAGCAAGGGCAGACCCCCTATGAGATGGAAAGACGATATCTGCCAACAAGCCTGCAGAGATTGGATGCAGACGGCAATGGATCGCCTGTCATGGAAAAAGCGAGAGGAGGCCTATGTCTGAAGACGGACGCAATAAAGGCTGCTATGGATGGATGGATATGAGTAGTGTTAATAGTGTTTTAAAGTTTTTAGCTATCCAAAATATATTTAAGACATAATATATTTTGCATATTCTATTATATTATATTTATGTTCTTAAACATGCAAAAGTATATGTATAAGGCAATGATAAATACTTTTTTGACCCCAACACATATTCATCATGTTAAGAAGCATTATTGTTCTACGCCTTAACCGAACGGTGTTTGCTAATGAATGCTACGCGCTACGCCCCGTAGACTGTCTACGAGTTGCGTAGCAATCTACGACATAGTTGAATAAACTTAGGTGCAGTTTATTCAACTATGTCGTTAACTATGAGTTGTTTTTTTTTGTGCAAAACATTCTATAAGTGTCTCTTCGTTACATCATCATCATCATTCATCATCATCATCATCATCATCAGAAAAAGGCATCCACTGCTGGACATAGGCCTGTCTTCGTTACGTCGCTACGCAAATGACTGTATTGGCAATGTTTTGTATTTGTCACAGACGTCAAGTTGTTTATGTGCCTTAAGAAACAATTCATCTTACCGTGCGTTGGTTTTAAAAATAAAGGTTTCACTATGGGAAAACCATATAAAAGTGGTCAGCGAGAACTGCTTTTCCGCATGATTATTAACATCGTTGCTGTAAAGCAACAGCAAGAAGTGATTATCGCTGAAAAGCGCCAATGTTTTTTACATCGCATTAAGTCTTTGGCTGGTAAGATTCACCAATCTTAGTACTTTTGAATAACACCAATATAGTTTTTGTTAAAATAATGTTCAAGTGATGCTATTTAGCTTTTAGCAGCCTCTTAAGTTCACTGAGAATATATTATGTGGTTTTCGTGACTTATTTATTATTCCTAAGACTATTTAGTGCCCTATATTCAGTATTGCCATATACCAAAGCACAGATAAAACAATCAAAATTGGTGGGGTAAAGATATTATAGCCAGACTATAAGTATCTTGATTGACTTCTCAAAAAAAAACAGTATCTACCTATTCATTTATATATTTATTTGTTGACAGAAGAACGTGACTTTGGACTGGATGGGTATACCTAACCTAGGCCTTCTTAACAGTATCTGGTTCAGTGGATGTAGTGCAAATCCACAAACAAGAATATCACCTGCAGCTATTTTGGATTTAGATAGGCCCCTTGGAGTTGAGATAGGACGCAGTGCGCACGGTACAAGGACTGCGGAGAAAGCCTACGAGGGTGCGGTTTGTTTAACTATATATAAGTAGTCATTGTAAACTAGAATACGTGACAGCACTAAGAGTCTTCTGATGACAATAGCCGTAAGAAGTGAGTGCACTATAATGCAACACTTAGTTAATAATACCATGTCCTTAGTTAAATATGTATACTAACATAGCTATAAGCAAATACTAACAAACTGTGGATCCTGTGTTGCCCGAATAAATAAATAAATTATTATTATAGTGTATGCGTGTTAAAAAGCGTTTTTTTATAAGCTTTATATTAGGACTAAGGAAGGAAGTAACCATGTAAACAAATCTTGCAAGTTATAAATATTTGAGTCACTTGCCGGGTTCCGATTAAGCTAAAATTTAGACTATCTGTGTAAGTTTGGTGTCGATGAAATATTAGGGTACCATCGAGCTGGTATGATAATGGAGCCGGATGGTGGTCACATGAACTCTGTAATGAAATAACACAATTCTGCCAAATTTGGGCTCTCAAAATTGTCTCTGTGAGTAGTTGATGGATATTTAAAGTTAAGCACATTCAGCAATAAAAGCTTGTCACAAAAATTAAATGTCTGACAGATAATTATTGAACGTCAAAACAGAGGACTTCTGTCACTCACATCATCTCTCGACAGAGTAGTCGTGGTCAACACGTCATAGTTCCACTTGCATGTATGGCAGATGTAGCTCGTCTCACGATATCTCGCCATATCTTCCTGCTGGCAGACATTCTCGAGCACTGGTGTACGGGGCCTCCCACTTGGTCTTTTATAATATTTGTCTTCTGTACTTGTATATTGTAATTATTTATTACTAGAAGATGACCGCAACTTTGGTAGTGGAGGAGAAAAAATCTTAACCCTTTTTCTTCTTTAGCGCAGTCGAGTAAAAAGTATCCTGTAACCATCTAGAAATCTCCAGCTACTCGTGTGCCAAAAATAGTTAAAATGTGGGTATTTTGGCGTGATAAAGCCATTATGTAACGACACATACAAACATACTAAAAATAAAAATATATATTGGTCGTTTCAGTGGCTTTTAAATAGTCCGTATCACTTTTTTTTTAATATATTTTTAATTTGCAGACATTTAATTTTTATAACTTGTGCTTACATCTAGTATAATAATCTTCACTTTATCTGACAACTTGTATGTCTAATTTCACCCGAATTCCCCTTCTGGAACATCGTATATCACTCATGTTGACATTTACAAAATTTGTCAATTTACTTTTTCCATTGCCGTGACCGAAATAGGGAAAATAAGAGTCATGTGTTTCACATAAATTCGACGATGAATAATCGCTATAATTTACCGAGTTAATAAAAGTTTATACAGATTCTCACATTATGAATCACACTGTATATCGGTTTGTCATTAAATTTCTCATAGTGTTAATATACCCTTGGTAGACATATTAACGAAGATTAACTATTTAGATTTTTTTACAGAAAACCAAAGTAATTTTTGCAACTCCAGAGTTGATAGTAAGGACATTTTTTCAATAATGTTTAATTCTTTAAAACCACGATTTTAAGCGATATAAAGGAAAATAAAAGTGGATTGGGTCCTTTTTAGTCGTATTCCTGATTGGACATATTCTTGTATGGGCACATTCCTGTTTGGACGTATTCCGTTTTCGGCATATTCTTGTTTGGACACTGGTAGAGACAGCGATAGCGAACGGGGAGCGGCCGCCGCGCGACACTTCACCGCGCGCCTCGCCTTGCACAAGCACGACCTCACATTGTACGCGCCGCGATCCGCGACCATAGTATTTAATATATGTGTTTACAGTCCACTACGTTTTCCTTATAGTCTAGATATCCTTCTACTTAAAACTCAGGGCACTAGACGCAACAGACACATTTAAGTAAATAAATTATACTATGAAATACTTGTAAATTTGCTAGCGTAATCAATTGAAAATAAAAAATAACGGTACCTAGGAATAATTTCCTTTGTTGTATATAATGATTTATGCCGAAAGCTGAATGTGCCTAAACAAGAACATGGCCAATCAGGAATACTACCAAAAAGGAATCAAATCTAAAAGAGCTCTAGCAAATATAGGTCTATTCTTGAATGGCACGTCTCGTCAGTGTGTTGATTGCCTACATTATTAGCAGTCACTTGGCAGAGCAGTCATGGTCACTCGTGCGGTTTGGCGGTAGCGCGTTGCACAATCTTCCTCTAATTCCCTCTGGCCTGAGCTCTATGAGCTGATTCGCTAAGGGAAGCACTCATCAGCGTCTTTATCTGGTCAATCCATCGCATAGGTGAACAGCCTCGAGATCTAGAGCCGTTGACTCTGCCCTACACGACCAGTTCCTCCACAGATTCTGGTCCTCTGCGGGCCACATGTCCAAAGTAAGTGAGGATTTCTCTTTGTACGAGAGTAGATAGTCTTTCTTTGATCTGGAGTTTATCAAGGATAGAGACATTAGTGCGTTGTTAGGTCCAGGATATTACGAGCTTTCTCCTCTACCACCACATTTTCAAAAGCATCTATCTGCTGTCGTTATTTTTCCTTCACTGTCCACGGCTCTGCCGCATAAAGGAAAATTGGAAATATCAAGGATTTCACCAATTTCATTTTGGTGGTGCGGGTTATGTTGTGGTCTTTGCATATTTTCCTCATCCGTTCGACCTGAAAAATGCATCATACCTCATATAGACTCCCTGAATAATCTTTAGCAGAAATAGACATAAACGATATTTATTTTAAGTATCTAGAGTACTTATAATTGTTGAAACAAAAGACAAGTTGCGCCCTAACACTGTTACCGGCGATCTCGAAGTTCGTCACTCGTCGAACTTTGCAGAGTGTTTCCCAAACAAATTCCTAACCTCATTATTATTTTATTGTAGCCTTGTCGTTACCCGGCCAGAAAATACGTAATACCTTATAATAATGAAGTATAAGAGTCATATTACATTGGCATGTACACAAGTGGAAATAAAGTAATGGCTACTATAATTTACTGAAACAGGAATGTCGATAAATTATCTTTATTTATAACTGAAATATACGACACTGATTAACATAGACATTAAGGTTGTTCGTCGTAAACAGGCCTGATTTTATTAGTGCAGATATATTATTTCTACCTGCACTAATAAAATCAGGCCTGTTATAGCTAGAAAGTACTTACTACAGAAATAGCTTGGAATATGTTGTTTTAACGACTAAAAATCATGGAATCACTTTACCTACTGTAAATTATTGTGGTTTTGATTCATTGTCAACATCATAATCATTTCAACCATAGAATATCCTTGTCCACTGATGCACACAGGCCTCCTCAATAGATTTCCGCATGACCCGGATAGAGGCGACACGCATCGAGCGAGTCCCCGCAACCCTTACCAGGTAGTCCGACCACCTTGCGGGTGGCCTTGCTACACTGCGCTTGTTTGTACGCGGTCTCCACTCAAGAACCTTTTGGCTCCAAAGGCTATCGGTTCATTGAACTATGTGCCCTGCCATTGACTTCAATTTGCTTGCCCTGACATGTCGATGACCCTGGTTCGTCTACGAAACTCCTCATGTCTAATCTGATCTCGTATAGAGATGTCGAGCATAGCCCTTTCCATAGCTCGTAGAGTGACTCTGAGCTTCCGTCAGAAGCCCATAGTTAAAGACACGTCTTCTCTCCTTAGAGGATTCGATTGTCAAATATAAATTTATTAGTATACCTATATAGGTATACTATTATTATTAGACAATCGAATCCTCTAAGAAGGAAGGAGGTACCTATATAGGTGCATTATATAATAATGTACATATATATACAGGTGGTAAGTCTTATCACCATAATACTGGCTCTTCACATAAGCGCAAGCTTTGGTTGTCGTAGGGTATTCACGGATAAGATACTTTTTTCCCGACTACACTTCAAAAAAATAAGGTTATGAAATAATGATGCTAATGAAATAATGATGTTTAACCTGTAAAAAGGCCGTAAGGGCACTTTTACAAATCTGACTCTACCACTGTTGAAAAGAAAGCCGAAACACACTCTACAGTCAGTATTTTTTTGTAGTCAGCCAGTGGAAGGATATCGTATATGGAGTGTTACCTGATTAAAAAAACATACAATAACCGTACTTTATTAACATAATGATGAATTTTAGATAATGACTAATGACGAGAATAAGATTCAAGATTCAAAGATTTATTTGCCACGAATACAGTTACACAGTTTTTACATGTAATTTAAAAGTACCATGTATTCAGCCTACAAACAGGCATGCAAAAGTTTAGAATGTCAATAATATAATTCTACCTAATTCTACATGACTTGAGAAAAACTTTTACACCATAGAAACAACCGTCGAGCAGCCAGCTATTTAATTTATTTTTAAAACTATTTCCTTCTTGAATTCTAATGTCATTAGGTATACGATTAAAAATGTCAATGCACATGTTAAAGACATTTTTCTCATATAGCATAGTACGGCAGCGAGGTCTTTGTAGCAGATACCTATCCTTCAATCTCGTCTGCCTTTGCGTAGTTTTCCCACGTAATTCAAAGCAATGTGAATTAGATTTCACAAAAGTGCACACTTCTCTGATATATAAACACGGCAAAGGCATAATTTGTAACTTTTTGAAAAGTGGTACACAACTATCATCAAACCATGCACCGCAAATGACTCTGATGCACTTTTTCTGTATCTTAAATACTCTGTCTACTTCTACAGAATTTCCCCAGAAAATTAGACCATACAGAAGCACGGCTGATACATAGCCGTGATAGGCCATGAGTGCGGCTTCTGTTGAAACAGTGTCACGTAACCGTTTAAGCGCAAAGACAAAACGATTTAATTTTGTACATATATGTTCAATATGTGCCTTCCAATTTAAGTGCTTATCCAGCATGTTACCAAGGAATTTAAGACTATCGACCTTATCAATAATTTCATTTTTATAATTTAAATTAATAGGAATGTCAGAAGAATTATATGATATAAATTGCATGCATTTAGTTTTATTAATATTTATTATTTAATTGTTATTATTCATCCAATTAATAATGTTCATAAATGAATTTTGAATTTCGCGTTCATAAGATGACCTATTGCTACATTTTAGCACCAGGGTCGTATCGTCGGCAAACATTACAGTTTTCCCAGGGTACGCATTGGGTAAGTCGTTAATATATAAAATAAAGAGCAGTGGTCCAAGAATGCTGCCTTGTACCTCAAGGCAGCATTGCACCTGTGTTAATTAGTTTAAATTCCGATCTGTATGTCTGTTTGATTATTGCTCCTTTAGTTTCCGTAATTTTACAAATTTCAGTGCATTGCCTTCGATCTTTTAAGTAACTTTTGATCCAGTCATACGCTCTTCCCCGTACACCATATATTTCTAACTTGTGTAGAAGTTTAGAATGACTGACAAAATCGAAGGCTTTTGTCATATCCAAAAAGATGGACGTGACCGGTATTTTATTGTTTATGCATTCAGTGATATATTTGATAAGATCGAAACAAGCGAGTGAAGTTGACCTGCCTCTTCTAAATCCATATTGTTCGGCACAAAGAATGCTAAATTTTGTTAAAAACCCGTTAAGTCTTGTGAAAAACGCCCGCTCAAAAACTTTTGACAGTATAGGAACTAATGCGATCGGTCTATAGTTATTTGGATCCTGCTTATCGCCTTTTTTAAATAGTGGTTTTATTATACAAGTTTTTAAATTGTGTGGAAAGATCCCTTCGGAAAACGATAAGTTTAATATATGAGCGAGAGGAATACACAAGGTAGAAGCGCATTGTTTTAACATTTTAGTGGTAATATTATCGTAACCGCAAGAATTACTGTTTTTGAGTGACATTATCAATTTATATGTTTCTGTTTCATCAACCGGCCACAGAAACATGGTATTTGGAGTTCATAGTCGGTAGAGACGATTTATAATTCGTGTCCATAAGAGACGAAGTTTGTGGAGATACTAAATCTATGAAATAATTATTTAAAATGTTGCACATGTCAATAGGATCATGGTATATGACGTCATTGTATTTAATCTCATTTAAATTATTATCCAGCGATTTATTTGAGGCTGTCGAAGATATGACATTCCAAGTTGCCTTACATTTATTTTTGGTGTT
This sequence comes from Hedya salicella, assembly GCA_905404275.2. NCBI lineage: Eukaryota > Metazoa > Arthropoda > Insecta > Lepidoptera > Tortricidae > Hedya > Hedya salicella. The sequence continues at coordinate 18,406,680 of FR990099.1, read as the reverse complement.
GCGTAGATATTTTATGTTTTTTACCTTTTGCGCATTTATTAAAAACCTTGTCATATTTTTTATATTTCATTTTATCACCATTTTTATTTAACTTGTCTCTTCTACATTTAAAGTATAGGTTTCGTTTTGTTCTGCTACATTTTTTTAACTCTTTAAATAACCAATTTGAACTTTTGTTGTTGTTATTAATTTTGACTTTGATTATGGGAAAACATAACTGATAAAATAGACTCATAAATCGTAAAATTCATCAAACGCATCTTTTGCATTGGTTGAGTTGAGCACATCGGCAAACGAAAGTACGGACAAACATTCGCTAAACTTTCGAATATTATCCGAGCTGTAGTCACGCTTATACTCAAACCAAGGCGTATATGCCCGTTGTGTCTTTACCGCCGGTAGAGTAACTGACTGTGCAGTTTCATGATCTGACAGACCGAGTTTATGAATCCTAGCATTGACTTCTTTTATATTACTCGCGATTTGGTCAATGCAAGATTTTAGCCTAGTAGGTTTCAGAATGTGTACTCTAAGATTGTAGTTTTGTTGAGTACTCAAAAGATCTCGGGAAGCCGAACTTTGCTTTAAAGTGTCGATGTTCCAGTCACCAGTGACAACAATTTTTTTGTTTTTATAAGCGGATGTTAGGTAGCGCAACAGAGTTTCCAACCTACGAAGGAATATTCCCACATGTGACACATTCGGTTTAGGTATTCTGTAAATATTGATAATAATAAGACCTAACTCAATGATTTCTATGCCACAGCACTCAAAAAAATAATTTGTTGCTAATCTACTAACGCAATTTAATGTTCTGAAATTAAGATACTTTTTTATTAAAATACAGGTTCCGCCTCTACTTTTGTTGCGACAATATACTGAAGCTAGTTTATAGTTGGTTAGTTTTATATTGTTTTCAGAACCCTGGCGAACAAACGTTTCACTGAGACAAATTACATCAAAATGTTTGCCATCATCACCTAACTCTCTAAGAGTCAAGTTTAACAGGTCAAGTTTACTGAGTAATCCCCCTATATTTTGGTGAAAAATTGAAAAACTGTTAAGGTTTGTTGCGTATGGCACAGAACACTGATTAACGTCAGAACGTTCATTAGGGACGAAAAAAGTCATCAGAGTCACTTACTTTATCTGATTTTTCACTATGTTCACAATTAATCTTGACCATATCGTTGACAATGTTATTTTTGCATTTTAAAATGTTAATTTTATGATTTAATTTTTCACATATCCAATTTAGGAAGGATGATGTACAAGAATTTGAATTTAGATTTACATTTCTATAAAAGTCAATAATTTTACAATTTTCATAATTTTTTACTAATAATTTTAATTCATGATGTAATATATCATTATCCAGGTTACGATTATTACGTATATTTAAAATTATCATTTGGTTATCTTTATACATTCTTATGGTACTACTTAGTTTTGACAATATAATGTAGGGATCTTTCTCGTTATCTCGCACTGACAAAAGAATTATATCATCCTTTAAAATGTTTTAGACATTCCGTGAACACTTGCGAGCACTTCTGAGCTTGGCGCGTAAGGCTTGACCATCGCCGTGACTTTATATAACGGGTAGTTTTCAGTGGATCCGGACTGTATTAGTCTCGAAGACAAGCCCCTTATTTGTTCGTCACCGAATAAGTGAATTGTACTCTGTTTCGTGGGCTTTGACTTGGAAGTAGGTATACTGAAATGTCTCGGTTTCTGTATTGGTGAAACTAGTATGCTACGTTCATTATTACGTGATTTTCGATCAGTTTTCGAAGTGTGGAGCTGTGATCGTGTAATTTCTACATAATTTTGATCTAAGCTATGGTTTTTAATTTTTTCCCTTTATTGCGAGATTGATTCGTGGAATTATTTGTGATTGATTTACTTAATGTTTTTAACTGGTTTACCTTATTATCGCAAGTTTTTATTTTATTTTTTAGGGAACAGTTTTCCGCTAACAGATTCTCTATTTCATTCTCAGCCGATAACAGCTGCTGTCGTAGATCAGTGACGATTTTCTCTAGCTCCTCTATTCTAGCATAAGTAAACATCGAACTTCTGTTTAGTTCAGGAGCAGACAGAGGCGGCGTTTCATCTAAAACATCATCTATATCCGATGCATCTGACAATCCGTCGAAAGAGTTGCTTGTAGGAATGATAGCGCGATACGTCCTACGCACGGTAACAGTTTCAGCTGGTAATTGTGGAACTAGGCAGGAATTGCATGTCCAAGATAAATAAAGATGAATGATGTTGATAGTGAATTAATTATATATAAGATTTTACATCAATATAAACGACTTTCATTCTATTGGCAATAATACAAATTGATCCAACATAAAGCATTGGATCCCGGTATTGTGAAGCTGAGGGCCGAAGAGCGTCTCTGAATAGTCCCACTCCATTATTAACCGCCGTACTGACCTGCATAATTGATCCCCGGCTTGCCAAAGACATAACACCGAGATAACCCACGCGTCCATACATTTCCCAACCTTAAAACAGCGTGTGAAGAGTTAATGCAACGGCAAAGTTTATTTGGCAAAAGCTAGACAAATAGACAACATTTCACGGGGAGATTGGCAAGGAAAGAAAAAAAATGGTCGTCGATGTAATACGGCGACGTAGTGTAGGTGTTTTGGATTGGTTCTTTTTGTAATCGTCTAGAGGCCTGGCTTGGTTATGATTCGTTAAAACCTCTATTTGGTGCAGTTTTTTTAGAGAGTATGGAATTGATTCCAGGCATGGCGCACTCTGCGATTACGCCATGCAGCAGAATGTCTACCGGTGGCCTCTGTCCTGAAGTCGTCCGGTATTCATTGACTTCAATTTTGAGTAACATTAACATTTTGAGTGCCACAATGATTTGAACTTGCACGATCTTCTCCCTCCCTATAGCTTTTGAAAAGATCAAAAGAAATAGAAAGTGTTGATGCTGTCCCTTTCTGTCTGATATTAATAGTTAGGTATCATTAAATGGCCGTCAATGCATTTGTTTATACCTTTTGCGAATAACTGAAAATAGTAAAGTCATATAAATGGGCTCAGGGCTGATATCTTTTGAATATTTCTTAGACAGTGACGATCGATTAATTCAATACTCTTTGGCAAATGAATCAATATTGATTGTACCTCCAGGGTTGTACATTTATTTCATTTTGTTGTCCTAAACGAGTGCTTGATTGACAGCAGGACGCTATAATTTTGAGTAAAAATAAATTGATATTAAAGTCCATTACCATAATTTCTTTAGTCATTAGGAGTAGACACTGTAAATCGAATGACTTTCTACTCATATATTACACACAAATGAAAGCAGGTTACAGTTATACGCTAAGAAATTTTTTTTTGGTCTTTTCTATTTTTTACAATAGGTTACCTATGTTGTCCGGCTGTACACAAGTATCCCAAGATACTTTGTATATTTTTGAGTATAGTAGGTCACTACTAACAGTGTAGTGATTCTATTAGATAGATACTTATAAAATGGTTAACAAGAAACCCACGTGACTCTGGTTATTTGGGCAGTGGCGTCGTACCACGAATACAAAAGATTGCTTTGATTTGAATGACACGAGTCATGTTGTTTTTTGATTACCTTTTTTTAAATACTTAAAAAAGTTAGTATTGTAAGTTGTTCTTTGAAAAAATAGTGGCAATATAACTGCTATGAAGATTCATTCTTACATATGTAAGGTCTATCACGTTAAAAATCTGGAAAAAAAATGGTTTACGGAACTTGTAAAAAATATTTCATGGTTGAAATCAAATATTCTTTAAAATGTAAGTTTCTCTTTAACAAAAAGTTTTCAATTTCAAGCATTCAAAGCTTTTTCAAAATGTTTCATAAATTTAAAGGGAAATATTAAATTTCATGCTTTAATGGATTAAAATATTTTTTAGGTTTTCCAATAAATAAAACAAATTCAAAATACAACAACAGTGATTTCAGATTATTTTGTAGATGTTGTTTCTAAAATAACATTTAATAATAGAAATGTTATTTCAACTCCCGTTTCGCGTATAGAGAACGTTCCCATTTCATAGCCAATATATAAATAAAGTTGTGTAGTTTATTAAACGACTTCAAAATATTGCCCCTTGATACGTTCTTTGGACTGATGGCTTCAATATAAACATGGCGGGATTTATATGATATTACAGTACTAGAAATACTGCTCCAGTAAAAACATGATAATAAATTCTTAGTTTTAATCCAGATGAGGCCTATTTGAGGTATTTTATTCGAAATATTACGCTTAAAGTAAGGTTTTCGTAGCGTAACCGATACCATGGTAAAATGCCTACGAAGCGAAATTTCGTATGAGCAGAGCATCCAATTAGCGGCTTCCTTGTCATGATAATGTATCTTTATTGTTCACAATAACCAGTTAAAAGTATAATTAAGGGTTTAGAATATAGAGTTAGCGAAAGTCGTGCGAATTAGAACGCATCGCGAGATATAGCCATTTTTGCAACGATTGTGAAATGTTCGTGAATGACGCGTGATGCGCGTCAATGTACAGCGAACGGCCGCCCTATTGCCTGACGCTTTTGACACTCGGAATCAAAATAAAGTGTCATGATTGTGTATGATCTCATGTCAAAATTTCGTTAGGCAATAACCCACCAGCTTTAGGGTTAGCTCTTGTTTCAAGGCCGCCGATAGGTATTTTTTGCTGCATGACGGAATCGCAAAGTGCGCTACGCCTGGCTGTGGCGTGGCAATAGTTTACCCTGAGTTGGTCTGATTACTCTCTTATTGGCTTAAGAATCGCACGGTTAGTAGACATTGGAAAATATTATGTAAAGACGATGTTTGAGATCTTGAGTATTCGGTTAAGCAAAATTGAAATCAAACGAGATAGGTATTATTTTTACAAGCGTAGCAAAAACATATCGTGTCTTGTGTTTTCCTGAGTTTAGTTGCCCATACCTACTATTTTGTACTGTGTTATTTTTATTGGTTTTAAGGGAAAATGTCGCTGCGGAATGGTGTTTTTATCAAACATTAATAGCTACTTAAGATACAATAGTTTTATTACAAAATTGAACAAGTAATTCTAGTTTTATGAACACATCTTAAACAGGAATACGAAGAAACATGCCAGAACGTAATACCTAAGTAGGTTTCATAACAATAACTCAGGCTATAACCTTGCTTAAATCGACACGGTCTCAAAATAATAAAGAATATAAAAAAAAAAAAACATAGAGAGCATTCAAGACGATATAGATTCGAATTTGAACCTTGGACCACATGCGTTATAGGTTAGGTGTACTAAATAAGGTAAACGCGTCGTATTCTATAACTTTTCCGTCTTAGTATCAAACACCAAAAACTTTGAACACCTATAATATAAATCTTAAAAACGCATATTATTTTTTACGACAAGGTTTTGTCCCAAATTTTACTTGCTAAAATATTTCATTCGTCTCTATATTCCCATAAATAACTCCCGAACCTCGTAAACATGGCAAAATCATTGAATACCTACTTATCAACGCTTTATGATATAAACTGCTCAGTCCGCACTCGGAAGATCGTAACTTCAAGTTCAAATGTAGCGAAAACATACTCATTGTCCAAAATGACAATTGAAATTAGTACTTTTATTTTAGAGATGTATATTTGTTTATTTTATGCTATGAATTTAAAAGTATATGCGAGGTACCTATGACTAGTGTGAATAATTATATCAATTTAATACAATCAAAACTAAAGTGAATTTATTTAAGTATAAATAACAATTACATAATTAATATTACAGAAATATTGTCTAAATTATATCGATAATAAAAATAATAGAAAAAAAAGTGTGATATAAAAAAGCATGTATTTTATACCGAATGTTTAATGCTTTTTTATATCGTTTGCCTTGAATCTCGCATTTTCCTCGCTGTAGTGTGCCTTGTTACGCTTAGGAATGTATTTTTGAACTATTACAATTTGAAACTCCTTCGATTACTCGCCTGTTAGTAAAGTATGCGAATCGAATAAAAACTTTGCCATTTTCATAAGAAATAACTAATATTGAAATATAATATCTTAATTTATCTTTTCTCAGTCTTCCGAAACGTCAGGAACTAAAATGAGATATTATACGCGATATTATAATCAGTTAAATTGTTTTTTTCAATGAGTTATAATCGCGGAAAGAGAAGAAAATATTAATAACTAATATTGATATTGCACAAGGTAGAAATTCCATTAAAATATGTAGTTACATGGGACTTTATAATATTTTGGGGGAACAAAGTACTAAAGTATGGATTACATCATTGCATCTGACACCCCGGTAATAAATTACAGAGTCGTAAAACAACCGCAAGGAAAATTAAGATATCAAAAGTTATTTTTACGACCTCATACTTGGCTTCGTTGCGTTATTACAAAATGAACCTTTGTGGTACAAAAAAAAAGTTCATGTTTCAGAACAACACGCAAGTTGCACGAGAGATTTAGAAAAAGTCGATCATTTGAGTTAAGGTTTCTTACGCTTATCTCATTAAATAAAATACCATACTGTCTGTTGTTTTGAGCGTAGGTTTAAAGCGTACGAATGTTCTATATGGAAGATTTTAAGAGTGTATGGGTGGGTAATTAATTCGATGAAATTCGGATAGCTTTCGTCAGACCCTAGTCAAATATAGGTAATATGTATAGGTAATTGATTATAATGTGCCCGTGTTTTTGAGCCCATGCTCAAACATGGAATTTTTGACCAGTGGCTTTAAGTTGTATGCGTCTGGAACGTTAGCTTTTAACAAGCTTTAATTTAACTTGCACTGTACGAGTTTGTTTGTTCGGACGGAATCTTGCAAGTTTTTGACCTACTTCCCGGTTTCCGATTGAGATAAAATTTTGCATACTTATTTAAGTTCCGTGACAACGCAATAGTATTATACCATCGAGCTTATCTGATGATTTAGCAGGAGGGTGGTCATAAGAACTCTGTAGTAAAATAATGCAATCCTACCGAGTTTGAGCTCTTTGGAATCGTCTTGGTGAGCAGTTGATGGAAGTTCAAAGAAAAATACAGACGGCATTAAAGCTTGCCACAAAAATTACATTATTGATAAGAAATTATTAATGTTTAATTAAGTGGTTAGTGTAAAATAATTCCTTTTGACCGTAGTCAAATATTATGTTGGGTAGCAAACAACACCTGGTCATCGGACTAATAATGTGTATCGGACTAATTGCCATAAAATTCCTCAATAAAAATATCTGATTGGTTAACCGACAAGTCATTTCCGGTGGCATTTTGTTGAATATCCCTCTTCCGTGACGGCGGCGGGCGGGGTTGACTGATTACTTTTGTGCCAACAACCTAATGGTGTGATTCGATTCGATTTTTGTTTGACACCTTTTGGATTTGTTTTAAACATGTTTGAGTTGATGAAATGGTAATGGTAATGGGTTTTTAATACGAAAACTGACGTTGACATTGCAATAATAGAGAAAGTTTTGAACATCATCATCATCATAATGAAAAAGTTCTACGAAATCAAAGTAGGTAGCGACATACTTATTATATAAAGTAGGATTACCAGTTTCAGTAATTTGACATACTCAAAATTGTCACAATATTCAAGTTACAGGTCATTTTAAATTTTGTTAAAATTATTGAACAGAAAATATGTATTGATGTTTTCTACTTCATTGTTTACGTTTTAGATTTTCACTTTTCGTTGGCGAGGTAACGAAGAAAATGTTTTAGAATCACCGTAAAAGGTAATTTGCAACAATGTCTTTGCTATTCGTTTAAAACAGTACTGTAACTTAAATATTTATACACAACGCATAGCCTAAAGGTCCATTCACACGGATCATAACTACACCACAACGCAGCGGCAAAAAGTCGTGAAGCAGTGGTTACGTCTGAATAGTTGCGCTGTAGCTTCTTGCAGTTGCTTTGATGTGATCGGACCGGTCACACGGTTGTGTTTGAGTGTGAAATGTGTTTCGTGTGAAAGAAGTTCGTTCGCGGAGAAGAAAAAGTCACAATCTGTCTTTTTTTCGTCAGTGTAGATGGGTGAATAGTACCCTAACTGTGGGTCCTGTAACCCATGGTTGAAATCCGTTTAGCTGATTTAGCGTGATGAAACCAAAACGACACATAGAAACATACAAAAAAATCAAAAAATAATATTTTTCGAAACATGCACTTTCAAATAGTCCTTTTCACTTATTTATTTGAAAATATCTTTAATGTACAGACATTTCATTTTTACAACTATATAAATGTACAAAAATTGCTCGTTTAAAGTATGTATAATATGTAACTTTGTATGTATACGATCACTTTAAACACGGATATGTATCATTTATGAAGGAAACATAACACAACAAAATGGGGCTTAATCGCGTATAAATATGATTTATTTAATTACGCGTTACGTCCATGGTGTCGAAGGAACAGAGGGAGTTCCTTCGAGACCAGAGAGACTTTTGTTGTGTTGTGATAATTATTGAAAATCGTGTAAGTTTAAATCAATATAAAAATAACGTAGTAGAATAATGTATTTATTTAGATTGTTTTATTTTATCTGTCAAATGCAATATAAAAGCAAATTGTTAAAGTGATGTACGCACAATTCAATTGCAAGAAGGTTTGTCATTCCACTGTTTTTGTCGTTAAGTACATACACGCTTAAAATAAAGGTCTTTTGCACCACCCTACACCCCCCTCCACTCGTTCCTGAATAACCCGGAAGCGCGTCCGCACTTTATCAACGCCGGTACTTTAAAAACTCGTCGCGTTCATTTATTATCGGACAAGATTTATGCCAGCCAGGATTAATTGTTTTTTTAATTCTCCGGGGCGTCTGTTATGATCCTTCTCGAAGGCCAATTTATGTTAATTCCGAAGTTCTTAGAGTTTTCCTTCAATGTTTTTGAGAGTTTGGGTATGATAAGATGAAAGATAGTGGATAAGATGTACGTTAATATTTGTAATTGTTTATTTTAAAATAAAAAAAGAATTTTTGAAATCGGTCAAATTAGTCTTTGAGTAATCGGTGAACATCCATAAAAAAAAAAAAAAAAAACATTCCGTCGAATTGAGAACCTCCTCCTTTTTTTGGAAGTCGGTTAAAAATACGAGTATATTGGTATGTTATATGAGACTCGTGGCGTCAGGAAAATGACAAGGGAACCCGAAGCGTATTCATTTACTTATATTTAAAGAAAAAGGTGGTCATAAGCTTTTCCTTCGACAATAATAGCGGCATAGGCCTATATGGACGCCACACTCGTGCTATTAATAAAAAACATTATTATTAATAGTAGTTCCGCAATATGTCTGATTTATTTTCCGAATAATCTTAGGCGGGTTAGAGACTGACAAACTCTTAGGTGGACTAGATGAAATTTGATACGGTTTCATTAGCATGTATGTAGTTTATTTATTAGTTCCTAAGTAAAATTGGTACATGTTACCACCACAGTTACTTATATATTACAGTTTTAAATTATACAAATAATTCATCATTTTTTTAAAACATGAGACGCCAGTTGTCTCGTTGTTTTGATTCTTCTCTTTCATATCATATTTCACACAATCTAACCTATTTTTCTTCGGCATTCCTCTTCATCGCCTTCCACATTCATACTTTACGCTTTTCTCACCACATGACCTTCATCCCTCCTCATTACATACCAATACCACGCTTGGCAGTTTCCTCGTACCGTCTTTGAAGTTGGCGCTACTTTCAGACTTCCTCCTACATACTTATATCTTACTCTGTCCTCATGCCATACATCCATCGCAACAATTATGATTTTATAAAAACAGCATACATTCACTCACCTGACAGATTTTATAAGTCTAGGTCTATTAATAGCATAGTATTACTTATAAGCATTTTCTGATAGTTGTATGTTTGTCCACAGATGTTTGAACCCCAGTGTACCACCGCGAGCGATGTGAGCAGCCTGTGACGTCATCATGTGCTCGTGGGTGGTTTCCGCCCTGCTCATCTTGTTCGCCATGGGTAAGAATGCCATTTAATTACTACCGTCACCATAAAAAGGAGGGTTATGTTTTTCAAGTGTACGAAATAATTAAATGATGAATATTATTTTGTAAGTAGGCCGCAAGGGCACATTTACAAGTCTGAGCCTACCGGTATTTCCCAAGAGGAGACCATTACTGAGAAAAAAACCGAAACCAACACAACAGACAGTCTGATCTAAATAAACATAATATAAGTGCTGACTCTACTTCCAATGTATCTTTAGAAATTAAATAATGTACCTATACAATCTACGCGTAGCTGTCTCAAAATTTATTACAGTAACATTGATGGAATAAAAAATGGTAGATTAACAACAATAGAATAACACATTAAAAAAGTTTGTCATGCTCTTATAGGAACCGTGTCGCTTAAAGGATATTTATGTGCCGTATTAATGATTCACTTATTCGGTTTCTGTATGTGGGTATGTAAGTAGCTCAATTTCTTTGTCACACTCATCAGCCGCCTAAACGGTATTATGAGGGAGTAATGTTGGTGCACCAGAACGTCCACTTTGTTGGGTAAAAGCCAAGTTATTAAATATTGACATACAAAAAATTTTCATAGAAGTATAACCATAAACTTTTAAACAAAAAAATAAAACCGACTCCAAAAAAAACTAAAAAGTAAAAAATAACGCCATAATTCCGTTTCTTCAAATTACTTACAAGTAACCGTATGTATACTTAATCTATACAGTATATACAATTAATCTTATTTTGGCGTCGGTGCCATATAAAGAATGTGTAAAATATTGAAAATTGTCGATTTTAGTAAGTTGTGACACGATGGCACCGACTCCAAAATAAGATTAATTGTATATACTGTATAGATTGAGTATACATACGGTTACTTGTAAGTAATTTGAAGAAACTAAATTATGGCGTTATTTTTTACTTTTTTTGGAGTCGGTTTTATTTTTTTGTTTAAAAGTTTATTTATTTTACACTTTTTAGTTAATCGTTACTTAAAAGTGTATCTCGTGACGATTCGAACAAGCCCAAACACGGCTAGGATACATTATTTTATTACATAGATCTGGTGCTTACCTTCCGGCTCCATCATCAAATCAATTCGATGGTACCATTCTCATCAGGAACATTTAAATTTGTGACTATGAAGTTGCTTAGCTAAATTAATCAAGATATTTTGTCGCCACCCGTAAATCATTTATCATTGAGGAGTTGCGATGGCATTCTGTGGTCTTCTGCATCAGTTCCACTTCACCAATTTACACTTTCTGAATGCAAATGCTTATTATGTTTCTTAGAATACCAAAATCGCTATATGTACCCTACAATATTCGAGGAGTTCCTTCAATTCCTCATGGATTCCATCATCAAATCTTCACCAAAATTAAATGGGACCAACTAGAAAGTACCTTCCATAAAACCAAAAAATTTTTTTGAAATCGGTCTAATAGTCTTTGAGTATATGGTGAACATCCATAAAATATATATATATATATATATATATATATATATATATATAGAAATAAACATTCCGTTGAATTGAGAGCCTCCTCCTTTTTTTGGAAGTCGGTTAAAAAGAATGGCGTCACGTACCTGACAGTCTGGTGGAATGCACCTTTTGACGTTTCTTTCGTCTCATTTGTGGGACAGGCATAGACCACAATTTTGTAATCGCGTACTTTTCTCAGTTCTGCCAAAAAAACTTGTGTAAATGTATAATGTATGTCTTATTCTGCCGTGCAAAAGCGGTATGTCAAAAAAAAAACATTATCATGTTATTGGGTTTTTATTATTATACCATTAGCTTGACAAGTTCTTTCGTGACGCTGTTAAGCTATAAAGAAAGTGTAGCTAATGTACAATGCCAAATAAATCTTATTTAAAACATATAAAGAAATCCTTTCAAATATTTTTAGTTTCACTTGAAACTATATTTACAACCTTATTTTTTTTTCGGAAGTCGATTTCATTTAGCGAACCAGTATAGTGGGCTAGTCTTCAGTATGTGCTTAAAATTTGACTGGCCTTGATATGTCGGCTAATTTAGTAAAGATTCATTTAAACTTACACAATTTCCCGTTATTATCACAACAACCCAAAACGGGGCTTAATCGCGTATAAATATGATTTATTTAATTACCTTTCGTTGATAATTATTTGATTTTGATATACGTCGCATTATATCCATAGTCTCGAAGGAATCTACATCATCCTGTATTTAACCCCGTTTTGTAGTGTTACAAAAATAATTTTGTTACAAAATAATGTTGTATTTCGCACAACCTCGCACTCCCTCAATGGGCTGTTAATAAGGGTATTAGCAAAATATAGTTTAGTCTAGTAGTTTAGTCTTGTGTATGTAAAGTAAGCATTATTTTAAGAGGTAATAATAGTTCGCATTTAATGTAACATGAGAGCACATTTGTTGTTTCTCACCGGGCAATACTAATAGTGTTTAATGCCCGGCAGTGTGAGCATGTCATGCTCGCTTAAAGGTCTTTGCTTACGGTGGCGTCGTTGATCGGGTCGCAACCTTCCCTAAAATATGGTTGAGGGAGGCGATGGCTGAGATATGCGTCATGCTCGTGAACGGGTGCCGTTTGTGGGGTCCGGTCTGTTCATGCTAGCAAGGGCCAAATTAATTGTATACCTAGTAACTGCCTACCAGTGTTTAATGAACTGATGACGTGAGAGACTTCATCCTGTACTCGATTGAAGTTATTCTTTTTTTATTTGATTTAGAGACTGTATACATCTCTAAGAGTTTTGTTTTATTTATAGAGGTATATCCTTAAACATTTCTGAGCATTTTAATTAACTAATTTTATCTTTTTGCATGTTATGACGCCTAGAGACCATATACATCTCTAAGAAATTTAGATTTAATAATAATTATGTTTAATGTATTATTCACTTTGACCCCTAAGAGACCTTAAACATCTCAGTAGAATTCAGTCAAATTATTATATTTAATTTTATCGCATGTCGTGACGTCTAGAGACCTTATACATCTCTAAAAAAAAAAAAAAGATTATATTTTATATTAACATTGATCTGGAGAATTTGTACATCTCCTCTGCGTGTATCAATTATAAATTAGTTATAACACAATTGTAAAAGTTTTAAGTATAATTAAGACAATATTGTAATAGTTAATTGGTACACGCATATTAATTGTTTTATATACTCTGACATTTAGAATTTTATTCTAGACACATTCTAGATTTACTAATTATTTAAATTATTAAAATGATGATTTTATCAATAATAAGTAAGTATTATACTTAAGTTAAATGATCTGATTAGGTTTTTCTGGGTTTCCCTAATCCTTGCAACAAATGTTGGATCATATTGTACGTTTCCCAGCAAAGACTTCTCTCATTGTAACTGACAATTCGAAAGTGCTTGTATCTAAGCCTACTTGAATAAAGGATATTTTGATTTGATTTGATAAATTTAATATAGGTAATCTAAAAATGTTAATGATAACATGTCCAATCCCTAAGAACCTGATATGATCATCACTATGCGTAATTATTTACATACTGATAATTGCTTGTAATGCTTATTTTTTTATCAATTTTACGTTTTGCTAGTCGCTCATAAACTTGTAGAGAGGGTTAAACATTTCATTGACCAAAATATCCGCTATGGCATAGTGAACATTGGCACTGAAATCCTATTCGCATGTAAGCCAATTTAGCAACGGTCCAGTGAACAATATTGCACACCACACAACCTCGCGCTCCCCCAATCGGCTATATTCCATCAACTTCATGCATCAAAGAACAAAGCTAGTCAATATTTTTACAACTCTAATCCTGGGACAACAAAGGCGAGATTTACATCGATGTCCCGTCAATTAAAATGGAAATTGGGGCCGAGCGCGTACATAAAACATGCAAATAGGTATATAGCTTGGTGCAGATTTTTATATATCAATTTGTTACTTCGTTTTTTAAAGTTTTTTGAAATATTGTTTTCGGTTTCGGAGGTACTACAAGTGTCTAAAAATATTATACTTACTGTAATGCGAAAGATAGAGTTAACGGAAGAAGGGGCAGAGGCAGACCAAGATTAACCTAGTTCAATCAAATAACAGAAAAAGTGGGTACTGTGTCGTATCAGGAGACCAAAAGGCTAACAGAGGATAAGGAAGAATGGCGATTACTCCACCGATAAGAGCGTAGCTCTAAAGTTACGAACGAACGAACCAATGTGCAAGATATTGAAGTTTTAATTGTTCAATAAATAATGAAAAACAAATAACCAAAAAAAGGACTTTGGTAACGCAGGCAGCATTCTCGTGCTGTGTGGCTACTAAAACCGAAACCGAAACCTATCCACTTAGATTACGCTCATGGGTCCCCTGTTGCCTCCCTCTGTCTCATGATGAGCTTCCTGTAGATTCCGTGTATCTTACGAACTCAGTGTCTCGTCACCAAATGCTATAAAGTTGTATTAGGCGCCGAGAAAATTGTATTCCATCATCTTAATTCAATTCCGTTAACCCGCCGTCGAGTCCGCTAGCTTGCTCATGACCGGGAGGTCAGATTCTGCTAAAGAGTCGCCGTGCGTCACGTGCCACTACGGAGTGCGGGCCATAATGAGAATACCTAATTTAAAATCACTTGAAGACGTTGGATACACCATCTACATGACACAATCATTCACCATGGAAGAATGTTTTAAAAATTCTGATCACAAGCAGGCCCCTATTTCATAAACGTAACAGGTGACAGTTGACAACGACAATTCGGCATACATTACTTCTCCATCATGGTGCCAGGCATACATTTACTCGGTGACCCAGCAATGTACGTCGAATTGTCGTTGTCAATTGTCACCTCTCACGTTTATGAAAAAGGGGCCAGGCAAGTTTAACGAATAAGATATTGACCTGCATCTGCATATGTTGGACTTTTAGTTTCTATACGACAGTCTGGTCCTATTACCTGCACTTTATTTGTAATGTTCGAGAAGACTTGGAACTAGTGTTGTGAATTAGAACTAGATTTGAGTCTCAAAGACTCGGGTGATAAATAACCACTGGAACTGGCTCTGACTTTTTTTATTTGTGTATGTGTCATTAGAAATCAGAATTATATATATTATTTACAGCTGAGATTATTATTAAGCCAAAACAATTTAACAAATATATCACATTTTACAGTAAAACTAAACCTAAAAATATAACTAAATCAAAAGTAACTAAATCTAAAAACTATAAGGTTTCTGCTGTGGCTACGGAACCCTAAAAATGCCCCGTATTATTTACATGTACAAAAATTAAAGCTATTAATACAAAAAAATAGCCCATATCCCTCCTGGATGGCCGGATGCCTTGAAGGCTGGTAGCATTGGCACGCTGAATAGCTGATTTTCTGGGTTAAATGCCAGTCCTCTGCAACCGATGCTTTGATTCGATTGTATTGCCCGATTTGTAAGAAGTCTCATTGCCGACCTCCAAGCCATAAAGGCTGACGCTTACAGTTCAAGCCTTTAAGACTCAAATTTAGTTTCGATTCACAACACCACTCGAACCCAGGCGCAGGAAGCAAAGTCAGTAATGAAACTCAGAACGCACCTACTTGAAAGCGATTTATTTCAACTACTTGGAAAGTTTTTCTTCGCGAACTAGTTGCATCTCGAACAATTTCTTGCTTTTCGTATAACGAAGTCAAACTTGCTGTAGGTAGTATAGTAGGTAAGGTAGGGGTATACTGGGTGATTGATGCAAATAGGTCAGTATTTAGTGGGTCAGTAAACTAAAATCGACACCATGGTTCTTAAGAACAGATTTCGCTATCTCTCATAGTTTCTGAGTTCTCCCTACTGACCCATTTGGATTGATCATCCTGTATATACTCAATTCATTAACTATGAAATTGAGGATAAATATTGAAAGGCATTGAATATAATATTAATAGGGTCAAACGATCTCCGTGGGTACTAGTAATTCTGAGCCTGTGCTCCTTCATTGACTTGGAGTGGTCGGGTTAATTTACTTACTATTATTTTTTACTAGCTTTTGCCCGCGGCTTCGCCCGCGTACTACACGTAATTTTTAACTGTCTACAGAATAAGAGGTTTTCAGTTTGACCCTTATGTAGGAATGTATGTATTATCTCGCGTTTGGCTGAACCGATTTAGATTCGGTTTTCGAAAAAGTATTTGTTACCTTCTGGAGGTTTCCGTATACAACGTTTTGGTAAAGGCAGTTCTCTTTTTTTAAAAAAGAAATATTTGCAATAATTGTTGAATTGTTACACCGGCAATGACTTACAACTAATAAGAGATTATGATAAATGCAGATTTCTACTCTTGAATAAAAAATTTTGCCCACGGCTTCGCTCTCGTCAAATTCGGGGTCATTTTGAATTTAAAAATCAGCTAAGGGCATGTCGGACCATGCTTAGTGTACGGTACCGCAGCTGTTACTACAATAATAAGCACTACAGACCAGCAAAAGAGCGTATCTTCATGCGGCTTACGTCCTTTTGTTAAGAAGCGCAGTTTTTCGGCAATATCTCCAAAACCGTGTATCCGATCTTATTGCACACAATTTTCGTTAAAAGTATCTATGAAATTTTACGTTCGTAATTTTTTTACGACTTACTGTTTAGAAAATAGAGGGAGGGGGGAAGGACACTAAATATTCCCTAACTCAATATTTTTTCTTAGAAACTTGTAAAGTGTTTTCACTACCCAAAGGTTTTCTGGAAGAGTTCGCTGTTTAGCGATAAGGCCGCCTGTTGTTTACCTCTCGTAATTAACGTCCCAAAAAACCATGAAAACGGCACCTATATTGATATTTTCACATTTCATCCCCATCGTACACCAACAGGGAGATTATATTTCACGTCTGCTACGTTGAATTTCAAAATCAATGCCATTTTCGTAATAACCGTCTCAAAGACCCATAAAAACGACAGCCATATCTATATTTAGACATTTCATCCCCATCGCACACCAACACGGAGATGATATTTCACGTCCGCCAAATCGGATTTCAAAATCAATGCCATTTTCGTAATTAACGTGCCAAAAAACCATAAAAACGACACCCATATTGATATTTTGACATTTCAACCCCATCGCACCCCGACAGGGGAGATAGAATTTCACGCCCGCCACGTCGGATTTTAAAATTGTTGTTATTTTCGTAAACAGCGACCGGATAAACCAAAGAAACAATACCCATGTCGACTTTTCGACTTTGTAACAAAGTTTCCCCTTTTAGGGGTTGAATTTTCAAAAACCCTGAAACGCGTATTTACTCATTTATTGTTAAAAATACTTGTGTGAAGTTTAAAATTAAATAGTCGAAACTGATCTGATTTCTCCATACAAACTTTGGACCCTCATTTCATCCCCTAAGAAGTTGAATTCTCAAAAAATCTGAAACACGGGTTTTCTCTTTTATTGTTAGGAATACTCCTGCGAAGTTTCGAATAAAATAGTTTATTTAATCTTGTTTCCCCATACAAACTTTGGACCCCCATTTCACCCCTTTAGGGGCTGAATTTTAAAAAACCCCTTCTTAGTGGATACTAACATTATAAAAGCTACCTATTGTGAAAAAATCAGCTCTCTAGATCTAACGGTTTGGGCTGGGCGTTGATTTAAGTGAGTCAGTCAGTCAGTCAGTCAGTCAGTCAGTCAGGACTTTTACGTTTATATATATAGATTACAATATATAGAATAAGGATTATCCTGCGGCTTCACTTGCGTAGTCTACTTTGTTTTACGTAGGGAACTGTGTTTTTTTTTGGAATTTAATTAACCTAACCCGTGTCTGTCCGTGTCAAGCGATTACCCTGTTATCGCGAAATCAGAAAAAACACATTTTTGCAAAATATTTAACATATTTTCAATATTATACAAGGTTATACAGGATAAAAGTAAGTCCCTGCATCCTCATTTAGTATAGATATTTCCATATTTACATTCAAAAATCCGGCCAAGCGCGAGTCGGGCTCTTGCACCGAGGGTTCCGTACAATATATATGATACAAACGGCCTTATCTATGATTGTCCAGTATTAGCAAAGTTCTACTCCTAAGCAAAACTTACGCGGTATTTGATCATTCTACATTGGTTACTGACATAAACAGACGGACACAAAATTGTGGTCAAATGCCCGTCTTTCGTCACTAAAAGAAAACTGTTTTAAGTATTTGTTTTTACAGTGGCACCATAAATACATCATCTGTGAAAATTTCATGACAGTTCATGACATACAATCTGTTGACAGACGGACAGACAGCGGAGTCTTAGTAATGGGGTCCTGTTTTACGCTTTGGGTACGGAACATTCAAAATCATGCAGAAGTTAAACATTAATTACAAAAAAACTTACTTATGCATTAATTGGACACATTTTTTTACTATTACTTTTGTTTTGTTCCTCTCTAATAAATATAGTGTTTTCATGATTATAAATGAACTAGACTTCTTTCTTAAGGAATGGCCAGAAACCGCCCAGGACAGAGAACATTGGAAGAAGAAGGGGAAGGCCTTTGCCCAGCAGTGGGACATGACGGGTTCAGAATAATAATAATAATTATTATTATTCATTTGCAAAATGTTATCCAAGAGTTTCTATTTCTAATTACAGTATTTTAAATAAATATTTAATTCATTAGTACCAAGATTAATTGAGAAGTCTCGTAGCAACAGAAACTTTTCGCATTAGTTCAAGTTTTTCATGAATTTCGTCGTCTCATTAGCCTTTGTTTTGTCTAGACGAAACTGTTTAGAGAAAGTTTCTGAATGTTCTACATTTAATGTTTAGTCGGTATTGAAGAATTATTAAACAGGCTCAACGGTACAGTAGCCTCAAGAGAAAATATTACCCATTTGAAACGTTCTTCAAGATAAAAAAGTTATACTCGTTTTTACAAGTTATGCGTTTTTGCCGTGTTAGTATATTAGTTTAAGTAACTCTTGCAAGTTTGTCAAGTTACGTGATAATGCAATGCTATGATACCTTCGAGCTGATCTGATGATGGAGCCGGATGGCATGTACTCTATTCCAATGACCACATTGGAATTGAGTAGGTAATAAAATAACGCAATCCCACCGGGTTTTGGGCTCTTTAAATAGTATCGGTGAGTAGTAAATGAATATTTAAAGAAAAGTTGAGTCGGCAATGAAAGTTTAGTGATATCTAAATATTAAAAAAAAAATCTTATGCCGGCCGCACACGTAAATGTAATTTAATATATTTGCTTGTCAGTATTTTCAAACAGCATTAATAATATATAATGTATTATGTCCTACTGCTAGGCAAAGTCTTCCCCTTTTAAACTCCAACTTTTCCTAATTCCGTATCAAACCTGACTAGCCGATGATAAATACCCCCGCCGATAGTCCAGATCAAACCACCATTTCCGACGTTTACCGCGTCGTTACTAGCTCTCGGCATTTACACTTTAATGCTTGATTTTGTTTTTTTTTTATTTGAATATATATTTTTTTATTTATGAAATAAGCAAAACGCAAATTGGTAACTCGATTCCATTTCAAGAAAAATAATTAACTCTAAAATGGAATTCTTTCTGAGATAATGTTTTGGATATATTGATATAACCAATTTAAATTGAGAATGTAGACATGTTTAGATGTAAGTAGGTATATTAATTAAATATTGCACGCCTTCGTGAGGCAGGATATCAAAGACACTAAACTAGTATTGTTAGACCTCTGTATACACATACCAAACAATAAAAAAAAATTGAATTTGAGAAATGATAAACTTTCCTTATTAATTTTAATTTATTGCCATGTGAAGTTCCTTAAAAAATTAACTCGTCTCAAACAGCCCTAATTAAGAGAGTTCCATTCTCTTCCATTTTCGTCAACTTGTTTTAATGATTACCCTTAACCTCCTCCCCTTTTCGCACCCCCTTTACGGATCCCCCTTTATGGACCCCTAATGAGTTCGCCAGCAGTTTCATTAAACGTCGCGAAAGACTTGTTGTCTCTTGTTTATATGCTAATGCTCTTTGCGTGCAAGATGAACCTGCATGTTGCCACAGTGAAATCAACTTTATAAAAAGACTGTGTAAAGTTGTTATTTGTGCAAAGACATTGTAATGAGAATGCAGAGGATCGTAGGTTACCGTGGAGATTTTTTGATGAATGTCTTCTTTTAAAGTTTATGTGTTAAATTCTTTGTTGAGTCGACGCGAGGTTTTTGTACCCACGAGTTTGGGTACTTGTGTAACTTTTGACAGGTTTATAGAAGAAAATATAATATTTGGTACTAGAAGATGTCTGAAACTTTGCATTTAAAGGATACAAAAGTCATTACCCCCTTTCTCGCTCCAGTGTTACCGGGAAAAAAGTATGTGTTAAATTCTATGTTGAGTCAACGCGAGGTTTATGTACCCACGAGTTTGGGTACATGTGTAACTTTTGTAAGTTTTATAACGAAATATTATTTGGTTCTTTGTGTCCGAAGGATAAAAAAGTCATTACCTTATTTTTCGCTTCAGTGTAATCGGGTAAACAGTATGATGTAAACATTCTCGGATATCCATAATCCGTGTGTCAAAAATGGTTGAAATCTGTGTAGCTGTTTTGACGTGATGAAGATTCCAAGACACATACGTGCCAAAAAAACATACGAAGTTAAAAAAACTATTCAGAGACCTTCACACAACCCGTTTCACTTATAAAAAAAAACTTTATCTAAAATTTTCCTGAGGTCGCCTTCGCTTACTTACTGGCAAAATTCTACTGTAATCCGGTCTAATCTATACTATTATGAAGTTGTAGAAATGAAGTTTACATTGAAGGTATTTTTGTATGTGTCGTTGTGGCTTCATTACGCCAAAACGGCTAAACAGATTTCGACTATTTTTGGTACACGAGAAGCTGGGCATCCATGGACGGTTATACAATACCATATATCCAATTACGCTGATACAAAAAGAGGGTTAAGATGTTTTCCTCCTCCACCTTTAAGTCCAAAATATAAATAAACCAAAGACTATATCGCAGCTAAATTGGAACTTAATTTGAGTACCGTCACCTTAATCAAACGCACATTGAAACACGTCGTTTACCGCTTGATCCTAGATTTTTGGCAGAGTGAACTCTGAACACACTGAATTAACTTTCCTTAGCTAAGCTTTTAATTTAAAATGACACTTAGACTTGTTTCTCAACTTTGCCATTTAAATGTACCAATTTAAACTAGTAAAGTGTATCACGTATTTTATTTTGCCTTTGTTACCGACGTTTTCTATGGTCAGCAAGTGTCGAAAATTCAAATGTAACTATGTACAGATGTAGTGCATAATTGTTTTCCATCGTATTTTTACGGAAACGTACGAGCTTATCTTGCTATCTCAGTAGGTTCCAGCACAAAAAGTACTGAGGTTGATTGAAGTAGCATGACAAATACGAACATTTCCGAGAAAATATGATAGAAAACAATTTTGCACTACATCTGTACGCAGTATCACTAATTTTGTCAAAACCACCCCCAAATTTATTTAACGACAAAGTGTCGGTTATGTTGTACATATATTCCATACCAAAATATTTTTGTTTTTCAATTCTAGAAGAGTGTGATGGCGGTGTTTTATTATAAAACATTGTCATCGAAACTTCACACTGAAAATTAAAAAACTTTTAATGAATGAAACATTTAGTTCTATTGTTTACTCCGGCGTCCCGCGATACTCGAACAATGCCTCGTCGGTATAACTCTCTAACCTTTTTACCTTTTTTAACCTTTTTCAACCGTTTTAACCTTTTGAAACAAGAATCGTAGACACAACCAAAGCACAACAATTACTGTTCGCTTCGTAGCTAAGTCAATAATGTGGTAAATAATTTGCAAAGGTATACAGAAACGTATAAATTGTTTACGTATTTGACTTTTAAAAAGTTTTCATTATACAGCCTTTATTATGTGATTAAATCATAAGCTTTATTGGATGAAACAAAATGTAATAACCATTACTGCAGAGGCTGCAAAATAGAGATGGCCAAGTGTTAACTAGCGAATAAAATCAAAATTGAACCATCTGTTCAAGAGCTACGGCCACCACCAGTCAGACACACAGACATACACGTCGAACTTCTAACACCTCTATTTATCCGTCGCTTTATAAAACACATCTTTGTTGCCCAAATGTCCTTATTATGTCAATGCGATGCATCTTTTCCAAATTTAGAATATTATGAAATCAGACTAAAATTTACCACAATACCTGCAAATTAATTACAACAAAGAAACTTCGTAAAATCCAAGAGTATTTAACGATAATCCTCTCGTTTTACGTGTTCGGTAAAATCTCGGGATTGCCATCTTATAAAGCATTTAAGTTTGGCTGTATCGTCCTTTATTTAAGCCCCGAACTTTTGCTCCATAAACGCCTGCACTCCCAGGGCAAAACTGAATAACTTATAAACTTTAAAACTTGAGCAATTGAGATTTCCATCAAGTTCTGAGTTGTGGCTGTTCGCTGCTGACGTGACGGAGCAGCTGAGCTTTCAAATTTACGCGTTGTTGTTGAATTTTGCTGTTTTTGTTTGATATGATAATGATGCACACTGTAGATAAATATCAAACTCCTGATTTACCACGGTTAACAACGGAACCGTTACTAGTATACGTGGACATATTGGAGTTTGATATTTTATCTTTGATTATTTATCCTATAGGCTTGATAACCGAATTGTGTGAATGAAATTCAATGACTGTTAGCTTAATAGCCACTTCTCTTATGTAAAATGTATATATTAATTTATATCTTTGACTTTGTAGACACATAACATCTCCAAAATGAAATTTGTTGACCATGGAGACCGTTTACATCTCCCAATTCATAGTTTTCACCACGGAGACTCTCTACATCTCCATTACTTAGAATAAGCTTTTCTTATACATGTATCTATCATTTATTTATTTTTTTACTTTTTTGACGCCTGGAGACATGTCTGAAAGTATGGATTAAGCTATAGCTTAATCTATAGTTTGTGTACTGAAACTTACATGTAGAGGGTAGTAGGTATATATATATACTTTCTGCGATGGATGTGGAGACAATATTATACATCTCACTGAAAAACTGTGCCCAGGTATTTGATGTTGTATTTCAATATATTGTTTTTAGATATAATGTAATTATGTAGATTGTAAAACTTCGTCTGTTTATTTTAAAATCACACAGGTAAAAGTGTTGTTGAGGCCAACTTGCAGAATATTTTTTTAAATTTTGAGATTAGTCAACTTAATTCTGCACAAAGCAATATTACTGCGGCGTCGCTGTATTGTCGGATCAGCATTCTGATATCCAGCACGAGCATCCTGGTATCCAGTCGTTTTCCGATGGAATCAAATAGAAGATAAAAAATTAAAAAACACATTTTTTATAATTCTGATTTCATATAACAACTCCGACCAAGTGTGAGTCGAACTCGCACACCTCGCACACGCAGTGCAGTGTTAGCAGAGCCCAACTCCTAAGAAAAAAGTACGCGGTGCAGGATCATTTTATATTGGTTTCTGACATAGACAGACATAAAGAATTTAGAATTTCAGATTTTTCTCGTGGATTGTGCTTTAAGAGCTACCAAATTTCATCTTTCTAAGACACTTGGAAGTACCCTATAGATTTTGCATGGACAGCAAGTGTCTTTGAATTGCATTGACTTAGAAGCTTGATTTTTTTACAGCTTCAAGGTACCGCAGACATAAGTATTTGATGTTAATTTTAACTTGATGCCGTCACGCGTTCTTGAGAAAAAGGGTTTTGAAGATTGACGGATAACAAAGTGATCCTATAAGGGATCCAATTTTTCCTTTTAAAGATTCAAAGATTCTTCGTGTTCATTTTCGAGATGTGCAATTTTTTCGACGCCGAGTGTATGTCACAATGTCTCTAACGACGTTATTTTGGGGATCGTAGACTTCTTTCACATTGTCGAATATCCGTAAAATTAATGCAAAATAAATTATTATGGGTCCTTTAATAATACATTAAAGAAATGAGTGACGTTTTAAATTACTTGGAAACAATGTTGCAAATGCTGTTACACACAGAGTTGCGTCCAATTTAAAGGCAAAGATAAGTTTGTTTACTTATCTTTACCCTTAAATTGGACGCTACGACCGCTTAATTTCATAAATATATATCCAAACCCTATTACTATGATTCTGTGCTTATCTTATTTTGCCCTAGCCTGTACATTAACTAATTCACTGCTACGATCCCGTTGCTACGTACCATGCGTTTTCCCGTATGTAGAGGAATGTGCGTAGCGCTACGAAAAGTCTTGCAACGAAAGTGTTAAATTGTGAGCAACCCTCTGAGTAGCCAATAAATAACATAGTACTGTAGCATGAGGTAAGCGAACCTTCAAACACGCAACCTTCTAATAATTATTATATTATTTGTCAGACTTTATAATTATCATCTCAGCCACATAACTTGGTGCCAGCCTTTGAACAAAAGCCTCCCCCAACGATTTCCACGCTGACCGGTCTTGGGCTACGCATATTGGGCCAAACAGTATTATCTCGTGATATCTATACTAGTAAAAAGTTGTGAAAATAAAATATCTGTACATTGAAGATATAAAAAAAAATGGACTATTTGGAGATCAGTACCGCTTACCTTATATCCTTTATTTTTAAAACCCTTTTAAGAACACTTTTTCTTGTCTCTTGATGCATCTGATTATAATTTTTTGTAAAACTGCGCGGCTCACTAGAGCTATCTAAAGTTTAACGACCTGCAAGCTGCATAGCGTAGCACGTCTACGGACTTCGTAACCGCTACGATTTTTGTAGCAGTTACGGTGCCTTATATAATACACTCGTAGCAGAATAATAAACCAAATGTTTCAATTCAACTTTCTTACCACACTCATGTCCACATATCATGCTAAAAGTTCAAAATGCTACATAAAAAAAAAAAAAAAAACCGACTTTCTAAATAAACTAAAAAGCCATAAATAATATTTTCTGTACAGTACGGATCACATTTGAATCACCGTTTGAAGTCAGTGCCAAACCATTTATTTATTACTATGAAGAACTGCGGCGGCGAACCTTTAGTTATGATCTACTTACATATATATGTAGTCATAGTAATTCGTATTTTTGTTGAATAAAAAACTTTATTTACTTCAGGTTTGGCATCGACTTCAAAAGGTGATTCAAATGGTATCCGTACCGTACATAAAAGATCATTTATGGCTTTTTAGTTTACTTTGAAGTCGGTTCTTTTTTAATTATAAATTTTTATTTTTTGCTTTTTAGTAATGGATTTTAGTAGTGACATAAAGTATTTTTTAGAGCCCAGAATGGGAAGATTGAGGAGACACTTTGCACGCATCTTGAGTCTTTGGAAGTAATATATGTAAAAGTTGGTTAGTTCATTGTACCTTCCATCATCAGCTCAGCATGAAATGATGACAACCAGAGGAAAAGAACTGATAACTTTAGAAAAATATATACAAAACATTGTTAGTGCCACAACAGTGTTAGCAGATTTCCTTGGTATTTCATCATCTGATCCTGACTTGGTGATAAAGAGATTACTTCAAGGACACACTATAAAGAATATGACTAACAGTCTTAACGTATCTACCTACAATAGATGACTTTTTAAGGAATTCTCCTCTATCTCTTAACTATTAAGGAGTTGTACCTTTCATATCATCTATAACCTCCTCCTTTTTTGGAAGTCGGTTAAAAATGGCCAATACTCTAAAACCAATACTCTTAGTACCTATCAACATTTCAATACACAAAAATCTTACTCATACAGTACCCACCTATGCATGGATACTTACTGTAAGACAGTATTGTACCTTGATATTTTGATGCGTACTAGAGAGACATAAATATATAAATCAAACATTATAGGTACTTACGTGTTACTGCTATTAGAATAGTGTTATTTATTTGTTTCAAATTTTGCACGTCGAGTTTCACACACTTAGTGATATCTAAATTAATCATAAATCTATTACTGATAATGTTTAAAAAAAAAATGTCTGCATTTGAAGACATTTTCAAATAACTGAATCGAGTCTACTACGGGAACTGGAAGTTTACTGAATCGATAATGTTTATTACTAGCTTCTATTTTATTTTTCTACTCCTATACTTTTATCTGTCATTTACATAGTCGCTAAGTTATATACCATGACACCGATAATTAGTCGACGAAAACTCTAATCTTTATAGTCTATAAAAGCACTGTTTAGCGCACTTTTATAGTTCATACATTTTTCATAAAAGCACTGTTTAGCGTGCTTTTATAGTTCATACATTTTTCATAAAAGCACTGCATACCATGATAATAACAATATATATTTTTTTAATTAGGCTTCAGACCTAATTATTTATAAAGTTATTAGAGCGGTACCAACTTATTAAATCAATATTACACAAAATAAACTCAGATTTACAAACATTGTATTATTATTATTCTATGTAAAAAAGTCGGCATTAATTATGTCTTAATTAACATTTTTTATTAATTTTAGATATCTTTATTAAACTAGACAGTTAGTATTACTAGCGAGTGCAAACAAATTAAAAAGATAACAAACCATAGACAAGCGTGGTCATTTTTGAGTTCCCACCAAAAATGTTAACTTTTTAACTTCCAAGTTTCTATTTGCAAAAGAAAAGACAAAAAAAGCTAATTAAATATTGTACCAGATAAAGTATTATTTCCATAAATAAACAAGAAACTGTACCTACATAGCACAATTTTGTTTTATTTAAAAGTAGTAGTAGAAAAGGTATTTTATGTACTCCTGTACTTCTTTCTGTAATTTAAATGGTTACCAACTCTAATATAAAGACATACATTACTTAAAACTTGCAAAACTCTATAGTCTATTTCCCAAAAAAGCATTACTAAGCGTGGCACAATGTCGCTATTAACGTATTCCTTGGTGCCACAGAGTACA
Organism: Hedya salicella; assembly: GCA_905404275.2. Classification (NCBI taxonomy): domain Eukaryota; kingdom Metazoa; phylum Arthropoda; class Insecta; order Lepidoptera; family Tortricidae; genus Hedya; species Hedya salicella. The sequence goes on along the minus strand of FR990099.1, from coordinate 18,379,711 downwards.
AAATTTCAATCTAATTATTTATAATCAGTGAGTCTTAAACTAATGGTATATGAAATAATTTATGTTACCAACTTAACAAATCGCCGAATTCATACAGTTTTAAATTGAAAAAATATAATGTATGTAAATGCATTGCTGCCAACTAGAAAAAAAACATTTTTTACAATTTACGTACACATATTTTATCGCCTATTTTTTTTCAAGTCATAACATGTTTTCATCACTGGCAAGTACATGCGAATTTAAAAAATAAAAAAGCCATATATATTGATTGATAGCTAGCTAGCTTTTTAATTTTCTTTGTGGCGCTAAATTATATTCATCTTGAAGTTGTTGGTTGTTGTCTCGTTATAAACTGTTGAAAGTGAGAAAAATGTAGGAAGACGAGCCTAATTGTACTTACTGCCGAAGAAATTTGTGTCGTGGCGCAAGAAGTACCAAACAATTTGCTGCTTGAAAAATTTCGGCGCAAATATAAATATTTAGACTTTTTGTGTTTTAAGTGCTTAGGGGTCCTTCATTAATTACGTAGGGATCCCTGTCGTAATTAATGAATGGCCCCTTAGTTATAGAAACACTATTGTTTGCAACGTTGTATAATTCGGTCTAAAACGCTCGTGGCATCTTTCTTTGCGATACTTGCCAAGGCTCGCATCGCAACCCACGCCACTCGTCTTTTTTACAACACCCCTATTATACAACAGTTGCATAAAATACTAGTATGCAACGGTGTATAACTGGTTTAAAAACGCTCGTGGCGTCTTTACTTGCGATGTTTGCCAAGGCTCACATCGCAACCCACGCCACTCGCATTTTAAGACCCTTCTTATACAACAGTTGCATAAAATACTATTACCTGTCACGTTGTCTGTCGGTCTGTAATCAAATTTGGCAAGTTAAATTTGATCCTTTTCCCGGTTTCCGAATGAGCTAAAATTTTGCATAGTTATGTAATTATAAACCGTCGAGCTGATCTGATGATGGAGCAGGAAGGTGGTCATAGGAAGTCTGTAGTAAAATAATGGATTCCTACCGAGTTTGGGCTCTTTAGAATCGTCTCAGTGAGTGATTGATGGAGGTTTAAAGAAAGTTACAGTCAGCGATAAAAGCTTGTCGCATAAATGAAGTTTTTGATAGAAACTTATTTTTTGCATCTTTATGTGCGCTTAGATTACGCCAAAACTTAGTGTTTAACTAATGGAGATGCCATAAGTTTATATTCCCCTCTGCCAAAGTTCCCGCGAAATCACTGGTTGGTTTATACAATAAATTGTCTCTGTGTGGGTGTTTTTTTACTGTGTGTTTTTGTATAAATATTAACATTTTCGTAGTGTACTGTTCGTGTTCAACTTGCCCCCTGCTAAAACTGCGTGAAATATTTCTTCAGTTATGACACGCCTGCAAAGATGATAATCTTTAATGGTTAAATGCTTTAAGACCCATAACGGCTAGACGGATTTCAATATTTTTTCATCATCAATCCACTTTTATGACATGGATAGCTACATAGCCGATGACGGTAATAGAATATTTTTGGGTGAGCTTTAGGCTGTTTTCCTCTCCGCGCATGAAGTTACTATAAAACCGGTTTTGCAGCAAAGATCTTGCCTGACTTTTACCATGCCCCTGTTGCGTAATTAACTATTGCAGAACATAGTAAATACAACACAGAACCCTCGACTACATATTTGCCCCTTACTTTGTCCACGGGCACTATTTCCGAAAATTCCGTATTTTTACGGAATCGATTGACAAAGAGTAATCCTGCGGAGTATTCGAGCGCTTTGAGGATCAAGTCCTGATGAAAAGTTGGAAAAGCTTTGAGATTCGTTTTTTGTTTCGTCTTGTGCAGTTTAAAAACAAATTCGGACGGGCTTTTATCTAATATATTTTTTTAAGCTCATACAATTGAATAAATAAATATTTACACTAATCGAACTAGTCCCGTGGTGAACTCAATAAGGTTTGTGTTATGAGTACGAGTAGAGACGACGAAATATTTAATAAATATATTTATTTATAGACATAAAAAGAAATTCAAGACTCGGGAATAAATATTTATGATCATCACACAAATATTTACACCGGCATTTGAACCTTCAGTTACGAAGCTGCCTTACCTACGAAGGCAACGTTACTCCTGCTGAGCGAAACCGGTCGTTAAAAGAATTTAGCAAAAGTATTGTAATATATAGTTTACAGCGCTGTAGTTGCATGAATCGGGAGAAGTATTTTTTAAGTCCATGATGAAAATAAATATTTAAAATTATTCTCACCTTTTGTCTTTGGTAGCCCTATTATTTTGGACATTATACTGTATGGGGATTAACGTGATGTGTGGTTTATGCCCATTGATGTTTATGCTTTTAGATATTGACTAAAGTAACAATATATGACATTCAACATTATGCGAAATGATGAATATAACACAAGCCAGTTGTATTAGGTATGAGCTCTAAATATGACTTAAATTTGTATGCATGCCAATTTGTAACTCGGCCGGCGTAATGTGACCTTACTTTACAAAATCATTTTAATTTATTTTTACAATTGCAAATAAGTTATCAGGGAACATAATTTTTTATACCAAAATAGCTCTATGATTGGTTTTTTTCATTGCGATTTTGATATCAATCTGTTAAGTCTTAAAAGTCTATGTTATAAAAAAAAAACTAGCCACTAGGTTTGTTGACAGCATAACTGTCAAAAATTCAAAACATAATTATTGTTGTCTAATTTAGTACATACAGGTTTTGTCAGCCGTTATAAGTAAATGCATTGCTTGGAAAGGTACACGTCATACTGTTGTTGTTTCATTTTGCTTGAATTATGAATCTCATATTCATTTTATCTAGAAAATATTCACACATCATTAAAGAAAACATGTTGCATATTCTGAAACAAAAAACAAGCGTGCTGTGCAGGGTAATCCATACTAATATTATAAATGCGAAAGTGTTTTTGTCTGTCTGTCTGTCTGTCTGTTACCTCTTTACGTTTAAACCGCTGAACCGATTTGGATGAAATTTGGTATGGAGATAGTTTGAGTCCCGGGGAAGGACATACACCTTATCCGCGATAAATGAATTTAAGGCGGACAAAGTCGCGGGCAGAAGCTAGTCTATCTATATTTCGAAATATTGTTGCTCGGTCATTATTTATCCGAAAACTTTTCCTCGAATTTCCGAAATCCTGACATTATTTTGTTCTACATAAACTTGTAATACCGCTGGTTCGTTTTACAATATTATTTGCCGGAATTTATACCAAACCAGTCCACGGTGGTCCGGCCGCTAAGGAAGGGCGGTCATAAGTAGATTTCTTCAAAGTTTACTATTATTATTCCTTGTGAGCAGCTAAATATATAATAAAACAACATATTATGTATAAATCAATATATTATTTTATTTGAATAATTTATAATATGTATAACAATTTATTGCTAAATAAAAAAAATATTCATAAATTTTTAAATAAATAATTTGAATTATGAATAGTAGTAAATTACACATTAGTAAAATTCAACAAATTATATGACAATATTGATAAATAAAATAATTATATGAAAATAATTTAAAACACGTAGTAGTAAAGACTCAAATTAACTGAAGCGGCACATAGAATGACGCGAATAAACTGCTATCAAAACTCAACTCCTGAAAAATGGGCATTGTGAATAAAAGCAGCATTAAAGTTAAATAATCTGATGATTCAACCCTTTCTTAATCATTTTTTTTTCTCTAGTATTCCAGAAACTGTGAATCTATAAGGCTTTGCAATTCTATTTCGGTAGTGGTTTCAGAGACTGATATATTACCAGGATAGCAATTTATTTTAGCATTCAAAATATTTTGGTAAGTTGGCAAAATATTACTAAAAGTTTTACTTTTAACAAAGTTCATTTAGCCCATATATTACTTTTTTACCGGTCAATTTAGCCTCAACTTAAAGGGAAAACACTTCATCCGCACTAATATTGATGTCCGACTCCGAAGATGTCCCGGTAGTTGTGTTGAGTAGTGCATTTACAGTGGAATTATCAACTTGAGACAATTCCGCCAATCTTCGTCGGTGCGACCGTTTACTTAGCTCAGAGAAATCTTTTCTTGGACGACCATCACGGTTGTCCGTGTGAAATGAACCTGGCTGACCTTCACGAAGTTGACTGGCTCCCAGCTCCTCACTAACACTTCTTGACAATTTAACATATTCAACCATGTCTAACCAATCGGAATACTAACAAACAAGTGTCTCGACTTACTCCCACTTACATCTTTCCAAAAAAAAAACTAATTTTGTGGGTATGCATTACATTTTTGCTTTTCTAAAGCATTGAAGTCGATGTTACAAGAATAATCGAAGCAAGACATGAAAACTTCAAGCACATGGCCTTTTTTTCTGTGATAGTGCCTTTCGCCAAAGACGAAATTTCAAATAAATGCATCCTTGAAAAAGAGCATTCAATTAAAATACCTGAAAAGAACATAATTCCTAAGTTAGAATATTTCGTAGACCCACTACGCTCGAGTACTACATAGGCGTAGAGGCCTCATGGAAGATGGAAGGAATAAACGCAGCTAAACGCGATAAACGCAATATGTATACTTACGTTCTACCGCCGTGAAGTAAACATCAACTAATTTGCAATCCGACAATTTAATTAATAACTTACGTTAAAAGTGATATTTACATGTGATTTTTGCAGGAACAATATAGTGCAATGTTATACCAAGTGATAAGAACACTCAGGACTTGAATTAAATGCTGGATTCTTAAAATAATTACAAAAATCTACGAACAGTGAGTACAAATCGACACCGGTTCAAAGTGTTTGACGCAAATCTATAAGCGACAGCATCTGCACGGCGCCTACGACGTTTTCCTCGCGAACTCGCCGCGGCTCCGCTGGAAGTGTGCCGGTTATACGATAATTGTTTTAGTTCCTGCGTCCCAAACAAAAGGCTGATTTTTGTACGAATTGTTAGTTGACTGTCACAAGCACGTGATTTTATTTTAATTTTTTTATTAAAATTACAACAGTGTATCTCTCAGACAATTTTTACTAAACATAATATACGTATTAGACCTAAACAAAATGGGTTTCGGGTGTTGTACAAACGGGAATATGGAGGGTGAAAAGTTTATTGATTGTACAAAATGTAAAGAATCGTATCACTACGTGTGCTTGTCAGTGCCCGGTCTAAATCAATACTCTGCAATCTCGTCAGTATGGGAATGTCCAGCGTGCGTATCCAGCGCACCAAAAAACCCCAGACAAGACTCCACACCAGTTCGCAACAATACAACTACGAGAGGAAACAAGAGGCGGCCTTGATCTCCCCGCCTGGGACCGCGGTAGTTAGGAGCGACGACGTCCGAACCATCGTGCAGGAACTTCTCAAGCAGGAACTTAACTCAAAAGTGAAGGAAATTAGTACCAGGGTGCTTAACATTGTATCCGGGCAGTTGGAACCACTGAAGCAGGAGATGAGAGAACTCCAGCAATCTTTAGACTTTATGAGCACAAGGTTCGATGACATCGAAACAGAACAAACCGAGGCCAAAAGAACAATGAGCGAGTTACAGGCAGAAATCGTAATGCTGAAGTCTACTATCACCGATCTCAATCATCGTATCAATCAAATTGAGCAGCAATCTCGATCCAACAACTTGGAAATTCAGTGCATGCCCGAAAACAAAAATGAAAACCTATATACCCTTGTACATAACTTAGCAAAGGCAGTGAAGTATGACTTAGCCGACAGCAACATCCTGCACTGCACGCGCATCGCGAAACTCAATTAGGAGAGCACGCGACCAAGATCTATCATGGTGCAGCTAGCGTCCCCTAGGACTCGCGATTATCTGCTTGCTGCGGTCATCAGCTATAATAAATCGAACGAGGAAAACAAACTAAACGCCTCACATCTCGGTTTCACTGATCTCAAATCTCCAGTCTTCGTCGTTGAACATTTGTCTCCTGCGAACAAAAAGCTCCACGCTGAAGCTAGGCATGCTGCCAAAGAAAAAAGCTATAAGCATGTCTGGACAAGGCACGGCAGAGTCCTAGTAAGAAAGACCGACGACAGTGACGCTATCCATATTAAAAATGAGGACAGTCTAAAATCAATTGTTTAAATTATTTTAGTGTAGGAATAATTGCTTTGTTAATAAATGTATATTAAGTACTTAAAAGAGCTTGAGTTAAAAATATACTACCAGAATAGTCGCGGATAACGTACGAAGACTGATGTTTTTTATAGAAATCTTTGTTATAACGACTACGATGTAATAATACTCACTGAAACGTGGCTTAATAGTTCGGTACGGAACAGTGAGCTATTTGATGACAGATACGTGGTTTACAGAAGAGACAGAGAAGATTCTAGCAGCCAATCGGGCAAAGAAGGCGGAGGTTATTAATTGCTGTCCTAAAGCCGATATCTTCAACACGAATAATAAAATGGCAAAGTGGCTATGAGGATCTCTGGGTTGTACTAGACCGTCCCTCGCAATCTGTTCGTCAAATGGCTCTCTGTGCAGTCTATCTGCCTCCTCCTATTAGGCGTTATTCGTTGAAATGTTTTATAGACCACTGTAACTCAGTTTTTGAAAGTATTCATTTTGACACCTGTATAGTGGGGATTTCAATTTAGGGGATATTAATTGGGAACTTGTCAATGACCCAGCGAATGTTTATATTGCACCAGGCTTTAATAATCTTGTGACAGACTTTATACACGTAAACAAACTAAACCAATGTAATCTTGTAACTAATAGTGCGGAACGGATTCTCGATCTTGTGTTGACTACTGTGGCGAGTTGTGAAGTAATAGAAAATGTGCATCCATTAAGCACCGTGGATTCATTTCATCCCCCTCTTAACATAGTTATATCTTTTGCTAACGTAACAAGGCTAGCATACAACAACGCTGAGACCAGACCTAATTTCTATAAAGCTCGTTATGATCTTATACGTGAGCACTTAGGTAAATGCCGTTGGGATGATTCATTCTCTCAATGTAACGATGTAAATGATATGGTTTCAATCTTTACTAAAATTATTCAATTAGTCATTAAAGAACACGTACCTAACATTAAGCCAAAAAATTACCAGTATCCGCCTTGGTTTGATAGACAGCTGAAAAAGAACTTAAATGAAAAAAACAAAAATAGAATACGCTACAAGAAATATAAAAACCCAATGGATGCAATAGAATTAAAATTCATTAGTAAAAGGTGCGATAAATTAGCAAAATCCTGTTATAGCGAATATTTAATAAAATTGGAAAAAGAATTATTAGTGAATCCTAAACTATTTTGAACCATGTAAAGGCAAAACGAGGTGGGGTAAGTGTCTATCCGTCGTCACTGTCTAACGGGACAACTGTAACCTCGGACAATACTGAAATCTGTGATATGTTCGCTACCTACTTTTCAGAAGTCTATAGTACGGATAACGATCCCTTTGATTACAATAAATCTCAGTCATTACAAATACTTGAAAATAATAGTCAGTGTCTATCAATACCTGCGATAAAAGAAGAAAATTTAGAAAAAAAGCTTAAATATATTGATTGCAGAAAAGGTGCTGGATCTGATGGAATCCCAGCAATTTTTATATCCTCCTGTGCGTCAGAACTAGTGAACCCATTATCTTTAATTTTTAATAAATCTCTTGTATCAGGCACATTCCCCACTGAATGGAAAATAGCTAAAGTCGTTCTTATTTTTAAGTCAGATAATGATAGACTAGTGTCCAACTATAGACCAATTTCCATTTTATCCACGTTTGCAAAAATCTTTGAGTCCTTAGTGTGTCCCTATTTGCAAAACCACTTCAAACTGTATCTGATTGACAACCAGCATGGATTTGTAAACTCCAGATTAACATGTACGAACTTAGTCACATTCACAGACTATTTAACGGATGCTATGGACTGTGGTAGACAGACTGATGTGATATACACAGACTTCAGTAAAGCGTTCTTCGATAAGGTTTCTCACAAAATTTTAATTTCCAAACTCTCTGCATATGGAATAACTGGCTCTTTACTTGAATGGCTACGATCGTACCTATCTGACAGGTGGTTCTACGTGGTGGTTAATGGTTATCAGTCAGTCTCTCGTATAATCACGTCCGGCGTCCCTCAGGGATCACCCTTAGGTCCAATCCTATTTAACATGTTTATTAATGACATACCTGACTGCTTTCATCACTCTCGAGTATTTATGTACGCCGATGATCTCAAGTTTGCGCGTAGCGTGAATTCTTCGGAAGACGTAACCATGCTTCAGCTTGACATCAATAGACTTAAAAACTGGTGCAGGAACAATAATATGCAGCTGAATATAAACAAATGTGTTCACATAAAATTCACGCGAAAGCACAATATTACGCCGTCCAACTATTATATTGATGACCATAATCTTAGTGAAGTTGAGACCATTAGGGACCTCGGGGTTCTATTCGATACAAAATTGACGTTCTTACTACATCTAGAGAATATTGTCACTCGGGCATCTAAAATGTTGGGATTCGTGATTAGAAATGGCAGGTGCTTTAAGCAAAGCAAAACCAAAATTCTCCTTTACAACAGTCTGTGATAGGCAAACAGTCTCATCTACACGTATGTAGATAGATGTGTAAAACAAGATAAAGTGCCTATCTATCCGATAAGGGATTTCCTCTCTTAACACGTAAAGCACGTAGACTAATAATATATATAGTTAAGTATTGTAAGATTATGGTTATAGAAATACAATAGAGAGATGAGGTTAGACAGGAGTCGTTATTATAGAGTTTGTGATATTTACATAAACTATGTAAAGTAGTACCGAGTTTCCGTTCCACCTACCACCCCCACGCTGCGCATACTACATGGCAACCGTGATGTAAGTGACGAAGTGAAGATGAAGATTCTGGGATAAGACGACACGGGCAGCTCGTCCTGTTGCCTTCGGCGAGAAAATGGAGAAAAAGCAAGAATCGGAATCGGTAGAAGAGTCGGCGACGTGCATCCTCGGAAGCAGGGTGTCATGTCATGGAACAACAACACCGCGTCGTTGGCTTCGGCTGGGCGATGGAGCATCTGAAGCAGAGATGCCGCATAACTAGGAGTAACTGGAGCAGGCGATGCCGCGTATGGAGCATCTGAAGCAGGGAGCAGGAGATGCCGAATTTCATGGAGCGTCGGAAGCAGGCGATCCCGCATCTCACGGAGGTGAATCTATTTAAATATGTATAAGGTTTTTTTTTACAATTGATTGGTACTTTGTCTGTTGTTTTGTGTGTTAAATTATGTAGTGCTATGGCTAGTTAGTTTAATGAATCAACCCGTAGTTGATATTTTCGAACAAGTAGTGGTTTATTACGTAAAGAGTATTTAACAGTAGTTCCATGTAAAAATAGCATTAGTAAATATAATTTTGCGCACTCAAGCTATAATCGCAATGCGAGTCAGCAAGGTCAGGGACAGGTATACGTCGACAGTAAGCAAAAATTGAATAATTGCACTAAATCGAACGGACAGCGTAATGTTGATGGCACCGAGTCAGCAGTTGCAGTGCGTGACTCAGACAGAATTATTTTTCGTGTCCTACGAAGATGCTATACTTAGATACTTTGTTTTATAATAAGTAGTAACCAGTTAATCACGTAGGTGTAGCTTGTTTAGATAAAAAAAAGACCGTTATTGTCTTAAAGGATTTTGTTGTGAATAAGCGAGTTTAATGTTAATTATGAATTATTGTGAGGAAGGTAATAGATAGATTATTGTTAAAATTAGGTTTAGGGGCATTACGTTCGATAGTTATTCATGGCAAATGTGAGGTAGTTAAATATGTTTTGACGGACTAATTAGGATAGGTTACTTTGATTTTCTTTTGATTCACAAGAATGGAAGTCAGTAGATAGTTAAATTTTGAGTTATTGAGATTTAGAATGGCGAAGAGAGTCGTGCTATTAGAAGCAATTATGCGAAATACGAGGGTTTTGTTTTTCACATGTAAGGTAGTAATAAGTTATGGGTTAAAATCTGATAGAGTAGAAAATCAAAATACAGAACGATGTTCTCTCCTGTATGCTAAGTATTACAGAATCCTAGTTTCATGGGAAAAGAGTTGAGCAAAACGAGGGAAAATTAATAGATTGTCTGAAACAGTATTTTAACAGTAGACAAACGCGAGGTAAAATGGATATAATGTGTGTCAAAATATCGTATTAGATATGTACGTACCAAAATATTACTACTAAAAGTAGGAAATAATGTATACTCAGAAAAATTTAATAAGGACATATTTTTAAAAAAAAAGTCAATGTGCAATGGAACAGTTTTTTTATAAAGAAGATGTTGAATTTGGAAAATTGAAGTTTTAGCTTTGAGAAATGAGAAAGAGGTTACCGTTGGAATATACAGTTTGTAATGAAGTAGGAGATAATTCGATTTGGATGGTGCTTTAAGCGTGTTGATTGGGAAAGCAGAAGTAAAAGTAAGTTTTTCGACGAGCAGTTAGTTTGATCACCTAAGTGTTGTTGAAATTCTTATATACTGAAGTTTTTCTAAAATCTTGAGATGTACGGAATTTTGGATGACGAATGAATGGGTTAAAAAGAGAAGTTTCATGGAAATGACGACATACCTTTCATATTGGTCAGCGGTGACTCAAAGGGCGCCGTTGAACAGATAGGTATGGTTTAGCGAGGTACACCAGGGTACAAGACAGGCAGGGATATCCTTGAGGTCTGAACATGATTAATCGTGACGATCCTTGGACACAGGGTGAGTGTTAATAGAAGGACGTGTTAAAAGAACTGCCTGAATGAAAGTATAATGTTTGTGCTCGTACGTAATTAATAATATCTTGTACTCTGAACTGTTATTAAATATTATAAAAAGGTTGGCCGACCAATTATAAAAAGTGTTGTGTACCTAGCCAGTAAAGTGATGCCAAAGTTGCACACTAAACTCTACGATTTGCATAAATCAAGATTCTTTATGACGAAGGCACGCATAGACGTAGCGTTACGAGACTTGATTGTTTAAGCAAAATTTATAATAAAGTAGAGTAGGACGATTGAAAAAAAAATGAGCTCAATAATCAAATAAACAGTGTAGACTAATAATCAAACAAGGATACGACGATACTTGCAAGTAAAAGACGAATAACTAGGACAAAATATAAAGAGTAACAAGGAGGATAGAGAAAAAAAGTAGGTATTTACATAGTACCTAGTAGAATCAAATTCAATTGTGACAAACTTATAAAATAACTGCCAGATATTTTTTTAATAATGTAAATATTTTACGGGATATGTAATTAGAAAAATTAACAGTAAGTTTCTAGGTTAGAATGTTTTTAATTATAAAGGACTCACCTTCTGCACCACTGTACCAATTAAGCTAAGTAGGTACTTATAATAACAAGTTTAATTTAGAGAACTGTTTAATATTAAGTAGAATATCATCAATATTTAGTATCGAAATTTTTCCTGATTAAATTAAAGGACCTAGATTTTTTTATAAATAATATATAGATTTTCTTGCTATAATTATAATTTTGCTAGTTAGGTTTTGTCATGTGATATTAAGATGTTTATGGGTTTTGTTTAACATGTGAATTAAAGATTATCTAGATCATAAGAAAATAAAATGTATTGCGAGGAGTGTTCTTTTCAGGGGAGGGAACCCCCTACCTTTTCAGGGGAGGTGTGATAGGCAAACAGTCTCATCTACACGTATGTAGATAGATGTGTAAAACAAGATAAAGTGCCTATCTATCCGATAAGGGATTTCCTCTCTTAACACGTAAAGCACGTAGACTAATAATATATATAGTTAAGTATTGTAAGATTATGGTTATAGAAATACAATAGAGAGATGAGGTTAGACAGGAGTCGTTATTATAGAGTTTGTGATATTTACATAAACTATGTAAAGTAGTACCGAGTTTCCGTTCCACCTACCACCCCCACGCTGCGCATACTACAGTCTAGTGAGGAGCATTCTAGAATACTGCAGTGTTGTCTGGCGGCCACATTATGCTACACACTCACTCCGATTGGAAAGAGTGCAGAAACGTTTTCTTCGACACTTAGCATTTCTACATGGACGTGTTGTAGCAAAAAGAAGAACCTCTTACAAACGTAGGTTAGTCCACTTTAAAATAAAATCCCTTGAAAGTCGAAGAACGATGTTAGATGGTTTATTTCTGCACAAAATTCTCTAGCACAAAATAGACTGCCCCAATTATTGATCCTTTTAAATTTCAGAGCTCCTACTAGAATCCCCCGCAAACCAATCACACCACTGAGACCGCCAGTCAGAAGGACAGTATCAGGCTGGAATTCTCCTATATGCAGGCTGTGCCATGTTGCCAACAGTTGTAGTGACCTAACGGATATCCACTCTGACCCACCCAGTAAATTACTATCTGCTGTCAATGCACAACAGTAGTGAACTGTTCTGCAGCTTTTTCAGCTCGCGACAGCTACGCCAGTTTTTAGAGTTATAATTTTATTTACGCCTGTAGTGTTAATTGTATTGTACCTAGTAGTTAGTAATTATTGTTAGTTTAGTTTTTGTCTTCACAAAAGTTTGCATGTGGTGTTTATCTTTAAGTAATTGTTACACTCTTGTAAATATTGTTATCGCAGAAGCTAATGTACATTGTATTGGTGTAAACAATTGTTGGTGAACCTTATTAAATAAATAAATGAATAAATAAATGTAATCAAAAGTACATAATCAAATCTTTATTATTAAGTAAGGCAGAATGCCTTACAATATCATACAAATGTTATAGGTCTAATTTAAAATATGAAACAGCAAAACGATGAAAATTAAAAGCAATGGCGAAGAGGGCCTTCAATTTTAAAAAAATAAGCCTTAAATATTACAAACTATATGAAAAAGTATGTAACTTACCTTTTTCTTAAATATTCATGTCACAAAAATAACCAGCAATGCATATACTTTTGAAAAACCAGACTCAATAACTAATTACGATGCGTTCATTTTCTGGGTCAAACACTAAGTGATAATCAGAACAAATATTTGACTTCTATATATATAATTGAATAGGCTATTTATCAGTCTATCGAGGGCTATCATTGGTTATCGTTTCGGAGCTAACGAGTTTTAGGGACCCTTTGTATTCTACCATTTAAATAAGACTCTAATGAATTTAGTGCTGATCCTTTAAACACGTTCGGCGGCGGTAACGGCTATCACCGTAAAATGTGAACCACGCTATATGACAGTACGGCTAACGCATTATTTATTCGTGATTGCCTACAAGTCACTACGGTCCCTCCCGGCTAAAATCCATACTATAGCAACGTAGCAAAATTTTACTGTCATGTGGAGTACAACAACGATGACACTGCCGCTGAAACAAAGTGTAATTCTCAAACTCGAGATTGACCTCGACTCACACAGATGCAAATGCATACACACACACGCGGTACGGCATTTGCCGCTGTCGTTGTATGAGAATCAGTTCGACGCCCGCGCCAGTACTTCGCTCCGCGCGGCTTTTCGAGTTTTTTGCTTGCGAGGTCTTTGTTTTATTGAATTTCATTGGTTTTAGACTCATGCGATTTTTAAATTATTGGTTAATATTCATTTTTTATAAGCTAGAAGGGAATTTTATTGTTATATGTTATGAACAGAGAAAAAACGAACGAGCAACTCAGGCGGCTGCTAGACTAAGTGTCTACCCCCGAATTTTCTGTAGTACACGAACCGCTTAGCGACGACTGTGAGTTCGGTTCAAACTAAGACTAGGGACCTATTTTGAAAATATATCTAGTTACTACGATACAGTAATACCAGCCAGTCGATTGGAATGTCATCAGCTGCTAACACGACCTTTGATAACACCTATTCTGATGATAGCGAGGGGTCACAACATGAAATGGACACATCAGTGTTATCTATTGTTGCCGGCGAGTGCAGTGAGCGTGAATTTTCAAGTTTCGATAGGTCACAACAAGAAAAGCTCGAATCGGTAATACCGTTACCGCATCTGGGTAGAGAAAAAACAACAATGTAAATAATCAGAACTGCTATAGCCGTAGTTTCACATTGTATGGAGAAATGTTCTGTCATTCTAGTACATTCCGTAATTTGGATACCGCCGCCGAACGTGTTAACTCCGTAGTGGTGTAGCTTCCTGATCAGTATCTCATGATTAACGCAATCGAAGGCCTTAGATAAATTACAAAAGATACCTAAAGCATCTCGCATTTCCTCCCAGGCATCGAAAATGTGTTTTACGAGCTCAACTCCGGCGTTGGATGTCGAGCGACCCCGCGTAAAACCGAATTGCTTACAATGCATCAAATTGTTCAAATTGAAATGTTTTAACAATTGATATAAAATTAGCTTTTCAAAATTTTTACATAATGTAGGTAGTACAGATATTATAAAGTCTAAAGTTAGTGGGGTCAGAGGTACTACCTGATTTAAATATAGGAATTATTTTGCTATGTTTCATCAGATCTGGAAACTCACCGCAGTCAACACTGTTATTGAATATATCTGCCAAGTCAGGCGCTATGACTTCTATTAGGGATTTGACAGCATGGACTGAGACCCTCCATAGGTCATTGGTTTTTTTGACATTAATTTATTTAAATGCCTTTACTACATCTGAAGGACCAACATGTTCAAAATATAAGTCTATACTACATTCTGGGACGTTTTCTTTTAACAATATAACGGTAGACGAAGGTGATGAATTTAAACACTTTGTTGTGGATACTGGTATATTGGTGAAGAAATTTTCAAATTCTGTTTCTACATCTAAACTAGAATTTATAATTTTGTCACCAATTTTTAATTCTAGATCACTAATTGCGCGCCTCGGTCTACCAGTCTCCACATTAATCATTTTCCAGGTGGTTTTGATAATATTAGAGCTATTTTTGATTTTCTGGGATAAATAATTACGTTTGGCGATATGACAATCAATTTTGAATTGTTTCGAATATTGCTTTACATGTTCTTTAAATCATCACTCGTATTAAACCGCCGTTCCTCATACAAGGCATACAGTGCTTGTCTAAGTTTGTGTAAGTCCGCAGTAGCCCATTCGCTAAATACTGATGCACCGCCAGCCACAACCGATTTGGAAGTAAATATTTTATTAAAATGTTGCATAAAAGTTGTAAAGAATGAATTATACATGTTATTTGGACTCATATCAGAAGACAGAAAGGGTAGCGCCTGCACCAAATGTTGTTTCAGTCTTTCCACACGGTCTGTGGTTACCGGTACAAAAATAACTTGTTTTTTCACTATATTTTCCCTTAATATCTCAAATATCATTAATTGGCGTAAATGATCTGATTCTAATTTACTGATTATACTTTGTTTTGAAGGAGAAATATCAGTGAAAATGTTATCAATACAGGTGGCGCTGGTATCGGTCACCCTAGTAGGTTCCATAAATACGTGGCTTCAATGAAAAGATTTGAAAAGATTTAACAATCTAATACTTAGTGTTGAATTTTTCAAAAAAAGTTACATTGAAATCGCCGCTACGAAATCAGATGCTACCTCTGGCCAGTTGTTAAGAAACGCATCCAGGTGGTTCCGCCATCTCCGCCTAGGCCTGCCCTATCTACGTTGCCCATCTTGTGGCACCCATTTAGTGACCACACTAGCCCATTTTTCCGGGGGCATGCGGCACACGTGACCGGCCCAGTCCCACTTTAGCCTGGCAGTTTTTTCTCCAACATCCGTTATTCGGGTTACAGAGCGCAGCGTAGTGTTCCGGACTCGATCTGTTATTTTAACACCTAGAATGCTGCGCTCCATTGCCCGTTGACTAACCATCAATATGGATTTTTGACTCTCAGTGAGTGACCATGCTTGAGCACGGTAGGTTAGGACGGGCAGAATACACATATTGACGAGTTTTCGTTTAAGACACAATGGAAGATTTCCCTTCATTAGTTCCTTCATAGACCAGTAGCTCTTCCAGGCATTACAAACTCGTCGTTCGACTTCCTTGTCCTGTCTGTTGCTGTAAAAGACTAACTGGCCAAGGTAAATATACTCGTCAACATAGTGTATAATCTGTCCATCTACCGTTACCCTACGTTTCGCGCTGTTAGTCATCACTTTAGTCTTTGTGCCGTTCATTTTAAGTCCAACTATTGAAATAAAAATACAAGATATTATTAAAAAAATAAGTGAAACGGACTATTTGAAGGTCACTGAATCGTTTTTTGCATGTATCTTAGAAATATTGTCAAGAGTAAATTTCAATTTTACAACTTGCTACTCCAAAATAAAAAATATTTATTCCATCTTGTTCCATGAACACTAATTTATGAAGGTCAGTTAATTTGCGACAACGAGCAACGATAGAATTGAATCGCACAACTCTACTAATGCAGCTAAGTCAAATTAAACTCAGAATTGTCCGTAAAGTCCGTGTCATAGAGGCACTCCGTTTGCATTGTGAATAGTTAGACTTATTTGCAAGTTTATAATCAAAAGCGTACCGGAGCGTAGAAAAAGACTAAGTGTGTCCTAAAATGGGGACTGATTACCTTATATATTTGATGTTTATTGAACATAATGAAAAAGCGTAATTGGGTAAGTTAATGCTTTAATTGTCTATAAGCCAACCACTAGGCATAACAGAAAGTTCCCTTAGTTAGGCCAGGACCATAAACCGATATGTTTAATACGTAAATATATTGCATACACTGCTAAAATCATAATCATAACCCTTTTTCTCAGGTTTGCCGTAACCGGTTTAAAAAAAATAATAATTCAGAAAACAAAAAAACCCGACTGCTTAAAAAACTAAAAAGAAAAGAACAAGTCCAGTACCTACCCTTGTTAAGTTATAATGTAAATGTCTTATGATTCATGATCGATACTCATATAAAATAAATTCTATTGTGGAACATAGCGATTTTAATCAGTCGGGACCCATTTTAGGGAAGATTTGCGTCGATCTAGTTTTCTTATGAATTTATTATTTGTTTTATATGAGTATCGATCATGAATCATAAAACATTTCCATTATAACTTAACAAGGGTAGGTAGTGGACTTATTTTTTTCTTTTTAGTTTTTTTAAGCAGTTGGGTTTTTTGTTTTTTAATGTTTAATTTTTATTTTGTACTTTTTAGTTAAAATTATAAGTCAGTAAATTTCGCAATCTTTATCGCGGGGGCTATTGAGAAGCTTGCACAGATTTATTACAATGAAATGAAAATTTAGTGAGAACGGGTTGCTAACCAACTTTAAATCGTTATAGTTCCTAATTGGTCATTCAAAATTAAAAATGATCAAAGAAACCTAATAATGATTTTCAAATTCCTATTCAATGATA
This sequence comes from Hedya salicella, assembly GCA_905404275.2. NCBI lineage: Eukaryota > Metazoa > Arthropoda > Insecta > Lepidoptera > Tortricidae > Hedya > Hedya salicella. The sequence continues at coordinate 18,362,355 of FR990099.1, read as the reverse complement.
CTCCACTCAACATTGTACGTCGATTTTCATTTTTTTCATTTTCACAATATGGCGTCTCATTATCGCCATTTTGAGTTTTTATCATTTTCATGTCTTTAGTGACATTCGCCCAATTAAGACGAATCGATTGACGTAAGAATCATCAAAATCTGGCCACGCGTTTGGTCTCTAGAGTGCCAGATAGGAACAAACATACATACATACATACATACATACATACATACATAGACTGATAAACACATTACCCTCCTTTGAATCAATCAAGATATGATCGTTGTAACCCTCCCCGATCGAGTCTCACCACAATAGACACCACGTAAAAAAGTGGTTACATCATCGGCCGAAATATTCGTAGTCCAAAATATATAAATTCTACTTCAAACGTTAATCTTCAAGCATGGAAATGAATCAATTTACTGTTTTTACTTTTATAAGGTTGTAAAAATGAAATGTCTATACATTGTAGATATTTCAATCAATATATTAAAACGGACTATGTGGAGGTCAATGGATCGATGTTTTTTTTGGACTTTTTGCATGTTTTTATCTGTCGTCGCTGTTCCATCACGCCAAAACGGGTTAACAGATTTCAATTCAACTATTCTTGGTATACAAGTAGCTGGTCATCCACATATGGCTATAAGATATTCTTTATCCGACTATGGTCAAGAAAAAAAGAATTTTAACTCTCTAATTCTGTCTCCTCCGCTGTCGAAGTTACGGGCACCTTCTAGTGGAACATAAAACAACTCACGTGTAGTACCTACTTCACCAGCAGTGGGAAGACAGTTAATTTGCAGCTACATCAGGCGGTTAGATTGAATCACAACAGGACGTTGCTGCTCGCAGATTGGCTTACAATTGACCGGCTGAACAGTTCAGATAGATATACGCAATGTTGCAGGTTACTTTCGAAATGCTGAGAACGTCCACTGGAATATAGCTAGCTAGCTGCTTCCCGAAACTTTGACCATAAATAAACGTACCTTATAACCTACTAGCTTCTGCCCGCGACTTCGTCCGCCTTATATGCGTTTATCGCGGATAAGGGCATTTTTCCGGGATAAAAAGTAGCTTATGTCCTTCCCCATTCCAAATTTCACCCAAACCGGTTCAGCGGTTTAAGCGTGAAGAGGTAACAGACAGACAGACAGACAGACAGACACACTTTCGCATTTATAATATTATTAGTATATTAGTATATTAGCATTAGTATATTAGTATAAGTATTAGTATGGATGTGTTTCTGATGTCAAACAACTTAACTGGAAGGGTTCGTTAAGATCCGTTCCGTTGTTTTTAAAATTAAGAGGAACGTACATTCATACAATATTCACGTTTATAATATTATTAGGATATTAAAATTATTAGTAGGGGAGACCGGGTAAGAACTCACAGGTTGGTTGTCACACAACAACTACACCAAAAAACTGAACTTACGATTATACTCATGAACCAATGTGAAAAGATCGTAAGAGCTTTATATAGCTCATTATGGCCACTGTGATAATCGACCCGTGAGACAACCTTCTCCGGTCTTCTCTATTACTTTATGGTAGTGAATAATTGACCGCTCAGTCTTTAGTTTAACTTTAAACCAGTCTTCATGGAATTATGATCTTGCGAAAATTCACCTGCTAGGAAAATCACCGACGTAATCAGCGTTATTACAGAGCTAGGAAGAATAGGCCTTAAAGCATGAAACTTAAAACAACTCATAAGTAGTTCTTTACCTGAAATGATAAGACAGTTAATTTTTTATATGTTATAGGTCGCAAACGAGCAGACGGATTGCCTGATGGTAAGCGATCACCGTTGCCCATAGACACCTGTAACACCAGAGGAGTCACAATTGCGTTTACGGCCTTTTAGGTGGGAGTACGCTATTTTCTTGAAGGTTTGAAGATCGCATTAGTCCGGAAATACTGTCAGTGACAATTTATTCCACAGTTCAGTCGTGTAAGGTAGGAAATTTCTAGCAAAACGCACAGTTGTGGACTGCCAACCATCTAAGTGGTGGGGAAGGAAATACTGTCAGAGATCAATCTGAACAATTCCTCCGAGCACTTCCCCGTTATATAAGTGATAGAAAATGCAGAACGAGGCGACATCTTTACGCAGTGTCAAGGAGCCAAGCCAACCTGAAATTTGCAGCTACATCAAGCGTCAGATTTAATTCCAACCTGACGTTGCAGCTTACAGATTTGGTAATCAGTAAATGATTCTTAAAGCATGAAAATTCAATTGTCCGTGCTACTTATAGTTCTTAAGTTGGTTGTTGGTTACCTTACCTCATCGATTTTTGCATAAGATCCAGAGTGAAAGAGGACAAAAAGCATATTCGAAATAACATTTGTAGCCAGGAAACTTCGAATTGTAGCCAGGAATTTCGCCTTAAAAAATTAATCATTCAGCCTGAAGAATGATCAATTTTTGGCCTTTGTACTTGTTTGAAATATAAACGAATTCACAAGTAGCAGAGGTAACCCAGTTAATTTGCAGCCACATCAAGCAAACTATTATTACTTTTATACATAGAAAACATCCAAGACTCAGGAACAAATATTTATGCTCATCACACAAATATTTGCCCTTACCGGGATTTGAACCCAGGACCGCAGCTTCGCAGGCAACGTTACTCCCACTAAGCCAAACCGGTCGTCAAATACCGGTTACGGTTATACCGCTTAATTATTTAGGTTACGTTCATTGGGACGAATTGATATGGGAACTTTATTTCGAAGCGCTCTATAAACGGTAGCCCCGTGTTCGGATACAGGATCAATGACCACTGTCGCGCCGATAGTGGCGCAACAACAGTAAACTACATGAAAAATTGAATCTTATACCACATAGTAAGCAAGCCAATCCTCTCTAAGCGAGTGGTTGTTCACCCTAGACTCGACTCACACGGAGGAACCTCTCTGTAACCGGTAAATGGATTTCGCTCCCTGTTTTGCGTTCCAATATATTAACCGGTTAGAGCGATGTTCTTGCGAGAGTTATCTTTATTTTTTTGGGTTAAGCTCTCGGAATGTGGCTCTAACCGGTACGGAAAAATAACTAGGTTACAAGCCCTGTTAGAAATGATGAAAATGTTCTCCGGAATCCGACTAATCATATTTCTAATATTATATTCCTAGTGGTTACCCATCCAGTCTCACTATAAAGTGAGAGTACAAAAATACATTTGAAATAAAAATTAACATCCAGGATACGTTGCACCAACTTCCGGATTTTATATGGCTAACGTATTCATTTAAGTTTAAGCCTAAAGAAAGATCAAATTCTGGTCTATTCCGCTTAGAGTATGAAATATAAAAATAATCAAGAGTAGACCTTCCCCTGCAGAGGTAAAACAGTTAATTTGCAGCCACATCAAGCGGCAGATTGAATCACAACCCGACGTTGCAACTCGCAGATTGACTTAGGAGTGAACATCCGTGCGATCCAGTTACCGCGGATATATGCAAGCTGCAGAACATTCCTGATATGCTGAGAATGTTCTACGGAATCTAGGTAATTATTAAGTTTGTTAATAATGGCTAGACCGAACTCTCAGTCTTTAATTTAATTTTAATTCGTATACAACACTTTATCCAGCAGTAGATTTATTTTAGCTGTTATAATGATGATGAAAACTTGAAATGAGCTGCGTTGGTGTGTATGGCTGGCCAAGGTATGTCGGAACATGCTCAGTGAGGGTTAGGGGGGATGCGGAAGGACAAAACGAATTTATAAGGGTTCCGTTTTTACCGTTTTGGCTACGGATCCCTAAAAACGAACGGGCTGAGACATGTTTGTCAAGGCCATATAAATATAAATTTTCTCAAACATGCAATAAAAGACTGTCATGGCCTGCAAAGCAACCTTCTTTTGTTTCAATTCGGCCTCGTATCTCTAGATGGCCTCGTGTACACTTGGCCATCTATAACTTCTCGGCCAGCAATCTCCTATTCAGCAGACTCTGCAGTTACCATTCCCTACCTACCAGTTACTATCTTTACCTTGTATTAATTTACCTAATGATAATTAATAACACTACTAACAAAACTAGCGGTCTCAGGCTTAACTCCCAGTTACGGAAAATATTTGTGTTATGAGCTGTTAGATAACCGCAGAGGCAGAATGTTCCTGGATTTATGACCGCGAACCGTAAGATTCAGTATAGGAAGGCCTGTGTCAGTGTCTATTGTACACGATAGACCTATAAAGTACCCATAATCCCAACCAATTTGGAACTTCCAAGTCAAGTTCCCAAATTGGAACTAGGTAGCTTTGTCCTAAATATTCCAATACGATGCATTTAGATTGTTTTTTTGTATTTAAAGCCTGAAAAGTTCCTATTTAGCCCTTGCTATCTTGCGGATTTTCAGTGGAGCTAATATATTTTAATGGCAATGATTTTTTTGACAACAGACGTTGGAAGTCATTGAATGTCACCGATGTAAACGAAACGAAAATAATTCTTTTCGTTTCAGAATAACAATCGATTTTGCAATCAAATGCTCAAAAAGTTCACCCATGAATTCAAATGGTTGTGGCAGAAAAACGATGAAGGATGCAGCAGCATTTCAATAAACAATGTTTTGAAATTAGTTGTTGACATGCGGGTACTGATATTCAAACTGCGGTTGTAATGAACTGGTTAGCTTGGTACTAAATATGTATATTAATTATTATTATTTTTTTTCTTATTCAAGGCGTCTGTAGTGTTACAATTATTTAGGAAATGATAGAAAATTGGAGTAAATGCTGCGACCACTTAAAAAAAAATAGAAGATGGATATAGGACACAAGCTCCTATAATCGAATCACAGACCGAAAGATTTATAATCGAGGTTGGTGGTCCTGAAAGTGACTCATCCACTGACGAAAGTGAAGATATGGGGATGTCAAATATTTAGAATCGGATTTTGATGAATAGGTAATTATTCATATTTGATTATCAACTTGACTCATATTCTTCCGATTACCTGGAAACATAGTTTCACAATCTACAAGGACATAATTGTATATCTCACTCGTTCTTGCACGATGCCAATATACACTGTCCCGACTATTCATGATGTACACGTAGTATTCCATTGCCATTGTTTGTAGTGACACTATGTCAGGGCAAAATAGGAACTTGTCAGGCTTTACTCTTATCACTTTAGCCCGTTTTTAAGCCCGGTAGTAAAAAATAAATAAATGGTACGTCCAAAACGCAGGTTTAGTCCATTCACAGAATTGGTATTCCATCGGTCACAAAATTTGTCAAAAATTATTATTTTTTGTGGTAAATGTGATGTGTGGTGACATCATCATACAACAAAACGGATCGGACGATTGTGAATAATAAATATCGTATTAAATAAATCATAATTATATGCGCTTAAGCCCCATTTTGTGGTGTTGGGATAGTGAGTGAAAAGCGTGTAAGTTTAAATCAATGTATAAGGGGCCATCGACATATTACATTACAAAATATTTCCTTTTTGGTCCCCCCTTATTTATCATACTTATTCCGGTTTAATTAACACGTAATGTCATATTAGGGATTTCTAGCACAAATAATTTTAGACCTGGCAAAAGATTCTGTGGCCAATTAGAGATGAGGATGGTAGCCAGCTGAAGAGACCAGAGGAAGAACAGGTAGTTAGAAGACCTGGTGGCTGAACCTAACATTATTGGCAAGATTAAAGCCACGTGACTCCGCTGGGTCACCTGGAGAGGATGTGAGGCGATCGGGCCGAAAAAAGAGCGTATCCGGGGGATCGAGTGGAAGCCATCCGGTTGGCCGCCCCTGATACCGCTGGAAAGACGAGGTGCAAAAAGATCTGTGCGCCCTGAATACCCCCAAGGCTGGCAAGGAAAGGCACAAAACAGACAAGAATGTTGTTCTCTTGTGTCAGAGGCCACGATCCTCTTGGAGTGAATGAGCCAGAGTAGTAAGTCATTTTAGACCATACGAAGGGCACGCCGCTAGGACGTAAGATGTGGATGGCCGCTAAACCATCATTTAAAATTAATCCACAGTACAAATTGTCCGTCCTGAAAAGTACACCAGAGCTAATGAACTCGACCTCTCGTTTTAAGGAAGCTGAATATTAAATTTGTTTAAGTCCTGCTGATCTGGATCATCCGGTGAGAGGACCAGCCATTCATCTCGCTGGATTATCGTTTTATGCTTTTAGTTTCCGTTTTTAGATAAGCCGGTACACAGGTATGATATTTAACATAATAATTATGATATTTAAAAATAGGTTAGAAAATGTGATGTTTCGAGAAATAATGTTATTCTTACCTAAAATAATCGGAGAAACTAACTTTTACTCAGTTAGAACCGCTACAGACGGTCTGCATTTCAACTGCAAAAGTTCAATTTTGATACAGCTTTTTTGCAATCGAAGAAACTGTATCGAAACAGCGAACCACCAGTGTAGTCCGCTTGCAGTTGGTGTGCAGTTATAACAACTGCACACCAACTTTCACGCTTAAACCGCTGAACTTTTTTAGATATCGCTTAGATAGTGATAGTTTTAGATTCTAGAAAACGACATAAGGATAGTTTATATTCCTGAAAATGCACGGTTCTCAGGGAATAAATAAAATAAGAGGCCACGCCGGTGAAGATGCCCGAAAATCCTACTTATTCTATTATAGGGAATATGCATGAATTTTTAATATAGTTTTTCTCAACAAAATATCAAAATGCCTTAAAAATATTTCAAAAAGTGAAATTAAAATTAAAATCGGCCAATAAATACGAATGATATAGGCATTTTAAACTAATACACATAATATAGGAACTTTAAGAACGCACTTCCTTAGCATAATGATAAATGTTATAATTTACAGTCGGTGCCTGTCAATGAATCGGATTGTGTCTGGGAAGTTAATTCATAATAGCAGTGACGGAATTAAAATAGCGGGCCAGATTTACCAGAATCATAAAACTAATGTTTAATTTCCAATTTACGCTCATACTCATCCAATAATTTTGCCAGTATTAAAGAACTACTTTGTTATTATTTGCTTGTTGTAATAATTAAGAAGGTATGTCTTTTACAACGTTGTATAATTTGTGTTTACATTAATGTAAACACAAATTATATATTTATTTTTATAATAAATAATATAAATTAATTATTTATTTGCTTGCTAAATAAGTGTTACAACGAGCATATTTTAACAAAGTAGCTCGTTAAACACTGAAGAGCAAAAAAATTCAACATTTATATGTGTGTGTATATCCATACTAATATTATAATTGCGAAAGTGTATCAGTCTGTCTCTCTGTCTGTCTGTCTGTCTGTCTGTCTGTCTGTCTGTCTGTCTGTCTGTCTATCTGTTACCTCTTCACGCTTAAACCGCTGAACTGATTTAGATGAAATTTGGTATGGAGATAGTTTGAGTCCCGGGGAAGGACATAGGCTACTTTTTATCCCGGAAAAATACTCTTATCCGCGATAAACGAATTTAAGGCCGACGAAGTAGCGGGAGGAAGGTAGTATATTATATATGTGTGTGTATGTGTATATCGATAGTTCTGATTAAGAAACGCAGATGGCGCTTCAAAAAAGCGGCCAAGTGCGAGTCGGACTCGCCCATGAAGGGTTCCGCAGCCGTTTATACAAAAAAGCGGCCAAGTGCGAGTCGGAATCGCCCATGAAGGGAACCCGTTTATACAAGAAAATGCGCTACAGATGAAAAAACATACGATTTGAAAAAAAACACTCACAAAAGAGCGTATCTCCCCGGCTCGTACGTCCTTTTGCTGAGATGCGCAGTTTTTAAGCAATAACTTAAAAACGGTATGCTCGATCATGTTGAAAACAATTTTCGTTGAAATTCTTATTAAGGTTTATATTTATAATTTTTTTCATATTTTTTGCACTTACCGTTTAGAAAATAGAGGGGGGGAAACTATTTTTGCTACTTTCGTAGCGATTATTTCGGAAAATATTCACTAAATCAAAAAAATTTTTAGGAATCTTAAAGTGTTTTTAGAAGTACTGTCGAAATATGTGCCACACATTGATATTTGCTGAAAAATGTTTTTTTCAGTTTCGGTTATATGTATGGAGTGTCCCTCTAGAAATATTTTTTTTTTCATTTAACTATCATACTAAGTAGCGGTTTACACACGACATCTATGCTCCAAATTTCATCAATGTATATCTTATAGTTTATGAGTAAAATGCCTGTGACATACGGACGGACAGACAGACGGACAGACAGACAGACCGACAGACATAACGAATCTATAAGGGTTCCGTTTTTGCCATTATGGCTACGGAACCCTAAAAATGGTTGCAAGAATATTACACGCGAGGGCTCACTTTACCAGTTATATTATACTACTCGTTGTTTTAGCTGTTATGCAAAAAGTCATGTCATCTTGTGTGCAAAAAGACGATTCGGCAATTATTTCCGCATTAAGTATTATATGGGTAAAGATGATTGCAACTGGGCAACTCAATTACCGTATTAATCCAATATACATCTAATTGAGAAATCAATATTCGGTCGGTAACCGACGCCGTCAATCCCGTCTCGAGTTAGCCGCGTTTCGGGGAATTAGAAACGGACATGTATAATGCGCTATTTGCATACCTAACTCCGCTTGTATGTCTGACGAACAACCTTGATTTATTTAATCTTGTACTTGCATTTATAACATCAGGAAAGATAATTTTACAAGGGTAATACAATAACCTTATTACTCCAAGACATATCTAATTGGGAAATCAATATTCGACCGTCACTTCCGTCTCAAGTTAGCCGTGATTCACGGAATTGGAGACGGACAAGGTGTATTATTGCGCCGGTTAAATAAATAACTCCGCTCAATTATCTACCAAGCGAACTGATTTATTTCTCACATACTTTGAAAAAAGAAAAAAATCAAAAAAATCTACTAATAATTTTCCATTTATTATATGGGGAAAGATGATTCCAAAAGCGTTACACTCAGTACAATTTATTATTCTTAGGCAGAGTGGCGTGGTGTCACATATTATTAGTATAGAGACTCGTGCCTGCAGTCAAACTGTACAATACAGTTTTGCACGAAACTGTCTTAGAAATAAGAAATATGTACTTTGTTAAATAAATACATAATAAAAAAATAAAAATATTTTCGCGGTAAAGCCGAAGCAAAGATAGCTTACTTTTTTCTGAATTTCTGTGTTTCCTGTTGTCCTATTTTGTAAATAACGCGCAAGCCGCTGAGATTAGGATTCTACGGACGCTTCGACCCTGGTACTGAACCAACTTCATTTCCCACTTTCGCCCTTTGGGTGGCTAATAAAAGATGCCTTTTGGCACTAAGTTTGAATTTTTTGTTGCCTTTGTTGTTTACAGTAAAGTTTAAATAAGTAACCCTATTAATCTAGCACACATTTGATTCTTACTCAGAAATCAGTATTCTTCGTCATTCCCGTTTTGACTTACCCGCGATTTGGAAAATTGGACAGACATGTATAATGCCCGATTTGCATACCTAATTCCACTCGAATTTCGGCTGAGCAACCTTAATCTATTTCATCTTATAGGTACTTACATTTATAATATGGGTAAAGATGCTTTTAACACGGTAATTCAATAACTATAGTAATTTAACGCATGTCTGATTGGGAAATCAATATTCTATATATAGTCAGCCGCGATTTGTGGAATTAGACGGACATACGTCATTTGCAAATGTAGTTTGCGTAGCAAACTGGTTTTATTTCATTTAGTATTAGGTGTTAGTTTAAGTACATTATAAAACGCCTCTTATGAAGAACTAAATGGCGTTTGACTCAAATTTCATTAAACATGTGGATCAATGTTTTCATTAAGGATATTGCCTACGCGCGCATACTGACGCAATGTTTGTTATTTACCTACCAAACATATAGTGATGTGATTTAATTGAGTAATACACTGGAAAGCTGATGACGTACATAGTTGCTAAATATGTAATGCAAAACTAGAACGTGAACCTGGGATAAGTACTGATTGATTTCTCATTCAATTGAAAGAAAGTGACGACTCTTACATAGGTACGTATATATTAAAGATTAAAAAATATTGCTTGAGGCATAGCTCGAAAGGCCAAAAGACTGAAGATTACGTGCCACATTAATTTCTGAAAAACGAAGTTAGCGAGCTACTGAATGAAGAATAGCGAATGCGTAAAGTTAAAAAGTCTATCCGTCTTTTTTTACTTTAACGTAGACGGGTAAAAAATATTTTTTGTATGTGGATGCTACCTGTGTACAAAAAATAGATGAAGCCACTAATACAAATATAAATATACAAAAATAAAAAATATACATATATATTTTTTGATTCAGTGACCTTCACATAATAAAAATATCCTCTTCATTTTTACATCTTGAATGTACAGACAATATTTTTTAATATATTTATTTATTTATTCATTGCATACACGTCTATGACTAATTACATAAGTAAAGCACAAACATGAACCCTGGTAGGGTGTTGCAACACTTACACAATATGAGACTTACACACTATAGTTTTATAACAACATTTTAACATATCATACATGTTGAAGAGTTAAAATGTATACAATATAAAATTAAAATATACAAAATAAAAAGACTTTAAGTACATTTCAATAAGTTACTCTATATTATCATCTGTCAGGAATTCGTTTATAGTATAGTAACTTTTTTAGATAACAGTGATTTCAATTTTTTACAAAATAGTTCTTGGTTCGTCTCGTCAATTATGTATTCGGGCAACCTATTATATTGTTACGAGCGTGGGGTATAGGAAAGAGTTAAAACACCTTGATAGTTCCACGTTATTTTATTCACGACTTACAGTAGCAGGGATTTACTGTTGCACCGTGTATATAGCACACACACTTAGTCACTGACACTGAACACTTTCTAGTTTACTTCTACCACTTCACTTTTATCACTTCACTTTTAACTTCCTCTTCTTTCCACTTGTTACTCCTTCGCTTGCCACTTTAAGACTGGCGTTTGCTCTACATTCGCCGTCTTTCTAGTCACTTGGGCTGTGTCAAAAGTTCTAGCACATTCGAATCTCATACATTTGTCCTTTAAACTTCTATGGCACGGAATGTTCTTTTCTTCAATCTTTCTAGAAACTTTAGTCTCACTTACTAATATCTAAACATCCGAAGAAAACTTGCAAAAAGCCCATGCTGGGATTAGAACCGCCAACCTCACGAACATTAAGCCACTGTCTTACGACAGGGCCATTCGGTTCTTGATTTAGTCTGCGAAAAACTGATACACATTTATAAAACACTACTCGACGATTGATGACGCTATGGTATTCGCAACAATATATTAAAATCGATAATATCGAAGCAAAAATCCGAAGTTAGCCGCCGTTACATATCAGCCGTGGCTAGTTACGAAAAAAAAATTGCAACAATAATCCTTTGCTCACCAAACCTACAATTTTTTTCTTATCCCAGGTGGCGAGGGCCAAGAGCACGGGCCCGTGTTCCTGATGGAGCCGCCGTCCCGGCTGGTGTTTGCCAACAGCACCGGCGCACAGGTGTCGTGCGCGGCGCACGGCTTCCCGCCACCGCAGTTGGCGTGGCAGTTGCCTGACGGCGCGCCGCTCGATGACGTGCCCGGCCTTAGGTGAGTTGCCTCAGAAATTACAGGCAAGCTATACCCTAGCGGCGCTATCGCAAGTAGCTTGCGCTGGAAACGTAAGCAGCATCGTGCTTATGCTGTAAATGTAGGGTAACGGACTGTTACTTTATTTATATTGTACTAGCTTCTGCCCGCGACTTCGTCCGCCTTAAATTCGTTTATCGCGGATGAGGGTATTTTTCCGGGATTAGTATGGATTCGCTCGGCTGGGAGTGCGTTAGAATATGGTGCGGTAGTCACGTTTCTAGCGCGATTAATAATACATGAAATTATAAAGCCTCCGTCACCTTCACATTTAGGTAATTTAGAGTGTAAGTGCCATGAAGATACGCTCTTTTGCTAGTGCACTTTTTCACATCGTATTTTTAGGGTTTCGTAGCCAAAATGGCAAAAACGGAACCGTTATAGTTTCGTCATGTCGGTCCGTCCGTCTGTCCGTATGTCACAGGCATTTTACTCAAAACTATAAGATGTATATTAATGAAATTTGTAACATATCTAGTGTAAACCGCTACTTTGCTTGATAGTTTAATCAATTATATATATATATATATATTTCTAGGGGGGGGGAGGGGGATTCCATACATGTAACCGAAACTAAAAAAAAACAGCAAATATCAATGTGTGGCACATCACATCATTCGACAGCACTACCAAAAACACTTTGAGGTTTCGAAAAAAAATATGATTTAGCGAATATTTTTGGAAATATTCGCTCCGAAAGTAGCAAAAATTGTGCCCCCCTCTATTTTCTAAACGGTATGTTCAAAACATGTAAGAAAATTGCAAATATAAAGCTTATAAATAAATAAATAATATAACGTGACAATTTAAAGTTATTGCCAAAACTAACAAAAGAAACTGCGCTTCTCAGCAAAAGGACATAAGTGCCGGGGAGATATGCTCTTTTGTTAGTTTTTTTTTTTCATAACGTATTATTTCATCTGTAGTCCATTTTTTGTATAAACGGCTGCGGAACCCTACATTGAGCATGGTCCGACATGCTCTTGGCCGGTTTTTTTTTCATCTGTATTACATTTTTTGTAGTAACGGCCCCGGACCCCCACACTCAGCATAGTCTGACATCCTCTTGGCCGGTTTTATTCCTAGGCTAAGGTTAACAGCCTTTAAAAACAGACGTTTTCATTATCACAGGTGTTACGGGAATTCTTGATGGATCATATGTACGATCGTCATTTATTCATATATATATTGCAATAAGTGAACTTAGTACGTGACTTGAAAAATCAGGGGGCACGGCAGTGCCCCCGCCAAGTCGAGCGCGAAGCAAACACTGCCGTACCATCCTTTACTGGAACCATTTCACCGCATTTTCAGGCCCCTATTTGAGAACCTCTGGATAAGACCAGAACGCAGAAATTTTCGTCATCCAGTAAGCTATAATCACATACTTAAAATCCAATATTTTAAGTCTGTAGGTTATTTAGTTCCGAAGTTAAGCGAAAGCAAATTTATGACACTCACTCACTCATGATCATCAGAATAGAACTAGTACTTCCCATAAACTCTGAGAGAGAGAGAGCTGAAATTTGGTACAGAGTTAGGGTTTAATGACCAGATAAAGGGAAACTACCAAAATAGGATAATCGAAGATCTGGAGTGCCTGGTGACCCTGATTAGAAAACACAAGAGCCCAACCAAACTATTAGAGATCGACATACCGCCTTTACAAAAAATATTCAACTTGGTGGGCCGCTTCATTTGATGTCAAAAATCGAAGGTCTGTGCCCACGTTTCTACAAGAAGAAGTGAAATCCCACCAAAAACATTCTGTAAAAAACTAGCCAAGTCTCGATGGAGCTGCTTGGTTATCTCTAAAAAGTAATAAAATCTAGACAAAGTCGTGCATCAATCGTTGACGGTCGGACGTCGGACGGTGTCATGGAGCACCTGGTTTTGTAACCTTGTGTAGCCTTCAACGGCCAAGTCACACAACATTTACTATAACAATAAAAAAATCGCAGCAGAGAACCTTAGACTTGGCACGACTTCGTCTAGATTTCATTACTTTTTAGAGATAAACAAGCAGCTCCATCGAGACTTGGCTAGTTTTTTACAGAATGTTTTTGGTGGGATATGAATATACGGCATTTTATGAACCTGAGTTTATTTAGCACACAGGTAGTATAAAACCACCATTTATGCACGTAGTTTTAACTAGCATTGCTTGGATAAAGCATGTACAGTCAGCTCCAGAGAAAAGTAACCCCCCTGTCATACTAACATTATATGGCAGAGGGGTTACGTTTCTATGCTGCTGACTGTACTATCAACATCATAATTGCATGGACATGGCAAAGAAGATAATCGCTTGGCTGTCTTAGCTCTCAGCATGGCATGATGGGTACAAAAAAATAAACTAGATGGCGTTGTTATCAACACGAACACAGAATTTAATGCTTTGTTTGTTGATATGTAAGTCTCACAAGCACTAAATATGTTCTGCAATAGAATAATCTAGTATTAAAAAAAGCTTCCACTGAAATTAAAACGGCACCTGTATTTAACTTTTGGAACACGCTTCTTTTTAACCGACTTCCAGTAAAAGGAGGAGGTTCTCAATTCGTCGGGATGATATTTTTTAAGTAAGGTTGTTTTAAAATTTATCTTTCAAGCGTATTGTTACTATTGTAACAGAACAGAGTCTGTTCTGCAACAAGAACTCATTGCAAATATACAAACATTTACACTTTGTTTCTTCATGAAACTACGAGGTTTTTAAACATACTTAATTTCATACACACTTCAATAACATATGTGATGACGTGAATATTACGGCACTATACTTTAATAAAAATACAATAATAAGTAAGGAGGAACTTTAGAATACCCTCCTTTGGAAAATACTCTGGATGCAAATTTCCGTAAAAACTTGCGTTGCTAGTTGTCCGAAAGTCATCAAGGATGAATGTCTATTATAATAACATATAATATGAAGAGATAGTCAATTGATACATAGACTAGGCTGAAACAAAATAATCATTGTTTGTGCCTGGATCTTTGCCTGAATATTGACTATGAATACCTACACTTATAAGAATCGAAATACTGATTCAATATTAGTATTATTAAATTATATAGTTATTACAAGAAAATTTACAATTGACTATGTGTATTCATAAAAGGTAAGGTAAAAGAAAAATAGTTCTCTTATAATGACACTCCTCAAAAGTAGGGTTTTTATTTTTTTCATTACAACCAATTAATAGCTATATACTTAAAACTAGAAATAATAAAACTTTGAAATTAAAAAAAATACTTTATTTCGTTCACAATTTATTATTTAAGATAAAAAACACAATTTATTTATATATAATTTAAGTAAAATGTCTTCTTAAGATTTTGTTGAGGGTATAGCTTAAGTATTCATTACCAAAATTGGAAAGAGGATTGAAGCTTCCCGTCAACAAAACAGTATTATAAGCGAATACAATTAATTACAAATCTCAGACTGGTTATGATTGTAGGCGAACGCACTTTAACATTTACCTTTTACTGTTTTACTAACTTATCATTTCTTAAGAATTCCAAGACTGAGTGATGAAAAAAATATTGTAAAATACTGTCACAAAATTGCATATGCAAAAAAAAAAACAATACGTGATTGATTTCCGTTTTTAACCGACTTCAAAAAAGGAGGGGGTTCTCAAGTCGGTTGTATGTTTTTATTTTTTATTTTTTTGTAGTATAAAAATGTATTTATTGACTATCATAGTATAGTAAAATATAAAAATAAATTATACTTAATGCAATGACGCCCTGTTTAACTTCTAATAAACATCAGTGTAACCCTATCTCCTCTTACTTCTGTCCTTAATTGGTATAGCCACAGGTTTTCAATGGGATTTAAATCTGGTGATGTAGCAGGCCACGAAATGATATTAATGTTATAACGTCGGCGAAAACACTCACTCACACTTTGGGAACGATGTAGGTATAAGAGAATTATCCTGCACAAATTAAATTATGCGTAATTCTTCCTCCGGATACACATTTCGAATCATGGTCTCCTCCAGCACATTGACGTAATCAGCAATTAGCCCGACTGGTCACTCTGACGAGTTTTCCCGGGTCAGCCCCGCTCATCTAACGCCACATATTCACTGTAATGCGACCAGATTGTACATTGGGCACTACGTGATCGTTATTATAACGCGTATTATTTCAACGCCACAACCTTAAACGTCCGTGTTGACTAGTGAAACATTTTTTCGTCAGTGAAAATGACATTACTTCAATCGGCATTTAAGCATTCTCGAGCAAATTTTTATCTCGCTTCTTTGTGCTGTGAAGTCAGCGAGGGTTTGACTGCATGCTTGCGAGGATGTAAACCCTCACTGTGTGGAGAACACGGCGAACAGTGTCGACTCCTGTGTTTAATAAACGGGTGTAATGGGTTGTTGGTGGAAAACCATTATCTTTATATTCCTGACCATGCTGTGCTTACAAGTCGAGGTCTACCGGTCCTTTGGCGGTGCAGACCCTATATGATCCTTCCTCTGTGAATTGTCGCACCTATAACACAACTGTTTTCCTCTGTAACAAATTTCAGAAATGTATAATCATTGTTAAATTAGCATACAGATATAACTTATATAAAAAATCTAGAAAGAAATGTAAACAATAATACTTACGCTTACACCGGCTTCTGTAGCAATTTCTGTCAATTTTTTGCCTTGACTATGCAAAGTAATTATTTGTAACATTGTGGCTAAGTCAATATTGCAACGAGAACCCATTATTACAAAATAAAAGAACCAAATAAATACTAAAACTCAATCAAAAATACAATCGAACGGACGGCAGCCGCAAGGAATCGAACGAATAGTTTCTTTGTATTAAAACTATTACGGTATATTCATAATCTTAAGTCTACCCTATAAGTATGTGTGGTTACTTTTATATAATTGTTGCACTATTCAACAACTATTCAACATGTGACTTAATTATAAATATTTATTTGTTTAAATAAAAATGTTTTGTTTAAGCAGCTGTTAATTAATCTCAGTAAAAAATATAATAATAAAAAACTATGAATACTAAACGCATGCCTTGCAAACGTAGGTGATTAGTGATTACAAATACGGTTATAAATTTCATCCACGTCGAATATGGCTTGATGGCTAAGGGGTTTAATGAGTTGATCTATACGACGAATGTTCCGGGTTCAAATCCTTACACGGTATAGGAAACTGAACACGGTATAGGAAAAAAGCGTTTTTGTATTTTGTGTTTGAATTAGCAAAATCATCGATGGCTTTGGTTATGACGGTGAATCTAAGTAATATTTAATTGAAGGTTCAATCAAAAATACTGGATTCTGAAAATACGTTCCATAATGTAAATTGAATATTTGAGTAACTTGCTGTGTGTGTTTGGCAATCGTAAGTTCAACCGATTTTTTTTTAATATTTTGATGTTATCAACGCCATCTAGTAAGATCTTATGAAACCAATGTAGTTACCGGACAGATGGCGTCTCGTTTCGCTGCAAAGCAAACTTTCTGACAAATGTCCATGCAATTATGCTGTCCAGTGTACGAGTGAGTACCTATGTATGTATGCCAAGTTGTCCTCCATTCACCGCCCGTAGCGCTAAAAGGCCGGACTGTGTACGTATTACGGTCCTTTTGTCCGATGCAGAGTGGCTTCTTAACGTGACTGTGGTGTATTAACAACATTTTGGACGTAGCTCCTAAAGACAGACTTTGATTGAGAGCTAGCTTGTAGAAGGGCAGATCCATTTAAAAATGAACATCAGGCAAAACAGTATTTCAGTTACAATTAAATTGTAAATTCTGTGACGATATACACGGTGCTTACGCCGAATCCGAAAGATTTTGACTATGTATATGAATGCGTCAATTTCGTGACTGGAAAATGAATTTTTGCTATAATAATTCAATTACACTTGTAATTTATACAGTTTTAGCTCGAGTTTTTTGAATAACCGTGTGTGGCTACACCATGTCCTCCATGCTCACTACGTTAAAAGACCAGACTGTGAAGGCATTACGGTCCTTTTGTCCGATACAGAGTTCCTTTTTAACGTGACTTTGGTTATTAACAACATTTTTAGATTTTTACTACTACAAATACTATGTGGTATAATGTGTAATTTGAGGCTAGTGTGTATAAAGGCATTTCATATAAAAGCATGAGGTTAAGCAAAACTTCAGTTGTATTTAAATAACGTTTAATGTCTATTTTTTGGACGAACATTACATCTGACATCGACATTGACAATAAACGACACTAACTGCTAGTTAACTGTTCATTTTAAATGGGAATTCTCAGAATAGTAATTTGATACAATTATTACTAATCCGTATTAAATTTCAGCAGTAATATAAAACTAGCTTAGTATTTCAGTTAAATCTTGAATTCTTGTGCTCGTATTGTGGTAGAAAATGGTAAATTTATCTGAAATGATAATTTGATAAAAAACCACCGTGACAAGAAAAGTTCCTGCGAAAAACTTTTCAACAAAAGCCTATTATAAATACAAGAACAGGTCAATATATTCAGAAGACAAGGAAAATATCTCCGAGTCGATACTTCCGCAAACACCGAGCATACTGAATAAGTAATCCAAAATTCGAATTGACATTCGCCGCGCTTTGAAAAACACCCCGCGCCATACATTTATAAATATTTGGGCTCAGGTGCTGAACGCTCTTTATTAGGGAGATACACTACGTGCCTTGAGGTTGACATATTGCGCTTGACGCCAATACAGAATTTGGTTATATGTTACTGAATTCTAAATAGGTAGTCACTTGTAATTTTGCGCGGGTACCTGGAATTTTCTTTTGGCGATAAAGCAAAAGTGGATCACGTTGAATTGAGTTATATTTTCACTAGTATAAGGTTAATATATTGACAATCTGAAATCAAAACATTCCGATCTGCGTGCCGCGAATATCTAACAACAGTGTTCGGCAGTTAGTGATACATATTCATCTCTAGATCTGGCGTAAATTTCGCGTGTGGCTACAATTTGCATCACCCGAATGTATCGATTGATCATTTGGATTTAATATGCTGTAAAAATAGTTTTAGTAACCCGTTATTTTCTGCTGAATAAGCAAAATAAGGCTATGATGACTAACTAAATTACTGATCCTTTACTTTTTTCTCCTACAAAAATACGAAAGTGCGTTTTTTGTTTTGACTTACTTCAAGCACAAGAGCAATTGATTGATGAAATATTTCGAGCAGGTTGGTATAGACCGCAAAATGACATAAGGCGTTTTATTCCAAAAAAATGCATAGTTCGATAATCCACAACTACTGGTAAAATCTAGTTTGGAATAATCAAGCGTTTGAAGCATAGTACCCACAATAAAAATTCCAAATCCCGTTACAAAAACTTACAAACGTCTAACTTAAACAACTGCTTATGCATTCTATCTTGAAATCCTCAAGACACGCCCAGGATTGAAACTTACAAATTGTAAAAAGTTATCAAACAGTGGCGTATAAACGATGAGCGCGTGGAACATGGAACAGCTGCTTTGAATAGAAGGTGTATCGGCAGCAGTCGTAATTACGGGGCGCGGTAGTCCAGTGCTTTTTGAATTAGTGTAATGGTACGCTCAGTATTAGAGAGTAGCTGTGCATTCAGTATCGGTTTACTTTTGTTTGCTGGGAAAAAGTTTGCGTTCAGGATTAACCACGAATAACACAAATAATTCTGTGAAATATTAAACAAAGTCTGCTAATGAAAATCTTTAAAAAAGTCATAGGCCTATTTTAACACGCTTTTAGTAGGTCGACCTGTATGTAACTATGTAATGGAATCTAAGGATCTAAATAAACTATCTTCCAAGGATCGTAGCGTCATGAAAATTGGCAGCTGTATGTAGTTCTGATGACAATACAATAATATGGTACTGTCGAACTGATATGATGATGGAGCCGCAAGATATGAACTGGAACTTCATGATGGAACATTGTATCATAGCTGTGTTTGAATTTGTTAGTTTTTTTAATTATTTAGATCATTGTATTTTATAAAAATATTGTATCTTAATGAAGAAATTCACTTTATAAACCACGAAGATCGTGATTGATCAAGATTTTCGTAAAAATCAATATAATTGAAAAGTTCTAAATTTAGCGGCGTTTAAACGACGAACGTGTTCTAGCTTCTGTGAATAGACAGTGAATCGGCAGCCGTGTAATTTAGGGACGCTGTAGTTCAATGCTTTTTGAGTATTTATATTTACCTTAAAAAAACATAGTATATATTTAAATATTTTCTACGAATAAAAATAAAATGTTATCAATCAGCGGTGTTTAAATGAGTAGTGCGTGGAATATGGAACAGTTGGTTTGAATAGACGGTGTATCGGCAGCCGAGTAATTATGTGTGTGTAATTAGGGTTACAGTGACAATGTAAATTATTTTCTGAAATAATAATAGATACCAATTTGAGAAATCCATGTAAATATTCCTAATTCTATAAACATTCGAACTAAAATAAATTTTCATAAATTAGCAACAACATGACTGCGGTATTTGGAAACGCAACATTTCTGATATATGATTAGAATTATTATGCACATATTCTCAACAAAATGTAACTTTTATCAAAATAACAAATGTTATAAATAACATGAATTAAAGTAACTTAATAACTAGCCTATTCATATTAAAAGTAAAAGTCTAAAAAATAGGTAAGGGAGGTATTGGACAATCGTGAAGTTCGGGCACCAATGTGGAAATCGAAACGTATATTATTGTAGATATTAAATTTCGTATACTGTGTAGTTCGTGTAGTTTAAACGACATTTGCGTTGCCAGTTACTAAACTAAATTACGATATATTTAATGCTGGTAATTAAATATCTAACTACATATCTCGAGTGACAAGACAAAGTAGTGCTCCTATCTCCCCCAACACTAGACGAAACACATCTACAAGCAGGTATATCGTTCAGCCGTGCCTGATAACTTTTTATGCAGCGCATCGAATATGAATCAGCACTATCAGCAGTTGCTTTGAATGGATGTATCGCGAGCTCTGTAATTAACACGACAGTGCACTATGTACAGTCAGCATCAATAGTATCTTAGGAAACGAGCATAGAATTCTGAACTACATCCGTGTGGTTTAATAAAATTATGGATCAGTTGTTGCTTTGTGTGGACTTACCAGTAAAATCTTAGTATGAATTAATTACGTTGATGCCAATCATAAAATTAATTAATAAGCGTTATTTTACGTCTTTTTGAACACCGCTGACAGTGTCAAACTTTGTTATGATACAAATATGCCGATTACCTACTTTTTCTAATTTATATTATTTCATTGCTGAAAGCTTTCCTTTTCCTTTTAGAAAATCCGACTTGTTTTTCTACCTGTTTTAATTTTAAAATAATCCACGGATCGTTTTAAATTAAACACAATGATCAATGATGCGCGGTTTATTGACTAGTACAGACTTGTCTCTGACAATGGTCCCCAGCGGACTGACGGGGACTCATTGTATACAAATATGCGCACGCGCTAGCTTTTCGTTGCAATTAAAAAACTACAAATAATTTAAAAAAATACAACTGACATACGAAAGTGCGTATTTAGGCTAATGTACTTAGAAAAAATAGGCTTACATCGATCTGGTTAGCCCGTAAAATGAAAATCTCTTTTTTAAAAGAGGTTTCTTTGATTTTGTATATTTCTGTTATAACAATTAAAGAACCGTGTTTCTGCAACAGACAAAATGAAGTCAATGTAATAAGGAATCAGATAATGAAATATATTTTTTATGAACTTTGTAATTGCTGAGAAATATTGAGATCCCTGACACCAAAATATCCAATTCGTCGTCTTAAATAATTACATTACCAAAGATTTTTAACTTATCTTGCATCAACCCCTTTGTCGACTGCAGTCGATCGATTTGCTATTTTCGCCTTGCCCCGTTATCATTAGAATAGTGTGATCAGTTTAGTAGAGTTAAAACACGAGAAGTTAATTATCGTTGCTGGATAATGATGTAGACTTCAGCTGACCCAATTCAAACAGGTTTCAAAATCAATCAACTCTTAACTTATTTTTATCTGTTGAGTTATAGAAACATTGAAACATTTGAGTTTGATTGTTACACGAACGAAGTAGATACGACTTGTTCACAAGAATGAGCAGCAAACCACGTTTCTTATTTAAATTTAAGTTAAAAATAAACGGGGTATATTGGGCCTCTTTAATTTAAAATTTATTTTACTTTTGTAATAAAACAATTTAATGGATAATATCGCGTATATTATCTCAATTAAGTTCCCGAGTCCTGACGTTTCGGAAGCTTTTCAGCTTTCCATGGTCACGGGTGGACTGAGAAAACACATATTTTCCTCTGTCAGTCACAATTTGTGCAAACTACCCATTTTTGAAAAAAACAAATAAAGGTGTGTGTGTGTAGGTGTAGGTGTGTAGAATTCAACATTCCATAGCATTTTTCATGAGTAATAATCGCAGAAACAGAAGAAAATATTATTTTACTTTACTTATTTTCTGTAAAGTAGGAGAGTGTATAAAAATAGCCGTTGTTTAAAGATAATTATCCTTCGCCTTGTATCATTCGTGTTGAGCAGTAAATAAATAAAACTGCGATATATCCTACAATAAATCAGAAGCAACAATAGTAATATACATTTAATACAATGTTTACGTACAAGCACTTCCTTCAGAACCGTTCAGTTATGGTTCAAGGTTTTATTGCTCGTATGGCACAGACAGACAGCGGAAACTTAGTAATAGGGTTCCGTTGGTACGCTTTGGTTACAGAGCCTTTCGTGCACGTAAATTATCTGTTTCCAATGGACAATTGTTTTAGTTTAATATGACGTCCTTCCATTTCACTGATGTGAATTCATAGAACATTTTCATTTTCACATATTTTTCATTTCATTGACAACTTTTCTCCAAGAAAATGTAAATTTTGCTTGATGTTCGAAAAAGCTATCGTTCAGAACCAATTTGGTTCGTTTTTCAATCCCAACTCAACGCTGTCTTTGACTCAATTTATTCAATATTTTTTTGTACTTTGTATATTATAAATTTTATGGGTCTTTGTGTTCATATCTTGGTAAAACGGCTTGACGGATTTCAATATTTTTTGGTACAAGGTTAGCTTGATATCTAAGAATGCTTACAAAATACTTTTTATTCGACTACACTGAAGCAAAAAATATTTATTATCTCCGCTGCGAACGAAGGCTCTTAATTAATTTCATAACTAAAAGATTGTGTACTAAAACTTTCTACGAAACGTGGTGTCTATAGGAAAACTAGGTTTAAACCGTTTGATATTGTATTAAAAGCTATTATCGCACTTTTTGACTAAACGGCACAGCACGTCCTGCCAAAGGTGCTTGAGCGAACGCTCAGCTGCCATTCGACGGAACACCTTGTAGTCTGGGATCTCGCGTAACATAGAACTAACCTCTTCCATTTTTACTGTCAAAGTTATTTACTGTTAGAAACTATAAGAACAGATTAGATTAGGTAGATTAAATTTATTTATTTTATGATAAAATAACATTATAAATTCGCTTAATGTCAAAGTTACACGTATTTAAATCATGACAGTGTTTTGGAAAGAAGTCAACGTTTTTCGTGGCTAAGTTAGACAATACAGGATCGGCACATGCAACCTCAAGCTTGGCAGACATAAAACCGATCCGTTAAGTGCGGAGCTGATGTTTTTGTCACGCTTGGCTGCGAGTGCTATACCTCATCAAAGACTTTAGGCCCATCCAATACAAATTATCGACTGATTGGACATCTCACGATGGTAATCGAAGCAGAGGCAGACCGTAGAGGAGATGGCGGGCTAAACGCATTTCAGAATGCATGGCAAGAGTATGCGCTTCACCAAGAGGAGTGGCGAAATAAAAATTTATAAATAAAAAAAGAACCGACTTCAAAATAAACTAAAAAGCCATAAATAATATTTTATGTACGGCACGGATCACATTTGAATCACCTTTTGAAGTCGGTGCCAAACCATTCATGTATTACTATTAAGAATCGCGGCGGCGAGCCTTTAGTTATTATCTACCTACATATATATTTAGTCATGGGTGGTCATGGTAATTCGTATTTTTGTCGAATAAAGAACTTTATTTACTTCAGGTTTGGCACCGACTTCAAAAGGTGATTCAAATGTGATCCGTACCGTACATAAAATATTATTTATGGCGTTTTAGTTTATTTTGAAGACGGTTCTTTTTTTATTTATAAATGTTTATTTTTTGCTTTTTAGTAATGGATTTTAGTAGTGATATAAAGTATTTTTGGAGCCCAGAATGGGAAGATTGAGGAGGCACTTTGCAGGCATCTCGAGTCTTTGGAAGTAAGAAATGTAAAAGTTGTTTAGTTCATTGTACCTTCCATCATCAGCTCAGCATGAAATGATGAGAACCAGAGGAAAAGAACTGATAACTTTAGAAAAATATATACAAAACATTGTTAGTACCTGTCATCTAATCTTGACTTGGTGACAAGGAGACGACTTCAGGGACACACTAAAAAGAATATGACTAACAGTCTTAACGTATCTACCTATAATAGATGATTTTTTTAAGAATTATCCTCTCTTCCCTTCTATCCTCTTTTCCTTATCGTCAACTCTTAACTATTAAGGAGTTTATTTTCCGTCATCAACTCAGCATGACGAGATGATGACTACCATATGCAAATACTTAAATAGCTCAAGAAAATATATAAAAAACGTTATAAGTGCCTATAAAATTAATTTGAGGATTGCCCTCGATTTCCCTGGAATCCCATCATCAGATTCCAACTTGGTGGCAATGGGACCACTTCGGGAGTATATCCTTTAAAATAAAAAAATATTTTTTTAAAATCAGTCCACAATTGGCGGAGTAATCGGTGAACATACATAAAAAAAAATACAAACTATCGAACATATAACCTCCTCCTTTTTTGGAAGTCGGTTAAAAAGAAGAAAGGCCTTTGCCCAGCAGTAGGACACGTATATAGGCTAATTAAAAAAATGGTATTGAATAGAAAACTAGACCAGCTTCGTGTTATGGGTTATAGGGCTTAACGATTGATTCATTATCGGCATACTGTACTGCGCCTGACACATGATCGACATTGACAAGCATAATCAGGCCTAACTAACTGAGAATTGGCTCTTTAATGTAAACAATATAAATTGTTGACTGGTAGAGAATGCCTTATTTATTTATTTATTTTTTATTTAGGAACAAATTACAAACTAGAGGTTCACACATTATTAACAATATACATACATACTTATTATATGTTTGCAACTTAACAAGAACTGTCCACAACATTTTACAGATTACAGTTTTAAATAAAAAGCGGGGTAACTACTTAAAATTAAAATTAAAAGTAATAAATTTATTAATAATTATACTTATTATTATATTACTATATTATTTATTATAACTTTATTATGGCATTAGGTCCATCTTTTTAACGATAAGTTTTTGCTTTGTGCAATAAAGATTAATTAAAATAAATTGTATCGACTCTAAGATGGTCCAACGATTGCAGAGGCGATCATATACCAGCACATTGAAAACAGCATTACTTGCATTTTCATAAACAGACAAATTGTGTTCTTAAAACTCACTTTGGATAGGAAATTACTTGATAAATATTAAATATACACTTTCGCGACTAAGATTTTTGTAGCTATGCGCGCGTAGCCATGACCTGGGAAAATAGGTATGTAGCGAAAACTTGCTACGAGCAGAGCGCCCACCTAGTGGGTTTTAAGTTTAATAGAATAAGGATGAGAGCCAGTCGATGCAAGACTGGATCTTCTACTATTGCAACCTGCCATTCACCGAAACACCTTATTCCAGGAACGCGTTTAGCGTCGGCGCCTGATTCTGAAAACGTGTGCTGCATGCCAAGTCAGCCTTCGAGTCAGTTTTTTGGGTTAACGTGAGCTAGTTCCAATGTAGGAAACGGTTACTGCAGATTGCATTTGCTTGTATGAGATTAGATACATGTGAGACTTGAAAAAACCTGTCGAGAACAGTTATACTAAGTATTAAATTGCTTACGCTAGTTTTATGCTTTGTTTTAATTTTTGCTAGTGGACGAACACAGAGGTTTTGGGGTTTTATACCCAAAGGGTAATTAAAGGTAAGCCTATAGCCAAGACACCACTCTGTCTGTCATTGGGCTCTTACTTCAACTTAAGTGTAGGTAGACATTCAATATTTTCGCAACGTGTACCTCCGGATACGGTAGCAATAACAAAAAAATAAAAAGCTATACTATTTTAAAGTAGTAAAAATGAAAGGTCTGTTCATTGAAGATATTTTCGAAGAAAAATATATTAAGGAACTAATTTGGGAGGTCATTGAATATATTATTTTTTTTTGGATTTTGTGTATGCTTGTATGTGTCGTTGTGGCTTTATCACTCGAAAGGGCTTTCAATTATTTTTGGTACACGGGATGCTAAAGCGAAACACATAGGAATTCGAATCAGTGACCTTAAAATATTTCACAATTTTTTTAGAAAATATCGTCAGTGTACTGTACATTGAAGATATTTTCGAAAGGAATTTAATTTATATACCATGTCGTATCTTGTCACAGTTAAAATCAATATGAGAGCCGAAAGAGATTTCATATCAATGTCACTTTGACAAGGTACGAAAAGGTACACAAATTAAATTCCTTGACCGTACAGACATTTCATTTTCACAACTTTATAATAGTTCAGACGTAACAATTGCGAACAGTAGGCATAAGGTAAAAAGTATAATGAAATGAAAATAACGGACTTTCTATCAAAAATTCTTCAGTCAGTGAGGTCAGGTCAGTAAAGTCCCTTGACATCCTTTCGCAAATAATTTATTTTAACCTTTAGGCATATAGGGTTTGATTGAGCCTGGATTATCCACCTCGGGGCTGTTTTCAGTTTCAAAGTACGTTTGTTTTTCCTTATTACATTTCTTTGGAGTAAAATATCAAGGTTACGTTTTAATGGATTCCGTCTTGATTGTTTTGTTTCCTGAAATTGTTATTTTATTATTAAAGTATATCTTTAGAAAGAATTAAACTCTTACACGACTTGACTTTTTGGCACGAGCGCAATACAGTTCGTTGAACTCGACATCATTGGTGTCGAAATTGTGCAGAACACAGGCTCTCTCTGTAGTTTTAAAATAGAGCAATTGGACCTCTATATTACCCGATGTATACATGTTACAGTTAATACTCTTTCCCTCTTAAAATTACTGCTAACCAATATATTTTGATTAATACCTCTATAAACTAACATTTAAAAAATAAATCAATAATAAATAACTAAAAAAAACATTTAAAGTAATAGTTTTAAGTTAAACTGGACTTTGTGGTAGCATATACGTTACTTTGAATACATTTGCAGGTTTTTCGACCCCGACAGCAAAAGAGGGATGGTAGATAAAGAAGTGGTTTAACGTGTGTATGTGTATCTTTATTTACCGACGATTCTGCCTAACGCCATTTATTAAAAAGATGGGTGTTATACGTTTGACGTAACTAATTGTCCGTGGTATAATAGCACTCGAACGGATAACCTGATTTTGATTTACTTTTTGAGTTTCAAAAGTGTCTTAATTGAAAGTGTTTTCATCTAATATTACAGAAAATCAGATTAGACGCTTAAAAATTATCAGCATTTTTCTAGATGAACCTAGGTTTTTTTTTCCGTTCATGTTAAGCTAAGCTTTTTTCCCCTGCCTGAAGAGCCAGAAAACCCGTGTGGGCTCCATCTGTGAGTAAATGTTAGACGAAGGCTAAATAAAGAGCGATCGAGCTTCGAGGAACTCTAATATTCCTCTAGTAAAGGATTTGATTTTAACTCGCTTCACTTCGCTATAATCAAAATACTGTCACCACACATTGGCGTGAGTGAAGGCGAAGGCGATATACATCGCCGATTTAAAATGCAAGGAGTGTAACACTTACTGAATTGTGCGAATATGTAGTTAAGTGCCGGTTTAACAGGCATACGAGGAAGATGAGCGCTGTGAGAACTTTAATAAATATAAGATGTTATGTAATTTCGTCATTCGAATAAATCCGTGCATGGCGTGAAGAACTTGATAAGTCGAAATATATATTTAAAGAAATTGCCTGAGGGAAAATTGTTTTTCAGTCATTTTTTTATCATTATGATTAGCCGTGGAGTCGAAAATATGGAATAAAGTGTTTAACTCGGGTGAAATTACCCATTTCACCCTGGAGCTATTCGCGCTTTCACTTCGTTCGAGCGCCAGCAATGCCTCGGTGAAATAGGTCACTTTCAACCCTTGGGTACCAATCTACTATATATGATTTTTAGCCGTGACACAAAAAAACGTAATAGATAATAAATTTTATGGGTACATTGAGTGTATACTTAATTAAATTATATATTTAAGATAGGCTAAGCACTAATATTGTCATAGTTAAGAATTATTTAGACAAAATGACTGCATTTTGAGTTTCTTTCGACTTTTTTCTCAACAGTGATCTCCTCTTGGAAATTTCGGTAAACTCAGACTTGTAAAAGTGCTCCTGTGGCCTATTTACAGATAAAAATAACTTTCATAAAGACAAGAATAATAATCAATGCCGTAAGTAGTATTTAAGCGCCAGGCAGTAACTTAATACTACCAAAGATAATATTAGCTTTGTAACGTTGAAGTTTAAGCTTGTTGAATGACGTGAAATAATTAAGGTACATAAAGAGCATATTACCTTTCATGAAAGCTAAAATTACTATTAATTTAGCTCTAGTTTCATCAAAATGTTTACATAATCCCAATTAAATCTCTGTTCATTTTCAACACAATTACGGCGTCTGGTTTTCAAATTACATAAAATTAAAAATTTTACGTATTTTTTCATTGATAGGTTGAAATCGACACGAGATGTTTTTTAACCGACTTCCAAAAAAGGGAATGGTCTCAATTCGGTTGTATTTTTTTTTTGACGACCAGCTTAGCTCAGCGGAAGTGATACTGCCTATCAAGCTGACGCCCTGGGTGAATATTCCGGTAAGGGCAAATATTTGTGTGTGATGAGCATAACTATTTGTTACTGAGTCATGTTTTGAATGTACGAGTACATTTATTATATATATCGTCGTCTGGTACTCAAAACTTATAACACAAAGCCTTATTGAATTTACCATAGGGCTAATTCGACTGGTATGAAATTGTCTTGTAATATTTATATTTAGTTATTGTTATTTTTATATATCTCGCAATCCGCAATCAACACCAGATATTGTAAACCTACAAAAATCCTACAAAGAAATCCAAAAAAAATCTTGATATTTTCCAAACGGCTGAACTAAGTTCTAATAAAATGTATCCAGTCAAGCGCTAGGATGCTACAGAGAGACACACAAATACGCCAGTCTAACTTCCAAAACCCCTCTCTTAAAATAAGAGGACGCCATCTATGTATAGGTATTATAATTATCATTTACAATTTTATTATTCAACTTCGCAAGCGTGACTCAGTTTTTAAATATTGCGATTTGTTATACCTCTTTATTTGTTAGGGTTCCGTAGCCAAAATGGCAAAAATAGAACCCTTATAGTTTCGTTATGTCTGTCCGTCCGTCCGTCCGTCCTTCCGTCTCTCCGTCTGTCCGCCTGCATACGCTAGTTTATCTACATCCTTATATTAAATTGATTTCATGTGTTTCATGTGCAACTATTGAGCCAGGAACCATGTTTACCAAGATATCATGACACGCCCGCCGGGTACGGCGGTGGCCCGGATATGTACTGTAATGATTTAATAAATACATTGTATAAGGTGTATTTATGACCGCAGCGCGGCCTGCTCGCTGGGTTATCTCGATTATCATTCCAGTTATGAGAATGTGAACATTTAGTGTTCAAAAGCTGGTCGTTACCTATGGGTCTTGAACACCTCAAAGAGGATTTACTATATGAGTGTTGATAAATATCATATTTGCCATGATAGCTAAAACTATTATTTTTATTTGGTATAATCAAAAAGTTTGTAACAATCCCGATTCAACCCATGTTTATTTTAAACTGAATAAATTTCAATCTCAGTTCTAAAGCCTCGATAGGGCCTTAGAAAGCTCTGATTGGATTTCAATTAAGCCTTAAGCCCTTGGCAAAGGAAATCGTTGGATAATTAGCTGTCAGCAGCACGATATACCGGTTAGTGGTCGCGGTGTAATAAACCAATTAATTTATAAACGCTTCACGTAACTATTAAATAGACCAAAGTATTATAATAATCCGTGCCATGGAAAACTAATAATGGCCAAAATTATTCAGTTGTAACATTTGTTTTGTTTATAAGACGTGTCTGTTTATTTTTGAACCCTTTTAAGCCCCGATCAATGAATTTTCTGTCAAAAAAATATTCTTTGAGACAAGGTTTTATTTCCGACTGTACTTATCTTTGAATTAATCCATTAACTAGGTACTTCTTGAGAATATTCTAGAGAGCCCGAACTCAGTAAAGAGGATTGCGTTTTTATATTACAGAGATCTTATGACCACTATGTCCGTCATCTAATCAGCTTGATGGTGTCATAATATTGCATTCTCACCGAACTTACATACATAAGTATACCACATTTTAGCTCAAACAGATACCAGAAAGTGGTTGAAAAACGGTTTAAAAATTTGGAAACCACAACTTACATATATACGAACGTTCTCAGTGTAGGATACCGCAGCAGTTCATAGGAAAAATGCACACCACATGTGAAAAAAATGGTATATGAAAAAGTGCGCCAGCAAAAGAGCCATTTTTGTTAAGCCATTTTTGTTGAGAAGTGCCGTTTTTCGGCAATAACTCATAAACGGTATATCCGTTCATGTTGAAAACAATTTTTCATCGTTATAATTCTATTCATATTATTACAGAATAGAGAAATTTATGCTACTAAACACAATTTATGCTACTTTAGGAGCAATTATCTATTTCCGAAAATGTCCACTAAGTCAAAAAAGTTTCTAGAAACCTCAAAATGTGCTTAAAACATCTGTCGACACAAAGATACTTACTATTTTACTTTTATTATCTGTTACATGTATGGAGTGCCCCCCCACCTCCCCTACTTTTTTCACTATTATTTAACTGTTAAACTAAGTAGCGGCTTACACAAGACACCTCTACTCCAAATTTTGTCAATGTACATTTTGTAGTTTTTGAGTAAAATGCCTGTGACATAAGGACGGACGATCATGACGAAACTATAAGGGTTCGGTTTTTGCCATTTTGGCTATGGAACCCTAAAAAGGGATATTCAAAGTTTAGCATGTGTATCTGAGTCTGTCTGTATCTTTGTAGCAATTGACCGAGTGAATCGATTTCGATTCTTTACTTTGGTACTTAAATGGTTTTTGAATTTTCTTAGCTATAGATGAAATCTGCAAAAAAATATTTACCTAACCACACAAACATTAAACAGCCCTAAAATATTTCATTTACTTATAGAACAAACAAATAAAACAATTAAACTACCTTAAAATAAAACTAAATCTAAAATTAAAAATAAACTAAAATGAGAAATTAAAAACTAGATGTAAAAAATACTTATAAATAAAAAATTTGCCCCAGATCGCCGTCGATTGGCAACGTACCCAGAAGGCTGGCAGCATTGCCACGTTGTATGGCAATGCTGATCCGCTGTGCGAGATATGAGCCAGCCCTCTGGTCACGTGTCAACTCAACCAATCTTCGGCTGCACTCTTTAAACACCCTGTGGGCGCTTTCCCCCCAGGGCCCCAGGGTCTCAACCCCAAACGGCTCAAACATGCAACCACTATTTATGTTTGCATATTTGCGCCGCTTGAGGACTTCAGCCGAATTGGCAGCCGAGCCAGCCTTAACCGCGGTGCCACGAAGATGGGACAGCGCCAGAGTATCAGCACAGGTCGCGTCCCAAACTAGGGGCCGTCCCATCTTCCATGGCACGAGGGTCATACCGTCGGGTCTCTTACCGTCAGCGCGAGCGAGCCCGGTCGGTTCTAAAACAGCCGGCGCTCCCGCGCTGGCTAAGGCCCGACGGATGATGTCGTTAAGGCTGGCATGACGAGGTGCACGTCCTGCGCTTCGGCCGCAGGATAGTCCGTGATGGCCCAGCGGGTCGACTGGGTCACCACATCGACAGCGATGGGGGGCAACACAGGTCACTCCCAGGCGAAGAGCGACGGATAAGCGGAAAGTACAGTTATCTAAAAGGGTGCCAATTGATGTGGAAGGCAGAGCTTGTAGCCACTGCCCGGATTCCCATTCGACAGTGGCACGGAGGCGAGCGCGCTCCGGAAGACTGGTTGCCGTTTGAAACAGGTTTTCCCGTACCAGCCTACAGAGCGGCTCGTCCCAAAGACGCTGTGAAATAAGATTTGTGGGCAGATCAGCACTTGGGCAGGCATCGCTCCACGCAATTCTGGCCTCTGACATAAACGGGATATTAAAATGGCCGATTGGAGACTTTAACATTTTGGACGTTAGTTCCAGTGAACTATGTACAGAGGACAAATATGCTGGGAGCGAAACGCTGGACACTTTTCTGATACCTAGGCCTCCGTGTCTTATCGGGAGAGATGCCTGGGACCATGAGCGGTCATCTAAATTGACATTGATTACTGAAACCAAAATATTATAAATAATTTTGTCTATTTTTTCTAAAAGGGTGGGAAATTTCCAAAAATGGCTGCACCTTAGGACGTATGTGAATTTGGGTACGAAAAGGCAGTATCGGATGATGGTGTATGCAACATGAGCATTAATTTTTGTCATGCGATCCGAAACTTCAGTGAGGTTTTTAATTTTGCTTTCTAAAAAATCTGGAAATGATTCGTCCAATACAGGTGCTCCTAGGAGGTGAAGTGAGCTTTTCTCCGTGATTTTAATATTGGGGGCAAGACGACGAAATTTGGAAAGGACGAGTTCTTTGTCTAAACATGTATCGGAAAAGAAAAGTTCACATTTAGAAAAGTTCAATTCTAGTCCGATACCGCGGAAATGTTCAATTAATACGCGAAGGTCCTCTAGAACTTCGGTGACGTCACCTCCTAGAGTGCCGTCATCTAAGTACCAAACATTGAATTTGGAAATAAAATTGGTAATGATGGGGTGAATTGCGAGGCTGAAAAGCGCGGGTCCGAGCGGGTCGCCTTGTTGGCACCCTACAGCTGAGGATAGATGATTTTGTTTAAAAAGTAATTTAGAAGGCTTGTTGTAGCATTGCCAGATAAAGTTATAAATCGGAGGTGCTTTTTCACGCGTTTGTGCTAGGAGGGCGGCTCGGTCAACACTGTTGAAGGCATTTTTGACATCCACCTTCAAAAGGACCTCACCTGAGTTTTGTGTGATGTGGGTTCTTAAAGCATGCACGGCGGCCTCACACCCCCCCTTTGACCCAAATCCCAATTGAATAGGCTGAAAGTACTGGTTGAGCGGACCGGATACAGCAGCGCAGCCGATTTTGGCAACAAGACGGCGGTAAGTTGTACCCACAGCAATGGGTCTGATACCACCGTCTTTTTTCACCAGCGCACACAGATTGGCGCCGTATAGTGTGCTGGTAACTTCAGGATTTACTTCACCTGATAGCATGAGGTTGCTCAGGTCTGCCAGTGCCTTGAGGAGCAGCTCGCCGGTGTCCCCTGAGCTATGCCCGAGGAGATCCTTTAGGTGTTGCGGTGTTAACCCGTCCAGCCCGCCGGCTGAGCCGCTCTGGAAGGACATGACAGCCCTGAGGACCGCATCGGTAGAGGTAGTCAGGGGGGGCGTTGCTGTATCTGGTGGGGCAGGGAGGCTTTGGTTTGTAGATGGCAGTGGGTGTTTGGATCTTAAAGCTGAGACGGTAACCTGATTATTGGGGGCAATGCAATCTGTAGAGAAAAGAAGGCGGGCAGCTCCTCTAATGTCGCCTTCTCCTACTTTATTTTCAATGCGTTTGTACAACGATGTGTTGTGTTTTGTAACTATTTTATCGAGGTCTTCAAGGCACAATGGGTGTTGGCAGTTTTTTTTAATTTTGGCGGTGAGGGATGTGTTTTTGTTTTGATCGGTGATGTGTAGGGTCCTGTAGGGGAAAGTGAGAAGTTGCTCCCAAGCCTGGTACGAATTTTCGGTTACAGCATTTTGTATAGTGGATGCAAGTTTTTGTGAAACTGAAATCCTTGCACCTCTCGGGACTCGCTTAATCAAACGAATGTTATTTTTGAGACGACTTAAAGTTTCCGAGATATCGTTTAAAACTGAAAGGTTAGCTGTGTCTGTTGCAATTGGAGGGTCAAAGTTTAGTGTGCCATCTGAGGCTTTGTGTTTCTTGCCAAGGTGTACTCTAAGACCATGCTGGTTTTTAAAGTACCTGGGTTGGGAGCACAGAGAGCATATTATCAGATTTTGTGGTGATTCGTCGCTATCGGCGATCGATGATGCATTTCCGCCTGGAAGTGACATCCTGTGATTTATGTTTAAATTGAGAAGTATGATAAAAACTAAAATTAATATTATAAAAACACAAAACGAGAGTATAAACATTAACTAAGTAAAGTCCTGAAGATAAACAAAGCTGACAATAGCAGTGGCAGTTGCTGTCAACCAGCAATGACGGCCGGAGTCGGCGCATGGCGTGCTCTCGGGCGGAGCATGTGCAGCAGAACGTATCGAAGCGTTGCCTAGCAGCGCCTTAGCGTCTTCGTTGTTGTTGTTATTTCAAATAAAAACTGTTGGATTGGAGATTTTCAAAGATATGATCATCTAAACTTTGCCCACATGCGTGCGTATGCAGGGGAATGTTAGTCACAGAAATATTGGCCTTGTAGGGGCGGAATTATCGAATTATAAGAGAAAATAATAATTAAATACGGAGCCGAATTGTCAGCTTGACGGCTACTTTTTTTTTTTTTTTTTTTTATATTTTTATTTAAAATATTTATATTTTTGTATAAAATATACGCTACAAACGGCAGTATCTATGAAAATCCAGTGTTAGCAGAGCCTTGATTTTAAGCAAAATGTACGCGGTGTTCGATCATTTTGTATTAGTTAGTGTCATATACAGACATAAAATTACACTGTTTTTAGGATTGGTCGTTATAGCCGCAACAGAAATACATCATCAGTGAAAATTTCAACTGTCTAGCTATCAGGGTTCATGAGATACACGGACACCAGCCTGGTGACAGACGGACAGACAGACAGACTGACGGATGGACAGCGGAGTCTTAGTAATAGGATTTTGTTTTACTCTTTGGGTACGAAACCCTAAAAATCAACTTGAATTTGAAACATTTTCGAAAACAAATATTTCAGTTCACCGGCATCGACTTTAGCTTAATAAAGTTTCCCGTAACTTTTAGAATAGCTCGTCCTCCAGCCAAGCTTAGCTGCCTAACTACCCGCACTGCAAAGCCTGAATTACGACCTATTGTCCCAGGAATAGAGGTTATTTATGAGTAGAGAAGTCGTTCGTTAAGTTTGGTAATAACCAGTTTTTAAATTGTGAATTTTTTTTAAGGTTTCGTTTCGTCACAAAAAAATGTACCAACTTTATTATTAAGCTTTCACTGTCTGTGTGTCAATCCGTCTGTCCGTTTGTCTCCTTGTCTGTAAATTAGTTTATCACAGGGCTTGAAATCTTTAAGTATTAAAACTTGAATTAAATTTAAAAAATTGGGACCGACGCAGAGAGAGGATGGTAGCTGGAGGATCTGTAAGAAACAAGAACTGGAGGATGCACCAAATATCGTTGGGGAAATAAAGACAACAAGACTTGGTTGTTTCGGGCATCAAGAAAGAATGCCGAACGATAGGGTGGTAAAGGAGGCGTACATTGTACAGCCTGAGAGAGATACAGTGGCCAAGGACCTACGCGCTCTGAAAGCAGAAAACTGTGAGAAAACCGCTCAAAACAAGGCGCTGGCGCCATCTTGTATCGAAGGCCAAGATCAACTTCGGGTAGTTGCGACAGCGGAGTAACTAAGCAAGTAAAAAATAAAAGTTGAAAATTCTTATGAAATGTAAAACACAAATTATATTTTTTTACGTCTTTATATTTAAAAACTATAGTACATATACATAAAATGTTGTAACCAAACGTCCTGTCGTAATCTTGGAATTAAACTCTCCATAATATTCCGTAGCCCTTTCACTTTGTTGATGGTTATTGTGCGAGCGTTTACGGTAAACAGTGCGTACAAGTTGGCTAAAGAAATATCCCAAGGAAACAGAAACTAGCAATTCAATTCAGAATTATTATGATCGATAAGAAATCTTAATTAATGAAATAGGTTAATTGCATACGTATGAAAAGGTATACCATGATATGTTTAAAACTCAAGGAGTTACAACGACAACTCTGCAACTAGTTGCAGAAACTAATGATATGCAGTTGCTATTTTTACCGTATTACCAAGACTCCGCTGTCTGTCTGTCTGTCACCAGGCAATCTCTCATGAACAGTTAAAATGTTCACAGATGATGTATGCCTTTTACCGCTATAACAACAAATACTAAGAATAGAATAAAATAAACATACCTATATTCTTTTTATTTAGAAAAATCTCTTTTGAACAATCCGGTTGCGTTTAGTTTGGACTTCATTTGTATGCAACGCGATAGATACCGGGTGCAAACTTAACTTAACGGGCCAGGAAGGTTAGGTTAAGAGAAAGTTCGGAACCCTTGGTGCGCGAGTTCGACTCGCACTTGGCCGGTTTATGAAAGTTACAGGAAACTGACACACTCGTGCACACAAAATGTGGCCATTCATATTGCGTCGTGCATTCTGCATTTTGTACCAAATTGGCCAACACTTTTTAAAGCGAAAAAACAGAATTAGTCAAATACGTGTAGGTTGTTCAGCGTTCTACAGCGATGTGCGAACATACATTTTTCCAATTGATTTTTGTGATATTAACAGCTAGTAACGTAGTTCTGCTAAACATGGCCGACTGTATTGACGATTGCTTGCCGGTCTCAAAACCACTTCCAGTATTTTAATGCAATCCGTAGAATGGCGTAAATATTTTAAAAAGTTAAACTTTTTTGAATCCAAATTTGAAAGTGTGTTTGTTGACGTTGGCGGAGTTTCAAATATATACTGATTTTGACACAAAATAGGTAGGTTTTTGTCAGAAAGCGGATATGATCGAGTGTTTTTAATGTGATTCGAGATAGTTTGTTAATCTATTTGAAAGTTTTTTCATGAGCGTGTCGTAAATCATTGTATTAACAGATATAATAACTTTTGTTTTTTGGCAATGAATACTAACAAATACGTATTTCAAATATTAAAAAAAACCAGCGCTGATTTAACCAACATTAAACAATCTCTGAATCATGTCGCAATGCCATTTGCGTTTATGATATCACCTAAAAAGACCTCTGTTTAACAAAGACCACATAACAGAGAATTTCAATTTAGGCTAATACCCGAATCGCCCGGCGTTCATAATAAAACAATAACAGGGGAGAAATTTTGGAGCAAAAAGACGTAATGCGATTAAACGCCAGTTAAGAAAAAAGTGGGCTGTTTTTTGCCAGTAAGGTTCCGTGGTGAAAAAAAAAACCCATCAAAAGTAGAGAAATATTGTAATACCTTGAAACTTTCAAGATAAGCGTAAGGAGTACTACCACCTGAAAGGTCGGCAACGCACTTATGACTCCTCTGGTGTGTCTGTAGGCGACGGTGATCCCTTAACATCAGGCGATCCGTCTGCTCGTTTGCCTCCCTAAAGGTATAACTTAAAAAAAATGGTTTTCTGTACACTTGGTTTACGGACGATAATTTTTATAAATCACAAGCGGAACGCTTAGGTCAATCATGCCTATAATATCGCTTGTTCCACGCTCTCGCTTGCACGCTCGGTACAGGCGAAACGTGACAATGAGTCATGCTTTTTGCGTGCGTTCATCGATTTGATTTGTAAGACGTTATCACGTCAAAAAGATAATGACTGTATTAAAGTTTAAGAAAACCAGACAACAAAGTAGTAATACGGCTTCATCGGTATCATTTTGGTACGGAAACCTAAAAACCATTTCGAGGAAGAGGAATTTTAAGCCACAATTTACTATCAGATTTCAATACTAAGGTATATCTTAAAAGTTATTGATATTTCAACTGTCGAAGTTCATGTACATATAAATAAGAAAAAAAACTTGTATTGTGGCAAAATTTAAATTTAAAGATTTTTTTATTAAGTATATAGATTAACTAAACCATGTTCTGTGAAAATTCAAAGTGTCATATTTATTATGATTCAAGCATTATTTTTCTATGACAGGTGGACAGACAGACAGAGAAGGTATAGTAATAGTGTTCCATAAGCACCTTTTAATAGGGAAACCTAAAAACATGCGTTAATTATAATTAATTGTTGCACATATAACTTTCATCCAAAAAACCCAAGTATATTCCAAGAAACTTCAATATCAAGTAAATGATACATAATTAGCAGATTACATTTTTTGCATATTATCACACTATGCATGTAGATGACTTTCTCTTTGTGAAAAACGTCGGGGAAACTAAGAAGCTATGTACTATAATTATTATTACTCCATCCTACGATCCTCACCAGCTCACCGTCGGTTCACCTTGTAGGACACCTGCCCACACTGCTTCTTCCAGAACACGGATATAAATATAGTAGATGTTTTACGAGGAGCTAAAACAAGTCATCAAAAAATATTATTTGACCAAACACGTGAAGCAAACGAGGACAAATACAATCTGAGTGTCAAAACGGCTGTCTCCTAGAGTGAAACTCTATACTAAATCAGTATTCATAGCATACATGTTGATCAACGATATGTTGTTATACTGATACTTTGAACCCTTCGGTCCTGGGGCCTTGCTGTGGTGGCCGGCTCCGGTCGCGGCGTTGAAACGACTTTTCGGGTACCCGGCGCCTGGATGCGTGCTACAATGCTGCCTTAGGGGCTAAAACAGCTCCGGGGCTAACCCCGCTTCGCAAATTTAGTATGAGGAAGTTTTTGAAAGAGAAAAGTGGAAACAAATACAATTATCTATATTATTATCAAATAATAAAAATCAAGCTGCTTGCCTTGGTTTCAAAAAATACATTAACAGCGCGAACCACAATTGCCATCCAAAGTATGAACATAACGGCGCCGTCTCTCGGTCGGAAGAACTTTGACTTTGACTAAACAAAAACGTCACACGGATCTCGATATTTTTTTGTACAGGGATAGCAGAGCATACAAGGATGGTTATAAGATACTTTCCTAACCAAGTACACTTCTTCTTCCTCTCCTTGTCCCATTATTTGGGTTCGGGTCTCCTCCCTTTTTTGCGTCAAGTCTCGCCATCTTGGCTTGTACGTTCAGGCAATTGGGCTTTCTTGCTTGCTTGCTACACAAGTACATGAAAGCAAAAGAGGGTTATGGACCTTGGCAAAGTTGGGTGCACCTTTTTATCTACACTATTATAAACTTCTAAAAATTTAAAGTATAAAAAAAAAAAAAAGATTCTGACGGATGAAGGTCACTAAATAAAAAAAAAAAATATATATTTTGTTTTTTGTGTCGTGGCTTCATCACGCCAAATCGGCTAAACGAATTTCAACAATTTGTGGGTTACGGGTAACGCGGTATCCACAGATGGTTATACTGTACGTTTTATCCGCCTACGTTTGAGAAAAATAGGGGTAATGTTTTTTTCTCCGGTGTGAACGCAGTTTAAAATGGTTCAAAAGGAATCCTAAAAACTTCGTAGAGTTATTTCAGGTGCGAGGGTTCCGTAGCTCGCAAGCCAACGCGTTTTGTAAAGCTCCCTGCGGACTTCACACCGACGTAGCAATTTGGGTAAAAAGGAATCTTCGATTGTTGGTACAGATAACACAAACGTTATGGTAAAGAGATTAGGCCTTTGTTGTAAGTTGCGGGAAGATATCAGACGTGTGAAATAATGTTTCTTTTAAGAACTTTCCGTCAAGAGGGTTTTGTGGTTTTCACAGATCAACGTATTATCACCATGAAAGGCAACATATAAGTTAAATATTGATGTGATATTGTGAAAAATATTTGACCGAGCGAGCGCAGCAAACAGAGGTCTCCATTTCTACTTAGATACCCGTCCCACCGACGATGAACGAGAAGCGAGTAGAACTATAATTTAGATACGAGTTGGAGAGCAGCGAGATGCCAGTAGTTCCTTTAGTTTTGTCGCTGGCTATGAGCGAGTGTACGAGTGGGACGGGCGACTACTTGCATCACTCGCTGGTAAAGAATACAAACATAGAGATCGGTAAGTAAAATAATCGCCGGTTCTCTAGGCTCGATTTCTGACCGCCAAGCGATCATCGCTGAGCAAGTTTTATCTTGGACAGCTTTTGCTGCTGCGACAAACTAGCGGTGAGAGTTCTCGCTGACAGTGTGAACAGCCAGCGATCAACTATGAATAGGTATATGTATATTTTTTATTGACATGCATATCAATTGTTCTTTTTTAGGGTTCCGTACCTCAATCGGAAAAAAATGGAACTTGGTTATAGGATCACTTTGTAGTCCGTCTGTCTGTCTGTCAAGACCCTTTTTCTCAAGAACGCGTGGAGTTATCAAGTTGAAATTAACACCATATACAACGAACCGTTTCAAAGAACAGTTTCAAGGAACCGTAGATTTGAATATACGGTTCCTTGAAGTTGTGAATTTCGACACTCTCGTGGGAATCAAAATGATAGGGTACTTCCCGTTGACGCAGAACTATGCAATTTATCAAATACATACAAGAATCTGAAAACTATACATTCGTAATTAAATCATAAAAATATAGTCTTTTTCAAAAAACATATTTGGACAGCCCGGTTGGGTTAAGTTTGCAGCTAATTTTTATGCAATGCTATACATATCAGGTGCAAACTTAACTCAACCGGAGCCGGGTAATATAATAATGTTAGGGTAAGTGAAAGTTTGTACGGAAACCTCGGTACGCGAGTCGGACTCGCACTTGGCCGGTTTTTATATGTCCGGCTGGTTCTTCTCCTGCACAGGTCGCTCACAGAGCCACAAGTGTCATAGGGTTTATCAACACCACTATTAAATATCTCAACTTTGAATAAAAACTTGTTAAATGCAGTTTTATCGTGATTTCAGGTGTCTATCTATAAAGTCAGGAAAGAGTATGCTTCTTATCGAGGTTTAATTTAGAGTACCCCTGGGAAACATTACCAGCAGAAAAGTTGTGCTTTTCCTGGTCGGCGATACAGGCAATGCTAGTAGATGATTCAGGAAGTTTCATTTACATTGTTACATTGTTACAAAATTATTTGCA
This sequence comes from Hedya salicella, assembly GCA_905404275.2. NCBI lineage: Eukaryota > Metazoa > Arthropoda > Insecta > Lepidoptera > Tortricidae > Hedya > Hedya salicella. The sequence continues at coordinate 18,321,387 of FR990099.1, read as the reverse complement.
AAACCATTCAATACTACGTGTAGTTACCTATAGACATGTAAAGTATTTTTCTCAAACATGCAATGAAATGTCGTCATTACGTGCGGTAAAACAGGCTTCAAAGTATCACATTTCGAGCGAAACAACTTGAGAGAACTGTAAAGGAATTTCATACAAAATTGAAGGCCTAGGCCGGGAAGTAATTTTTTTTTAATTTTAATGTAAGCATGGTGCCTGTGTTCATGAACAGACTAAACAGCTGTTTTTTTTCTAGTGGCTAAATGGTTATCGGATCAAAAATATCCGCGTTAATGCCTATTACACACGAACTGACATTAACACAAATATGCATGGTTCATAAATATGTTGATGAATGAATTTAAAATATTGTCTATACGCTCGACACCAGAGACCATAGACAATATTTAAAATCCTCTGTATTTATTTTATTTAGTATAGAAATTAAGATTCTTATTATGAGGTTGTATATAACGGCCCTAATAGGGTCTACTCGAACACTACACACGCGAAATACAGACGACTTCCGTAAAAAAAAAACATTATGGAGGGATTGGAGCGAAAATGGAGAGAAAAGCACTATACATGCCTCTGGCCGTGAAAAGTGCTTGCCGGCTTTGCATCACTATCCGGCCTCCCTGCGGTCGGCCGTCTATACGTACTCACCCGGCAAGCCCTTCTTTCCCGGCGTCTGCAGTAACAGACAGTACAGACAGTACTATTATTAGATATGGCCCGAATATGGATTTTACCGACTAGCCAACTAATCGGCGCTGAGGTGACCGACTAATCGGCCGACTAGTCGGCAACGACGATCATTGGTTTCGGCTGAGTTCGGGTGTAATCGGGAACGTTCGTTTCAGTTCGCTAGTCGCGCCTCGTGCCACTCGTCATGTGTTTCTGTTTTGACAAGTTTAATTTGTTAACGTTTTAGTGATTTACTTGTTACACCAGCCAGCGTGTTTCTTATTGTAAAAGAAAAACAAGATAAGCCATTAAATTATCTAATTGTTGTTAGACAAACAAAAAAAAAACATTCCGTCGAATTGAGAACCTCCTCCTTTTTTTGGAAGTCGGTTAAAAAATAATAAATATTGGTAGTTTATTTTCTTTCCAGTAAGTCATAATGTGCCGATTTATTTTATTTATTTACTTTTCGGATGCAAGATTTCGTACCTATAATGTTGGCTGAAATTCACTTAAGGTAAGTTAAATTAACCATACATTCTTGACCGTATCTCTTTCCACAAAAACTAATTAAAAATCAAAAACAAGTATTACAGACAGATCAATCACTTATACATAAATATGACGAGTGGAAACGCAAAAAATAGGTTTGATCGTTTTATGGTACGGTCACGTTCCTTAATTTGAGACAAATTTCGCAAACAAATGTTTGAATTTCTATACGATACGACAGGACTGTCAACTAGCAACAGATCGTTGTGGTTTTTCTACTAGAGATCGGTTGCTCCGCTATAACGTGAAATAAAAATGATCAAACATTTTTTCACGTTTATATTATTTAAGAAATATTAATTTAAGTTTCTTAACAATCAAACTAAATGTATCACTTACTTGAAACAGAGTTACGATGGTAAATCACAGTTGGAAGATTTCATGTTAACCGGTGCTTTTAACGAAATAATTAATTTAGTGCTGAACACTAACTAACTTGGTGCACTAGTTTGGATTACGACAACTTACGACATCGTTATCATAAAGTGTAACACAAACACTACGAATGAAGCACAAAGCTTTTACGTCACAATATTAAAGTACCTACTTGTATAATGTCATTGCAGTTGCACTAAACTGATCTCTGTCGCTGCCGTGAGGATGACCGCCATTTTGTGAGCTTCGCATTTTAAATTAAAACATAATGTAATAATAACACTACAGTTTGCTAGGCAAATACACTGAAACCCTATTCGGTATAAACTCACCGCTCTATACGAGATAGGGATGTGACAAACATGCCGAATTGACTTTAAAGACGAATATATTACATACTTAAATTGAGAATACATTTTTGGCTTTTTGGTACCATTCAAAACTTTAATATGGGTAACTACTACGCTAATTACATGACTGGCGTAGAAAAAATAATCATTACTTCATTAGCTCAGTATAGGTTGTTACTGATAACAGGCTGTTAACTCTTGCAAATATGTAAGATATGATGGAAAGACAGCAATTGAATAACTTCAATGCTGCATCCAAAGTCGTGCATCTCACATCTGTCTTTTAGAGCTATTTACTAACAATATTCGAGCAGTATTCGGTGAATATTCCGTTTCAGAAATGGAAACAGTTCGCTAAAATCAATCGAGACAAATACCCGGAAATAATAAAAAAAAAAATAACAAGATTGATTCCAAGCCATTGATATTTATCACCTGATTTTAATTGAAAACAAAGCAGAAATTATGTATGTGAAAAGACGGCAATTGAACAGGCATGGTGCCCAAAATATATATGCTCAAACCTATTTTTCTACATGATATCATCGATTATTTTATATTCATCGTTCGTCGTTCACTGCTCACGTCACGTTGGATTATGTCATATCCCCAACCTTAATTATGCGGGTATTCAGAATGGATTAATAACAGCCTAGTTATTTTTGCGATTGAAGGAAATCGATGTGAGAAGACAGTATTAGAACAATTCTCCATTCAAAGTAGTTTCGCTTCGGCCGGGACTCAAACCTCTTCTCTTTGATCACTCATGAATTCGAAACAGTTTCGTCCATGGATCAGATCTATCTTCTCAAGCTATTCATGAATTAATATTCGGAGAATATTCGACTACATTCAGGATATATTCGGCTCAAGAACCCAGGGGCAACAGTCCGCTGCACACAATCGTCGCGGCGAGTTATGACGTGTCCCGAAACGCCCGCTATCTGAATTATACGCAGTGGGACTTTACGGCCAGCTATAATTTCAGTGCACGCAGCGCTTATATAACTGGTGTTTCATGGTTAAATTATCATTATAGCTCTTTATATTCTCGCAATTTATCTAGCTTGAAACATCGCACATGAAATTGAGTATTATAAATAGCACTGTACGAACTAACTTACTACGAACCTGATTAACTAATTAACTTATAGCGTAGGTTGCTGCCCTGCGGACAAAGGCCGGCTACATCCGCTGAATGGCAATGCTGATCCTTTGCTCGAGGAATGAGCCGAATCTGTTAAACCTGTCATATGTAAGTTTAACAATGCGCATTGTGCTTAAATTTGGTTTTATTAAGGAAAATGTGGAAAAATACCCTTCCCCCCTTATCTTCCCCTTTATAATCCGAAGTATACCAAGCGAAAAATGTGAAATTTTCTGGAATTATATAGTGTAAATGAAAATTACACATAAATTAGAACTATATATCTGTCTGTCTTAAATTTTTTATACACCAAAACTCATTTTTGAATAACACTCAATGGTTAACTTTGCCCCTTATTTATTTGTACGTGACGCCATAGATACCAGAGTCAAACATTACTCAACTGGCAAGTTCAGTCGGAATAAGTGTAATCTTTTACGGAACCATGGGTGCGCGAGTCATACTCACACTTGACCGATTTTTTTTATAAATTAATGTTACGACGAGAAATACGATATTTCATATTTAGTACTCCCATTTAATAGAAAATGTTGAAAGTGCAGAAGGTCCAGCAGGGCTATACAGAATACTCTCCCGTATATTTCTGGACAGGTACTGCTTCCGTAAAATCTTGTTTTGTTTCCCTTCATGCATATTCAGGGAATTATCGGCCTGTGCGCTATGTTTCCTTTATGTTTGTGTGTGTGTAAGGGATGGCCGGTTCTTTGAATTTGGAATTATTTAAATTATAAGATGTAGGTACTCAAGGGTCTATGTGTTGCTCTATGTGTTGAAAACAAGTTCATACATTCAAGTTCGACCAATCACGACTGCTGTCTCTTTTTATCAAAATGCGCTATACTTTTAAGTTTTGTAATACCGATGTAATATCAATCTAAATCAAAATACTGGCCTCGTTTCGGCTGGTAATACAGTTTCTTGAAACTACACATTACCAATTCCACCGGTTCTCATTATCCTAGAAATAAAATGCAATTTTTAAAATGTTTTTTTTTTTTGTTTGGTACCTATTATTAACAAGCCATCCGCCGGTGATTCTCGTGAAAATTGAAATTCTGTACCAAGTAGTCCGTGAATTTTATATTTCAGAGTCAGAACAGCTGATTCAGTACCTTTCATTACCGAAAATAAGAAAAAAATAAACCTTTTTAAAAGTGCAGAATATTACAGAAATTTCGGATAAAGTTAAAACGTTTAACCGAATTTTGTTTTATTAAGTCCTTTGCTTATGAACGTTAAACCTTCATAGAGAGATATACATTTGAAAAGATGTTATTCATTTTATTACTTTGTTTAAGGCGATGAGCGCTTAAAATGTTTTCAAAGAGTATTGCACTCATCAAATGAATAATATTTTACTATTACACAGCTTACAAAAAACAAGAATGTGGTTTCCATACCCGCGCATAATATTTCTAATCCTCTTTTTATTTAATGTACGAAACAGTTCATTACAGTAACGGTCTTTTGCGTAAATTATGTTTTTTTTACTGGAAACTTCGTTCGTGAAGGAGAAAACAGGCATAGCCCCTTTTTGCTTCAGCGTAATCGGGTAAAAAGTATTCTATAACCGTGTCTGGATGTCCAGCTATTCCTGTACCAAAAATAATTGAATCCAATCTGGTCGTTTATATGTGATGATGGCACAAGTACACATACAAAGAATTTCAAAAATATTTTAGATTCAGTGACATAAAAAACCCATTGCACTTATTTTGAATATATTCACTGTACAGAAATTTTATTTTTACAGCCCTATAATTTTTTGAAAGGTTTCTCGAAAAGGCTGTACCGATTTTGGGCGCAGTTATTTTTTTTCAATTTCACTTACATACTTACATTTTAGTCTCGAAAAACAAAAAATCGTGCACCCACCAAACAAAGTTTGGTTATCCGTCTGTAAATGTATACAGGATGCATAAACGATCGAGGCGTTATGTTGCGTTCTCAATTGCCACTCGAGACTTAGAACTCGATGGAGGCAAATTGTTGACTCCAAGTATGATGCCGGTAGCACACCTCCGCCGCGAAACCGCGAAACGCCATACAGAGCGCGCAAAACTAAAGCGGAACTTCCTTGGGTTTGACGTTTCGCGGCGGTGGTGTGCTACCGGCATGAGTCCTCCGATGGTGACCACGATCCTAAACCAGGTACGTAGCACATTATAGCTATATAAAAGCTTACAGCTATTATAAAGCCAGTTTGAGCTTCATAATTACTGTATAAAGCTACATATAATACAGCTTGTGTCGACACGTTTGACTTAGTTGGTTGTACAACGGCCTACGATACTTGCGGTTACGGGTTCGAATTCCAGCTAGGGCAAATGTTTCTGGGATTAGCACGAATGTTTGTTCTTGGGTCTTGGATATTATCTGTATGTATTTAAGTATTATCATTCATCTATAAGTATATTAGTATGTATATTGTCGCTTAGTACCCATAGTACAATATATACTTAGTTTGAGACGAGGTCGATTTGTGTAAGATTTTCTGCTCCGTACTGTGCCGTGCTGTCACTTGGAGATAAGATTATTTTGGCGTTAAAAATCAAATTGACCTCAAGTTCAAGAGGAGTGTTGCACTATTTCCTATTTCATAAACATTATTCATTCCTATAAGCGTATCAAACTTCTGAGCTGTCAGAGTGCCTCCCAGCGGAAGTTTTCGTTATCCTGCTCGGTTCATATTTAGATTTATTCGGTTCATGATTCAGAGGAGATCGTTCTTCTCTCGATTTACTATTCGATTTAAATGGACATACAATGTAATGTTTCTCACTCCAGTGTAATCGCAAGGACATGTAATAGCTGAATCACAGGAACTACTGTAGAAAAACTAACTTGTAAAGTGCATTTATGTTACTTCTACACTATTATAAAATTGAAATTTTTTTTAGAAAATTTAATGACTATTTGAACGTCATCATCATCATCATCAACCTGTTGCATTCCAATGCTGGACATAGGTGTCTCCAACGGTGCGCCACTGAGCACGATCCTCAGCCACTCTCCTCCACCCACCGCCAGCCACCCTGCTAATATCATCGTTCCACCTTGCCTGAGGACGTCCTATGCTTCTTTTGCAAAGACGTGGTCTCCTCTCGAGAACGCGTCTACTCCAATGGTTGTCGGTTATTCGGCAAATATGACCAGCCCACTGCCATTTCAGTTTGCTAATTCTTTGGGCTATGTCTGTCACCATTTGAACGTGACTGACGCGATTATCATTCACGACTCCTAAGCAAAATGGCCGCGGTGTGGGGCCATTTTATATTGGTTACTGACTTAGATAGACAGACATAAAAAATAAAATGTATTTTGTGGGTTGTTCTGTAAGAGCTACTTTTAAACCAAACAAGTCTTTAGGACAACTGTAGGTACCCTATAGGTTTTCCATGGATGGTAATTTGTATGGAAATACTTTTTTAATGACTGTATCTTTGGATTAGGGTAACTAAGACAGCTTGATTTTTTTACACCTGTAAGCTACCACAGATATAAGTACTTAATTTTAATGTCAACTCGGTACCTCTACGTGTCCCTGAGAAAGAGAAGCTTGACAGACAGACAGACAAACCGACGGACGGACGGACAGACGGACTGCAGACGGCCAACAAAGCATTCCTATAAGGGTTCCGGTTTTTTCTTTTTGAGGTACGGAACCCTAAAAACACCAAGTGCTCTTTAACTATTATTAATACAACTTTGATCATATTGACAAATATAGCATAGAAAGTAGGTTAACTTCCAGTTAATTTGATTCATAATTTTCTCATTTTACCGGTAAGTATGTTAGGAAATAATAGGGCAAATGTCATTTAACAACATGACAAACTAAATTGTCTGCCATCATAACTATCATTAAGGCAATTACGCTCTGAAACGAGTCTTTTACGTGTCTGAAAAAGGTGTAATACATCAGTATGGTATATGTACCACTGAATTGTACTTCATATTTTTGTTTTGCTTCTACATTCCTGGTTAGGACGGCTAAAGAGTGGAACTCTCTTCCAGCATACCTTTTCCAGGAATAATATATTATGAATCGCTTCAAGACGAGAGTGAATATGCACTATCTAGGTTAGCATGCAACAGATGAGATTGAGGTTAAATGCTTGCCTATCTACATAAATAAATATCTCACACAAATTATTTCTAATTATTTTATCGAATAACATATAAAATAACATAAAGAGGTTTTAAATAGAACGTTCAATACTTAGTAATCAAATGTCTGGAAATGGTGGCCTTATCGTTAAAGGGAAATCTTTCAATAAACTGATTTTAGTACAGCGTATAAGTCAAAATAAAAACAGCATAACAAAACTGAACGAATTCGATTCACAGGAACGTCGCAGCATGTTATTTTGGAGTCGGTGCCTTTGTGTCACAGCTTACTAGACTCGGCAATTTTCAATATTTTACACATTCTTTATATGGCACCGACGCCAAAATAAGATTAATTTTATATACTCTATAGATTGAGTAGACAAACAGTTACTTGGAAGTAAATTGAAGAAACTGAATTATGCAGTTATTTTTTTACTCTTTATTAGTTTTGTTTTTGGAGTCGGTTTTATTTTTTGTTAAAAAATTAATTTAATTTGCGATGTAAAAATAGGCATAACTTCGCCATTGTACAAAGTACTTATATCTTTTAAGTTGATTGCACTTGTACACTTGTACTCTTACAAGTTCTATGTACAATAAAGTCTTTACACACATATATATATATTTTAATTTAGTTGCAGTTCACAATGTTGGAGAGAGATATTTACATGCGTACCAAAATTGCGTACGAGCGAGACGTAAACACATGGTTGCCAAGTAGTATAAAATATGCATTATTTAAGAACTAATTAATATACACAGTGGAACATATGCATATATTCCGAATGAAATAATGAAAAGTTACCATTTAATTTTAAATGTAATTTTAATTTAAAGCCGTCTATTTGTCTGGACGGTTAGTGAACTTTATGAACTTTTAGCCCTGTTTGCGTACACAGTATACGTTTATAAGATCATTAAATTTAGTAAAATATTGTAAGCCAATATACAAGTTACGAAAAAAATATACTCATCGTTGTTCACTTTTGTGGATTTTTTGTTGACGAAATTCGTGTAGATTTGAAAGGGATTTTAATCAAAAGTCCGGGAACTGAAACAACAAATAGTTCATAATGCCACAAAAACATCATAACAGTTCAACATAAACTTGTCCAAGAAATCAATGGAAACGTTCGTATTGTATTAATAACGCGTATTATGCAAAATTAAGATATTTTATATATAGCGGATGAGCAACCTGGTGGAAAGGTAATCGTCGCCCGGGGATATGTGCATAGGAACTGCATACAAAAGCCTTTGAATCCATTGTTCACTCGCTTCTTGAAGAACCCCACATTGTAGCCCTACCAGTACACTATTCCACAGCTTACAACCTCGTAGCAAAATTGAGGGTGATGCTCGTTTGATTATAGGATAAATATAATAGATATTGATTATAGTAATGATACTTCTGTATTAAAATAGTTTCATGTCCTACTTACCTAAATAGGCATTTAAACATATCAAGTAAAATTAAATTACGTATTAAACGGAAGACGGCCATGCACCCACAAACAAAAAAGCCCACACACTGACAATTTACCGTATAAACTAACCGAAGATATCGCGATTACTATGGCAGAGGGAAATGTATTCGTATGGCATATGCGTTAGTTAAATGCTCTAAGACAAATAACCGTAAAAAATGTTCTTTTGCGGTCATTAATGTACAGCTCTACGAGTAGTGCAGTAACGTAGCTAGCGACGGCCTCGTCTAGGCCGTGCCTCGCCGCCCTCAAGCTAAGGGGGCCCTCGGATCCTGACCAGTGATGGAGCTACCAAAGGGCTAGACGGGGCCGTGCCCCGCAGCCCACAAGCTCAGGGAGCTCTCGGATCCTGACCAGTGATGTAGCTACCGAAGGGCCTTTAGTCCCTGACTAACAGAACCTCGAACTGACATGGGGTCCTAAGTTTACCCCTTCTTAGCCCTACCTAGCTACGCCCACTGCTCTAATATCACAAGTTTAATATACTTAGTAGTGTCATAAGTTCTTTCACAAGTATTTTGAGTGATAAAAACAATAAACAAACTGTTTTGGAATTGGTGGTGTATATGGTTTAAAATATATATTGTCTTATTTCGGCCACATAATGCGAAGAGGTGATGACAACCTTGAGAAATTGGTCATCGTCGGCAACACCGAAGGAAAGAGAGCACGCGGCTGGTCGCCAACGCGATGGTGTGACAAAGTGAAAAGGGCCACCTCATCGTCAAAATTTTATCAGGTGGTGAGGGCTACTTCGGACCGGAATCGATGGAGAAAAATTGTCCATTTGGGAGGTTCCAGTAACCACGATCATCAGTAATGAGAGACCGATTGGAGAGAGCAATGGTTTAAAAGCTTATTTAATGATGAATTCATTAAAATAAAAAAACTTGTCGGTTTATTATCCAAGCATTATTACACTCCCAGCTTTTTTTTTAAATCCTTAAATAAAATCCGTCAAAATCACGCATCACATTAATGTTAATATTAATCACTGTTTTATTTATTGGTTTCTCAATAGACTTCCAAATTATAAAATGCTTATATCTGATCTTCTATTTATATTTTGAGATATAACATTAGAGATAAAACATTAAAACATAATTGAAGTGGATCTGAGCGACACGGCATCCGCAGTTCATGTTTTATACGCACTCTATTGCATCACCTGTGACAGTGATATGACGTATTTTTGTGAAAAGTGAAAAATTTACAAGGATCACGAGTGAAATAGCTGTGGATGAAACTTGTCGTAAAGTCAAATGTTGACTGCAAAACATGCACTGGAATAGAGGTTTTTACTAAATTAAAGAGTTACATTTCATATCTAACTGTAACACTGTTTTGTACCCGCTTTTGCAAAATTATATTTACACAAATAGCTCGCGTGATTTACCGTAGCCAAATGTCAAATTAAACGTGAAATTTCATAAAGTCAGCATTCTAAATTCTAATAACTTATATTATAATTTGATCTAAATAAAATAAGATTTGAAATCATGTGTTTACATATCAATTAAAATGTCTAGTACTGTTTTTTATAGAACAAAATACTTGTGACAGAACTTATGACCCGACTAAGTACTTATGCCTACACAAAAATACAGTGACCTTGTTAGTTTAGAATCTGTTTTCAATGTTATTCAAAGTTCAAATTTAAGTTTTAAATATTTAGGCAGGGTTGTCACACTAATAATCCCGTCGGGTTTGCTGCGATTTACATAATTTAGGGTTGTCAAAGCGAGCGGGTTAAATGCGTTTGCAGGGTCGAACGAGATTACTCTCCTAAGCGGGACAGTAATACGTTTTTTAGCGAATTCAAAAGAGCTTCATAATCTAATTCTGAAACATAATTCCTCTTTTAAAAAATACGTAACAAGTTTTGGCCGAGTTTCGGCTTGTTTTGAAATATTTTCGATTTTCTTTGGCCCGTTTAAAGCCGGTTTTATAAAAGTTGTTTCGACAGGAAATTGTTTTCTCGTGTTAAATTTTTCGGGGCAAATGCGCACGACTTTTAAATTCAATGGTACTGAATTGGGAAATTCTCTCCGAGACTATCAATCAATATCGTTAGGTTAGTTATACAGGCATTTCAACCATTATTAGATCGGTGGCAAACTGATAACCGGTTTACATAACTTAATGGTTGCATGCCTTTCGAGGGAATAAGGCGTCGGGATTGCTCGTATCCCACTACGGCATAATATTTGCTCGCAGCAATTCAGGCGCGTTTTAATTTAACAGAAATAGCATAGACATACACACCGATAGTCAAACAGATAGATAGACGGCGAAGGATTATTTATAGTGCTGTGAGTGTGTGCCCTTTGTATATGGAACCCTAAAAAAAATGTGACCTATGTCTAGTGAAATCCTGATAAAACTACACTTGAAGGTTAAAACAGCCCTAAAAATTCAAATGTTCCCGGCTTTAACGCCATGGAGTTTACTAACTACAAGGCGTGTTGATTCGCCGCCTCAAAGTGAATGGTTTCCCAGTTCGGCCGTTATTACTAATGTCAGCGCTTTTTGGGGGCTTGGGATCGTTCTGATCCCACTAATACATTGATGCTCGCTCGTGGCAATTGAGGCGCGTTTTAAAAGATCGACGAACATACAGACAGACAGTCAGACACATAGAGAGACGAAAAAGGCTTAGTAATAAGGTTCTGTCGGTGGTCTTTGTGTACGGAACCCTAAGAATAATGTAATGTAGATCTAGTCTAAACTACACTTCAATGTTGAAACAGCCCTAAAAATTCAAATTTCCCTGGCCTTTACGCCACGGAGTTTACTAACTACAGGGCGTGTTGATTCGCCGGCTCAAAGTGAATGGCTGTCCAGTTCGGCAGTCATTACCCTAATGCCGGCGCTTTTCAGGGACTCGGGGTCGCTTGGATCCCACTAATGCACTGATACTCGCTCGAAGCAATTAAGGTGCGTTTTAAGTGAATGGTCCTGACCATGTAGGTATGCTCAGAGTATATCTGCGGGAAATTCGAATTGGGCCTTTCCGGAGAAGAAACAAGGTAGGTAATCTTATACAAAGATTTGCTAAACTTAAATGGCCGTGAGCGGATGTGCTCGTGGAACTGATGGCGGATGAGATCTGCGAGGAAACAATTGTCTCTAAAAAAGTAGTGTAGTTACTCTCATAGATATTTGTTTTCTAGTAGGTACGGCTCCACATACATTTGGTATCAACTATTTTTAATTTCACTAATATTAAGAAATCGTCCTAGTGTAGGGTTCCGCCGTCGTTCATACAAAAAACTACGCTACAGATAAACTAAATACAATATAATATATGAAAAAGTGCAATAGCAAAAGCGCGTATCTAGACGGCACTTACGTCTTTTTGCTAAGAAGCACAGATTTTTTGGCAAAAGGTAATTCAAAAACGGTATATCCATTCCATGTTGAAAACAACTTTCGTGGAAAATATTTATTAATAAAGCAATTTTTGTCACCACTTACTAAAATCGTTAATTTAAAATATTTTCCACATTATTAGAAGTGCCATATGCCACCGACGCCAAAATAGGATTAATTGTATATACTGTATATGTAGAGTACAAAATCGGTTAATTGAAGTAAATTAAAGAAACTGAATTATGCAGTTATTTCTTACCTTTTTTCATTTAAATAAAGGCCCTACAATATTCTTACTAAATATTAAAATATATCATGGACATTGTAAAGTCATACCTTGAAATTATTTATAACTTAAAAAGTCATTCATTAATTTTATGTTTTTAGCGGGTTTACTTTAAATTAAAAATATAAAAGTACTGGTTTCAAATTCTTAGTTCAACTTTGATTGGATTGTTTTAAATTAATATTACGGGACTTACATTATTATTATAAAATTAAATAAATATTACGGGACACTTGTACACAAATCGGAATACGAGTTGTGCCATGGTAAACCCAATAAGGCTTGTGCTATGGGTACTAGACGACGATATTTTTAATAGATATAATTACTTATATACATACAAAAACATCCAAAACTTAGGGACAAATATTGATGCTGCTCACACAGGTTTTTCCCTTACCGGGATTTGAACCCAGGACCATCAAGCTTCGCAGGGAACGTTACTCCCGCTGAGCCAAACCGGTCGTTTTTGATTTTGCAGCAACTATAAGTCCATATTTTTGGCAATTGAGTGTTTGGAAAGAACAATAAAAGCCGATTATTATTTATTAATTTAAGATTTTTATGTGTAAGTATTAGTATCGCCATAAAATTGTGTCGAACTTTTAAATTGACCAAAGTATTTACGGCATATAGGTATTAATAAAATATATCAAAAAATAAAGAAGCAAAATAAAGAACTATTTGTTCATACAACGTATACGGCGTAAAAATATAAAATGTATGTATACCTCTGGAAAACTAAATGTCCAAATTTAATAATACATAGATAGCCCGGGCTCAGCATGCATAGGCTATTACTTTTTGAATGACTTTGAGTCTCGAAGTAATTTCTAAGTGACTTAAAAGCAATGGTTTTCCATAAGAAACTTAGTTTCGTAAAAAGACTACATGTGTAATATCTGCTTCAAGTTTATTATGTACGACAGGAATTTAAGCGATATCACATGAAGCTAAAACACAAAGTAATTCAAGCAAGCGTGACCGAGCTTCCACGCAGTCTAATTAAGCAGAGATAGATTTTATTAAATAAGCCAGAATAACTGTAGTCAACTCAAATTAAAATAATAGATCTTGTTAAAATTGTACCTATATATACACGTAGGTACAACAACATCTTAATCATAACCAATGCTTTGCAGCATTCGTGTTAGAATTTTAACGGACTCAAATAAAAACAGAAGAGGCTTCTCTTCTTCTCCTTCTTCTAACATTGATTGATTTTTTTAATATTATGTAGTATATTCCCCTATCGTTAGTACAAGTAAAATATCGTACGTAGTAAAGATAGAGTCACAACTATGCTACGCAATTAAAAAACATAGTCTTTAAAAGCAACTTTGTCAAGTTCGTCTGAAGCCACAACACAAAGTAATTGAGGCAAGCGTGGGACTTCAACACTGTCTTATTCATCTTAATGTTTGTTGTTTTTATTTACGTTAATATGTTCCATCTATCTATCAGCCATATACGTCCACTGCTGAACATAGGTCTCCTCTTTAGCTCGCCACAGAGTGCGATCCTGTGCAGACAGCATCCACTGACTCCCAGCGATCCTCGCGAAGCCATCCGTCCACTTAGTCGGGGGCCGTAAAACGCTGCGCTTTCTTCTGCGTGGTGGCCACTCCAAGACTTTACTGCCACCACGGTCATCCGATCTCTGGGCTACATGACCTGCACATTCCCACTTCAACCACGCAAACTTGCTATAGCTACATGTCAGTTACTTTGGTTCTGCTGCGGATATCTTCACTAATTCTATCACGCCCATATCGTTGATATAAACAAAATGTCGTAGTAAAGATAGAACTTAAGCGAAGCTACGCCAAAAAAAACCTAATCTACAAAAGTAACTTTGCCAAGTTCGTCTGTAACCACAACACACAGTAATTTAGGCAAGCGTGAGACTTTTCTACATAGCCTTATTAAGTCGGGATAGTAATTAAATTTTATTCTGTAAGGTAACCTGCTTGTATTTGCATATGAGGGAATATGAATAAGTTATATTTGCTTTAGTTAAAACTTTTGCTACCAAATGAAAATGAAAAAGAATGAAATGTTCGTTTGTGACGTGAAACCATTTTCCGACAGTCTTTTAGCCGCTGCATCGGTCGCCAATAGAACGTTACACGATTGGGTATTCCACCAACATAAAGTTTATATGTGAACGATTCATCGTGAAAACGTTTTATCTGTGAGAACTGGGACAAAATGGAACATTGGGTCATTAACCGAAAACTGTAAGTTAGGCTAGGTTTGTTTTGTAACCAAGTACCTATAGCGGAGCGAGCGGAGCGTCAAAATTTATTCGCCAGGATGGATTCGGAAAGAAACAGTACCTATTCTGTATGGCTTTTAAATATGATTCTGTCGATGAGTTCACATGTTAAGCATTATGTCGGCATAATACCCAATGGTGTAACGTTCTGTTGGCGACCGAATCAGCGGCGAAATGACTGTCCGGGAAAGGTTTCAGAGTCAAATGTTCTGAAGAACATCTGTGAATGGATTTGCTCCTTTTTCAGGCTTTGGCTACTACTTGGCAGCATTACTCTTTTCGTGTCATTATTTCCAATCTTGTACATAAATGTTACACTCGTACTCCCACAGAATCTTCAGGACACAGTCTAAAAAAAATACCTACCCTAAAGTACGCAACAAAATTTTAAATAAATGTGCAAAATAACTTTACCGAGTTCGTCTGAGACCACAACACAAAGTAATTCAGACAAGCTTGGAGCTGCTTCGCGGTCTTATTAAACCGAGATAGTAGTTAGATTTTATTTTTTACGCCTACCTGCAAATGTATAGTTGCATGCATACGAGTGAGTGTACTTAAAGAAGTAATAGATTTTTTCTGTGTTGATGCATTTAAAACGTCTGTTGCCAAGTGAAAAGGAAAATTGTCCTAGGCGAATTGTCATCTTGACTAATAATATAATACAATAACTCTTTATTGCACACCACACAAAATAGAGTAGGTACAGACAAACAATACCTTCAAGGAGAGGAAAACAACAGGCGGTCTTATCGCTAAACAACGATGTACAAAAAAAAACCGTTAAAATTCCTAAAATGTTTGATGTTTGTTATAAGTCATTTATCTTTAGGTACTTGATGAATATTAAAACAAATGAACTCTTTTATTTCAAGAACCGGCGCGTATTTGAATTAAGATAATGTAAGGTGTAACAGTCGACGGTCAAAATATCTAAAATTAAAATAACGAAGTTTCGATACCTATTCAAATTATGAGCCCTCGAGTACGCTATAATTTACAACTTTCTAACATAGCTAAATAACAATGGTTAAGTGGTAAGGCAGGGCGGGCACATATTTCGAAAAACCGATGGCCGCTGGGGCAGAAAGGTTCTTGAGTGGAGACCGCCTACCGACAAGCGCAGCGTTTAGAGACCACCCGAAAGGTGGTCGGACGACCTAGTTATGGTTGTGGGGACTCTCTGGGTGCGGGTCGCCTCGATCCGGCCCTATGTGGAAATCTATTGAGTAGGCATATGTCCAGCAGTGGACGTATTATGGCTGCAATTATGATGATGACGATGATAGCTAAATAATTTAAAGGTTAATTTTAAATTACATACATCTCTAAATTTGTCTGTTTATGATCGGCTTTCACAAAGCACAGAGACCACTCAGACTGTCTAATTCTATAATTAGCGGGCCCTCAACTATCCTCGACTCAAACCCCAAACAAGATCCATTTCATTCCCAACCCCTCACTATCAACACTCGGCTTGATTTTTTTCAGTACTCTCGAGCGACGAAACATTCCCTAATGATCTCACATCCTTTGAGCGGTGGGCCGCGCAAATTTACGAAGGACGAGTGTGGGGTGCGAGGGGCGAGCGCGGGAAGGAGCGTACTTGTCAGGTTTCTTGAGGCACCTATGTCACTCTCGGATGCGTCGGAGTGTAAGGAAGGTTTATTTTGGGATATTTCTATAGATATTTGGTTTGGAATTTCTATTTGCATACCTCAATTTTCGTTGGAGTATGTATAGATAAAATAGGGCTACAGATATGATTTAATGGTATGTATCCCAATTATTATGTATGCATCACATCTTTCATTTATCGTGCCCTGGTTTTTCATTGAAAATGTTTCGCGAAAAGATTGGAGACATTCTGTAAAACACATTACCCTGCTTTGCGTCGCAGTCGGGTAAAAAGGCCAAGTAAAAAGTAGGTACTCTAAACCGGCGAGGATGCATGAAGAGATTAATGAATGTTGATGAAGCGGCAGTTGTATGCCAGAACCGTAGCAAATGGAAGGAGGTAGTCTCTGCCTACCCCGTAATGGGAAAAAGGTGTGATTGATTGTATGTATTTATGTATGGTATTTCATTAATTGTCCTTCTCTTCTATGCTATTATGAAGTTGTAAAAATAAAATGTCTGTATATTGAAGATATTTAAAAAAAAATGTAACAGACTATTTGGAGGTCACTGAACCATGTTTGTATGTATCGTTGTGGATTGATCACGCCAAATCGACTACACAGATTGAAATTTTTTTTAGTATACGGGTGGCTGATCACCTTCAGATGGTTATAGGTTACTTTTTACCTTACTACGCTAATGAAAAAAAGGAGTAATGACTTTATATTCTCCGCAAAGAAGCCTTCTAGTTTGTAATAATATCAACAATTGGCGATTTCACGCTTATTAGAAATGAAGCATAATTTAGGAATATGAATATTTCATCACATTTTATTGACTCAAGAACTACTTCTTTTTACTAAATTTCTCAAAAAGCTTAGAAAAAATAAAAGCAGAAAATGCTTACAAGCAGACAAAACCCTGTAAAAGCCCCAATAGCTATTAGTGTTAGATTTAAGATGAAATACTTATTCATAAATTATAACATTAAAACGAATTCTTTTTTTTTATTACTTTTCTCAATTATTTTGGAACTATTGGCCCTAAGACTGAACTTAAAAAAGAAACCTAAGCACGCTTACTCTCCTAATTTAAGGCACGCGGTAGCCCGTCAGAGGTTGTCAGGGATTTCGGCGGAAAGATAATTATTGTTGTTGTTTATTGCGTAGTTTCCACGTGGTTACACTGGCATTACCTATAGCCATTCGTTTACCTTTAACTACCAGTAACTAATGGTTTCCTTCGTGTGTTGTTTACCGATAGATTGAGAGGTCGACGTGTATGTATTAGTCTTGGAAATGGTGTCTTAATGGTTTTGGTCTAATTACTTTTAGACTACACGGTAATAAATAACTATAGCAACAACAACAGTATCAAGAAACTTATGAGGTTTATACACATAAATAAAGTTACAAAACCCGGCCAAGAGCATGTCGGACCATGCTCAGTGTAGGGTTCAGTAGCCGTTACTACAAGGGAATTCACTAAAGATAAAAAAGGGATAAAGTGCACGAAAAAAAGAGAGTATCTTAATATTTTCTTCTGTTTCCGCGATTATTACTCATTGAAATAAAACAATTTAACGGATTATATCGCGTATATTAGCTCTCCATGGTCATGGGTGTGAGTCCACCCGTGACCATGGAGAGTTGGAAAGCTTCCGAAACGTCGGGAACTAAAATGAGATAATATACGCGATATAATCCGTTAAATTGTTTTATTTCAGAGAGTATCTTAGTGATACTTTCGTCCTTTTGCGGACAAGCGCAGTTTTTCGTCAACTTCAAAAACAGTATATCACAATGTTTGAAAAAGCACTATACAATCCTCAGTCAGAACAGGGATTGCAAGACTCGTTTTATCCGGCCTCGGCAAACTCGTCCAGCAATCCCTTAGTTCACGGCCTCTGCAGTAAAGTACTATGTAATAAATAAATAGAATGAACCATGGACCGTTTTTGTCACGTCGCAAACTAAGTCCCAGTAACGCTCGAGTGCTAATAAAAACCATGTAACCGTATAACACGAACGTATATACCCAGATGCACGGGAAAAATACGACTCAATCACAGGATGCGATGAGATTCGACGAGATTCAGCGAGATAGGATGCATTCACGCCCGATGCGACGAGCAAAGAGGTCCAAAGGATTAACTACTCGATATTCCTCTTTGATACGTCAACGTGTTGGATTGAGAAACAAAATAAAACGGTACTGCAATCACACTAAGAGACTGGAATCTACTACAACTGAATTATGATATGTATATTGGGTTAGCTTTAAGAACCTTTATCGTGGTCAATGATTGGGATTTCTGAATCTGTATAAATCAATCCTATTTTAGGGGACTGTTTGCGTACGAGACAGGACACTTAAATAAATTTTCTTGTATGTTTGTGGGTCTTGTGTTCTATTACACCTCTTGGTTTTCAGAAGTAAAATTACTTGACTCTCATTTCGTAAATTTCTAATATTCCAATTAAATTTATGGTTTTGAGAAACCAATTTCATTGACATCATAAAACGAATCTACTCTCAGTTGAGTCAAAAACTTCATAAATACCTCTAGCTAAAATCGGCAAGAAGTGAAAGCCATTGTGGGAAAAAATGCAGCCATGGTGTCATTTCACACTATGGCAGTAACTAGAGTAAAAATCTTAACTAAAAAATATTGACCATGAAAAATTGTAACATCTAAAGTTTGACCTCCACTATTAAATTAATGAAACTGAAAAACAATATAGTTCCGCTTCCTTACACAAACTATAACTTGTCAAGTTCCCAGTTATTTGATCTGACTGTACCTTGTCGTATTAACAATTCCTTAGCGGAGTACCATCAGGCGTTCGAAGTTTGACAGACAAACCGCACTTGACTCGATCCAGGGCTAACTACTAGTTCGGTAAATTGATATTCCAACTCAATCAGTGACGATTGTTCTCCTTTAATTTGAGTTTCTTAAAATATTTCTTATTTACGAAGGTTAAAACCTTGACGACCTTATTTATTGCCAAATTTCATGATTCAAGATTAACAGAATGTAAGTTTAGAAATACCCTGTACATTTAATACTACATGTTCATCACTATATTGGTACAAATATCTAGCTGTAGTCTGAGCCAGAATCGAAACAGCGTCTCCGTTATACCGGAACAGCATCGTGAACCATTAGATCATCAGACCGCTTGTAATTCACAACGAATCATAGTAATCCTCTACCTTTGGTAGCGATACGATACTCACGACCTATGTACAATTATTTTTTGAAAGACTTATAGCATCACCACTCTGAGAACGTGTGTTTACACAACATTTTTCAAGCTGTGTCAGTCAGTAGTGTCAAGCTTACGAGAGAGATTGCGTGTTTTCAGATTAAAAAAAATATTTTTTCAGTTTCTGATATTTTTTTCTTACACTCCAATTCGTAATATGAAATCTTGCTTTTTGCCAAATTTCATCAGTTTATGTCAACTGGAAATACCCGGGAAGTAATATCAATCGCAAACTAAACGTTGTACGTTCTCAATTATTGGATATATTGTCGCATTAACAATTCCTTTCCGGAGTCGCGTCAGGTGTTCGAAGTTTGAAGACAAACCGCACTGTAGTCGATCGAGGGCTCACTATTAGTTAGGTAAATTGATATTCCAAGTCTATTGATGAGGGTTGCTCGCTTTTAATTGGCCTTTGTTTCCCAAAGCTTCGGGCGCGTGGGCTACTGTTTTGTTCGGACCTCAGGATGAAAGGTACTCTATGTTACTTATTTTATTTCTATAAAAAATGACAATCTGTTGCCCCTGTCGTATTGTAAAGGAAAGATAAAGTAACGAACCACCAAACATACTTTTGCCTATTATTACATACATTCATGCATTTGGGGTTTAGGAGTAATATCGGGATAAGAAGTTATTGCATGATTATACTCGTTAAAACTATGAGTCTGTGAGGAGTGTCTTTTCAAAAAGGCTAATTTCTCTATGGAAGCCATAAAAATAAGCCCTTTTGAAAAGACACTCCTAACTTAATTCAGGGTAATTAAAAATTATTGCAAATGCATCATAGGATTTTGTTTTAACTCATAAATTGAACAATAGTGTAATAATATGATTTATCGTTAATAAATAACTTGCCAAATATGTAGATATTTGGCAAGGTACAGATTGTTGTAAACGGTTTTATTTAGGTAGGTCAGGACTACCTGTTTGGGTTTTTTTGGGAAGAAGTAGTAGGTACTTGAAATTGAAAAGCGTTCATATCGATAATTTGATCTGATACATGGTACACGCCTTTAGTTCTGATGACAATACAATTTTATATAATCAGCAGTGTTGGCCGAACGTTAGTGTGATTGAACACTAAACACTAATGATTGAAAACTTTGGTTGTGACTAAAGTATTAATGATTGACGTCGGTTAGTGTTTAGTGTGATTGAAACTAATTCTCCGTTAGTATTCAATCATATGAAAACACTAATGATTGAAATATTAAACTAAATTAACTTTTAGTATATATTAAATCCTGTGATTGATATTAATGATTAAATGGCCAAATTAAAGTTAAGTCGTGATACTTAATTTCGTCGAGGACAAAGTACGTAAATATAAGAGTTCAGCACCTTATAGACTCCGAGTCCATGTTGAAAACTTCCATGCTGGATGGATCCCGTGATGGACCCTGGGGGTAACTACTGGATCTCAGGATTGGTTCAACATAAACGAGCGTTTTTTTTAGCTTAATGAACTAAAAATGAACAGCATTTAAATAGGGTACCACCAAATGGTCCTGATGATGGACCCCGGGGGTACCTAACGGAACTCAGGACTGGATCAACATAGACGAATGCTTTTTAGCTTAATGGACTAAGAATGAAGAGCAGTTAGATAGGGTACCTCCAAATGGTCCTGATGATGGACCCTGGGGATACCTAGCGGAGCTCAGGACTGGATCAAAATAGACGAATGATTTTTAGTTTAATGGATTTAAAATGAGAAGCATTTAGATAGGCTACCACCAAATGGTGGAATTGTTATATACATATTGTTGTCTTTTCCTGGTTCTTTATTGAATTAAGCAGCTTATTATATATTTTAATCATCAAGATAGTCAGGACTAGCCCTCAGGCTAGTCCTGACTATCTTCATTCTGGAAAAGGGTAATTTAAGTTAATTAAGATTTCTATTGTTTCTTCTAATATCTGTTATTGGGGTATAGAGTTCCATGTGATTCCTTACGAATTTACTACATTCGAAAATAAACATAGAAGTTAGGGTAAGCATTTTAAATTTGATAAAGTGAGGCCGGCAGGATTCCATGTGATCGATATTAGCAAGAATACGAATGCATTTCTTTTGAAGAATAAACATTTTCTCTACCTCGGTACTTTGTCCCCACAGGACTAGACCGTAAGACATTCTTGAATATGCATAAGCATAATATGCTGTGAGAGCAGTATTGAAATCTGTGATGCGTTTGAGGTGCTGGAGAGCGTATATAATCATCGTCCATCATCAGGACCATTTGGTGGTACCCTATTTAAATGCTTCTCATTCTTAGTCCATTAAGCTAAAAAGCATTCGTCGATGTTGATCCAGTCCTGAGTTCCGTTCGGTACCCCCAGGGTCCATCATCAGGACCATTTGGTGGTATCCTATCAAAATGCTCCTCATTCTAAGTCCATTTAGCTAAAAAGCATTCGTCTATGTTGATCCAGTCCTGAGTTCCGTTAGGTACCCCCGGGGTCCATCATCAGGACCATTTGGTGGTACCCTATCTAAATGCTGTTCATTTTTAGTCCATTAAGCTAAAAAACACTTGTCTATGTTGATCCAATCCTGACCTCCAGTAGGTACCCCCAGGGTCCATCGTCAGGTCTATTTTGTGGTACTGCATTCAAGAACCGTCACTAGGTCCAGCTTATCTTCTGGTACCTATATAAATTATAATAAAAAAAGATTTTTGGGCAGAAAATACATCGTTAGTGTTTAGTGTTGAAAAATATGAAATTAGTCTGACTAAACGTTAGTGTGACTAAGCGTTAGTGTGATTTGTAGTCAATCAGATTGACGGTTAGTGTGATTGACGGTTAGTGTGATTGAGACCCTTGCTCAAATTCAATCATACTAAACGTTAGTGTGATTGACGCTTAGTCTGATTGATTAGTCCACTCGGTAAGTGTTTATGTTAGTGATATAATTAACTAATTTTATCTTTTTGCATATTATGATGCCTAGAGACCATATACATCTCTAAGAAATTTAGATTTAATAATTATTATTTTTAATGTATTATTCACTTTGACCCTTAAGGGACCTTAAACATCTCAGTAGAATTCAGTCAAATTATTATATTTAATTTTATCGCATGTCGTGACGCCTAGAGACCTTATACAATTAAAAAAAAAATAGTTTATATTTTATATTAACATTGATCTGGAGAATTTGTACATCTCCTCTGCGTGTATCAATTATAAATTAGTTATAACACAATTGTAAAAGTTTTAAGTATAATTAAGACAATATTGTAATAGTTAATTGGTACACGCATATTAATTGTTTTATATACTCTGACATTCAGAATTTTATTCTAGACACATTCTAGATTTTTTTCTTTTTATTGACAATCCTTTTGGGATTTATCTTATTAATTATTTTAATTTTAGAAATGTTGATTTTATCAATAATAAGTAAGTATTATACTTAAGTTAAATTATCTGATTAGGTTTTTCTGGGTTTCCCTAATCCCTGCAACAAATGTTGGATCATATTGTATGTTTCCCAGCAAAGACTTCTCTCATTGTAACTGACAATTCGAAAGTGCTTGTATCTTAGCCTACTTGAATAAAGATTTGATTTGATTTAGTGTGATTTGTTAGTGTTTAGTGTTTACTAATGATTACGGCCAACACTGATAATCAGTATCATTGTAAATCCGAGATGGCCGCCAGCTCGAAATGGCGGATTACATATATTAACACAACAGCAATATGGGTTTATTAAAAACTAAAACCTACAAAACATGACATAAAACAAAAGTGCTTTAAATTTAACAGTTTTATTGAAAACAAAGAAAAATTATTTACATAATGTCTGCACAATGCGCTAGGTTAATGAAGAAAGTGGGGTAATGCCTTGTACTGAGGACCTACTGAATTATTTCTTATCTTTTATTACATTATCTACATCATTATTATCTTTATTTTCAATAAAACCGTTTAACTGGCCATATTTTTTCTCATTTCTTTCTAATAAACCTGGGAATGAGCGCTAACGTCCGTATGTAGAGTTTTGCTAACCGTAACTCACGACGCACACCCTTACGAATTTTGGAATACACCCAGCGAAATTAAAAAGTTCCAAATTATAGCCATAAACACTTGACTCTTGAAGTAACTCGATCTATACACCTCCACGTTTTGAAATTAGATATTAAAACTCTCAATTTCACCACAAACTTAGTCCTCGGCTAAACAAAGTCCAAACCTCGTTAACAAAGACCACTCCATAAGCGGCAACTCAAAAACAAAACTTGATAGCCCCTTATAAGCCCACCGCTTAACTTTTGACATAAATTTTTATCATTGAGTTTAATGAGAAAGTTAGGTCATGTGATTTAAAGGGACTAAGGGCTTTGTGAAGCTGAAATTAGTTAAGTTCTTTGTTAGTGAGAGGAAGGGATTCATTAGGAATGTTGGAATCTCTTATTGAAAGTGGGTGAGAATTTTAGGAATATAATCAAAATATTTTTTTTGTGATAAGTGACAGTTTAGTGACAATGATCGCTTTGTAACACTTTTTAAGCAGCAATCATAGTAATGCTCTATAGATGTGGAAAATACCATTTTGAACGTTTAAACATACTTAATAATAGTCGATAGTAACCTTAATCCATCATTTCGGTTGATATTTGACGCACAATGGCACTCTTCCTTAATCGCACAGTACCAAAAATGCTATCAAATTTATGATCACTGCCCAAGCTGCCCATTAATCCCTCGTGGAGTTTTATTTTATTAATTCCTTAGGAATCATGCCAACTAACTGCTATGCAGTTTGGCAGATATCGTATCGTGTACAACGTATGTTGTTTTCTGGAAATACATTATAAAAAAATGCATTTTTCCGGGACAAAAACTATCCTATAACATCAAACAATCTCCATAACAAATTTCATCTAAATTGGTTCACCGGTTTAAGCGTGAATATGTAACAGACAGAGTTACTTTTTCAATTATAATATTACTATAGAAAATAACTAAAAAAAAATCAATCATCTTCATCATCATCGCTTCATAGGAGGTCCACTGCTGAACACAGGCCTCCTCAATCTACTTCCATGGGCAGGATAGAGACGCATCCAGCGAGTCGCTGCCACACAAAGCTGGGCGTCCGATAACTTTGCAGGTGGCTGCGCTTGCCGGTACGTGGTCTCCACTCGAGAACCTTTCTGCCCCACCAGCCAATGGTTCTTCGAACTATGTGCCTGGCCCAATGCTACTTCAGTTTGCTTACCCTGTTTGCTATGTCGGTGACCTTGGTTCGTCTACGAATCTCCTTATTGCTGATTCGATCTCGTAGAGAGATCCCAAGCAAGCCCTTTCCATAGCTCGCTAAGTGACTCTTAGCAAAAGCTAAGCTTAAGAGTCCTTTATTTTTTTTTATAAATAAAGTTTTTAGTAATCAAGATTGAGGAATAAAGCCAACAACATGGTGAGTAAAATTGGCAAATAGCTTATTATGCCA
This sequence comes from Hedya salicella, assembly GCA_905404275.2. Lineage (NCBI taxonomy): Eukaryota > Metazoa > Arthropoda > Insecta > Lepidoptera > Tortricidae > Hedya > Hedya salicella. The sequence goes on along the minus strand of FR990099.1, from coordinate 18,296,363 downwards.
TAAATAGAGGGACGCATCCACTCTGCAGATTTCCCTGGGGCAGTATGTTATCGATATTATCGTAAATATATTATCGTTATAAGATTATACGACAAAATGTGTTTACAAGCTTAATACTCGTAATAATGCTAGAAAAAAATACTCCGAAAATGAAGAATACAACTCACGTGGATATAGGTAAAGCAAGTCTTATGAGATTTTCAACATATAAGGAATAATAACATGATAATTATTTAACTTAATTCTTGTGATAAAACAAAAAGACATGTTTAACAAACTATTGATGTGTGTCTTCAGCAACTTTCGTTATTTTTGACAATTATATTTGTCTAAGATTGACCCTTATGTTTATTATTTTTATTTGTATATTTAATCAGGGCCGGATTTAAGGTACTGGTGGCCGTCGGCCAACGAATAAGTGGAGGCCCCTAGTAATTTTCCAAATACATATTTTTTTGTATTTAGATATATCATTTGTGGGTGCCCCACACTTGTGGAGGCCAGTGTTTCACCTCGGTTGTCCTCCCCTAAATAAGGCCCTGCATATTTTTTATTACATACTGAGGTACTTTTAGAATTTACAATATATTATGGACAATCAGTTTAACGTTTAAAATAACTACCTTAGGTACTTACTACTAATCAACCAGGTCTATGCTATTTACTATTATTGATATTTATTTTAATCAATGCTATTTTATTTAATATCATGTTTATAAAACATTGAATCCGGTTTTTACGTATCTTATAGTCTTGCGTGATATAGCACCGAAATAAAGAAAATTATGTCTATTCTGCTCTCTGTAGTTTCTGAACTATGTAGAAATAAAAAACTTTCGTAAGACCCTTATAAATTCATTTAGGGCACATAAAGGGAGCAAGCTAAACCCGACGCACGAGAAGAAATATGTGCTCCGCAGTAACTTCAATAACTGTTATTTGACTGCTTTAGGACTGCACGAGGAGCAAGTAACTCTCACTAAGTGAGAACATGAATATTAGGCATCATGACAAGTTATAAGTAAGTTACTTCGGCCGCCTAAATGTTGCACTTAAAGTAAATGTCGTGTAAACGAGTGGATATTATGAATAATTTATTAGATCCGAGGTAGTCTGTGGTGCCGATATATAACCAATATTGACGTTCAGTAGACGTGCGCATAATTATACTATAGTATTATTAGTACAGAGACTCGTACCTGCAGTCAAACTGTCCAATACAGTTTTGCAGTGAACTGTCTTAGTAATAAGAATTATGTACTTTCTTTACTAAATCAAAATTAAATTAATTAGATTGCAGTTTAGTTCACATGAAGAAGCAGTACAAATAGATAAATTATTTACGTGGAATATATATTATACTAGTATAAATGTATAGTGTGGAAATTTACAATCTCATCTGCTAAAAACATTCTTCATAATGAAATTGATTATGATCATTTTACTAATTATGCGTAGTAAAATAGGAGACAGGTATTTGCAAAATAAATATAAATGAAGAACAATCAAATTAAGGACTTGATTTAAAGCATTAGGAGAAAGCAAGACGACGAATGTTTGTCCCAAATCACTTTGAACATTCATTTCGTTTGACAGAAATAGGTCAAATTTGGATTTTTCAAACCTAAATTCAACGGTAGGAGACCAATTTGGTCCACTTATTAACGGTAATCAAAAAACAATTATAATGAAAGCAAATCAAACGATTTGCTTTCATTGTAATTGCTTAAGCTTGACGAAATGGTAAATAACTTTGATATTGATTATAAACATATCGAAGAGTCAATTTATTTTGGGGTTTTCACCCGCGAACAAACCAAGAAGCGATGTTCTGAAGACTGTCGTGTTGATTTTACATTAGGGCGTAACCCCAACCTGCGTCTGGACTGATTTATAAATTCCAATCCTTGGTTATTTACAACTTTACATTGTTTTAACACAAAATTCTGTATATACTATTACAGGGTTATAGTTATGTAATGTACATTTAAGATATTTCCAAAGAAAGTAAGTGAAATGGCTTATTTGAAGGTCCCTGAATCGAAAACTACTTACTTTTTTGGATTTCTTGTATGTTTGTATGTGTCGTTGTGGCTTCATCAAGCCAAAACGGCTAAACAGATTACAATTATATTTCGTACACGATTAACTGGGCATCCACGGATGGTTATGGGATACTTTTTATCTTTTCTTTTTATTTTACGTATATATATAAAAGGGCACCTTCGTCAGCGGAGGAGAATAAATCATAACCCTTTTGTGTTTTTCGTCATGATAATGAAAACTACAAATAATTGATGCCAAAAAATGTTTTCCCGAGTCTATGTCGAATTAACTGTAAGTTATTTTGGCATTATTTTTATCCAAACATAAATAACATTGCATCAATAAAAAAAAAGTATACTTTTGGTGAAACATATTATATTAGGTACCTCACTTGGTACACTGAAAAATATACATAAATTTCTTGTTCCAGCCTGAAATAACTTATTTGTATAAGGAACAGTGGCTTGAAATATTTTCCCAGCGTATTATTTTAATTGATACATGTTTTTCTTGTAGAATGTCTGAAATTTTGGTTTGTGTAACGAAGGCAAACAAAGCTACAAAAATAACTAAGTATTTCTTCAAACAATTGACTTTAGAAACTAAAAGAACTTCACTGATTTGTAGATTTGATTAACATATTTTTTTAAATAAAAACTATAAATTATTCGTTGTGTTTGCTTGTAAGAATATTACACGTAATTGGTTTATCAGATTTCAATTAATCATGCCATGAAAATTGTTTCGTATCGAAATTCTATGAAAAGACATAGAATGCGAAACTAGTATTTAAAAAAAATTGATTCTTTGAAAATTCATCAACTGCTCACCAATACGATTTTAAAGAGCCCAATCTCGGTAGAATTGCGTTATTTTACTACAAAGTTCCTATGACCTCCATCGGGCTCCATTATCAGATCAGCTCGATGTTATCATAATATTAAATTATCACCGAACTTACATTATGCCTAATATTAGCTCAACCGGAAACCGGGAAGTGGGTCAAATTTAACTTGCAATATTTGATGATACTATTATCTCGCGAAATCACGAACTCGGAGGAAGTTTTCTAGTTGTAAATAATATTGTAACTGATTTATTGTACGAAGAAAATAAGTTTTTTTATTAAATTCATGACCTGGGGCGCTGTTTCAACTAGATTTACGTAAAAAAGCTGCAGATTTTAATTAAATTTTTCAGCGCCGCATCGCACGAGTAAAATATTAATGTAAAAATATTAACACGTCGTCATCAGCTAGTTTCACTGTGACCCCAATGCCACTTCAAATATGCACAAGCACCTTTAAAATATTCCGACCAATCCCGAGACGAGGGCTCCGCGCCAATTACGTTCCTGCTTTTTTTCTTTTCTACAAAAAAACAAGGCAATCTGCCCTTAATTCTGTCGCCTGCCAGTCGGCGGAGGAAATTAAAGTCGAACATTGGAATTTTATCACAATTGATGAGTTGGCGAATGTTTCGTGCGGCTGATTGTTTGTGATTACCGCTCGTAAGTGAATTACGACTGTTTGCGATTGGGGTTTCCGTGTCTTTGTTATATTGCTTACAACGCAAGGGATTCAGATGGAAATGTTCTAGAAAACTTGAACATAAAATATATTTACCTATCTTAAAAATGTAAAGAATTTTATTTTATTTACGAAAAAAAAGCCATAATCCTCTTTTCTAATTTAGCGTAGTCAAGTAAAAAGTATCGTATAACTGACTGGGGATGCCCAGCCACCCGTGTACCAAAAATTGTTGAAATCTGTTAAGCCGTTTTGACGTGATGAAAAAAACTACGACACATACAATCAAACAAAAAAATCTAACCTTAAAATAGTCTGTGTATCACTTTTTTTAAATGTCTTCAATGTACAGACATTTCATTTTTACAAGTTTAACATTATATACATATACGAGTATGATCAACACAAACTTTTCAATATCATCAGCCACTTAGAGTCGTTAAACGAAAAGCCTTTTTATATTGGTTGACATAATAAAATAAGATTATCAGATTGATTTCATGAGTTATGCTACTCGTATAGGAGCTACGTATTTTACAAAATTTCAAGTTTGTAGGATAACTGAAAGTACCGAATAGTTTTTTTTTTTCTAGACAATTATATCTGTGGACCCGTTTAAGTCCTTTACACGGCTTTTCGAGGGTTCTTCCATGGACGGCAATATGTATGAAAACACCTTTTGACCATATCTTTGGATTGTGTTGACTTAGAAACTTAATTTTTTTAAAGCTGCATGGGACCGCAGACATTAGTATTTGATGTTTATTTCAACTTGACTAAACTTATCTTTCGACGGGTAACACAAATCGGTACATTTTCCGTTTATTTAATATACTTCGTTTAAAAATATCCTTTCATGCATTGAAAAGTAATGACGGTGTAAAAAATCCCACATACATGAAATAGGTATACCTGGAAAATAACAGACTTATTGTTGACTTTAAAAACATTTTCTCTAACAAAAACATCCGTCGGTTAATAGAGAGGCTTTCCGTGGAAGCTCTAAGGAACAAAGTGGACTTTCTCGAGCGTCTAACAACGCTGTGTTTTTTTTCCGACTTCCGCTCCATAATAAGAATTAATTATTAGCCGCTTCACTGAGTTTTTAAATAAAATCGCTGTACAGAAAGTATTTATTATCCAGATTTTATAACTGATAGTGGATTCTGAAATACCTAGTGGCTAAAATGATTTTGCAAGGATTTTGTTCATGGTAATAATTTCTGGCTATTGGACCTTAATTAACACATTTTTACTTAATATGGCCATTGAAAGTGTTTAGGTACAGTCAGCTGCAAAAAGATGTACACGATTCGGTACACGATGCCGTTCAAAAATATCTTCACTCGGTCGAGTGACTATTGACGGGTAATAGAGCCGACGGAGGATATATTTGAACGGACTAATCGTGTACATCTTTTTGCAACTGATTGTACCTGTATGTTTACAGCACCTAAATTCGCCCACATTGTAAGTTAATTAATATATAGTGGCGAAACAAGATAAGGAAAAGCGACCCCAATATGTCAAAGATGGGTAGGTACTATCCTGTATATCCTCGAAATAAATCCGTCCTTTCGAAATGAGGAAAGTTGGTACAATATATCAATATACTATGAACCAACTTTATGTAAGAAGATGGCAACTTCATTCGCAAAAGGGAAAAGTCAAAAACCCCTTTTTATGTTAGCATAGTCGGGTAAAAGTATCCTATAATGATATCCGGATACCCAGTAACCCATGTATCAAAAATAGTTAAAATCCGTTTAGCCGTTTATGGCGTGATGAAACCACAACGACACATACAAACATACAAAAAATCTGAAATATAATGAAATAATCACCTGTTTTTAGGCCGCAAGGGCACTTTTATAAGTCTGACTCTACGGTATTTCCTTAGAGGACTGTTGAGAAGAAAACTGAAACAAACTCAACAATCAGTATTTTTTTCTAAATAAGTCTCATATCTATTACAGTATTTGTACTTAGAATATCCATATGTTTTAAGTTGAAACTCAATAAGTAGTTCTCCAAAAACACATATCAAAACTTATAAAAGTAAAAATATAATAACAGATAAAAGCAAAACATATTTTTTATATATAACTAGCGGCCGCCCGCGACTTCGTCCGCATAAATTTACGGTAAAATCAGAGATATGAATGAGGAAAACTTTTTCTGTCAGTTGTCCGATGCTGTTAATGTTGGTAAAAAGATACTCAGAAGATATTCAGCGACCAACGGATTTAGAATGAGAAAATAGGGATATTGAACATTATTCCTTAAGAAGGCAATACTGGCACTTTTAATTTTAACGCCTGCTAGACTATAAAACGAAGAGACCGGCGAAGTTCCCGACACTGGCCAAACTGAAATGTCCTAGAAGGTACCTCGGCGTTTCAAAAGGATAGTATTTTATGGCGTAGCAATAAAATGTTGTCTGTAAAGTCGGTTTACAAACGATAATTTTACGTGTTAACGTCACAAGAAATCCGGCTTCATAATTGTATTATGATTATTATTATTATTTTATTATTTATTACCTCACTCTCTCTATCTCCCCCCTCCCACCCTCCCTGCCTCCCTCTCTCCCTCAATTTCTCTCTCCCTCTCCTCTCTTTCTCACTCTCTCTCCCTCTCTCTCTTTCTCTCTCTCTTCCTCCCTCTTTATGTTTCACTTTAATATTTTATTAAACACATAACCCACAATCTTTTTGCAGTTTCAAGTTCCTAAGTCCAAAGATTTTACGTTGCACATACAAACTTCCATAACTTGTTTTACCCCCTTAAGGGATGAATTTTGAAAAATCAAGAATACAAGTTTTTTGATTTTAAACACACAATCTTTTTGCGAACATTCAAGTTTCTAAGTTCAAAAATTTCACGTTTCACATACAAAGTTCCATCCCTTGTTTTACTCCCTTAGGGTTTGAATTTCAAAAACTGAAGAATATAAGTTTCTTGATTTTAAACACACAATCTTTTTGCGAACTTTCAAGTTTCTAAGACCAAAGATTTTACGTTTTACATACAAAGTGCCATCCCTTGTTCCCCTTTAGGGGATGAATTTCAAAAAATCAAGAATATAAGTTTTTTTGATTTTAAACCATTTTGATTTTGATTTTAAATCATTTCACGAAATTTCAAGTTTCTCAGTCCAAAGATTTATGGTTTCCCATAATAACTTTCATCCCTTGTTTCACCCACTTACGGGATGAATTTCGAAAAATCAAGAATATAAGTTTCTTGAATATAAACACACAATCTTTTTGCGAACTTTCAAGTTTCTAAGTTCAAAGATTTTACGTTTCCCATACAAACGTTCATCCCTTGTTTTACCCACTTAGGGGATGAATTTCGAAAAATGCTTTCTTATCCCTAGCCTACGCTATAAATTTAACCGACTGTTAAAAAAACAATTTTCTAGCGTTAGTAGTTTCGGCTGTGCGTTGATGAGTCAGTCAGTCAGTAAGGACTTCTTCTTTTATATATGTAGATATAGTTATTTTTTAGTTTAGTGACCTCTAAATAGTCCGTCAAAATCAGTTTTTTTTTAAATATCTTCAATGTCCAGACGTTTTATGTTTACAACTTTATAATAGTATATAGATTATATTGTATGTTGCACCCGCGCACGGGATAGACTAGTGTCCCGGACATTTTGAAGGCGTGCGCGAAGCCGAAACCAACGCGTGACCCTTTCGATAATTTAATGAAATATAAGGGACAAGTACACCACGCGAGTGCTGTTTGGCCTGTGCTATGGAACGAGCACAGAGACAGCATCCTCTAGATGCAATGAACTATTGGATATTGATGGGATCTAAATATACTGGGTTATGGGAGTGAAATGATGGACTAAATACTGGGCTGTTGCTTGAGGCAACTAGACATAAGAAAAAACTGTCTCATGGCTAAATATGCTTTATTATTATTGTTACAGGCAGGTGCTGGAAAACGGCACGCTAGTGCTGCTGCCGTTTTCGGCCACGCGGTACCGGCAGGATGTGCACGCCGCCGTGTATCGCTGCCGCGCGCACAACGCGCACGGCGCCGTCGTGTCGCGCGACATGCGTGCGCAGGCAGGTCAGTGTTACAGGCACGCTAGTGCTGCCACGCAATACCGACGAGACGTTTGCGCAACTCGCTCACCAGCAATTACTCATCGATAACGGTCACCGAAAAATGCTGCCGTACAAGTCCTAAAACTGAGTTACGCTACGATGCCCTGAGATTAGCCACTCGAAGGCTAATCTGAAGGCCGCGTCATATACTATTCGATACAGGTGATATCATCACAGCAACATCAAAAGACGGTGCTGAGGATATCTCTGGTTCAAGAAAGGGACAAATGTTGGCACACTCCGCATAGCCACCCTCGCCTCCGCCGGCGGGAGCGTCCACCGCGATAATTCATGATCGTAGAGTCCACCTTGGATGACTAACACTACTGACAATAAATACAAAGACTTACTTATACAAGTCTTTGTATTACATACACACCGCTGTACTGAGTGCCCGCGCGCACCAGCATCAATACATGGTGTCTGGGCTAACATCACCAAAAAAAAAAGTTTATGGCTCTACAACACTATACATGCAGAAAGAAAGGATGACAGATACACCCAGGCATTCCAATACGGAAATTATTATGTATGCAACTAATAAGATAAGTCTTATAACGCAATGTAGAACTGTCAGACTTAACATTAAATAGGAAAAGCTATCATGTAACAATTATTAGAAAGATAATACAAGATTACTCTATATGAAAACATGCTATTCAATGATCGTTTATATTTTTACTATTAGAAGTCATTATCAAGCTATAAATCAACTTATTATTTGTAACATAGTAAATAATCTGTTGCATATAAAAAAAAAATCGTTTAAAAAAAAATTACAAATGAACGTCGTAATCAAATTCCCCATGTTTATATATCAACCTTTCTCCCAATATCATGATGAAGGGAGTCTTTGGATAATAATATGAGAATATTTTTTAACAACATTACCGCCATTTTCAACTTAGCATAACTAGGAATTTCAATATTGCTTATAAAAGCCATTAAATATTAGCATCAGCAATAAGTTAAGGTGCTCAATCTATTACCGCTACAATTTTTAAATCTGCAATTTTTTGTACTTTACATTAGTCTCTTGGCTCACTTAACTACAAGTATCTACTCCTTTATTCGCCCGGCTGTCTCTATCAACTAATAGACCAAGTTATTACCACTTACCACGTACAATATAGGAGACAAGTACGGGACCTCTACGTTGTGTGCGTGACAGATCAGTACTCAAGTTGATTACGCCACACTTCCGCGCAGGGTGGAATCTATAATTGGGTCAGGAAGGACAGCTACTAGAACCCTTGTCATCACGCGAAAATGATTGCTTAATACGAGCAATTGAAAAGATCAGCACTGAATAATTACTGTTTTTTTTTTATGGCATAGGGGGCAAACGAGCAGACGGGTCGCCTGATGTTAAGCGATCACCGTCGCCCATATACATTTGCATCACCAGAGGAGTCACAAGTGCGTTGCCGGCCTTTCAGGTGGGAGTACGCTCTTTTCTTGAAGGTTTGAAGATCGCATCGGTACGGAAATACTGCATGCGGCAATTTATTCCACAGTTCAGTCGTTCGAGGCAGTAAATTTCTAAAAAAACGCACAGTTGTGGACTGCCAGCCATCTATGTGGTGAGGATGGAAATGTTATCGCGTAGGACGATGGCGGAAAGATGCAGCTGGGATCAACCCGAACAATTTTTCTGAACACTCTCCGTTATACAAGCGATAAAAAATGCAGAGCGAGGCTACATCTCTACGCAGTGCCAAGGAGTCAAGTCGATCTGAAATACGCTGGCAACCAACGATACGAGTCGCTCTCCCTTGAATGCGGTCTAGAGGGAGAAGCTGGTACTGTGGAGCCCCAGCCCACAGATGAGAACAGTATTCCATGTGCGGGCGGACCTGTGCCTTGTAAAGCTGTAGGAGGTGGGCCGGAGTAAAATACTGTCTCGATCTGTTGAGCACGCCGAGCTTCTTAGAGGCTAATTTGGCCTTACCCTCTAGATGGCCGCGGAACTGGACTTCACTCGATATATTGACGCCAAGGATTCCGATAGTGGCTGTTGCAGTTAGGGGAGTATTCTCAAAACGAGGTGATGCAAAAAAAACTCAGACTTTTTAACGGTGAAAGCGCAAACCTACAATGTTAAAAAAATCCTTTCATTTCTGAACCTGGTTGGTCTTAAAGCGAGTTTGATCCTTGAATTTTATGGCATTGATTAAAAAAATAGGTAAAAGCGACGTTGTCTTCGACTATTTTGTGGAGCGGTAAAGGCACGTAAGGGCTCAAGTCATTAACCCATTTCTTTTGGTCTTAGGGTGCCCGCCAGAAATCCAAAAGACCATGCATTTCTGAGATTTTCTGAGGCCATTAGAAGTAAAAATGTTACAAGTCCGATCCGAAGTCTGATTCAGCAAAAAGTTTTGTCGATTTTTGTGCATAAAACTTGAATTAATTTCGCTGCTCTGTGAAAATTATCCCTTTTAATAATATGACGATAAATATTTTTCCAAAAAAAGAAGTACTTTAGGTTTAGAGAATCACTTTGCCAACATACGTGGGAACGTTGCGGTCAAAAGAGCTTAATACGCTAAGCACAATAAATAGTTTACACAAAAAACCGGTAATATCCTCAAAGATAAGCCGGATTTGACTGGGTTCATTTAACATCTTTTTCTGCTAATGACCTAAAGAATGCGCCGTTAAAATATTTCAGGTTCCTCGGAGCTTATATATATAGTTGTCATCGTTGTATAAAACATATTTTCAATACATTTATATATTTACATAAAACAATTTCTGAGTCAACCCGTGACCATGGAAAGCTGAACAGCTTCCAAAACGTCGGGAACTCAAATGAGATAATATACGCGATATAATTTTTAAATGAGTAATAATCGCGAAACAGAAGGAAATATTAGACTTATATATGTTATATTATTTATATTATCTTCTATCGTCTCGTATGTTGCACATGGTACATTAGTCGCAGTCAAGTTGTTCTTTATAAAACGTTTGAGGTGTTACCGGTCAACGACTTCCGTACCTATGTGTATATATTTTACCTAAAATAAAGACAACCTGTCTAGCAATTCGGATGAATGTTTTAGTTATTTAATAGACCGGGCCGGGCCGTCTGCGACTAATAGGCATGCATAATTGATTCGCCGGCCATTGCGAGAGGTGTCCATTATCCTTGACATACATACAGACCATTCTGAATAGGTACTTCTATATGTTGTTGAAATTATGTTGTACAAATACAAATAATACTCGTTATTGCTCAAGTACAGAACATGACGGTAAAGTTAAAAAAATAGCCAGCCAAGTGCGAGTCGGACTCGCACAACGAGGGTACCGTACAAAATGTGTGTGTGGTCCGGTGTTCGATCATTTTATGCTGGTTACTGACATAGAAAGACATACATGAAATTATACTGTTTTTAATATTTGCTGTTATAGCGGCAACAGAAATACATAACGGACAGTGGAGTCTTACGAGTAGTAATAGGATCCCTATTTACCCTTTGGGTACGGAATCCTAAAAAATACTTATAACCACATGGTTATAAGTATTTTTTAGGATTCTGTCCACATTCATCCACACATGTGGATGCCTAGCTACCTGTGTAATAAAAAAGTCGAAATCTGTTTAGCCGTTTTGGCATGATTAAACCACAGTCGTTGTGGTACATACAAACAACAAAAAAATATAAAATTCTAAAAAAATATTGTTGCATTCAGTGACCTGCAAATAGACCGTTTCGCTTATTTTTTTGAAAATACCTGTAATGTACAGACATTATTTTTTTATAACTTTATAAAACTAAGAGCTGTGCCATCACTATAACGATAGCGGCACAGTCCGCTGTGGGCAGTTAGCAGACGCTGATGAACGCAACGCAACAATTTATTGTTCGCTTTCGGCTATTACGATTTTTCACTATAATTGGGATGTTGTTTTATATCAGGGATGTTTTTTCGGATAAAGTGAATATGTAATCGTACCTATTCATGAAATTGCACTCAAACACAAACTTCTTTTACGCAGGTTACGCATACTTTTATTTTATCTGAAAGAGTTTGTGTTCAAGCGATAACTTGAAGATTATCTATTGATTGATCACTATTACTCTTTATTTAAAGTGTGAAGTATTTCAATAAATAGAATGATAAAAAACAACAGAGTTTACATTTGTGAACATGACGGCCTGCGAACCTTAAAGGCTTGCAAGTCTTTACGGCTCGAGGTTTTAAAGCTCAAATGCTCTGACTCACAACATGAATCTGTACATACATATAAAATTTAAGATCGATGAATGAAAATGTTATGCTGAGATTAATGAAATTGTTACAGTGAAAGCAGCAGCCTGAGATGTTTGTTTGGAACGATTGAAAATGTACTTGGATTCATTTGTAACTTAAAATCAAGCTTCTGTAATAGAAATTATAAAAATAAAGACTATCAATACAACATGGATTATATCAATAAATACATGATAGAACACAGTGAGGTCTCATTTTATTTACCGACCGTTGGTTGCTATTAAATTTCATTTCAAAAAATCAAGTCCTGTACAAGTCCAATAATTGGGCTGTTGCTTTATGCTCTTCGAGATGTTGATGATATATTTTTTATTTAAAAAAAATATATTGTGACATGATACTGCAACATATATGTCTGTGGAAGCATAGTTACTTATTTTCACTTTTCAAAAAAAGTGAAAATAATCAATAAAATTTTAAATAATCAAAAAAATAAAACAAGTGATCCGAGCTGTTTTCATACTGTGTAAGGATGGTTTATATGTCATTTTATTTGATTTATTACTCTAATATTTATAAGTGAATCTATTGATAAATATAATATAATATAATATAAATATGTATGGTTAGGTACCTACTAGTGTTGCACTTTTTCAAAAACGCGTTTCGCTTAAGACTCGCAGGCCTCGTTATATTGCAAAACCAGTTTCAAAGTATATTTTGGATATTTCTAGACAGGAGTATGAATGCGAAGACGAGGGTATGACATGACTATTCGAAAGATGTGTTTAGGGTGAGCTGTTATTTTATTTGTAAATACGTAACATATGCTAAATTGGATACGCTGTTTCTGAGAGAGATTTCATCTCTCATAATATGATGTTCTATTTTATAATAACCAGAGAGGTATTTAAAACACATAAAATAAAACAAGACTTGTAAAGGGATCCTTGCTAAGAGGCTCAAATAAGGAATTATGATATAATCTGTAATAAATATATCTGTAACAATATTAAAATAATGTTCATCCCTCACCTTCTAAGTCTTTCAAGGAAGTACGAGAATCTACAGTCGGAAAGGAGAGACATAGCTGCAACATGTAGGTACAACATACATTTTATATTTCGGGCTTTGAACCTTAACCGGTTCAGTGACACATTATAAATACCATATGGTGACAGCGATCGAATGTGATCGTATTAGATGACAAAAAAAATGTCCAGAGAATTTTAATAATGAGCTTTATTCTATAAGTAGGGCGCAAGAGCGCTTTGCAAGGCAGTCTACTAGCATTTCCCAAGTGGACACCACTATTGAGAAGTAAGTCAAAAGAAACTGTATAGTCAGTATTATTACTTTATCAGTGTTATTAACTAAACAAAAATATTTATAAGTATATATAACCTGTTCGTAGCTCTCTAAGAAAACATTTTTTTTTGTTTGTTTCTTGATCTTTTTGGTCTCTGTAGAACGTTTTAGAGTTATGAAGTAGGCGCCTTGCTCCTTCGGAGCGAGGCGCCTGGTGAAACGTAAGTCTTTGCCTGGCAGCCAGGACTTCCTGGCAAGCCGATGGAGTGCTGGTACGAGGGCCAGCTGTTTTGAAATCTGAAGATCCTCAAAGATGACCCCTTCTGAGCCTATTCTTCCGATCTTCTTTTGTGAATGTTGAAGTGTCCAGCTTTCATCGTCGTCGATGTAGTTTTGAAGTTTTTGCGTTTCCGCTTGGCGGTCAGCATTGTCAAGTCCGGTGAAGCGTTGAAAGAAAGCACAGGCGGGAAAACAAGCCCCCTCGAACCATTTGCAGACCCTCTTCTGCCCGGGGAGCGTACTCGACCCGCCTCGCCGTGACGAGGGCGACTATATGTGGCGCCGCTGCTGTAGAAGGTGGTGTCCAGGAAGTCCAAGGGGGGATCGCCACCCACGGTGTCCTCAATCTTCGCTTGATGTATAGTCCGTTTATCCTCACAATCTTGCGTTGAGAGTAGTAGGAGGGTGTATCCGGCGTGAGGAGCACGGACGGCAAGCAGGCTCTCCCCGGATCGCGCAGCAGGTCCCCCTCAGGTTGGCAAGACAGCTCGGCGCAATGCGGCGTCTACTTTGACTCCAACGCGAGGAAGTCGTGATGCAGGATCCGGATTGTTCCCACTCTCCGCGGATGCTCCTCACAACGGTGCAGCACTACGATTGCTCAAAGAGCATTTTTGAAGTCACTTTTGTCACACATTTGCATGTGGAAGTATTGTCCGGTTTCTTCTCAGCCAGTGAGTGGTGCAAGGCTTTAACACTTTACCGCCGGGGGCTGAGGTCGCCCCGGCGGCTCGCGGTGCAATCGCGCGTCCGTGCCTACAGAAACACGGGATAAGAAAACATATTATTATAATGTGTTATACATTATAACTTTAATAGAAAAGAAGTAGCTTTTACAGAACATGTTATTTCACCGTGGCGATGAAGGCAAGAAACACTCCAATATTTGTGGTGGCGAACAGACGGGCTACTCCGAAGTACTAAATTTGTTGTCCGTACGACACCATCCTACTTACTCAGATAAACTGTAAATACGAGAGCGACAGTGACGGCATGATACTTCAAATTGAGGAGTAACCAGGATTAATAACGCCGCCGCCGCTTTCTGCTCACAAATTGTACCGCAGTCAGGGATTAACGAACGGCTGTCAGCTGCACCGAAGCGTTGAAAGTGACGTTATCCAGTTTATTGCCACGTATGAAATGCGACCTACTTATGTAGATCAAGAAGCTGCGTTTAAATATTAAATGGCTCAGTACAAAACAAATTCATTTTACTTCGTTTACTGAACTGTTTATATATCCAGTAACTACCCCTTTCCTGTCGATTCAATACAATATGCAAATAATTTTGAAATAATCCTGTGTGCGCGTAAATCTTCTGAAAGAAAAATAGTTATTACATAGGTTGTAGCTAATAACATAATAATTGAGGAAAAATAAACGAGTTAATGCTATACGTGTTTGTGATTATCTTATTATGCATAAATAAATTGTAACAGATGGAAATAAATGTACATAAAAACCATATAATTTATTTGAACCAAAGCAGAAAATAATACTAACGTGGAATGCGTTCCTCCAATTCGACTACATTGTTTAACTGAAAAAACACATGGTCGGATCTAAATATACATCACAAACGATTTTTTTATATTACGACACAATTAAATATATTTTTCTCTCATTCTATCGAACTGACTTTTATATTTTTATCCTTGTCCATTGTCGACTTCCCGTTATGCATAAAGTCCGAAAACATTCCGAAAAACTTCTTGATTTTATTTTAGCTCTCCTGTAAACGTAGATATTTCTAGACCCAACCAATTTGCCTTTCAGTTCCATAAATATCTCAGTAAGTATTGTACGGTAGACTACCCTTTAATTTCATGCTCTACTGTCGGTTCCTTAATTACCTCCGCCACCACCTTAGGATAAATAAAGCTTACTCGTGGTGCATTTGCGCAGCACATAATGAGCGTTACCATGCTTAAATTTACCACAAGTCGCTAATGTAGAATGACGTCCTAAAAATGTCAAATGCGAGTTACTAATAAATTAGTGAATTATCTAAACTATTTCATTTCCAAACCTTCTTTTTTTTATAGACTGAAACCAAGCGTAAAAATTCTTTAAAAAAAACGTAATGAGCTATTTGGTTCACATAATGGTTCAAATCATACTTATAAAATCGCCGACAATATGTACAACTCGAGCACTTCCACAGAAATACTGGAGAAACGGAAGTAATCACGTCACAAATGCGATACATGACCTGCTCAATTCCACAGGGAAGTGTAACCGGATGTCTTCTGTTTTTGGCATACATCAATGACTTACCGAAGGTGTTGGACACACCGTGTGTAATGTTTGCTGATGACGTCACTATACTAATAGGTTGTGCAAATAGTCTAGAATGCAACACTCATCTTCTCGAAACCCTTAACACCGTCATCAACTGGCTTCATGAACACAATTTAGACATAAACTTCAAAAAAACAAAAATCATTCAATTCAAGCCTCGCCAGAAGAGGCGTTTACAAATGTGTTTACAATTTAACAATTACACAATTCAGGAGGTCAATGAGTTCAAGTTGTTAGGTATTATATTTGACTCTGACATTAACTGGAAATCACACATACAAAATGTTAAATCAAAGCTGGCAAAGTTTATTTACGCACTCAGTGTATTAAAAATCCATACCAAGATGGAATCCGCTATGTCAGCTTATTATGCATATGCTCACGCATGGCTGCAGTACGGTGTGGTGCTCTGGGGTGCGAGTACCGACGCACATCAACTATTTGTTATGCAAAAAAAATGCATACGCATTTTGACCAATACACGCATACCAGATAGTTGCCGGCCCCTTTTCAAACACCTTAAATTATTAACACTGCCCTCTATTTATATTCTGGAAGCGGCTCTTTTTGTCAGACACAACCCGCATATGTTCGAAACAATAGGAACATTAAAACCCGACAGCAGGCGTTAAAATCTATTGAAAATGCCTTGTACTAAACTTGGAATGCTTAAAAGTAGCCCCTACTATCGATGTATACGAATTACGAATAACATAACCGAACTTATGGAACTAGAGGCTGGTGATAAACTATTTAAGAATAAATTAAATAAAATGCTTTAAGATAAATGTTAGTATTCAATTTACAAATTTTTAAATGATAAATCACTTACACACGTAAACATGTAATCTACTATAATTTAAGACTTGCAATTATATAATAATAGCTCTAAAATACAATTGATAATGTAATGAACCTTCTGCTTCACATGAAAATTATAATTATTAAATTATTTATACTTGTTAATTTTCAATTATTGTACTTACTGAGAATTAATGAATTAATTTATTACTTTGTAGCATTAAGTTCTTCTTATATTATATAATAAATCAAAATTGTACACTGTATCAGGGTATCATGTACCTACGAAGCTAATAATTGTAACACGACTAACCAATGACCATGATTACAATGGAATAAATGAATATGAATATGAATAAAAAAATATCAGGGTTTTTTTGGTTACAGAGGGAAGCGCGAGTTGGGACATGAAACAGTTGACGCAGTTTGGAAAAAATAGTTTGGTGAAATGAAAGGATCCGTAAAATGCATTGAAGTTTTGCTTTTTGCAACTTTCTTATTCACCCACGTGCTTGTGATTTAGGTTTGAACTTTTTCTATACTATTGTAAACTTGTAAAAATAAAATGATTGTACATTGAAGATATGAAAAATATTACTGTAACGGAATATGTAGTGGTCACTGTAACGAAAAATATTATTTTTGGATTTTTTGTATGTTTGTACTTATGTGGCGTCGTGGCTTCGTCACGACATATCGGCTAAACGGAATACAACTATTTTACTCGACTACGCTTTAAAAAAAAAGAGTGATTATGACTTTTTCTCCTGCGCAAATGAAGTTGCAGCGCCTTCTGATTTGATATAAGAATGTTTTCATACAAGTACAAAATATACGGAAAGTACTCAAGTGTTAAAAGAAAATGTTCGCCCATTATTCATGAATATCATAAGTATTTTGCCTTTTCTGATGTATTATGGTATGGCAGATAAACGGTACTGTTCAATGAATGTTAAGAAGAGCTAAGAAAGTAAACGAAAACATTAAGCGCGCTTTGAAAAACAACTAATCCGAGTTGGAATGGTAATAGGTACAGTACATGTGTGTTTAACTCTAAATTTAAGGTATTTGAGTGAAACCCACAAAGTTGTATTATCGTTATATAGCCATTGTTATCAATACAAACCCGACTAAATTAAAATGTTAATAATATTTTCTTCTGTTTCCGCGATTATTACTCATTGAAATAAAACAATTCGGGAACTAAAATGAGATAATATACGCGATATAATCCGTTAAATTGTTTTATTTCAATAAAATGTTAATATTCAACCTTGTAAAATCGCAAAACGTTTCATCTAATACTCCATTTTGTCGACGTAACATTTCATCGAAAGCATTTTTTTCTGAAACCGTTAACAATTGGGATTGTTATGAAGCAAACCTAGCCTAACGGCTTCTACATGATGAGTTTTTCAAATATAATGAAAATTATATTAAATAAAATATTCTGTTAATCGGTGTCAATGAATACCGTTAGTAGGTATAGACCGGATAGTGATGCAAAACCGGCAAGCCCTTGTTACAGCATGAATAGTGCTTTCTCAAACATATGCATTGAAAAAAAAAATCACCGTTCAAAAAACTACACGACAAAACATTTTCTTCTGTTTCCGCGATTATTACTCATTGAAATAAAACAATTTAACGGATTATATCGCGTATATTATCTCATTTTAGTTCCCGACGTTACATAACGTCGTATTACACGACATAAGTTTTTTTTTTTTTTTTCTACAATCCCTCCATAATGTTTTTTTACGGAAATCGCCCGTATTTCGCGTGTGTAGTGTTCGAATAGACCCTATTAGGGCCGTTTTACACAACCTGAGAAATAAGAATCTTAATTTCCTTATAAAATAAACTAAATGCAGAGGATTTTAAATGTTCTATATGGTCTCTGGTGACTTACTTATAGACAATATTTTAAATTTATTCATCATCATATATGAATCATACAGATTTGTGTTCTTATTATCGGTTCGTGTGTAAAATTATCCGCGGTACAAGGCATTAACGCGGATATTTTTGTCCAATAACCATTCAACCACTAGAAAAACAATATAAAAAATATGATTCAGCAGTTTAGCTTGTTTATGAACACAGACGCCATGTTTGTAGATTAAAATAAAATAAAAATTACTTCCCAGTGTAGGCCCTCAATTTTGTATGAAATTCCTTTACAGTTCTCTCGATTTATTGCGCCTGAAATGTGATACTTTGAAGCCTGTTTTAACATACGTAATGACAACATTTCATTGCATGTTTGACAAAATATAATTTTATACGAGTAGCCTAAAAACGTCCACTGTTAGACAAAGGCCTGCCCAAAGGATCTTCACGATATATATAGCCCACAAACGTCCTGCGTTAGCTCTTCGTTGACACGTGCAAACATAAACGCATTGAACACAGATTTTTCATCCAACACGAACTGCTATTTACAAGTTACATATTGCTATTATCACGTCGTTGTAGGTAAAACACGGCCATGTTTATTGATTTATTTGATTGAGTTCCAGTCTCCAATTATTTGTACAATCGTTAGTCTGATGTACAATATAGAAATTTTTTATCGCCAATCAGGGCCCATGGGCACTGTTACAAGTTTGACAATACTAGCGCTGTATAAACATGTATAAAAAAAACACGATTTGCCCCAAGGAAATCGGTTTCTTTCTATTTGCAAACACAAGTTATCAGGAGCTGTTATGATCCTTTGATCGAACATTTTTACATAATATTATTTTAATTTACACAGATGGAAGATTAACGGACTAAGAATATGAAAATAAAAAATCCGTCAACTTCTCAGACATCAAACATTTTTCCAGGTTATTATCTTATGGAGTTATAGAATATAGTAAGTTTGGTTAGGTCTGTTTTATGAAAGTTCCGAGAAAAATATAGTTTCAGAGAAAATGCTGCGTTGGGAAATGAAACATTCAGCGAAAAGGCAAAGAACCGATAAAAACATGTCTTCGTAGCGCCCGCTTAAATTCCTTCCCTTGTGGCATTCCATACAGCTTAACACATCACATCCAAATACCCACCGTATGCATAATCGTTACAAGCAATGACAGGTGAATTTCGCTCGCGCTAATTGTATTGGGTCATGCAAAATAATGACACGATCTAACCACTCGCCATTCAAATGAACTATTAAATCGTCATGGGAGTCGTTGGCTGTTGAAATAGGTAATCAATTGTAATGTCGTTGGGTTTTTCTATTATTATTTTTACCCTTAATGAAAAAGGGGTGTTAAAAAGTTTAAAGTGAGTACCCTTGTGTGTATATCTAGCTTTGTCACGTAGCTATTTTTAAAGAAATTCAAAGTTGTTAAAATTTAAAAATCGTTGTATTTTTTTAATTGCTAACTTACGAGTAATAATATGTGCAGATAATTTATCACCATGTTGTAAAAAACACAACAAACGGATATTAATCGCGTATAAACATGATTTTATATGATTACCTTTCGTAGGTAATTTTTCGACGTTTCGGACGTCGCGTTACGTCCATGGTCTCGATTTAACTTGAGAGGCGGGTATCAACACTAGCCGCGCGAGTTTTCTGATATACCCGCGCTGGGTCTTGATTTTTCATTTAACACTAAGGTTGTCACTATACCGACAAACTACACTCACGACATCTGGCAATTCATCGGATGATGTTTGATGCTGTTTACATTTACTAATAAAGACCAGCCAGTGGCCTGTGTGAATTGTGGTCAGGAAGGTCATTCGGCAAACAGCAGGAAGTGCCTGCTGGCACCTCCAAAAAGGCGTGTACCTACGCAGAACTACAAAGTTAGGACACTGAACTCCGACAGACCGGCACCTCCTGTAAAGAGCACAAACGACCACTTCCCGAGCCTAAAACCGACCCGACACCCAAACAACAACAGCCTTCTGGCCAGGTTCACACCGGCCACTGGTCAGTCCAGAACTTCAACCCAACACGGGACAACGTTTGCGATCGTCGCAAACTCCCAACGACTGACGCGACCCGACCTGACTGGGACAGCGGCGGCTATCCCTACTTACACGGAAGCCACCCCCGGAACCTCTGCGGTGCATAAGGTTAGGGCCCTCCAGGCCCGCCTGGCTGCGCTGGATGAGGAGATGGGGAGGGTGGAAGGACGACAGGCCCTGGCACTACTGAGTCAGTATGACGCCATACTGGCTGACTTCAACAGACATCATGGACAGTAACCGACCAAAAATCAAACTTAAATCCGGTTGAGGGGTATGAAAGACCAACTGACGACCTTCCTAAATACAAACCTTATTGACATTGTACTTATACAAGAGACGTTCTACAAACCGACACACAAGAACTTCAAAATTGAAAACTACAATGTCATCCGACACGACAGACCAGACAGACAAGGTGGCGGGACGATGATTTATTACAGGCGCAATCTCGATTGCCACAGCATCGACTCTCCAGCGCTCAGGAGCATGGAGGTGTCGATCTGTAAGATTGCTCTGGATGGCCATCCGCCGGTAGTCATCGTCTCCGCTTACCACCGACCACGAGACCTCATACAAAAGACAGACTTCGACGCGCTTGGCAAGTTGGACCCTGCTGTAATGATAGCAGGTGACCTAAATGCCAAACACACCTCATGGGGGTGCACTGCGAACAACAGGAACGGCGCAAAACTGCTGCACCTGCTTATCGATGGCCTACCTTTTGATTTGATAGTCCCTAGAGAACCAACTCACTACCCAGCAATAGACACACACAAAGCAGACATATTGGACCGTTTCTCAAATCCATCGTGGACTGGGAAAGGGTAAAAACAGGTCTCTTAAAGACACCCTCTATTCTCAATTCAAATCCAGACGAATTAACCACAACTGACGAGACTGACAGAGCAATTTTCGTCTTCAGCAGTTACCTCAGCGCTGTCCTAAGCGAAGCCTCAAGGGAGGTACCGGCGGAGGATATCGACCGCCGGCCCCTACCTGAGGAACTGAGTGCGCTTCTGCGGAGGAAAAACGCTCTTTTTAGGCATACCACATGGTACCCTTCGCCCCAAAATCGCAGGAACTTGAGAGCGTTGCAACGCGACGTTCGAGAGAAGATTGCCGATTTTCGGGCGAACTCTTTCAACGACCTGATTTCAGAGTTTACGCCCAGTCACACTGCGTACTGGAAAGTAGCGAAAGCTCTGAAAACAGACGCCGTACACTCGATGCCCCCTTTAATTCGTCCTGGCCACACCACACCGGCCTTCGATGACCTCGAGAAGGCCGAGTGCCTTGCGGGTAGTCTCGAGGAGCAGTGCTCCCCCAGCCGACTGTACCTGGACCAAGACTTTGTCGACGACGTTACTAGAGACGTAAACAGACGGACACAACTCGACATGACTTCGGACCCGATCAGACCGGCAACCCGTGAAGAGCTAGCTCAGCTCATTAAGGGTCTAAGACCGAGGAAAGCCCTGGGACCCGATGGCATACCGAACCGACTGCTAAAACTGTTGACTGACGACCATCTAGACCTACTGACTAGGATCCTCAATGCTGCTCTTGCCGGCTCCCACTTCCCAAGGGAATTGAGGCAGGCGACGGTCATTGGGATCCACAAGACAGGAAAACCGACAAACTTACCGACATCGTACAGACCAATCAGCCTTCTTTCCTCGCTGGGGAAACTGTACGAAAGACTTATACTGAAACGAATGACAGACTTCATTACAGAAAACGACATACTGATTGACGAGCAGTTTGGGTTTAGGCCCAAACACTCATGTGTCCAGCAGGTGCACCGTATTACGGAGCATGTGCTGGACGGACTAATTGACAGATATGGCTATGCCCTCTGTAGTGAACGCAAGACTGGAGCGGTATTCCTGGACGTGGCCAAGGCATTCGACAAGGTGTGGAACGCCGGTCTGATACATAAACTGTATCAGATGGGCATGCCTGACCGTCTGATGCGCCTCATCCAGGAATACCTGACTGACCGACAGATAAGATACAGAGTTGACGGCACCCTTTCCACTCCGCATGGCATTGCCGCGGGAGTCCCTCAGGGCTCAGTGCTGTCGCCGACTCTGTACTCTCTCTACACGAACGACATACCGACACAACCTGACGTACGACTGGCACTCTTTGCCGACGATACTGCGCTCTTCACTTCCAGTAGAAGCCTCATGGCTATTGTCCGAGACCTCCAGCGTGCGCTTGACGACTTAGGTCGTTGGTTCAAGCGCTGGAGGATCGAGGTCAACGCAGAGAAGAGCGCAGCCATCATATTCCGACACGACTTCCATAACGTCTACGACAAACTCGACTGACTCAAACTGCACGACAAATACATACCTTGGACAGACGAGGTAAAGTATTTAGGAGTGACTCTCGACAGAAACCTGACTTACCGACGACACATCAAAAAGGCCAAAGAACGTGCAACCTACGTCCTTAACCGACTGGGGCCAATGATCGGCAGGCGTAGTAAGATGCGGTTTAGCAATAAACTAGCTCTTTACAACGCCTGTGTGAGGCCAATACTGACGTATGGGTGTACTGTCTTTGGTCACGTGGGACAGAAACAGCTGCACCAACTACAAGTTGTGCAAAACAACTTTTTACGACGAGCACTTGACGCTCCCTGACGGGTTGCCAACCTAGACCTACACATAGCCGCCGGCATACCGACGATACATGAACATATACGTGACCTAGCACAGAATTACTACGACAAGGCCGACCATCCGAACAAGCTGTTCACTGACGCGATCAACTACGACCCACCCCCGTCTCCAAAGGAGGCGGATTACATGACGACGCAAAGACTCATACCCAGCCAAGACATACCCCTTTTAACTTTTAACCCTGACGACGACGACTCTGACTCTGACGAACTCGCCGACAGAATCAGAACCTTACATGAATTGACGACTCAGGCCCTGGATGTCCGCGCCTTTAAAGGGGCAAAGCGTAGACACATCAGGAGACCTCGACACCTACTGACTGACCCGGATGATGTCATCACGGCCACCATTAAACAATGGTACCCTGATGACTCATCCGACACTGACGACGACATCTACAGAGACGTTAACCATACCGCTGACTTCTGTATGGAACGTGACACCAGACGACAGGAACGACGCCTGCGCAATCAGGCCCAACGACGAAACCAACCGCACACTCTACTTGCACGCCGACGTCTCCGCCGGCGGGGACGTCCACCGCGGAAACAACAGATTAACCACAAGACCGTAGAGACAAGCATAGGTCGACAAACAACTGACATACAGACTGACGCAACAACAAAATAGTGTGAAGACTAGGAACACTATTGCTGCTCGTAGCGCCCGCGCGCGGCAGCCCCACACGCTAGGTGCCGAGAATGTCGTGGCATCCTGCCGCCTAGCACAAATGACGACGGTAACAGCAGACATGCTCCCGTACAAATTAAATTATATGACATGACATGACATTTACTAATAACTGGATTCCACGAAGATGAAAGTTTTAAACCGTCTTTCCGGTTGAAATTTCGGTATTTCTTAATTTCAATAGCTTCTCGTACGATTCTACTATAGTAATTACGTTCCGTAGAAAGGATCTTGGAATTATGAAGCTCAATCCAGTGGTTCGGTCCTGATTTTAGTAAATGATCGGCAATAGAGGACTTATTCACCTGGTGGTTCTTGACAGCTGTGATTTAGCCCCGTGTGTTGTGTTGTGATAAAATCGTGTTAGTTTAAATCATTGTTGTAAAAAAGTCTGAGTGAAAAGATGATTAAATCAGAAAGTAATATGTGTAGGTACCTAAAATATCAAAAATATCAGAATATAAAGATGAAAACCTCTGCTGGGATCATGCATTTACACCTCTACAGGCTTCTAAGATATTGAGATATAGATTAAGCTTGGGATAGGTATTCAAATTCGGATCCAATATATAAAGCCGATAATATCAGTATTATCCAAAGTCGAAGCATTATCTACATATTACAAAGTAGTAGAAATGAAATGTCTATACAATAAAGTTGCATTCATTGCATGAAGATTCATCACGCCAAATCGGCTAAACGCATTTCAACTAGTTTTGGTGCACGGGCAGCTGGGTATCTCCAAATGGTTAAAGAATACTTTATACTAGACTACGGCGAGGACAAAAAGAGGGGCTATGACTTTTTCTCCTATGTAAACGAAGTTGCGGTCACCGTCTAGTTTTCGATAAATTCGTTTTTCTAATACAAACATACTTAATCAAGATCATTGTATCCATTCAAGAACAATGATGCCACAAACAGATACACGGATACACACGTTAAGCTTTTAATACTCCTCTTTTTTTGTCTGGTTTAAAAATAAACGTTTTGTGGTAGACCACGGAACGACACGATTCAAGAACCATTTATAATTATGTCGCTGTCAGGATATGTCATAAAAACGTCTTGTCGCATTGTCCACTCGACATGAAGACTACATTGCCTTTTTAGGGTTCCGTACCAAAAAGGTAAAAAGGAACTCTTATGGTGCGACTCTGTGTGTTTGTCTGTCTGTTCGACTATTAGAGTGCCATATCTCAAAAACTACTTATGCTATCTATTTGAAATTTGGAATAGTTTTTAATGTTAACCATGGCCAGGCCAAATGAATTGCAAAGGAAACATTTGAAAATATATTTTTATTTTCTAAATAAACGACCAATATGAGGATGAGCGGCAGAAATTAAAAGCCTAGCTAGCTATTAGGTCAAAAAATGGGGTCATATGAAGGAAGGAATATTTGCAAATTTTGAAACACTTTTTTTAGATTTTTTAATGTTGCTTTAACTTCGTTTTATTGAGGAAAATGTGGAAAATATACCATCTCATCCTTTATCAGCAAAGTCTACCAATTCAAAAAAGTATGAATTTATATAATTTCATGTGAATATTACAGGAACATTATTATCTGTCCGTGTTATTTTTTTTTTTCAATCTTCAAAAATATTTTTTGAATAACCCGGTTTGGTTACGGTCACACTTGACCAGTTTTTATTCTATTTTATATGAAACACGAATTTTGTGTTTGTGTGTCGGAATATCGCTGACACATTGGACACGTAATCCAAAGGTACCAAATTCGATTCCTAGTGTAACCAAGTGCGAGAGCAATCGTGTTTTTCTTTCGCGCTTTGATCTTTGTTTCTTTATCATAATAAGGTTGTTCTGTTCGGTGCATGCTAGAAAAGTTCCATTTTTTCCATGTTTATAATGAGGGAAGAAGCAGCAAAGCATATTAAATGCCTATCGCTGGCATCGTATCGACAACATAATAAATTCACGCCTTGTCCCAAAATCTTCTGGACAGAATATAAATGTGTCCACATGTAACCCTGATTTAACTAATTTCATGCACGCACATGCATCCATTGCATTTAATGAATGGAAGTTTGAAATAAACATCAATAATGACCGATTATTATCAGCACCAATTAAAATTTCATACTTGATGTCGTTTGACGTACATAATGTAATTTATACCCTCAAAATATTGCAGGAAAACAAACAGACATAACTCTATAGGCAGGAGATTAATGAGTCCAGAATCGGATCGATGTGTCATGCGATACGGACTATATCTCATTTGTCAAACAACATCGGTACCGCCAGCCACGCCGCGGTGGTATGTGGGATGAGAGGCCGACATATATTGATATTTCTGTTCGTATCGGTTACTTGATTAATTGTTAAGGTACATAAGTGTTGTCATATATACAAATAAACACCAATATCTATTTGAATATTGTAAGAAATCGACGCACTTAAACATGAAAACGAGCAACGTAATACAGCGTTGTACTGATACAACAGTGATGCCCAGTGTTATATCTATGATTTTAATCACAAACCGGTAGGTACGTTAAGCAATTAAAATTGCCTTACATTCAGTTTAACGATATGTATCAAGTAATTTCAGTGCCTTAACATATTATATTAAACGAAATGGACTTCATAACTCTGTACCCGGCTTAAGGAGATTAATAAGTCCAGTCTCGGATCAATGTGCCATGCGATAAGGACAATATCTTATTTGTCAAACAACATCGATACTGCCAGTGACACTGATACAGGGTGGATACAGGGATATGAGACAAGATAGATTGATATTTGCGTTTGTTCGTGGGGCATACTGAAAGTTTCTGGAACTGGCCGCTTACAATAAAAAAATAAAAAAAACAATAGGGAATATTCACGAATTTTAATTTTTGCTTAATTAAAAGCTCATTCATGTAACGAATAGTAGACAAAAAAAAATCGAATAACTATAAAAATAACCAAGATATAAGCCGTCAAACATTTCATACTATCTCTTTCTAGCAAAACAGAATTTAATATAATATAAATAAATAAATATCAGGGACAATGTGTGGAAGTCCCAAACTAAGCAAAGCTTGTAACTATGGGTACTAGGCGACGATATACATAATATATATAATAAATTATAATACTTAAATACATAGAAAACATCCAAGACCCAGGAACAAACATTCTTGCTCATTACACAAACACTTGCACTGGCCGGGATTCGAACCCGGGACCGCCAGCTTCGTAGGCCGTTGTACAACCCACTGAGCAAAACGTGTCGTCAAAATAAAGAGTTTATATAGCCGGAGTGCACTATGACGTAACAGTGCACGTCGGACCTCTCCGTCTAATTAGTAGTTTAAAATGCCTATATCTTGCGTATTTATTGGCCGATTTAAATTTTAATTTCACATTTTGAAATCGCTTTTACGATATTTGGACATTTAGTTAAGAAAAGCGATAAAAAAAATCATGCATGTACCCTATTATGGAAGTCGACAATGGAACTCTTTGGAAATATGTTGCTTCATAATTAACGAGGCGATCATTTGTTTTTTTAATTCAGACGTTTTTTAGAAAATTCTGAGTCGCTATTAAAATGGCTTCAACTTATAAAAATGTTCGCTTAAGTCAACGAGACAGATGCCAAAGAATTCAATTGGCATTTTTTCATGAAGCTCCATTTCGCAGCTCTGTAAATTCGTGGTTTCGGGAATTTAGACGTGGTCGTGATTGTCTTCATGACGATATACGTGAAGGTCGGCCGGTGACTGCGTTTACCGAATCCAATATTGATACCTTACAACAACATAATTATTGAAACCGACAAAATAATTACTTGTCAGCAAATTTGTACTCGTTTGGCATTGAGATGAGCTACGTTACATTTCCATTGTGCATCTTAAGGTATATTCAGCCGGAGCTGCAGGTGTCCCTATCGCACCAAGAACAATAATCGTGACAGCAACAACATTTTCAAATACCTATTTCTCAAATGTTCCGTTGCTATCTCGATCTCTTGATGAATGCATATTAAGAGCAAGTACAGTCAAGGGCACCAATACACCACAAAGTTTCAAAAATATGTATACAAGTCTTAGTAATATGACCATTGTGTGTATATTTATCTCTGCCCTTGACTGTACAGTCCAGGAATTTAATTTATATCCCATTTCGTACCTTGTCACAGTCAAATCAATATGAAAGCCGATAGAGATTCCATATCAATGTCACTATGACAAGGTACGAAAGGGTACACAAATTAAATTCCTTGGCCGTACATAGAGAATTGACTTAGTCACATTGTTTAATGCCAATATTGATCTACTTTTGATGTCTCGAAATGAAGCATTAATTAATAAAAATTCAATAACCCGGTGCAACGCCCGCGTTCGTCGAATATATATTAAAACCGTTCGTAAATATTTAAATAGCCGTCCGTTTGTGTCCGTAATTTATCACTTTATAGAACAAGCATCTTTTAATATTGGATTAATGTATACTTTTGTTCGATATTAATTAGCTTTTGTTGATATGTGTTTTGCTTGGTATCGTGATTGTGAATGCATACAATTATGTTTGTGCATACGAATGTTATTAAATTTGTACGATCAGCGGTCACAAAAATAGTGTTTTGTATACTTTTTTAGGATTCGTCCCTCAATCAGAAAAAACGGAACCCTTATAGGATCACTTTGTTGTCCGTTTGTCCGTCCATCAAGTCAACTGTCTGTCAAGACTCTTAATCTCAAGAACGCGTGAAGGTATCAAGTCAAAATTAACACCATATACTCATAAACTCAAGTCAACGGTCCTTTGAAGGTGTGAAAAAATGGAACTTCTACATGAACGTAAAAAAAAGATACAGCCATTTATGCCGAAGTAACGTTTATTTCGACACTCTCAAGCGAATCAAAATAATAGGCTACTTCCCGTTGACATAGAACTACGAAATTTGGCAAGTGATATAGTGATATACTACAAATACATACAAGAATTTGAAAACAATACAT
Organism: Hedya salicella; assembly: GCA_905404275.2. Lineage (NCBI taxonomy): Eukaryota > Metazoa > Arthropoda > Insecta > Lepidoptera > Tortricidae > Hedya > Hedya salicella. Next base: position 18,267,414 of record FR990099.1, on the reverse strand, counting down.
TCGTAATTAAATCATAAAAAATATAGTCTTTTTCAAAAGACTAATGAGAAAAAAAGTGTAATGCGGTTTTTAATAGCATAGCCATAGTGGGTAGCAGTAGGATCGTTATAGGATACTCTTTACCCTGAAGAAAAAAAGAGAGGTTTTTTTTTTTCTCCTCCGCGAACGATGTTGCGGGCACTGTCTAGTTTATCTGTATCATTATTCACCTATATCATCGCCTGGTATAGTTGAATTATTGAGAAGATGGAATTGCATTTGTAGTGGTTGTACCGTTTGCAACAAAAGGAGAATAATTTTCTCTTAACTTAATAAAATGACATACCCAAGAAGTGGAATAAGTAGTAGTCCTCTGTTTTTTCTTTTATTCGCTATCATGTTCTTCATCTGAGCTGTCACAAGTATTGATAATAAAATTGTCTGTTATTTGATCCATTTCTCCTTCCTGACATAGATTTTTATTTTCTTCACTTTCGACGTGGTGACAAATATTTTCCCAGTCCTCAGCAGTGATGGTATTCATTCGTTCAGTTGCTAAACTCATAATGCCTTGCATGTTTAATGAAAAGTTTTTTTGCTACATATCCTTTTACCATGGACCAAATATTTTCGATCGGATTGAATGTCGGGTGATACGGTGGCAATCGTAATACGGAGTGGCCATGTTCTTTTAAAATTGCATCTATGTGGTACTCGCGAAACCGCTCTTTATTTTGTTTAATTAATTCATACAAACTGGTTTTGTACATCAACCGGTTATACGAAATGTTGTGTTTTGTCAACCAATCCATCATTTCTTGTTTATTAGAATTTGACGTTGGAGCACGATTCAAAAGTTTGTTGTGATAGGACGCATTATCCACGATATGTACGCTATTCGGTTTGAGGTTCGGTATTAATTTTTCTTTTAACCATTTTTCGTAGTTGACAAAGTTCATATGGTCATGGTAATCTCCCGTTTTTTGGTTTGCCTTAAACATTAACAAAGCGTTGGGAATAAAACCATCTTTTCCTCCTGCGTGGACTATTATTAACCGCTGGCCGGTACTGATTTGTTTTTTTACACCAAATTCTGTTCCATCGGTCCAAGCTTCTCCGGACACATGTGAAGTGTGGATGTAGGTTTCATCAGTATAAACTAGTGGTCTATCTTGAGATCGATATTCCGCAATTTTGATAAGGTAATTTATTCTTAGCAGTCGTATGTTGTGTTTTTCCATTAATATTTTTCGGTTGTCCTAGGTCTTTTTCCATTTAAATCCTAATTTTTGTATTTGTTTTCGTAAGGTGGAAATGCCAAATTTGTAATCTATATCGGATTTTAACACAGAGTGGAGTCCCTTTAAGGTTGGAAATTGCTTATGGGACAGATGAAAATTGTATATAGTTCTCCGGATGACTTCCTGATCAAAATCGTCTACTGCTGATGACGGACAAGGACGCAACTTTTTATTCTTCGGGGAGGTTAATTTCTTTGTTGTTGCGAATTTCTCGCTGTTGCTCTCAGTCACAATGTTATAAACAGTAGAGAGACAAACACCTGTAGCTTTTTCAACTAACTGGGCAGCGGTGTAAGGCAAGTTTAAATTTTTCGTCAGTTCATTTTCAAAATATTTATAACAGTTGAAAATTATTTGCTTACTTTGACTCTCAATAGGACCAAAAATACTTACAGCCATATTTTTTTAAAATATAGAAATTATTCGTAGTCGTACGGGCGGACACAATAATTAATTGAGAATACAATCAAATCAGATGTAAAAATATACGCACAACGTAAATAATATTGACAATTTCACACTGACATTATTTTTGTTTTTAGTTCTTCGATATATATATATATATAACAACCTGTTTGTATGCTGATAGTACAAGAAAATAGAAAATTCAAATATAGAATGCCTGTAAACAAACAATACTACTACATATGCAATTCCACGCTCTCGATGATTCAACTTTTACTCACAGTACAGCTTTTGTTTGGGAACTTGTTTGATTTGTGTAAGATTGTCCCTGATATATATATTTTTTTTTATTTATTCATAAAAATAGCCCTCAGATTCAGACATTATTATTACTTCAATTATTTTGGCAATCACAGCACATTAAGGTTTCTCTAATCGATGTAAACCGTGATGTTCTGAATTTGATTCCCATACTGATTTTATCTATATTGTGCATAATAACAGTGGCACCACACCTGAAAATATGTATTATTATGAAATTCGCTTCTGATATATGATACACGGGTGGCTATATATATTATTATTTATTTATTAAACAAAGTACATATTTCTTATTTCTAAGACAGTTTCCTGCAAAACTGTATTGTACAGTTTGACTGCAGGCACGAGTCTCTATACTAATAATACTATAGAATATTTATTATTTATATACAATAATAAGATAAACGTATATTTGATGCTAACTTTAATTAAATCATTTTACTCTAGCGACTGCAGCTAATATTTTTTCAGGGCCTTATTAAATTTGGGCTTGCTTGGCTCATGACGGATGTTCTCGGGCAGACTATTTAGGATGTTCTATCCTCGAAGTAGTTCTTAACGCGTGGTACTTCGAATTTGCCCGCGGACACCGATCGAGTGCCATGGTTATTGGTTGCTATGGTTATTAACTGCTAGTAGGTATTTATTAACTGCTTGTAGGTATTAAGGCTCTGTGCATATATCCGCCATTTGGTAAATTTCTAAAAACTGAATCGACAAAAAACTTCTGCAACTTTCTTCCGCGGAGGAGAAAAGTCATAATCTTTCTTTTTTTCTTGAGCGTAGTCGGGTAATTTGGAGATACCCAGCTACCCGTGTACCAAAATTAGTTGTAATCCGTTTAGCCGATGTGGCGTAATGAATCCACAACTACACATGCAAACATACAAAAAATCCAATGATATATATTTTTTTATTTAAAGACCTCTAAATAGTCCCTTGCAATATTTTTTGAAAATATCTTCATTGTACAGCATTTACGTTTTACAATTTTGTAATAGCATACACATAATTAGACTCAAGTAGGTTTATATTAGAAATAGAAAATAAGTAGATTGAAGTTTATGACCACGATTCGCGATGTAATTCCAAATCCTAGAACCAATTGAGTTGTCAACTTTGGTAAGCAACATGTAAACCTTTTTGGCAAAAACCCGTGGTAGGATTACATCATCGGTCAAAGCGTGGACGCAGCTACACAAATTGATTCAGCGACTATCAAACGACGAGTTATGATTTATTCCGCCCTCGGTATGAGGTTTTGGGATCTGTGGCTGCGGTAATAGGGCGAATGGCAAAATCGTCCGTGTAGGTAGAATTAATTTTACATACATTTACCTTTTGCAAAATAATCTAATTACATAATTACTAAGCGAGCCGTGTTCATATTTTAGTTTTTTTTTTTTAAAAGTAAATTGATAAAAATGCATTATAAATGAATAACCACGTAAATGTGTACTGTCTTTTTGTTTGAGACTCAGGCGCTGAATGTGTCATTTACAAAAACTAAAACGCGAAATCATGACTTTTTCGAAACAAGCGATAGAATCAGATCAGCTTCGTTTTAATTTCTAAAATGCTTGTGGAGTATTATTTATGTAGCACTGCTCTCTCAATAACCGCCTGAACATGACTAAACGAATTATTAGCCTTATTTTTTAGGGTTCCGTACCTAATCGGTAAAACGGGATCCTATTACTAAATTTCCGCTGTCCGTCTGTTTGTATGTCAGTCCCCAGATTGTATCTCATGAATCGCTATAGCTAGACAGTTGATTGTTTCACATATGATGTATGTCTTTTGCCGCTATAAGAACAAATACTAAAAGCAGATTAAAATGACCATTTTTCTATTTTAATATTTTCGTCTGTTTCCGCGATTATTACTCATTGAAATAAAACAATTTAACGGATTATATCGCGTATATTATCGGGAACTAAATGAGATACTATACACGATATAATCCGTTAAATTGTTTTACTTTTCTTTTTTATTTTGAAAAAGCAGTTTTAAACAATCCGGTTGCGTTAAGTTTGCCCCTCATTTGTATGCAACGCTAAAGATACCAGGTGCAAACTAAACTTAACTTATCCGGCCAGTTAAGTTAGGTTAAGAGAGAGTTTGTACGGAACTCTTGGTGCGCGAGTCCGACTCGCATTTGGCCGGTTTTTACCTGTGCCAACCCAAATCAGACCTTTTTATCACTCCATAGTTACATGGTGAAGCAGAATCAATCCCAGGTTTTTTAATAATAAACAGACAGAGTAGCACCATAAAGATTCCTTTTGTACCTTTTTGGTACGGAACCCTAAAAACATACTCAGTAATACCGTATGTAATTGATAGATTCAGGCGTTACTTTGCGGAATCCCATATAAGATTAATGAAAATATACTTATAGTTCCTATGCTTTTCCGGAAAATAGTGTTTTGAATAGATGTGACAATAAATAAAATTGTATTCACTTGCGCATATTTTCATGCAGTTTCCACAAAAAAAATACGCATGCAAATACAACAAACCACCACCAGACAATCCTCGACACGTGTTTCGCCTCTCTAAGAAGCATCATCAGGCGATGCAGGAGATGTTGACGGTACGGCATCCACCCGAGAATTTCTAACCAAGACACTATTTCGTGGAAAAGCAAAGTAACTTTAATCCATTAATCCAATACCATACGTATAAATAAATGGGTAAAAGAAAATATCATCTATAAGGATTGTTACGTTGCGTAGACAAACATTCTAGAACAATGTCCACAGCTGGAGGTGTCAAATGGTGACCATTTACTCAGTGTACCGCGAGATAAAATGCTCGGATCGGCCAGGAAAACATCGGGGTGTGTATAAATCAAGCGGTATCGCGGGACAGCTCGGCCATTAGTCCCAGCGCCAATAATTCAGCCCGGACAACTACATTAGACATTCCATTTAAACGTCCGGCCAGTGCAGTGATTTGGGGTCACCCTAGTGCTTAGGTTAGGTTTTGAATAAATTGCACTGAGCTCAAACTAGAATTGTAAGTGACCAAATTTGGGATCGCGCTGAGTCTAATGTGTCCAAGTGACGTAATGTAAGTTCTATTATATTTCTTGCAACGAGTGTTTGCTGACCTAAATATGTCTCTGAATGTCGGTTATTTCCGGTTTTCTGACGTATATCTTCCAGAAGCTTATTCTGTATCTAAGATATTTTCTTGTATTTTTACAGACTAGACTTTCAACGTTCCTTAAGAAAAATGTAATAGGATAAGGTAATACGGGCAAACGTACTGTTACAATATTGAAATACATATACCGTAGTACCGATACTGCTCTTAGTGTGAATATTTATAGGTACGTAAGGTTCAATTAAACACAAGTTGAAATTATACTAACGTAACAGTTATGGTTTCATAATAACTGTTACGTTAGCATAATTTCAACTTTTACTTTTTTTTACAATCTACCTTGTGGCTTCAAACTAAGAAAGAAGCAAATTGTTGGGAATAAAATCAAGCTAAAGCTTGCTGCTTCTTTCTACTGAGATGGGCTAAGCTACGTAGCTAAAGACGTGTATGATATTCACCAATCGTGATCGATTATCTTTATAGATACTAGAAGATGGTCGCATCTTCGTTCGCGAAGGAGAAAAAATCATAACCCCACAAGTATTTTATAACCATTTGTGGATACTAAACTATCCGTGTACCCAAAATAATTGAAATCCATTCAGCTGATTCAGAGTTATGAAGCCACATCGACACATACAACCATAAAATATATATCTATATAAATGTATATACTCTTCAGTGACCTCCAAATAGGCCGTTACAATAGTTTTAATAACTTTATTAATAGTATCGTTTTTAGCTTGGCGATCTTGACTGGTGGCTATATATAAATACTTAGCTACATGTCTAGTAGCCTAAATGGCCTCTTAAAACTACTCAACTGCCCTGTAATCAAAACAACTTTCTCCGAATTCGAGCCCGAACTAGGCGAAGTGGTACAACCTCAAGGTCCTTAACATTGTAACGTACACATTTACATTGCTAGTGTGAATTTTGAGTGTGACCCATATCGTGAATAACTATACCGGCCTAAAACCCGAACAAATCTTAACAGGATTAAGACAAATGGCGCTGTATTTTGTAGTAAGATAACTGTTTAGCTTTCAACAGTAATGAGTTTGCTTCGATAATGCTAGTTGGTGATGCTATATTCGAAACTGGTATTCATTTGTTAATGGCTTCGGTGAACTATAAATGGGTGGGTCAACTTTTCATAAGAAACGTGTCCCGTAACTCAGGAGACAATAGTCACAGAGTTACTTAAGTAACTTAACATTCTAATAATCAAGGCTGTAAACATACTGCACTGACGAGATGGGTTTTTGAAAAATGGACCTCCGTTGGCTAGAATTGTTTTTCTTTATATCGTGTATCTTTATATTGTGCTCATCACACAAATATTTGCATTTACCGGGATTTGAATTACCTTCGCAGACGCCGGCAACTTTACTCCCGCTGAGATTTGAGGAGAAAAGCAAGTTTTTGGATGGTTTTTTTTCTATACCACTGCAAATTGGAATAAATGATGACTTTGAGGCAATTTACAACAAAAGTACTATGAAAAGTTCGCCAAATTATTAAACACCCAACTTGAATACAAACTAAAATTGAGTTTATTTCTGGAATGTTGTAGATAGTTTCAAGCTAGACGTTAAAAAATATTATATTTATAAAAAGATCTTGCAAAATTATTGGCAATAATACCTACTAAATTATTTTTGAAGAAAAACGAAGGATTGAAATCGCGACAGATACCTTTTATAGTTTAAAAATTCTATTGCCATCTTCAGTTTCCTTCATCCAACTATCTCAACGTTTATTTAAAATATGTATTTTAGAGAAAATAAGTGAATTTCACTTATTATAGTCGTAAACTTTATTTTTAAGTTTATGACCATTGGGATCTGCGAATTTGCCCGGGAAAAAATAGTCAATGTCATGACGCAACTAATCAAACAGACTTACAAACACAATTTCACATTGAAAAATAGATAAGAGTAAGAAGTTTAAACAATCATCAATCATATTGTGACAAATAATTGAACTAGTCACGGTATTATTCATATTCCAAAAGTTATGCCTTGCAACTATTTTGGTCAAAATCACACTGTTTAAACCATTGGTCAGCCAAATGAGGTCCACTGCTGGACATGGACCTCCTCTGAAGGCTGTCCTCACGTCCGTTCTCGCTCCGCCCGCTTCGTAGCTAGGTATATAATCTGGTATCAGCGTTTCTGTGACTATGGCAGGATTACTCATCAATTACTTATGTGTTATGGTAACTTGACAGACAGTAGAATCTGTTTTTCACTTTGTGATGGGCCTAAGCTAGTCAAAGAAACGTAGATACATTTGTCGGCCCCACGTTGGGCGCCAAATGTAACCGGGTATCTGTAACAAAAGTAACCAGAAACATTGGGACGTTTAGCTCTCATCTTCCTCAACTCTACTGCCGTCTTCTACACCCGTGCGAAGCCGAGAGAGGCAGCTTAGTAGTAGTGTAGGCGTGGTAGTTCATAATAATTTACACCTTGGATCTTAGAAAAGAGATTTCACGGTGTATAATAATGTGGATGTCAACCTAACAGCCGAAACTGTAACTAGGAATTAAATGCAACACTACATTTTTATTCAAACGATACCTGATGCCAACAGTTCACGACCACTGGCTGGGCAGCATTTGCAATTCTTTTTCATAGCCTTAATTCCCTTAATGTAGGTAATACTTGGCTCTTATTACCCGAGCTGTAGGACCTAGTTTAATAAATCATTCTCTATCAAAGAGTCTCCGCCGTATATCATTTGTGGCAAAGACATTAGGCATTCCCCTGACTCAGCTCTGTGATGAATTATTTCCCAGATCCGCCCGGATCTAATAATGTTTTAGGGTTTCGTAACATAATAGGAAAAAGGAACCCTCATGGTACGAATATATCTGTCTGTCAATGCTATATCGCAGGAACTATTTAGTTATGCTATTGACTTAATATTGCAATGTTACAAACATGGCTAACCCAAATTAATAGCAAATAAAAAATAAAAGATACTTTCATTTTCTATTAGAACGGCAACTTAGTTCGCAGAGGAGAAAGAAGTGGTAATCTTTTTGCATTACCATCTGTGGATGCCCAGCTATATGTGTACCAAAAATAGTTGAAATCTATCTAGTATCTACTTAAATACATATAAAATATCTAAGACCCAGGAACATACATTCGTGCTCACCACACAAACACTTGCCCTAAATGTACATATACTAGTAATCCCAAGCAAAAAAAGAAGAAAAAATTTAGTACTTTCACTTATTGTTTTTAGGCATAATTATATTCAATAAACTGACATTTCAGTTTTATGACTTAATTGATAGAGACATTTTTTATTCTTATTATTCTCTTCCGTAACACAGGAGACAAATTGTGACAAAGTTACTTAGAAAAATGCTAATAATCTGGACTATTAAATTAACATACTGCGAGATGGGCCCTTGAATAATGGACCTATATATTAGCTAGAAATGATTTTTTTCTATATCATTTAATCTTTATATAGTTTAAAATCGTAGTTTTAAAAAGTGACTCAGGAGGCCCCACTATAGCAACGAGGTACAAAAAAATGATTGACCCTTATAACAGCAGTTCTTGATGAAAAACTTTCAAAATGAAAGGAGACAAAAATTCAAACACTATCTACTACGTCAAGGTAGGACATCATATGAACGGGATTGAGTTAAAAGGTTTTCAAATATAGAAAGGAAAATGTTAAAATATAACCAGGTGGGACCCTAATTATTTCCACAACGTTAAGTTTGCACCTCATTTGTATGCACGCTGCAGATATTAGGTGCAAACTTAACCGGCTAGCCAGGTTCGGATACGAGAAAATTGGTACGGAACCCTCAGTGTCTTAGCCAGAGTCGTACTTGGCCTGTTTTTTTTCTGCTGCAACGTTCGGGTTACCATTTTTAAAACTTCCTGGGGCCGCGTACGAAATGCAAATGCACGGTGGGCGACCCATTTTAAAGTTAATTTATTTTTTGTCAGCTGTTTGCGTTTGTTTGCCGTTTTTAGGTTAGACTTTTAAACCGCTGGGGTTTCCTTTGTTTTCCGAATTCAAAACTCAATACTGGAATAGGTTTTATGAAATTATGAGATAATTTAATGCTACATAGGTAAATACTATGCGCATGAATCTTGTATAGGTGTGCACTCGTTCTGGGAATCTTATGATAGTATAGATGTGGCCTTAAACGGCAATTGTTTCTGTAAAACTTTCCAATCATTTCCGCGCCTCTAGAGGCAGCTTATAAGCGTTGAACCTCCTGGCAACACTTCGGTCACGTTTGCAATTTGCCCACACCTATCCCTGCAAGTGACATGGGTTGTCAAGGGAATGCGATGGAAATTGGCCCTTTAGTTCACACTGGGACACCTTTAGAACGCTCAGGGGATAGCGACGACTGGGGCCAAGTTTGAATAAAGCTAGTCCCAAAGTAAGTGAAGCTTTTACCAAGGCTTCGACTTTTTAGAATTTTTCACGAAACGTTTGGCTGAGTTGGTTGCGCAACGGCCTACAAAGCTGGCGGTCCCGGGTTTGAATCTCGGCCAGGACATATGTTTGTGTAGTTTGGGTTATGAGCACGATTGTTTGTTCCTGGGTTTTGAATGTTTTCTATGTATTTAAGTAATATAATTTATCTATACAAGCATGGATCCAGGATCCGGAGCAGTTTCTTAGGTTCTCCCATTTGTAAGGAAATAATGTTTTAGACAAACTATTATAATTGTTCCATTATGCACGAAAGTATTCATTTCTAACAAAAGTAAAATATTAGGATACCACTTTTATGAGCAGAAGAAACAATTAGTTTTTTTTTCAATCTATTACTGTTACGATTTCAACAGGCATAAAAAGGGACATTACTAGGGAAAGCGAAACGGCATACATGCTTACAGTTCTAATTCGAGCGTATGAGTCTAGAAGGGCAGTTGGAGATGCCACAGTGTTGTTCCTATTAGTTAATCGTTTGATCTAAGCATATAATAAATAAAGGTCGCCGACATAGCAAACAGGGTAAGCATACTGAAATGGCAATGGGCAGGGCACGTAGTACGAGGAACCGATGGCCGTTGGGGCAGAAAGGTTCTCGAGTGGAGACCGCGTACGGGTAAGCGCAGCGTGGGAAGGCCACCCTCAAGGTGGTTGGATGACCTGGTTAGGTTTGCGCGGACTCGCTGGATGCGGGTCGCCTCTATCCTGCCCAAGTGGAAATCTATTGAGAAGGCCTGTGTCCAGCAGTGGGCGTCCTATGATGATGATAATGATGATGATGATGATGATGATGATGATGATGATGATGATGATGATGATGATGATGATGATGATGATAATGATGATGATAATGATATAATAAATGTCAAAATAAGTGTCATATCAGATCTCTGCATCCGGGGTTAGTATACGTACTATGTACTAGAAGGTGCCCGCGACTTCGTCAGCGGAGCAGAAAAAAATCATAACCCTCTTGTTTTTCAGTGTACTTGAGAAAAAAGTATACTATAACTATCTATTGATGCCCAGATACACCGTACAATTCATCACACAAAATCGGCTACACAGATTTCATCTTTTTTTTGCGGTAAGTAGCTGGGTATCTCCATATGGTTATAGGATACTATTTATCCGATTACGCTGAAGGAAAAAAGAGGGTTATGACTTTTCTCCTCCACGAACAAAGTTGCGGGCATCTTCTTGTATATATAAAGATAATCGATCATGATTGGTAAATATCATACACGTCCTACGTAGCTTAGCCCATCTCAGTAGAAAGAAGCAGCAAGCTTTAGCTCGATTTATTCCCAACAATTTGCTTCTTTCTTATTTTGAAGCGACAAGCTAGATTATAGAAACCTTCTAGTAATTATATAAATTCTTTAATTTAAACAGTCTAACGTTACGCAAAATGAAAATAACTTCACCCAAATTAAAGTAAACGATTTAACTTGGCTAGTTTTTACCCGCAAATCAAATTTTAGAAGGAAAAATAATGTTGATCACACCTATATACAATGACGTAAGAAGCATAAAATAATTTTATCACTAACGAGTACACTGTTTGCCAAATATAAGAATCTTTAACTTTAATTTATTTTCGATGCATTCAGCTGGCACAATGCAAAATTTCATGATATTGCCACCATCTTTATTTTGTAAGAAAATAAAGGAATGGTTAAGTTGAATTAAGCGCAAAATAAATGCTAAAAATGTATGTTATATTTGGTACATATTGAACATACCGTTAAGTTTTATTCAAATACCACAAAATAATGAAGCAAAACTAAAAAATATGCGACTTTGCCTGTTAAGCAGGTATAAACGGTCTAAACATGAATGCATTGTTAAACTAATAATAATGTTTTACATGTTTTATTTATACGTGATTAAAAACGAAAACCTTTTCATATTGAGTTAAGTCTATTCGTTACTGCTAATACTGTTTTCAACGTATTTTTTTGTGCTGCTGCGCAATATTCCTGTCGGTCCTACAAATAAAACGAAATCATTGATTCACGAGGCTTTCTCTTTGATTACAGAATGACGCGTAAATAGAAATCGGCCCGTAGTTTATTTGTACATCAGATTTTACGGGTTTTTGATGTTTGCGAAATAAAGTAGGTAGTTTTCGCCTAAAACATTAAGTAAATATGTCGTGTGATAACGTTGTACAACGAGTTAAGTTAATAATAAATTGACCAGAAACACGCTGTTAAATCTTTTGGCGTACAATAAGGTACGCACCGATGTCAGTTCTCGAATGGTCGTGCCACGCTTTATTGGGATCGATCTATCATCACGGACAGGACTATTGTAGCCAATAAGCCTGATATCATGCTGGTAGATCGATCTAAGCGCCAGGCAGTAGGTACCTGTCGATATCACCATCCCAAATGACGAGAACCTCGTGAAGGACGAAAGGGACAAACTCGGCAAGTACCTTGACTTCGCACACGAGGTGAACGTTATGTGGGATATTGATTTGACGATTATTGTCCCGATAGTCGTTTCAGTTACCGGTCTATCTCAAGACTCTCTCGCTAGATGGCTGAATCAAGGGACACATACAGAAGGTAGTAATTCTAGAAAAGGCATCCCGCATCCACAGGAGATTCCTCTCTATGCTTCTTCCTAACCACCAGTAACGTGAGCTCTGTACCGCTTCCGGCGGCACCCTATGTTAGTTTTTTTTATAACTTGTTTATATTTTATATTTGCTTCAGCATAGTCGGGTAAAAAGTAACCTATAACCACCTGGAGATATCCAGCTACCCGTGTACCAAAAATAGTTGAAATCCGTTTAGCCGATTAAGCGTGATGAAGCCACAGTAGACATCCAAACATTTCGTTTTTACAACTTTATAAAAAATTGATTATTTAATATTTTCTTCTGTTTCCGCGATTATTACTCATTGAAATAAAACAATTCAACGGATTATATCGCGTATATTATCTCATTTTAGTTCCCGACGTTTCGGAAGCTTTCCAGCTTTTTCATGGTCACGGGAGGACCATGTGGATTATTTGTTTACTTGTTACATTCATGAAATCTTGCAAGTTTTTACCCATATAACTTCAGTTGCAATCCCAATGCAAAAATTGTACTTAATATAATCCGTAAAGTTTGTGAAATAGTTTGAATGTTGCGATGTTTGTAACTCAACGACGCGTAAGCTGTTGATCAGATTCAGATTAAACTTGACACAAATAGATTAAGCTCATGGATTAACATTTAACGTAATTAATTCCCAGAAACACTGTAAAAGTGTAGCTAAAACAGCGCAACATTAATGTCTGTTTTAGAGACTATTATCAAAAAAATAAATTATTATCTAAACAATCTTCATATAATGTATTTTATGCACAATATCTTTTTAAAGTAAATGCAAAGCAAGAATTTTAATGCATCTGCTTTTCCACGTGAAATTTTAGCGGTTCCAAATATATCAGCAAAGGAAAATAGCCCGTACACCCTCCAAGCCGCCAGTCGCAGATATACTCGGGGACACTACTTCGTAACATTTTACTCTCGTATTTTCAAAGCAGTTTAAAAATAAACTGAACGGGATATGGATTTTCAAATCACAATAATAGATATACTCCTAATGAAAATACGGACTGGAATAAAATGATACAAATGCGTTTTGTTACGAAGATTTAAAAAGTAGGTACCTATTGTTGATTTTAGTATATTAAAGAAAGAGCGTTGAACTGTTTTACGATGTTATTTTTTTAATTTATTACGGTAACGAAACAATATATTATGCGACTATAATGGTTTGTTATTTGCGTAAAGATATCACTTTCTCCTTACAACATATTCAAAGTTTAAATCTCGTTTATAAATGAGGCCTTAGGATAAATTTCCAAAGATGTACTCTTCCCAATTATTCCCGTTGTGTGGAAGTACATTTTTTTGGTTTGTCTTCTTCTGTCGTACAAAATCTAAACATCAGACCAACGAGATTTTATGCAAAGAGTTAGATTATCGACATCACCCAAATTTTAATTTTACTGAAAAAAAAAATCTCACTGGATAATTCGACAACACTGATCTACCTATCTATTTTATAGGTAAACATAATATATTGAAATCGCATACGTGTATTTGTACGCGAATCACGTAGAAACAACCGATTTCCATGAAATATATTAGCTTTCGTCAGCATTAAGAGTATTTTTATTTGACTACGTCAATACAAAAGCTGATGGTTGTATATTTTACACACACAGCTACATACACTCATATTAGTAATAATATAAGTTACATATTGGTAACATTAAATACGAGTCTGCTTTTAAGCGCTAGGTGAACTAACTATCGCATCGCACAACCGCTGCGATCTCTTCCTATCAATTTAACACTAGCCTGAGTGACAATAAGGGTTTACAGACACACATATATGCACGCAAAATTAGTAATTAAGTTTTTCTTCGTAACATAACTTTATAAGACTTCACAATAACTGCTAGGTGAGTTAACTTTCGAATCACATGACCACATTGCACTCTCTTCCTATCAATTTAACGGGAACACCCAAATGATCCGAAATATTATATTCCGAATCTCCTTTATCTGATTCTCGAAATTCCGAATTTCATATTTCCTTAGTATTAAAATATCGATTATTGAAAAGCACGAAATTTTGTTTACCGAATATCAAAAATCCGACTTTTTATATTCCGATGTTTATAAACCCGAGGAATCAAAAGCCCAATGTTTTTTTTACCCCGAAAAATAATAATCCGAATTATATTTATCCAAAATGACATTACTGATTCGGAATTTTGATATTCGGAAATATAATGTTCGTGATTTTCATAATTGGAATTTTGATATTCGGTAATATAAAGTTCGTGATTTTTAACAATCGTATTAAAAACCAAATACAGTAGGTTGGGAGTGAGTTAACTATCGAATCACATGACTACTGCACTCTCTTCATATCAATTTAACACCAGCTAGAGTAAAAAACACGCACTCACAGACTCGACCCAACTTCCTCGGCTGCTCCAGCACTGCAACTGCGTTCGAGGAGGAGAAAAAGTCATAACCTCTCTTTTTTTCTTCCGTGTACTCAGGTAAAAAGTATTCAATATCCGTCTGTGGATACCCAGCTACCCGTGTACCAAAAATGTTTGAAATCATTTTGGCGTGATGAAGTCACAACGACACATACAAGCCGTACAAAAGATCCAAAAAAATATTTTTCAATGCAGTGAGCTCCAAGTAGTCCGTTTCATTTTTTTTATATCTCGACTGAAAAGACATTTCAAGAACTTTACCTAGGAGGGAGATATAGCTCTAGCGATGGCCGCTGAAACAGCCGACCCGTGTGACAACCCTGCTCGGTCTCCCCTACGACTTTGCTATGTGATTTAACTGACGCACCGACCGCTGCACTTTATTTTCATCAATTTAACACTAACCTGAGTAAAAGTCACAGGCTCACAGAATCGACCCAATTCCCTCGGCTGTACTCCAGCAAGGCCTTTGTAATGAAGTATTGAAATTTAAAACAATATCCTCAATATTTAAAATTTCCAGGTGGAAACTAAAATCACTAACTTCGTAATGCTTAGAATTTTCAACTATCGCCAAGTTAGTAAAAATTATATTCGTAACAAATATAAATTAATTCGCTAAATGCGTGTCGCATCACACGACCACTGCAGTCTCTTTCCATCAATTTAACACCAGCCTGAGTAAAAGGCACGGTCGCACAGAGTCAACCCAATTACCTTGACTGTACTGCAAGGCCTATATTTCACGCGCGCCAAAGGTATAATAACATGAGAAAGAAGTTAAAATCACACTTCACTCTATCACGAAGCAAAAATGCAGTACAAGAGGCCTCTGACTTAGGTTATATGAGACTGCATTGTCAAATGCAAACGTTATAAATTATGATATAAGCAAACATAATGGGACTCTTCTGTGTAACCTGTAAAATTTACATATCGTGTTAGTCAACTCCAACTAAGTGACACGTCAATCAGTTAGAATCATATTCACGAGAACGGCAAATAATTGATTAAAACAGTTGAGGTAGAATCGGATGTTGAAGTGGAGTAATTCTGTTTTATAATTTTGGGATTGTCTGCAATTGTAAAATACCTACTAGAAATATATTTTACTAAAAGGAGGTCGCAACTTTGTCAGCGGAGGAGAGAAATCATTACCCCTCGATTTTTTATCCAGCGTAGCCGAGTAAAAAGTATCCTATAACCATCTGTGGATGCCAAGCTATCCTTGTACCAAAAATAGTTCAAATCTCTTCAGACGTTTTGGCGTGATGAAGGCACCACGATCATTTATTTTTTTTGAAAATATTTTCAATGTATAGATATTTATTTTTACAATTTTTCAATAGTATAGTTGAAGACAATTTTCACCTATCATTATTTTTATTAAATTTTGGTTCAAAGGTGTTAAAATTCTCAGTGGGTTTTTTAACCTAAGACTTGCACATGTCTGAGACCGACATATCGTGTTTTACGTTCACTGCACTCTCATCAAGTCGGGAGCTAATAGGAGCAGATTAAAGACCGGCGCGGTAGCAGGTTCAATTCCTGACTAGCTGCAGATTGCTGCTCTGTCGTCTCAAGTGGAGTACCGTAAGTTTCATTAAACTTGCAATTTAATATATTGACAGAGCTTTGCGTAAAATAAAGTATCATTATCAGGTAAGTTCTAATTAGCTTTAACTACAGTGAAGAAACTGACAAAATTAGAATTAGAGCAGTAAGTAACCAATAGCATCTATACTACCTATTATATAAATTTGTAAGAATTAAGTGTCTGCACATTGAATATATTTTCCCAAAAAAAAAATGATTGGATTATTTGGAGGTCACTCAATTGTTTTTTTTTTGTAGGTTCGTATGTGTAGTTGTGGCGTCATCACGCCAAATCGGCTAAACTGATTTCAATTATTTTTGATACACGGGAAGCTGGGTATCCACAGATGGATATGGGATACTTTTTACCCGACTACGCTGAAGTGAAATAGAGGGTTCTGATTTTTCTCCTCCGCTGACGAAGTTGTATCATCTAGTGTATTTATAAAATGAAAAACCCGACAGCATATACAGTAAAGGAATCTTGCCTACAGCCATTAACATGTCCTGAGGTATAACACAGACACAACAATTAAAATCCATCTAGATATTGTAAAAGGTGAAAGGGTAAATTTTACAGCATCGCTCTTAAAGATTAATTAACTGAAATATGTCATAAGAAACCGGGCCACTAATGAATTTCAACAGCAATCTGGGCAAAACAATGCCCTGTCTATACACCGAATTGTCTAGAGCATAACGGTAATTTTTCATTTTCTACCCTTGAACGCAAAACTGTAATCAGAAAGGCATCATTAATCAACCGCTATCTCTCCGAGTATAAAAACTAAAGGGCATCCAGTATGAAAAGGAAAAGATTACGATTTTTTATGGTCTTAAAAGAGGGGATTATCTGAAGCTACATTTATCGCGATTTCACCTTTCCACCCTTTCATTGTTTGTTTAATAATATACAAGTGCTGATCCGTGACTTTTTTATACTACTAAGGTGGCAAACAAGCGTACGGCCTGCCAGATGTTAAGCAGTCACCGCAGCTTATGAACGCCAGAAGCATTACGTGCGTGTTGCCGACACTTTAAAAACTTATACTATGTCTCCGAGAGTTGATGAGATGTTTTATCTAGTGTCTGTGCATTTATTAGGACATGTGTTAAGTTTAATAAAATAATAATAACAAAGCAATAGTCAAAGAATGAGTTGGACGAACGAGATTAATGAATCAATAATGAGAGAGTACTACAGAATAACACACGTGGAAACAAACATAACAGCTTACAGGAAACCATTACACCAATTAGTTATTGCAAAACATCCTGAATTGTCACATGTCTCGGAACAGAGAATAGCCGACCAACGACGAGTAATCGTTAATAACAAGTACCTGAGCGAACAAAGACTCCAAGAGTTAAAACATGAAATTTTGCGAGAATTGACAGTGGAAAGTGACACCACTTGGGATATAAATAGTCTATCCTTGCCTAATGATATACCCGAAACCTCCATGACAGACTCATTAAACAACTTGTGTGCAGAAGAGACTAACTCCGTAAATAATCTTGAAACGTTTGAAAATTTAATCAACATTGAAAGCCAATCAGAGCTACACTATCCCCCCATAATAACACAAAAACAAATCGAAGAAGCTTTCCTAGCTGCTAAGGAACGTTTTCACAAATCTGACCCAACCACAAGACCCCCTATACCTAAACAGAAGCCGTCTAAAAAACTTGCCTCAATTGTACATTTTATTAATAGCATTGTACTTCCTAAACACCTGGACCCGGATTCTAATTTTCAAAATACTCAAACTGCCCTATACTGCGCCGCTTTCACGGCTTCTATTCAAAACGGTTCTAAAATAAGAGACTCAAACCCTACTCAAAATTACAACGAAAACATTCCAAACTGGCAAAAAAGACTACAAAACCGACTTACAGATTTAAGAGCTAAAATAGGTAGACTGACAGAATTTATTAATGGTAATACTAGCCCAAGACTTACGCGTCACATAAACGAAATTAAAAGGCAACATAAACGACACTCCCGTCACGAATGTGAAAACACCCAGTTAAACCATTTTCTTGATACCCTCAAACAAAAACTTAGTGCACTTACTAACAGACTTCGCCGCTATAAACTCACCACACTACGCAAAACCCAGAACAGGCAATTTCTTAACAATGAAAAAGTATTTTATAGAACATTACATGACCCCCACTCCAACAGCGACTCTGAACTTCCCACAGCAGAAGATATGCACCATTTTTGGTCGGATATATGGTCTAACCCTGTGGAGCACAAAAACGCTGATTGGATTAAATCTGACAAAGAATCACTCACCTCCATACCTGATATGCCATTTGAAGAAATTAGTCTTGATTTATTACAATCAGTCATAGCTAAAACACATAACTGGAAAGCTACAGGCTCCGATAAAATCCATAACTACTGGCTAAAGAAACTGACCTATTTACACCCAATCTTTCTTAAACATATTAACGAATTTATTCAAGCTCCTGAAACATTGCCTCCATACATAACCCAAGGGACAACATATATGCTACCAAAAGACAATACTGACACAAAAAACCCTGCCAAATATAGACCTATAACCTGTCTCCAAAATATTTACAAAATCATAACATCATGCATTAGTAAACTTATCTACAGACATTTAGATACACATAATATACAGCAACAATTTTGAACAGCAAAAAGGGTGTCGCCCAAATAGTCAAGGCTGTAAAGAACAGCTGATTATAGATGCTGTTATTTCAAAACAGGCAATAAAAAATAAAAGAAACATTTACACTATGTACATAGATTATAAAAAAGCATTTGACTCAGTACCACACACCTGGTTGATCTATATCTTAAATCATTACAAAATTCACCACACCATCATACAGTTCCTTCAAAATACAATGCCGCATTGGTCTACAGTTCTCAAAATATTTACTAAGACTACAAATATAGAGACTGACCCAATCAACATCCGCAGAGGTATTTTTCAAGGAGATTCTCTTAGTCCGCTTTGGTTTTGTCTAGCACTCAACCCACTGTCTAACCTTCTCAATAGTAGCAAATCCGGATTCTCACTGAATTTTGAAAACACAACTTACACACTATCACATTTAATGTATATGGACGACATTAAATTGTATAGTCATAACCTGGTACAGATTCATAAGCTTGCAGATATTACACAATCATTTTCATCAGATATAAACATGGAATTTGGCATTGACAAGTGCAAAATTCAGTCGATTCGAAGAGGTAAAGTAGAACATAATACGTATACGTTAGATAACGGAGAGCAAATAGAACCTGTTGACATAATAACTGGGTACAAATACCTCGGTTATCAACAGACTCAACAAATTCATCAAAAAACAACTAAAAATACACTGAAACAAAAATTTGCAGCCAGGATTCACAAAGTTTTAAATACTCATCTCAACGCACGCAACACAATTAAAGCAATAAATACATACGCAGTACCTATCCTTACATACTCATTCGGAATTATACAGTGGTCACAAACAGATCTTTGTAACCTACAAAGAATAGTTAATACCTTAATGACTAAATACCGCAAACACCACCCACGAAGTTGCAGCCAGAGAATTACCCTGCCGAAAACCGAAGGTGGAAGAGGTTTAATAGACATTAAAAATCTTCACAACAAGCAGGTAAGTTCACTAAGAAAGTTCTTTCATGACCTCTCATCCCACTCTACAATTCACTTGGCCATCGTCAAATCTGATAAAAGATATACTTCGCTTAATCTTAAAGACCACAAAAAACAAAAAAGTGAAACAATCACACAGCCCCATCAAAAGCTACAGGCGTGGATACAGAAATCACTCCATGGCAGGCATCGATTAGACCTGATCAACCCCAACGTTGACAAGCTAGCTTCAAACGCGTGGCTTAAGAAAGGTGAGTTGTTCCCTGAAACTGAGGGATTTATGTTAGCCATCCAAGATCAAGTAATAGACACTAGAAACTACAGAAAATACATCATTCGCGACCAGAACTCATCCACAGACTCCTGCCGCCACTGTCATGCTGCCTCAGAATCCATACAACATATAACAGGAGCATGCCGATCCATAGCTCAAACAGACTACAAACACCGTCATGACCAAGTTGCCGCTATTATTCACCAATACCTCGCACACAAGTATCACCTGATTAAAGACAAAACTTCTTACTATAAATACACACCTCAGGTTATTTTAGAGTCATCCAAACACAAACTATATTGGGACAGAACTATCATTACCGACAAAACAATACACTACAATAGACCAGATATCACACTCCTCGATAAAACTACAAAAACTGTATACCTTATTGATATAGCAATCCCGAATACCCACAACCTTGTATCGACCCATACTGAAAAGATTACAAAATACAAAGATCTTTCTATAGAAATAAAATCCCAATGGCGAGTGAATACCGTGAAAATGGTGCCAATTATTGTTTCGACTACAGGAGTTATTCCTCGCACCTTACACGATAGCCTTAAAGTCATTAATGTCCACCCGCTCACTTTCATTACACTACAAAAAGCTGACATTTTAAACACTTGCAGAATAGTTCGTAAATTTTTAGCCATAGACCAATAAGTTCGCAATGAAATCAAATCACATCTTCAGATTCACATCTTCAAATGAAATGCTATATTCGTTTGGCCAAATGCCCGCGAATATGGTAGAAAAGTTACCTCTACATGGAGAGCAAAAATGTAAACAAAATATAATAAAAATAATAATAATAATAATAATAATCGTTTATTTGTTCATCATAGGTAGGTGCTAAAATACATTAGGGTCTTAAAAATTAAATACAGTATCACTATGTTGGGCCCTCAGGCATACAAAATTTATGAGTAATTTGGTGTGAGCCGTGTGGTACACATCTCCACTAACTACGTGGTGTCTGTTAAGAAATCACTTTATAATAGGCTTTACTAACAAGAAATTTAAACAATGCTTTTTTAAAATCAGCTATGCTTTCTATATTAATAATTTCTTTTGGAACCTTGTTGTACATTGTAGGTGCTGTACCAAGTACACTTTTACGACACAGAGCGGTTTTACAGGACATTGCGACTAATTTATTCCTTAGACGTGTACTATTAAAGGTCTGGAACAAATGCAAGTTACGTTTTACAAACAATATGACTTCGTAAATGTACAGGCAAGGTAGAGTTAAAATTCCTAATTTTATAAAGTATGATTTACAAGAATCACGATGGTGTAGACCACACAAAGATCGAATGCACCTTTTTTGCGCTTTGAATGCAATTTCTCTATCAACCGAGTTTGCCCAGAATATAACTCCATACCTTAAAGTTGACGTTACATATGCTTGATAGGCATTTAAAACTACATTTTCGTTAACAACTTTTCTTAATTGATATAGTGCGAAGGAGAATTGATTTAACTTTTTACATACTATGTCGATTTGGTTTCTCCACGATAGCTTATTATCAACACTTATCCCTAAAAATTTTGTAATGTCAGTTTGTTCAATTTTCCGGCCCTTATAATTTATATTTAAATTTGTAATATAATTAACTCTTTGTTGAAATGTCATTATTTTAGTTTTGTCCAAATTTACTTTCAAATTATTATTAGTAAGCCTATCTATAATATTTCCTAGAGTTTTGCATATGTCAGTTTCGAAAGTCTTCAAGTCTTTGCCGGTGAATATTATTGTACTGTCATCTGCAAAGAGAACCATGGGAGACTCGGTTACTCTTGGTAAATCATTTATATAGATAATGAACAATAATCATAGGTATTTCATTCATAATAATATATGAGATTCGGAATACGATATTTGCTTTCTCGCGTTTTGATATCTTCTATGATTTTCATAAAACAAAACAACGAGTGTCACTCAATAATAATTTTACCAATATACTTTTTCTGAATGCAAATGCGTATTATGTTTCTTATAATACCAAGATTGCCACATGTACGCCTTCAATATTTGAAAAGTTCCTACTATCCCTCATGGATCCCATCAAGAGATCTTTATCAAAATTAAATGGGACCAATCTAAAGGTATCTCCTTTCAACAAAGATATCTTCTGAGTTAGTTATAAAACAAAAAAAAAACAACGGAATTGATACCCACCTCCTTTTTTGGGAGTCACTTAAAAATAGCATCCATGCTTAGTATCATGCTTTCTAAATAAAGCTAAAAAAGGTGTGGAATTGTAAATAAGAGCGTTTACCATATTAGTTGTTTTTCTATGTGTATCCTTTCTATGAGAGACAATGAAGTTTTGTGTAGGTACTCATAAATAGCTAAAGTCACAGACAAAACCACAGCAAAAAAATTAATTATAACAAAAAACTACATTACTATTATATCAATACCACCGCTTTACTGCATTTCAGTATCCCTAATTGGATTATTAAATTTACATCCATAATAGAATATAAAATCATTAATTAACAATATCCAGTTTCGGCCGCTATTGATTTTGAGCACATTGTGCGTTGGTGCATTGAGCAGCCATATTTATTTACAGTTCATGTAAACCTGGCTATTGGTTGAGCTGAAATAAAAGGAAATATTAATTTAACTTACGCTTAAATATAATCAAAGTACAGTGGAGGTCATATATAGGAATTCATGACATTCTACTCAGCGGTATTACTATTTTTCATGTGGAGTATTATAATTGGCCTGACCTAGTAGCTCAGTTGGCTGATATGTTTTGGTATATGTTTAATCGTTAATTGTGACCAAGCGATTATTCCGTAACATTATAGACATTTAAAAAAATAATCTACACGTGTATCAACTTGAAAATCATTATTATCATACCATACGTAATCATAAAATATGATTCAGGTGAAATGAGAACTAGATCACTTGAAATAAGGAAACTAAAACCTTTTTACTAATGTCATACTAAATGTATCGGAGTGTTCAATGTCAAAATTTTGAATACTTCACGTTTGACTTATAAAATTTATTGATGACATTTTACTCATTAGGTAATGTACTTTCGTTAACAGTTTAAATAATCGCCTAGTCACACTTAATGAATACAACCTATATTAATGTAATAAGGGCCAGAGAGTGACATAAGGCTAGATGTCAACCCGGTAATAATACGCGTACGGTATAAAAAAGGTAATTAAGTAGCGTTCTTGCTACAACAGTTCTTGTGGCATTGATTGGGTGGACTGGCTCTTTACGTTTCCTATAGGAAATATGCAATAATATGTACTTTCACACTAAAAAGTGTTTCGTGTCCTTTTCGGGGTTGGCCTATCAAAGGTATAAGCCAATGATATTCAGTTAAAGCGACAATAACGTAAAGCTAAACAACTTTTTCACCGGTTCAGTATCTATAATAGATTGTGTTCCTACTTCGGGAACTGTCTATGTTTTAGCGATAAAAGGTAACTCATTGTCCCACATGCGATCGATATTTTTATCCGATAGAAATACACACCTACCTAAAATTTAGCCGACTTGTTGCCCCATTTGTTAGTGCTTTAAAATAAATTAAAAATTAACTGTCAAGCTAACTTGTCACGTACGTTTTGAGTAACTAATTACTTAGTCCAAGTTCCTATAAAAGAAATATTATAAATCCTTACTAAAAAAAGTAAGTGCCAAAATGTATTTAAAGCAATTTTTTAAGTTTAGTCTCATCTTCCTAAAATTAATAAATTTGTATTCAAGCACATTCATAACTTACTTTATCTTCAGTAGATTGTAATATTATTTTCTGCCTGAAATGTCCAAAGAAACCGTTCTTTGAATCATGAATGTAACAGGATTTCAAGTAAGAAGTTTCTTAAATACTCGCTGAAAATTATACGTAAACTTTTCAAAGCTTTTACTATAGGGGGGTGAAAATTTACGGGATTATACTGGTAGTTGAAGTTTATTCCAGTTTGAGCAATTGACAACATTTCATTTTTTCGATTTCCCTTAATCCAAAACCATTTGGAGAAAAACGCCTCTATAGAACACAAAAAATATTACAATACTTTTGCCGAAAACCACCAAAATAGCTAAAACGGAAACTGACGTTACGCAGCTGATCCAATATTGCCACTATAAAAATAATCTTCTTCCGGTTATCTGTTTGACATCTTTGGACGCATGACACTATTGACAGTTAATTTCACTCGAATATCGTCTTGTACTTTTCGTATGTTTCCTGCCTTTGATTTCGAGCTTTTCAACTACTTGGCATTGCCACGGGTCCGAAGGAAACCTGCTCTCGCTATAATGACAACTCGTAAGCCCGTTGGGCAATATCTTTAAAAACGACTCCACTTCACAACTTTGATTTGACTCATATACTGCTCAGTTCCTTTAATTTTCTATGACTCGGCTATTAAGACCGGACATGCGAAACGCGGAGGGATTTGTGCGAGCTGACAACGCTAATAATTTGCCTCGAAAGGAGACTGTGTATATTGATGATGGAGTTTATGCAAAGCTCGCATAAGTATAATTTCTTCTCTCATCAGAGGTGCTAGAACTTCACAGTCTTCCCGGACGTCTTATATTGCAAATGCTATGGGCTACGTAGAAATAAAGCGTCCTAATGATATATTTTTTGTTAAATGCCGCATAACGCCGGAGCACATGGTGCCTATCAAAATGTACCAAGTACCTATCTGCACAAATAGATAGAAGAGTATAGGGGATATACGAGTGTTGTTCATAGAAGTTTTCTTAAAACAATATCTTATGCGTGGCATATTCTACATAATTTTTTAATTAATCACACCACTGCGTATAGTTTTCGAGTTTTGACGTTTTTATCTTGACGCCGTGACAACTGCCGTCATTGTAAAACTGTTTGAGTGCACTAAAATGACAAAGTTCGCATTACATTTTGTTGTTATTTCGAACGTTTTTTTAAGTATGTGAAACAGAGCTGTGACGTCATTTTGCTGCTAGACGTTTGTTACATACGCCCTTTTTCATTAAACTAATAATATTCATGGATTTTTGCAATAAAAAATAACATTTCCGCATACATAAAAAATACGGGTATGTTAAACTTTTACCTTCTTTAGAGTTCGACAATAAAAATAATCATTCAAAAATATGAAATATTGTCAATTGAATGCGACGCGGAATACATTGGTTGTTTATGTCTCGTGCATATCTGTACTACTAGAAGCTGCACGTAACTTCGTTCGCTGAGGAAAAAGCCATTACCCTCTTCTTTGCTTTAGCATTTGCTTCAAGTAAAAAGTATCCTATAACCATCTGTGAATATCCAGCTACCCGTGTACCAAAAAACTTGAAATCTGTTTAGCCGTTTTGGCGTGATGACACCATCCAGCCAGGATACCAATACTTTGTATTGATATGTATTACACTTTGTGTTTTTAAAATAAAGCCTATGTACAACCGTACGGTTCTACGGGTCAACTCCGACTGGCTGGTGGCCGACCAAGCTCTATCTACCTATCGCCAAATAAATAACAAAAGTTAGAAACCTTGATAAATGCTTCATTAATATAAACTGTCTAAATCTAGGGTGGATGCTAACCAGACATAACATTTTTACAAGTGTATAATAGTACAAAAGTGGCATTTATATCCGTTATATCCGTCTCACTAATAGGGCATAAGGATAGTCCGCAGTCTGCAGCTTGCAGTCTATTTGTAGCCTAACGTACTACCGCTACAGTTAGTTAATTTGCCGCTATCTTCTAGCTAGGTAACGAAGCTCATATACCTACCTATGTGCTTCTATAATGACACTAAGCTTTACTTAGATATATAACGTACTCATATATCTAAAAGTAAGTTTCATGGAACAACTGGTCATCAAGAATTTTAACCTTAACGAAACAAGAGGCTTGTTTATTAAAAACATAAAAAATTGTATGTATGTATCCGGTCAAAAACAATAGACGGATCCCAATCATTTTTGGTGCAAGAATCAAGGCTATCCGAGGTTATTTAAATGATATTTTTTACCTAACTACGCTGAAGTAAAAAGTAGACTAATTATTTTTTTCTCCTCTTCGTTTGAAGTTGCGGACATATTCAGCTCGTAAGAAATAAGTGTCTATCAAAAGCCGACTGTACTTTTCTTTAAACACGTCAACTACTCATTGATACGATTCTAAAGAGCCAAACTCGGTAGGATTACGTCATTTTGTTACAGAGCTCATATGACCACCATCCGGCTCAACAGATCAGCTCGATGGTATCCTAATATTGCATTTTGTTGGTTCCGTACCCAAAGGGTAAAACTCTGTTACTAAGACTCCGCTGTCCGTCCGTCTATCACCGGGCTGTATCTAATAAACTGTGATAGCTAGACAGTTAAAATTATCACAAATGATGTATTTCTGTTGCCGTTATAACAACAAATACTAAAAACAGCATAAAATAAATATTATATATTTAAAAATATCATCACTTTTGAACAACCGGTTGCGTTAAGTTTGCACCTTATTTGTATGCAATTTGCGGATTTTTATTTAGGTTAAGAGAAAGTTTGTACGGAACCCTCGGTGCGCGAGTCAAATTTAACATGCAAGATTTGACCCAAACAAACAAACAGGGCAAGTTAAATATAACTTTGTAAAAAAAAACTGAATTGGCAAATTGGTTTTCGAAGGCTCATTATAATAGTTGGTAAGCGCAAAAATCTTGCAGATAAACTCGTAATACTACTCGTATGTAATGTTTTTCAATTTTTTTTTCTACGTTTGAAACCATCTTTTAAAGTTCCTTGTTTAGGAGCTCACTATAAATTGGTTGTGAGTAAGCACGTAAATAAATACACAAAGCTAAAAGGTTTTATCGCGTTTCTATTTTGCACACTATCCAGAGATGCATTTCCGCGAAAAAAAATCTCAAAATCTATACCAATATTAGATTGTTTTTTTTTACAAGGTATATAATAGGTTTACCTGTAACTATGTCATTATTCATTGACTATGAACAAATGTTGCAAGTAAAGTTTGACCCACTTCCCGGTTTCCAATTGAGCTAAAATTTGGCATACCTACTGAAGTAACGATGACGATACAATAATGACACCATCGAGCTGGTGGGGACTCTGTAACAGAATAACGCAATCTTACCGGGTGTAGGCTCTTTAGAATGGTTGGTATCGGTGAGAAGTTAATAGATGTTTAATGAAATGTACAGATGGAAATAATGCTCGACACAAAAAAATGGACAAGATCTTATTGTTATTTAATTTTATTGTGATTTTATTTTCACTATTTGTAAATATCTGTAAATGCGTGAACTAACGTGCGTAAAAAAAATATTTAGTTAAGAGCAGGGCCATCTCACTCGCTGTCCTTATACTTGCTGGAGAAGCAATGGGACAGAGAAGAAGTGTGAAACGCATGTCTTGGAGTATGGGTAATGCGCTTAGCATTTAATAATAAGAAAGATACGGAGGGCGCTCCTAGTACTAACTAGATTGTGTTTGAAAATTTCAAGTAACGTACGTATGTATATTGTGATAGCTCAGTTGGTCAGAGCATTTCTGCGTTAAAGACGAGGTCGCAAGTACAAATCCTGTTTGCAATTTAGTAGGTCGCATTGATTGTTTCCTTTATAGTCGAACTCTGTGTTACAATATTAATTTAAATAGTATTTTTATTTTATTGTAGGTATACTGGTTAATTAAAACTTGGAAAGAATCTCTGCAAATGGCTGCGGCTCAGGAGCGCTTCTACCCGCCATACCCGTGTGTTACGAGTCTTTGACGATTACAAGCTTGTTATTAAGTAAATAGCGTTAATTCTCACAACACAAATAAAGGCTATTGGTAATTTGTACAGGACCTCAAGCAAAAAGTTTTAGTTCTCAACATTTCATAACATACGGGAACGAGCGGCTGAAATGTAACTGTACCGGATGACCCCACAATTATAGTATTATATAGATTTAATATAAGACCTGAAATATCTAAATAACTTATAAGCTAATAAAAATATAAATTATTCGATAACTTCATTTCATACCTTTCCATCTAACCCCGATGGAAAGCTATGAAATCATTACTTTGACTTAACAGTCAAAGGAATAACTCTTATCTAATCAAATATCAATTTTATAAAGCCCATAAGGCAACAAATTGCAAAGAAAACTGATGTATGTAAACTTTCCATACGAACTACGCAACATTTTGCAACTATTCCCTAACGTCGTATAAAGACTCATAACTTTCCATGGAAATCTGAAAAATTGCATAACAATTGATAAATTAATAATAAAATTACCCCCTCCCTAACCAATATACGGCTCGACTATAAAAGCCAAAGCTAATTCAATTGACAATAACCCCACTATATGTGGCATACGAATAAACACATAAATATAGAAACAGTCCCCATACTATTCATGTCGTTACATGTCGTTACTACAAGTTATCGGTACTACTTACTAGCCTTTGGAAATACTTACAAGAAATAATCGTCAAGTGAATTAGCTTCAGTCAGATAGATATCATAGTTAAAATAGGAAGCCTAAGTATTGGTTTAGGAACGGGATTTCGATATAAACTGTGACTTTTTATTCTCTACTTCACCTACACTGCTCTTAAAGCTATCGAAAGGGGTTCAGACTGCTTTTACAGTCCTCAGTCTGCACAGTAACTACTTGAACTGCATCCAAATATCTATGCCTCACAAGGTAGTTTATTTGACACTAGAAGATGGCACGCCACTCCGTTTGCGGAGGAAAAAAAAACATAACTCTTTTTTTTCATCAACTTAGTGAGGTAAAAAGTAATAACCATTAATTGCTTTTTACCCCACTGCCGTGCCGTGTATTAAAAAAAGTTGCAATCCGGTGCCTGCAACTTTGTTTGTAGAATATAACGAGTCAAGACCTTCTTTTTTGCTTCAGCATATTTGGGTAGGTTTTTTTTTAAAGTATCTTCAAACATTAAATCTTTACAGTTTTACGACTGTAGGTGTAGAATAAAACTATTTTAATACAATTTTCCATAAATTACGCTCACATCTAGCACGTCATCACAATAGCACGATTTGGAAGAGATAAAATTTATAAAAATAGATTTAAAAGCGGCAAACTACTTTACTCCTAGTGCAAGACTTTAATCATGAATATTTGATACGGGAACGAAGGTCGTGTTATAGGTTGAGATTAAAAAAAATGGCAAAATATTATTTTTTATTTAAAAAAATAATTAAATCCACCAATCTTTATTTTGACGCATGAATTTCAAAAAATCCCTTCTAGTTCGTCGCCTATGTTACAAAAGAATCATGCTGTTAAAAAAAAAAAAAAACAACTTTTTAGAGAGCAGTTTCGGCTCTGCGTTGATAAATCAGTCAGCACTTCTTAAGAAAATTTAAATAATGTTATCTACCCCGATATATACGTATGTACCATAGAGGCTTAATACGATAGCGTTATTAGCTATTTTCTGACGGACTTAACGCAGTCCTTCCGAAAACAACCACCTTGAAAAATATACCTAAATTCTTTACAACGTAAACCCTTCCGTCCTAAAAATGTAGCCTTAAAATATATTTTCTTTTCCCGTGAATGTCGATATCGGAAGCGACGCCATCTTGTCTCCAAGGAGCATCCGGCGATAACTAGCCGCCCGAGGCGCTGAAGCCGGGAACTTTGTTATGCTAAATAAAATCTGATTAGCTTATACGCGGAGACTTGTAAAACCTCGGGCGTGTATGGAAACATGAAGGTTATATAGGTAAACTCATATTGGGAGTTTGTAAAATACTAGATTATTTTAAGAGGGGCTCTGGCGCAGTAACTCGAAATGTATTGGGCTCGAATACAATTCGAGTCACTGCGTACGTAACCAATCCCGATCCTGTGTGATTTCTTTTTATGAGCCAGCTTGAAGCTCGCGTGGATCAGCTTCCACAGCGTCAGCCCCACTGTATATGGGGCGACCGACCGGGCGATCGAAAATAAAAAATACTACTGTTTAGAAGTGAAGGTTTATTAAGATGTGTATAGTGTGCTTAGAGGTTTGTTACGCTATAACACTTTAAGCTTTGGAATTATGTAAATTAAAATTTGGCACACAGATATTCATTAAATTAAAATTTACGTTACGAAATTTTCGATGACGAGCGAGAAAACGCTACGCAATTTTAGACGAAGTGGTAAGCAAAGAAACATATTGCACACGTAGTTATAATAATAACGTAGTTATTTGTTAGGTCTTTTGCTTTACAAAATATGTAGACACACTACCGTGTGTCTACATAAACTGCCCGTTCGTCCGAACCGTCTGTTTGTTAATCAACTGAAACGCAGTAAATTTTACCGTTGTTATACGACTCGTTTTTAATTGCTGATTAATGTCAGGGGACGCATAAAGGAGACTACAGTCAAATTCTGTAAAAGAAAATTAATGGTTTTGTTGGAAATAAAAACAGCTTGTCTTTTTAATATGCAAACTAACTTACTTTATGAATATTATCATTCAAT
Source organism: Hedya salicella (assembly GCA_905404275.2). NCBI lineage: Eukaryota > Metazoa > Arthropoda > Insecta > Lepidoptera > Tortricidae > Hedya > Hedya salicella. The sequence goes on along the minus strand of FR990099.1, from coordinate 18,236,739 downwards.
TACTTAGTCGAAGTTGTAACCGATTATTATATTAAACATTGAAATATTACAGTAATTTTCAAGTACTTTCTAGTTTTATCTATTTTATTTAACGAAACATCACTCTTTGATAATTTAATTTATTTTTTTAAATATATAAAATCCTAATAAAACATTGAGTACATTATCTTTCGCGTAGTTTTCTTTGTGAGCCCTTAAAGCTGGGTGTGAAAGTCCATTTTTAAAGTATTGAAATATTAATAACATTTGGAGTTTTTGAATAAAGTAAAAATATGGCTTATTATTATGACTCGAGCGTTCTATAGCCTAAAAGAGTTTTGACATTATAATGATATTTATTTTAATATACTTACCTAATTTGTTGACTTTTCTATTGATTGTTTTGTGAAATTATTTTAATATACCTGATTATTTTATTGTATAATTCTTTATGGTGTTCTGATTGTGATAATCAAATGAATTTAATTTTTTTGATATCTGATCTCACAAGTAAAATTGCAAATCCACTACCTGGATGCTTGCCATCCTAGAACCAAACGGACATGTATTTATAATTGGACATGTACAACCAGAATCAATATCTGCCATAACATAGCGGTAGAAAATATCTGACGCGTTCTAAAGACCCTAGAAACAGAATCGTGTCAGATATACATGCGTGCTTTGTTATGGTACATATTAAAGCTGGTGATTGTATAGAAGCATGTATTTAGATCAAAACCGCTTATCATTGCGTGCGAGCGAGAGAGTGAGATATGTGAGTGAGTGACAGAGCTAGCAATTCTGTATCAATTGCACCGCTCAAGAAGAAAACTGTAGTTTCTTACGCACGATGTAGTTGAATATTGTAACAACTTACCCAGGATTTTTCACCTCTCAGAAAATTCAAATAGAAAATAATTAAACCGTCTCCCAAATTCATAAAATATTTCATTCAAACCACCCACATCATCATATTTTATTAAAACAAATCTTGCTCCCCAAACTTGACCCAATAGTTTAAAAATATAAGTATATTTATACGATCGCTTTGTTCATACAAAGTGATTCCACTGAAATCCCTTCCGCTGAATATTATTCCACAAATATTTAGTTATTTATGTCCCCTCTTAACTGCTTCAATTCGGACCCAATTCGCTATGCCGTAGAGTCTCAACTTCTCAAACATTTCCGTAAATATAATATCCCTTTTTGCATTAACTTCTCTGCGATCTGGGGCCAAACCTAAAACAACACCGAGTGCTTAATATGTCATTCATATAGTTCCGTTTTGTGGTTCATGTTTTTGTAAAGGAAAATTATTTTTATTATTTCCCTATATCGGTAAAGTTTGAGTGGATTTTGAGTGTCTTCCTTTGGACGATATGTTGGGACATTCACGGCTTTTGTAATTATGAATGACGATTTTCTTACTTAATTATTCGATTACTATACCAGCGACGGTAGTTATTAATACAGTCAGCTGCAGAGTAAAGTGACCCATACAATCAGCATGCATGGCAGGGGGTAATTTTTTTCTGCAAATAACTGTACATTGCCAATGTTAGTTACACTTTAGAGCCCGTCAAACCAACCAAACGTAAACTCTTTTGTTACTGTTTTTGTTTCTGTTTATCAATAAATTAACAGGTTGTTTCTTTTGCAGTTGTGTGGCAGGAATGGCAGGCGCGCGTCACGGTCACACCCGCTGAAGTGGGGGGCCCCGCACTGCTCAGCTGTGCTACGTCGGCCGCCTTACGTGAACACGCATCCGTCGCAGCGTGGTATAGGGATGACATCGTACTGCCAGCTACTGAGCACCTATGTATGTACATAATAGCTTGGTCTCCAGTAATATAGCTAAGTAGATAGTCACGCCAGTTGCTGTGGGAGGTCCAGGGCTGCTCAACTGTGCTGTGTCCGCCGCATTTCCTGAATACCCAGCGTTGTACTGGGTAGATATTGTCCTTGAAGCCTTTGTCTCACAGAGGACGCTCTTCGACTGAGATGACGTGTAAAAGGAGTGATATAGCAGGGCCTAAATTACGGTGGCAAAGCTGGTATTACTAACCTAGTACCCTTTATGTCTCTCAGGATACATACCTTTTGATGTTTTATATTTTCCTACAGCAAGCCTTACAAACAACATCTTAAAATCAAAAATTTGAATTATCTTCTGGTAGAATTCAACTTCGTTTAAAAAACCTACTTTTGTACAAAGTTATGCTAATCAAAGTATGCTATGTATCCACATATAATATACTGAAAAACAATAAGAAATAACCCTATTAGAGCTGTTATATTAATGTTTAATACTGTATACAAACCACGAGAATATAAACTGTTACAATAGGAAAGAAATCAATAAACCAGAGAAACGTTGAAACTGCGAAACTTGTTGTTTGCTACGACGAGTTTGATTATTGAAATATAATATTGCTTCATATTCCTGAAAGCCTTTTAATAACATTGGGTTATTCGATACTACTGTACCTATTTTATGAACTGTTAATTCTAAATCATTATCAGAAAGTAAAGTATATTGTCAATTACAATACGATAATGTAGCTAGTTCAAACTAAGATTTCTAATGAAATAAATGAGATTTAAAATGTTGTAAGCTATGTAAGTAGTAACATATTTTTACAGGAAACATAATATACTTAGATATCCGTACTAATTATTACATGTTTTAGTGATTGATTTCCGTCATGCCCGTCCCGTGAGTCAATTTAGAATAAAGGCATTTCTAATCAGTATAAACTTGATACTTTAATATAATATGTTCAGTACACATGACTTTTATTACTTCTTAAAACATGTAAAGCATCGACCTTTATCGCTAAAAGGGAATTCCTATTAAAAGAATCAGAGGAATAAGGAATATATAATACTGCGTGCATATCAATAAAATTGGACGATAAATATATTTTACAATGTTGGATAAACAAAAGTGGTTTCAAAAACTAAGTGTTTTTATTTTTATGTTTGCAGCTGGCTCAACGCTGTTAGTGGACGAAGGCTGGAAGCTGGTAGTGCGCTCAGTGCGAACCGAGGATGCGCGAGCGCAATTCTCGTGCTCAGTACTAGACTCGCTCACAGGAGAGCGGCGCCGGAGCACGCCTGTCAGCATCGACGTTGCGCGTAAGTAGAATCCCACCAAAAACATTCTGTAAAAAACTAGCTATGTCTCGATGGAGCTGCTTGTTTATCTCTAAAAAGTAATGAAATGTAGATAAATTCGTGCCAAGTCTAAGGTTGCTTACTGCGATTTCTTTATTATTATAGTTAATGTTGTCTAAATTGGCCGTTGAAGGGTACACAAGGGTACAAAACCAGGTGCTCCATGACAACATTGAATGCATGTGTTGCAAAATCAATAACAGCCTAAAATGAGACACTAGCGTCCAATTACCAAGTATTGATTATTATCTCGCTTAAGGCGAAGGGGTGGGGAAATCACTAAAATCGAAGTGTTTTTGTGCAATTTTTTTGATATTATATGTAGCATGTAAAGATCTGAAAAGTAACTATTCAGGACACATATATACTTAATTATGAGTTGATACAGTAAGTTCGTTCCTATCTGATGTAACTAGGCCTCGAAACTATATATAAGAAGCAGATTTTTAAAAATCTTCTACATCTTTTTTTCCGCCTGTGAGCAATTCTACATTACCAAATTTTGCACATGTACTTTAAAAACCTTGGTCTAATAACTGATAGGAAAAAACTTAGTCTAATTTGTGTAATACGGAGTTTAGACCCAAAATCAAGTTTTACCTACGACATTTCTACGAAGTCAACGTACTAAATATTTGATCAGTGTAAAAGCGTAGGTGCTTTAGCAGTGAAAGCGACGTTGCGTGCTCGCGCCGCGCTACGCAACGGCGGCGCAGCGTGCGCTTACGCTGTTGCCAGCTCGCTTCCATCTATCCATAGCGATAATGTTTTTGAATTCATTCCGTCAACTGATTGCGTTTGTTTTGTTTTGATATGTTCTTTTCTACGATTTAGTACCGGTATAATAGGGATAATGACTAAATTTTAAAAATTAGTCCGTCTTGTAGATTAAAAAAAATATTGCACACGTATTTTTCCTTTTTTTACTTACTCAAAAAATAAAGGCGATACATTGAGTCAAAATGTCGCGTGACGTCACTCTTAAGTACAAATTTTACTTAGGAGTGACGTCATGAGCCCCCGCTCCTAAACTTAAACGCGATTTATCTGAGTATTTTTTTATTATTATGTAAAAACAAAAAAATACGTGTCCAATATTTTTGTATTATCTAACTGACGGACTAAGGTCAGATGGGGTAAGAGAAACACAGGGGTAAGAGAAATGTTTTAAATGTGACACTGAAAACTGACACATGTGTCAATGGAAATAGAGTTGGGCCAATTGCATGGATTCTTTTTCCCCACGAAATAAATTATGTTTCCCTTACCCCACCTGACCTTAATTAGACCAGTCATCATGCCTTTACATCAAGGTGCTCTGTGTTTATTATTATTACGAACCGGTAGTCTTTGAGGCGTTGTTTATTTCGGGGATTTGTTATGTTGTTTTGTATATTATTGTTTGTGTTATTTGACATTGATCTTGGGGTTTTGTGCGGCGTGAGTCGCTCCGTGCGACGTAGTTACTTGGAGATTCTTGAGTCCTTAAAACTGGGGAACAAGAACGGTTGCGGTGGTGGTAATGGTAGTGATGGTGGTGATGATGATGATGGTGATGATGATGGTAGTGATGGTGGTGGTAGTGGTGGTGTTGATGGTGATGCAAGTGGTGATGGTGGTGGTGATGGTGGTGATGATGGTAGTGATGGTGGTGGTATGGTGGTGATGGTGGTGGTGATGATGGTGATGGTGGTGGATGGTAGTAGTGGTACCATCACCATCGCTATCACCATAACCATCACCATCGCCACCGTCATCACCATCAACACCACCACCACCTCCATCATCACCATCAACGCCACCACCACCACCATCATCATCATCACCACCGTCACCACCACCATCATCACCATCAACGCCACCACCACCACCATCATCATCATCACCACCGTCACCACCACCACCATCATCCACTACCATCTACCACCGTTACCATCATCACCATCACCAGCATCCCAATCATCACCATCACCACCATCATCCACCACCACTATACACCAATGATCATCCAATCCTGAATACCAGTAGATACCCCCAGGGTCCATCAGAATCTGGAAAATGGTTCACAGTCCGGAAGGTCTTTATATCCTTCCGAATCCATAATTTAAAATAGGCACAAACAAAAATCTTTCTATTGACACAACATATACTCGTAATTTCAGCAAGCAGCAAGGTCAAACAAATAAACTGGAATAAAGTAGCCTCAAAACAAGCGTCACCATACTGCAAAAGGAGTCGATAGTTCACAACTAGTCAATGCGCGATACGACGAGTCGAGAGAGAGCATCGAATATATACTAGATGGCGCGTGCGCTCGTAGTATTACGTTCGGACCGAACGAGCGAGGTCATTTCCCCATCTCTTCGCCTTAACAAACATAGGTAGTTACAACAGATATAACATTACTTGTCAACAAAATTGACTTGTACCCACTAACGTATGAAGAATGTTCAACGGCCAAGTCACACAACATTAACTATAATAATAAAGAAATCGCAGTAAGGGACCTTAGACTTGGCACGATTTTGTCTAGATTTCATTACTTTTTAGATATAAACAAGCAGCTCCACCGAAACTTGGCTAGTTTTTTGCAGAATGTTTTTGGTGGGATTTCACTTCTTTTTGTAGAAACATGGGTATATTGATTTAATTTATTAGATTTTCTTATTTGACACAGTTTGTTTCTTTTTAGGAGTAGTTTTTTTATTATTACAAATCTTTCTTTTCTCTTTTTCCTTCGATTTTTGATATCAAATGAAGCGGCCCACCAATTTGAATATTTTTTTTTTAAAGGCAGTATGTCGATCTCTAATAGTTTGGTGGGTCTCTTGTGTTTTGTAATCAGGGTCACCAGGTATTCTAGATCTTCGATTATCCTAGTTTTATAGTTTTTCCTTTATGTGGCCATTAAATCCTAACTCTGTACCAAATTTCAGCTCTCTGAGATTATGGGAAGTACTAGTTCTATTCTGATGATCATGAGTGAGTGAGTGAGTGAGTGTCATAAATGCGAAACTTTGCTTTCGCTTAACTTTGGAACTAAATGACCTACAGACTTGAAATATTGGATTTTAAGTATGTGATTATAGCTTTCTGGATGACGAAAATTTCTGCCTTCTGGTCTTATCCAGAAGTTCTCAAATAAATGGTTCCAGTAAAGGATGCACTGCCGTGCCCCCGAAAATTATATCTGGCTTTTAATTAAGGCTGGAAGCGAGTATTGCGCTCAGTGCGAGCTTGCTAAGAATATGTACGCGCAATTCCCCTGTTTAGCATTGAAGCACGCGTGAGTAAGAAAAAGTTAAACTTGTGATAAATGACCACAAGTCTCCCGTTAAATGCTTTGCTCGCTCAGATAAAAGTCGCTGGACATCCACATCCAAGTGGTATTTTACTTCAACTACATTTATCAGTATTTGCATATTAACCATCTCTGTGACACTAATCAATACATGTATTCCCTAGTTCTATATATACGTTGCTCCATTTGGGATTAAGAACCGTTGTCAATGTGTGCAGCTTGTTTTTAAATACTTCCATGTTTCCAGCTTCCACCGGCGCATCAGCTCCACGCGCCATCTACCACGGCCAGTGGGAGGCCAGCGTGCGACGCGGTAGCGACGTGGTTCTCCCGTGTCTGGTGCACGCTAATCCACCAGCCACGATCACGTGAGTTCCTTTAATTATCTATTAACAACTTTGGGTCAGTGACCCAAAAAAGGATTATTTCCTGTGAAACGAGAGCTTCTCATTTGTCAACATAAAGCTTCGGCCTTCACCGTGTCAGCAATAACTATAATGTCCGACTAGGCTTGACAACTTGGTATTTTTAATGCTCGATCTTCTCCCACTTTTAACAGGTGTACAGGTGCATAAACCACTAGAAGCTACAAAGATGTCTTAGTAAGACTGGATTTGACCGCAAAGTCGAATTCAGATCACAATACTAACAGTACTAGATTCCTCTTGGTACCACTATTGACGTATGAGGAAGTTTAACGCATGTTGGCTGCCTTCTCTGAGGCTATCTTAGTCAATATCGCCCCCACGTGAGACTAGCGTGAGATCTGTATTTAGGGTTGCACGGTTTATTTAATAGCCTGGGCAGCTCTATAAAATTGTGTTTTTGTGTTGTGTGGTGTTATCGCGGAGTTAAATTGCAGCCATGTAGTCATTGATGTCTCCACCACGAAAGTCGTGAACCCGATATCCCCTTTAATTCACCTTTTACGACACACAAGGGAGACTTTATATTTTTTCTTGGCTGGCAGATGGTTTTGTTCAGTAGTCTGTGGAATGCAATCTACCAAACTAAGCCGCAACTCATGTTCTTATAACATTTACCTACTCGTACAAATATCTGACATGGATCTTTCTACTTGATATAATGAATATTGTGTAAGGCGATAACTTTTTAGGTGATCGCTTAAACTGAATATAAGGTCATAAGTAAAAGATGCTATATAGCAAATAACGTTATTTATTCGACATGTGTATGTTTCAATATAATTACGACACGTGCCTTGCAATGTAATTATATTTCGCGAGTTCCATACGTTACCTTGATTTACCAATACGCAGAACACAAATATTATTTATAAGTAATGAACTTATTCTGTGTATTAATGGTAATGTGTTTAATGTCCAATTACCCAACGTAATGTTGGCAAAATAATACACTTATAGTGGGCATAGTAAATTCTCTTTTTCTATACACAAAGCGGTAAGTTTTAGGTCAAACGGCACCCAAGGGCAACATTCGGCAAATCCTAATGAAGTTCCCTTAATGTGCGGCCCTCGGCTCGACATTGATATCAACGCTGGCCTACGTGTGCAGTTAAAATTAGGACGTTTTAGAAACTTTTTGGGTAGGTACTTAGATCTAGTGGAAAGCTTTAGTTTTGTGACCTGGCTTAAGTATTCAGAGGGTGAGTAAATAATTACTGGACCAGTAGTATAGTTATATCAGCATTTCAACCGCTATCAGTTTCCATTTCCTGTCGCATATATTTAAGAAGAACGCCACAATAATTGTAAAATAAATTAAGATCTGTACTGCAAGCACAGTATATATTATCGTTGCACCAAATTATTACGCTTTTTGTAGCTCATATGTTCAGAATATGCAATAGGACACTGGTAGCGGTAGAAAACGCTGGTAGAACTTACCCATGAAGCGTTATCTTTTAATACTAGGGTGTGAAGAAATATTTTGAATGTTAGAGTTTGCATACAGCTATTAATTTCTCACCAGCAGGTATACTGCAAACTTTTATTTATTTATTTATTATACGAACCCTCCACAATTTCTCCTAGCTGGTAATGTCCGAAATGTCGAAAACTTAAACGAATTAAAATGTACGCGAAATCTCTTTTATATACATACATACAATCACGCCTTTTTTCCATAACGGGAAACGCAGAAACTACCTCCTTCAACTTGCTACGGTCCTGGCATACAACTGCCGCTCATTTTCAATGTCCAGAGTTGAATTTAATTAATCTCTTAATTTGTGCTGTCACACTTTCTGTTTCATTTTTAGTATGTGTGTGAATGAGACAAAGCGAATCGCTTTGTCTCATTCACACACATAATATCAATATTTCTCGCATCCATCATCTGACACACTTCATCTATTTTATCATTCATTCCTCCCCTTATATTTAACGTAGCAAAGCGGCTTTCCATAGCCCACTCTTCGCTCTCGCTGGGACCGAGACGTCATAGGTTGCGAACCACATTGCCGCCATTTGCGTTCCCACGAGCAGTTAGGGATAAAATATTCGAACCCAGCAGAGCCCCGCATACCAGGTAAGGGTTCAGCCTTATTCTGGGGTCACCAGTCCCAGGGCAATTCGGCACGCTAACGACTAGACTCGCTTCTAGCCATGCATCCAACGTCACGGTATACCTTAGATTGGCGGAATAGGAGGAAGGATTACAGGGTAAAGAAAGGAATTGTACGAATTTAGACAGGAGAAAGGTTTAAAGGATACTACTGTCCCGGAAGACTATGTATGAGCTAGTAGCAGCTCGGGAAGCGGGGGTCGCATACCCGTATACCACAACATAAATTGCGGAAAGGCAACTTCGTATGAGTAATCCCTGACTACATTTATTTATATATATAAAAGTAAATGGTTTTTGCACATATACCTTTGCAATTAACCGTATTACATAACAACAATTTCTGGTAATTTTTCATGTGTAAAATTATGATTAAGCAATCGAATAAGCACAATAATTTATACGTGTTTAAGCAATAATTTGATGACAAACTGTCAGCAAATAAAATAAGAGTACATTTATGAAGAACGAGACACATTAATACGGCGTAAATAACTCAATTTATCAACGTGATTTATATTTCATAAATAATTTGTTGACCCTGCAAATTAGGCAAATATCAAATGTTCCCGTTTAGACATTAGAATTGATTATACAGGTCACAAGTTGATCAAGAAATATTTAAACGTCAGGTACCTTTATCAATTTGAATTATTTTTCGATTCACCGCCTTTAGTGAATTTCATTAGTACGTAAAAAGTGTCTTATTGATAAAGGTTTTTCTAACCTTCTTTAACTGGTTGTGTGACGAAGGAAGGTTCATTGAATTTAACGGTTTCGTAGTAAACTAAATTACTTGGAATTTCACAACCTTTGACTTAATAGTTTATCTTGTTTATTTATATGTGTAATTTAAAGTATCATATCAAGTATATCTCATAGGGGATAGCGGTGCTTGCCTTCTACAAAGTCCATGCAATCAGATTTGAAAAACAAGAGAGTGCGTCAATGACGGCCAAGAATCCACTCTAATACCGCAGCACAAGAGGGTTCGACTTAGCTCTGTGGAAACTTCAAGACCGTGGCGCTCATGTTCCTTGCAAGCAAAGTTCTGCTTTACGTCATCAACGAACGCCTCAAAGCTTTTGTGCAGTAGCAGACAAGGGATAAGGGAACAGATTGGAAATGTCAGGAAAATGAATGTAAAGGGCCGCGAGTTAAACATTTCAATGCTTGTGTTTAGTCGACTACTCAAAAGCATTTGAATGCGTTGGATGAATGTCTATGGAACGTCTGAGTAAAAGTGAGTGTACCGAGCACTTCGTTGTTATCATCGCCGCAAATCTCTATTAGAATACATCCTGTAAAGGTTTCGTTAAAACATTGTATAAAACCTTTCAAGTCACAACAATAATAACAAGGTTAGACAAGGATGCATTTGATTCCCGATTCTTTTCAATATCTAGCTACTGGAAAAGGTTAGGAGAGTATTCGGAGAAATAGGGAAAAATAAGCAATTGAAGATACTCAAATCACACCAACCTTCATCGTCAGAGCAAGAAGTGACTGAAATCGTTTCTAGATTAGAGAAGAAGAGCGAATTAGTTGATCTCAGTATCAATAAGGCAAAGACCAAGGTGGTGGTAGGAGACAGTCCGGATACGCTTACTCGCTCCAATGAACTCAGGGGTCTAGAATTTGTTGATCACTTTGTTTACCTTGGCTACTTAGCAACGAGAGGCTGCGAAAAAGAGATCATCAGGAGGGAGAATCTTAATGGCCCAAGCATCGCTAACTAAACTTACTAGCTTGTGAAAAGACCGCAATATATCCCGCAAAACGAAAGTAAAGCTGGTGCAAACTTTAGTCTTCTTAATTTTGAAATGACAACCAACAAAAAGGAGAGTTCCCGATTCGGTTTTTTCTCTCTCCATCATTTATACATCAATTTAGTTTTTTTTTTGTTTGAACGGAGGTGCATCCAGATTGGTTCCATTTAATTTAAGTGCAGATCTGATGATGGGATCCATGAGTAATTGAAGAAAGTTCTCAAATATTAGTGCATGCATATATCGTGATTTTGGTATTTTAAGAAACTAAATACTAAATACTAAATAACTGATGAGGAAGACCACATAAGGTCACTAGAACTCCTCAGTGATTAGTGATTGGGTGGCAACGAGATATATCTCAATTAAATGAGCTAGTTACATCATAGTCGCAAATTGAAATAAATGGTTCTGATGAGAATGGTACCATTGAATGATGTAGCCGGAAGGTAGGCACCGGATCTCTATAATACAAAAATGTATCCTAGCCGCGTTTGGGTTTATTCGAATTGTTGCGAGATATACTTTTAAGTAACGAATAACTGAAAAGTTTAAGATAAATAATAAATAATAAATAAATAAATATTACGGGACAATTTTTCACAAATCGAACTAGGCCCATGGTAAGCTCAATAAGGCTTGTGTTATGGGTACTAGACGACGATATATTTAATAGATATATTACTTATATACATAGAAGACATCCAAGACTCAGGAACAAATATTTATGCTCATCACACAAATATTTGCCCTTACCGGGATTTGAACCCAGGACCTCAGCTTCGCAGGCAACGTTACTCCCACTGAGCCAAACCGGTCGTCAAAGATAAATTAACTTTTTAACAAAAAATAAAAGAAGTTGCGAACATGTTCTAATTTTTATAAAAGTTTAATTGCGCATTTTATCATTGTGTTGTCAAGAACTGCAACCGTAATACAAGCCTAGTAGTTAAAAGTTTCCGAAACTGTAACTCAACCCAGCTGCTTTGCAACTTGCAAGTCCGTTAAACAACTATGGTAAAATTCCACGTGGTATTTTGCTTACGCTTGTCATTTCCAATTTGGCCATGATGTACATATGACTCGTCATATCAAATTGTATGCCTACCAATCTTCTTCTTAGTCGTATGCTCTTGCCATTTTCGTAGTCATAAGCACGTCGAACAATTCTACACAATTATCCCTGATTTTATTTCTGATCAGTCTGTTACATTTAATTACGCGACCGTCTTTGATTTGTTGCCTTTGACTCCTACCAACATAGTGCAGCGTAAAGTAAATATACTCATGTTATGACAAATAAATATCATAACGGTCACTTTGAATGGACTACAACCCTGAAGTAGACATCTCAGAAAATATCATTCGCCACCATGGTCATATTGTCAATGTCATTTCTAGCATCTGCAGCGCTTGGGTAGAAAAATCTATATATTGCCAGTTGGCGACACATTGCCATGTCAAATTGAATTCGATATATGTCCGTTATGTGGCCGTTGTATACCACGGCTTGGTCATGGCCGAGATATTGCCGAATTGCAGCGATCGCAATGTTTCGCCAAATTCGGGCTCTGATATAACTTGGAAATACTGCATTAACTTAAAGCACGTTGACTAAGCTAGGTTAAGCTACGCAAAAATTTATTACAGTTGTTATTATAGCTAATGGTGATAATGACTTGCGGGCTTTGCGCAAATGTTGCCGAGTTGAAAGGGATGGGGCATTGTCGACAACTTACTGGAAATAAAAACTTACTGACTTTTATAATTAATTTTCTTATCTATATGCCAACTTGTCAACGTCCCAGAATGCAGCCCAGTACCAAAAATGGCGAAATATATCTATTTATCACATTATAGGTGAAAAACTTAAGTAAATCACGTGTTGTATGTAGTAGAGTACAAAATTGATATGGAATAAACCGTATGCGAGCGTTAGTATAAGAAATAAAAATATATGATGTGATTACCTACGTAATGGTTATTCTATTTAGTGATTCATTATATATGCATTTAAATTATATTATACTAGCTGCCCACCCTGGCTTTGCATGGGTTTACTAAGGAAGAAGATGAGACCTAAACTTCCCTTTACTGCATTGATAGACCATGTAATACTTATTTTTTTTAAGATCTACCTTTCAAGCCCAAAATTTTCACTGTTCCATGAAATTCTTTTACACAACCTTGGCCTGACAATTACAAACACAATAAAAAAATAATTAGCCAAATGCAGGTGCAACCGTTCTAAAATGATACGCGAACATACATTATCATACCTCAGTTGCTTTTTTTTAAGAAGAAGATAGTTGTTGTTCGATGCTATGAACGTTATACCATTTGACTTTGATCCTCAATTTAATTAATTCTTAATATTTTCTTCTGTTTCCGCGATTATTACTCATTGAAATAAAACAATTTAACGGATTATATCGCGTATATTATCTCATTTTAGTTCCCGACGTTTCGGAAGCTTTCCAGCTTTCCATGGTCACGGGAGGACTGAGAAAAGATGTATTTTCCTCTGTCAAAGTTACAATTTGTGCAAACTACCCATTTTTTGAAAAAACACAAATAATAACGGGTATTGTGGATAAGTTTGCACAGTAACTTTACACTAGCTTGGCAGAGAATGCGTTCACTACCGAAAATGTCCTTCTTCGGTGCTATTTTCACGCATGTAGGAATGAGATCTTCATCACGGCATTCTTTAAGGAAATTCAATGAACTTCGAGCTCGTGCGAGTCCCGTCCTGAGGTCTTCATACCGCCTGATTTGGTTAGCAACATCCAGTCCGTACTGGTGTACATAATATTTTCTTCTGTTTCCGCGATTATTACTCATTGAAATAAAACAATTTAACGGATTATATCGCGTATATTATCTCATTTTAGTTCCCGACGTTTCGGAAGCTTTCCAGCTTTCCATGGTCACGGGAGGACTGAGAAAAGATGTATTTTCCTCTGTCAAAGTTACAATTTGTGCAAACTACCCATTTTTTGAAAAAACACAAATAATAACGGGTATTGTGGATAAGTTTGCACAGTAACTTTACACTAGCTTGGCAGAGAATGCGTTCACTACCGAAAATGTCCTTCTTCGGTGCTATTTTCACGCATGTAGGAATGAGATCTTCATCACGGCATTCTTTAAGGAAATTCAATGAACTTCGAGCTCGTGCGAGTCCCGTCCTGAGGTCTTCATACCGCCTGATTTGGTTAGCAACATCCAGTCCGTACTGGTGTACATAATATTTTCTTCTGTTTCCGCGATTATTACTCATTGAAATAAAACAATTTAACGGATTATATCGCGTATATTATCTCATTTTAGTTCCCGACGTTTCGGAAGCTTTCCAGCTTTCCATGGTCACGGGAGGACTGAGAAAAGATGTATTTTCCTCTGTCAAAGTTACAATTTGTGCAAACTACCCATTTTTTGAAAAAACACAAATAATAACGGGTATTGTGGATAAGTTTGCACAGTAACTTTACACTAGCTTGGCGGAGAATGCGTTCACTACCGAAAATTTCCTTCTTCGGTGCTATTTTCACGCATGTAGCAATGAGATCTTCATCACGGCATTCTTTAAGGAAATTCAATGAACTTCGAGCTCGTGCGAGTCCCGTCCTGAGGTCTTCATACCGCCTGATTTGGTTAGCAACATCCAGTCCGTACTGGTGTACATAATATTTTCTTCTGTTTCCGCGATTATTACTCATTGAATTAAAACAATTTAACGGATTATATCGCGTTTATTATCTCATTTTAGTTCCCGACGTTTCGGAAGCTTTCCAGCTTTCCATGGTCACGGGAGGACTGAGAAAAGATGTATTTTCCTCTGTCAAAGTTACAATTTGTGCAAACTACCCATTTTTTGAAAAAACACAAATAATAACGGGTATTGTGGATAAGTTTGCACAGTAACTTTACACTAGCTTGGCGGAGAATGCGTTCACTACCGAAAATGTCCTTCTTCGGTGCTATTTTCACGCATGTAGGAATGAGATCTTCATAACTTTGACAGAGGAAAATACATCTTTTCTCAGTCCTCCCGTGACCATGGAAAGCTGGAAAGCTTCCGAAACGTCGGAAACTAAAATGAGATAATATACGCGATATAATCCGTTAAATTGTTTTATTTCAATGAGTAATAATCGCGGAAACAGAAGAAAATATTATGTACACCAGTACGGACTGGATGTTGCTAACCAAATCAGGCGGTATGAAGACCTCAGGACGGGACTCGCACGAGCTCGAAGTTCATTGAATTTCCTTAAAGAATGCCGTGATGGAGATCTCATTCCTACATGCGTGAAAATAGCACCGAAGAAGGACATTTTCGGTAGTGAACGCATTCTCCGCCAAGCTAGTGTAAAGTTACTGTGCAAACTTATCCACAATACCCGTTATTATTTGTGTTTTTTCAAAAAATGGGTAGTTTGCACAAATTGTAACTTTGACAGAGGAAAATACATCTTTTCTCAGTCCTCCCGTGACCATGGAAAGCTGGAAAGCTTCCGAAACGTCGGGAACTAAAATGAGATAATATACGCGATATAATCCGTTAAATTGTTTTATTTCAATGAGTAATAATCGCGGAAACAGAAGAAAATATTATGTACACCAGTACGGACTGGATGTTGCTAACCAAATCAGGCGGTATGAAGACCTCAGGACGGGACTCGCACGAGCTCGAAGTTCATTGAATTTCCTTAAAGAATGCCGTGATGAAGATCTCATTCCTACATGCGTGAAAATAGCACCGAAGAAGGACATTTTCGGTAGTGAACGCATTCTCCGCCAAGCTAGTGTAAAGTTACTGTGCAAACTTATCCACAATACCCGTTATTATTTGTGTTTTTTCAAAAAATGGGTAGTTTGCACAAATTGTAACTTTGACAGAGGAAAATACATCTTTTCTCAGTCCTCCCGTGACCATGGAAAGCTGGAAAGCTTCCGAAACGTCGGGAACTAAAATGAGATAATATACGCGATATAATCCGTTAAATTGTTTTATTTCAATGAGTAATAATCGCGGAAACAGAAGAAAATATTATGTACACCAGTACGGACTGGATGTTGCTAACCAAATCAGGCGGTATGAAGACCTCAGGACGGGACTCGCACGAGCTCGAAGTTCATTGAATTTCCTTAAAGAATGCCGTGATGAAGATCTCATTCCTACATGCGTGAAAATAGCACCGAAGAAGGACATTTTCGGTAGTGAACGCATTCTCCGCCAAGCTAGTGTAAAGTTACTGTGCAAACTTATCCACAATACCCGTTATTATTTGTGTTTTTTCAAAAAATGGGTAGTTTGCACAAATTGTAACTTTTGACAGAGGAAAATACATCTTTTCTCAGTCCTCCCGTGACCATGGAAAGCTGGAAAGCTTCCGAAACGTCGGGAACTAAAATGAGATAATATACGCGATATAATCCGTTAAATTGTTTTATTTCAATGAGTAATAATCGCGGAAACAGAAGAAAATATTATGTACACCAGTACGGACTGGATGTTGCTAACCAAATCAGGCGGTATGAAGACCTCAGGACGGGACTCGCACGAGCTCGAAGTTCATTGAATTTCCTTAAAGAATGCCGTGATGAAGATCTCATTCCTACATGCGTGAAAATAGCACCGAAGAAGGACATTTTCGGTAGTGAACGCATTCTCCGCCAAGCTAGTGTAAAGTTACTGTGCAAACTTATCCACAATAGCCGTTATTATTTGTGTTTTTTCAAAAAATGGGTAGTTTGCACAAATTCTAACTTTGACAGAGGAAAATACATCTTTTCTCAGTCCTCCCGTGACCATGGAAAGCTGGAAAGCTTCCGAAACGTCGGGAACTAAAATGAGATAATATACGCGATATAATCCGTTAAATTGTTTTATTTCAATTAATTAATTCTTGTTTAAATGTAATTTTATGTCTTAAGCAACTTATTTGTAACTTCACAGTGCTTCAGTTCTAACTGTTATGCTGTGAAATTAAATTGTAAAATAAATAAATTTGTTTTTCTAATTGTAATTCTACCATTTCGAGCGAATCACATGTCCATAGAAAAAAAGTATATATTAAGTGCCAAATTAGAATCAAATAATTTTTATATGATTATGTTAGGTACAAAGGTATACTTTACATCTGAAATGTACAATATTATTTAAATATAAGTATATGAAAAAAAAGTATAACATGCCAAAAATTCATTACCATCACCGTTCAAAATATAAATGTATCGGTTTAAGAGCGAATTACTAATATATTACATGCACTAAGTTAAATCTATCCTCTCATATAGATGAAGTATGTATTAGGGAATACACCCATGAAGGTTTAAACACTCATAAATAATTATTATTTACTTCAATTATTAACTTTAAATCATAATCAGGCAGCAGACGTGCGAAGTGTTTTCTAATCATTGTTCCTCCCAATCCGCGATCCCCGCCTCAGTCAATCGTGATACAGTGAACAGGGTAAACGTGTACCAATTTTTGTAAAAAAAATATTCTTGTCGGAGTTTTGGATTTGGTACGTTTTTTTTTCATTACCGTTTATGCTATGTTGAAATGAATGCTTAAGCGTTTTATTGTATTCTCGATACTTATTTAATCTGCATTAAGTTGGAAATGAATAATATAAGGATTGCATTTGTTTATATGGAGTAAATAAATAAAAGGTAATGAAAGTTCATTACCAGTTTCGTCATTACCATAATTTACCATTAATAAGAAAAATGGTAATCAACATAAAAGAATGGTAATGAACATACGTCGTTATCGCGGGTACAATTACCAATCAGATAAAGAGCAGATAAAATGTTGAATGTCTATTTGGTAGAAACGGACGTATTCTGCCTACAGCTACTAAACATCTAAGAAGCTCTTTACATTTGGAGAATTTTCTCTAGAAAAGATCAATAAAAAATACAGCCGCAAAGGGGTATGGGTTTAAACTGTTGTCATATGTTTCCATCTGTTTAGTTAACAAGTTTATACATAGGAAATAAGTAAATTTAATTATCTTTTAACGTCTTTTTTAACAATTTTAACAATATATACGTACTTGTGTGAAGATAACTGTTATCGTCTACTAATTAAGCTCTTACCTACTTAGAAGAAAGTCTATTTGCAAAATAAGAAAACAACGTGTGTACTTTTTACTAACGTGTATTTTTCACATCTATTATTTGATTTTCGTAATAGAATACAAAGATTTTTTCTAAATTTTCCACAGTCAATTTGCGGCGTCTAGCAGTAAATATCCATTTTAATTGACTAAATGATCTTTCAACATCAACTGTTGTTGTAGGTGCATACTTGAAACGATGGAAATAATCTAGAGTTGTGTGACAAACTCATAATGATGATTCAAGTATTATCTCCTTCCCTTGTATCAATTCATTAATTTTTTTATCATGTCAAATCCAGTATTTTTCTTCAAGACATGTTTCAGCTTTTTAAATATATTTTTTCCATTAGCACTCAAATTTAATTTCGATATATGCTTGTATGTTTTTTGAACGATGGCTAAACTTTCACTGAGAGATAGATTCGGCCACTGCAATTTGTTTATAGCGTCTGGAAGTACCTGAAGATATTTTGCTATAAAATTGAAATCATTCCGAATTTTCGCACTGCGAAATGTTTTTTTGCCTTTGTGATACATGCTGCGTCAGAATCACGAAATGTGTCCACAACGCCTTTTATTTCCTCGAAATACTTGTTATAGTATGTCGCAGTCTCAATCCACGTTCCCCAACGAATAATCGTTGGATTTGGAGGTAAGGGTCCATTAACCATTTCTTTAAATGTTTTTATTCTTTTTCGCGATATTCGAAAAACTTTTTTTACATTTTATATTAATTAATTCACTTCTGGAAAAAGAACGCGAACTTGATCAACAACTCTGTTAAGACCATGAGCCAAACATGTAACTTGGAGAAGGTTTGGGAAACTTTTTTTCAATGTTCTACCCGCTTTTTGCATGTACCCTACACCATCAGTTAATAATAACAACACTTTCCCATGTTTATTGTGGTCGGGACCCCAAAAATTATCCAGTGCATTTTTGACGGTATCCGTTATACTTATATTGTTAGTTTGTTCCAATTTTTTGCTTGACAATACATGTGGACTTCCGACTGCATCTTCAAGCAATGCACCGACTATCACATTAGCAATTTGACGACCCCTGGCATCTGTTGTTTTATCAACACTCACATAAATAAGAGCATTTTCTAACTCCTTTTTAATTTTTTGCATTTGTTCGTCGTATATTTGGTTTACGTAATTCTGTCTCAACAAACATTCCGAAGGGACCTCCAAAGTTTTTTCAAATTTTCCAGGGACGCAGTTATTGATAAAATTTTTGAATATGGGATTTTCTAACTGAGACCATGGTATATTACAGCTTACCATAAATTTGGTCAATTCCATCCTAAAATCTTTTTCGACGGATGTATGCTTTTCCGAGTTGAAATGTCGTTCCATAGAAGCTTTTCTCTGGGGGAAACTAACATTGCACTTAGTGCAATATAATTTTGTATCGCGAGCCTGTAATTCAGGATAATCCTTTGTCCGCAACTCCACAAATTCATCGCACGTTTTTTTCCTTCGCGGCATTTTAAAAGCACTTGGCAATAAATATATCACACACAGTTATCAGTACGGATAATTGATAATGTACTTACTAACAAATGACAATGTCAAATAGGAAAAATTATTAATGAGTTTGCATTGCGACTGCATAGTTAATCTATTTAAGTTGTATTGGTACTCAAGTCAAGTATGGAGGTTGGGTATTAAAAAAAAAACTAATGTGTGATACATTTTAAACTCGTAGGAGTAGGCATAGATGTTCCTCAAAATGAGTTTCGCGTCTGTTATTGCTTGTTTTTCATAATCTTTCTGTACTGTCAAATCGTTTTTGTACCCGCGATAACGACGTATGGTAATGAATTTCTATCTTAAATGTAACTTTTTTATATTGAAATCTATTAACATTTTTTAAGTTCATTACCATTTTGTGCTAATCATCCAATTTTTTATTTTGGTTTTGTTCTATGCCTTTGGTAAGAAGTAATAAAAAAGAAACACTGTAATATAATTTTTTCTTAATTATACGCGGATTTGACCAAGAAGATAACTTCATTTTGTTAAAAAATCAAGTAGGAAATAAGTTGCATAATATTTTTAAGGGACCGTATGAAGTAATTGAAGATTCTCCACCAAATGTAAAAATTTCAAAAGATAACAAAGAATATGTAAGTCATAAGAACAATACTAGATTATTTAACACTGATAAATTATGTTACTCATATTATGTTAACACTTCCAAAGGTTAAAAGTTATAATGTAAACCTCAAATAATATGCGTTAATTTTTTTATTATTTTCTTCTCTTTTTCAAAAGGGGGAGGTGAAAGATACTTAGGAGGGAGGTATAATGTATGCCTCAGTTATAGTTTCACCGTAACTTCGCTGTTTACAGCAACATAAAAACATATATTGCTTGAGTGTGTAAATAGATAATATAAAACTCTATGTAACGTTATTTTTATGTTCCTTTATCTTATACTTTATCTCATACTTAATGGTATAACAATATACTATATTCAACTACATGGACTTTTCACGAAGAACCCTATCTCATCATACATCAATAATATGGGAATGAAATGAAATGTTGATAATGAAGGATTAAAAAAAACGGATATTCTAATACTATTTTTTAAATATCGTAAATGAAAAGAAACTAATGTAACACTATCGAGATCAGAATAATTTAAAAAAAAATAGTTTTGTTAGAAAAGTCTATGATTAAGCTGAGAATCGCAAGTTAATAACGATTTATACCATTTATCATTTCTCAACTTGAGTGATAAATGGGGTGAAATTAAACTATTAATACTTTTAAAGAATAAGTACCTACTAAGGCTGATTTACCGATCTCGATAGTGTTACTAATTAGTTTCTTTCCATTTACTATAATAAAAAATAGTATTATTATATCCGTTTTTTTTTCTTAGACCTTCTCTACCAACATCGCATTTCCATTCCCATAACATCTTATTGATTCTTAATCCTTCATTACCAGCATCATATTTTCATTCACATAAAATCTTATATCATTACTATATTCCGCACTTCATTACCATTCCTTGTAAAAAAAAATTGCCCATATCTTGCTAAAATCTGCGTATAATTAAGAATAAATTATATTACAGTGTTGCTTATTCTTATTTCTTACCAATGGCATAGAAAAAAAAAACAAAAACAAAAAATCCTCCCAAATTCGCCTGATTTGCACGAAATGGTAGAATGACCCACCTATGTCAGTGATGTTACTGATACATCGCGCAATGGGTACAGATAGGTTTTCAGATGTGAGCATATTATTAGTAATATACTGTCGTTCTTATGTCATAAATTGGTGATATCGCGAAATCACATCGAATTCGGGTCCTAATATTTCTTGGAAACAGTATGTTGACTAAGCTAGCAATAAGCATCGGTATTTAAAAGAATAGAAAGAATCGTAGTAGTCAATTTACTAAATTTTATATCTATATTTGCTATATCCCTTAAAAGTCACTTAAAATCGAACAGCAAAAAATCAATACATCGGTCATATCATGTCCACGATAATGCCGATACATCGCTTAATTGGCACATCGCAATTCATAACGAGGCTTTATTTCTAATATACATGACACTACTACTTGACTTCTACTAATAATTTTGATACCTATCCTCCTAACTACATTCTTCCTTTGGAAAGGACATAAGGAACAAACGAATTTAAACCTTTGTAATACAATTTGAAAGTAAAAAAAAAACCCCCCGAAGGTAGGATGCAGGTAGGAGGCTATACGACGTTTGAGAAATAAGTTTTTTCTTCGATTGATTCTAAAATTGTGATTTCCACGAACTTTGTGCTTTTTATGATACACGTAATGGATCTAAACTATAACTAACTAAAAAGTTGTATAATGTACAGATTCTAAAAGTGATTCCAGTAGATCAATGATTCGAAGGTGCTTAGAATACTGATGGAATTGCCGCATTTTATTGCCAGCTAAATCCTTTGAGTAAGGTACTCATCAGAGCGGAGGTCTGCACCACGATCCATCAGCAAATCCAGAGCTTCAGCGCACGATCTCCCGCACGAACTCGTTTACTGGCTTCAGGTTGCAGTACTTGGCGTGCTTGAGTTTAGCGGTGGTTCCGTCGGCACGCATCGTGCCAGCTAAGTGAGGGGGAGCAAAATTACTGCCGTAGGTTGCATCCCATAGTAGGCTACGACCCCTCACCCATGGAGCCAATGTGAGCCCGTCCGGTCTTTTGCCGTCAGTGCGACTTAAACCCTAACTTAACCTCTAAAGAACATGTTATGTTTGCTGAGACCATGGCGCGGCTGATGATGTCATTTAAGGTGTGGGGTGTGATGCCTTGAAAACTGTCCCACGGTCCGTTGACAACTTCTGACCGTGGTGGCCAGTAGCTCCGCAAACACATCGTTGTGGCTCGCGAACTTGGCAACCGAGTCTGAGCGTTGCGCCTATCCTGAGGGAGTGGTAATCGAGGAGAGTTCCCACGTTTATCTTAGTTTCTTATAATATGAGAAACGTTTATAAAAATGTCTTGATTAATCATTCTAATAGTATTGTTGACGCGGATATGTTTAAAGTAGCCATATCGCCTTTCAGGAACTGTTGTGCTTCTTGCAGCTTCAATGACATAAATAGCATTAATAGGCAGTACGTTGAGAAAGCTAGGTTAAGCATCGCAGAAATTTATTACACTTGTTATGATAGCTAATGGTGGAAATGGGTTGCTGGGCTTTGCGCGAACGTTGCGGGTTTAATAAATTCTTTAAAGGAATGGGAGGAATGGCGGCGGTTAATTTACTGAATTGCCGTTCTTTGCCTTTTATTCTTTATAATTAATGTGAATGAGTCATTTTACGCCTATTTTACGAGGTTCTGATGGACCACTAGGCTTGGCTCCTTATTTTTAAAGTTCCGTAGAAAAAACGGAAAAAATATAAATTTGTCATGTCCGTCCATCCGTCCGTTTGTCATAATCATAATCATAATAACGTTTATTGCACCATGGTAACAAGTTCTTACAAAATATATGGGTATCACATGGACCCTGTCTCAGGGATTGTGGATGGGCTACATAAGTGGATGGTCATTCTTAAACGCGAATGCCTTGAAGCAAGTCAAGACGCTTATGCTACGTACTATTCTTCATTCGATTCATGAGATTTCAATAGATGGCGCTGATAACATCCATTGAAGTATAAATATTTTATTCCGTTGGTAAGCGGACTCAGTTTGTTTATTTTCGGTGATGTCCAAAATCCAGAAACTATAGAGATTGTATCTTCGATTATTTATGAAATGTTTCTAAGGACAGTCTAAATTCGAATCAGTTCTACTACCGATGATGATTTACGCGCAATCCAAAAACACTATCTTTCCTATAACTGTTGCCAGGATTCGAACTCTGGGCCCCTTAGACGTTTTAAACAGCTGCATTCAGCCCCTCAGCCATTGAGACTTGGTGAGGGTTAATGAAATTTATTACCATATTCAGAATGACGTAAGTTTACAGGAAATTCGAGTAATGCTTTTAGTATAAATATTTTTTTAAATGATTATTTGTTTAGGTTTATCAAAAAGTAATTGTAATTTTACACGAATATTAATAACAAATAATAAATTCACTTGCTATTCGTTGTTGAAAAGTGCAACAATTACTGATTGGTTTACGCTCATACTTAGAGGGTAGACTGGAAACATAAATATACCGTTCTAGTTTTTATTGCAAAGAAACAGCTCGTCCGCTAGCTATAGCCATTCCCGTCGGTTCGATTGTCTTGTTTGATTGCTTTCTATTACTTATCAAGTTTTAAAATGAATTCTCATTACAACATCGATTTAGTGAAAAGGTCACAGATAATGCCTTGCATAATGAAGGCAAAAATATGGCAGAAATTGCCAAAGAAACCGGTGTAAATGTAAGTATTGTTTTATATATAATACAAATATAATGAATATATTCAAACGATATCTGTATTATACCATATTTCTACATATTTTTGCAGTGAAAAACGGTTGCTTTATGGGTGCAACGATTCGGAGAAGAAGGGTCATTATTGCACCGCCAAAGAACTATTTACCACGGCTGATTGACGCACAGCAGCTTCGTTAGTCCGGGAGTATGAAGTAAACGGTTTTCAAACAACTAACCGTTACATACGCCCGTTTATATGACACAAAAGTAGACACTATTCGCCGTGTCCTTGATAGTGAACGATTGCATCATCGTAGGCATGCGGTCAAACTTTTACTAACACCACATCACGAAGAAGAAATATTTTAGTTCGCCCGGGAACACTTAAATGACGATTGGAGCAATGTCATGTTTACAGATGAAAAAAATATTTTATAAGTGGAGTCCGGTCGTATTACTGTGAAAATGTGGGGCTGGATGAGTGCTGATCCGGGAGAACTGGTCCGCCGAGTCGAGCGAAGAATGCTGACTATTACAATGTGCTGGAAGAAACCGTGTCACCAACTATTAGAAATGTCTATCCAGAGGAAAAATTATCAGTAACTACGTTCATTAAAATAACTGTCCGGTCCCATACATCGTTTGCAAATTGTGCGTGAGTGGTTTTACCAGCACAATAATATAAATCTCATATCGTGGCCTACTAGATCACCTGACTTAAATTCCATAGAAAATGTATGGGGTGTTATCATCAGAATATTCAATAATGACATGTTTTAAGTGTAATAATGAAATTACCTATGAATAAAGTATTTTTGAATTTGAATGTGATGAGCAAAACGCAGAAATATTGGAGACACACTGTGCTACCATTTGGGGTAGTATTCATGGTTCGGGTCTGTGTCATCATTTCTTAGAATTTATGCGTTCCCGTGCTTGCGAGCAGTTATAGATAAAAATGTGATAATTAGCTATATATTAGTTCAATTACTAACTTTTTAACTATTCTACAATACTACATTATTTTTATTGTTTGAAATTGAAAACTATGGTTAATTTTTTTTAAGTTTCTACTATGACAATAAATAACTTTCTTTTGTGTTGTTCAGTTTATTACAATCTTTTTTCATGACACTTCGACTAATTGATAAATGATAAGCAAAAGTGAATCAAACAGCAACATCTAAATATTATAGTTAACTAACTATTTATAAACAGATCTCAGTTTTATTTTATACTCAATTGTATTCAGTAATAAAATAAGACAAGTATTGTTTTGTTAAGGTGAAGCTTCAATCCTCTTTCTGATTCCAGAAACGAATAATTAAGCTGTAGCCTCAACAAAGTATTTAAATTGTTTTGTTTTTGTTTTTCACTTGAATAATATTTTAAAAATAAGTATTATTTTATTTTTATTGTCTTATTATTGTATATCCATTAGTACTTTAGGTTAATTGTACGCACATACCCATTTATCTAACTTCATAGTAATAATAATAAAAAGCACTCCTTATTCAGTGGGGTTTTCTAAAAATAAACCTTTACTTTTTTCTACTAATTTATATAGACCAAAGTTAAAAATGTATACAGCCGAGACAACTGCACAAATGTCATATCAGGTTAAAAAAATATGTTTGTGAAAAAAACAACACAACATAAAAATAAAGTGTTTGTTCATTCTGAGTCCAAATAACGTGCACTATCTACAATATGAATACACAAACAATGACAGACAATTGAATATAGATCTATCTCTTTAATAGCTAGGAATTCAGTCATGTTTCAAATTGTTAATTGTAAATTTCTGAATGTTTTAATATGAAATATTTACATACAAATATATGTCCAAAATTTGTATTTTCATTATGAAAACATGTAACATTATATTTTTAGGGCAACCCTATGTTTTGATTGATAGCCTATAGCCATAACATAGATAGGCATTAATTGGTTGGAAAAATTTATACAAATAAATGTAGGAAGTAAAACAAATTATTATCTAATTCCTAATCACAGCCACTTCATTTATTTATTACTTCTTTTAAAATCCATATAGTTCGCACTTGCAATACTCATATCCTCGTATGCTATTTTAAGACAGGAATAATAAACATAAGTTGTTCTTTAACTATAAGCCCGCCTATTGTCATTATTTATTTAATCTTTAGATTTTTATTTTTTGTAATTTAATTTTGGTATTCAATTAATCACACTAGTTGTTTATAACTGTATAAAATTCATATCAGTTCAAGATCTGTTTTTCGAATA
The DNA here is from genome assembly GCA_905404275.2 of Hedya salicella. Lineage (NCBI taxonomy): Eukaryota > Metazoa > Arthropoda > Insecta > Lepidoptera > Tortricidae > Hedya > Hedya salicella. The sequence continues at coordinate 18,210,660 of FR990099.1, read as the reverse complement.
AGTTTAAAACCGTGAATTCGTGAATAAATTCTTTATACTTACGTTGTATAAAATGGCGGCAACAGATTTTGTAACGATTGTTTCTTTTAAAGATCGCCAATTGCTTTAGGAGGGCAATAGGCTAGCTAGCGTTGCAACATTACACAATTTGTTAAAAAGAAGGGTATACCACTTGTTAAATATGGATGTCGTTGTAATTTCGGTGTAAGTTTTTTTCGATTTGATGATTAATAGTAATCTTATTATATCGAACATACATTTTAGTAACTACAAGACTATTACATTTAATTAAGTTATTAAAATCGTCAGTTTTGGTCACAACGACGCCATCTTGTTAATTTTTGCAAAGTTAGCCTGCATCCGGCCAAGCCATTGACCCGCAAAGGTGACCATCCAATTTTGCTGTCGATAGTACAGTAATGACATTCGGAGTATTAGGTGTCTTATTGTATATGCCGCTATTTGGTTTGATAGTTAAATAACATAAATATGTATTTGTAGGGGCAAGGAGGGGGGCTCTCCATACATGTAGCAGCCGTTTTTTTATAACATGTTTTTTTTTGTTAAAGTTTACAAATAACAATCCGTGAATGTGATGCATGAAACAGTTTCAGGCATCACATTTAAATATTTATCGTGCAAATTACGATTTGTCAACTATAACTTGCTTATAAACTTTCCTTGTTTACTTACTTAAACTAAGTTACTTGCTTATAGTTGACGAAACGTAATTTGCACGAATATCATTTTTATTACCTTATTGAAATAGATAAACTTAGCCGTTCATAGCGATAACACTCATGAGTGAAAATATTATTCCGTGAACTAACGAAGTAATTAACTCAGTACGACACCACTATGCTCTCTTTACTGTAAGTCACGTCAGGTACACGTCTCTTGCATTTCGTAACTGACTTGCGAACGTGACAAATAAGTGAAGAATTAGGTAACAAGAAGCGAATGATGGCTTACATAATATCGTGGCTCAGTCCTTACAAAAAAGGCGAAGTACGTGAAAGTTACAGTCACTATGTCACTTTTTTTAACTGCCACGCACCTGGATTACGCCCTAATTATATTTCCCAAATTAAGTACTTCCAACTACAAGCTAAGGTTGTATATATAAACCATAAACTTATCCGAACTTTTAGTAAACAAAGATGAGATGACCTACAAATAATATAGATCAATTGCGAAGGAAAAATGTCAGTCACTGGACTATGCGATATAGGTAGGACTCGAATCCACGATCGTTGTTTATACGCAACAGTGCTCAGGCGAGCTACCACATTGTTTCGTTCACCAAATCAAATCAAATTTCGTATTTGCAATCTACCGCTGTCAGCGCCCTCTGTATATTTCTATTTGAAATTCAAAGTCTATCAGCACATTTATTGACTTTGTTAGAAGTATAATATACCAAAGGTAACCTAACTCGGCTTCTACATGAGAATCTAAGAAAAAATATTTAAAAAATTGGTTGTCTGTAGAGTCGGTTTACGGACGATAATTTTACGTGATAACGTGGAAGAGAGATAGTTGCATCACAAGCTAAACGCTCGTCTCGTGACAATGAGTGGAACGTGACACTTTTTCGTGCGTTCTGCCGGCGTTTATCGATTTATAAGACTTTATCACGTCAAAAATCGATTTTCAACTTGCAAAATGATACATTTTAGAGAAATACGTGTAAGAAATGGACACACACAGCCTGCACAGTCTTTATTTTTCTTTTTTCCCAGTGTCAAAATTAGTTGCTATACTAGTAAGTGAACGTGACGAATACGTGAAGATTTAGGTGACAAAAAGCTAATGATGCCGAAATGGCGCGGCCTGCTGGCCTTACAAAAACGACGATACACGCGACAGCTAACGAGCGAGCTTCATTACCGCCGTTTCGAGGGCCGCGGGAGTTTTTATTTGACCCGGATGTAATGGCGATCCTTGGGAACATACAGAGCGAAATGAAGAGCAATTGACAACTCGCTTTAAGTTTTTTTTGAGAATTTATGTCTCGTTCGTCATTGCAGAGTTCGAAATTTGGTGATCCTTAAAATGTGTGCTTGGTGTGATTTCAGGATACGATAATTAAAACTAAGTTTTCCCCTTGTAGCTTTACTACCAAAGAGATAAGTCTTATTTTGTTATAGATTACATTTTTCAAGAGGTAGAATTGGATGCTAACGAGATCAATCTAAGGTTTCTACAGACGAACTGCATTCTAATATTTTTTTATTCAACAGTTGCCGACGGCGCGTGGTTTCTCGTGGTGGTCCTTAAATGGAATTAAATTGAAGACAGGTGGCTAAGAGAAAACTGAGAATAGGACACAAATAAAGAAAAAACCATGTATTCAATCACAAAATTAAATACAAAACGAATATAGTAAAATAAATCAAATAGAAACCACTACATTTAGAGAACCGCAAAAATCATTATATCTACATACAGAGTTTAGCTCTTATCCATGTATTGACGAAGTCTTTTAAAGATCGTGTCCCTGTAGTTGACCTAAGACGTGTCATTTGGCGCGACGTAATATTGTAAAATTCGGTAACACTCGCTACCTAAGTAAAGCGAGCTATAAAACCAGATACACCGTTTTCATTATCCACGTAACTCGCCGAAGCCTGGCGAGGGCTAGGGCAGAATAGACACCATAAAGAGTTGGCAAGGATATAAAATACGACATGAAATTTAAACTATCTTCACGTAGAAATTGTACTATTTTGACGATTCTATTAAAGTTTACCACAAATTAATATTACTAATCATAATCATCATATCAGCCTAAAGACATCACTATTGGACAAAGGCTCTCTCCAAGGATTTCCAGAATGAATCCTGACCAGATCGACGATCAATCTTATTGGGGCCTTCACGCGCTGCTTTGCCCTGCACGCGGTCACCACACAAGAACCTTTCTGCCTCAGCAGCCATCGGTTTTACGATCCCGCCCACTTACGTCTAGCAACACTGAACTATGCGCTATCGACGACCGTGGTTCAGAAGCGCATCACCACATGTCTAAATCCAATAAGCATAGCAATAGCTTCGAGCATAGCTCGGTCCAATGGCCTTTGATGTTAGTATTTAATATATATTTTTTATAGTAAGTGTTTTTAGATATGCCACTTGCGTAAATGCTACACGCTTAGGCGTTAGCGGCCACATCACAGCTCTGGAGTGTCACTTCTGAAAATCCGTGTTAAAACTCGTCTACGAGTAGTTCGTTCGTGATATAATTAGACACGTGAGTACTGAACGTGCTTCGGTTTACAGGTCAAAATATACTGGTTTGTCAAGCAAATTGTAAAGTTTGACTTTAGAAAGAGAAGTCATGGGCGAGATACAGTTGGACATGAGCTTATTGGTAACATCATTTTCGTTTTATTCAGGTTAATTATTTGACCAACTCGTTAAAACAACACCACAAACATTACAACCTACTAGAAGGTACTAGGAGGAAAAACCCATAACCTTCTTGTTTCAGCGTAGTCGGGTATAAAATGTTCTTTAACCATCTGTGGATCAGCTACCCCTATACTAAAAATAATTGAGATCCGTTTAGCCGCTTAGGCGTGCTGAAGCCGCTAAGGCATACCTTTATACATACAAAAAAAAGATTTTGTCGCAGTGACCTTTAACTAGTCCTTTTAACTTTTTTTTCCAGAATACATCTAATGTACTTAAACGAATTACCAAGACGAATATTACAGCACCATATGTCAAAATAGTCTGCAAAGTGCGGAAAGAAATACACACATCCAAATACCCATATACATACTCTCGAAGAACATAACCCTTCTTCTGTCGGGTAAAAAGAATCTAATTTTAAGACCTAAGAAATGAAGTCCTCTGTATACTTTTTCCTCTAAGCCCGTGCATTAGGTCACCGCATCGTAAACACGCGCAATAAAAGGTAACGGGAACGTTACGTCGGCGTTAAAGATTTAACGTCGTTAGCGATTGATGCCGCGCAAGTTAATAAACTGCTGTTTACCTACTACAGTAAGGCACATGTACCACCACCAACGAGAGGCGAATATTTAGCTATCAACTGTTTACTCGCTTAAGACGGGTGTATAGCAGTACCTTTTCCATACAAACGCTCTCGACTGGTTTTTGACGACAAATGATTTATTTGGTACCTACGGAGGATGTAAATACGTGTTCTTTTTTTAACCGACTTCAAAAAACGTTTTTTTTTTTTTTAACATGGAGCATGCCGAAAAAGCAAGCAAATTACTAATTTTAACCTCTGCCAAAAAATGTCTCGTGTAGAAATATGGAAAAAAACATAGGGTCCTATTTAGTCCTACTCTTTCTGGTTCTATATTGAAAACAAACTCTTACGTATGTCAAAATTTGGGGGAGGATACGGTCGAGAGCCAGACTTCAAATTTCGCCTTTTTTATTTAGAATATTCAGCCAGAGCCGTGAGTGTCTCAAAAGGAGCGATAATCGCGACAGAAGCGATATTTTCAAATATCTATTACTTATTTCAAATGTTTCTTTGCCATCGCATCCGCTTAAGAAACTAGCAAAAGATAAGATCCTTATGTTGTTGAATCCTTGATCGCAGTGGACACATTCTGTCGGCTAACAACTATTGATATAAATATACCTCTTTTACTGACCTGTGTCAGTAAAAGAGGTATATATCAACATCTATTGTACGTTTCTTGAACGAGAGACTAGTTGATAGCTACAAACTTTTTCTTTAGCAGTGAAATAGGTGCCTAAGGGTGCGTTCCTACAAGATTTCTACTGAAGTGGAGTCGAGTAGAGCTTTATGAAATGGACCGTCGCTGTTGAAACCGAGTGAATTTGAAAGCGAATTATACGGATAACAGTACCTAACCTAATTCCGATTCTGATGTATATTTATCACAATCACGCCACTAACCATTTATTAGAATCCACGTTAGTCCAAGCCTAGTTCCCAGTAGCCACTAGTCAGCAGTAGCCATGATGACGGGGTATGAAAATCAAAATTGTATTTAGTTCGTCAGTTAGATAAGAATATAATTATAATTTTTCAAAATAATTTTAAAAATACTCAGACAAATCGCATTAAAGTTAAGGAATGGGGGCTCGACATTTTGACTCAATGTATCGCCTTTATTTTTTGGTTAAGTACTTACGTAAAAAAAACAAAAAATACGTCTCCAATATTTTTTATTAATCTACATGGCGGACTTACCTATTATTAAAAATTAGTCATAATCCCTATTAGACACGTGAAAAGGTGATGTGTAGTAAGTTCGAAAACAGAGGCCAAGATATGCTGATACATCATGTAGTTGGGTTTTATTCAAGGTGTTTTTGATTACGGCTTAGAGCATTTAACTACTGGAGATGCCATACGAATACATTCCCCTCTGCTTAAACCATCGCGAAATCTCCGGTTAGTTTATACGGTAAATTGTCAGTGTGCACAACAATTTTTTGATTGTAGGTGTTTTCTTTTTTTTTAATTTTGTTCGTTTGTAGAAAAAGGAATATTTCCGTAATGTGCCGTAGTTATACTGTTTTTTGTACGTGTTACCTCACCCCCCGCTGTAACCGTAAAAAAAATATGAAAATGTGCGCAAAGTTGATAATTTGTGAACGGCGCAGATAGCGTAATGTGGGAAATCGTATTAAACGTGATTGCTTTTACGGGTGTAAGCTGAAGTAATATATATTTTCAAAGAACCAAATTTTTCTTAGCGGCTGCCGATTCCATCCCCTCTGTGGGTTGCGCTCCTCCCACTGAAGCCGATTACTGGTAAGGAAGTAGAAGAAGATAAAAACTGGCCAAGTGCGAGTCGGCCTCGCGCGCCGAGGGCTCCTTACAAAATATACGGTACAAACGGCCGTATCTATGAAAATCCAGTGTTAACAAGATAGCATTATGATCTTGGTCGCCAGTTTCGTTTTGTTGAGTATAGTGTGATGTGTGCGATTTGTGTACAATTGTCTCCTTTTTAACGAACTCCCAAAAAATGAGGAGGTTCTCAATTCGTCGGAATCTTTATTTTTTTTAATTAATTTATTTACTAGCCGCCTGGGCTTCGCACAGGTAAACTTAGGAAGAAGATGAGACCTAAACTTTCCTGTACTGTATGGACCATGGAATAAAATAGGTATTTGTTGAAGATCTTTCTTATACTGTTTTACCCAAAATTCTCAATTTCCATGCAACTTGGCAACCCTTGCATTTACCGCAGTAAATGTAGGGGTTGTAGTTGCCAACTTCACCCCAATAGTTTCCAGCTAATAGCACTATAAATACATACATCTATCTTCTATCTGTCTCTCTATTTGCATAGAAAGAGGAGGTTTTTTAGGAGCCGATCGCGGAAATGCCAGAACATAACACCTTTCAGCCAGAATTCTTCCTTTATATAGGCCGCGAGTTTGTCGGTCGGAACTTTCACCACGACGTACCTTTTGCCGTGTGTCCACTTAGTTTACGATCGGCACTAGCGAGTTTCTCGTATCGACAGTCAGTGCACCTCTCTCGCGCACCCTTGTAGTGCGTAAGAGATAGACCGTCGTCGAGCTCTCGATACTCGCTCGTGCCGAACTTATGGTAGTGCCATAGATCTTAGCAACCTATAATCGCGATTATAGGTTGCCCCATTTACCTACCATGAAAAAAGTACACTTCGTGAAAGAAACCTTTTACGGGTCAAATGTTTTGTTTACATTACATTTTTAAACTTAATATATTCGTTTAGAATTTCATGTAAAACGAAACATTTTAACAGCGAGACTTAATGATTAAAATTACTGAAAGCTAGAAAAAGTGTGTGGTGTGAGCTGAAAAAACGCACAGATAAAATATGTGTGCACCGTACACCGTACACCGTGTGCCGTGACCTTTTTACCTTAATTGCTACAACATTAAGCAAATAAGATGTAGTAATAAACGAAATTTAAACTTTGCTTATTTCCATAGTAATTCTAAGTTATGATCCGTTTGTAAGAATAGCTAGGATTATACCGTACTACGCTGCACTTTGCTACGAGCCGCAGAGAATGATTTTCTCGAAATCTTAACAATTACAGCCGTAAGTAATTCAGATATACTCGTATTGTTCTGAGCCTAGCATGATTAGCATGAATGGAATTGTTCTTAAATAATTGATAAGTTCAGGCGTTACTTTGCGGAATTTCATATCAGAATAATGAATTATAGTTCCTTTATGGGTGCTCCGAAGCCAAAACCTTTTTTGTGGAAGTGGGGCGCCGTTTAAGGGAGAGAGGTCTGGACCCACGCTCCTTGTCATTCTTGGTGTAGAGGCTGGCTGTCGCTGTTCAAAGGGCCGCTAGCGTGATGGGCACCCTTGCGCCGGGAGTGACTAGGGTTGGGTTGTTTGACTAGGTTTAGTTTGTAGAGTTTAGTTTTAGCTTATTTTAGAATTTTATGGTTTGTTTTGTAATGTCTTAATAATTATGAATGTGCTTAACTTTGTAATAAACTTTATTATTTGTCCAATAAAAAATGAGATCAGTTCCTTTATTAGTTCACGTATAGATAAATTATGTATTTAGCAGAATCGTAAAGGAACTATAATTACTTAATTTGATTTTTTTCTTATAAAAGTCATTTTAACAAATAATCAGTAAACCGATAGAAACCCCGATACATTTAGAAAACGGCTGAGATTTATAAAGGAATTTATGATGTAAAAAAAAACCATTCGCTCCCCCTAACTCCAAAATTTACCAAGCGAAAATGTTTCTGGATATTTTTCTTGTGATATTAATTCGAAACCACCTTCCTCTACAACAAGATATGAGCTCTAATGAATAATACAGTAAAACACACAGCGTTTTTTATCCAGTGAACAATAAAGTGGCATATATTTGACTTAATTGTATCACTACAACTTGTAGATACGTCACAAGCTTCGCCGCGCTGATGGAGTATAAGTACACATTGCTCCCTAAAGAGCATGGTGTACTATCACTAGGTTACCAATACGCATACGTTCCATAATCAAGTAAGTGCTGAATTCACTTAGCTGTGAACAGTGATCACGGGGTCGTATCAGCAATCACTTTATCACAACACATGTATTTAGCAGCGGCGGTTCTGTCCGCGTTATCAAGACTTACGTAGCTTTTGTTTTAATCCATGCTCTAATATAATTTGGGTGCCAAGTTTTATCGCCATGGTTTATGCTTTCCCGCAGATTTGCACGGTGTAATAAAGAAGTTAAATTGACGCTATTTAAAGCCTACTGTCAAACATTCTAAACGTGCAGTCTGTTGGTAAGATTTACGCATAGGGTATACATTGCGAGTTCAGTATATCAACGCCTTGAGGATGTTGTTGAGGTTGTGTAAGCACTGCAGTGCATTCGATATGTTTGGTGAGATGCACGTACATGACTTTTTGCTAGTAGGCGAAAAAGAAATGCCTCGCTGCTGAGTAAAGTACAGGACACCAGCAACAGCCTCCTAAATTCGTTGGAAGGGCGTCTTGACTTCCTGGTAACTAAATACTGGGTAGAAGTGGATACTTGCAGGGCCAAGTAGAGCAACAGTTCTGTTTGCCCCTCTAACTAGCTGCTTCACTGTGATGCAATCCAGTTGTGAGTTACTATGTATACGTAGCTATAGTTTTATTGTTATGGTACAGTTACCAGCATCAATATCTGCCATAACAAAGCGGGTGAAAATATCTGAATAGTCCTAATAGCTATAGAAATAAAGTCGCGTCAGATATTTATGCACTTTTGTTGCGGCAGATCCTAATGCTCGTGACTGTACCAACAAAGTCATTAAGTCTTTCTGTGTTACTAACGTTATATGGAACGTATCAGGTCTGAAATAAAGGATTTTTATTTTATTATTTATCAAAATCTTTCGACAGTTGTAGCGTTATTGGGTAAGAAACATTCAAACATTACGGCACGTTTGGCTAAGTCTGTTGCACAACGGTCTACGTAGCCAGCAGTCCGGGTTCAAATCCTAGCCAGGTCAAGTGTTTGTAATATTAGCATAAATGTTTGTTCCTGGGTCTTGAGAGGTATTTTTTTTGATGCATTATATTTATCTACATATACACCGCTTTTTTTCCTGGAATTTTAACAGGTGCCACTACCCGTCCATACAACCAACTTTTACTATGGGGAGACACAAGTGTTCCTTAGTTTGAGACTAGGTCAGTTTTGTGTAACATCGTCCCTGAATTTTTTTCACACGTGAACATAAAATATTTTCATAAAACTTTCCACGCAGGTATATGAGTATTGTTAACTGAGAAACGTCAATCGCATGTAAAAGTCTTCGATATAACCAAGGTTTTGGAGTTTAATCGATGGTTTATGTATGCATTTGCATAACTGTGCATATTACAATCAAGTAAGTGCTTAAAGCACTTAGCTGTGAGTCGCCACACGCTTCACCATCGTATCAGTAATCACTTTATTATCACACAATTACGACAATCTCCGTCACTTAGCTGCCGGAAGCTAAACCAAACATATTGATTGAAGTTTACTTCGCCGTATTGATTACCTATTAAACAAATACATAAATAGGTATTTGGGAAAAATATATACAGTTATATACCAATACTTAAAAAGCAATACATAAACTTTGTACGGCTACCAGGCGACGGTATACATATATAATGTATAAATAATATCAAGTTATACAATTTCATGATTAACATTATTTAAAAAATGTGTTTAATAGATATTACACGTTTAATATAGTGTAAGTTACGCCAATAAGCTCCATCAGTATAATTACAGTGCAAAAATTCAGTTTGAAATGAAGCCTGAACCCAAGCAATTGCATCTCGCATAGTAATGTCGTAAGCTTCAGGATTGTGTCGTGAATTTTTCAATTTGCTGCCGGTGGGTAATAACCGTTTATCTGCGCCCGAGACGGCTTAATTGACCGATGTTTATGTATAGTCAGCTGCCGAGAAAAGTGACCTTCTACCATGCAAACATTATATGGCTGTGGGGACAGATTTCTCTGCAGCTCACCATACACGGGTACCGTGAAACGATGACAATAAAAATCGGCCAAGTACGTATTGGACTACGCAAAATGAAGGGTTTTGTACCTGATCGGGATGATTATATACTACTTTCTATCTGTTATCTATTTATGTTAAAGATAGGTTTGAGCTTAATTAAAATATTTACAACAAACTCAAACTGTAAAACTACGATACGAAAAAGTGCACGAGCAACAGAGCGTAACTTAATGAAGGGAACGTTTTTAAGGCACTAACGTCTTTTTCTTGAAAAGTTCAGTTTTTCGGCAACGACGTTGTAGACATCTTCTTGTGTCACAATAAAATTAGATTACAGCTAATAAAAAAACCTATGTCGTACAGAAGCCTTACAAACTACTGTTTTCGAGAGTAATTTCGTCTTTCGCGTATAATTTTGTCCACAAATTTTCCAAGAAATGCGATATTCACTCGTCAAGGCAATCGTATAAATCGTACATCGCGCCAATAATCAAACAAAATGTCATCATGAGACTCTTATCTTCAGCGTAGTTGGGTAAAAAGTATCCTACAACCATCTGGAGATACCCATCTACCCGTGTACCATTCCAAATAGTTGGAATCCGTTTAGCCGATTTAGCGTGATGAAGCCACAACGACACGTACAAACAAACAAAAAATAAAAAAATGAAATGTTTTCGATTCAGTGACCGCCAAAGAGTCCGTAACACTCATTTTTTGAAAATACCTTCAATGTACAGACATTTCATTTTTACAACTTTAAAATGTTATAGATTTTTCAAGGACCCATTTCACCCGTAGCCTAGATCATTACCATTGTTGTTAGTAACTGTCATTATTGTCTCCTGAGTTACGGGACAGAATAACGACAACAAAAAGTTGATCCTCCCACCTATCTGGGATTCTATTACTAAACTTCGGCTCTTTTTCTCTCCTTCTATTAGTCGGTCTGCCACCTGTACCTATGTCTTGAACCGTAATAAGTAGATATTAATGAAATAATGATCTTTATTCTGTAAGTAGGCCACAAGAGCACTTTTACAAGTCTGACTCTACGGCGTTTCCCAAGAGGAGACTACTGAAGAGAAGAAAGCCGAAACAAACTCAACATTCAGTCATTTTTTCGAAGTAACTCTTATATCTATTACAATATTTGTACTTAGCCTATCCTAAATATATGTTTTGAGTATATAAACTCAATGCGTAGTTCTTCAAGAAAACATATCAAAACTTAAAAAAAGTAAATAAAATATGGCATATAAAAAAGCAAAATACTGATTTTTTATTTAAAACAACTTACAAACGTTTGATATGCCACCTTATAAGAACCGTGTCCCGGTAAAAGTAAATTATTTGGTTTCTGTTTTGGACCATGCATTTTTGTCTGTTAAATAGTCCTCTACCCTATCATAAGCCTTTGCCATTAGGGACTCTTTTAAGTACTTTTTGAGAGCTGGAAATTATTGGAGCTGGATAATTTTAAAGCATCATCTGATAGCTTATAATAAAAATGTATACATTGTCTTACGAATGATTTGGCTACTTTACGAACGCGGAACTTTCTAATAGCGATTTTGTTTTTATTTCTAGTATTAAAATTGTGGATATTTTAATTCTTAGTAAAATACTCTAGGTTCTTAATAAAATAAATAATATTCTCATAAATATATTGAGACGCTACGGTTAATATGTTGATGACTTTAAAAAGTTCTCTTAAGGAGTCACGGGAGTTCAGGTTATATATAGAACGAATCGCTCTTTTTTGTAACACGAATATAGTCTGTATGTCAGCTGCTTTGCCCCAAACCAGAATACCGTATGACATGATACTATGAAAATAACTATGATATACTAAGCGAGCAGTATCAACATTGGTCAATTGTCTAATTTTTCTAATAGCGTAAGCTGCTGAACTTAATTTACCTGCAAGTACTGCTAAATGGGGACTCCATTGCAAGTTCTTGTCCAGTGTTATGCCTAAAAATAATGCCCTATCCACCATTTCTAAACATTCACCATTGAGCGATATAGTAGAATTAGTACAATATTTGATTTTTTTATAGAATGTGGCCGTTCTGTGGCCGCTGTAACCATAATATAAAAAGACCGGCCAAGAGCATGTCGGACCATGCTCAGTGTGGAGTTCCACAGCCTTTCATACAAAAACATGCTCTACATATGATAAAAATGTGATTTCAAAAAGGGCACTAAAGCAAAAGAGCGTATTTCTACGGCACTTACGACCTTTTGCAGAGAAACACGGTTTTTTAGCAATAACTCAAAAACGGTGTTTTTGACCATGTTGAAAATTGGATGATTAGAGAGATGGAAAGAATTAAGGTATATATTTGTATTTTTTTCATACCGTCGTATTTTGAACATACCGTCTAGAAAATAGAGGGACACAATTTAAGTTACTTTCGAAGTGATTATTTAGGAAAATATTCACTTAATCCATTTTTTTAAAACCTTGAGATCTTTTTTAAAAGAATTATCGAAGTATGTGCCACACATTTATATTTGCTGAATTTTTTTTTGTGCTCTAAATCGCGTTTAAAACCTCACCTTTATTTGGTGAAACGTCAACATCCCTCCCACATACATCCTCTCCCCCTGCAGCCTCCACGCGCAAAAACAGGAGCAAAGTGTGTAACAAACGACGTGGTCCACACTGTCAACATGACAAGGAGCGGCCATGTTTTTTCCACCGTGACGTCACAGGATGAGAATTAAGCCACTTTATGCAAATCAGTGTTAAATATAGGTACGTAGTATATCTAATTGTGATACTTTGTACACAAAAAAGATTTTGCGTGGTGGAGGTGGTATTTTGCTAAAGCACATGATATATTTTGTAATTTCGACCAAGGAATATGCGCAATCGAAAAGTGAATATTATTCATTCGGATCACAAAATATTCCATTATAGGTACTTTTAAATTGAAAATTAACGTCAGCATTGGAAAATCTTGGGTATTTGCCAAGTTAATAATGAAGCGCACCTATAGGTGAGAGATTTAGGCAAGTGTAGGTACTTGGTTTCAGAAAGTGACTTTACTTGTTGGAATGTCATGGAAAACTATTCATGTCCTAGTAATATTCATAATAACAGTTACTCCTTTTACATACATTTTCATCAAAAAAGATAACTTGTAATCACACTAATGTACAGAAGCATTGCTTTATATATTGCGAAATCCTATTAAGCAATTTCCTGTACAATTTCGAATCTAGATCTCCATAGAGAGGTAACAAATAGTGCATCTTTCCTGTCCGGATACCCTCTGGTACTGCATTCAAATAACGTTCAAGCTCGTATTACAATCGCAGGAATTTATACTGGACATTCGCAAAAACATTAAACCGCGTATTTTCGTTTCATTGTGAAACAATTTTCTACTATTTTTTTCCTTTATTTTGATTAGAATAAGCTAGTGAGTTTTCAACCCATGCTTTGTTTGCTCGTTTGCACTTTGTTTCTTTCATCTGGCTTGGCGAATAAGTTAGTAACATCAACAAGTAAATATTGTGCTGCTATGAGAATAATCGCGGTTCGAACTGGATATTGGGATACTTTGCATTAAACATAGTAAACAGACAAATACTTTATACTGTTCTTGTAGCGAATTAAAAATCTTTTGGGCATTTTTATCTAGAGTTGAACTTCAAGATCTTTATTTTTACATTTATAACGTTACTAGCATCCGCCCGCGACTTAGTCCACCTTAAATTCGTTTATTGGGGATAAGGGTAATTTTCCGGGATGAAAAGTAGCCTGTGTCCTTCCCCGGGACTCAAACTATCTCTATACCAAATTTCATCCAAATCGGTTCAGCGGTTTAAGCGTGAAGAGGTAACAGACAGACAGACAGACACACTTTCGTATTTATAATATTAAGTATGGATTTAATCGAATAGCTTTAAATGAATAAATCTCACTGACATCGTCTCCATTTTGTACCAAGCTTGTAAATAATGAAAACATTCTCTTTTAATATACGGCGTCATATTACTATAATAAATATTGACACACTCAATGCATAAATTTATTCAGTATCCACTTTAAACATGCTACAAATCTCTACAGCAAAATCTCAATTTTCAGAACGGTGAATATGAAGAGGCTTAAATTAGTGGTGAAACTGGACCCTCGTTCATAAAAAGTCCGCCATAATCCTTAAATATGGCAACCCTAGCTTAGTCCCTCATTAACCTTTACAAACCCCACGGGTACCGTCAGCAGATGCATAAATGCCACATTAAAATGTGCATATGCTAAGCATCTTGGCGCACTTAATAACTACTTATTAGAACACAGGATAAGCAAAAATATGGAGATGCATATGGTCGATGTTTTTCGAACGACCACATCTCAAACGAGCGTACTGACGCAGAACCAACTTGACAGAATAAATAATTAGCTGAACTTGGCAGAGAAATGAGCATATTCGTCATATAATAAAACTAGGAATAGACCGGTTCTCAAACAGTTGCAGCACGCGTGTGATACTTATTGCATTGCAAGCATTAGCTCAGCGAAGAAATGCTGTGTGAAAGTGGAAACGCACCCTTATCTAGGTTATAATCCTTAAATATGGCAACCCTAGCTGAGTCCCTCATTAACCTTTACGAACCCTCGGGTACCGTCAGCAGACGCATAAATGCGACATTAAATGTGCATATCCTAAGCGTCTTACCCCACTTAGTAACTACGTAAGTATTAGAATATGGGCTAAGCGAAGGTACAAAAAGGGTTATAACCGGTGTTGCTCCGAAGAATTATATCCGTGTGTGTTCTGACCTCGTTTATAGCCTAAATAATCAACTACAAAAAAATTAGCAGTAGGCTGACTATATTTAAAACTACAAGGTGCCACTTCGACAGTGTAGGAGAAAAAAAACATAAACCTCTTTTTTTCTTCAGCGTAGTGGAGTAAACTATATTCTATAACCACCTGTGGATCAGCTACCCGTGTACCAAAAATATTTCAAGTTCGTTTAGCCGTTTTGGTGTGTTTGAGCCACAGGCTGTGGCTGTCAGCGACACATACAAATATACAAAAAACAAATGTCGAATCAGTGTGAAATAGTTCATATCACTTTTTTAAATATCTTCAATGTACAGACATAAAAAAATTACAACTTTATAATAGTAGAGATGTGGGAGTTAACAGGTACTTAAAGCATCGGCAAATTGAGTATAGGTATATGGATGCTTCGGTACATAAAGCTGGGGGTGTTCTCAGGTAAAAGTTTATTATATTCGTGAGTTCTTTCGTATTATAGTTGAGCGATTGACGGTAGCTGAAAAAGAGCAGTTGGTGTGTGATGCACCCTTAAAGAGATAGATTACCCTGCCATGTACCTACTGTTATATATATAAAAATGATTGCAGTTATGTAATCATGAATAAAACTGCTGAACTGTATTTCCTTGAAAATATTCATGATACAACCACATTTGAGTACAATTTTACCTACATATTCGAATATATTTCAAACCCGAGATGTGCCAACTGGAATACAGTTGAGGTAACTTAATACTGCATCTTATGTACAATTATAACGATGTTGAATCTGTTTCACATACTATTCTTAATTTCTTTTATCGATGTTGTTCTTGCTTGACACTTTTTGTCAAGCAAGAACGTTACTTTTAGAGGATTAGTACATTTTAGGATTTAGTTATTTAGCTTAAAATACGTTTGTTTTATTTTAGTTTTAGCTAAATTGTACATATTTATTTTACTGTTAATAAGTTTGCAATAAATAGGTAATTTAGAAAACTATAGCATTTTGTACGTTCATCTTTGGTTATGTTTACAATTCAACTAATTAAAACTAACCCGTTTCTTTGCCTACGTTACAGGACAACAAGCACATAGGCTACATATGTTTTATTACATGATCCAATTTATGTGTGCGCCAAATTTTATTTAAATATGTTCGACAGTTTATCCACAACTATAAACTTATAATAATAGGAATCAAGTATGCAAATTTATCTATCAAAACTAACTATCAAACAGAATGATGCGTTTGTCACAGTGCTCAAGTGCACAACACCTATGCATATCTACCACGTTTCCTTCAACAATAATGTTTTTGAATTCGGTTAAAAATGTAACCATAATGTAACAACTCATAACTGCAATCAGCGCCTCATGAAAATAGTTAAAACAAGTATCAGGTCAGTTTATACGATAAATTGTCAGTGTGTTCACATAAGTATAGGTTATTTCTTTGTTGTGTGCCTATGTAGACAGATATATTTCCGTCGTGTGCGGTACGTGTTTAAGTGCATAAAACATTTTTTTGGGAATGATACAGCTTGGCATCTCCATAAGCTAAAAAAGTCGGTCATCTGCTTGAAGCAATATTGAATAGATATAAATAGAATAAAACTTTCCCTTTTCTGTTGTCCGTGTTTTGGAAAAACCATCTAGCTACAACTGTTTTACCGCCAAGCCCGTTTTATTATTTTCTTATTCGATTACAACGAGTTAAGTTAATGTTTGAGTTACGGTCTCAAGTCAGGGCATTCGTTTCTACACTCAGCTGAGGAGGCTGACTGTTTTTCAGTGCCTGATTTGATCGTCAAGACTATTGCTTGATAGCGATGATGTACTGAAAATTAGTCGTAATACTTGAACAACCAAGCGCTTCGTCCTCAAAGAAATAAGGTCGTTTATATCCGCTTGAACCATGTTTGATAGATTGGACAAACGGGTTGCCAGTTTTTTACATTTTGTGCTGATAACATTTTTCCTTTTCTGCTGTCTGTGCCTCGCAAAAACCGCCTAGTAACAACTGTTTTACCGCCGAGCCCGTTTTATTATTTCCTTATTCAATTACAGCGAGTTCACGTTTGAGTTACGGTCTCGAGTAAGGACATTCGTTTCTACACTTATCTGAGGAGGCTGGCTGTTGTTCGCTTTCACGTGATGCTTTAAGTCGACACTGCCTGGTTTGGTGATCAAAAACATACTTGATAGCAGTATTGAATTCACTTTTAAAAATTAGAATGGAGTATGACAGCGCTAATCCTTTACATCTAACTTTACCTCGAATGAAGAGGATTTTTACTATGAAACTTTGGAATTTAACCAGACCAAGTTTTTATGAAGAACTGGCATTTGTAGTGATGAAAATTTCAGCTCTTATCTACAGCGATTACTTTTAAATTATAACATATTATAATTTTACTCCACGTCTATCAAGGCCTGTGTTATAAGGTAAACGTAACAATCAATGTTTGACATCTTCATTCTACTAATTGGCACCTCGTGTGTCAGTAAGTCACTTCTATTGCTCTGAATTAAGGTGCCAACTACTAGGACTGTGTCGGGCATAGGGCCAATTAACTTTTCCGTGTTTAATATTTATTCATAATATAATATCGATTTTTAAAGTGGCAGTCGTACAACTATACGAATCTCGCAGTAATCCGGCGTTCGTCAATCTGGTATATCCGGTAGTTCGGCAGTTTAAAACCGCTGCTTGTCTACTCTATAATCCGGCAGTTTTTACATGACACTGCCGAATAACAGAGCCAGATTTATTTCTTTCATCGCGACAGGCAGTCTGTAGGAGCCAATAAATCGGCATCTTCGACAATCCAGCATAGACGAAATAATGTAGATTCCGGATTACTCTGCACGCTAATATACAAAAAAATAAAGTAATATTTTTCAATTCAGTGTGAAAGTCTTCAAACAGTCCAATTCGCTTATTTTTCTCAATATATGTTTAATGACTTGAATGTACAGGTAAACAGGAATTATTATTTTTTAAATGAATAGTATATAGATTACTTATATATAACCCCTCAATTATTCCACGTAGGGACATATGTACGCACGTACGTCACTTGTAGGCTCAGGCACGAGGGCCCTCATTAAGCGACGCGCGTGCCGCGGCAGTTAAGTTTTAAGCGTGTGTATTCTGCGTTACCGTACTTATGTGTACTCTGTACCGCGTACGTATGTGTACTTACGCTTTACCTACGAGATGATATGGCACCGAGCTTGTTTGACTTTCACTTTGGATTTGAATTTGGAATTCGGGAACCTTGAACTGCGGTAAGTTTTGCAATTAGGTTCTATTGTTCATGTTTGTTGTTATTTAGAAGTTTTGAATGTTATCAATGCAAAGGATAATTGGTTATTCTATACGTTTGTTTTACTGAATTTGGTAGGGCTCGTCTGATATACTCGTTTGAACATAAAACCTGTTAACGAATATTGGTTTACATTTTCGAATATAAATTAACGCAACCATAAAACTAAAAGTGTATTTAGTATAAAATTTATCAAACCACAAATATTCTACTTATACTATAAACTAGAAGGTACCAAACAGGCAAACTTCGTCCGCGGAGGAGAAAAAATCATAACCTTTTTTTTCTTCAGAGTAGTCGGGTAACTTTTTACCCGACTACGCTGAAGAACGACTATCCTATAACCATCTCGAGACCCGTGTACCTAAAATTGTTTATCTGATTAAATAAATTGTCCGTATAGCTGATTTGGCGTAATGAAGCCGCAACGACACATACAAACATACAAAAAATCCAAAAAATATATATTTCCATTCAGTGAGCTCCAAATAGTCGGTTCCCTTATATTTTTTGGTAATATTGTATTGTATTGTATTGTAAACACTTTATTGTACATAAAAACAATAAAACAAAGAAATTAAAGTAACACATTTATACAAAGGCGAACTTATCCCTTTAAGGGATCTCTTCCAGTTAACCTTAGAGCAAATGAATGAGAAGAGTAAACATCAACGCAGATAGACAAACCAACAAGTTAATATGCACAATGACATTAAAACTGTTAAAAGATAAAGTAGCATACACATACACATAAACCCTAAATAATAAATAGTAATATAATAGCATATATATCATCTAGATAAATAAATATACGTGTGTAAATATATATTTATATACATAATAAATATACACAAACTGATAAATATTAAAAGACGAGGTCAGGGGTCTGAAAGCCATAACTTTTTTAAGTTATCTTTAAATGATGCCACGGATTGTGACTGCTTAACGGACATCGGCAACGCGTTTTAACCGAGTGGACTGTGAAAGATCTCCTATATGTGCGCGACTTATTGGGCGGAAAGGCGAGAGAAAGGTTGGCACTTGAGCGCAGCCGGTGGCCACTGCCAGCCGCCATATAGGTAAATCTTTCAGAGAGATAGGAGGGGGACGCGGGATTGAATAATACATTGTACAGCAATGACAGCACATGCACGTCCCTACGACGACGAATCGGAAGCCATTCTAGCTGAGAACGGTACTGAGAGACATGATCAAACTTTCTCAGGCCAAAAATGTATCTTATGCAAATATTTTGCAGACGCTCAAGCTTATCAAGTAGCTCTTCCCTGAGGGCCAAAAAAGCAATGTTACCATAATCGAGAAGAGGAAGTAAAAGAGAGCTGGCGAGAGAAATCTTAGTATGCAGTGGAAGGAAATTCTGCAGACGCCTTAAAGAATGCAGTGACGCAGTTTCCTGCTCACCTCAGATAAGTGCGGTGACCAAGAAAGGGTCTGGTCCATGGTAATGCCCAGATTTTTTACAGTAGAGGAGAGCGGGATTATTGTTCCATCAAAAATGACATCTGACATCACCATTTCAGCCAGTTTGGAAACAAAGTGAGGACTTCCAATAACAATTGCCTGCGATTTCTTTTCATTAATTTTTAAACCAAAATTAGTAGCCCACCCACGAATGGATTCCAGGTCTCCATTGATTTTACTAACCAGTGATGGAAGATCATTCATGTTGGCCGCAGCATAGATTTGAAGATCATCTGCGTAAAGATGAAAGCTGGACTTTAATGTTTTAGTAATGCCATCAATAAAAATAGACAACAGAAGTGGCCAGAGTACACCCCCCTGTGGGACACCAGCGGAGAGGTTGCACCAATCTGAAATGTTGTTTTCAACTCTAACACGTTGACGCCTTCCAAAAAGTACTCCTTGAATCACGATAAAGCAGTAGGGGAAAAATTAAGCGAGCGTAGGATTCCTAAAAGGATATCAAAATCTACAGAATTGAAGGCACTGCTAAAATCTAGTAGTACAAGAAGGGTTAGCTTTTTATTTTCAATATTAAAGCGAATGTCATCGGTGACTTTAACCAAAGCAGTGACGGTGCTATGCCCGGGACGGAAACCAGATTGAGACGGATTGAACATATTGTGCCTGTTGATATGCGATAAGAGGCGACGATTGACAAAATGTTCAATAATTTTTGACAACACAGGGAGAATGGAAATTGGACGATATTGAGACAGATCAATTGGGTTCGAGGTTTTGGGAAGTGGTATAATTTGAGCATATTTCCAGATGGAAGGAAACGTTCCCGAGGTAAAAGAGAAATTAATAATGTCCGAGATTATGGGAACGATATAGTCCACCACGAGCATGAACATGTCCAAGCTAAGGTTATCTTCACCGACAGCCTTCGTCTTAATAGTTTTGATAATGGCAAGAACCTCTTGCTTCCGCAACACCATGAAGCAACAAGATGCCTGAGCGAGACCTGGTTTCCAACTCCTCCAAGGACGCCAGCACATAGCCCATCTGCTACAACTAAATATTAGTATACATATGGACGTGTTTGGATGTTAGATAACAGTCGAATATATTTTGTGGTGTACCCATATACAAGCTTGGTTTAGTTTTAGACGTCCTTGGTTTGTGATAGATTTTTCCCGATTTTTATTAATTTATATTGTTGAATTCTCTAAATCGTGCTCAAAAATACTTATCGCGGCTTCCCAGTTCCCTCCGTACCGTTGTATGTTTTCGGATACTTCAGCGACAGTTTGACATGCGTTGTACACTTCGTAATTTTATTTTATCAATTTTGTTGATGTGTAGTTTTACCTGCAAGCACTAATCTATACTATTATAAAGTTGTAAAAATGAAATGTATGTACATTTAAGACATTTTCAAAGAAATTTTTGTAACGGACTACGTGAAGATCACTGAAACGAAAACATTTTTGTTTTTTAATATGTATTTTTAAAATTTAACATGTTTTTTTTTAACATTGTATGTTTGTATGTGTTGTTGTGGCTTCATCACGCAAGATCGGCTAAACAGATTTCAACTATTTTTAGTTCACGGGTAGCTGTGTATCTCCAAATGGTTATACCTACTTTTTACCCGATTACACAGTCGAAAAAAAGGGTGTTATGACTTTTTCTCCTTCGCGAACGAAGTTGCGGGCGTCTTCTAGTTTTGTATAAAGTGGTAAAAATGTTTTCATGGGCTATTCAATGGTATTATTAGTTATTAATATTTTCATTCTTTAAAATTGGACTTTCCCATCCAAATTTAAAGGCTCATAAATAAAAACTACCATCTCGCATGAAAATTTTATTTCAAATTATGTACAGTCCACATCCCTATAATAAATAAATAAATAATAATAAATAAATATTACAGCAGATTTTTTACACAAATTTAGTCCCATGGTAAACTCAATAAGGCTTGTTTTATGACCAGTAGACAACAATATATTTAATAGATATATTTACTCAAGAAGGTGCCGGCAATTTCGTTCGCAGAGGAGATAAAGTTATAATCCCTCTTTTTTCGACAGCATATTCGGGTAAAAAGTATCCTGTTGATACCCAGCTACCCGTGTACTAAAAAATAATTGAAATCTGTTTAACCGACTTGGCGTGATGAAGCCACAACGACGCACATTCAAATATACAAACATACAAAAAAATAAAGAAATAAGTATTTTTCGATTATGTAACTTCCAATTAATCTGCAACAGTTTTTTTTTATATCTTCAATGTATACAGTTCATTTTACAACTTTATAATAGTATAGATATAGGTAGAAAACATCCAAGACTTAGAAACAAATATTTATACTCATCACATAAGTTTACCGGGATTTGAACCCAAGACCTTCAGCTTCGCAGGCAACGCTACTCCCACTATAAACCGGTCTTCAAAATATAGCTATGCAGTTTGGTAAAATAATCGCCGGGTATTAACTGCTCTATATACTACCAACATTGTCATTTACCGCACTCATTCTATTACACAAATATTACTGATTTTGTCCTGCAGTAGCACTGCTATTGGATGTACTCACAGACTGTTAATAGGCATGATGGCGGGGTATGAAAATCAGGGTTAGATAATAACGAAATATTGGACACGTATTTTTTTGCTTTTTAGAATAATAAAAAATACTCAGATAAATCACATTAAACTTTAGGAGTAGGGGCTCGTGACGTCACTCCTTGTACACGTCAGGCAACATTTTGATTTAATGTTCGCCTTTATTTTTTGATTACGTAAAAAAGTATAATAATATCTCCAATATTCTTTATTAATCTAAATGACCGACTAATTATTAAAATTTAGTCATAATCCCTATTAATACTCTGGTTTCACCTCTATTGCTACGAAACTAAGGTTAAAAGTGTGACTCTTGGAACAGTCGTCTTATTTATTTATTTTTTGGTTTAAAAGTGACTTCATAGAAAAAGCTACATAAGTGCAAAAGAATCGGTTCACCCATTTGAAAATTACCATTTTCTTTATAAATGTATCGGGGATTTTTTTATTTGCTGACTTATTATTTAATATTTTCTTCTGTTTCCGCGATTATTACTCATTGAAATAAAACAATTTAACGGATTATATGGTCCTCCCGTGACCATGGAAAGCTGGAAAGCTTCCGAAACGTCGGGAACTAAAATGAGATAATATACGCGATATAATCCGTTAAATTGTTTTATTTCAATGACTTATTATTTGTTATCTTAACGTTTATGTCACTATTTTATGTATCCCATGGGATCCTTGTTCTTTCGAGAGTCTCACTCAAAAAGTATCTCCATACAAAATTTGATCTAAATTAGTTACTACAGCGATTTAAACGTGAAGACGGACAGACACAGTTTCACATTTATAATATTCAAATTTAGAGACGTCACTATGTCATATGTCATGTTATAATTATATAACTAAGTTTTCGAAAGCTGCGTGACACGCAGACAGCATTGTAATCCAATAAGCGGGCTAGTTGCGAATCGCTTGTATGCTTTAACTTGTCATGTTGCTTTACATAACGAGTCATTTTGTAAATTGTTTATCTAATAGCCTATTTGACAACTTCTTCTGAGATACTTAATAGAAAAACTTCTCAATAATATAAATATTCGTGAAAAAACGACCTGAATCTCATAAAAAAACCCGAGATACATTGTAAAAATCATATTTTTGGACTTTGGCAAAAAACGCTTCTCATTAAAGTTTTATATCGTTTAACGTACAAATTACAGCAAAAAGTTGATAGACCTATCTATTCAATTGTTGATTTTCTTACTTTATTAGCCACTTTTAATTTAATTATTTCACACAAATTACGCACGTATGTTCCTCGTTTTTCGCCATCTTCAACCTTCCATTTAGTTCAATTGACGAAATTACTACATAATTGTTGGGAGCCAGGAAACGCGCAAAGCAGGAAAACTCCACCATTTTGTTGGAAATGTGATTGAAAAATGATCTCGCAGTTTTCTTTTTCCTCGACATTTTCTGTCTTACAAAACTGCGGCGATGGTTAATGAGTGTTCAGCCTTCTGATGATTATATTTTATAGAGGGTTCGCTTTGTGATGTTCTTTTTATGAACTACTTATAGAACATTTCTGTTATGACTTTTCCTTAAAAAAACATGGACTTTCTTTCAGCCCCGATCGTTATTATTTACAACCTTAGAGCATTTAATTAATGGAGATTACAAACCGTGTCATTAGTGAACAAATTTTTAATGCACCGAAAATATTCCTATTTATACAAAAGCGCACAATTAAAAGAAATCACCTACAAACAAAAAAACACCCACACACTGACAATATACGGCATAAAATAACCGGAGATTTTGCAGTTACTACTTTGGCAGAGGGGAATCTTGTTGTATGACATCTCTGTTAGTTAAATGCCCTAAGTTTACAATCTACATTCTGCTTATCTTGTACAACAAGATATATTTTTCCAAGATAAAAAATTGTTACCCTGATCATTATCTATTCTTGTACATATAAATGCTAAATCATTGCTCTCCTTTGTAAAGAAATAAAGTACAGAACACATAAACGCCTGCATTATTTTATTAGCAAAAAGTGACTTCGTTAACTTTGCAGAGTTAGTTTTTTTACGAAGGTGTGGGTGGATTCAAGTGAAACAAAATTCTAACATGTCTACTGGATGTTGTTAACACTAATTTGCATTTAATTAGAATTGATAATGTATTAAAACGAAAAGCAGAATATTCTGAGTGCGAGTTCCTGCGAGCAATGGCATCAAATCTAAGCCTCAAACGTCACTAAAATGTAGATTAAACATAATAAATACGTTTTTCCAATGTAATATTAATCTGTTATTTCACTTCCATACAAAAAAACTGTATGCTTCTAAAAAATAGTCCTACATTTGTGCCTATAAAGTACAGCGCGGCTCGCTCGCTTCGCTCGCTCGTTAGGGCCACAACTTAACCTAACACTCCTCCTCGCTTCGATCGTCGTCGTACCTAACCTCACCGAATTTTATGGTTTGCAATACAAACCTAACCTAACCTACTTTTTTCGATATGACCTACTTTTCTAGGTAATTATATCAACAAACGTAGTAGTATGCCTCATGTATACTATTTGAAATGTTATTATATATTCCTAACGATATACCTGATGTATGTTATATAAATTGATGTTAGCCGTAGTGAATGTTAGACGTTATGTTAGTATGAATAGCGTTTGTTATAGTTTATAAAAGGTATACGATATGAAATTACTGTTTTTGTTGTTATATCAAACACTCATTATATATTATGAATGTTTATAAAATGTAATTATATCAAACGTTGTTATACATTACGGGACGCAACCCGGTATCTCGCTTATTATTAAATATTTTGTATTTTAATGAGCTAAATTCAAAATTAAAATAATGCTTACTTAAATACTATTAAACAAAAAATCTAATATCGAGAGATTGGTAAAGTATTTCATGTTAAAGTAATACCGGTAACGATCCCTCTTT
Source organism: Hedya salicella (assembly GCA_905404275.2). Classification (NCBI taxonomy): domain Eukaryota; kingdom Metazoa; phylum Arthropoda; class Insecta; order Lepidoptera; family Tortricidae; genus Hedya; species Hedya salicella. The sequence continues at coordinate 18,185,568 of FR990099.1, read as the reverse complement.
GGAGGATCAACAGTTTCTTGTTTCTATTCTATCCAGTCGCCCAGGAGAGTTACTCGGATAAATGCTAATAATGTAGGCTACTCGTATTAACGTATTGACGAGATGCATATGGATCGATATTGGCTAGAATAAAGATATCTTTGTTACATTTTATCATAATCATCATTTCAGCCATAGGATGTCCACTGCTGGACACAGGCTTTATTAAATATATTAACTTCCACGTGGGCTGGATAGAGGTGACCCGCATCCAGCGTGCAGCGAGTCCCCGCAACTCCAACCAGTTGCTTGTTACCTTTGAAAATCTTAGTTTTAAAGAGTAACTAAGGAGAGACTACAGAAAAAAAAATATTGACCCAATAAATTATAAATATATAAATGCTAGCTAAATGTTACAAGAAAAATAATGTTTGTTTCTATTAATAAATTTGTATGTGCATATGTATCTTTGTAGCTACGTCACATCAAAACGCCTGAACGGATTTTGATATTGGGATACAATACATTTTTGGTACGGAAATAGCTGAATTTCTACAAACAGGTGTAGAATACTTTTCCGCTATCGTTTAAAATATAGTCGAGGATGGATTAGTATTATTTTAGTTGAAGTATCGTACCTGAAATCCATGCAAATTTTGAATGCTTAGTTGCTTGAAGCACAGGTATTACATGGGTCTCAAACACCTTAGAGCAGGGTCCAGAATTAATCTGAACGCCCGTTGCTAAGTCGACTGAATCTTCACAAGCCTCAGCATTAGAACCTGCCCGAACAAACATGCATAACTTCGTGTTTGTGCTCGTGAAATTCGTACCTACTAGGTAAATAAGGAAGGTAATGTAACTCTAACTCAACCCTTATACATAATATACAACACTATCTATATGCCACGGCCACCTTTAGTGAGGCGTTGTATCGTTTATTTGTGAAATGTGAGCGGGTCTAGTGATCCGTCTACTATAAATGGGTTATTGTTCTTTACATGTCAGTACCTAGCTAAAATTAAAAAAAACTTTTTTGGAAACATCAGCTGTTTTCTTTGAGGCTATTTATTTACAGTAGAATAGAATATTTATTGTCCACGTAATATAGATTTTACTTAACAGGTTATAAAAATGATTCATAAATTAATTTATACTTCATGTGAATATTTGAATTGTACACTTAGTTTACTTTTAACGGACTCCAAAAAACGGAGGTGGTATTTAATTCAATTGTGTTTATTTTATCTTCTTACCTTAGAACTCCGTCAGTTTTAACCGATTAATATTTTTTTGTTTGAAAATAGGTGCATCCAGATTGGTCCCATATAATGAAGAATTAATGCTATTTTGGAGTCGGTGCCATCGTGTAACCTACTAAAATCGATAGTTTCAACATTTTACACATTCCTTAGATGGCACCGAAACAAGAGTAATTGTATAGATTGTATAGACTAGTAGAAAAACGTTTACTTGTAAGTAAATTGAAGAAATTAAAATATGTAGTTATATTTCTTTACTGTCTGTTTTCAGGAATCGGTTTTATTTTTTATTAAAAAGTTATATTTAATACGTTGTTGGCCTGTGTACTCGTATAACAAAACCTGTTTATGGCAACGTAGCAATGGTGTATCGGATCGATAATCGTAAAGCTAGTTTTACTACATGAATGTAAGCCGCGGAAAAAACATGGTACACTTAATCATATTATTTATAACTGATAAATTATAAAATAAGTCTACATTATACCACTTATAATTAAAGTACTTATCAAAACATTATTTATTGTTTCACTGAATGCGTCACTTTATACATTTTCTCACGCGGAACAATTTAATTATCCCACTGAGCCGCAGCTTCGTAACAGCACACGTCATGTCGTCAGGATTGACAGTGGCGTAATAAAAGGGGCATATTTCTGGGAAATTCAAACGTGGCATAATTATCCTACACAATTTTGGGAAGATTCATCCTGACAGTTGAGCGCAGTAGATGGTTGCGAGAAAAGATGCGATATTTACTAGAAACTCATACGATAAACCAACGTTAAAATAAGAGGAATTTCCCGACTTAACTTATTAAATAAGATTGAAGATTCTTTTGTATGTACCTATGTTATGTTTTTTACACGATTTCTACGCCACAAAGAAAAACACTCGCCCTCAATTAAGGAAAATAGGTATATATTTTTTGATAATGATGCATGTAATGAATCATTTTTGTTCCTTTTATTTTCAGACATTTAATAATTTATTGATACATTCAGGTGACACTTTGCGGAATTTCTTATTAGATTAATGGATTATACTACTTTTGCTTTTCCGCGAAATAGTGTCTTAGTAAGATGTGACAATAACTTGTGTTCACAATGCGCATATTTTCATGCAACTTTTGTCAAAAAAATAGGCACACAGTATAAATTATTGACACATATGACGTGGATTTGTGATGTGGATTTTTTTTCCGCCGCTAACGAGGTTGCGAGCACCTTCTTATGCTATACTGGAAGGCTTCGTTCACGGAGGAGGAGAAAATCATAACCCTCTTTTTTCTTCGGTGTAGTCAGATACAAAGTAAACCATCTGCGGATACCCAGCTACCCATGCACTAAAAATAGTTGAAATCCTTTTAGCATATTTGGTGCGATGAGGCCACAACGACACATACAAACACACAAAATTTTAAAATAAAAAAACGATCCAGTGGCCCCCAAAAATAATCATTTTTTGAAAACAAATTTAATGTACAGACATTAAATTTTAACAAATTTTTCATAATAGTATAGATACCAGCTAGTATACTGTAATTATCTTAGAAACATGAAAGAGAGATTGAACCAACAACAGTGTCCAATTTATCTCCAACAATCCGTCAAATTCTACCCCGCCGCGTTACATTTCAAGAATACCGCACATCATTTTTTATGATTCAGGCGTAAAACTGTAAGTAGGGCAGTAAAATTTTACTCAAGTTGTTAACGTTTTTGCGAAGTTTCTGCTTAACGTTTTAAAGATCTGCTGGAACTCTTTGTATTTCAAACAACGCTGAAAGGCCGCAATTTAAAACGTAATAGTTCTAAGCATATAAAGTATTTATAAGTTTTCCCAAGTTGAGGTTTAAGGCGAGACATCTCTGTTATTTTACTAAATAAAAAAGTTTCTAGAAGATATTTTTCTTAGAAATCCTTACCCAAATGCACTCTATTCTATTTATCACCACGGTTGTCCACTGCTAAACATAGGCCTCCCCTATAGTTCGCCACAGGGTGCGATTCTGTTCATACTCCATCCACCGACTCCCCATAACTCTCACGAGGTCATCCGTCCATCTAGTCGGGGGTCACGCCATGCTGCGTGTTCCTATGCGTAGTCGCCACTCCACGACTGTACTGCCCCAAACGGCCATCCGTTCTCCAGGCTACATGGCCCGCAAATTAACTGTTCAACAATGCAATCCTGCGAGATATGTCGGTTGCTTCTATTCTTCCGCGGCTATCCTCGTTTCTGATTTTATCACAAACTGAAACCTCGAGCATAGCCCTTTCCATTTCACGTTGCGTGACTCTGAGCCGTAGTTCTGTAAGTCATCACTGGGAACATGGGTAGTTTGAAGACCTTCGTCTTCAAGCACTGGGGTATTTTTGACGAAAAGATATGAACCAGCTTCTCGAATGCTGCCCAACCAGATTCGACTATTGACCACCTTCTCGAAGTTGGATTTACCTAGCGGAATTATTTGTACCAGGTTTACATACTCATCAAGAAGTTCGAGGGCAGAGTTCCCGACGGCTATCGGGTAAGGTGTAACATGGTCATTCGACATGATTTTTGTCTTATTTAATGATTAAGTTGAGAATTTAAGGCAACAAAAAAGTCGTTTTTATGCAATACTTTGAATCGTTATCATTTTAAAATCGTAACAGGTACATACCTGTTTAAGACAGACATTCCGATATACATAATTCAAGAGATATTGCTCAGAAATCCAAGCCAACAAGCTTTTTCAGTATTGCCATCCGTTGCAAATATGTGAAAATCTGTTGCTTGACGTATTTTTGTTTCTTGGCATTATTGGAAAAATATCGGTGAAATCGTTTTGTCCCTAGCTCTATAAAGGTCCGGCGATTTGCAAGCGTCCCGTGGGCGCAGTTTGACCACGACAATAGAAAACAAAGAAAACGTGACTTCAAAAAAGTATTTTCTTCAATTTGTATATCTATTTCAAGTGAACCTTATAAAGGTCACCTTAAGATCAAATATCCCAATACAAATAGGGATGAAATAAGACTTTTTGGAAAGAAATTCTGCATATATTGGAAACCTAGGCCCAACCCGATGTGTTTGGCAACAAATCTTCCAGATAGGTCACTCAGGTTGTGTAGATAAAAATAAGCTCATGTTTTACGTTGTGAGCCATGAGCCCACAAATCATTGGAATGTTGTTTATTACTCCACAATAGCTATTATAGTGAGATATTTATAAGCCTCATATTTATCATTAATTTACATGACGGGAAAAATATGGCCGAGTGTAGATCATATTTATTAGAAAAGTAGATTTACTTTGAAAAGGGTTTTTCCGCAAACGAACACTTTGATTTTCGTAGCGCTTGAAAGATTTTCGTAGCGCTACGCGCCAAGTGCGTAGCCGATACCATGGGAAAATGCGTACGTAGCGAAAACTACGAACAGTGCGCCCACCTAGCGGGTTCCTGGTCGTAAAAGTAGTAACGTCATCGTTTAGGTAAATTATATGACATGCTCACAAGCATAAAAGCCCAACTTTCTTCTAAATGGTTTCACAACAGAAATAGGATTTAAAGCAAAATCTAGTCTACATCCATGCGAAAGTGTTATTTTTCTTTGTATTGATCCCCCGTCATACATTTTTCACATCGCAGTTCTATCTTAATGAGAATTAAATACATATGAGTTACTGCCAAGCTTTTCGTAGCGCTACGCAATTTCCTCTACATGCAGGGATGCGCATGGTTTTGGCTACGCCTCTACGAGCAGAGCGCCCGTTAAGCGGGTTCCTGTCAGTGCAGCAGCAAAATTGATGTCATTAGACATACAAATAACTTTACGGTTATGTGTTTAATGACTCACATCCATCCCACTCAAGATAATCCCAGCACCATTTCGCAATAATCGTATTATAGTTTCGGTTAGCCAGTCCCGAGTCTACGCCGGGGTCCATTTACCAAACCATTCGCCATTTGTCGCATGTCACTCATCCCGGGGCCGCTAATGGATCTTTCTCAGAGTACACCCTCAGCGCCCTTTATTACACAGTAACACAGACTGTCTTGAGTAAGCCTGGGTTAAGGAAGGCTCAAATAACATCGTTTTACAAGAATGAAGTTTATGGTGATAAGTTCGGTACATTTGTACGAGTATGTCCTTTTCGAAGTTTAATATTGCTTTGTTTTCAAATACCTCATTTAATTATGTAATGTAAAAAAGTGTAACTCTTAAATATGTAAAAAAATATGACAGAGACACTAAATACCTATTTAATTAAGTTACAAAAATATATTTTTTTTAGAAAATCCACATCTATACTATTATAAAGTTGTAAAAATGAAATGTCTGTACATGGAAGATATTAAAAAAAATGATTGTTATGGACTCTTTGGAGGTCATTAAAATAAAAAATATTTTATTTGGATTTTATGTATGTTTGTATGTGTCGTTGTGGCTCCATCACGCAAAATCGGCTAAACGAATTTCGACTATTTTTGGTACACGAGTAGCTGGGTATCTCCAGATGGTTAAAGGATACTTTTTACCCAACTATGCTGAAGAAAAAACACGGGTTTATGACTTTTTCTCCCCGCGAACAAAGTTGCGGGCGCCTTCTACTGTTTTATATAGAAAATAATATTTACAATTGCCCCATATCCCAATGAATTACATAATTCCACATTGTTATACAATAGTACTCGTAAAAGAAAAAGTTGTAAGCAACATAGTACTATGTAGTAAAAGAGGAATCATAGATTTTTATTACAGGTCGTAATAGAGGAAATGTTTGGATATTGACATAGTCAATACCTTCCTTGGCAACCATCCAGTTATGTTTGTCGTATTTTTTAAGATTAATACAGATTTCTATTTGTTTTTCGTCCGTAACTAAGGAGGTCATATTTCTGAAATCCGACTTTATATTGACAATGAACATTCTTGGCAACTATCCAGCTGTCCTAACTCTGTGTTCTGTGAGTTTGGAGAAATATAGGAAACTGAGAAAACATGTTTGTCCCGAATTGATAAATTGTTTTATGCTAAGCGACAGTTTGTGACGTTTTTGCCTAAATTTTATTCTTTCGATCTCGCTATGTCACTACATATAATGTAATATCCGTATTTGCAAAGATAGCTGGGAAAAACATCGTATCACAAATCTATTACAGTACGTAGTTATGGTAGACGAAAACAAAGCGTTGATGGAAACTCGATCGCATATTTATGCAATTTCGTTTCGTCAGAGACATTCAAAGGTTTTTCGTATACATTTTCATTAAATGTAGGTACTTGTGTTTTGGCAACATATCGATTTCATCGTATTATTCGAAAACCGGGAAACTGGGAATTGGTGCTAAATGGGACCAAGCTTCAACACTCATTATCTAGGTATCAATATATTTAACTTTGAAAAGGCTTAATTAATTATATTAATATTTTTTGTCTAACAATTAACCTTGGTTAAAATGTATACGAGTATCTATACCATAAGCGTGGTTGTTTTCTTCACAACGTAATATTTATAAACCATTATTCCTGTAGTAGTATATACAAATCAACTCATCTAACACAAAACACGCACACGAAGTCTAGTACTAGAGCGATCGATAAATATTCAACAGTCGAAATGCCTGTCTCTGTATCCATCATAAATAACAAGACCGTAATATTGAATCAGTGTGGTATATGCAAATTTACCGACTCCATACAAACATGAATCTAATATAGCCTTAAGGCTGTATGATGCTCAATTTGTTTCTGACAGGCTGTAAGCTTGATTGCATCATTGATTTTGGAAAATGGACAGCATCATTAACGAGACTCTATAACATTTATTTTACGTAAAAGAGAGAGAGCAAAAATAAGCTTGTACAGTAAAAAAAATTTAGAAACCTGTGATTTTTAGAATAACTGTCGAAATATGTGCCACAAATTGATATTGGATGTTTTTTTTTTTCAGTTTCTGTTACATGTATGGATTTAACTATCAAACTAAGTAGCGGTTTACACACGACACCTATGCTCCAAATTTTTTCAATGTACATCGTATAGTTTTTGAGTAAAATGCCTGTGACATACGGACGGACATGACGAATCTATAAGGGTTCCGTTTTTGCCATTTTGGCTACGGAACCCTAAAAAAGGATGACTTTAGGGGAGTTGGCACTTTTATGTCTGTTAATAGGGCAAGCAAACTTGCCATTGCAGTTATCAGAATAAATAGTTTATATTAAAAAATATAATATCTTTAAAACAAAGTCGGATTTGACTTGGGTTCATATGTAATTTTTTGGTCCTAATGACCTACGGAACGTGTTGTTAAAATCTTTCGTGTTCTTCGCGGGCACTTTGTATATACGTATAGTAAGGGAAGCTGAAACACGTACCTTTATAGTGTCATTGTGGCAAGAGTGAAAAAAGTAGGTGTTTCAATTTCCCTTACTGTACACCCCACCGACTGGTGGTTTACGAAAATTGGTTCAGCCGTTTGAAAACTCAGTAATTAAATCATAAATTATCATTACTTTATTAACTGATTCCCAAATAAATAAACTTTTAAATAAAAAAATAAAACCGACTCCAAAAAAAAATTAAAAAGTAAAAAATAACGCCATAATTCAGTTTCTTCAAATTACTTACAAGTAACCGTTTGTATACTCAATCTATACAGTATATACAATTAATCTTATTTTGGCGTCGGTGCCATATAAAGAATGTGTAAAATATTGAAAATTGACGATTTTAGTAAGTTGTGACACGGTGGCACCGACTCCAAAATAACATTAATTGTATATACTGTATAGATTGAGTATACAAACGGTTACTTGTAAGTAATTTGAAGAAACTGAATTATGGCGTTATTTTTTACTTTTTAGTTTTTTTTGGAGTCGGTTTTATTTTTTTGTTTAAAAGTTTATTAGTTTTACACTTTTTAGTTTACCGTTACTTAAAAGTGTATCTCGTGACGATTCGAACAAGCCGAAACACGGCTAGGATACATTATTTTATGACATAGATCTGGTGCCTACTAATTCGATGGTACCATTCTCATCAGGAACATTTAAATTTGTGACTATGAAGTTTCTTAGCTAAATTAATCAAGATATTTTGTCGCCACCCGTAAATCATTTATCATTGAGGAGTTCCGATGGCATTCTGTGGTCTTCTGCATCAGTTCCACTTCACCAATTTACACTTTCTGAATGCAAATGCTTATTATGTTTCTTATAATACCAAAATCGCTATATGTATGCCTACAATATTTGAGGAGTTCCTTCAATTCCTCATGGATTCCATCATCAGATCTTCACCAAAATTAAATGGGGCGAACTAAAAAGTACCTTCTATGAAACCAAAAAAAAAAATTGAAATCGGTCAAATAGTCTTTGAGTAATCGGTGAACATCCATAAAAAAAAAACATTCCGTCGAATTGAGAAACTCCTCCTTTTTTTGGAAGTTGGTTAAAAAGGAGGAGGTGGGTCTCGATTGGCTTGAATGGATTTTTTTATATTGATAGTTATGAGACCTCCGTTATTTATAAACCAATTTATAATAATTATTTTTTGCTTAAATCCAACTTGGATGAGCTTTTAGCAAGGTTGATTTCATATAATTTTAGTAAAGATGTGTTGATAGAATCATAGGAATTGAAGAAACTCCTCAACGATTGTAGGCAAATATACGGCGATTATGGTATTGTAAGAAATAAATTCGAAAGTATGTAGATAAAAAAGTGTAAATTGGTGATGTGGAATTCGTGGAATAAGTTACCTTCTGTGATTCATCTATTGATGAACCTCAGAAGGTCACTGGAACTTTTCAACAATAAGTGATTTACGGGTGGCAACAAGATATACGAGTATCTCGATTAAAATAACTAAGCTACTTTATGGGCGCAAATTTAAATGGTCCTACTGAAAATGGTACCATCGAATTGATTTCATGATGGAGCCGGAAGGTAGGCACCGGATCTTTTTGATAAAATAATGTATCCTAGCCGTTCGTAGCTTGTTCAAATTATTACGAGATATATTTTCAATTCACGGTCAAGTAGAAAAGGGTGATTTTTGAGCGTTTTAACCGTATTGATGAAACGACAACGACTTACAAAAATCCCAAAAAAACATCTTGACTTACAAGGAAGGCAAAAGATACTTTTATCATAATAAATTCCCTTCTGTTTACCGTTTGGATTCCCAGTGAACGGGGAAACGTGAAGCTGAAAACTTTTCTTTTTAAATCGGTCCTGCATCGGACGATACTTTTAATTGATTTCCAGTGTTCAACTTTGCCTGTTACCATTTCTAGTATTTCTTAAGCGTTTGAACTTCCAACTTTGCTGCATTGTTGGCTTTTAACTGACTCTTAATAGGAGATTTTAAAATTTTAATCATTAGTTTGGTTATTTTGGTATGATATCTTTGTCAACCAACTGTAAAAAAAGGTTTTTTTTAATAGTTTTAAGAATCATGTCCAGAGTGGTTCGGTTTTAAATATATGCGTCTTGGTTCATATGTGTTTTCTACCGTTTGAATAATGGGCTGTGTTCCAAGGAATTGTTTGCCATGATGCCTACAGCCAACTTCTACCACCGCACCACTCATCGTTGACAGGGTATTCATACAAAGCAATAAACCTTGGAACCAAAATGATCTCGCACCGAGCGGTATCAAAGGATGTTTCTACGGCGCACACTCCGAATGTGGAATGACCTGCCTACCGCGGTTTTGCAGTATGGGGCTCTTCAAGAGGGGAGTGAATAGGTTTTTAAATGGTAATACGCACGAACTGCCCCTGGCGTTGCAAGCGTTCATAGAAAAATACCTATAATAATAAAATAAATTGGACCAATGACTTGGTGAAGATCACTGCCAACTGTTGTACGATGGCGGCTGATACCATGATGATGATGGTGATAGAATAATAATCGGTAAAATGATTTAAAAAACCCATCTGTTAAAAGCTAATAACTTTGTTTCGCATCATGGCGAAGAACATTCTCGATTAAGCTGCGTTTCAAACAAAAAAAACTACGAAGTCGCACACAGACACACAGATACATAGATGCTTCTTCTTCCCTCTTACAGAGTGGTCGTGGCCATAGGGGGTACATTTGTGTTTGTCGATTCCGTGAACGATGTACAATTTGCCTTTTTAAGAAATAATACTACCAAGTAAAGCTATTGCCAGTTATTTAGCGTACTTTGCTTCTTAACTTTTGTAGAGTAATTTTCTGTTTTCCAATTAAGATAAATAAAATATCTGACCATATATTTACCATTTCCTCGTAAACAATGCTTTAATTTACAATACATCCAATAATACCTATAACCCAATTAGTGACATGACATGCTCCCCCTTGTTATCGCTGATTGGTTTGTCAATAAAACAGTTTTGATTCATTTCAATTCCGCGTATGAATTTCATCCAAATACTGCCCGGAGTGTGTATTGTCACCCGACTTTACGATATTAAAAAAGTTTGAACACTAGCAGTTGTATAACGAAACGAAAATGTCAACCGTGAACCGCTTGCAGCTTAAAATAAGTTTCTACGTCTTATTTGAAACATTTGATTGGGTACAATAACTACATTCGAGTATATCATTACCACATTACGATAAGTAAGCTTCGGTAACCATTACGCTATACTCTTAAACAATGTGCTTACAGTATACTCTTAAACAATGTGATTAATACTCGTATCTATCTACTAAAAAAATCGAGCACATTTCAGATGTTACCAACCACTAATGAAGGCCGCGCGTCCGCTTTCCAACCCTTTTGACGCCACGTTATGTGCCTCATTTTTACCGCAGGCGACGTCTCAATGAAGCGGTAGATCTATAATGAACTAGCTTCTGCCCGCGACTTCATCCGCCTTAAATTCGTTTATCGTGGATAAGGGTATTTTTCCGGGATAAAAGCAGCCTATGTCCTTCCCCGGGACTCAAACTATCTCCATACCAAATTTCATACAAATCGGTTCAGCGGTTTAAGCTTGAAGAGGTAACAGACAGACAGACAAACAGACAGACACACTTTCGCATTTATAATATTCTAGCTTCTGCCCGCGACTTCGTCCGCCTTAAATTCATTTTTCGCGGATAAGGGTATTTTTCCGGGATAAAAAGTAGCCTATGTCCTTCTCCGGGACTCAAACTATCTGTGATGTGGGTACCTAGGATAAGTTATCGATATGTCAGTGTCGGAATAAATGCCAATACGAACGCACGTTGTTTCCTTCCCAGCGCATACATTACAGTGGCTAACGAGGCTGATTAGATTTAACGCGTGCATAAACAATTCTACGGTGTCTCTAGTTGTGAACGAAAAAGGCTGTTACAATGTCGGTGGGCAAAATCAGTGAATTTGATGTGCGGAGCGGGGCGTGGTGTTCGTATGTGGACCGGTTAGAAATGTATTTTTTGGTCAATAAAGTGGATGCGGACATAAGGCTGCCGACACTCATAGCGGTAATGGGAGATGAAGCTTATGAACTTCTAGCGAATCTCGCTAGCCCCCAGAAGCCATCAGAGCTAACCTACGATACCGCTAAAGAGATATTGCGGCAACATTTGCAGCCTACTCCGTCGGTACTCGCCGAGAGATTTCGGTTTAGGCAACGCAGGCAAGCCAGTGGCGAAAATATTGCCGCCTACATAGCGGAGTTAAAGAGATTAGCTCGACACTGCAAGTTCGGCGCGTCACTTAGCGAGAACTTAAGAGATCAATTCGTGTGCGGATTGGGCAGTGACATCATTAGACAGCGATTGTTTGCCGAAGACGATCGGCTTACCTTCAACCATGCAGAAAAAATCGCAATTTCGCTTGAGGCGGCTGAGCGGGACGCGGCCGCGGTGGAGGGGAAATCGGGAGGATCGTCGAGCAGAGATAACGGCTCCGGGACGGGGGTCATGGAGTCCACGGCGGTGCATGCGCTGGCGCAACAGGGCGCGGGGCAGCGCGGGGTGCGGGGTCGGCGCGGGAGCAGGGCGCGGGCGCGAGGTGCAGGCGCGGGGCGCGGAACAGCGCGGAGTGACGCATTTGGACCTACGGGCGCCGACGGTGGTGGTCAAGTAACGCGCAACTGTGCAGGTTGCGGTGCCACAACGCACCAGTATGGGAACTGTCGATTCCGAGATTTTATATGCAGCATGTGCAGGCGCACGGGCCGCCTGCGGCGCGTATGCCCAACTCAGGGCGGGGCGCGCAACTTCGTTCCGCTGCACCATGGCGAGGGCGAGAGCGCCATCATGCAAGATGAGGACGTTTCGGAAGATTTCCATCATCTGTGTTTAAATGACTATAAACCGGTGAGTTTGCCTATAACCATTGACAATCAAATCGTAAACATGGAAGTGGATACCGGAACGGCTGTTTCGTGTATAAGCAATGAACTGTATAAAAAGTATTTTAGTAGTTATGTGATTAGCAATAATGAGATAGTGTTACAATTTTATGACGGTTCAAAGCTTAAGCCCTTAGGTTGTATTAAGCCGTTAGTTCGGTGGGGTAGTAAGGAGAAAAAACTTGAATTGTTTATCATTGAAGGCGGAACTACATCGTTACTTGGCCGACAATGGTTAACTGAGCTAGGTATTAAGATACCCCTTTTTAATTCGTGTAATCACGTAGGCACTATGGGGAGAAACATAATGTCTGATGAGATAAATAAATTATTTCATAGATATAAGGAGCTGTTCAGCGGTGGGCTCGGGCGATTCACGGGCGGAGAGGCGACACTGCGGGTGCGCGAGGGGGCGGTGCCGGTGTTCCACCGCGCGCGGCCGGTGCCCTACGCGCTACGCGAGCGCCTGGACGCCGAGCTGGACGCCATGCTGCGCGACACCGTCATCGAGCCCGTCGACTGCTCCGACTGGGCCTCTCCGCTCGTACTGGTAAACAAGGCTGACGGTTCTCTGAGAGTATGCGCGGATTACAAGGCGACTGTAAACCCGGTATTACTGATCGATCGATACCCCCTGCCCCGTATTGATGATCTTATGGTAAAGCTTAGTGGGGCGCGCTATTTCTCCAAAATTGACTTATCTCAAGCATACAATCAGATTGTGTTAGATAGTACGAAGGAATATACGGTCATAAATACACATAGGGGTTTGTACAGGTACAACAGGTTAGTTTATGGGCTGTCATCAAGCCCTGGAATTTTCCAACGAATCATGTGCAATTTATTACAGGGCATCCCTGACGTAGAAATATTTTTGGATGATGTCATTATAGGGGGAAAAACTAAAGAGGAGCATTTACGGGCACTCGAGGCCGTTTTTAGTAGGTTACGCGATTCGGGTCTTAAACTGAAAAGCAATAAATGTGTTTTCTTAGTGAACGAAGTGCGATATCTCGGGTACATAATTAGCAGCAAGGGCATTCAGACGGATCCGTCTAAAGTAGAAGCTATATTAAGAATACCCAGGCCAACTAATACCACAGAATTGCGGTCATTTTTAGGGATACTAAATTTCTATGGGAAATTCGTACGGGACATGAGCGCAAAATTGGTCCCGTTATATGACCTACTAAAGAAAAATAAATTATGGCATTGGTCGTTAGAATGTGAGGACTCGTTCATACAAATAAAAGAAACGTTATCGGGTGCGGAGGTACTAGCTCATTACGATCCGAATAAACCACTGATAGTGACGTGCGACGCGAGTGCGCGCGGGGTCGGGGGGGTGTTGTCCCAGCGGCATGGCGGGGCGGAGCGCCCGGTGGCGTATGCGTCGCGCACTTTGAACGATGCCGAGAAAAACTATTCGCAAATTCATCGCGAAGCGCTGGCCATTATATTCTGTATTAACAAATTCCATCAATATTTATACGGGCGACGGTTTATATTACGAACTGACCATAAACCATTAGTATCGATTTTCGGACCGAACATGGGAATACCGACAATGGTGGCTAGTCGCATGCAGAGGTGGGCTATCATTTTATCAGCTTATTCGTTCGATATTGAGTACGTGCGTACTAATGAGAATGGGGCGGATGGCTTATCGCGGTTGCCAATCGAAAGTAGTAAACAAAGAGCGCCGGCCGTTCCGGAGCAAACATATTTACATTATGTGCAGGAACAACTGTCATTAGACTATAATATAATTAAGCGAGGCACCTCAAGGGATCTGATGTTGTCGAAAGTTTTACATTACATTCGCGATGGTTGGCCATCTCAATGTGAAACAGATAACTTAAAACCGTATTGGAACAGACGAAGTGAACTATATGAAGAACTAGATTGTATAATGTGGGGTCATAGGTTAGTCGTGCCAGAGAATTGTAGGGAACGAATTTTGGCGATGATTCACGAGCCTCACATGGGAATAGTGAAATCCAAAGCCCTAGCTCGGAGCTACGTATGGTGGCCGGGTTTGGACGAGGCGGTGGAGGGGGCGTGCCGCGCATGCGCGACGTGTGCAGCGCAGGCGGACGCGCCGGCGCGCGCGCCGCCGCGCCTATGGCCGTGGCCCGCGCGGCCCTGGGCGCGCCTCCACCTGGATTTCATGGGACCCATAGCGGGGAGAACATATTTAGTAGTAGTAGACGCAATGTCAAAATGGATCGAAGTATTTAACATGACGAGTATATCGGCCAACTGTTTAATTGATAGGTTGAATGAGCTTTTTAGTAGGTGGGGATTGCCACGGCAGATTGTTACGGATAACGGTACACAATTTTCATCAAAAGAATTTGAGTTTTTTAACAAGTATAATGGTATAGAACATATTTTCACGGCCCCGTATCATCCAGCTTCGAACGGCCTAGCCGAAAATGCTGTCAAAATATTGAAACGGGTTGTTAAAAAGGCGATACAAGAGCGAAGTAGTATAGATAGGGCTCTATGGTCATTCTTAATTTACTATAGGAACGTTGAGCACTCGACGACAGGCCAAAGCCCGGCAATGCTCCTTCTGGGAAGGCGCACTAGGACTCGCCTAGACGCTATTAGGCCGGACAGAGAGGGTCGCGTGCAAAGGGCTCAAACGCGCCAACAGGAGGCATCCGCAGGTGTAGACAGGCGTCTAGATCAGGAAGAACAAGTCTGGTATAGACAATATTTGAAAGGGGAAAAATGGGTGCCCGGCCGTATTATAGATGTTTTAGGGCGTAGTAATTTTAGAGTAGTAGGCAGAGAGGGGGAAATAGTACATAGACATGTTGATCAGTTACGGAAACGACCAAGTAATGGGAGGTTGTCATTAGTGTCTGTCCCAAGTACCTTAGGCCAACGATCAGAAGCCGATGCTTCAGAGAACCAGTCAGTTTTGGAACAGGTCGAGACCGAGGCTGAGTCGGGGGAGCCGGGTGGCCCCGCGGAGCAGGAACGCGAGGAGGAGGAGCACCGGCCGACGGCGGAGCCAACGCCGGACTCACCGGAAACGTTCTATTCCCCGCCGCAAACTATTGCGTCCCGAGCCCGCCCTGTCAGACGGTGTCGAGAAAATAAGCCTTGTTATAGGATATAAGAAATGTTATTAGTGATAAGAACCTAGTATTAATTTAGCGTAGAGGAGTGTGATGTGGGTACCTAGGATAAGTTATCGATATGTCAGTGTCGGAATAAATGCCAATACGAACGCACGTTGTTTCCTTCCCAGCGCATACATTACACTATCTCCATACCAAATTTCATCCAAATCGGTTTGGTGGTTTAAGCGTGAAGAGGTAACAGTCAGACAGACAGACAGACAGACAGACAGACAGACAGACAGACAGACAGACAGACAGACAGACAGACAGACAGACAAACAGACACACTTTCGCATTTATAATATTAGTATGGATGGTATATGGTATACTAGCTTCTGCCCGCGACTTCGTCCGCCTTAAATTCGTTTATCGCGTTATAAGGGTATTTTTTCGGGATAAAAAATGGCATATGTCCTTTCCCGGGACTCATACTATCTCCATACCAAATTTCATCCAAATCGGTTCAGCGGTTTAAGCGTGAAGAGGTAACAGACAGACAGACAGAGAGACAGACACACTTTCGCATATATAATATTATAATATGGGTGGTATATGGTATATAAATGTATGGATATTTTAAAACGACGGAGCTGGGTTATATTTTTCGCATGGCCTATACTGCGATACTTTGACCATGTAGTGCGTAGGATTACGGACTATTTGGAGACGTTGAAAATAGAAGGTAAAAGACCTTGAAACCGAAGGCCCAAGCGAAAGTCGATATTCGTCGTTAACTATAATCAACGCTGCACTTCATGAAGTGACTGAGCGTCGTCGCCAATGGCCAATGCGGTACATAAGATTAAGACTCAGCAATGCATGTGGAAATAATAAGGGTCATAATATAATAGGAAACTGACTTAGAGACTAATTCACTTAAAGACAAGGAAAATAAATTACTTTTGTTATTTGCTAATGTTATCATACTTTAGTACTCTCTGCGCACAGGGTCATATTACTTTAAAATTCTCACTCCTGTACGCCTACCCTGAGTTCGGCACGATCGAGTTTCGAGCGCTCGATGACGGTCTATCTCTTTCGCACTTTTAACGCGTGCGAGAGAGGGACACTGACTCTCGATACGAGAAACTCGCTAGCGCCGATCGTAAACTCAGCTCATGGTAGGTACACTGGAATCCATTTGAACGGAGGACCTTTGCTCGTAGCAAGTTTCACTTCATATACTTACGCATTTCCCTTTGCTATCGGTTAGGAGCTATTAAAATATTGGTGAATTCGCACTATAGCGTAATAATATTTGTACTACGTTACATTTAAATCCATTAGATTGCCTTGCATTAAGTTCATAGTCATATTTCTTATAAAATGATTATATTACAACTATTAAATCATGGCTCATTATACGAACCTGCGTCCATATACATACATACTTAAACGTATTTTTTTTTATCTATTTAAAGTTATACCAATGTGTACCCATATCATATTCTATTATGAAGACTTAATGCTATAACAGCAGTATCTGCCAGCTAATCATTAGGCTAAACAGAGATATTACTGCTACAAAATATCGAAATCGATCTTGTAAAAAAATATTTATAGAAAATTTTACATTAATGGATTATATAGTTCCTTTGCTTCTCTGCAAGATAGTGTCTTTGTAAGATGTGACAGTAAATTGTGCTCACATGCGCAATTTTTTGATGCAGTTTGCTCGATTCTATTTAGCGGCAAAGCAAAGGTAAGTAATAATCCATTAATGAAATATGGAAATAACGCCTAAATCTATGAATTATTAATTTTTTTACAATTCTATCTCTTTGGACAAAAATCTATTCTATGTTATTCATCTACACGGCCCACCCAACACAATGCTCGCCTTAGTGATGTCATCAGTTACGGTATCAAATCGTCCGTATGACGTCACGGGTCGTAATGGCCGAGGAAGATGGATGGGCTTCATTACGAATGATGGGTGTTTACGATGCTTAGATTAGGGGCGGTGGATTTGAGAGATTCTCTGGTTAAATTAAATTCGTCATTCTTACCTTGCTGAGTAACCTGTCAACATAGAACATTAAATGAGTAGAGATGGCAAACCGTATGTATTACCGAACTATTTTACTTTACAAGCTTTAAATTTAACTTCACATTAGCATGTATGTTTAAAAATCTTTCAAGTGACATTTGAAGCACTTCCCGGGGACAGATGGAGCTGAAATTCGGTATATACATAAATTTAAATTGGTACGCTGATACCCCAAGTAACACCACAAGCTGTATTAGAGCGTATACTAGCTAGCTATTATAATAGCTAGATAACTAGCTCTTATAACGCTCAAACTGGCTGTATAAGCCATTATACAGCGTGTGTGCTACTTAGGACGTTACTTCGATGAGCGACGAATAGCACCATGAAACTGATCTGATGGAGCTGGAACTCTTTCATTAAATAAGAATTCTGAACTCTTTAGAATCATCTCGGTGAGTGTTGAAAGAAATTTGCAGTTGCTAATAGATATTAGAAGCTTATCACAACTTTTTTAACAGAAACTTATATTTTCTTTAATTTTTAGCCAAAGGTGAGGTAAACACAGATATAGCACGAAACTAAGTTAATATAACTTATTCCACAAACTCAAACTGTACAAAAATGCTTAAAACGCTTGTTAAAAAACCGTTTCGATAAACGTAAGCTTTGACGTAGCTGCAGTTCTTGATTTCCCCATTCACACGTTCCTAGGCTGTATCATGGACTGTTTTCTGAGAAAATCCAAAAATGTGATTTTATCATTGTATCTCAGGGAGTTTTTGTGAGATTGAAGTAGTTTTTTCACCAATATTTATATTTATAAATATATATTTATTATTGAGTATAGACTATTTAGTTTGTTTCTTAAGTACGTACTAGATGAAGCAACATGTACGAGTTTTGTTGGTTGACATTTAATTTTAGTAGACAGTCTGTTAAGATTTTTTTGTAATATTTTATGTTACATGTATAAAGAGATATATAATATTTTGAATGGCGAACAATAAATCCAGAATGTAACTAGTATTGTTTCATGTAAACAGCCCGATATTTAAAAAATAGTTTAGTTTGTTTGAACAATGAAGTCTCCGGAAACTGGCACATGTCATAACACAAGCCTATTGAGCTTACCGTGGGACTAGTTTGATATGTGTATAATTGTCCTGGATTATTTATTTCATTAAATTCCTTTAATTATTTTATTCCTCACTAAAACTTCATCCGTACCTGTGTTGTTTAACTGAAACTTGTGTCCAACTCTGTTATGATACAAATGACACGAGTACCGTCTACGGATCATATAAGTGAACAATGGATTTTAGAGTGGGATATTGTGACGTCAGAACACTGAAAATGAATAGCGTTAACGCTTGGTATTTGAGTTAAAATGAAATGGAATGCTCCCAGTGCTCGGCATGACAGATAATTGTTTTGCTTTTGCACCAAGTCGGTTTATAGCTGAAATAATAGGCGACATGGAAACGATGCTCTAAAAGCTTCTTCCATTGCAATTTGTTCCGCTTTCGTAATAATAGTTCTGATGTTTCAGTTACATTTTAAAAGCGCGCTAAAAGTCTATTACGTATGACTTTTTTAGCTGTCTGGTTCTGTTTTTTCGAGTTTATGAAGGTGCTTGCAACTTCGTTCGCGGAGGAAAAAAGTTATAACACCTCTTTCTTTCTTTAGCCTAGTCGGGTAAATAGTATGAAAGCGTGATGAAGCCACAACAACACATACAAACATACAAAAAATTCAAAAATATATACAATTTAGTTATTTACCTTCAAATAATCCGTATCACATATTTTTTTGAGAATATCTTCTATGTATAGACATTTAATTTTTACTCATTTTGTATGTTGGTATGTATCGTTGTGGTTTTATCACGCCAAATCAGCTTAGCAGATCTCAACTAATTTTGGTAGACGGATAGCTGGGTATCCACAGATGGTTATAGGATACTTAACACCCGACTACGATGAAGAAAAAAGGGGCTTACGACGCGAACAAAGTTGCGGGCACCTTCTAGTATAGACTGTAACTAAAACAATTTTGAATTAAAAAAAAATATAAAATTTTGCTAGTCTCAGTCATTGACGGGTAATATTGCCAATTTAGAATTAAACAATACGACGACAACCAAGTAATTACTGCCAAAAGTCTTCTTTCCTCTCGATACTGACTCATTGCCAAAAGCCACCTCTGCGTACACCTGTACATTTCAATAAAAAAAAAAAAACAAAAAGCTATAATCGATGGAGCAACTACGGAAATCCACACGTTTCATCCACGCATTATGAGCCAGTAGGTTGCCAGAGTGGTCTGGACATATTATTAGCAACGTTTTCCGCTGTCGCATCCGCTACCATCTCCGCTTCCATGTGTCGGCTGACACGCGTGACAGGATTTCTGGTGCAAATCTTGAAAAAAGGTCAACTTTTCATGTCCCTTAGTTTTTTCTTCGTTATTGACATCCGCTGGGCAATTATTGAAATTGAAGATAAATGAATATGTATATTTTAGTACCGTAGTGGTCATGTAGTTTCACGCAATTAATTGAGTAAGGAATGCAACAACAATTAACAACAGCATACATCGTATTTTTTTACAATTTCTTTTTAAACAGCAAATTGCAGAAACGTGGCGGACACTAAAAAGTTTTTTACCCAACTATACTTGAGACATCAAATGTGTGCTCACCAAACTTAAGTATTACTATTACTAAGATACTGTCCTTTGAATTTTTCATTAGCATGTTTATATTTTTAAAACATTTTAAATTCAAATAAAGTGGCCTCATCTTGCGCACGTCACGCGCAGGAGATTTCTTTATTATCTCATTATCTCTCTTACATTCAACTTCGCATCCATTATTTTATAAATTCCAAATACAGGGTGAAGACGTGATACAAATAGTTACATTCTGAGTCTGCTCACGATTACGATCAACTAATAGCATTTGACCTAGGTCGAAGTCATAAAAAAAAATAAAAAAATGTGAACCCATCTGATTGCTCTAGTAACGATTTCAAGGTTCCACCAAACTAAAAGTTGTTCGCCTCTCTTACTAGGTATTGTGATTTTTAGATTTCACCTGGTAAAATTTTATTGCCTAGTTACTTATATTAATTATTGTCCATTGCCACACAAAAAAACGCTGACATAGACCTTAGCTGGAATAGGAGCAGCCTGACTTTACAATCCAAGCCCTCATGCCTCAATCAGAACTGGTAATTACAAAATTTCCGGTTCTGCAGTAATTAATGGGAAAGTCTTTCAGTGCTGGACATAGGACCCAAAAAATACCACACAGGTCGGTCCCACGCCAGCAACATCCAGCAGGCTCCCGTAAGCTCCACCAGATCATTCGTCAATCTTGAGGGAGGCATTGCCCACACTGTAATAATGGTAATTTTTCGTAATTCCGAGTCATATTTTAGCGCCTAAAATAACCTTTGTGAGCTAGTTCTAGAAAGTAATAGCTTCATCTTTTTCTTCATATCTGAAAACACTTAGTAACGTCTCAACAACTTCACTCCGCCCTTCGGAGACAAGAGGACAAAACTGACGTAGTTTTTAAGTTGACATATGTCCTTTTTTCTCTTAAGAGACTAAGGCCGAGCGATTTTGAATACCTCTGCCATCTCATTCAGATCGAATTGGGATAATGAAGACAATTTGAATTGATTTAGAACACGTATTCCGTTCTTTGGTAGCATTCCACTGTATTATTGAAAGGATATAAAGGGATCTGTATTACGAGTACATAAATCATTATGTTCGTTTTACCTCTGTAAATTGTCGTTTACCTATTGTGCCAACTTCTATGAAATATTTGTACATTTATGATATTTTCAAAAAAATAAGTGAAATGTGTCGTTGTGGCTTTATCACCCCAAATTCCGAATAAAGCTTTCAAATAGTCCTTTATCACTCATTTTTTTTATAGTTTTCACGTACAAACATTTCATTACGACTTTATAATAGTATAGAAGAGGGGTGTTGTAAGTTTAACGTGTGTATGTGTATCTGTGTGTCTGTGTATGGCCCTGTATATGTAAGCCAAAAAAGTTGGACCATCGTTAGCCGTAGTTAACCATATAAACCTGACGGAAGTGGAAAGTTCCGCTGTGCGACGAAAGTAATTAATATGTACATAATAGTAGTATGGTTAATCGTACGTCACACAACGGACACTTTCATAGAAAAAATATTAACGTGAGTTAACGTGACCAACTTTTTAAACTCCGCCCGTATCTATATTTGGGTTATTATTCAAGCATATGTTCCACCGTCACTCTCGTGGACACCTTGTTCTTGAAATGCCTTTGGTTTTAATGCGATCTCAAAGTATTTCTGAGAAATAATGGATTTCCACCAAATAGCTCAAAATGGCACAAAGATCTACAGACACTTCGATAAAAACTGAACTTTTTTCTGTACCGTCGTCATGGTTACGTCTCCTGAGTAACTCTTTAAAACTACACTTGTAAACGAAATAAAGGTAAAAAACCGGCCAAGAGCATATCGGACCATGCTCAGTGAAGGGTTTCGCAGCCGTTCATACAAAAAAATGTCTGAAAAAAATACGATATGAGAAAGTGCACTAACCAAAAAGCATATCGCCACGGCACTTAGGTCCTTTTGCTGAGAAGCGCAGTCTTTTGGCAATAACTCAAAAACGGTATATTTGAAAAAGTTTTCATCTAAAGTTTGGATCTGTGCGCAGATATTCTGAGTATCGTAAGTCATGCCGGCGATAATAATAGTGAACAAATGGGTTGTAGTTTTAACTTTATCTATCCATCCATTTTCTATTGACAAATCAGTCAGGTATTCATTCATTTAGCCGAAATCTCCAGTAACCTTTCACTGTTTTACTAGTCCATCCGTGACCATGAATGACGCATGAAACTGCGTTAAAACTTATGATAATAAAGGTGAGTAAAAAATATCACGATTGACACGTCCTATACATTCAATAATGTAGCAATTCTTGAAACGTAACTGGATTTCTAATTGTTATTTTTTCGCACTTCGTAACTGGTTACGAAATTATAGTACATAGTGAGACCCAAAATCTATACATGCTTGCATATTGCTGTGCGTGATTAATACTATAAAACTCGCATGAAATTCGATGATGCTACGAATGAAAATATAATTTACAATTAGTCTATTTCAGTTTGCTGAATCACTGCAATTTATGTTTCACAAATTAAGTGCTCAAACGCGCTAATGATGCTTGCGGATTCACCAAGATTTTAGAGAATTTCAGTACCTATAAATTATTTGGGAAATTAAGTTATTTATGAGTTTGGTAATTAAATTGTCCATTTCTGCGGCGAACTGTACCATTATTAGCAACTTGGGTAATTTTACGCCACTCCGGACACGTTAGGCCGCACAAGCTCCACTAAATTGAAGTAACGACTCATAGTTCGCTTTGCTTGTAATTAGTTTATGTAGAATTGTGGCCCGATTTGAAATCTCTAGGGTGCGACAGATGGAGTTTGCTAAACTTCGATATAAATGTAGTTAAGTGCAATTACGATTTCATTTTTTATACACCGTGTGCTATTTTTTATTTCCTTTAATTTTATCAGGTGGCAGTTGCCTTAATACGAACAATTATCCCCATAGGGACACATTTCGGAAACGAAAAAAAAAAATTACCATATCCAGGCCTTTATTTACGGGAGGCGAACCGGGGTAAGAGCCCTGGGACTCCACAAGTGAGGGGCCTCCACAAATGAAATTTCTGCAAACAAGAGAAAGGAGTTTAATGTATTTGGAAAATTGCTAGGGGCCCCCACTCATTTGTTGGACCATGGCTCTGACCATATCGTAATGTGTTAGTAGTAACCGAATCAAAATGTAGGGAATGGCAGATTTTTTTTTTCGTTTCCGTCAAGTCTCCCCAAAGTAAAAGTTGTTCTTATTGACGGGTAATATCGCCTGCTAAAATTAAAAGACCGTAAAAACGAATTCAGAAAGTGAAATTACAATTAAAATGAACCAAGAAATACGCAAGATACCATCAAAAACATAACTTGTAAAAAACCAACTCTTGCAACTCAGTTCTTCTATCGTAAAAAGTTGTGAGATTCATGCAATACCGTCCCTAAAATAAGTCACAAATACCGTCACTCAAGAGTCCTTCTGTGTTAAGTTATTACGTATTTAGCTAACCTAACAACATCTCCATATCAATATTAAAAATCTCTTATGTTTTAAATATTTATTTAAGTCAATCTATTTAGATTGACTTGGCCATCGTATGAAAACACAATATATCTCACAAGTAATACATATTATATTAAATTAGATTGTTTAGTGCGATTGCCATGTCAATCCATTTATTTGGTACGTGCCTCTGTGTTAGCGAAATTTTATAGGCCGCGCTAATCACATTATGTGACTTCACCATCGACAAGATCGGAGATGTTAGCAGTCGCCGTGGTTGAAACCGGCCGTGAAGGAATTGAATAGCAGCACAGCATATAAAGTTCGAACTGCGAATCTGGGACTGCGTTCCGAACCGAGGATAGTACCGTCGGTCCGTCCGTCGGTTCTATCCACGGATCGAACTGTCCTGCATTAATTACGATCATATGTGGTCACGGTTTGGATCGCGGTTAAATCTGTAATTTCTGCCTGCTCACAGTCCGAACTAGGCGGGTAAACAATTTTTGAAGTTTGGATCGCGGTTTTGGACTAGTGGCGGGTTGAATGTGGTCATTAACAAATAGTACATTACTGTAGACGCAGGGAAACAAGGGCTTGTCGGGTAAGTAGGAATATAAGTAGGGATAGTGATACGAAGCCGGCAAGCAC
The DNA here is from genome assembly GCA_905404275.2 of Hedya salicella. Classification (NCBI taxonomy): domain Eukaryota; kingdom Metazoa; phylum Arthropoda; class Insecta; order Lepidoptera; family Tortricidae; genus Hedya; species Hedya salicella. Next base: position 18,161,025 of record FR990099.1, on the reverse strand, counting down.
TTTTCACGACCAGAGGCAAGTATAGTGCTTTTCTCAAACATATGCAATGAAATAATAAAATACACCACTCAAAAAACTACACGACAAAAGTGTTTTAAATTTTCCCTTCAATCCCTCCATAATGTTTGTTTTTTTTACAGAAGTCGTCCGTATTTCGCGAGTGTAGTGTTCGAGTAGACCTTATTAGGGCCGTTATACACAACCTTCATAATAAGAAACTTAATTTCTATAATAAATAAAATAAATGCAGAGGATTTTAAATATTGTCTATGGTCTCTGGTGACTTACGTATAGACTATATTTTAAATGTATTCATCAAGATATGAACCATACAGATTTGTTTTCTTAATAGCAGTTCGTGTGTAATAGGCATTAACGCGGATATCTTTGGTCCGATAACCATTCAGACACTAGAAAAAAATAAAAAAATATAATTCAGCTGTTTAGCCTGTTCATGACACAGACGCCATGTTTACATTAAAATTAAAAAAAAAATACTTCCCGGCTTAAGCCTTCAATTATGTATGAAATTCCTTTACAGTGCTCTCAGGTTGTTCCGCACGAAACGGGATACTTTGAAGCCTGTTTTAACGCACGTAATGACGACATTTCATTGCATGTTTGAGAAAAGTTTTTTCCTCGGCTCAGAAGTACCTGCGTCTGTGACTTTTTTAAGTTCTATGCGGAATGTTCCTTTTAAATTTTGAATTTTATGGACACAAATTCGAGACTCGCTGATGCAAATTCTATTTTTTGCAATATTCAACAAGTTCATCATTAGCCATGTTTCGCATATTTCGGTTGCCCTTACTTTTTATTTTCCACAGACATGGATTATCACGTAACAAACGATTAAAATCAGTAATAGCTTCCACGTTCCAAACCGCCATTTCTTTTTGCGTTTATACGAGATGCGCGCGCAAACCTTTAGTGAGATCATGATATGCGTACGCGTTGACGCCACGCGTTGAACTGTCAACCGTCACGCGTCGCGTGCATTTACACGTAGGTACGCTTTGGAACGAGTCTTGGAATGGCGCGAGTCGTTTCCCGCCGCGGTCAGAACTTTACGTAGAAAAGGCCGCTATTAATTGACCAGTTACAAATGCATACAAGATTTCTTTCAGTATGTGTACAACAATAAAACTAAACTAATCTTGCTTGCTTGCGATGTCAAAATACTTTGCTTGTGTTATGTTAGTGACGCAAAATAATTTGTTTACATGAACTAGAATATATTAATGCCGGCGCTAGATCCCGGAAATTATTAGACAAGTTTTGCCTTTGATATTTCGCTTATTAATCGCTTTATTAGACGGTCTATTAATACCGCGTAAACGTAAGAGGATTAAGATTTAAAAAAGAAGTCAAACCACTTATTTAATATTTTTTTTCATAAACTTGAATCAATTTTAATTTATTTTTTAAATAATTGATTCTACTCTTTTACTCTGAGGAAGGAATCAATCAGTACGGTAATTAAATCGATTGATAACTTCGTGCTATATTGACTTTTGTGTCCCACTATCTTTTGATGAAAAAAACTAAAGCTGGGGTAGTGAAATTTAGCTAGTATTTCTTTTTCTTTTCCAATTATCTTCATGTGAAAGACGGACATTTTCTTTGCCACGCGACCATCATGGGGAATTGTCGACAATCTTGAACAAGTTGTTCAAACTCAGAATCTCCAAGCGCTGGCGAGGTTTTCGTCTTTACCGTTGAGAGTCGATGGTTCAAAGTTTGCTCATTTCAAAGGGCTTAGTTTTAAAACAGTTTCCGAGTGTAAACATTCTATCGATCGTTTTGTTTGGTAAGTTCCGTCACAGGCGGGTTTGAGTGAACCAATAATTATCGTAGCTCATTAGTCATGGTGAAGATTGAGAGTTCTACGTGAACTTCAATAACATTCGCCGTAACAAAAGTAGTAAGTACAAGAAAATTTACTGAACTTTTCAACAATAAGAGATACGAAATAAAAACAATTGCAAGAGATTCAAATATCACAACTAGAGGTATAATACGTCGCATTCTTATACGAGGTTAAATATTTCATTTTGATCTAGCCCATATTTAGCAGGGAATCTCAGAATATTTATGTGGTAACTGCAATTTAAAAAAAACCGGCTAAGTGCGAGTCGGACTCGCGTACCGAAGGTACCGTACAAATCTTACGCTAAAAACGGCTGTATCAGTGAAAATCCAGAGCCCTACTCCTGAGCAAAATGTACGCAGTGTGGGGGCCATTCTATATTGGATACTGACATAGACAGACAGACATAAAAAAACAGATTTATTTCGTGGGTTGTGCTATAAGAGCTACCTTCATACCAGATTTCAAGTTTCTAGGACAACTGGAAGTACCCTATAGGTTTTTCATGGACGGCAATTTGTATGAGAACACCTTTTTTCAGCGACTGTATCTTTGGATTGCGTTGACTTAGAAGATTGAATTTTTTACAGTTTTAAGGGACAGCAGATAAAAGTATATGATATTAATTGAGAAAAAGGTCTTAACAGACAAACGGACCAAAGTGATTTTATAAGGGTTCCGTTTTTTCTATTTGAGATACGAAACCCTTAAAACTACGCATTGATGGCAATTATTTTTAATTTACTCCTAAAATAACTAATATAGAAAACCTAACCCTAACAGTAACACCATAGCACACTACTCATTCAAAGTTAAACATAGTGAGTTCATCTTTATGAATATAAATACATGTGAGCGTTATACGCATTGTTGTGAATATGTCTGACCTAGTAACGTGGCAAGCTTGACACCAGGCGACGTGGTTGCTGAGAACCCGGCTTATTGCTTATCGAAGGTATCTCCCTGATATCCCTCCGGGGCGCAACAGACGTTTCCCATTACGCCGCGGGCGAGCCGACCATCTTTTGCTTTCAGCACAAACGTTATTGGATATCCATGAAACTTTTACGGCCAAAGGTTTAGCATGAAAAGATTCAAAAGTTAGGAATTCTTGCAAACTTTCCATTAAGAACGCCGATTCAATCGCATTCATTTCCTTATTCCATTTTCTCGCAAAGTTTGTTATTACGTTTTCCTTCAATCTCCAATTTCATTCGGAGGCCTTTTGACATTTTGTCGCTTCAAAAATTATGAGGTTACGGAGAATATTCTCGCCCACCGAAATGATATGATGCCACAAAAACACGCGTTATGTGTCATATTCTGGAGAAGTAAATGGGAACATCCGCGGCGATGACATAAATAATGTCGGTGGATATCGTGACCCGGCCTTTTTGTTAAGCAACTAGCGGAGAAGAATTTTTGTATATACTATTATTTCATAGCCTACTTCGGCTAGCAAATGGTAACCGAAAGTTAGGGAAAATCATAAAGATCTGACATTTCTAATTATAGATAAGTAGTCTTGGGTTACTAAGCAAGCATTTGCATTGGATAAATAGTTTCAGGTAAAAAGTTATTGGACACAAATCTCAAAGACTCATATCAAAGTGAATCGTAAGTAGGATAATAAAACTGATGGAAATTACAGAAGTTTTACGCAACTTGATCGCTCCATGCAGTAACTTGAGTAAGCCCTAATGCCCTCGCTTTGCCTCAGGCGCCCTATCATGCTGCTGAGCTCGCTCCTTGGGGACCCCGGATTGACCAGTAATACGATAGCCAATCTGTTTTGATCCGTGCAAGAACTTCATCACTAAACGAATGAAACAAACAGTATTTTTTTAAATCGGTATCGAACATTATATCTATCTGAAACTTAAATATTGTCACAGAAGCAAATTTTCGCGCAAGCTAAATTAAAGAGAAAAGGTAGTTTGACGGTTCTATAAATATAGTTCCTAAGTGCAGTAGCTTTTGTCTGTCAATAACAAATTACTTCTGCATAAGCTATGAGGGTGGAACGATATTGAATTATTGAGTACATATGTCAAGGTTCAATGAGAAATCTCTTAGCAATACGATAACTTATTGACACGTAAAAGCTACTGAAACCACTGGGGGATATCGCTGCATTTAGTTACTTATACGAGGCAAGCTGAGATGAACTGTATCCATCACACATCGCTAAGGGGGTTCCCTGAAGCCTGTCGACTCCGTGTTGCCTACGGTTTAACGTTTGATATACTAATGCCAACGATTTATGAATATTATATCCTGCATCTGAAAATTGTGCATGTACATTTGCGGCAGCTCAGATGGTCAGAGCTATTCTGAGCTAAAAAAGATTTCACAGGTTCAAGTTCTGCTTGCAATTTAATGTGGCACATGGATTTTCCGTTTGCAATTGAACTCTGTATTAATTGAGTGTGATGTATGTAACAAACAAATGAAATAATCGGGAACGTACATATGAATGACAAGTTGTACCTAGATAAGATATTCACTTTCGTGATCTTGCTTTACTTTATTTCTCATTCAATTGTTTTTATTCTTGGTTTTTAGGAACATAAACTGCTTTTTGTCGGGAAAAGGTGGTTTCACTGAAGAAGACATCTACAGTTTTGAGATATTTATTCATAAGAATAACATTGTGGTATTTTCACATATATGTATAAAAACAGAATGAGCTGGTTCGATTCCTTCATTGTCAGCGACGTATGCTAGTTACTAAAGAGTATTTTTTGGACGAGTTGTTTTTGAAGTCGAAAAATACGTGTTTAACGTAACACCGTACGTTGACTAACTAACATGGGCATTTTTTGAACTCACTTGGGATATCGCTGTTTGTTATCACTTGCACGACTCAAGCTGAAGCCCGCGTCGTGCTGTATCCATCCACATATCGCTGAGTGGGGTCCCCCAATGCCTGTCCGGGACGTGTCACCAAATTTTCATGTCCGATGGTAATGTCAACAACATATGCCAGTACTGAAGATCCTTCTCTTTGACGCGTTGCTTTGGAAGTTGAATAATACGTAATTACCATAAACATTAAGGTTTATCGAGAATTCTTACTGCCAATTAGCAGTCTGGTGACCTGGTGAATATTGCTGCATCTTTTGCGACACAATTAATTGCACTTAGCCACCCTTATGTTCGGTATCGTTGTCCAGCAGCGGACCTCATACCTGTATAACAAGTTTACTTGGGTGCATAATTCTAGTTCCTCGGAAGTTAGGCTTGCAAGATATCTCCAGCTTGTGTATCCCGCGCACCGTACAGCTTTCGATGACATTTCGATGACATTTCGATGATTTTCGTGACAGCTTTCGATATGCTGCCACTAAATGCTGGAATAATCTTCCTCCACCGATTCGCGCACTTAAAACGATTCGATGTTTCAAACTCAAATGCCGAGCTTATTATTTTAAGGTGCAACACCAAGGTTGAATGCTGTAGGTACTTCTCGTATCTTACTCTAGCTCGTATTTCTGTGTTGTACTACATGTAATTTCATTTAACTTCCTCTTCTCTTCTTTTTCTTTCGTTGTGTGCTTACTGTCGTTTTCGTTGATTTAATTCCTTTTTTGTATTCGTTATGTGTTCGTCCCGTCACTGATATTATCCTCTCAACCGAGTCGATTTCGTATGACCAACAGTTTAACATCCGGTTCTAATGTCAAAAACGTTTGTCAGTACCTACTAAGCAAAGGAATATTCTTAAGCATGTAGTGCTTTGAAATTTAAAGAAACCGCGGACATCAAGGTTCAGCGACAAATCTAACTGCCATTAGCAGTAAGGTGACTTACTAATATAGAAATCCATTTCCAATAGGGATATTGCTGTATCTTTTTACTTCCACGGCACAAGTCTTGGCCCGAGGTGGACTCTATACTTCACATATCGTTGGAATTCGAACGATGATCACATCGAGAAATCTCGTCGCCATGTAGTCCCGTGACTTACTGATATGTGAAAGCTATTGAAGCCACTAGGGATATCGCTGAGTCTTGTCACTTGTGCGACGCAAGTCTCGGCCTGAGTCGGGCTGTATCCATCACATATCGCTGAGTGGGGTCCCCCGAGGGCTGTCGGCGTCGTGTGGCCAGCGGTTTAGCGTCCGGATATTCAAGGCGGTTTCGGGATAAATCTTAACACTTTGGCAACCACAAATTTTGTAGCGCTACGCGTAGCCGTTAACATGGGAAAATGCGTATCTAGTGAAAATGCGTATCTACGAGCTGAGTGCCCAACTAGCGGCATCTAGTCCACGGTCGAGAAAGGATTAACTAAATCGCTGATTTACGTCTATAATGCAACTCTCTCTCTTATACATAACATCAATATGTACTATTTATAAATATTTCATGTCGTTAATAATAATATAAGGTAAGAAAACAATAATTTATTATTTTCATACAAAATAAGTGAAATGGGGCTTTTGAAAATACAATATATACAATTAATCTTATTTTGGCGTCGGTGCCATATAAAGAATGTGTAAAATATTGAAAATTGACGATTTTAGTAAGGTGTGTCACGATGACACCGATTCCAAAATAAAATTAATTGTATATACTGTATAGAATGAGTATACAAACGGTTACTTGTAAGTAAATTGAAGAAACTGAATTATGCAGTTATTTTTTTACTTTTCTTTTGGAGTCTGTTTTATATTTTGTTAAAAAGTTAATTTATTTTATACTTTTTAGTTAATCGTTTCTTAAAAATGTATCTAGTAACGACTCAAATAAGCCCAAACACGCCTAGGAATTACAGAGATCCGGGCCTACCTGCTAGCTCTCATCAAGCTACCGTTCTCATCAGCACGATTTCAATTTGCGACTATAAAAATATAAATAAATAATACCAAAATCGCTATATTTATGCCTACAATTTTGAAGAGTTCCTTGAATTTCTTATGGATCCCATTATTAGCCACTCAAGTGATTTTGGTTTGAACTCTATTTATACTTGAAATAAGAGTGGTGACATGCAACTACAGCTGCGGAAAGCACTCAAGTGGTTAGATCTTCACTACAATTAAATGGGACTAATTTGGAGGCACCTCCTTTCAAACGAAAAATAATAATTCTAAAACAGTTTATAAATGACGAAGATCCGAGGTAACAAATATAAATAAATAAAAATAAAATACAACTGAATTGAGAGCCACCTCCTTTTTTGGGAGTCGGTTCAAAAAAGAGAGCTATGATTGATTTCTCCTTCGCAAACTAAGAAAGGTGTCCTCCTTAAACGTATAAGAAGATTAACAGAAATTACAAATATCTTTGCTTAGCACCCTGGTGTAATGCTGTTTGCCGACCACGTTGCTCTTGTTGAAAAGACAAATAATAGAGATGAATGGAAGAAGAAAACATCTTGTGCTGACCCTATATAAATGGGATAAGGACAGGGAGATGATGAAAAATATATTTGCTAGATTTTAATAGCAAGGCTACTTCATCTACAAGCCTACACAGGCAGTCTACCGTCTGAGCTGTCCGTTTAGTTTCCAAGCCAAGGCTAGACTTCGTTTGAGCTTGTCAAGATAACATCAAACAAAGTAAAATGAGCGAAAATACACTCAAAAGTGCTGAGCTGTAAATAATGCAAACTTGAGATAATACCTCATTAACTAAGCAAAATTTCTTTAATCTGATTGATTCGAAGGTTATACTTTACGGTCAGTCTGCAAAAGTAGATCACTTCAGAACAGTTACCAGCATTAATATCTGCCAGTTTTCTTCTTCCATTCATCTCTACTATTCGTAATTTCAACAATAACAACGTGGTCGGCAAACAGCATGCACCAGGGTGCTTAGCAAAGATATTTTTTAATTTCTGTTAATCTTTTTGTTTAAGTGACTGTACCATGCAGTAGTACAAATAAAGACTATACACTAAAAAATCTGGCCATGCCTGATCTGGTATAATTTCTATCAGCTGCTTGTTTAAAAACAGAACTTCTTTTTTAATGATCTATATATATACTATAATACACAAATACAATAATATCAATATGCATGAGCGTGTAAGTTTTTGCGTTATACATTCCAACATACTTATATTTTTATGTCCAAAATTATTTGACAATTGTTATTCACTGTCTACTTCAATATCATTATTGTATTTGTATTTTAACGGAGTGTTTTACGCTTTTTAGAATATCATCTGACGAACACTACAAAATAAAAGTTCAATCATATTAGAATGTATAAATATGTATAAGATTTTCCTTTACATATTCCAACGTACTAATTATTTTTTGTCCAGTATCTTCTGACAGTCCTTGGTAGGTTTCTGCTTCTAAAAATTTGAGTTATTAAGTGTTCGATTTATTGTATTTTATTGTTTTATTAAATTGTTTCTACTTTCACAATAACCAATTATTTTTTTAATTGAATTGATTTGGGGCAGTAAATAGGTATCTACTCCGTTAATTTTCTTTTACACTGTTAATTATTAAATAATTGTCTTCCATAAAAACACTACTTTCAGTACTTAAAGTGGATAGTCTTGCTGGCTACCCTGAGTATAAACCAGCTAGCTAATGTAACTTTTTGTCAGATGTTCAGAAGCGTAACACACCTTGTCAAAATGTATAAACAATCATGATATTCCAGTAGGCAGTGAATGACCATTGTCAAATAATGTTAGACAAAAAAATATAAGTATATTAGAATGTATAACGTAAAGACTGACATGCTCATGCATTTCGATATGATTGTATTTTTATTTTATAGTATTTTAAATATGGATAGTAAATATACTACATCAGTCATGGCCACAGATTTTATCGTATACAGTCCGTATCTTCGATTGTTTTTCAGAATACACCTACAATGTTCATTTAAATGTCCCATTACCTGATTTGGGAGGTTAATTACATCAAAAACCAAAGGAATCAAGCAAATGTGGCTAATTGGGAGTTTTCGACTCGTTTTAGCTTGACGTGACGATCTCACGCCACTGTGCTTGTCACGTCACAGTGACCCTCGTAACGAGATTCCGAAGAGTACACACGGTTCAGCGAGTTTGAAATACAACATTTAGGTTACACTTTTTTACACTTAAGGATGTATATCAGTTGTCAGGCTTCACAGTTAGAGTCACGAAGTCAAATGTAGTTAAACTTTGAGTAAAAACGTAGGATATATTTCTTGCTCATCAACATAGGTACAATAAAGTATATTGCGAGTAAAAAAAAAGTATTATAATATATAGCTATATTAAAGCTTATGGCCCGATCCTCCCACAGGCAAGAGGAATCCAATGACGCCGCATACGTCAAAATTCATCACGCCGTTTAGAAATAAACACAAAATATACATACATACATACCCAAATACCCATACACCCGTCTATGTACCTATGTACGTCTACGAGTATGTATGTACTCAACATACACTCAAAAAATAACTCGCCTTCTAGCATATTCTGGTAAAAAAAGATACCAACACAAATGTTAAAGTGTGTTGATTATGATTACATTCAAACAACCTTTACGTAACATATTTTGTGCAAAACAAAGGGCCACTCAGCGATATATAACTTATTGGAACAAAATATATTCGTATATCTACTAAAAGGTGCCCGCAACTTCGTTCGCGGAGGAGAAAAATACACAACCCCACTTTTTTTCTTCAGAATAGTTGGGTAAAAAATATCTTATAACCATCTGTAGATACCCAGCTACTTGTATACCAAAAATACTTGAAATCTATTTAGCCGTTTTGGCGTGATGAAGCCACAACGACATTTTTGGATTAGGTATTGAGACATTTTCTTTCTCATAATATAGTTGCGTATATTGTACTGATACTCGTACTTGCTTTAGTGAAGCTAGTTCCACTAATTGTATTCGTACTCTTGTGGACATTACATCTGTTGTTTGTTGTTGCTATTTTACATTCTGGTTCATGAAGTATATTGCTAAAAATGTTATGTAATAAAATAAAATAAATAAGAATCTTCACAAAGTACCGTCCAACAAATGTACAGAAACACAATCAAACGACTAAACAAAACTATAGCCTTTTCGTATTTGGATCTCCTAAAAGCGCTAAGGGAACCAAGTTGGGAGTTGCGATTGCGAAGTTGTTTACTTATATTTAAGTCCCTTGGCACCACTGGGCTGTACGGCGCCGGCATTCCTAGTGGGCTCGTCAGATCCCATAGCCTCGCTTACGTCTTACCGACTCGTTTTGCATACAGATCTGCTGAATTTAAGATTTAAGTTTTTAGTACGTCTCCAAGTAAAAGAACATTAATAAATCTTGACAAATACAATACTTAATAAAAATACTGAATTAAACTTCCGCGCTTCTCACACTTTATCACAATATTAACACAATTGGTTTTTTAGGGTCGAGCTCACTCAATTTAGAAAAAGCTCCAAACTTTGACCTTAGATGTCAAAACGGATGGATAAATTCGAAGCGTATAGCACAATGCTCGCTAGTGGAGAGTTTAAACGTTGTACGCGTAATCCTAAGGTACCAGGTTCAATTCCTGGTGTGACCTCCAAGAAAGAGCACGTGCGAGAGCAATAGTGTTTTTCTTTGCAATTTGATATTTATAGCTATCACATCATCTATATCACAATAGAAAAACCTTTTTAACTTCAATTAAAAACTGTTAAAAACACAAAAACATAACCAATTCGTGAAACACGAAAAACTTATTGAAATATCTTTACAAGGTCGCATTTTATTGTATATTATCGTTATTGAAATCATTCAATTAATTGTGACTTATCGTGAAAAAGTAGGTTCTTATCATTTCTGTCGTCAGAGTTATTGCTTATCACATTTGATACAAATATTTTTTATTATATATTTGTTCTGTTTTCTACAAATATTCAAAATTAAATATGTGATTCGTCAAAATTAACGAGTCAAATGGTCACAGCATAAAAATTACCTTATTTTTATTATTTAACTCATAATATATTAACTTAAGAAAAACCAGTTTTCCTGAACATCTTTATGATGTTATTTTTCCATACATTTTGATACAATCTGTTTTCCAGGAAAGTAATTAATATAAAACACAAAAAAGAACCACGCGAATCAAGCAGAAATATGCTTTTTATCAATGTTGTAAAGAATTCAGCATCAGTAATATTTCCATGGTTCCGCCATAATTAAAATATTGTTAAGGAAAATATCGAATTTCACTAGAAACAAATTAAATCCAACCACTTTAAAATTGTTTTTTCTGATTTCTGAAAAGTGCCCGCTAAATTAATATTTGGAAATCTTCTATGCTATTATAAAGTTTTGAAGATGAAATGTCTGTACATTACATATATTTTCAAAAAAATAAGTAGTATGGACTATTTGGAAGTCAGTGAATCGAAAAATATATTTATTGGATTTTTTGCATGTCTGTATGTGCCGTTGTGGCTTCATCACGCCAAATCTGTTTAACAGATTTCAACTTCTTTTGGTACACGGGTAGCTGAGTATCCCACAAATAGTTATAGGATAATTTTTGCGCGGCTACGCTGAAGAAAAAAGAGGAGGTTATGAGTTTTTCTGCTCTACGAACGAATTTGCGGACACCTTCTAGTACTATTATAAAGTTGTAAAAATAAAATGACTGTACATGGAAAATATAAAAAAAAAACTAGATCCAACTAGATACACTTGAATAGCAAAACTGGGCTCGCACCTTCATCCAAATCTTTAAAGCTGTTTCCGAGAAATCACTTACATACTTAGTTGGTTAATAAGTTCTGTTACTAAGTTTTTTGCAAATATAATAAAGGTAGTTTTTTCTGTTTAGCACAGAATACAGTAATTTCGCTAGCGCGCAACTGAACAAAGTACGTAAAGCACGAAAACAGGTGATTGTGTCACTCTTTCAAGTAGTCGAGACTACTTGAAAGATCCCCCTCCTAAACATGATCGACCCCCACTTCATTACACGGTTTTATTGCGCGCTAGATTTTCCTGCGACTTTGTCTTGTTGACGAAAATGGTAACTGGAGGTAAATCCAGCTATAGAAAATATGAAAAGCTAGCATCAGTTTTAAACCTTGATAATGATTATTGTGAAGGTTTTAAACTAAATCCTTTGAACATTTGAACTAAAACTAGCAAATTCTGACAATTAGAAAGTAGCCGGGTCTTTCGATTACCGGCAAATTTAATGTGTTCGCCGGGACTTATACAAATACCGGAAGTCGCAGCGTGGGTAAGCTCCTCCAAAGGGAGACTGAGAACCTGGTGAAGGTCGAAGGTCGCTGCATATGGGCGCCGCAGGATCAGTCGTGCTAGAGTTTCTTGGGGAGTCCTATATCCAAGACTCTACACCTTTTGCATGATGATGATGATACAATTATACATCTTGTTAAACTTTTGTTATTATTATATAAATTGCATGTAATTTTAAAATAGGTGGCCTTATTATTGCAAACACTATGTTTCATTGACACCAGGTACTTTCCTGAACCTGGGATTCTCTTACATAGACTCATTTCATAAAGCAATCTTTCGATACCATACATTGCTTCGCAAACGTGGAACGTTCCACAATTACCGTTAACAAGAAATCGCCACGCCCATTCAGACGGTCTGTATTTAAAATTGAGTTGTCTTCGACTCGTGGGCAGATCCCTCTCGTAAACCTGATCGACCCCCACTTTATTACACGGTTTTATTGCGTACTAGATTTTCACGCGACTTCGTCTACCTTCTAAACGTGATTCTATGTAGATTGGTTTTCTTTTAAGAAAATTGCACTTGAAGACAGAAATAAAAGCGGGACATCGAAAACTAGAAGATAAACCGAACTAAACATTTGCGGAAAATTTAAACCAGCATGATACTGGGATGGTGCGAATTCGGAGTTTTTGTTCGAGTAATTTTAACGCCCCAGCTCTTGTAAGCAGACAGTGTTAGTATCTAACTTTATGCACCCATATAAATGAATGAAAACATAGAGTTTAGCATTTATTCAATAGAAAGAAAGGTTCTCTTCACTATTATAAAGTTGTAAAAATGTAATGTCTGTCATAAAAAATGTTTTCAGAAATATTCATAGAACTTTTTTTTCGAAAATTGTTATTTTGTTTTTTGTATGAAGGAATGTAGATGTCTTTGTGGCCTCGTCGCGTCTTAATGGCTAAGCAGATTTAAACTATTTTTGTACCACGATTGCTGGATATCCGAGGATGGTAAAAGAAAATACCTGATTATCTTGAAGTAAATATATTATTTACTTTTCTAAAACAATCTGTTCACTTTTCAGTTCGGTTGTGGATCTCTTTGTATGTAGAATTATAACGAGCTAAATCCCTCTCGATCTTTAAAGAGCATCTAAAAGACTATTATCTGTACCTTCCCCAGCACCTCAACTTATACTGGTACTATGGAATGTATGGCTGAGTAATATTAGTATAGTTACTAATCTTATTAGGTATATAGTTATATGTATGTATTTATAAATATAGCGGCGATATTCACACACATATATAACTATACTGGTTTAAGTATGATTGTGTGAATTTATTTATATTTTTGCTATTTATTCTGTTTGTTTAATATATATGTACAATTTTCCAATTCCAGACTGCTTTGAGTACAGACCTACTTATACGTACAGCTTTTTTTCTCAACGTCTCCAACTACCCAAAGGTATGGAATGGAAGAGATCTCTGTGTAGCAATATGACCGCCTGTTGTTTACTTCTAATTAAATGTATGGTTGTCTGTACTCTGTTTTGTGAAGTGTGCATTAAACAGTTATTATATTCATTGAAATAAAACAATTTAACGGATTATATCGCGTATATTATCTCATTTTAGTTCCCGACGTTTCGGAAGCTTTCCAGCTTTCCATGGTCACGGGAGGACTGAGAAAAGATGTATTTTCCTCTGTCAAAGTTACAATTTGTGCAAACTACCCATTTTTTGAAAAAACACAAATAAAGGTGTACATACATGCCAGATGGGCCTAAGCTGTAAAGACAGTTACACATGTGCCAGAAGGGCTTAATTATTTTATTCTAATAATTTACCAAGCAGCATTTCACAAATGAGGCGTACTGAGGAGAAAAGAAACGTTGCAAAGAAAAACTCCCAGGCTACCTCATTACTAATTATAATATAGAAGGTTTATCAAACTTAATTGAGTGGTTTGGTTTGTCAATAACATGTTCACAAACTTCCTTATCCTTGCCAAAGAAAAAAGATATTTTCCCAGGATGCTACGCGAGGCTATTGAGATTAAAAAGCATCCTATATCATCCTATTTCAATAGAGAAGATGGATTGTCACTACCACCAGCTTGGGATCCTGTAATACATCTCATCAAGGAACAAGCGAGACACAGGACTGCAAAACCTTAATTTCCGAACGGTGTAAAATATCTTATCTGTTTAAAAGTAGTTTAATAGTCTCTGTTTTTTAAATATTATAATTAGTAATGAGGTAGCCTGGGAGTTTTTCTTTGCAGCGTTTCTTTTCTCCTCAGTACGCCTCATTTGTGAAATGCTGCTTGGTAAATTATTAGAATAAAATAATTAAGCCCTTCTGGCACATGTGTAACTGTCTTTACAGCTTAGGCCCATCTGGCATGTATATACACCTTTATTTGTGTTTTTTCAAAAAATGGGTAGTTTGCACAAATTGTAACTTTGGCAGAGGAAAATACATCTTTTCTCAGTCCTCCCGTGACCATGGAAAGCTGGAAAGCTTCCGAAACGTCGGGAACTAAAATGAGATAATATACGCGATATAATCCGTTAAATTGTTTTATTTCAATGAGTAATAATCGCGGAAACAGAAGAAAAAAGTTATTATATTGTACTGTATTACATTTCTAGCTACGTTTCCAAACGATATTTAATAGCTATTGAATGCTACAAATACCGTAGTACTTATTGGTATGATGTATGATCTAGGCAAATTGTGCTCGAATTGAAGTTAACATTTTAGGGCGACATTTTTCTTTTATTATTCTTATTTAGCGCAAAACAAAATAAGCTAAATGTGTGATATTTCTTCGTAATTCTATAACAAATGAGTCCACGCCAAAATATTTATGTGTTCGTATATTCCGTAGATATTCTTGCAGCTTAATGTACCTACTAGTTTTGAACAGACATACTGCATGCACCAGTGTAACACTAGGTGGTTTAGTTTTTATAGCCCATATTCTCGGGGTTTCTTCAAATCGCTTCAGCCATTACCAAGTCTCTTACAAAGTAAATAGGAGAAAACCTATATCTTTTATTGGCTGTTTGTCGTAGTTCAGCGCACATTGGACCACGGATTTAAATAAATAATATACTGGTATATAGTACTCGATTATTTTTCGTTCTACAAAGTTCACTATATTTCTAGACTTGCATGCAAAAAACACTATCATTAATACAACTAGCATTACAATGATGAAAATAAACGGTCAACTTGACATCATTTCTTCTCTGTCGTAGCAGTCAGTCACCTTAATTTTCTAGAACTTACCTTTGATATGCAAATAATTCACACGCCTGGAAGTTGCATCGAAGTATTATAAGAATTAAAGTAAATGAAGTTTTTCGGAGACGTAGGAGTTGATACTAATACTCTTTAGTCCATACCTCAAAAGAAAAAACGGAACCATTTTGGAATTATTTGTGTGTCTATCTGTCTGTCTTAGCCATTTTGCTTTGAAACTACCGGACCAATTGAGTTGAAATTTAATACACATAAATGGAAGTTGATGACCCAAAGACGAACGTGTAACGTAAATAAATTTATTTAAAAAATCGGGGCCACTTTGGAGGGCAAAAATGAAAAATAAAAAATTGAAAAATGTATCGTGTGAAGTATCAAATGAGATGGCTTGTTTTGGGAATCAAGTTAAAAGTGTCTTAAGAAAATAGGTGAAAATTTACCACCCTGTCCTTATATCCGAAACTAATGAGCCTACAATTTTGCAAAAGTAAAGAAAAGAAATGTACTCATAGGTTACAGGAAAACCTTTAAGAAGTCTTTGGTATTTAAAGGAACATATAAAATTTCTCAATATTCGTCTATGTAAAAACTTATTATATGTATTTATGTAGATACTAGTATTATATCAAACATTCAAATAAATTCTCATACGACTTCTGATTTAACTTAAAAACCCTCGCTTAAGGAAATCAAGTCTCATATTTCAAGTGCATTTTAATACTTAATATTTTTCTACTCGTGAACTAAGTAAATTCAGTGAATAAGAACTCCGCGAATCATACTAAACGGGCCTACTTTTTTGATTGGACCATATCTCTATACTCTATATTATACAAGCTTCTACCCGCGACTTCATCCGCCTTAAATTCGTTTATCGCGGATAAGGGTATTTTTCCGGGATAAAAGTAGCCTATGTCCTTCCCCGGGACTCAAACTATCTCCATACCAAATTTCATCCAAATCGGTTTTTCAGTTTAAGCGTGAAGACAGACAGACAGATACACTTTCGCATTTATAATATTTATCTACCCACATATCATTAGTGCTCTAAAATGCGTTCAGAAACCGTAGGAAATGACCAGCATTATTACAACCAATTTTACTATGACAACTTTCTTGTCTGTGGTAGTAGGTAAAATCTGTACTGTAATGTGTATTTCAGCATAGATTTTTGCGATTTTTGTAACGTTATGACTTTAAATTTGGAACAGCTGTCAAAACTCAAGTAGATCTCTATTCATTCGTTTGTCTATGATTAAAAAGAAATACATTCGTTTTGACGGAGGACCGAATTGCCGCCATTAATGTTGTCATTTATTTGTTGATTGTTTGCTGTTACGAAAGTAGAATTGTGAAAATTTGTTTTTAATTTACATTTAAGTTGAAAATATGAGTAGAAGTGACTCCGAGAACTATATGAACACTCCGGCGGAGACTGTAAATGCAGCCACGATTGCAACAAATAACTTGTTGTCAGAAAAATCGATAGCCAAATTTAGTACTAGTAAAAAAGTATAAAGATTTTTTAGATTGGAGAATGAACAAACGCACGAATTTGTGTGAATAAATAATTTCTTTCCTTCTGTATTTGTTCAAGTTTATTTTTTATTGCATTATTTTAATATCTGTGGCCTATTGATATTTTACAGGTAGCACTAGTAACAATGCAGGTCATTTCCCTACGCTTATTTCTGAACCCATCTTAGAGTACCTATGATATGTGTGTAGATAAAGTAGTGTATGCATCTGTACATAATTAGGCCTTAAAACACTCGTGTGATCCTATTATGAAACTCGCTAATGCTCGTTAAAACTACACTCGTATTTTAAGGCCTCTCATTATGTAGCACTTGCATAAACTACTATAGTATGGATGTAACTGAACTATAATACCTATATTATTAAACACAGAACTATAATGAATATCAAAAAAGAACGCAGTGTTTTTGCAATATATTTTTTACCTATGTTTCATGTAATGTAGTTTATTGGTTACGCGTAGAAAAAGTATTGTGTACAATAGTTATATAATTAGCTTTTTAAGTCTCGTACTTTAATTAGGCCATTCAGCAAGCTTCGTGGCCTAAACCTGGTACTCGACTGAAAAAGCATACATTATATTACGATTCCATAAAATACTATTTACTCACAAATGAAAAACAGATGTGGTTGACGTGGCTTATCAAGTTCACTAAAGCTATGTCAGCATCAAGCTTCAAATTGGCAGTAGAGAGAATGCACCCTTTGTGAAACTGAGCTCACTTGATGCCTAACCCCAGCGTTCCGAGAAATTGCTGCACTCTTTTGTTATACAACCCCTATTTTTAACCCTTGACGGAACCGGTCTATACTTAGGTACACAGTCTATATGCTAGTCTATTCGTGGAGCTACGAGTTGTGGAAAGTTTGCTCAAGGAAAGAAATATTCGTCTAGTGCAAAAAAAACAATATTTCCAGTAATAATTATTTCAAGATAAGATAATATTCTGTATGGAGTTTTGACGCGACAATACGAGTAGGATTAGATAGTACTTATAAAAGTTATTAACCGACTTCTAAAAAAAGGAGGAGGTTCTCAATTCGACGGAATATATATATATATTTTTATGGATGTTCAATTTGACCGATTTCAATTATTTTTTTTGGCTTTTATAGAAGGTACTTTCAAGTTGGTCCCATTTAATTTTGGTGAAGATCTGATGCTGGAATCCACAAGGAATTGAAGGAACTCCTCAAATATTGTAGGCATACATTTTGAGGAGTTCCTTCGCGATTTTGGTATTATAAGAAACATAATAAGCATTTGCATTTAGAAAGTGTAAATTGGTGAAGTGGAACTGATGCAGAAGACCACAGAATGCCATCGGAACTCCTCAATGATAAATGATTTACGGGTGGCGACAAAATATCTTGATTAATATAGCTAAGCAACTTCATAGTCACAAATTTAAATGTTCCTGATGAGAATGGTACCATCGAATTGATTTGATGATGGAGCCGGAAGGTAGGCACCAGATCTATATGTAATAAAATAATGTATCCTAGCCGTGTTTGGGCTTGTTCGAATCTTCACGAGATACACTTTTAAGTAACGAGTAACTAATAAATAACGTTTTAACAAAAAAATAAAACCGACTCCAAAAAAAACTAAAAAGTAAAAAATAACGCCATAATTCAGTTTCTTCAAATTACTTACAAGTAACCGTTTGTATACTCAATCTATACAGTATATACAATTAATGTTATTTTGGAGTCAGTGCCATCGTGTCACAACTTACTAAAATTGACAATTTTCAATATTTTACACATTCTTTATATGGCACCGACGCCAAAATAAGATTAATTGTATATACTGTATAGATTGAGTACGAGTATACAAACGGTTACTTGTAAGTAATTTGAAGAAACTGAATTATAGCGTTATTTTTTACTTTTTAGTTTTTTTTGGAGTCGGTTTTATTTTTTTGTTAAAAAGTTTATTTATTAGTTACTCGTTACTTAAAAGTGTATTTCGTTAAGATTCGAATAAGCCCAAACACGGCTAGGATACATTATTTTATTATTAAGATATCAAATCGTTTGACCTGAAAGTTAGTGCTATTTGCTAATAAACCCATGTCTCGCGACCTAACTTAAAGAAATGTACTACAATATTTTTTCCGAGATAAATAAATTGGAACGAATAGTGAGTTGTGGAAATCCAGAAGAGAGGCTTTTGGCCAGCAGAAGTGAGGTTAGAATTAAGTAAACGTATAAGGTACATTGGTGTATAAAAAGTTAATTTTAGGGCTCCGTACCCAAAAAGGATTATATAGATCTCTTAAGGGATTCTATATTATAAAAAAGAATTTAGATATAGTATCAGTGTGTAACTGTATGTCTGTCTGTGGCATCGTAGCGGGTGGATGAACCGATATTTAGTTCATTTTTCAAAAGAATAATCCAATTCTTCATGAATATAAACGTTACATTCATAGAAACAAATGTATTTATTTATATACAAATAAATAGTACTAGGAGGCACCCGCAAATTTGTTGGCGGAGGAAAAAAAGTCATAACCACTCTTTTTTTCGACTGCGTAGTATACTATACCCACCTACCCGCGTACCAATAATAGTTGAAATCCGTTAAGCCGATTTGGCGTGATGAAGCCACAATGACACATATACAAAAAAATATATGTTTTCGATTCAGTGACCTATAAATAGTCCGATATTATTTTTTTTTAAAAATTCTCTTCAGTGTACAGATATTTTTTTTTACAACTTTATAAAAGTTTAGTTAAATAATATATTACTATATAATTTTGTTTGTGAATGATATAAATAGATCATATTGCACGTACTAGGAAATTAAATAAAAGTTATTTCATGTTGTACTTCACACCTAATTTTATCCATGAAACTTAAGGCAGGTTTGAAAATTAAATTATCCCGAAGGCTTGCGATGTGAAGCCACCTAAATGCAAATAAAGGAATTTGAATTTTAAATTGTACAAAGAGGAAATAGGCTTATGGCTTAAAATGCCATGGCTGAATAATATACTAAGTTCAAATTAGTAGTATAAATAGAACATTTACTAGTATATTTTCTGCAGCTTCGTCCGCGATGTCAACGTATGCTTACATAATCTCTTTACAAAATTGGGTCGGATCTGCTGCTACTTACTTACTTGCTACACAGCAATAAAGAACATGTTTCTGCGTTTTATAAGGCTACGTAATAAAATGAGATTCCATTAAATACACATAGGTACGAGTGGCGTGGCGTCCACATAAGCCAATTCCCATCGCCACCTTTTCCTTAAATATGAGTGAATGAATAAGCTTCGGCTTCCCTTGTCATTTTCCTGACACCACGTCGCGGATTGGTACATACACATTGTGCCTTGATGTACACGCATGAAATATACCTAATATCCTGCACATAATCGTCATAAATTTAAGCTCAAACTTGTTGGTGTAGCTGATGAAGCGTATGTTTCCATCTCATCTTATCCACGGCTACCTCCTTGATCTCCCTATACGACATGACGTGAACCTTCTATTTTATGTGTTTTACGTAGCTTACCCTTGGTCTGCTCCTCGCTTCAACCTTTCCTCCTACGATGTTATTAATAAAAGCGCCGTGTCGTATAAGACGACCAAACATTTTCTCTCTTCTATTCTGTCTTCTCCAGAGGCGTGGCATCAGGAAAATTACAAGGGAAGCCAAAGCGTATCCATTTACTCATATTTAAAGAAAAAGGTGCTTATAGTTTTTTTCTTGAGCAACCCGGTTGGGATCGGCTTATATGAACGTCACGCCACTGCTCTTCTCTCATTTCTCTTTCCCTTCTGAGTAGTTCTTCATTTGTGATTTTTTCCGTTACTATTGTTAGGGTTCCGTAGCCAAAATGGCAAAAAACGGAACCCTTATAGTTTCTTCATGTCCGTCCGTCCGTCCGTCCATCCGTATGTCATAGCATTTGACTCAAAAACTACAAAATGTATATTGATGAAATTTAGAGTATAGGTGTCTAGTGTAAGCC